>OZ020481.1:7997076-10397076 GCA_963971345.1 Andrena flavipes
CCCATTCCTCTCCCCCCCTTCTCTCTCTCTCTCGCTCTCTCTCTCTCTCTCCTTCTATCTGTCCGTGTGTACGCGTTCGCGGCCGTTTCGCCGTACCCTCGCTTTGCTTTAGTTTGAGAGTTACCTGTTGCCCAATGCTCGGACCCGTACGTCTCTATATACCTACGCCGCGGCGCGTCATGGATCCGCGGTTTCGCGTCAATTTCGCTCATGCTACCGGTGTCCGAGGCGGTGTCTGGCCGCGTCCCGATCACCCGTGCGGGTATTCCAGTTTCGTGTCGCGGTGTCGTCTTTCTTCTGTGGCTTCTTCCTTCGCTCGCCAGGATCAACGGTCACCGACGATCCTCGCTAACTTTCTCGATGTGCGTCTTCAAAAATCCTGGTAAAATTCAACTCCACTCGCGCGTTCTTCGCCGAGATTAGTTTCCCCGTCGAAGTGGCACGGTAGGTGGTACACGATCGAGAAACTGTCGGAGGTGCGACGCAGTTTTACTATGTACCTACCTATGACGTACACAGGCTGCTTCTCGTGCTAAAGGGAAGAAGTCGCGATACTTGCGTCACTTCGCGATGATCTTATGAATGATCAGTCTTATTTATGAGATTCCGTTCTGAATCGCCGCTGGTGGGTTCTTTCCGATCAGAGTTATGGGAAATAAAAGGCTTCTTGGCAATTCATGTACAAGCATAATACATGGCGAAGCGCCTCGAACCGTTCGTGTTCAATTTCAACGAATATCGAAGGGATGATGTAAGAAATGATTCAGATGAGTTCCATGAAGTGGTACAGCGTATTCACTTTGCCATACATCATGCTGTCGCTAGAGCGCAACATCGGGCACGAGTGACTTATAATTCATTGTGTTAGGATCAATGAATTTCTAAGCACTGTCTCCTTCCACGTATCAAACCAGTTCTCTTTCCTTTTCATAAACATCATTCGTTAAAAATAACAAACAGCTGATTGAATTTCATCTGTCCCGCTTCCTTTAATTTTATTTCTCTTACAATTACATCTCGAACCATTCCCTCTCTCCTGCCATGGCTGATTGCATAAGCTTCCGTCTGATTTCGGAGTTTCGTGGAACTCTCTGTAAAAAGATCCTCCGCGAGCATAATTTGCTCGAGCATCGGAACAATACCGCATTGGGGACGCATAAACAGCTCGATTTCGCGGACTCACGTTACTCAGATAGGAAACAAATACAATGTCGAATGAATCAGTAGCCCCGCATTGAAATTACGCGGTGCGCCGCGCTCGACTCCATTTATCTTCGAGCACGTCCACGTTTGCACACCACGTCGTAGAGTTATAGTGTAAAATGCAAATATATAGCGTGCCGCTTTAGATCGCCTATCGGCTATTTATTACTTATTTTACTTTACGCCGTCCCATGCTGAATGCCGGAACTTATTAATCTTAACGGATGTCTGTATTCAGAACGTGCCCCCATGATTTTCCAATTCGATACCTTATTTCGATACACCGATGTATATGCACACAATAATTAACATATTTATAACGTAACCCTTGTTAGACATTCAGAGAAATTTCTTATTTCTGATTACAATCTTTACTTGAACATTAAAAACTGTATAGTTTCGTTTTACGAGGTGAAAATATTTAAAATTAAAGATTCCGTGGTCTGAAGATAACATTCGATAACTACGTCACCATGCAGGTAGCACTTAAAACATTTTATCTCCCGAGCCCCCGTCCACGCGCAATTCTTATCTCAAGCTTCCTTGTATTGTCCCTTTCCCGGAGGAAAGTAATTGAGGATTGCGTCACTATTAATTTATCGCTTACAACGCCTCATTCTCCCAACCTCCATCCGCTTGCAATCGAGCTTCTCAAATCGGGAGCGACTTACCTGGATTTTACCGGATTAAGAGACGCTGACCTTTGAAGCGGAGCGCTGAGTATCAGATCGCCCAATTTGTATTCACTTAAAGCATTCTCAGCCCCCCCCGGGGGCGCCGATTACAAACGAAAATTTGTCCGCATCGCACGGTTGCGCAACGGGCAACGGCCACAATGACCGACGCACGTATCCGCGCGTGAATTTTCGATCCTATCTGCGCTCGGTCGTGATTCATTTCGTGGGTGGATCGGTCGAACTGCTCGCTTCGAGTTGATGTACGAGGGGTGTGCCGCGGCTGGGAACCTGGTGAACGAACGTCCACGTACAGCTGAAAACGTTCCCGTGCCCCGGAGATCTCCGTGATCGATCCTGCCGAGGATCTGGACCAGCGATCGGCTGAGGTAATCTGGTGCACCCGGACGGCGTCGTATATTTCTCTGGAGCGATCGAGGAACGGCGAAGCGATCGAGACGGCCCCTCTGAAATTGGCTTTCGCTCAAAGTCAACAGGGTCCCGGTGTCTAGGCCGTCTAGGCCCACCGCGAAACTAGGACCGGGTGATTTGAACGCCCGGTGAGGAAGATTTACGCCGCGGCTTCGATCCGGCACGCCGATAATGCGCGCAATAAAATCTGTGTTGAAGTAATAGAGGTGAGATCCAGTTCGGGCGATAAATTTTTCACTCCACCGAGCGGAATCGGGGTCGATCGTTTTCGTGGATGACTGCTCGTAAAGCGCATTGCTTATTGCAATTACGAAATTTCTTCTCCCCGGTCATGCGCGAAGCAGCGTTTATTTATCGGCGAATCCCGGTAAGAAAGCCATGGCGGATGGACTGTTAGGTTCTTAACAACTCCCATGAATTCGCTATCTCAGTGCTAGTCGGACATTTTACTGTCCAGCCCGCACCCGTCCCCTTTTAGCCTGTTTATTACTTAAATAAAATATTGCCGGGGAAAGAACACCGAGAGCACGTAGAAATTGGATGGTAAATTAATCTAGAATGGCCAAGAAAAATAGGGAGCTGTGTCGCGAAGGGACACCCAGCTCTCCTTCGTTTTAATCCCTATAGTTACCCTCGTCCTGACGTCTAGCGAATAATCTTCTATAAAAAGGGTGACTGCAGAAGGCTCGGTATGAAAAATTCAATGTACAGTTCACGTGCACCGAGTCAAGGATAAAAAGGGACGATCGTTCTAGACTGATTGAAGGGGATGAATTCGTAAGCAATCAACTAAAGTATACTCCTCCATTGCTTCTCTCTAATCCAAACCCACTCGTCCCTTCTAAATTGCACGATACGTTTCTCGAGAACACATTTTCATGATTCATTCCTATCTTCGCCATATTTCGTGGCTTATTATAGCCTCTTATCGTTCCAACCCATAGTTCGCGGAGAACTAAACGTCGCCGATAACGTGTTTACTTATAAAACGGCCACGCTATTGGGGCAGAGGAGGAGAGGAGGAGAGGCAGGGTACGAAGTAGGCGATAGACGTGACATTTTTATATTCGGCAGTCAGGGAAGCTTCGATACTGCTAGCCAGGGAATTTGAAATTAGCACGTTGCAAGTTGCTGGCAATTTTCTGGCCCTTATACGCTCGCGGCATGCGAAACGGCAGATACAGCCGCTAGGAAAAGTATATACGAGGCGATGAGAATTTTATTCAAAAGGACGGATCACCGTGGAGCGGTCCCCTTCGATTTTTCGAGGAAACAAGCGTGCCGTGTAACAACCAGCAGGCCCTCTGCCCCCCCTCCAGCGAATTCCATTAATTATATATCATTACTTCGTAATTGTACGCCATATGTTTTCGGTTTTAAGGGGGCCCCTTGTGGCGCGTACACACGCGCGTAACTCCTCGTGATCCTCGAATGAACCGAACCGGGAGGGGGATAACGCGACCGATCGAAACCGCTACGATAATCACCGCTCGAAATTCCGCGAAACGAAGGGATTACTAAGTAGATCTGAGAATAGAAGCACAGTGGGCTCCACTATTTGTAGTAGTTTCCAAGAGTAAAGGCAGAAATTAGGCATTGCGGGTAATTATGGACTAACCCACATTGAAAAGAAATCATTTTTTCTTATTTCATACGATTAGTAAAGCCTATTGGAGTACATTATTGCTAGGTACTACTTAACTCAATTTGGAAAAAATGTGGGTTAGTCCGTTTGTGCTCTCAATGCCCCAAATATGGTCTTTGTTTACACTTTTTTTTATTGTTCAACGCCCTTTACGTCACTTCAGTTATCTATGGGGCTCTGTTTAGTACTTTTTGGTAGTGTTGAAATTTTTACTTCCGTGGCTATTATTTATCTTCCATTTATCTCCAGTTAATTTAAGTGTCAAATCAAATAGTATTCAGTTATTTGTGCGACTCCGTTTCATAGCACAATGCGGAGCAGGTACGCGACAGGCTGCACGATCAAAACAATCCCGTCATTTTATTGGAATGACTCGAACAAACGGCAGGAATCATGTCTGGCTGCACAGCCTGTCGTTTCAGACACTCGGCTGGTTTATACGCGTATCCCTATCCTGTGCACTGTCGCTGAATGAGAGGCGACTGCTGGAGGACAAATGATCGAGAAAGCATCGTGGTCGATCAATCGTTACTATCATACAGATCAATTATCGTCGCTTTTTAACGTGATCAATGCGATAGCTTCTCACTATTCATTAATGTCGACGGGTTTCCTTCTGTGTATTATTGTAATTAATCACTTCGAACTACAGCAAGAATCTAGTTTCATAAAAAAAGCGGATAATGAGTTTGCTAACTACGAATAAAATAGATCAACAGGTAATAAGTATGGCCGGGCGTGAACTTTTGCAGAGCCGGGTTCCGAAATTGTGCGAGGCCAAAAAAACAGATTTATATGCACATCTAAATTTTATGACAATAAATATCTATGCATAGGGCGCCGCAAAATTTACGATGAGTGTTTCGTGTTCCGCGGGGCCTTTTAAAGAAATTCAATAATAATAAAAATCTATGCATAGGGCCCAGAAAAATTTACGATGAACTTTTTGTGGACCGCGGGGCCTTTTAAAGCGCGGGGCAGTGGGAACGCGCTGAACCCGCCTCGCGCCGACCCTGTTGATAAGACACTTTTTGAAACACCTTGCGAACTTCAACGATTGTAAACCCAAAGTAAAATTCGAGCCGCGCAAACCCCCGCAATACTACTCTAGAAACGAATCAACAAAAACCTTCGCGAGTCATCCCTAGATTTTTTATTTTTCCTTTGTAAAATCAAAATAGAAGGAAATGGCCACAGAATCAACAAGGAAAGGTGGTTGAGCCGCGTTATGGCACGCTCGTTACGAGCACCACAAGTGTTACTGTTCCCGGCGCGATAAGAGGTCTTGGACGATTGGAGCGCACCGGAAGTCGAGGTTACGCAACGCTGTTTGCACAGGACAAGAGAAGATGATCGTATACAATGTGAGCTGATTGTGGATTCCCGTTTTACGGTCGCGTGTACGCGTCGTCGCCTCCATTCACTCGCCCCGTCTTCGTCCCCTTTCGCCCCCTCGTAAAAATGTTTACAGCCCGCCGTGAATTTCGAGCGCGCAGATTTCACGCGGCACACGCTTTAATGGGACGTCATTAGCTTTATGATATCGCGTAATTTATGCCGCGACCCTGTTGCCCGGTGCTTTATGGACAACGCGGCATAATAATGCTGTCACGGCCGTGCACGTACAGACGGCCTAAAGGTCCATTCACAAATCTCCATCCTGTTTCTGCTATAAATCGAGCACCGGCGAGCGACCGGTAGCAACTGGCGTTCAAATTTAAATGGACGAATCGAATCAATATAGATAGTGATATCGGTGCAAGCAATGTCCCCAGTTTGTTGTGTTAACCCTTCGTTAAGTTCTTAAAATATTAATCCGTAATAATTAAATGAACTGAGTTTTATTTTCGTATGCTCGTTTCTTCTAAATATATGAAATTGTAACAATTTCACACAAATTTACTTCTCCATGTTACTGTATAAATTCCATATACCTGTAAAACCGAATCTTTTCGTTCGAATCATATTTCATCTCGTAATCATACACTAGAAGTATAGTTCTCGTAAATAGGAAGCAAGACAGTAACAACAAGCGACCATAAATAACGATGAAGCGTGCGTCGTCAATTAATAAAATTAACAAGTGCATTTTACGACTAACAAATTCCTAGACAGCCCCGATATATTCCTCGAGATCGGAATGGACGAACGGTGGCGTCTTCAAACACGTTTATAAGATTCCCCGACAAAAGAGCGCCTAATCTACGCGCGCACGCGGTGAAGTGATGCTGCGCCAGGTAGAAGACGCGAGGACACCGTTTATGACGGCGGTTCCCGGGGTTTGGGGGCTCCCCTAAAAAAGTTATTCCGCTGTCTCTAATTCTGGCCCTGTGACGCCTCAAATCTCAAGTCCATTCTCGGGTTTTTATGATTATGCGCCCCAGTGGACGAATCGTTAAGATTCCCAGGGATCGCGACTGCGCGCGACGACAGTAAAGCACGCTTTCGTTCCGGACGATTCTCCGGTAGATTGAACATCTCACCCCTAACCGCGCGTAGAACCTAAGTCCACATAAATATTGTATAATACGCGGGCTGACTAGGCGCAAGAATTGTTGCCGTTACGATGTGATGATTCCGGGGATAAGGTATACGACGAACCAGCGGCTCATTGTTCGCCGCGAAATTAAACTGGAATGCGTTGTCCGCCGACCATCGGGCGGATATGACAGCGCCTTTATTCCGGCACGTGTAAGGTAAACCGAGCAAAACGGTGATTCGATCGGAAGGACAAAAGCGCGACGTTTTGTATAGCTACTTCGACTTTATTGTTTGTCCGTTTTCGTTTCTTTTTTGCTAGTAGGTTCGAAATCTCTGCGGAGCTCAAAAGCTTCGTTTTGCTCATCGGGAGTTATTCTTCTCAAAGGGACAGCAGATGAAGGCTGAAATCCAGTGTTTGAAAAGGGAGAGAAATGGCAGGGTTGTCGATCCCCCAGGACAAACTCGCAAGGCCAAAAGAGTTCGAGGTTTTCTCCGAAATTACTGTTATTAAACGTGCAAAGTTTCGAAATCGACGCGTCCTCGATTTCTTCCGGGCCATTATCGCGTGGCACAAAAGGGGTTCGCGATCCGTGGCCGAGCGCTCATTCTGCGCACATTCATCTCGAGAAGGGCTCACCTGCTGGGTTCGTGTATCGCGTATCGCACGATTCCACCCTTGTTTCTCTATTATGCCTCCCTTTTCACACAATTTCGGTGTTACTCCACCCCGTCGATCCTTTTCTCCTCTGTCGACATTCTAACGCCTGTAGAGCTCCTCTCTTAATACCTTTCTCCGCGTTTCTATTAGCGGTTTGTATTACGAGCAGATGTTTCCTGGGCACAATGGCCGCGACACGGGTTAGCCAGTTTCAGCCTCGTAACGGCATTGTTGCGCCAAGATATAAAAGATTGGGGTAGGCCCCTCGGCAGGGCCTCCCTGCCAACGACACCCCGAAGGAAACTTGTTTCCTGGGTTTGGGACGAATCGCGGGGCCAGTGGATCGATCCGCTCCCAGAGACGAAGGTAATTTCGTTAAAAGTGAGATACACATTTGGGTTAGAAGGGATTCTGGGAAGACTTTGCTTCAGCCTCCCTCATCCTCCCAAGCTTTTGACACGTCATTCTACGCGTTTTGTCGTAAAGAATACGAATATCATATTCGTTTTTGGCGGAAATTAGCCGGAATTCTACTTCGTTTGTAACTTCCAATGAAAATGTGAAGGCCTGATTAAATGATCGAATTTCTTCTGCTCCATGCACAATTTTATGAGAAAAATATCGTTCCTCGATAAGATTCATTTTCTGCAAGTCAATTCATTAGTTACACGACGCGGCTCCATCGTTTATTTATTTATTTATTGCGGGATAAGAACCCTTTGGTGCACGAAAAGACACGAATAGAGAATGGCCAAATAAGATAAAGTTGAAATTCAGATTAAAATAACAAATACCAAAGAAAACAACAGAAAAGGATGAAATAAGATGAACAAATATTACAAATAATAAATCCAGTATACGTAGAATTGAATTTTGGAAAGTATAAAAGGAAATAGCGAAGGAATTAGTATTATAACAGTATTTATTTGCGGGCATACACATTCTGTCAATGCAATTGTATTTACCATCAAGAGTGATGCTTCGTATCTCTACTAGGGAAATAGAATTTGAATTATATAACCTTTTGTCAAGAAAATTCCATCTCTATTTTCCCAACTCTACTTTTATCCAATTTCCATCGCTTCTACGACCAAAGCATTGCGTAAAGCGTTGAAAATCCTGCGACTCGTGCCTCGTACCAACGGAGACAGGGAGAGAGCGCAGATTTCGCGGGCGACCCACCCGGAAACACGATCGCCGGCGATTGTATCGGCGAGCATCCGGTCGAGGCTGCGACTATAAACTCCGAATGGAGTGGCGGCGCGGCGTCGGGCGAAAAAGTCGAGTGAGAAGAGGAGAAAGAAGAAACGCAGGGTGAAAGAGAGTCCTGGCTGCACCGTTAGTCATTGGCTGCTAACACGGCAAAACCAACTCCTTTCAAGCGTGGGTCGTGCGAGTATTTAATAGGAAGCAATGAGCAACAGGTCCAGACCGAGCTCGCTTGGGTTACGCCCATTCGAACACGTTCCTCCCGTCCTGGAACCGCTGTTTTCTCTTTATCGGCGTGGCTTTTCTCCCTTCTACGATCCGAAGCGACGGCTAACCGGAAGCCAACACCTTGATCCATAGCCAGAAAGATACGGTGGAGAGGAGAACTGTTTCTTACTCGCCACGTTGCTAAATTGGGGACCAGTTGTCTTTTCAAATATTTTAGAGCAATCTGTGGTATTTTTTCGATGGAATTGTCCGTTTTATCGAGGTATTCTTGAAAATTCAATGGGACTTCTATTCTTTAAAAGATCATGCAACTTTTGATGGTTTCATACAGGTTGATCTACTGAATAGGATCATGGCGGCGAAATTA
The DNA here is from genome assembly GCA_963971345.1 of Andrena flavipes. Taxonomy (NCBI): domain Eukaryota; kingdom Metazoa; phylum Arthropoda; class Insecta; order Hymenoptera; family Andrenidae; genus Andrena; species Andrena flavipes. Next base: position 8,005,974 of record OZ020481.1, read on the forward strand.
ATGGAGGCCTGATGATAGACTTGATGAATGATCGCTGTTTTGAAAAATACCCCCTCGGGGAATTCGTATCTATTAATAACTAGTGAAAGATTGTAATATTGCTCACATGTGATCATTTTCAGAGCGAAGCTTTTAGATTTTCTAACATACACGTATTTCAAATAAAGTTAATTAAGTCCGCTCACCCTTCAACAGCATAGTAGGTAGACACATATTTCGGTAGATTGTTCCTCTTATTTACGAAGGTCGAAGACTGAATGAAATTAGAAGTATCACTTCCCTAATCTAATCCCCCGAAGTAAAGATACGCAGGTGCCGGTTCAAATTGGAACTACTTATAACCGGTCCAACGAAATGGCAGGCCCTACAATTTATACGAGTGCCAGTTTATTTTTCCTCGGGAAACACTTTGGTCCCAGGCAATCAGGTCCGAGAATCCTATTCTTTCATCTAGCAGCAGGTGGGGAATCGGTTGCTTGACATGAAAAGATCACCTCATCGTGCTTTCTCATATTAACTACATTTTCCAACCCCTTAAAAATACTTCGCCAGCGAAAATTCTTCGCGAGGCCTTTACGCTTCCTATCGATTCCAAAAACTCTAATTTGTAGGTACCTACACCAGGAGAATTAAATCCATGGAAGCTTGTATCGAGCACGCCACACATTTACAAGCAAACTCTTAGCGAATAATCTTGTTCGTGATTATTTTCCCTAGTTTCGCCCTTCTCTAGCTTCTACACGCGACGGGGGAGGTCGTAATTTCTGTCGAGGCGTCCGAGAGCGGTGCGGTAGGTGCCCTCGCGAGGCGAAACCAATTTTCCACGTGGTGCGATCACGTCGCTTATTGTTTTTGTTGCTGTCGTCCGGGCGATGCGAGCGGCGGCCGGAGGGGGCGGGGGCGAAGAGATTTTAAGGAGCGAACGAAACGGAGGTCCCGTGATGGGCTCTCTGGGATCTCTTTAAAGTGCCGCGGTCTTTCGATAATTAGAGGGCAGCCATTGTTACACCGGGCTTCGTGGAGAGCTGGGGACCAAGTGAGAAAGGAACGAAAAGAAGGTGGGGGGCGGCGATGGAGAGGACGCCGCGGCCAGCGAAACCAAGGAGTTGCGCATCCTTCTCTCTTCTTCTAGGGCCCCGTCCAGAAAAAAGTCTGCCCACGGAAATACGTGATCTCCAGGGGCCCCGCCACGCGATACGCCCGGGCGAACTCTAAAAGAAAGATCGTGAGAAACCGGGGGAACTGCGAGACTTTGCACGATTTCAATTATCGCCAGCTACGAACCCCTAGCCGGGATGGTCGCCATTATAATGAGAAGCGTTTTAAAAACTCGTCATTAGGTTTTGGAGCGACTTGGAGGGTTGTTTTTGGGACAGGTCGTAGCCATCAAATTGAATGAAGTCTTTTGAGACGTTTGATTAACATTCATCAGTGCATAGGAGAAATGAAAAGAGTAATTTTGGAGAGTCAGCGTTAGGCAGAGTTGGGCATTATTCGGATAAATTTTTCGAATAAATTCTGCTTCGAATCGTATTCGAATAAAAATTACAAATAAAATATGGACGTTAAATAGGCAATCTGCTAATATATTAATTAAAAAAACTACTTAAATTGTCGTCCTGCCAGTACTGCTCGAACATAACTTAGCAGGATGCTGATTTCCCACCTACTTTCTCTATTCACCCGCAAAAAACACATAAAAAACGTTCGACCATTGAAATCTTCCCTTGTACTCGCGTAATTACCTTCAATCCAGACGCGTCAGCTGAATTATCGACCGGCGGCAGAACCGGCGCAAGAACGTTTAATTGCAGCTGGGAAACGAGAATCGCGTTCTCCAGCGAGCGTAATTAAATTATCGGCGCGCGTTCCCAGGAAAGCGTCAATTAGCCATTACGAATGGAACTTACCCGAGCAACAAGCGGCTGATCTCCTTCATTGCTCCGAGGAATCAAGGTAGACCCGCGTTTCTCATCACGCCGTGGAAAAAGTGCGTTCGTCACCGTGGCAACCGGTCCCCGTTCGGCCGTGCAAAAGCGGATCCACCTCCCGACGACGACGTCCCACGATGGATCACACGGTCGAGTAATTAGTACGCTCTCCGTTTTCATAAATCATCGCGGCCCGTCCGATTAAACCGGCGACGCTTTCTCCTCCGCGAAAGAATGTCGTCGATCGGGCAGCCGCGCGAATTTTTCGGCTATGCCGCTCGCGAAACCACCACGTGCGACGACACTTCACGGGCGAGACCCGCCGCGAGTATCTTCCCTCCGATTGTCGTCGAACTGTCGTTAAAAACTCAGCGCAACTTTCGAATACGCGAGCTCCTCTGTGCTGTTCAGGTGTCTTTAAAGTACTATCAAAGGGATCACTGAGTGCTCGTTCAGAGATTCGAGGACACTAAGAGCTCCTTTCTTAAATTGTAATCACCCTCGCGTCGAAGAAGTCAAGATATGGCTCTTTTTTTGGTAAATTGTCTTCGAGATACTGCCGATGAAGTCACTGAGCAGGTAATGGACGTCGAAAGGATTTCACATTCAAGCGCACAGTTGGTAGGCGAAGTGTATGATTAACTTCAGAAGGTGCTGGCATTTCGAAACTCTAATTCCTTTTTCAGTAGTCCCTGAACGCAGTGAAAACCACCAAACGTCGCTGCAGATACTTCACGCTAATTAATGTTCGCTTTACGCGCGTTCCGGCTTCGGTTGATTAGTGAGCGAGCGTCGCGAGATAAACCGTGGCTGGCTTTACGAGTAAGCAGTCTCGCGATTACTACAATTTACAGAACTTCCCGCTTCCTTCTTTTATTTCCCTCTGTCCCGCGGATGGATAAACGCATGCTTCACTTTGAAACATTGAAACGCCATGAGCCCTGCGTGCTCGACAGTTCCAGACTGTTCCCCGCGATATCATTATCTGGAATCGGAGCACCTGTTCCCAGAATAGCTTCATTCAGCTCCATCACTGTGCCATCTTCCGCCTTTTCCCTAGAAATCTTCGTTTCGTGCAGCTGCAGTTTGAAACCTTCAAGGGTCGAGCAAGCTTATCCTTGTCCACTTCTTTGAATTCCCAAATCTTCCTATTCATCCAACCGCGCAAGTAAACACTCGGAAATGGCACTTCGAGATCCCTCGTATCGCACACTGTCACCACTGTTCCACTAAAACGGACACCTCTGAAGCTTCACCAAGCTTCGCGCTGCCTCGCGCTCGGTATACTTCATTTTCCTATGAATTTCGAGAAGAAGTCGCCACCGACGGTGCACCGGTGTTTATAGGGACGTTTCCGGTGAGAAGTTAAAGACGACGAGCGCATCAGAGATCAGCCGGGAGAGTTTGGAGTCGGCTGGATGATAATTGGGCCCGGGTTCCCAGCCACTGTTTCTTTGATAACAGGTTCTCCGGTTTCGGTGCACCGTTCCGGCCGCGTATCGCGCATGCGTTCGTCCTTTCGTGCCGGGGAAACGTCTCTTCTTTGAGAGAGGTCGTAAAGATAATGCCCACATGCCAGCCGATGCAAACAGACCAGAACGGAAAATTTATCCGGATTCTATTTGAATGGAGATCGCTCGCGACGATTAATTAATCCGCCGGCTGGATCGGACCTGGCCATCATGGGGGCTCTGGATCACCACCATGGCCTCCCACCCTCGGACGAGCCACCCGAAAGGGCTCCTCTCCGCTTTTAAATAATTAGTTCGGTTAGCGTGGTCTTGTTTATTTGCGCGATCGTTTATCGCAGAGGAGCTGCGGAGTTCGCGTTTCACGCGGCGTGATTCAATTTTGCCAGGCAATTGCCGCTGCCACTGCCAGTCGGAAGGGTTACGTTTTTCCTTCCCCCTCCGCCAGAGAACAGAGCAATGAAATTTTACCGTCGTTTCGGCTGGTTATTATATTCCGTTTCTGCAAGTCAGTGGTTGATTCCTTTTGGAGTAGCGCCCGTGGCTTCTGGTTTTTGTCGTTTCTACTTGTGTCAGTAATGTTTCGGATTATAACACAGGTGGTATTGAATTTGAGACAGTTTTGTAAATGGATCTGTAAAAGTTAGTCTATAAAATAATACGTGACTTTGAAATTAATGATAAACTAATTGTAAGGTTAATAGAACAATTAGTAACATTTATGAACTTGGTTTATATACCTATGCATACAGAATAGTAATTTTAGAAATTAGCATTTTAATACTATCTAAAACTACTTAGTTTCTCTCCTGAATAGAATCAGTGGAAGATGATTTTCAACTCCTTAAAGCGGCAGGCAACATTTATCAGCTACTGTAAATGTTTACGTTATATTCGATCTGCGCATCGATTTTTCCGAAGCGTAGTCTAAAATTTAATTAGCCGCGCAAATTGGTAGGCGCGCGAGCAACGCTCGCGTTTTAATCTCGTATAAATCAAACGATCCACTGGACGGCGTGTAATTAGCGGCTCATTAACCATGTTAATTTATTGGCCTACTTGTTGCAAAGCAAACTCGTACCCGTCGGATTGGTTCATGGCTTCCTGCGGGTCGATTCAAACGGAAAGGATTTCGTTTCTCTAATTCAGACGTGGCAAGTTCTTTTTCTGATTCTAATTGAACAGTTTTGCACTGTGCGAAATATTAGCACGACTACTACAACCTGGTACACAGATTAGAAAACTATGGCACGCGTTACAATCCCACGTTTCATCAATTTAAACAGATAAGAAGAATAAAGTGTAAAGATTGTAAAAGGGTCGTGGCTAAAGAGATACCACACCTTTAATAATAATGACTTTCTACATTAGATGTTCATAATTTTTCTTGACAGTATTTGGCAATGCCACGCATTAACTGATAGCATGACCACTAGTGTCTATAAATCAACAAGCATATAATGGTAATTTAGAGAAAATGCTGATGGCGCTGCAAATGACTAATTATGGCTATCTAAACTCTGGCGGCGAGCTCTGTAACGATTCGAACGTCTCTCCTCTCCATCAAACCGGATCGTTAAGGAGACCTCGCCCGGAAACTATCTTGGCGATCGCTGATTAAAAAGGGAGCTGCGTTTTCGCCGGTGACGATTCCGAAGACGAGCAACAGAGCGCCCGATCGCTGCTCATTCTCCTTAAGTTTAAGCGACGGTTTCCTCGTTCCAAATATCCGAGCTTTTACGGTCCATAAAGGGGCGAAGGTTGCTTTTAGTGGCTATTACACGAATCCCCGGCTTGGAGCAACATTTATGGCTCGCGCACCGTGTGCGGCAGTCGTTAAAATACATTTCGTGGATCATGAGGCTGGACGCGAGCTCTGTTTACGTTCACGACTAGGCGCGCGACAATTCTGCCTTCTTACTCCAAAAATCACTATCGTCAACGAGCACCGATCTTGAACAATCCCGTTCAATGGGAGAAAAAAGACACCAGCCACTTTCCTGTGCAGCAAATTTACATGGCAATTCGTAAACTCATGGAACTGACTGAATTCTTTCTTTCACATTCTCGAAATGTCTGGGTATTATTGAACAAGGAACTTGGGGAGTTGGGAAGAATTATTGTACAAGATTGCAAATAGTTTCTTAGTGGGGATCAGAAGAGTCCGATTTCAAACGTTGCAACAGTATTTGGTGATAAATTGGAATTCTAATTTGCAAGTGAAAAATGAGAAAAGAAAATGTAGGTACAGAGCTGGTTAACGTAGAAAGTATCAACTTGATATTCAGAATTTGAAACAAGTTTCTGGTTCTCCATAGTTGCGAATGTGCAATAACTGAGAATAATAAATAATCAGTGGGCCATTGAGAAAGTGCGAAGAAAATCCAGCTGGAAACGGTTTCGATTAAGTGTATCGACTTTTAAGAGAATTACGTGCCTCTGTCGTTCGATGAAAAAACGGGGTTTCATATGCACCGAGCTAATATATTGCGCGTCGGCTCTTTCAGAGAAGTTTCGCGTAGGCGCACAGGTCCGTTCGAGCCGTGGATCGCTTAAAAAGGGATCCACGACTTATTAGGCACCGACATAGGCTCAATTCGCGGCCTCTATTAATACAGGCTGAAAGATTTACTTTTCCGCCGGTTTACACCTTATTTGCATTTGCAACGTTTCGCGTTCTATGCGATTTTCGATTGCTGTGCTAATTGACACTTTCGTGCAGGTGCAATTTGCGTGGCAAGGCCTGATATTTGCAGCACTGTGGTTGGAAATATGCAGATAGTGTTTGAAACGCTCTGATCCTTGAGGTAGGGCTCGTTTTAAAAGCTTATGTATGTATGTTCATATTCTCAACACTGATGGTTTAAGTAAAATAGGTACTTTCGGAGATAAAGAGAAATTCACTGCAACTTTGAATTGCCATTTTGAGCATAGTGTTGCATCATGGATCCTCCACATGTTATATCTACTTTGTTTCTCAAAGATCTAAGAGTACTTAAGCGGTCATGCCTAGTTGGCAGGCGAAAAAGAACGTGATTTTCGGGAATTTTTTGTGGAAAATCTAATGTATATTTTCTATAACTTTTTGCTTATTTTAAAGGTACATGTATTCAGCAACTATTAGTAATTTTGTTATAGGAAAATATTGAAAAATAAATGAATAACAGCCACTCCCACGGAATCTATTTTTTTTAGTGGTAAGCACGATTTCTCCGAGCCAGATCATCTGTTAGTATATGAGTTTATCTGGTGCGTGAACGAAGGATTATTGTTTTTGATGAATAACTCTATTTTTAATTCACGAAAAACGAACAATTCAGACATCAAAAAATCATGATTTTTCTGAAATCATTTTTTTAAAAATCCTTCGCTCACGCACCAGATAGACCCATATATTAACAGAATCTTCTTCACTTTCTGATTTCAGATGATCCGGCTCGGAGAAATCGTGCTCACCGCGCAGCGTCTAAAAACAGCTTCCGCGAGAGTGGGTGTTATTCCTTCATTTCTTAATATTTTCCTATAACAAAATTACTTAGGGTTGCTGAATATATACATTTCTAAAATGAGAAAAGAATTGTAAGAAATATATAACACATTTTTCACAAAAAATTCCCAAAAATGACGGTCTTTTTCGCCTGCCAGCTAAGCATGGTCCCTTAAGAAATCCCGAATCAGGAAGTTGCCGATCCCAAAAATGGCATTATTTATTGATTCCTCAATATGTCACTGGGTGGCATATTATCAATCTCCAAAAATGGCGCGTGGGGTACGCAGACTCGTTCGATCTTATCGAGACATTTCCATGCATCGCCCATCAAAGTCTATGAATATTAATCAGCAAAGATGCTCGGCGAAACCTCAACGACCAACGCGGCGTTCCTGATTGAAATTGGATACTGATTGTGAGTGAGCTTTAATGAACAAAAGCAATGCTCGTTTCTCTTCGCCACGAGAACAAATTCGCGTTTCCTCGGCCTTCATCAACGTGTTAAGTATCCTTTGCTTTAATTACACGTTGATGCCATTGCTATCGTCGTCGCGTACGACGGAATTTCATTTCTCCTCGGAGGTCATATCGCGAGAGCACGTCAAGGTGCAACCAGCATGAATCTCCCTCCCCCTTCGCTTCCCCTTCTTCGTCGTTCCGCTTTGTAGAGGAATCATTACCCGGGGACAATTAACCCTGTGTATAATTAGCTGATAAATTCCGCGTTAATTGCTGGCCATTATGGCCATTCACGATTAATCGTCCGAGATGACTTGATATTTAAATTAAAAGCAATCTCCCGCGGTTCACACGAGCCGCCCCATTCTGCGATACTTTGACACGTTCTGCTCGTACTTGCGAACACGCCCTTTAAATATTTCTAACATTATCAGAATTCATGCTACCGACTTTGATAATATGGAACACATGGAATGTGAATTCGCTAGGATACACAAGTTTGGGATGGTCGTCATTTTATCTGGAGTCATAAAATCATAAATCTGAGATCGTTGATATCTAGTCCAGGGAATTTCAACTGCCACTGATCAAAATCTAAATCATTGACAAAAGACCAATAACCAGCGTGTCGTAACTAATAATGAATAATAATGAAACGAATGCAGTTCCTCATGTGCAATGGATCGTAAATCATAGAACGATTGATTGCGCACGAGTAGATTGCAATTCAAGTTCGTTTATTGATAGAAACGTATCATTATATAGTATTTTGTAAAGGATTTACATAGGGTGACTCACGGTGAACGAATTTCCATCTAATATCTCGAATTAAACGGCAGATTAGAAGTGGGTCACTTGAAACATTTTCTACTGTATAAAATACCTACAGTCTTTTCATTGCTCCTGTGACTCGATCTATTCTTCCGAATCTTTCAAAATCATAGGACACATCATTCAACGTCGCTGAATGCCCTAGTAGACTCGTTTTTTTTCTTCTGTAAATGATTACACAGAAATATTCTTCCATTTATTAGTAAGATGTCACGGGATGACGGGTTGTTTCTCCTTCAAAATGAATTCGAATGATAGATGCTGAGCGCACAGTCGTACAGCTGCATTAGTAACTGCTAATAGACCGTGAACTCCTAGCAGCTTTTATTGTACCGTAAATCACTCAGCCATGAATGCAGATATAATGTCTCTTTATGCAATACGATATCATATTTCATGTAATGGTACCTATCATGTAGATAATTGTAGGCTTATTTTACAGTCGACACATGCCGAGATACGTTTGAACAGTCGGCTAAACTCAAGTAATTATTGCGCCTAACTCTCGATAAAGAGATCACAGATACCTTATCCCCCGCGCTATCCATACACACGTCCGCGCCAGTGAATAGTAAAATAATTAACAGGAGTCACAATTACACGCCCCACCAGCGATCACGTTCGTAGAAAGCGAAAAAGACAAACAGCTCTCGAGTAGGAAATAAACATTTATATGGTGTGCCTGTACGAGTTAATCGACATTCATTTCCCAACGTTAAGCGGCAGGTTCGAGTTATTCGAAAACACCGAAACAAATATTTTTATTATTCATTCTTTATTAGCTGTCTCCTTCGTCATTTAGGAATGATGAAAAACATCGTATGAAACGGTGGCGATAAATAATCCTACTTTCCGTCACGGACCAAAGGCACGATCCCGATCTTCCTTCCATCTTCGTCCTCGTGCAACGCTAATCCCATTTCCTGCAAGGCGCTGCTCTCCACGACTCCGACTCTACTGCAATTCCGAACGACCTCCTGATTCTCGGGATTATCCTCGCATAAATTCCGCAGAGCGAGGATCGTCCATTGCATTATGACTGCGCGTTAACATTTAATCGCGCCAAGGAGCGCGCGGCATTAATTAGTGGGGGATATCATCGGCGAGGGTACCCGCGCGATCACAATATAGGTACGTGTAATAAATATGTAGAACGGGTCTGGAACTTACGTGGATTTCTCGCGTCTATATTGCAGCAGTCCAGGAGCAGAGGAATGGCATCCATTTCGCGGAGCTGAAAATGTCCAATATCACGAGAAATTATGCGCTGTCCCGAGCGGACACTTATGATAATACACGGCATAAAACTCCGAGGTGTCGCGTAAACTGAATGACACCCTGCATAAACTAAGGAAGCATCGCTTTCTTTTATCTAGAAAAAAGTCCACGCGATACGAGGAAATGCGAGGGGATTTTTCTTCGTTACTCTGCATGCGTAAAGTACTCGTGCATTTTTCGTGTTATCTTTTGGAAGATTATTTTCAGACCACATTGAAATTTTGTCTCGATATAAGTACCTTATGTCGGACTTTAGTGTGCGTGTGACTTTAATCATCAATATTAAAATTTCTCTGTAATTTATCTTCTTTTAAAGCGTTTCGAAACACGAAACAGGTTTCCTACCGCCACCGAGTAAATTCGTAATATCATTGCGAAGTTTGACTATAGGTATAACAGTATCCACAGCTACCATACCCGTAAAAGTATTATTCTCGAATGCCTCGGCACACCATAAGCCGTACTTCGCGTTCATCGAAGTTTCGTTTATGAGAAACAGATTGCCACGGAGCCCGGGGTGGATATAATTGAACTGCGTCGGGGAAAGATATTCTTTATTCGGGCGTCGCGCGTTCGAAACTGAAATTGACGACGGAGGATCTCGCGAGAAATTTTAAAACGCGAAGATCTACGCTTGGCGATGATCGTGATGGCCGTCGTAAACCGTTCTATACGTACAAATTTTATTATCAACCGTACTTTGAGCGAGATGCCCAGCGGGCAACGGATTATGCTAAAACATTGTAACGCCAGAAAGCGTCGCGTAATTTTACGACCAATCACAACGCGAACATGCGCGCCTTACAATTGTACACGAAGAGCGGGACGCGTGTTTGCGGAATGAAATTTAAGAACGCGATTGCCTTCGACACCTTCGAAAGAAGAAGAAGAAGAGAAGGAGGAAGAGTGTGCGTGGAAAAAGGCGAGGCCTCGTATTCACGATCCTGCATTCAGAGTGCCAGACCAATAAAATTATTCCAATGTAACAGAAAGCGGCCGTACTTCGATCTTGCTAATATATTAACGGAGTATCCGATGCCGACTAAATTGCCGCGTCTTCGAGTCCGACAGGATACTTAATTTTCCTTTGTCCGGTGAACAGTGCACGCGGTACGATCGTTCTGGTCCTTTTGTATCATCTCCGCCGCGCGAGAGATGAAATCAATAAGAAGCAATAGCGATCACTCGAAACCCTTTGCGCATGACTAATAAAAACGGAGCAACGAGAGGCTTATTTCGGACTTAACATTCGCATTGTTCTTGATTTCTTTCTTGTGCGTCAAACAATGATATATAGCGTAAAAAGTCTTGCATACGCGTGCATGATAAATGAATGACTGTCTGAAAGAAGCGAGTATAGAAAAAAGGCGAGACTCTTGTAACGACGATCGGTTTCATGATTGATTAGTGAGAATCGTTAAATTCTTTATTCGTTCCTATCTACTGTTCCTTTGATCTGCTGCACTTTGCGTTGCAGTTGAAACTGATGCCACCGCGGCTTTCAGGCGCTACGTTATGGACCCTCCGGCAGAATTATGCACTTCGCTTTACCGATAGGAGGTAACGTAACGTGAACTATATATGTTTATTTTACGTTAATCAAATAAATTGCAAAATTAAGTTTGCCCTAGATTTCGGTTCCTTCTATCGTATACTAAATTTTCAGAGGTCTGTACAGTGGTAAAAGTAAATTAATTGCTACTTACGTGGTCCTGGCACTTCTTGTCTTTGTACGACATATTCCCAATAATTCTAATTAGTCCAGCTTTGAAACCAAACGCAGGATGATTCTGGGGATCATTTCTTGGGGAATTCTCTTCATTCCCGTTCTGGCTGCCTTCGGCTACATTCGAGTTACGAGTTTGTACTTGCCCTGCTGGGGCTACGTCGCTTAACTTCTGCATCGGAGTGAAGTAATTATTCGATGCTTTTCCAATCATTTGTATGGATTTTAAAAGATCTGCAAGAGACGCATTGTTAAATACTTTCTAAACATTGAAGGAAATGTGCACTCACAAGTACAATTGATGAGTAAGCTTTTATGATCTTTTAAAAAGTTATATTCTTCGGAGGATTCGGACGTCAATGTTGCGAGAATATCGAGAAGTATAATCATCTCTGCAGGTTCCATGTCGCATAAATATGTATCGACTGTTTTCAGAATTAAGTCACTTCTTCTGCAAAATCTTTGCGATAGAAATTCAATTGCATCTTTTGGAAACGTGTGTTTCGCTTTGGATTCGTACGCTTCTTCACAGATTTCATTGTAAATTATCATCAATAAATATAGCTTATCATTTATGTCCATATCGTTATATGAGTTTTGTAATATATCTGGTTGACGTAACAAAAAGATCAGAGCATCCTGTGCGCTTTGAAAGCCATCTTTAATTGGCTTTAACAACTGCGAACATAAGCGTATCTTCTCCAGTTCGGTGAAAGTCTTTCCTTCGAATTCTTTCAAAGCATTGTGTACAAATACGCACGAAGCTCTGACGAGTAGAACGTGTTCAGATTTGGTTAAATCTCTGTTGATGCATAAAGAATGTAGCAGACACTTGTTGCTAAGTTTATAAAATAATACAGGCTCGTTGTGACCACAATACTCACATTATCATACCTTTTAAATTAATATCATTTAAATATGTTGGTATATTATACTGATCTGGAAAACTGCTATCGTCGCGTGCGCACGTAAATAAGTTGCACAAAAACTGAATGTTTAATCTTAATATATCTAACTGCTCCTCTACTAAATCAGTATTAATGTTGTGCGACTTAATAAAACTTGATGCCCATTCAACGACACCCTCGTAAGGAAAATGAGAATCGAATGGATACGAATTACAAAGTTCTCTTAAATTTTCATTACTCGCAGCCAGCATGGAATATAATTTTTCACCACATATTCCATGCTGAATGTCGGTCGGAGTATATTCTTTGTGAATGTAGCCATTGAAGCAAGAGTTTCCTAAACATTTTAAGCACGCAATTTTTATACTGCTAGGTACAACAGGATCGTCTGTTGTCACAATTTGTGCCACTTTCGCTAATATTGGGAAGGCAATTAAGTCCCTGAAATTCGACAAACCGTTAAAATCATTATACGCGATAAATGCTCGTAATATTTTACGTTTTTTAAGTCATACTCTGATTCAGTTCTGAACAATTTGGGGTTAACGAGGGTTGACAATTCGTCCCAATTTCTTTGAGAAAAAGTGGATGCGAATTTAGGTAGAAGGTCGATATTTTTAGTATTCATTGTATCGTCACAAATTACAATTTCATTGTATGCAATGTATTTTTATTTGAAACCAGAATTCTACGTATGTTTACAAATATACTCTGAAACATAACCTTCTTAGGTATACATGATAGGGGCCATTTTTAAATGGGTGACGGCTATAGTCAAATATACTTCAAAGTGCATAATAGAAATTTATTTGTAATAACTTATAATATATTTTTATAAATGAATACTTTTTGGATTATGGTTTGAAATATACTTGGAATATCGATATTTTCAGCATTGTAGAATAAAAGCCGTTTAGTTATTGGCCAGACGATTTTTGCTGGTATTGTAAGATCGACTAAAAAACTATTTATTGAACCAGTTGCAATCAGAAATGCCGAAACATTACTTCAATGTTATTCAAAGGTGGATAAAACCGGGCATAACAATGGATGCGTTCAGCAGACTATAAATGTTGAGTGATTTCACTAGATTTTACTCGCATCGACCAATGAACGTGCAACTTCGGAGTAAAATCTAGTGAGATCACTCAACATTTAAGTCTGCTGAACGCACCCAATACCACCACTCCTGTAGGTGTTCACCCACCCAAAACAAGTGGCCACAAAAAATTCCTTAGCATCCCTGTATTGATACAAAATATCGATATTTAATTATTTATTTATTCCCCTTCCGTCTTTGGCTTCAACCCCGCGCAACTATACACTGCCTAATGTCTATGGACCTGAATCAGGTCCATGGTTACGCCACTGTCGCCACTGTATTCAACTGTATTATCCCCGCCATCGATTCAAGTCACTACGTGACTAGCGTTTGTCAAGTCGGCTTAAAATAATTTCTGATCAGCTTTTATAGAACGAAGAATCTACTTTGAAGGTAAAGATTCCCACATTTCAAGATATGCATTGAACTCAAAATTGCATTTTATTTTCTATGTCCGTAAGTTTGTGAAGCGAACTGTTGGTTTTGCTATGTCATTCCAGGCTAACCTTAGTTCCCTTAAGCTTGGTCCGATTATTTCGATCATTGTTGAATTAACTGAAGAATATTGAGTACATTACAATTATATTTAAGATATATCACTTTTGTACGTCACTATCAAACAGATAATAAATGCTTTGATATGTGATGCACTGAATCATAACCTCGAAACTGGGATCGAAATACCACTAAAATAACAAGTGTTCGAAATAATTCTAACGAATTATGTTTTAATAACATGTATCTTTGTTTCAGATGTTTCTCACTCGTTCGGAGTACGATCATGGTGTTAACACTTTCTCACCAGAAGGGAGGTTATTCCAAGTTGAATATGCTATAGAAGCCATAAAACTTGGTTCTACCGCCATTGGGATTGCAACAACGGAAGGTGTAGTGCTGGCTGTAGAGAAGCGGATCACGTCCTCTCTAATAGAACCAGCAACTTTAGAGAAAATTGTAGAAATTGATAAGCATATTGGATGCGCTGCCTCAGGATTAATAGCGGATTCCAGAACGATGATCGATCGTGCTAGAACAGAATGTCAGAACCATTGGTTCGTTTACAATGAGAAAATGACTGTGGAGTCAACGGCGCAGGCTGTTTCCAATTTAGCTATACAGTTTGGCGATAGCGACGACGATGGTAGCGCTATGTCAAGACCGTTTGGCGTGGCGATGTTGTTTGCTGGCATCGACGAGAAGGGACCTCAACTGTACCACATGGATCCTTCGGGCACTTTTATTCAGTTTGATGCAAAAGCTATTGGCTCGGGAAGCGAAGGTGCTCAACAAAACCTTGAGGAAGTGTATCATAAGGTATGTTGTATGCGTAACGAATATTCGCAAAGATTATTTTGAAGTTTCTATAAATATTTAATTAGAATCTCAGACGTTGCTTGCATATATAAACTTTTAGTTACTATTGTGTGCATAACATTAACTTTTTAAAGTTTTTATGAATATCTGAATTCCTTTTATTTAGTCTACGTTGATTAAAAATATTTGCAATCAAAACAATTGCATTTTTGTATCTTGAGCAACGTATAATGCGATATACATTAAATAAGTAGAAAATTGAAGAAATTTACTGTACCTGGTTGTTCAATTTTTTTGTTGCAGTCTATAACGCTGAAAGAAGCAATAAAAGCAGCGTTAACAATATTAAAGCAGGTGATGGAAGAGAAACTGAATGATACTAATATAGAAGTAATGACAATGACACCTGAGAAACTGTTTCATATGTTTGAAAAAGCTGAATTACAGGAGGTGATTAAAGATATTGCTTAAAATTTAGCATTTAAATTCATGTTGATTTTATCGATATCAATATATAAAACTATGAACAGCAGAAATGCACTATATGAAGCTATAATACTGCAAATTATACATACATTTTTCACTCAAAGAATATGTAATTTATACACAGACCAGTTTTATATTTTCATTTTTTTTTTTCGATCCACAAACGATAACAGTGACCTATGAATCGTGTCTTTAATATTACATCAAAGAATTCCTTGCGATTCCTAATCATCTTTATACACACGCACGCATTACTAACTCATAATTGCACAATTTTTCGAAATCATTTCAATATTTTCACTTTGACAGAACGAAGTAATTTACACATTTCTAATTTCAATTTTTCCAACCATGTCACTGTAAACATTTCCTTTTTAATCATTTGATTTAGTTAATCGATAACCTACCGTCGTCAAAAGAAGATTCACTACGATCAAGATCCACTATCTCTGGTCCAATCCCATCCATATCCATTAACGGGTGAAAAACTGCAGCGAAGTTTCCATTAGTCGATGTTCTTCTTATCCTATCCTATCATAGTTTCCCGACTTTGTCAAGGTAACACATAATAAACCATTTTCGTAGAACTTATTTGTTTCTATTTTTGCATGTGTGCATCTTATTGTTTGCTTTATTAACGCGATCACGACGGCGCTATATTTATTGTCCATTCCCACAGACATCATACAGTGTAACTGTGACTTTTGGTTGGTTTAACGTTGGAAATGTTAATTTTAAGCCACCCTTGGAAGATACTAATATTCTGATAATGATAAATATAAAAATAACGTTTCTAGTGAATAATTCAACGTATTTTTTGCCTTTGAAAAGTGTTACATTTAAGGGAAGAACCCACTGCCGCAGGCATGACACGCCTGTGTGTCGTCGCTGTGAACGCATTAAAAAATGAAACGTGTCGAATTGATTGAATAAGTCTGTAAACATACTTACCTAATTCAATGCCGATATATTTTACTTTTTAAATTTGTATTCTAATGTAAATAACTTGCATTGCATTGCTGCAAGTGGTGCAACAGTGCAGCAAATAGTGGCGCACTCAGGATTTAATCTTGACGGGAGCCGAGTTGAATGAATAAAAATATTTTGAATGCAAATTCAACGAAATTCATTAGACGATTATACAAATTTAGTTGGAGAATAAAATCCAGTTTTCTTTTCTTTTTACAAAGCTCCTGATTTTTTTTAATTATTGTTACATTAATCTTTCAAAGGAATTACATAACTCAAGAAGTTATATTAATCTCAAAGAAATGTTCCTTTTTCTCTGGGGGGTGCCAGGGTGTCTATCCCCCTCTAGGTGCGCCACTGATGAGAAACTATGCATTTTAATTTTTTTTCGTGATCAATTATTAATTACATGTGAAAGTATCAAGAATTTTTCATTTACCAGGAACGACTGTCATTCTTGGTGTCTAGCTTATAAACTTGTAAAGAATATTCATCTCATCTTCGTTAAATTTGTCGATATACATATATTACTTGCCACAGAACAAAATTCAGTACTCGATATTGTCTCTATATTTTCTCACCCGTAACAACTCGAGTAATGTCCCTTTAAAACACTTTCAAAATCCCCTTGAAAAGTGTCATTACAAATATAATCAGTAATCGATTTTCAACAAAAAGCCAAACAGGCTATTCAGTAAAAATACAACACACATTTTTATCACAAGAAAAGGGAGAGTTTCTCTGGTGCTCCGCTTTTATCTCCGAAACAGGCATTGCTCTAAAAGGAATGCCGCGATATAGGTGTGGCACAGAGGGACTTCTAGACCGCGTCGTTGTTCGATTCGCGTTTGAACGGAAACGGACGGCGACGGATGGTTCGTTTTCGATTAAAAGCTCTGGAGCTGTGAATGCCCGTATCCGAAATCAATAATTAATTTCGCCCGGTTCGCCGAGGGGTTCGGTGGGCAGGGGAGCAGGGGAAAGCGAGCCTGCGGCGGAAATGGTTGGGCACCGCTCTCGGTTACTGCGATGTTCCGATAAAACGTCCCTTTTTATCCCGTTCTCTCAGCTGCCAGATTATTGGATATTATTCCATTTCAAGCGTTCAATCCCGCTACGATTCGCTCGCTCGGATTCCCACGGGGGATGCTCTGCCGTCCACTGATTGTTCAAACCACTTATACGCGCCCCTGTGTGTACATATATTTAAACTCGATCTAAACTGTATCGTACCCGACGTGCATTTTCCTTCTGTTCTTGACAAAACGCTCGAAATGTCCATTCTGTCAAACTTTGTAAGGATGAATGATAAATAGAGAGCACGGATTAAAGTTCTCTGTGAGTCATGAAAGTTTCCCTTTTCGAAAGACACTAAAGAGACCTATATAGTAGCTTGAAACTTCAGAATTCTGTACAGTTTTTTTAAGTACAGGTAAATTGTATAGAAACATTCGATATTCCTATATAGAACCGCACCAGTTTTTCAAGGAAGGGGTGTAAGAACCACTATGTAGGAAATGACATATAATCGTAGGCTCTAATGGTCCGTGTATTACCAATTAATAAACATGATACGCTGCGCTTTCTTAAGCGTGGAAGTTACGTATAAAGACGATATTATTCACAGAATGAGGTGATGTAATGTGAGAGTCTAGAACGGGGCACCTGGTAATAGTAAACGCTACGGGAATAGATCAAGAGTCTATCAGAATTGAAGGGTAAGGGGGAAAACAGCTTATTTCTTATTTTCTTCCACTGCAGAGTGAAAATTTCCTGTTTTTAACCACCACCTATACCGAATATTTAACGTTATCTCACGAGGGTATTTGAACTTTATACCTTTTTGTGATTCGACAGTTCTGCAGTCCCAGTTGCCACAAATAATATATGCGATAAATCGCAAAATCACGAAAAAAAGGATATTCCTCGTTTTTCGCTTTATCCTTCAAATATGGAATGCTTTGTACTTGATTAGAGAACAAAAGGTGATCTATATATTATTTACGGAACGGGGTGTCACAATAGAGTGGATGAAGGGGGGCTCGCGGAAGAGGTCAACGTCCAACAATCCGCGGAGGAAGCCTCGATGGCGATACGGGTTCAAGGAGGAGCTGGCTAAGGGAAATGGAGTAGGAGGAGAGCGAGGAGGACTCTGTAATTAACTGCGACGAGAGAGCGTCGGGATAGTCCCGTTTGAGTCCCTGAGAATCCCCCGGGACCTGACCCGTCTCGTATCAGACGCCAAACACTCACTCCCACACCGTCGAGTCTCGGTGGCGTCGGCCAACCTCGAAGCCGCCACGTTCAAGTTTCGCTACGATAATTGCCTTCGCTTCACAGTCGCGCCCCGACACCCGCAGCATTGGATAAAAGGCTCCTCCCCCGTTCCGAGGGAACCTGCGAACGGGGATGAAGAGGGACGGATGGGTGGGTGGCGGATAGATGGATGCCGCGGGGGAAACTCGATAATGGGTTTGCAGCCTCTGAATTTACGCGATTCAGATCTCCCCGTCACGGAAACTCCTGGATACTCCTTTCATCGCCATCGCCGCGATTTCGGGCAACACTGTCCTGTTTCAATTTGAAGGATGATAATGACGGAAACGTGTCGCTCGCTCGCTAGGGAGAGGTGGTATTTGATGGGGGCTTTTTTTGTTGTTGCGTCGTTTAATCGTATTTTGGGCAATATTATGTTACCAACAAGGGAACATCCCGAATCCGGAAATTCAAAAAATTCGTAAAGTTTATGAATATGTAGGGAATTTCCTCCTGTTTACAACGCAATTTTTGTTTGCTACCCAAATTCACTCTAAGGGGGTGTAATTGAATCCTGAAAATTCGAACTGTAAAATATTTTTTTACCAAATAATAGATCTAATTAAAAAAAGTAACTTTTGTCATGAAACTTTTTTTCTATCTCTTATAGTTGGCGAGTTATAACACAAAATCGGAAAATTTCATCCCCTTCGAGGGAATTTGGGCAGCAAACAAAAGTTGCGTTGTAATCGCGAGGAAATCCTCTACATATTCACAAAGTTTCAGAATTTTTTGAATTTTCGGGTTTGGGATCTTCCGTTGCAAGATAAAATGGATCGATTCGTGACTGTTTCATGTGTTTTCATTTATGTAGTTTTTAATTCTCTGTGTCGTACAAAACGTACCTATGCTTATACTTAAGTGTGGTGAGTGAGTGGATTCATTAAAACAGTGAATGTGTTAATTGGGTAATTGAAGAAACAAGTGGAGAGGTTTAGGTTGGAAACGAGAGTAAGTATGAATTGTATTCATTAATATATGTATGTTTATATATCATTCCCTATTATATAATTTCTGCCTTGTTATATCTACTATTTTTCAATTCTACATCAATAACTGTGTTCGGTAGGAATCGATTAATCCACAAAGACTACCACGAAGTTCTATTTTAATTTCCATCAAATTATTTTTCTCCACCATCCTTTAACGTTCGCAGATTCATCTAAAATTCTTGTGATCCACAATACAGAAAAGCAATCACCGTGCAACTTTTACTATTTACGTGGCGCAATATATTCCGTGGTGTTTTCTTAAACCTTTTCTCGAGCTCGTTCAACCGTTTAAAAAGTTCGTAATTCGCGTCACGAATACGCAAGTGTCCCATGAAAAATTCATTAATCGCATTTAACCGTAGCCATAAAGTCCTCGAAAAAAAGAGAAGCTCACTTTGCTCGCGTACCTTTCCAGGAACTAATTGTAATATATTAATCTTGTCAAAGTGAGAGCGAATTTCCAAATCCTTCCGGTACAAAAGAGTCGTAACATTTAGTTACATTCTTCCGGTAGATAGAAACGTACGACCGATTTTACTAGCGTTTAAGAACCGGAACGAAATTCTTAGTGGCGAACGTAGGCTGGTAATTACGAATGGGTGGACAGATCTTATTTGTTCTAAGCAAGTCACGTCCAATAAATACGATGCAAACTGCAGGCCTGACGATCGTTCTCCTGGAAGCAACATCGTTCATAACGCGCTTGCTTTCACTGCAATTCAGTCGAGAAACTACGGTATTCTCTTCTACTGAAATGAATATCGAATCGCAAATTGTAGCTGTCGCTAGATATGTATGGAGCAACAGTGAGATACGCTTTCCTCAAATGAATTTTTGAGTAATGGATCCGCTTGAGAGCAGTGGATAAATAGAATAGACATCTCGCGATTATATTTAAAACAGAGTAAAATAAGATCGAACGTAGTAAATTACGTGGAGCACTACTTTGGGTATTACCTTAACATTCTAACTCTCTATAGTCACACTAATCGTGATGTAACTTTGGTTGCAACAAGATATTAAAGATTGAGTAATTAGGTTCCTTAAGTTTACCTTAACGCTTGCAATATGTATCCGTAATACTTAAGCGCATCGCGTAGACCGTCATTTTTTGAATTACCCCTATTATTGGCCTTAATGAATGTGCTTCGAAGGTTCATCAACGTGTGCCGCTTAAGTGCTGATATAAGTGTAGAATTAATCGAGGGCAAATATACAGGCAGTGGAAAAGAAAGCAAAGCACGAGGGGAAGAAAGTGAGCACGCTGTTTATCATAGGAATAAAAATTTCTGGCGATAGTCAATGAAAGAAAAGGACGAAGGAACTTTCCTCTTATTACCGAAGCGCCAATAGAAAACCGGAAGAAGACGGGATCCCGATGCAGGAAGGAGTCGATGCCCACTACGTGCATAGCTATAATTCACGCATGGCAGAATCGTCGCGATTTTTTTCACTTTCACAAAAGCTGCCGCTCGTTCATCGTCTAGATAGTAAGACGAGCCTGCGCGCACACACTTTCGTATTCCGCCGCGGTTATGTATCCGTTGTACAATCATTTCTAGTTCCCGTATCGCATAACTTTTTACATAACCGAAGAAAAAAGATACAATGATCGACGTCGCCGTCAGTAATATCGCGGACATGATGAAGATCGATGTCTCGAAATGACGAAGATATATCTTCGCTATATCGTAGGTTCCTGGTCTACTTATAAAATAAAAAATCTTAGATTAAACGAAGTCATATGGAACAGGAAGATTGAGATCTTAAGCGGAAGACAAAATTCTTGATATATATTTGCACTTTATTAGCAAGTGGAAAGCGTATGCAAGAATTTACTAATTTTCACTGACACAAACTTAGAAACTGTTACGAGTAAATTCGATGGGATTAAACGAACACCTAACCCACATTCTATAGTTCTACTCGAGCTGTTTCTGAAATATTCTAGAAACTCGAAAACGATCTGCTTGTTCAGCGAAAACGGATGCTATTAGATTCGAAGGAGATCCCGCGGCGTTCCTAGGCACGCGTGTCGAGTTCACGTGCCCCGGAGAAAGTAATGCTTTCTTGAGCTCGTATACGAGATTCTTAATTGCGACCGCGTAACGATTAAGATTCGCCTGGGTTCGAAAGTACGCCCGGAAGCACCCAGGCACATCTGGTATATTCGTCTTCTATTTTTCTTCGCCCTCTCCCGGCAGCAGTTCCGTTTCCTGTGTCCTCGCAGCTCGATTTCTCGAGACGCGCTCGATATTGCTTCTCCAGGCTCGATCCAAGTCCTTGGACCGTGACGCGAATGCGGAAACAGACTCTCGCGCGAGTAAACGCTGGGCGAATCCTCCTTAATGCGCTCGATGCTTAGATACATTTTCGTTCTCCATCGGCACAAGTGAAAGAAGCGCGATGCTCACGTAACGCCTCCCATTTCTTTCCCTCTTCTCCTTTTCTCCCCGATTTGCTCGGGTTCGGTTGGCGGTGTTGATCGGTGGCGCGAAAAGCGAGAGTAATTTTGCAAAAGTGAAACTCGCGCGAGTATGAGATTTCCGGCAGGTCCGACACGGCTCCGAGAAAGCGCTTGCTCGTTAACACGTTCGCGCGCAATTTTTAAGTGAAAATGTTACGTGTCGCGGAAAACTAGCGGTTCGTGGAAAGGACAAGTCGCTGGAATGTTGTTAATTGGGAGCGAGGTGCGAGGAATTATTGCGGGGGTATTTTTATTAGAACGTAGATCGTTTACCATCCCTTCCTGTTTCTCTTCCTTAAATTTTTTATTATTTTTAACGAAGTTCACCTTCAGTTGGTGGGGATTCCTTGTGGTTACCTGGAAGCTGGATTTTGTTGCATTCAATGTTTATAATTACAATTTAATTAGTCGAGAAAACAATTGAAAAAGGGCCATTTTCCATGATAGATGAATATTTATTAAAAATCTTTGATACAAAAGGAGATATCTTAACTTAAATTAGGTACAAGTGTTTGTTGCTGCGGCAAGATAGTAATTTTGCCAGCAACGATTATTTAACATCGGCTAACGCGCGTAAAGCTCGCTTAAGCGCCGGTATTAGTGTTTCTTTGGAGCAGCAAGATAGACACAACGCGTAGAATTGTGCGATAAAACGCGACTATCGTATAGAAGCATGTTTAGACGAGTGTTTTTACATTTCAAGATTTTTCACAAACTTTGTTTATCCAGTGGAACGAAATTGTGCTATCTTTAGACGTTAGAACTTAACAGCAGAACGGAATTGAAGGTATAGGTTTCTTCATACTTGCCAGATGGACTTGGAAGAGATATAAAAAAATCGAGCGGAAGCAAACAAGACAAAGGTGTTCCACCTTTCCACTCTGTTTTTAACTTTAAACCCAACTGTGTATCGAGATTGCCGCGATCGGCCTCTTTAAAACGAAACGGTGCATCGAAAAGCATATTGTACCGACTTTGTGCAGTGTTTATACAGCGCTGTCACCAAGAACTCGAGCAATCTTAAGTTACGCAAATTGAAAGACACGTTACGCTCGTCGAGAAGCATTACTTATCACGCCCACGCGATCCGAGATGATCGCGCGCCGGGACTAGTGCCACCCGAAATCCCGAGTGTTTACTCAATATCTTGATTCGAAAGAAGAATGCTTGTATCCTCGACGATTACTTTGATCGACGGTACATCCTCATATTACGTTCCCCGTGGAAAGAGACAATCGCCAGAGTATCCAGCAAGCGCGCGTACGAAACAATTAACAACGAAGAGACCGTCCGATCACCTTTCACCGGATCGAGATCAACGGTGATGCGAGTATCCACCGTATCCGCCGCCGCCGCCGTATCCACCGCCACCGAATCCTCCGCCACCGTATCCGCCGCCACCCCCTACGGAAATCGACTCGTAGCCACCGCCGCCGCCGCCGCCTCCGCCTCCGCCTCCGTGTTCCTCGTGCACCACAACAGGCACGGGCACTTTGACTGGAACTGGCACCTCTTTCTCCACGGGGTACGGTACTTCTTTCTCAACGATGTAAGGCTTGTCGACGGGTACCTTGACGGGGTAAGGCACGTGCTTCGGGACGGCTACGGGCACAGGCTTGTGGACGGGGTACGGTTGAGGTATTGGTACCTTGACGGGCACGGGGTACGGCTTGGCGATAGGCACGGGGTACGGTTTGTCGACTGGTATCTTCACCTCGTAGGGCACCGGCTTCTCCACGGGTACCGGGTACGGCTTCTCGACGGTTACGGGGTACGGTTTGGGCACGGTTACCGGGTAAGGCTTGTCCACCGGTACCTTGACTTCGTACGGGACTGGCTTCTCCACGGGATAGGGCTGCGGCACCGGGATTTTCACCTTCACTGGGAACGGCACGTGCTTCTCGACGGTGTACGGCTGAGGTACCGATACCTTCACTGGCACCGGTACGTGCTTCTCGACGGTGTACGGTTGCGGTACTAGTACCTTCACCTCGTAGGGCTTGTCCACCGGTACCTTGACTTCGTACGGCACCTTCCTCTCCACGGTGTACGGCTGGGGCACGTGAACCGGCACCTTCACGAACACCTTCACCGGGTACGGTACGTGCTTCTCGACCGTGTACGGCTGCGGTACGCCGACCTTCACCTCGTAGGGTACGTGCTTCTCAACCAGGTAGGGCACGTGCTTCGTCACCTCGTAAGGCACCGGCACCTTCTTCACCACCGTCACCGTCTTCACGTGCTCCTGGTGGTCGTACGACGAGCCGCCGCCGCCACCTCCGAGATCGCCGCCTCCACCTCCGTAGTCACCGCCGCCACCTCCGCCGCCCAAATCACCGTAGCTACCGTGAAGACCACGTTTCTCTGTCTTCCTCTCCGTCGACTCTGCTAAGGAGTCCGTCGCTGGTGACGCGCTATTCTCCTCCGCCGATTTCGTCGACTTCTTCGCGCAGCTCCCATGCGTGGCTAGTGCCACCAGGACGATGGCGATCTGGGGGAGAAAGTTCGAGTGAATTCTTTTGCGAAAGAAATGGTAAAGTCCCTTTCACGTTTTGTCGTCAGTAGCTTCCTGTTCGATTGGACTTTCGGTGCGTTTAAAGAGAGTAGGAGAAATTCAAGTGTAGGTCAAGTGGTCGAAAAACGTGGAGAGAGGCAGATACTCTCGAAAAAATTTCTGTCGTTATTTCGTCATGAATCCTGTAGGCAAGTCGCGTAGCATTCAAACAATGACGACAGTCGACTGCTTCCCCCATCTTCCCTACCGAGTGCCCTACCGTTTTTTGTGTAAGAATTTCGAGGCAAACACTAATGTCTTTCCAAAGTTGAACTGCCTGCGCTCGAGCAGGCAGTTTTATTTCGAACGCGGAAGCACGAAGGTCTGTCTCCACGAGTATTTATCGTCACTCGTGATAGCGATTAATATTTTTTTATACGTCGGTGGAGAGTGAGAAACGAGTGGATATTGCAAAGTATCTTCTACTATATTCGAGGACGCGTAATAAATATATTTAGAGTCGCGAACGATAAAAAGGGATTATAATTTTGATATTGGAACACCATTAGTGTGCCTCGTGAGTGAGTGTGTGTGGCCTGTCGGTGGGATACTTTTCGTCTACCTCTGTATCTTCAAACGAACCCTTCAAAATGGTAAGTCCCGTAATTCTGGGATACTTTGCATAAAGCTTCATTAAACATAAATATTGTGAATTCCTCTTAAAACAGAATCTTTGAAACAGTATGCTGCTAGGGGGAATTAATCTTCTCTTTATGTGATATAGGAATAGTCGATTAAAAAGAGCTTTCTTCCTTCGCAAATCTCCAAGAAAATAATAAGTTTCCTTCAGTCCCAAAGTCGGATAAATATTTACTCAGTCCTTCTTACACTGTACACAAAATCACTGAAGTCTTGTGCAAACTAAAAGCTTGCAAGCTTGAACCCACCAAAGTGTATACTTTCTATCTGTCTGACCAAACAGCTGGTCTTCAATTTCATCCACACTGAATCGTGCCTTCCACTATTAACAGTTAGTCAATTTGCAAGACGTCGATCGCGACTGTCCAATCAATCCGAAACCCGTACGAATCCTCTATGCCCGCGGAGAATAGGAATCGCTTACCTTAATATTCATCGTTGAGTTCGCGTATGTTTTGAGGTGGCGTATAACCACTAACTGAACCGCTTCGTTTTCTAGACAGAGCCTTATATATACTCCCCGGCATAATGGCTCTGTACTTTCGCTGCACCTCATCGTACGTATTACACTTGTGCGTCTCGTTTTGCATTTGCAAAAACGTGCTCGCGCAAACGCCGGGATAACGTACGGGAAATTGTGCTCTCTGCCGCGTCGCTCAGCTAATCTACCACGTTCCATCGCTATCCGTAGAAATCGTTTTCATTAGATGCCTTTAAGATAAAGTGGGAGCCCACTGACGATGCGCTTGCGTACGATATTGTTTCGCGATCGATGTCTCGCTATTTGCAGAACGTTCGATCGACGGAAACAGAAACCAAAATCAAAATCAACTTTGTTTATGAAAGCTGAAACGAATTAAACGAGAAAAGTCAGATGAATTTTGATCATGCTCGTTCTATATTATTTAGGTATATTGTGGGGTTCGCTTGAATTAACACGTTGATGCACTTGTACACGACGGGAAAAGGGTAATTGCACTTTCTGAACAAGGTGAATCCAAGTTTCATCGTTCAATGAATTTTTAATGATGATAGATAGTAGGAGGCTTAAACAGACGCTAAGAAATTTAATTGTATGCTGGATAAATACTTTGTGGCCCGATCTTTACGTTCAATCTACGTTAATTTCACTCTGGTTCGATATAAGTGGCAAATTAGATAGTAGAATAAATTTGTATAAACAGAGTGGCTGTGAAACGCAAAATTAGTAACTTTACATTTTTAAAGCATTTTCGTACTTCTCAATGAAATTCATGATACGCATTAAGATTCAATATATATTTTAAGTTTACGCTTGAGCAAACTTCTCAACTGTAGTGAATATTGCTTTTCGTTTAATTAAGAAGCAGATTCTCAATTTAATTTACTTAAGTGTAGAATGCTTCGACTCTCGTTGAGCGAATTGCTGATTAAATTAAAACTAATTTCGTGTCTACTTTTAATTTACAAAATGTGTATTTTATGCATTCCTTCTCCTGCAGATATTACTTACATTTCCCCGTTCTCTTGGTGCACATAAACGTACACAAACTTGTCGCGTTTTACGACGATTATTAAGTCTGTGACCCATTTCTGCTCGGACTCCTTAAAAGCGCACGTACATCTAATGTGTTTTTGATTACGGTAACCAGCGCATCGTGAAGCGCAGTCTCCTTATTATATCGCGAACACGGGGCACTAAAAGTAAATTGACGGAAGTTGACGTTCACGCAACCATGATTCGCATACTTGCACGACGGCAGAACCATGATTTCCCTCGCGCGTCTTCAGTCGTCGCGAGGATATGTAACGTATGACGTTATCGTCTAAGAATTGCAGTCACCTGGTGTTGTAGATCTAAATATATTTAGACAAATGTATCCGCGGTATTTAGATTAATCTAAATACCCCGATTTCAAATCAAAGCCCATCACGTTTAGATACTATCAGTACCCATCGCTACACACCTGTAATTGCATCGCGACAAATATAACTGTGTCGAGAGATATTGGCCTCGTTTCTAATTATCTTCGAGTCCTACTATTCTACATTAATTCTGCATCTCGTAAAACCGTACTACATCCAATTTTCCATAAACTATTCAAGACCTAACACTATAACAACTCCGTAGACCCAAGTCCACGCGATTCGAAGTCTACATTCAGATTCTAAAATGTCCCAGGTATCTTCGCAGATTCTGCAAACCTTGCCCCACTAATCCCGCCTATGATAAAATTCCAATCTCTGTTTGATTGGCTTGGATCGGTACCCAGCTACCGAGCAACCCTTTCGTCCCCAATATCAGTGAAAACTCGTCCTTTTCGCCCCACATGGGCGTATCTACAGACTCGCTCGTTAATCGGTCTAAGCGATCGTGGAAGCTTATCTCTACCGATAGCGTTAATTCGAAGCACGGTCGCGGTTTCGCGCAAACCGTATCGATATCCGCGAAGGACGGCCATTAGGCGCGTGTAATTGCCGCAGAAATCCGAGTAAAGCTCGTCGTTCGCCGCTCGCATGTGGAATACCTAATGCCGTATGTTAATACGGTCGCATGCGCCAGCGCCGTTTCGATCCTGCCGGGAGATAGACCGGCGATTTTTTAACGATTAATCGCTGCACAGGCATCCCGCTGGGGTCGTATCACCGCGAATGCTTGTTACGCCGGCCCGCCTCCTTATTCGCGCAATTTTCAATAAATACCGCCGGCCCCGTAGCCGCCCCTAGGAGTTTCCTTTCGTACGCGGAGCAACGCCGACTGCGTCGATTCTAATCGATCCACGCGGTGTCCGAATCCACTGACGATCGTATAACGGGCAACTCATGCTAATGCCAGGTGGAATTTGTCGCAGGTGGCTGTGTAACTGGCCTGCTCGGGATACATTTTCTCGAATCATAGGGTCAGTGGGAGATTTAAGGAAAAAGGCCCAGGTGGCAAACGTTCCGAGGAGCACATTTTTCGGGAAAGTGAAGGGGTAGTTTACTAAAAACGGGCTAAGTATTGTAGTAGGTATAGAAAATAATGTAGTGTGTGGATATAATACTAATAGCTTTTTTTTGAGATGTGGTCTTACGTTTCCCAATTTTAAACTGGGTTGGTCGAAGATTCGAGGACTCTTGTGTTTTGGTGTATGGAATTGTTTTTGGGAAGAAAACGTGGAGTGTGTTTGCATAATTATACGTAATTGTATTCCATTACTCGCCGAAGATTCAGTATTCGCGTAGAATATGTTTTCAGTTGTTTATTAAATTAATTAGTCTTTTCTTTTCGTTCGATATGTACGCGCGCTATTTAATACGCTGTTCACTTCCCGATGAAATTCTTCGAAATTCTTCAGAGTATCTCCTGAATTTTCAAACTGAAATTCCTGTCAAGATCACTATCGTTGATTCATAATACGAGGATTATAGCGTTGCTTATAGATATGCGCCTATAGTTTGCGTGTTAATCACGAGGCATAGTGTAACGAGAAAGTT
Source organism: Andrena flavipes (assembly GCA_963971345.1). Lineage (NCBI taxonomy): Eukaryota > Metazoa > Arthropoda > Insecta > Hymenoptera > Andrenidae > Andrena > Andrena flavipes. Next base: position 8,034,361 of record OZ020481.1, read on the forward strand.
TTCCTTCCTCTCTTGTTAATATTGTAAACGATCTTTTTCATTCACGGTGTATCTTCCAAGCCCAAATCCGACTAGTGGCCAATCAAGTGCATCGCCTTTTAATTTAACATATCACTATGTACACATTGCTATCTTGTTTTTTGTACTTAAAATGTGTTTTTGTTTTTTCTGTGAGGCGAAGAAACGGAAGGGAAACTTTCCTTACGTAGGTATAATAATTAGATAATTTATGTGACGCTATAGAATGCTGAAATAATGTAGAATGAGATGTCAAACATTGCGTGACAAATCACAATTTCTCTTTTCAGAATAAATTACCTTATAACGGTAAAATATACGTGCACGTTTATGTTTGATAGTGAATGTCGCATTATTTATTTTACATTCAAGAGCATAATATTTTTACTTGTTGTTTCGTTGACACAGCACGAGTAGCCCTGAAAATATTGGATTCCGTGCAAAATACTCTTGTATTGTGAGCAGAGTATCTTGAATATGCAAGTGAATGGTGAAGATTTCTTTTGGTTGTATTTGACATCGCCTTGTAACAGTACATTCCTTAATTACTAATCCACAGTGATTTATGGCGTGTGGATCGTTAGACAGTAATTGTCGATGCTTCACGGACATCATAACAGTTACTTCAACGATTGTCTGGTATTCAATTAATTGCTTCGAGCAGCTAATTAGCTCATCGAACTCACTTACGCGTTAAGCGACGCTTAATCATCGGAACTAAAACTTTCAATCGTCGTTAATAGAAATTAATTATCATCCCTAACGTCCTACTCCTTTTTTCAAATTTCCTCGCGCATCAAAAGCACGCAAATATTTCAAACGCCTTTTAATCTTCCTAGCATTTACCGAATTTATTTTTTCAACGTCAGAAGACAATACACCAGATGCTATCGAAACAGCAACACAAACATTTGTCGGTCCATGAAATGTTCCCTGAACCGTTCTAGCAGCTTCTCTTTTTCTCGCATTAGCATAATGACGCATCCGAGATCGGGCGATCCAAATCTATGAAGACATTCATCCAGCTCCAGTCCGCTATGCACTCGCGCAGGATGCAGCGCGTGCAACGAGAAACAACCATCGGATCGGTCAATAACGAGCGAACGTGGTGCTCCGTTTTGCGTTTCTTCCCGGGGCTGCCTTTTTATAGGCGAGCAAATTAGTCGGCGGCCATGGTTGCCGGATTGCTCGCTTTCGTGGCTTTTTAATTGAAGACGGAACGAAATGATCGCGTCGTGCGGCGCACTTAATTGGAAACTTCTATGCAGCGCGCGTGGAAGCACAGTCTCTCTGTGTCCTGAACCGTGAATCCGCGGAACGCACGTTTTCTACCGCTTCTCCACGAATTCGCACGCATTTTGAAAAAATCTGCGCGACCATTCGTTACGCTACGTTACCGCTGCAATAATACAGTGCAGTGTCTATTTGTCGGTTAGGGCCATTTCACACGAGAAACATCTGTGTTGGAATAAAAACAGTGTTGAGTCGAAGAACGTAGGTGTGAGTACATTTGGAATACTAGTCGTGAATCACAAAAGTGTCACATATGGAAAGGTCCTTAATCTCGATTACGTGTTTGGGGTATTTGTAGCGGCTTTTGAATTGCGCAACGGTTGAAAACAGTAATCTGAGAAGTGTATAGTAATTGAACAGTTCGAGGGTAGTAGTAGCAGTCAACGGTAACGCAAGTCGAAAGCAGTGGCAGCTAAAGTGTGGTAGTGAAACCGTGGAAATATCACATTTAATGGATTTTGCAACAAGTGAACGTACCTACATACGGTTATGTCAAACGCTTTCAAAGCATGGAATTATTTATAGAAATACTTCCATCAACCTGCGCGAATTTCTTGCAACGCAGTGATACACATACATTAATAACATGGAAAATTGAAAACACGCTTACACTTCAGTTATTTTATTACATAACTTGGCTAAGCGAAGTTAGTCCATTCTCTCGAAACGCGCAAGTTTTCAATTTCTAAAAAGTTTACTTCATCAACAGTTCAACAAAGTTAGACAACACAAATGACTTCAAAGGAAATCTACGAAAATTCCAAGTGGAAATTGCAAATTCTCAAAATTCACGCTTTCTACGAGCACTACGACCAACGAAGTTGTTCTGTTTACATTTTCAACATCGTTGCTGTTGGAACGTCCGACTCGACCCAATTAGCGTTAGCGGAAACGCCCGCCGGCTACGTAACTTCGCTCGCACCTCGGAAGCGAAAATTCCGTCTGAATTTCCACGGTGCGGTGGCCGTTTGGCGTTGTTTGTTTGCCGCCAGCTGCAGCGAACTGTGCCGTCCGTGTCGACGGCGTTACTTCCAGCGGCTCGGCTCGCAACGAAAGTGAAAGGGATCACGGCGACTTTCCCCGAAATTTAACAGCGCGCCTGCAGCAACGATCATCGCCGCCGCCGCCGCTTCCGAAGCTAATGTTCCACCGGCACGAACTTCATGAATTTGGAAGGAAGCGGCGTGTGACCGATTCCGAGCGTAATCGAGGCACATCTCTGGCCCCGCGTTGATTAATCATTCCCGTTACAACCGCCTATTGGAATTTTTGTACTTGCTAACTTGTCAGAGTGGCGTCAGATTTCTGGATGCAGCGAGGGGGGACCAGCGTTTATACAAAAATTGAATTTTGAAAAAACAGTTTTAGAATTCCGCTATTCCCCGAAAAACTGGTTCAACCGGTTTTCGAATTTTTGCAATAAAAAGAAGAAAATATAATTAAAACAACAAAGAAATATTTATACTTATTTTAATTTTTTTTAATATTTGTGGAATCAAAAATACAGCTAAAATAACTAAAATCCGAACAAAATATAAATTATAAATCTTTATAATCTTCGTGAAGATTAGTTTTACAGTAAACTGTTACTCTTTTAAAAAATTATTGCAAATATTGCAACTATTACATTTTAGTGCTTCTCTTCTTCTTATTTCATTTATTTATTCTCAAATAACACTACACCCTAAAGTAGGCAATTAAAATTTATTTTAAAATCTATTTTTGTGTAAAATCTAGTTCTTCTTCTTTTCTTTCAACTATTTATTCGTTAGCCAAGGACTCATTTAGTTCTCTAAAGTATTCATCATTTATTCTGAATTCTAACTCGTCACTATTTACAGTCATGCTTAATTATATCAATCGCACTATGTCACTGTGCATTAAAGATTCTTCATACGACAGAGCCTAAAAAGGGTCTACTTGGAAGAAAGAAAAGGGAGCTAAACTCAGGGGACGTTTATTGAATTTTATGCAAACTGTCGGTGTTTCGATGTACTTTCTGCTCCTCGTTTGATATGATGATGGGTAGAATCAGAGAGGGTATTCGGATCACCGGGACGTCAACGATCACGATGCCTTTGTATTTCAATATCGACTCCTATTTACATAAGTGCCTGCTCCGGACTAAAATTCGGGGGACACTTTCGTCTTAATTTTCACAAAATGAGTCGTTCCGAAGGCGCACCTGCTGGGCCGTTTGAGGTCCCTGACGATCAGAACTAATGCATTACTGATGGCCGACGTTTCGGGCCCTTCGGGGCCTTAAAAAACGGGCGGCAGCGCGAGATTATGTAACTTTAATTGCGTTCTAACTACCGTGCAATGCTCGAAGAATACGACCCAGGCAGTTTTGGCGGTGCCTCATTAAGACGTTCCCCGAGTTGATGCCCGGAACGTGGACGTGCCTTCGTGGACCATTATTACTCGAGATTCATGGACTGCGAACAGAGGTTTAACTCTGAAAAATGTTGATCGCTTGCTTCGTGCCGCGTTGAATAAAAGAAGAGAAAAACTGGATGTCATACAACACTTTGCAAAATTACGATCTATATTAAGTTTCCATCAGATGCGTGTAAGTTGTTTCCCAGTGTCTTTAACGAACAAGTGCGTAATGTATACAGTGGCATATGCGATATGAGAATCACGGAGATTTCACTTTAATTTTTTTCTTCCCCCTCCCAGTGACCGAATGAAAGTAAAGTTTGCACCGAATCGCGAAGATCTCTCTCAATTTCACGACGAATATGTCACATCTCGGGTTCTTCTTGTCAGTACATAGGTGGACACTGTCTGTGTCACGGTAAACGATGTGATTGACTGTGAGGGCGGAACTTTTGTAGCTCGCAGTGCCAGGAATTCGTAAGCACCGTTGATTTTAAGAGAGATACATTATTCAAGATTGATTCAAATACGCAGAACAGTATCTCGAAATTAAAACGAGCAATCCTATTTGCAATGCATCCCCAACTTTCACTAACAATAACACGTTTCCATAAGTGTGCGTATGCATTCTGGAGAGTGCATTTCGTTCTAGTGTTAAATGTCTTTACAATTTTCATTCGATTATGCCATCTATCCTCTACCATTGTCGCCTCTGAACAAGGATCCCGTTAGGACCTGCTCCGCGATATTCTCGCCTCTCTCGATAAAAGATCGTCAAAGGGACCGCGCGGTTCCAGGGCCGGGCCGCTCTCAAGATCGGCGGCCCGTTATTTGTTGAGGACACAATTATCGGATCCGCCGGCACATGTAATTTGAGCGGTATTATGCGTACGTCGACAACGTGTCGCGATTATGTACCCAGGCTACGTTGTACCTGGCTGCTGGCTGCGTCCAGCAGGCCGTAGGAACGTATCTGCGCCAGTGCTGTACGTGCACGTCCAACGATTCTGCACCGCTACACCGCACCCGATCGCCGCGTCCGATCCGATAGCCAATTACGAAGAACATGACGTCCAACGATGTCCCGTATACCTGGACACGGGAGGGGTCACTTGGTTAACTAGATGACAGCGGAAACTGGAGTTACCAGTGACGAAAGTTAACGAAAGTATCACTCGATTCAACTACGTCAGTGGATTCGCCTATGAACGTCTTCCGCGAGGTCTCGGATTCTTCAACTCTTTCTCTCACACCCTGTGATTCCTATGCGAGCTGATTGTATTACAATATGAAGAAACGGAGAGCCGTGATCCCAAGATTTAATATTTGAAGAGGAACTCGAAGGGGAACTGGAGAAACAGAGGATGCTGATCTTCTGTTGGGATCACCTCGATTCGAATGCGAATCACGCAAAATGTATAATGTTATAGCAATTAAGTAGCCGGTAAACATAGCACGCGCGGTTAATGATGGATGTTCGGCCGGTTCATTGAAATAGCAGTGATTCGACGGATTTTCGCAAATTAACAGTGTCTAGGTCGGAGATGTTCGGCTGATGTGCGTTTCTAAGCATCGAGATGAGATAACGATCGGAAATTGCCGCGATTCCTCACGACCATTAGGTGCCTTCCTTCGATAGAACTGGCCAACCCTGTAATTTTCGACTCTAATACGCGAACGGATTGTGCCTAGATTCCATCGGGCAAAAGCAAGTTTGTTTAGCATGGTCGATTGGGATACCACTCGAGCAGGAGTTAAAAATCTATTCAGGAACGCGAAGCTACTCGGTAAATAGTTACAGAATAATTGAGTGGCTCCGATATCATCGTCTTCTACGTCGATTTACATATTCATAGTAGAGAAATTGTAGAAGTAGGTATAATGCAATTTTAATGCGCCTACTCGACCCATCAGAACACCTATGTTTTTCAAACCTTCGTTATACTCGTCGCGTTTCAGTGTTACGGATCCAATTTGCAGAACTTGTATTTTGGTGAATAATTATATCGAGGGGATAGATATTTTTTTACGGAACGTCAATGTCTTTAGTTCTGAATTGCTTAGAGTTCTTGATGGGAAGACATATTACTAAAACATGAAGACATAAAAGATATTTTATTTACGTTGGGAGCCCAGTAAGAATGGAGACGCCTCTGATCACAATCACAAATTGGATCCAAAGATTCCTGTTATCTGCCAGTATTTACTGACCTATTTCGGCAGAACATTCACTCGCATTATTCACTGCGAATGAACGTTAACGAACCCGTCTCGGATGGCTTGATTCCATCCGTTTCCGTTCTCCGCGTGACCCGTCAAAATCCTATGGGAGTAATTTCGTAATTATCGCGCGGACCCCTGCTGCTCGCAACGGTAGCAACCAACGCCATCGAGTAGTTTGTCTGGACCAGCCTCGTTAGGGGCACTCGCAAAGATGAAATGCCGTCTTCCATCTTAATCCTTAAGCCAAATAGATTTTCAAGAGCAAATGGTGCAGACCCTGCACCAGAGGACGTACTATAAAACCAAATACAAACTCGAAACCTTCTAACAAGCTACTTAGGTACCCATTGTTCTTAAAATTAGCAAACTCAATTTTCCCTTTAGAACCTGATTCATCTATTCCCTAATTTTCGTCTGCTGGTCAGACATCTCCTTCTCTCTCCTTCCTGTAATTGAAATTCTCCAAAATTTGAAGCACTCAAGCTCCCCACTCCCCTCGAATCAATAGACTCCGGAGTCATGCGTCATGCGTGGTGCACCGCGCGAAGTGAGTCGTCCCCTTTCGAACAAGACAAACAGCGTGCACAGCGACGATGCCTCGGAGCCACCACGTCGCCCCGTTCTAAAGCAATTTCTTAATTAGACCGCGCGCGCAGCCGTGGTTTATACGCGCGAAATTAAAGGGCCCTGCCCATCGAGATTGAACTCCCCAATGCGGGTCGAAGCCGGTCTTAAATCAAGCCGCTGGCTAATTGCCGTCGATATTTCATACGCCGGAGTCGCGCGGATCCGCCGGCGGAGTATACAGCACGCGCCCGAGCCTTGCGGGCAAAAAGGCGAGAGAAAACGTTCGAAACGAAAAAGCCACCGCGCCCGGCCACGGGGGAAAAACGAAGACGAGGATGGGGTCCGAGGCGGTCCCGAGGTGGCGAGGACGCAGCTGATCGCACTGATCGCGTTCCCTTGCCCCCCCTTTTTCGACCGTTTTTCTACCCTTTTTATGGCGTCGCGCCCGCGAAATTTATCCTGCCCACCTCATTCCTCGCTGACGCCAGCCGGGCGGGTTAATAAAAAGACTCTGGCCGCGTAACACTGAGCACAAGTCGAGGTGCGCGTAATCAATTAGCACATCGACACCTTGCGTCTCGATCGATCGATTCCAGGGAGGTGTGTTGATTAATCAGCTTCGCCGTTTTTCTTCGATCACTTCGGGCGTTTCTTCTTCTTGGATTTCGCGGGCTGCTCCACGGCAGGTTGAGCTTCGTCGCTTGCTTGGGAGTTTCTAGATGCTTCTGTTTCTGGTCGGCGCTAGTAGTAGAACACACCTAGGGACACCTTCCACCAGGTTGATGAAACCGATTATGTTCTCAGACGGGTTTTTATCTGGATTTTTAAAATAATTCCACCCCTCTGATATAATCAAGGGCTATCGCGAGACTTCGTTTACGTCCAGCTTGTTTGAAGTAGTTTCTACCTGATCAAATAATCATCAGTCTTCCTTAGTTTGCTAGTGACATTAATAGGGTAAGAAGCTGATTATTAGATAATTTGGTACAGGTGGTGTGAATGGATTTTGGTAAGCATTACCAATGGGTTTCTTTAAAAATTCACTATGGAATAAGGGTGTTAAGTTGATACTAATTGTAATGATATTAATACTTGGGTCCCTCGAGATTGGATCCAGATAATTCCCATTATGATTAATAAGATCGTAGATCGGTATCAGGAGGTAAGATATTATAATGACGGCAATACATTAACTACAGGTGATCCCTATCACGAAGGTGTTAATATTCATACATTGATTAATTCCGTGCATCACGAAAATTTATTTCACCCTCTTGTTCCTTCACTGTAAAATCAATTTCATTTTCAAAATATTGTAAATACAGGCTGTTCTGGATTCATTTCAATAGCGCGCCACTTATACATATTTAAATGAAGTGGAATAAATTAAGAAGATCCCATGGAAGATACTTTGATGCTCATTTACCAATAACCAACATTGTAAAATGAAATATATTTTCGACTTGCAATTCAGTTTCCATAATTCCTAATACTTCAGTCAGCCTGCGCATAATTACGCTCAATCGTGAATCACTTTACCTTTCATTGCATAATATTAAACAAAACGTTTACACTTAACAGTCCTACATGCAAGCACGCGAACAATGTACTCGTGGATTTATTATATTCCATCGTTCGCCGGTGCCTCCGCCCTTACAAACACGGCGCGCAAAAGCGTCGAAGCAAAAAGGACTGGCCGTCGACGAAGCTCGCAATTAGGCCAAACCATTAATTATTCGAATCTTTACATTCTACCTAATCCAGTGTTGCATGAGCTCTAGCAGCTGAATTATAGGGCCATAAACCAAGATGCTATCGGGGACAAAAGGGTGAGGTTGCTATCAACCTTCAAAACAGGTGGCCAACTGTCCTAAAGGTAACGCGGACTTACGGGCCCAGAGTACCGTCGTTATTTTAATTTCGCGAGAATTATGATATCGTTTAATGGAAACTGTGACATCATCGGGCAAGCTGCTTTAATTAACCGTCTACTTTGTTGCGCGAGAGTGATCGTTAGGATTCACTTGTATCCTGTCGATCGGTCGCCGCGAGGAGATAGGGGGAGGAAGGGTTTCGCAGCGATCGCATTAGCATAATTTAAGTCCCCGTCGATAATCGGTGACACGAGAACGACGTGACAACTCCCCCCAGAGAATCGTATTGCAATAAACACGCTGTGCAAACTATTTTTCAACCAACGCTAACGAACCCCCGTTCACCCCTCCATTAATCGTTACGACCGATAATATGGCCCGATAACATCTGTGAAACGTGCCATAATTGAATCACAATTTTTTTTAAATATATCACTGCTCTCGAGTATTTACGCCCAAATAATTTAAGAAGCATTCAAAAACGATTTCAATTTAATATTAAACTCAGTAACCTAACTCGTGATTGGTATCTTGCCACCACTTCGGCGAAGTATAATAAAATAGAATTCTAATAGGGGAAAAATACCACGATTCTTCCACTGAAATCCAACAGATGCACAAAAAATGCAGTCCTCGGGCATCTCGACTGCTCACGACTCCACTCGCCCCTCCCTCGTTCACACCCCGAAGACAGAATTCATCTGGTGCGCCGGCCGAAGTGGTAAGAGGAGCGGTCGAAATTCCAGGCTCTCGTGACGGCGCACGCAGCGGCGATCGCTCGATCCCGAATCGGCCCTCGAAATTACGAATTCAGGAATCGGTGGCGCCCGTTGCCGGTACCGCGGCGAACGTTTAATCTGGAAAATTGCGCGGGGCCAGCGGGCGTCTAGCGGCAGGAGAATCAATCGGGGGCTGCCTTGTAATCGAGTCGCGCATTAATGCATTCTGTAACCCAGTTACAGTGGCGCGATGGGGTTCGGGCGCGCGCACGGCCAGCCACGGGCCGTCGATCTCGGCCAGAGATACCGGTCGATCGATCGATAGACCACGACGCCTCGGCTGGACGTGTCGCGTGGCCGCCACACGACGTAACGTGCGGCCAGATAACGCCGGAAGATCCACCGAAGGGAGGCCCTGTCGATCGCGATCGAGCCGATCTACGCGACAGACGCGCGAGGGCAAGCGTCGAAACTGGACGAAACTGCCAGCTCGGTGATCGAGGGATAGGGAACGGAGCGAAGAGGCGACGGGGACCGTGGAAGAGGGAAGGAGACGGAAGAGTGGGACCGAGGGAAAGAAACGGCGAAGGAGGAGAAAGGAAAGATAAATGAAGTCAGAGAGGAGGAAAGGACGGAGGAGGGTGCTGCACCGCCCCGGAGAGGAGACGTTCAATTTCTGTCGCATCTGCCTAAATGTACGTTAGCCTATGATCAGGCCCAGAGTGGCCGGGGTATATTATATCTCCCAGGAGACTAAGTATCGTTTGATTGCGATTTACGGACAGGCATTATCCTGTACGTGTCACGATACAAGAAAGATGATCGGTGCCCGTGGTCGGCTGGTGCCATCGGCGCTCCCGTACCCGATGACCATTATCGATCTTACCCAGCGCAGAAATTGTTTCGGCGCTTTTAGACCCGGCGAATAATTGATACGCCGAGGCGGCGGCGGCGGTGGCGGTGATCCAGCGGTCGCGCGCGTGCGGTGAATCGCGAAGGAAATCGGCAGAACGGCGTGTTCCTCCGCCACCGGGCTTCTCGGTCGACTCGCTGTAGCACGCTCCCCTGGCTGATTAATGCGATATTGTCGCCGGAATTGATTTATTAGCAATCGCGGAGGCGCGCGCCGCCACTGAGTTATCGCGCTGTAGGAAACTCGCCATTTCTGTTTTGCACGAATTTATAAGAATGGAAGTGGAACGAACAGATATGTGGATTTGGAGATAGGAATTCTTCGAGTATGTCGTAGATTACATCGACTCTAGTCTTCTTTAAAATGATAAGCAGGATTTAGACTTTAAATAGTAACTTAAATTAATAGAGAAGATAGGCGCTAAAACATCATATTTTTAAGGGAGAATTCACGAATTTGATTATCTCCGCCATTGCTTAAGGAAGTTTTCAATATTTAATTGCACTTGATTAGCAAGTGTTCAAATGAATTTCGGGCAGCAGGTATTTTCGAAGGAGTGTAATTTGCATCCCTCGCGTGATAAGAGAAATGTTTACTATGCGAGGCATGCAGTGACAGTCGTGATTACGATGCGGTGGGGTGTCTCTAAAATACCGGTGTTCGATGCCGGACTTTTAAAACAGGCTATATTACACAGCAGCTGGAGTATCGTGATTTTTAATCATGCAGCGTCGCGTATCGTATATTATCGCCCAGAAGAACAAGCATTATTTTCGTAATATTCCAACCATCGGGCACTTAATGCTGAAATATGACCTCAAGTGCGAAAGACAACTTCATACCGCGTGTTTGCGCCGTTCTCTGGTACGCCTTGGTATCGACACATCTCCCCCTTTTTTTAATTAATTTTTACCGTCGCTAAAAATACGCAGGCCGACGATTACCGGCAAACATAGTGATCCGAAGACAAGAATAAGGTGTTCTCTTGTAACCGTCGATTATTTGTCGATACAGACATAAATATTCTTCTGCAAAATCAGCATCAGCGTGAGACGTTGTTATTCTACTATTTTCCATCGTAAACAGAGATGGGGCAAGTTTTATTTAAATAAAATTGCGAATAACGAATTACAGTTAAAAAAATTATTCGTCCTGTGTCGAATAAAGTTAACTCGGGTTAACGAACGAATGACAATTTTTTTCTTAACTTTTATTCGTTAGCCAAATTTTTATTTAAATAAAAATTTGCTTCGTCTCTGATCACGGAATAGGTACATACTTACCTACCCACTTCACACCACATCCATCTTGCGCCGGAATTCGCGATAAGACTATAATTAATTGCCGGTGGAATTTAGTAAATTCCTTGCAAATTGTGCATCGCTTAGCTATGATATTATTGTCGTCTCGGGCATAGTCCCCTCGGTGGATGCAATAATTTCTATACGGGGGATGCTAGAAGAGTGAAATTTACGCTCAGCCCAACCATAAGTACCCCAGCATCATGGAAATTGGGCTGCAATTTCAAGCCTCTCGACGATGTGCCCAGTGGTCGAAGTAGCAGCACGCCTGTGAATACGAATGAAGATGCTGCATTTTCTTCCAATTTACTAGGTTGTACCGAAACCGGAGTATCTTGCATTTTATTGCGCACACGCGAGTAGCGATGGGTGCTAAGACCGTTTGCGCAAGAATCTTAGCAAGAATTTTTTCGTTAAATACTTTTAACACACTTCATTCCTATCACGAAATACCGAAGATTTAAGGGGAGATTCTCCTGTAACAGCCCCCGAAATTTATGATTTTTTTTTAAAAACCTATTGTAAATATTACATTAATCTCTTTTGGGAAACTTGCAGATAATATTTTCTCTATGTCGATCCTTCTTATTATTTATTAATTATTGCAAACCTCTTCGACGATGTTGAGGGCAGGTGTAGCATCTGTCACAGACATCTGATTGCAAAAGGAAGAATATTTTCTTAAAGTTACATAATTTAGGCTGGTACTGGACCTAAAATTTTAATCTTAGTTTTTATTTATAATATTTTTCTCGTCGATATAAAGAATAATATGTCTACATACAGAAAAATTTACTTTTTCTTTCAAACGCTATAACTCTTTCAAATTTTCATTTCTTTTCTTTAAGGTTTAACAATACCAGTGTAAACTATCTAACTTTAAGCAACTTCTATTATTTTGCAATCAGATGACTGTGATAGGTGTTACACATCCAGCCAACTGGAGTTACATCGTCGAAGAGGTGCACAAGATTCCACAATAATAAATAAATAATAAGAAGGATCGACATAAAAAAAATATTTCATGCAAGTTTAAAAATGCCTCCTCATATCCCAAAAGAGTTTAATCCAATATGACCAACAGCTTTAAAAAAAAAATCTTAAACACCAGTTACTTTTGGAATTGTTACACGAGAATCACCCCTTAAGCCTGCAACTTTGCTTCAAAAGCTATCGCAACGTGTACACATTGTCAGGGTTTGCTTCGAGGTACTTTGCAATTATCCTCCACGTATGTTATCGCTCCCCCGAAGCTACCTCGAAGCCACCTACAAGCTACTTCATATCATACCTGCCCTCGAGCTACTCGGACGCCACCTTTGTTTAACAAACGAACCTCGGCAAACCAGTTCGAACGCCTCGATATTGCAACATTCGGCGTAATCTCTTGATCTTCATCGATCGCCGATCACGGTCCTCGGAGCGTAATTTTCTCGTCGAAGGAGGCTGGAGCAATCTCGTTCCCATCGCTACGCACGAGGTAGATACTATTCGGGGGCTACCGGGACACACTTGGCCATGGTGGCTAATAGGCATTCGTGATTTCGCGTGCTTAGATTTTTAAGGGCAGGTGAGCGGGCAACTGTCCCCTCGGAGGCAGAGAGGCCTCCTTTCATTTTCTCTCGTCCGTTCCCTCCTCTCTCTGTCTCCGATCGGCAGAGGGCGAAAAAGGACGAAGGTGTCCAGAAGCTGGTGTTGCTGTCGAGGGCCACGTAGCTGTGAGCAAGTAGGCGGCGCTCTAAAATTTCGCATCGACTCTCTATGAGCCTTTGGTATACCCGGTGGCATTCATAAATCGTCGGAAGGGGCGACGGGGAGGGGGTTGATCGACCCGATGGCGGGAACACGTGCTCCCTTTCCGTGTGCAAGCCGCGCCAGGCAGATCTAGATAGCAAGACATATCTGGAATTAAGGATGTCGTCTCGGATGTGCGTGTTCTGGCTTGGAACGGGACCTAATTTCACGATTAGACGGCTGAAGGGGTGCGTCTTAATGCACTGCACACGGCGGGTGTCGATATTTCGTGGTCTAACCGGTCCGCTCCACGTCTCAGAGAATTGATCCTCGATCTTGTAAATCCGTGTACCCTTTAGCATAATGCCGCGTTTAATTAAAGAACGTGTGCTAATTAACGGGCTACGATACCAAACGGAGGTACGGACTGTCGGTTGGAATTAGATTCCAATGTAACCGGGATCCTCCAGCTTTCTTCCACTCTGAATAGGAAATCGAAGCAGGACACCGGTGCTTGTATTCGATCCGAATTGAAATTCAAATTCCACCGAGGAACACTTTTTCGTGCTCCCATCTGGAAGTGTCGTATCTTACCGTGAAGTATTGGCGCGTCCAATCGATTTATCTCGCGTCAGAAAATCGAAAGCGAGGGACAAACAGCCGCGTCCAGTTTCCATATAAACATACCGACAGGATACCCGGGACGGTTCTTGCCCGCCGTTAATTGAAACGACGAAGAGCCGAGGTGTAGTCTACGCGACATTCCGCGTCCCCATCATCCAAGGGCACAAATTGTCGCGGCGTTTCATCTTGTCGAGACGTGTCGATCGATTCGGGACGACTTCTTGCCGAGGGTAGCCGCGAGAGTAACGCGGATTTGTCTGCGAAATATCATCGAGTGGACGTCGTCGTTCGCTCAACTATGCCTGGCCTCGAAGTGTTCGGTTCCCCTTTAACGTCTCGGTTTTTTCCTATGTGTGACGTGCCATGGTTCACTATGCTGCCCGAGCTCCTTGGACGGTTATAGCGATCTGATGGAAATAATGGGAAAAATGAGAGGAAACTGTCCATCATTTTCTTCGGTCGAGCCCAGTGTTTAATACTGTAGAAGATACTTGCATTATCCCTACGAAGCTTTTGGATTAGGATAACTTAAGGCTTCGGTGAATTTAAATACAATATCAGATAGGTATACTGCAGTAGTAATAATTTGAATGGAAGCAGAGTAGTCTTCTGTGCGCAATTTGTTAACAAAATTCCTTCTAACAAATCTAAATGCATTTAAGTTTCTAGTCTTCCTTAATTTTCAATCCGAACTCTGCTGCCACGATAAATGACACCTTCTTCTCGTTATACTATCTCACTTATTTCCATGTAAGAGCAGAAGACACTAAACTCGCATCTGTGTAAAGGAATCGAGGATACCAGGCGAGGAGGTAAAAAAATTTCGGGACGAAAAAGGTCAAACGTTCGCCCACAAAAATGTTGTAAGGGTAAATTGCCGCTCTATCATTCGTATTTATCCCGTACCGGAAATATCCCGGCGCTGACGTAATTTTCTCTTCACGCACGTCCTTCGAGCCTGCTCCTCCGCGAACGTTTAGTTTTTCCGTAATCGACGGTGCATGCCTTGGCCTCTGAAGTAAAAGCAGGGTCCCGGGAGAATGATTACGTGTGACGTGCGTGGACTATGGTTAACTCGAAAAATTGCCCATCAACTATGCCTGCTTTGTGGCTTCTTTTAAACGTCGGCTCGGCCTGCTTATTAAAAAGAGACAAGCACGGTTCAGCGGGCGTTCCAGCGCGTAGAGAACGTTGCGACACATGGTTCCCGTGGACAATCACGCGCAAATGAATTTTCATCTTCCTTTTCAACGCAAGAATTTCTATTCCTACCGAAGGATATCAATTACTGTTACAGAAATTGAAAATGTTTCACGAATTTCTCCTGTATTTTCACATTAGTGTCTCTCCACCAATCTTGAAGTAAGTAGCTAGATGCACAGACAGGGGTGTAGCCAGGCATTCGTTTAGGGAGGGGCAATATTTAATTTATTTTTTATGTACCCACTTTAGTTTAATTTATTTTTATTTTGTAATACATTAATTTAGTTTTGCTCGAACAACTAATTCATTATTTTTTGCATGTGCCAGGGAGTGGGTGGCACGCGCCCAACCTTGCGTCGCCTTGATAAGTGGCCCACATAGGAACTAATTCCAAAATTTTCGAATGTATAAAAAATCGACAGTAAAAACGTTGAAACATTCAAACATTTTTTTGGGTATCTGTGCTTAAAGGGATAAGGAAAGGGCATGTTACACAAAGAATTTTCTTTTAGTAACATCTCCATAAGCAGCAAGATAGAAGGCATAAGTGAGCCATTTAGACTTCCTATTATAAAATTGGTAGAATAAAAGAAAAATGACCGGTACCTAACATTCGAGTTATTCAGCATTCACAAGTTTGTCCGTTTAGTCACAAAACAGCAAAGGGTTGGCAGAGATCTCCACCTTTCTAAAGGGATGCTGTTCTGCTTAGAGAGTGCAATTTCAAAGTATGCGTTTTGTTATTTAAGAGTCTGCGTGCCCAGCACCACAGCCTCGAGACAATTTACCGTGGATCCGCCTAAATGGTTCGCGCACGAAGTGTCATTACACTTTCGAAAAATGCTCGGCACGGTCCCGAAAGGTGGTCCTAATGATACGGTCACAAAACTGCCTTATTCTTTCGAGATCGCTTCGATCGCCTTCCCTTTTGTTACACTTAGCTATACTTGAAGCAGAAGGTATTAGTCCTGTCGCTAATGCCAGCACAAAATTCCTTATGTAACACTTTCAAATTAATACTTCCGCGAAGCAAATACAGTTGATTCGCGTCGACATTCAAAGTGTACAAAGTTAATTTCCTCCGAGCTCGAAGAATCTTTCAACTGATACACTATTAGCACTATCTCTTACATTTTCAACGATAACTCCGCGGGCCAAGCCTGATCCACGATATAATTACCAACTTTTCCCTGGTTTCACAATCTCAACCCTTTCACTGAAGCGTACCTCGATCGAAAAGCACTCTCGCCTGTGAGCGCGCTGAGTCGCTTCCGCGTGCTAATTTGCGATTTCATCGGAAGTAGGTGATGCTCGTTGAAACATGTTATAGTCAGCGAAGTAACGTGTGACTTGGCAAAAGCATTCGAACCTCGTTAAGATATTCAGATGAAGTCCAATTCGACAGGATACTTCTAATAATAAGCCAAGCGTATTTTAACAATCACTTCAACAACGTATCGCTTTTCGTGCACGAAAGATCGATGGTCCCTCCATCTGCAGTCAAGGTCTTCAATTAAAAGAATCACTGAACGTTCACCACTTCGTCTCTGACAATGAATGACGGCGCAAACAGCTGCACCGCGAATTACCGCGATTGACATACTTAGTCGGTGTTAATTTTTCTTTAAATTTTTTTATATATTTACTGACACAACATGCTGAGGAGATATGCGCAGATGTACATAACGTCTTTATTAACCAGAACTGGCAAAGTATTGCTCTTTCGAATAAAAAAAGATCATCAAAATCGTTCCATATGCTGAGGAGTTATGCGAGGGTAAACGTATAAAAAAAATTAATACATGCGGGAGTGCGAAGACTGTTCGATTGACAAAGTATGTTTGGAACAGTAGAGTAGATAGATAGATAATGTTTGTGTGGATTTAGCTTTCGCTGATACCACAGTGTTGGAACAGTAGAGTATCGAATGCGTCAAGGATGTGAGGTTTGAATGGTTTCTTCGAATGCACGCGGAAAGTTTTGGTGACCGGAGTCAAGTGTGTCAAGAGTGTGTGTGTTGTAAGCGTGAATCTCGGGAAGCGCAAGATAAGAATGGATGAAGCCAGTTCTGCAGAGGCAGTCGCATGGAAGGCATCGTCGCCCGAACTAAGTAAGAACCCCATTTTAATAAATACTTTATACCGGTCCACAAGCCCGCAGTTATTTAATCCTGCCTGATCACCAAACCATCCCTACCATACGCAGAATATAGAGCGTTTATGGCGAGATACAAGAGCTAATATTCCTGGTTATGGAACTCGTGCATCTCATTATGTGGAATATAGGTATAGGAGAGCTTTCATTCCGACAACATAATTTTAACGATCGCGTAGTGGCATTTTTCACAACAGGCATACGTCATATACCTACTTGTACTTTCGAACACACCCTCTTCCTAACAAAAATTGATATTTAGAATAAATGGTTTAGCAGTAACTTTTGGGAGATTTATACACATTCTAATTTTACACAGTATCTAACCCAAAGCTGCTGCCGATCGCAGTTTTTTGCGAATATCTCGAAAATCAGAGCCTGCATATAGGGGAAAGTTGTTCAGAACGATGACCTTGACAACATACATCAAAATATTTACGAATAATTCTAGTATCTAAAGCCGGTTTTTTAAATTTAAAAGCCGGTTTCCGAATTCTACAAATTTATCCAAAAGACCAGTTTTTAATTCCGGTTTTTAAAAACTGACAAATCCTATCTGTAATTTTTACTGTGCAAGATATGCTCTCAGATTCTCGTATAAATACACCGAATATAGCCGAGAGGAGGCATACCAACATGGAAACCCGAAGCAACATGTTCCTGCAACTGAGTCTGTTCTCTCTGCTGACCTTCGTGGCAGGTAATCATCCTCTGACAAACGAATATTTTCCACGGCTGTAACATTCCTCTCTGTGAATCTCTTTCCTGCTCTCTGGATTCCTGTGGGTGTTAATTTCGACCTCGATTGATCCTCCGTGTGTAGTATTTCCGAGACAGAATTTCATTACGCGATATTAAAGCTGGGAGGTGCCTGGGTCGCGAGGGTAATTGCCGGATTCAAATATTACCGCGCCGCCCTTGAGGACGGTGGATTATTATCGGGCCAAGTTTCACTTCCGTCGTGTGCCAGGGAATATTAACACAACGCGGACTGTAAATAAATGATTTGTACGCTGTATCGCGTTCCTGTTCCCCATTTTTCGAAACAGTTCTCCATTAATCTCGCATGTTCCTCTAAATCCATACGAACAATCCTACGAGCCGGTGAACGTGCAACACGAACGAGCCCCGGGCTCCAGAAGCGAGTTCCAACGGAAACAAATAGCACCCCGTAAGGCTCGAACAAACCACCCCTTCCAAGCTTCTCGGCAATCCGCCTCCGAATCTACTTCCGAAACCTAACTACGATCTAAATGCCCCGTGCAGCTCAGAAACGTCCATCATCCCCTCTAAGAGGTTCTCGCGCAGAGCCCTTGATCACAGAATTTAAAAGATCTCCCTCGTTTTGGCAGCGCACTCAGTGCCCGTAGTAGGAACTACGATAGTGGGCGGCAAAAACGTGACCATCGAGCAGGTGCCGCACCAGGTGTCCGTGCACCTCCCCGACAAAAATTTCTGCGGCGGCAGCATCATCTCGAGCCAGTGGGTGGTAACTGCCGCCCAGTGTGTCTCGTACCCGGCGAATTCGACCACCGTGAGAGCCGGGTCCGTGAAGTCCTCCGGCAGTAGTCTCCACATGGTAGAGCAGATCATACCGCACCCCAACTTCACCCTGAACTCCTACGGGGTGCCTATCAACAACGTGGCCGTCCTCAAGGTAAACCCCCCGTTCGCGCTGGACACGACCCGCAAGCCGATCGTCATCTTCAAGCAAAACGAGTTGGCGCCCCCTGGAAGCGACGCTCTTATCTCGGGATGGGGTGCGAAAGACGAGGGAGGTAGCAAGTCGGAGGACCTTCGGGTAGTGTGCCTGTCGGTCGTCTCTAAGCAGTTCTGCGACGAGGCCTACAAGGAGATCGTACATCTCCCGGAAGAAAAGCTCTGCGCGACGCTGCCCGAGGGAGGTAAAGGCGCCTGTCAAGGAGACGACGGCGGCCCCGTGACGATCGGTAATCGCCTGGCCGGGATCGTGTCCTGGAGCTTCGGCTGCGGCAGGAAAGGGTATCCTGACGTTTACACCGAAGTGGCTGCTTTCAACAACTGGATCGTCTCCCAGACGGGGGTCATGCCCGAGGATTAAGGAGCTTGGCTACCAGATGCACTAAATAACGGCGACGACACACTTCCCTCTAGTAGGTACTCTTAATCACTTTGTATGGCTAAATACTTGCGCGTCCGGCGCTGGCATCGCGGTCGTCGGACGGGATCAATAAAGACAGCATTCGTTTTAAGGCAGAGTTGTCCGTACCTTGTTACGCGCGATAAATTCCGCGGTAATGCGAGAGATTTCCCCCGGCGAAACGGGACGCGCGGGAAATTATTTTAAACTGCGAGACGCTCGTCCATGCGGTCAACTCGCGATTCGGGGGTGGAGGGCTCGGGGATTCCGTGGCAGAGATGCGAGGTGATTCGGGGAAGAAAAGTGCCTGGCTTCTTACGAACGTATCTCTTTGGCAACGGCGAGGCGCGGATTTGCGGGGGATTCCTCAGTATTCGAGAAAGATTCCTTTTTAAGCGCACGAAGCAATGAAATTCGATTCAACCAGCACTGTACAGTGTGTTAACACGTTCCGCAAGATTTGTATTGCGGGTTGCCTTCCTTTTGTCCCTTTATCGTGATTTTAGGGAATAATACTTCGGTTTTAACAACAAAAATTTATTCCTAATAACAAAAATATATGTATGCATCATCTATGTTTATTCAAGTTTCAATTTTTTACATAAACATTCGCAGTCTAATTACAATACATAAAACAATTTGTTCCTCAAGTACTTAGTTTTCTCTGACAAAATAAGAAGATTAACTCATCATTGGGTTCTATATTCTGGAGAGCTTCGGTCGGTGAGTAGGTGTACACTAACAAATTTATAATTGGTACTCAACCTCAGGTGCTAAGAAAAGCCAATGTATGCTTTTTTACCAAGAAATTAATGACACTGAATGTATTGCTTATATATCGCGATTCTTTTGCAGAAATCTCGACGAGATCGTAAATTTCGTTGCGCGAAGAGAACAGCCGTCCATAGTCTACGAAAAATAGAAACAAACATTTTTCCATAAATCGCTTGTAAAACATTTCAAAAATATATTCTCAAAGTTATGTGCCGAAATTCAACTCCGTATCGATACTATTTACGCAAAAACCGACATTTGGAAAAACCGGTTTTCGAATTCCAGTATCGTACAAAAACCGGTTTGCAAAATTTTAGAAAAAAATCTCTGGTAGGTGTTTATGCGCGACAACATCTACGGGTGCGATGCGAGAAATGATAGACTGCGTGGGTTTGTTAAAATAAATTTATTTGTTATTACCATGGAACGCAAACGATTGATTACTGCCGATGGTACGAGAAGTACAAACACACACGGTGACATTCTAACAAATAAACATTTCCTTTGCAGATCATACAAGCCAAAATAATTAAAAATCTCGAGTTCAGTGAAAAGGACACTGACGATATTAGCAACGTGAATAGTGCTCGGCAAGACAAATTCAACACTGAAAGAATAACTCGGCTACCTCGATCCGTTCCGGGGTTATATGACGAAGAAGTCCCGCTGCTGCGTGGAGTTTTCAACCTCTTTTACTTCTTCAGCTACATTTTTTGCCGTTTTATTGCCTATCGCATAATGCTCCGACCTCCTCGACAGGAATTTCGAATGAGCGAACTGGGCACATCCTCAGCCGCCACTGTAGATTGGGCTAGCATCTGTCTTGAACTGTGCGTATTACGGATTGAGAAGCACTCAGTTGAAATAAATAAAAGTAACACAGCTCCGAAACAGCCGGACAATCGGGGGAAAAGAAGTCCGGCCAATAAGCACGCGATGCGTCCCCGCGACTTGGCAACTCGAAAATCACAAGGTTCGAGAAAGGGTGCACTTTCGCTCCGGGTGATGTACATACGAGCGACACCTGTGTCCATTGCCGTTCGACACACTTGTTCCCGGGGATCGCGAAACGGCCCCGAGTAACAAGCACCAGCTGTGACGCGGATTACTTTTACTTCTGCCGCGACCGGGCCGCCGCTCGGCGCGACTAATCGCGCTCAATTTCATCATTGTCGCAATTTTCGGCAACGGCTCGCAAAGTCACTGTCGTGCTCGCCTGACGACCAGACACCGGCTACGATCGATACGAATCGCCGTTTCTGGGGCCCGAAGAGGGATCGGGCCAGCGACGTTGGCCCCCTTCCCCTTCCGTCGTCCACCCCTTTTCATTTTCAAAGGGAATCTCGTGGCCCATTATCATCCCTCGTTCCAGCTTTTGTGCAATTTTGTTGCAGGAGGATCGCGAGGCGCGCGGTTCGCACGCATGCCACACGGGATCGCGCGAGAAATCCTCGGAAACACAGGGATTTCTCGAGAAGAAGGAAAGGGGGAACAGAGGCAGGGATATAACACGTGAATCGTCGCAGATCTCCCTTGCTTCCCTTTTTACGCTTTCTTCCCCAACCCCCGGCACCTCTTCCACTGTTTGACGCCGAACACTTGAACGAAGGGGATACCCGCGATTTCGCGTGCCAGTCGCGGCACTTCAGATCGCCCTCCAATCGGCTCCAATGACTGGTAATTACCGCCGACGATAATTCTGATACATTGACACGGGGCGAGGATTCTCGTGAATTCAGGGTGATCCTCTTTGGACAATGAAGATGTTCGTTTTTACATATCTCTCTCTGTATAGTATCGATCGGTTATGGAAATTTCCATACTTGACAAATTGTAGGTAGCTACTCTGTAGTGTACCTACTCGTCTTCCAAATGATATACTTAAATCGGTGTCACGCGAAGAAGACGAACAAATGTGTTTTGTGACGTAGTGTAAAGCTGGGTGTAACACTAAACGTACCATGCCCGGTCTAATGACCGGTTTTAAAATTCGTTTCAAAATTCTGCAGTAATTTTTGTTTGTTTCGTCCATTTGATTTTACGACAAATATGTGTTTGATCAATTTTCCTTTTTTGATTCTTCCTTTTATTTCATTTTTTGATAAGAAATATGTGTAGTCTCCTTTATCCACCGCAACCGATCATTTGACCGGTCGATAAATTAACGCCCTTTTATAAAATTACTTAGCAGAAGACAGTATCTATCATTTTGAAAGTCTCAGAGATAACATCGAAAAAATCTTATAATACTCAGTATTTAGTTATATATGTAATTTGCACTGTTTTATTTTACTCCTGAGCTTTATCTCCCAAAAAGTCATTCAGCGAAAAAGTTATTGAAATAAATAAATAACATAAATGAATTCAGTGAAGTGCTAAATCCTGAACATAGAAAAAAATGAAAAAAAAATATATTATTTATTATTGTTTATTTTTGTGTTATAAGTAAAAATGAAAATATAAGTTTTTCCGTACCTACTATCTAAAATTCTTTGATGCATATTCTCACATGTTAAATTGACATTACCTGCATCCAATTTGGAAAAATATGACCTTTATCTCCTAATTGGAAAAATATCGTTAATAGGAAAGTATGTAATTCCTTTGGATTCTCGGGTGTGGATGGGATTTAATATTCTTTGGGACGTAATTTGGCAGACGCTGGACTACAGAAGTGATGGATCGTGTTTGAGAAGGTTGCAACGTGACGCAACGTATCGTGTGAGCACGTGAAGCGAAATATAACCAGTCCAGAATCGTACGCACACGTCGAATTTCCGAACACCTGTGGTTTTATAATTGCGCCTCTCACCTCAAACCTATACTTAGGGGCTGTGCGATCATTGCGCATCTAGAAAGTACCGAAGAAATCACGGAAATTCTCGTTCCCCTGGAAAAAAGAAACACGCTGAATTGGCCATCGAGTTCCGACTCTTCTGCTACCAACGTTTCTGGGAACGCGATGGTTATTACGCGTGATTGGGATCGCTCGCTAATCCCCCTTCCTCGAAGATCGGCATTTAGGTCCATAAACGAGCCACTTTTACGTCGACAATTTAGATTTCGTATCATAGAGGAGAAGTCTCTCGCAAATGATTTTCATGTACTCCGCTGGACAAGTTAAGAAATTTGATTCGATTGAAAATTACACGTTACGTGGGAATGATTTATGGGAATATTGTTGGTGGTCTTTGATGAGGTGTGCCATTATGTAACGGCAATGCTAGTAGTATAAAGAAATTGATTTCTAAATTATTGGGGACCCTCCCCTCTCTGTTTCTTGTAATGAAGTCGTTTGAGGTTTCTACTCTCAAAGGTGGTCTTTTGTGGATTATACGAAATAAATAGTATTCTGCTATTAATTCCTCGTTTGTCCAAAACATCGACCAGACTCGAGATGAAGATATTAGGTTTGTGGGGTATTTTGTGTATAAAAATAAGAGTGATGACTAATATTAACTTTTTTCATATTTTTTTATATTTCTTCTTGTAATTTTATAAACTCAAGTAGCAGTTAAGTTGTTGTAGGACAATCGATTAGTCGTCGAGTGTGTAAACACGTTAAATGTGTTTTCCATAGTGGAGGGTCGGCCGACACCAGTCAGGGTTATCATCCCTTCACGCATTAGGGTGGCCACCCTCTTCGCATGACGCGACCCCCGACTCTTTCAACATCAATGAATACACTCGACCTTAGGGTCATATTCATTTCGGTGTCACGATTATTCATTCTGCGTCATTGAATGTAGGTAAATACTCGATAACATCTCCATGACACTTTCCAACCCCCGTGCAGATTTCATGATCGACTATTTTCAAGTACACAACTGACGTCCTTTTATATTTCGGTTGCTTATGCAGTTCATGATTATCTATTTAATCGTGGATACTTTCCCAAAGCTTTATATTAATCCAGAAATGTGACACTGTAGAAGAATCTTTCCATTGGGAGGAGTTTTACATTTTTGTCTTCAATGAAACATACTTACAAAAATCCTGTATTCGTAGAGTAAACTGTAACACTGAGTCTGAAGTTCGCAACAATCTTTCCATTTCTGTGCCTTATAAAGCTATCATTAGGTATACCAAAATGTTAAACAAAGATCATCATCGTAGATCAATCTTCTCCCTAGCAGAATTATGCCAAAATATTTTTCCTATCCATTTTGTTTAATTTTATAGCCAGAAGAAGACGAAGAAAAATCGCGAAATTCGACACTTAATGTTCAAATTGCCGCCATTTTAAGAATTTTTGAAATCCCAATCCAAATCCGCTACCAACGATAATTAAGTCCGAATAATTTAAGAATCTTTAGATTTTTTTAATTTCGGATGAACAGAACGCCCAGAATCATGGCAACAAGTCAAGCAATTTTTTTCGAGGCGGTCGGCTTTCATGGGCTGTGGCGCCATCTTTATTTCATATTGTCAACCAAACAAATTTTTTATTCATAGTTTAAAATATAATAAATATATAGCAAAAAGTTCGGTATAAAAATCTTTTAAAAAAAATTATAAAAACTGCAGTATCAAAAATAAATTTCTGCAAGTTGATCATTCGATGGAATAGCCAGAAAAGGCAAACGCAATCAGAATTGCAAACGGTTCACAGTGTCTTCCCTACGCAGCTACCATCCTTGCGGATTAAGGGCGGTAAACTCCTGAGGTGTATCGTGTGTCACGTGGCGCGTGGATCTCGGCTCAGCGGTAGCTTACCAAAGGATTACCAGGGCATTCTGCCACTACCAGATAACACTGTGTAAGTTGTCAACCGTTCACACCAGTTTTCAGTGGCGTGGCCCCTCTCGTCGCTCGAAATAATTGAACTCCTCTGGTCCCACATCACCGGGCCCCTGTGATCCGAGAGATCCCAGATAACGACCGGCTCGTAATTGGATGATTTTCATGGGGAACGGTTCTGGGCTGAAAGCAAACGATAAAACCGCGGATAAAGGCACCGATTCCCGCTGATTTTCGTCCCTCTTTTCGCGCCTGCCCGCCGCGGCCCTCCGACGCGTTACGTAAGGGTGAACGGTCTCGTTACGTTTAATTTTTTCCATCGTATTACGCACGGGAGCGTAACAATGGACAGCGCACGACCATCGACGCCTCGGGAACAATGGGGAAAACGTGGATCGTCAAGTTTTCCGCGAAGTTACCCGCGCAAACTGGCGGTTTGTTAATTAGTGACTTCGCAAGGGAATGGGAATGATTTCACTTTTCGTGTCATGGATATTCATGAGCCCTGATTCCTTGATTTACCGTCGAATCGATTATGTTCCCGCGAAATCGTTAACTCGATACCGCAGGTGTGAGAATATTCTGCGAAAGAAACGTGCCATTAAAGATGCATGGTAATTATTCTCGCGTTGGTGTAACGTATCCACGTATAGTAATGAAAAACGAGGAGCCCGCTTGCTTCTTTTAAGTCACTTTGCACTGTGAATTTAATTAAAAATTTGAATCTGAAATTTTGAAATATTCACTTTTTTTATATAAACATAATAAAGATCAGTTTTTAAAATAGGCGATTTTTTCTCAAAAGCCAGGGAGAGACAACAGCCTCTTTTGCACTCTGGACGCTCATGGACGTATCAGTGTGATATTAAGAACCGTCTTTTAATTACTATTTAAATATTGCAAGAGGACGGCAATTACTACGCGACTCGATCTTTCTTATATCGGCCATGCGAAGAGAAGGCACATTTTCTGAAACATTTTCGCGCGTAAGTGCAGTTAATCCGGCTCGCACGATAATAAAATACGCGACACGCTTGCCAGCCGGTCGAGTTCGCGCAATTTCACAAACTGCACTTTGAATGTAGCCAACTTTAACGCGACTACGTCTTTCTGCATTAAAGACTCACTGTTGGACGGGTAATCGCGTAATGAAAATATAGGAGGCGCACTTAATACTCACCAATTCCTTCTCGTGGCTCCTACTTCGACGGCGCATTCAGTCATTAGCGTGTCCGGGCCGTCAATTAAGCTTATAAGCTTAATTCGAAATGGTTTAAAGGCGGCCTCGGACGAGAAAGGAGGCACGAACGATTTCGCGCAGCAAATCTTCGCTCCCCCCTCCCCTCCTTCCTCCAGGATTGTGCTCGAGAGAAAACGACGATGATTGTTGAATAAAATAAAAGGGACGTGCGTGCAGGTCCGGGGTAGAACGTTTTAAGTACCCAATTAAAGGGTCCGCGGCTTTCCTTTTCGTGCTTTAATTGGACGGTTTTCGCAGTGCGAAGATGTTTCCGGTACAAAATTGCGGTTTGGCAAAACGCGTTGCACACCGCGTCGGAATGCCCGACATCCATCATCCGCGCGATAAAAGTAGTTTAATTGAACCGGAGCTGAAGTCTAACGGGGCGTTTAAACGCGGGACGTCTCTTACTTTCCTCGCCACCTCCTGCGACCCCCGCAGTTTTTCTTTCTCCCTCCATTGTGGCAGCGAATATAAGCTTCCTCCCAAATAGAGGAACTGATATTGTACTACGATTTCTGATAATAGCAAAAATGATATTTTAATGAATATTATATATGGGGAAAGGTGGAATAGTTAATGAGTTTTTCTTTTTTATTAAAATAGTAATAATGGTTTGCTTTGTTTGTATTTAATTATTTAAGTTGTGATTCTTAGAGTATTCTCAATAAACTTGTACAAATTTGACATATCATCTAATTAAGAGGATGATCAAGAAAAGATTCTCCTTCTCACTTTCTTTCCCGTATTTTTCTGTTCCTTTTTGGGGCATTTTCAGCTGTTCAAGTAATCCCACTGAAAAAGATGAAAAATTAAACTTACCTTAAATATTTAGATCAATCAATAAATAGCATTAATAGACTCGAAATTGCTGCTTTTACATAATATATTTCAAATCTTTGAAAATGCAACATTCACTCGAAAACTTTTTGACCACAAATAAGATCGAAGCTTCTAATAACATTATTCTGTGCTCCGAAAGAAAACCGCAACGCGAAATGTTGCGATAATGCAAACATTAGCACGATAAAGTGTCAGCAGGCAATATATTATTTAAAAAACTAATGTGATCATGTATCCTCGCTGATCAATTATCCCACATTTCCCCTACAGTTACCAAATAAGTCCCAGCGACAGTAACAGAAAATCCTTCCCGCTCGCGGAAATCCGGAGCGTTTCTAGCCAAAGGGGCGATCAAAGAACGGCGGTTCTTTCGTGCCCTAATTGGATGATTTTCGCGACGCAGTACGTTTCCAATGAAGAATCGCGGGTCCGACGGTACGCCGCGTCACGCGGCGAGCACGAACGGTAGCCAGGATGTTCCTTTTTGCCGCGGCTGGTCGTCGTTGCCGTCGCGCGCGACGAGCATCCTTTCTTTCCTTCCGCAGAAAGCATTCGGGGGCACCGCGAGCTGAGCTGGAACAATTTTAATTCCTCAATCGCGGCCGGTGCTCCAGAAGGAAACCGATGCTGAACGAAAGGGCGAAAGAGGGGGCGGGGGCGAGGAAGAAAAGGGAGATCGTCGACGGAAGAAACAAGGAGGGCCCGTTGCGCCCCACAAATAATTGGGCAAAACTGCTTCTGGCGAATAATTACTCGAATGATTGAAGGCAGGGGACCCCTCCCCTAGGCCTCCTCCCGCCCTCCCTCTCCTGTAGGAGAGCCGATCTCTCTAACGAAAGCCCAACGAAATCCAAGAAATAAGCGGAAGCAAAAAGGCCGATGCACTTTGCGGTTTGCGGCCAGCGAAGGCCTCGAATTCTGTTCAAACGAGGCTTGTTAACCAGCCCGAGGAAGTTAGATAATGGCCGAGTAGCCTCGCGGAATTGTGGCGGAGAAAGTGGATTTTGTAAATAAATTCACCGCATTCGATGATGTCATTATCTGCCTACGATCACATTTCTGCATGAAACGCGGACTTTTGTATCCTTTTTTGACGGTTTTAGTCGTTGCAGTGGTTTCAGGTTTTCCAGGTATGAACTCGTTTAATTTATTCGCTAATTAGAAATAGTTGCTTCTGCAATTAGCATTAGAATTCATAAAGCGATATACAAATGTACTTGCATATAAAGAACCTCCAATATACAGTAAAGATATTAGCATTTAATTCAATCTCTCGAATTCCCAATAATTGTGTAAGATAAAATTCAAGCACGTAGAATAATCTACTACGTGCAAATACCTCTCGCGTTTCAAACCCGAAACCAGTTAATCGTGTCGAGTTTCCTAAGAACTTATCCCGATTCCACTGTATAGATGCTCGAGAGTTGCAGAACGTTAACGGCCACAGCGGTTTTCAGGAGAAAATGCAGGGAACAGACGAAACGCGCCACGATTGACTCGAATCTGTCGCTACCCCGTTCCAGGGTTCTTCTTTCCGTGGCTGTCGCGAGGAATGGGCGATTTTTTGCCGATGGAAGGACGAATCCCATGATCGCCGGCTCGTCCAATCGAGCCCGGCGGATTTAATTGATATTGCCCCGGCTCGTCGACTTTTAATTCGTAATAAATTTCGATCATGCGCCGCGAGATTTATGAAGTTACATCGAGCCAGCCACGACCGTCCGTCCATCTTTCTAACCCCGCGCCGGCAAAATTCGCCAGCGGAGTTTGGCGACTTTATGGCAACTGTCACTCCTCGTCGATTTACGAGGGGGATGAGCACGAGACGGGCGATCTAAATTTGGTGCGCCCGGCCACGACTCCGGATGCTCCCGATCCATCGAATCCGTAAAAACGTAATGACTTTCATACGGCTCGGCGGGATTAATTCGAGACGGGAATACATAATTACGCTGGTAACGATAAGTTAAGGGTTTTCGTGCCACAGGCTAGAACCGCTCGCCTGCTTCAATTGAAACATTGATTGATACCTGTCGGCCGATCAGCTTTCATGGAATCTGGACCGATCGTTCCTCGGAGTGTTATAAAAAAGACGGCTTCGCGACACGGAGGGGAATGAACTCCAGGGGGTCAGGAGGTAGGAAAATGAACCGTGCCAGGGTTGGAAATAATTTTGGGGATTGATGGTGTGATACTCTCGTTTATTCATCGTTTACAATGTGTATACATATAATTAAAATACACTGTGTAACAGTGTTGTATTCCGTAGATTGGTATTTTTCTTATTATATTTAATAATGTCTTAATACAAATGACGGAAACTAGACGAATTACAGTAGTACTTATAATAGACTCTTAATACTGAACTAATCAATCGTCGGGAGATTGTTGAGGCTAAAGTGCTCATTTTAGGGAGAATTGCGTGTAATATATATATGTATGTAGGTTCCAGTAGTTTGGAAGGTGGGGCTTGTAATGCCTGGTATACGACACCTTCCGTCATAAAATTGTTTAATGGGAAGTTCACAATTACGTATACTGTGATTAATAATAATTACATTACATTACATAAAATAATATTATACAACAACAGATAAAAGTTACTTGACAGCGTTATATGACGCGTACTTCACCAAATTCTTGGTCTGCGCTCGACAGTCATTTTCTACTTGCTGGTGGAAGGAACAGTTATTTGTTATTTCCCTTATCATTACAAAATTCTAACACTATAAGTACCTACCGATTATCCTATTAATTGACTACAGTTTTTAATAATTTATTCTCAAATTATATCATATTATTTTTCGCCATTTCTAACCACGATACGAATCTGTAAAATTCATCCTCCACTTCTCGCGCGTTCCGTTCAAAGCTCAACATCCGAAAAAGCGGAAAGCACAAGATTCCAGAGATTCAGCCACCACACACCACAATTAATAAAATGTCGTGCCTCGGAAGGCCCTCGCTAGCCATCTCGACCCCGATCTCCACCGCTGGGAAGATTAACCACCGAAGATCTTCGACAACGAAAATTATTCGAACGCGCAGCGCGCCGATCTTCTCTCTCGTTCCCTTTGCACCGTTGCCACGAGAGATTGCCCAATGCCTGCTGCCCGAAAGCAGCCGATCGCGTTGCCGATACCGACGAGGTGGCCCAAAAATCTCGTTCCACTCTTCGGGCCGAGATTTTCCAGATCCCTGGTTGCGCGTGTTCGCCACGGTGGCGACAAACGACCTCGCGTTTACTCACCTGCGTTCGACGGCACCTGTGCACAGCCAATCAGGCCGAATTCACTCGCGGTACCGCGTATATCTTCGTTAACACGGGCACCAGGGGCCGACAGACCGTAGAGAAGAGCGCGGAACGAGAACGGCCGAAGAGCCGAACGGGGGAGGAAGGGCGAGGGGGGAGGAGGAGGGCAGGGAGAGGCGAGAGCTCGGGGCGACTAACGAGAGAGTAAGAAGACACCGCTCGGTTTGGCCCAGAGGCAACAGACACCGGCAAATTGGGCCGACATATTTCAGCTCCCGATCCATTTGCAGTTTCGACGTAAAACCAGTCGGTGGAATCCGGCCGCGGACGCGAAATTCTTACGAAACGCCTTAGGAACGATTCTCCCGTTTTGGGACGAAAATGTCTCTCGGCCGCCGCCATGGACGGAAAGCCGATTTTTATGATGAGTAACGAGGCGACGGGGCCCGCTCGGGGCGCACAGAAACCGGATTCACGGCGGGGCAGAACGACGGAAAAGTAAAGTTGGTCGCGGGTCCTTAATCGGCCGAGTCGTGTCATTACGTGCATAAGGACATCGGTTTTGCCCTTATTACGGCAGATGGGATTTGTCTCAAAAGGGGCACGCACGGTGAAACGTTCTTAAAGAACCACCGGCAGATATGGAGCCGGAGTTTTTCTAATTAATTGGTGATATCCGTGACGTGATAGTATCCGAGGACGACGGACGGGATGCCCGATAAAAGCTTGGGACCGAATTTAGAACGCGTATTAAGGGGATTACGGGGTTGAAATCCTTGAAATGTAAAATTTAGTCACTTTATACCGGATACTTATTCTGTTTTTATTATCTTTTAGCCTGGCTTCATCGTGCAAAAGTAACACCGCGGTCACAAATACAATGTGATAATGCAGCTGACCCAATTATCAGAGGATGGTAAGTATAATAATAATACGTCTTTATGACACCATCAAATTGCGTTAGATTACTACATAGTTGTTGTTTTTTCTCTTTGCGGTGCAATGAGCCAGTTTCAAGCGGAATGCTGTTTTAAAATTGTACCCTAAGCTGTATCTGCGGTCGCCGCGTGAAAACAGATGACGCATAATAATGCGATCAGTTTTCGTGACGGAAAGGCGACACGCTACGACCAGGGAATCCCCGAACGGGGTGTAAACGACCCGCGATGGGACCTCCATGGACCCCCGTGGAGCGTCATGGAGGCTGGCCTATGAACTGTGACATTGGTGCATCTGGCAGCGGCTGGGAACATTATTACGTACCTGTCAGCGCGGTGATATATTAACCACTAGGGTGAGCGATGTTTCCTTTGGCACCGGAGCTGTTAAATTTTCCGCGTGGAAGGAACGTTCAACTAACAATCGAGTTTCACGGACAAAGAATATTCTTTCGTTAAATCCCTTCAATAATTAAACAAGATCCCCTCGTTCGTTACGAGATCCGCGACTTTTTCGCCAGCCGCGGCTCCTCGCGATACCATCTGGCACGCTCGCGGCTCGGTAATTTAATTAGAAGTGGATGATCGAAAGAAAACGCGGCCCGTTGCTGCTCGCAATTAAGTTAGAAGGCGTACGCGTATAAATCGGCCAGGGCACGCCGCGCGAACACCCTTCTGTAGAGTTCACCTGCCACCGCGGGGCAACATTGTCCGAAAATGAACACGTGATCCATCGGAGATATCGCCGAAAAACCGCTCTCCGTAGCGCAATGAAATCGGAATCTGGACGCGGTGGCCTTAAGGGGGCCGAACGGGGCGGTCGGGCGAAAAAGAACGCCGTGGAGTCGATGTTATCCGCATGTCGGAGGGCCCTCGGCGGGCAGCAAAAACGGGGGAATCCGGGCAGCATGCTTGTCCGAGGAGTGTAGGTACACCCTGTGGAATCGCGGGCCTGTGCAACAGGATTGATCCACTCTCGCGTACCCACGTGAACCAGGCCGCGCGCTCCTGTGAGTCAAGTGACTAAAATGCAATTAACGGCAATTAAAGCCGGGGCCCCTAAAGAGCCCGAACGAGGCAATTTCACTTGCCTCTCTTACCGTGCCATCCTTCGTTCTTCTGCTCCTCTTTTCTCCCCCTCTTCTCGTCTCTCCTCCGTTTCATGTTCCTTTCTTTTTTTTTACCCCGCAGAGTAGTTTATGCCGCGAGTCCGTTTCAAGTCCTACACGGTACTCGGCAGAATGAAGACGCGAGGGGACACGGTGCAATTACACGTGGCGAATAAAATAATTGCGATTATATTGCTTGGCGTGATCGCATAAAGGGGATAAAAAATGTGGGTTGCGCGTAATGGAGCAAGGTCGCTGGTATAATTGAGTTGTAAAACGAGGGGGCAGCCGAGGAACGACCGTACGATCGCATTCCCTAATGTGGAAGCGCCTTTGTGGATGCGTTCGACGGGGGAACGAGCTTCTGGACGTCGAATGGGTGGTTTGGGCAAATTTTCTGGAGCAGATTCTCGATCCACTGTGATATTAAGATGGAGGTAAATGGGTTTGAATTTTATAGGATCGTTGCACGCTTTTTTGAGAGAAATATCGCGCTGACGAGGAGACTCCCTTTTTCAAATGGAGGCCGAATATGACAAAAGTGTGTCAAATTTTTTTTTATACGCACGAAGGTCCGAAGAACAAGATACGATTATTAGATTTTCAAATTATTTGACTCCTCTCCAGTAAAAAGTTTCAAAAAATGATGAATTATTTGGCGTCGAGAGCGTAGGTACATGTGTAGCCCCTTAAATCTAATGATTACTTCGTTCTTATTCCGTGCAGCCTTTTTTCTTCCTCCGGCGACGTTGTCTTCAGGAATTACAACTAGAAATTGAATACTTGTCAAGTAAACCAGGGACAGATCACCTGCCGACTGAGCGCGTGCACCTTGAACAGGGCGAAAAAATAAAGACACCGCGAACCCGCATTTTGAGTAATCGGGTGCGTGGCTGTGCACGTGGTTGTCCAACTCTTTAATGAGACGTTTGCACGCTATTATGCAGCATTCGTACAGCCCCTCCATGCTTCGCGAACCCTCCTCGGCTATAATTCATGAGAAATGGCGAGAATTGAATTAGACGAATATCGAACTGGAGCAAAGTCAAACCCTGCGTTAAGCCTGTTAAATATAAAAACAGAAATGGAGCTAACGAGCAGATGCAAGATAACTGGGTTCGAGCTAAGATTAATACCAAACTCGAAAAATAAGAAAGGTGATCAGCTAACAGCAAGTAAAGAAGGAAACGTGAACATAGTGTGCGCACTTTTTATATAATTTTGCAAGATATTTGCAATATTTACACTGCACGAAAGAATTCGAACGTGGGGCTAAATTAAATGTCTCGTTGCGTTTGGAACTCCATGCGTGAAGAATAAAACCGTTTCGATCGCTCCTGTCACGGTAAGCGTTTCGCAATCAACGCTAATTAAAGCCGATTAAAATCGGGCGTAATTGAATAACGTGCTCTGAATTTATTGCTGAACACGCGATAATTCGATCACAGATGTCCAGATTCCTGTTCTTCCACGACGTGTGTCTCGCCTCTCGGCCGTGCAAAAGACGGAGGCAACAGGTGCAAAAGTCACGAAATTAAAAGGACGGCCGCTCCTTCGTGTTCTTTAACTCCAGTCCACGCTCTTCGCGCCCGACGGTGAGAATTTTAACATTCTACCGCGAGGCTGTTATTTAAGGCGCTCTTAAAACGAACCCCCTTGGGAAGAAAGGTTGCACTGACGCGTAACCGTGGAACTGAAAATCCTATTAAAAGTCTCGTCACAGGAGTGGCAAGATGCGATGACTTTAGTACATATCGATGGCTTAGTGCACAAATATTGTATCTTCACTTTTAGTGTTTTCGAGAAAAACAGGTTTAAACATGAAATGATGCGTAAGATTCAGGAACATAAAATGAAGAAAAATAGGGTAAAGTAGCCGAATATGACGACCTCTCCTAATATGAGACCCCAGAATATCTCCGCTACAGAACTCTTGAATATCATAGCGATGCTATATCTTTACTAATTAACTGTGTATTTGTTGCTTTGTCTGCATTTGTGCACTAAACCATCGATATAACATTAAACGTGTCTAGCTTTTATAACTTCATTTTTCATCACGAACCAATGTGGGATCTTGCATCGATCTACCTTCTCAATCACCACCTGAAAAAGTTGCTAACCCTTACTTCGCCACATCTCTCATTTCTGCTTCAGCACACTGAAGTCTAAACCGAGTCAAAGACCCTCCAACAGTAGCTCTATATCTTCCTACACAGTTTCTCTTCCAATTCGTCTAACTAGCAGCTCAATCCTCGCCCATTTCGTACACCAGCAATCTCGTAGACCTCGCAATCAATCCCCCAAGCATTTCATTAACCCAGCCAGAGGTTCACTCCTGTCGTGTCCTGTTACAGAAGACACTCCGTCTAAGGTGACTTTTCAGAAACTAATTTTATTCGCGAGGTATCCCAGCCAGGGGGCCATAAACCTCGCAGGCAGAGGTTTTCCCCTGAATGCTAATTACCGCGATTACCTACGAGCCCCGCGTTCCGCGTCCGCGGGCGTCGCGCGCGCCCGCTGAACCGACGAGTTCGAAAGAAGACATCAATCCTCTCGCGGCTCTCGAATCCGCGGCATCGGGGCACACACGCTCCGAGTGTCGTTTTCTTCGTGTTCGTCGGGCATTCGTAACGAGCGGGAGCGCGCGACAGTAAAACGGTGCCACTCACGGGGCCCGTCCCTCTTCTCATTTATTTCTTCACCGAGCGCTGCTCCCTTCTTCTTGTCCGCGCCTTAACGCCTCTGCCCTAGCCTCGAGTTCGCGCGTAACCACCGCGACTCTGCCCGCTTTTATGCGCCGTGCCTCCTCGCTCCGAGAAGCTTTTTGCTCAGGCCCCGCTTCGTTATGGCCCCTCAGTATGAGTTATGCTAATTGAATGTATGATAACCGGCGACTTTAATTGGAGTGCAGCCGAGCGCCGCGGCCATGGTGTGCCCCCTTCCGCGCTGATTTCGTAGCGTTTATCGCGCGATACTGCCTCCATACGGGGCCGTTCTGTCCTGTAAAAGTCGGTTAGATCTCTGTGACGGATTGGCCATGGACGTTCTGAGTCAAACCCGCAGACTTCGGGGCAGATTTCTCAGTAAACGCAAAGATTACTCGCTGGGACTTGAGAAGCTTACGAATTAATAAATAAATTTTCGTATAACGATTCCTACAGGAATCGCAGATGTGATCTTTTCTACCATGTGATTCCCTAAATGTGGAGAGAAGGTATCTTCTCTCCGCATTTTGCGCCAGCAAAGGAATTACTCCAAACAGGTGCTAGCAATTTGAAGGTTGCATATATGCATATTTCATGGGCTACTTAGTATCAGAGTGAAATTAAGTAATGGCACGTATAATTTTTTCCCTTGCAAAGCTGTGCCCGCATCAGCCACTTGACGCCTGTCATTCCACGCGGATAATTGCTGGCAGAAGACATCTACAATGTAGTGTCACGATCGGGTAATAGCTGTGATTACCGAGCTACGATCACAGCGAAATTGGACGTCTTTGAACGGCGGGCATCGTTGATCAGTTCACGTGGCACGGAGCTCTACGTCTTCTTTCCAACCACGTCGACGTATTACCGTGACTCCCATAATATCGCATCACCGTTACCGTACGTATCGTAATTCGTTGTTACACGGTAACCGCGGCTCACGTGCGCCGGTTACGGATTGATCGATAACGATTTTCCATCGGCATAACCCCCGCGCCTGATAGACAGACAGACAGGCTGCTAATTAGGCATGCATGCACGTTCACGTTCCCATGCATTTGTCTGGCGAAGATTCTCGCACGAATATCGTTTCCCCCTTTTGCAACTAGAATTTCCAATCCACAGTCGCCTGCTATCTCGCCATAGCTGGTAATTATGACCGTAACGTTCTACCTTAGAATCTTGCTTGTTCGATGGTCCATTCGTGGACGCGGAACGTGAAATCCGGGTAAAGCCACGTTTCCACGTGTGCAACGCCGTGACGAGCTCATGTCTCAAGCACTCAGTAGCGCTGAAATGTTTAGTCTAAAACGTGTGGTTAAACTATTACTGGCGCCTATCCGTCTGTAGATTATCAGGGCGAAATTGATCTGAATTTCCATAGTATGATTCACGAGTGAATTTCAGTACCGTAATACTTACGCCTTCATTTAAATCGATGGCAGAATGATGTCCGTTTTGGTCTTAAGCCAGGAATCCACCGTGAAGTTAAGCTAAGCTATGCGATGCTATGATATGTCATGCTACGTTTTAAAAAAATTATCTTCAATACATTCTTATGGAACCGTTTCCAACAAAAGCTAAGCTAAAACATAGCATAGCTTAGCTTAGTTTCTCGATGGATTTCCGACTTTAAGGGGTCATTCTACTTGGATTGACCGAAAACTGAATCTATTTTTAAAGATATTTTTCTCAATAAATACTACATATAATGAAATAATTCTTTTTTATATTTATTAAGCTACTCTTATATTATACAAAAAAATTAAGATTTTTTTTCGGCCGATCAAAGTAGAATGATACCTTGAACTAGAATTAATTGTGCAATGTATAGCACGTGGTGGCGTACAGGAATGCCCCTCCTAATATTATAAAAATCGCGGTGCAATGACATTCGCGGGCAGAGACTTCCGGAATCGTTAAGAGCGCCTCAAGTCGCGCCAACCACCGAAAGGCGGCAAGAAAACACGGGTCGGCGAAACAAGTGGCTATTTATATTTTCCCATAAAAATCACCGTCTATAAAGCACGGCCATAAAAGCCGCATTTCTCGCGATAATTAGCGCGAAAGTATCGGCGCGCCTATGACAGTAAATTCGAATCCGAGGATGGTGAGGGACGACCGGAAAGTAGAAGAGGAACAGAAAAACTCGCGTGTCTGAAGACGAGGAACGGGTACTCGCGCAGATATCTCGTGTGTATAGTGCATATTTTTAAAGAGTGCACCGAAGAAACACGTGTCAGACGTATCTGTTCCCATTAGAAATGCTCCATCGGTCATCAGGAAATACCAACGGAGAATTTCCAGTAGAAAAGTGGCGTATCGGTCAGACATGCTCCTAGATCGGCTGATGGACACCTTATCGATGTTTTCTCTGCAATTCTTACATTTCCATCTACCAATACGAACATAGGTATGTATAATTAGCTGAACAAATATTGTTCCCAAAGCTGGGAAAGAGATCTTCAGCTTCCACGTACACGTTGCCTTGAGGGGTCTCCCTACTTCAACGGTCTGGAAAGGGAGCGCGATGTTTGGGATTTTTTTTAATAGACATCCTCAAATTGTATTAATTGAATACTTTATGCCTGTATTTGTAGATGCTTAGGCAACATTTAAACAAATTAATTAAAAAATAACAATACCTATCTGAAACTTTAAATGCGTCTTTCTCAAAACGATGTTTTTCGGATTAGTCAGCGTGATATCTCAAAAAGCTATCACCCGATTTACTTCAAACTTGGCATATATCTTCAGTAGATGTCTCATTCTCGTTGGTACTAAAACTAAGTCGCTTTTTGCAAAATTAGGCTGTTGCGATTTAAAAAAACCAGCGAATTTTTTACAGGAATTGATGTCTGTTTTAGACTCTGTCATATTTTTTTAATTTTCAGTATTTCTCATTTAATCTAGTTCGGGTGATAGTCACACTAATTCAGATTACACAATTTTTTAAATTTTCTTACTCACACAACAACAACGACTGTTTGTAAGGCGGTCTATTTGAAGCACTATAACTCCGAATATAACCACTATTTTTGCATACAATTTTTTTGTCTAATTCTCTGAATATTGACAAATAAAGTCACAAAACCGGAAGTAAATATATTTAATGGTTTCGTTTTGAAAAATTCCCAAATATCGCATCATTTTTCATCCGACGAGGTAGGGGGACCCCTTAAAATGGCTTACATTCATACAGATTTTGACAGATTTTAGAATCTTCCTAACCCACCTCCTCAGAACTTCCGTCTTCTTTCATTCGCTTTTAAATATTTCCCCCTATTTGACTTTATCATCACCCTCTTACCTACTCCACTTGCGTTCCGTCCTTTTTATTTCCCTCGTTCCGCGTCCGCATCCACTGCACCGAACTCCCATTCTCCGTCCCCGCCTCGGGAAGCCCTGTTCTTCTCCTCGGCTTCGATTTCTTAATTAGTGGAGGACATTCCAGCTGACAGATCGCGGTGCCGTTTCTTTGCATCCGCGCCAGCTGCACGCTCCAGCACCTCCTCTATATTCCCGCGTGTAATCTTTTTGTCCGGCCGTGTTAAGCGTATCTGCCCCGCGGATAACGAATTACTCGTGATCCCCGCTCGAGGTAAATCCGTCTTTCGGGCACACGCGAGATCGAGCGTCGCTGGACACTGTAACGAAACCCGGTGCGCCTATCGTCGGGGATCGCGTGATGGCGCATCGTGAGAATGTGTCGAGCAACGTTCGACGAAAAAGGGGAAAAAGGCTGAGAACGAAACCGAGGAAGAAATACCCTGGCGGGAGTCGCAACCCTTGGCTCTCTCCGCGGCAGAACCAAACGAACCCATTAAGATTCGAACGACAGCGCCGCGTGTTATCGTTCCCGGGCGTTTAGGAGACGTCAGCGTGAAGATGAAAGCCGAGGCTACGACGAGGACGCGACGCGGAGATGATCGGCACATACGAGCGCAACCGACGCGGGTACAGCTTCGGGGCTGGCACTGGCCGGGCTGCTGGATGGCTATGCATGGGTAATGCAATAATCGAGTGAGTCGTCTCGCCTCGGTCGCAGAGGGCTCGCCTATAAAACGCGAACGCCAGCCAGCCCAGTAATTACTGTGGAAGTGACTGGTTACTGGTTAGCGCTCCGCTCGGCGACGGTTTACCTCCGTTCATCGGCACCATTGGCTGCCACCTAACGGGCAGCCGAGCGAGGCCGGGTGTACACCTCCATACGGAGTGTAAATCGAGAGGCCATTACGCGCCGTGGCAAAAATGTAATGAGATATTGCAAGAGTGAGCCACGTCGGTCCCTTTTAACGAGCCGATGGGAACACCGCTACCGCATTCGTCGCCTGTCCTCGCGAGGCTCTTACTCGTTGCCGAAAAGCAATCGCCTCAGGATTTGTACACGGTTGCGGGGATGCCCGTCGACGACCCCCGAACGGGGAAGAGAACTTGGACGTTCGGTTTAGTTATACATTTTGAGGACGTGCCTTCCTTGGTAACGCTTCGGATTCTAGAATTGATTTTATGCTTCTCTTAGAGCTCGAAGGGGTTCGCTAAATGTACGTAACTTTCTGTTAAAATAGAACCGTGCTTATTAAGAACACGCGAGCCTCCGCGGTGACGAGAAATGGAGTCGCTTGCACCAGCAGCCGTCGCGATAAATAATCGAAGTTACCATCGACCCGCTGTTCTCCTTGCGAGCCAAATAACCGAGTTAATTGACACGTACTAAATTCGAGCAAACCGTGGTCCCCAATAACACGGCCCAAGGCAAATAAAGGAGCGACATTAAAGAGAAAAAGAAGTTAAACGGCTTACGATCGAGACTTCGTTAGAAGCAGGCGACTCATTGAGCCGCATACCCTGTAATCTTGATTCTCAATTGGTGTAGAAGGCGTTTGCCCGTTTCTTAATACATTTCCGTGGCCCGCTGCACCTGTTCCCGAACGACGAAAGGAGCCGGCTAATTATGGAGCAATCAATTACGAAAAGAATCCGACGCGCGGGACGAGCTGCCGAACCATCGTCGCATCTACGATCGTCGTCCCGGGCGTCTCTTGCCTACGATTCGTCCCCGATTAATCTTTTAATATACTTAAATGGTGGAATCGGTTAAGCGCCACCGATAATTAAGTGGAAGCTTTCCTCCATTTGAATATGAAGGCGATTTCGAAAGCTGGACGAAAGCTGACAAATGTGTCGGTGATTATGAAAGTGATGTAACTCGTGTATTTTTGATTTCTGAATATTTAGACTGTTTAACCTAGGAACGTGAAATTTGGAAGGTACATTATTTTTATGACGTAGGCACCCACTAAGGAAGGATTTTTGGAAACTTCATCCCCAAGGGGGCGAAAAGGGGTAAAATATCTTGTCTCGAACTCCCTAATATCTCTTAGGTTCGATTAGATATCAACTTGGTTCTTGCTCAAAAAGATTATCCATACAAATGCCTAAAAAACAATTTCAGGATTTTTCCCTCACCAACACCTAAGGGGAAGAAATGTATTTTCACG
Organism: Andrena flavipes; assembly: GCA_963971345.1. Classification (NCBI taxonomy): domain Eukaryota; kingdom Metazoa; phylum Arthropoda; class Insecta; order Hymenoptera; family Andrenidae; genus Andrena; species Andrena flavipes. Next base: position 8,074,591 of record OZ020481.1, read on the forward strand.
TATTGCTCAAAACTTCTTAGGCCCGATTAGATATCAACTTGGTTTTTACTTCGAAAGGTTACTCACATAAATGCCAAAAAACCAATTTCAGGATTTTGCCCGAATCAACACTTAAGGGGGTGATGAAAAAGAGTGAAATATGTTTCCATGAAGTCCTTAATATCTCTTAGGCCCGAAGCGAACCGCGAGGATATATTGCTGTATAATATAAAGCAAGAGAAATCTTAATTTTGGGGGTTTCTTAACTTACATCGCTTTCATAATCACCGGCACAAATATCACGGAGTACAAATCGACCTTAATTTGCGCTTCCTCCCCTCTCTCTTATCGTTATCCCTCGCTTTAATGGGCGGCCACGGGATAATCGATTAAATGATTCCTAACTCATCGTAAACGAGCCCCAGATGCCGGCCGATTTTCACAATGTGGGCCAGCTCGTCGGCCGCGAGTGAAATTCCGCGAACGCGGTACAGATGGAAGGAGGCGAGTAATGAAATTACGATAAAGGAGCGTCACGGGGCCCAATTAAGTGGCGATAATGGCAGGATCCGCTGTGCCCGCGTATTACGCGGGAATTATTGGATGGAGCAATCTCGAGGCACGACGCTGAATGGTAATTGAATACATACGCCTCGCGTACGGAACATCGCGATTATAGATTTCGCCGGCAGATACGGGCGTATTCTGTGTAACTGTAAACGCGATGTAAAACGCAACAGAGCCCCGTAAATTCGGCCGGATAAAAGTGTCGCGGCTTTCGTTCCAGTTCCACTCCATTTTAACGATCAAATTTTACAAGCATCTCCGTCCAGTTGGTCCGCGGACGTCCACAATGTTACTGTTCGGACGTTCGATGCGGCGAACACCTCCGAGAGGTGGTCAATTAGTAGACGTTCGTAGCTGTCGCGAACAGCGACAGTTTTATCGGCGCTGTTATCTCGCGGACTATGTTGCACGAAAGTAAATGATTCGCTCTTATTTCAGGGCACGCGAAGCTCGCGCATCATCGCGGACTAGCAGTCGTTCGAGTTAACGAGTAGTACATACCGCGAACCTGAAACCTCGGGCAAGCATGGGCGTGCCCATTTTAAATCAGATCGAATACGCGATTCACGAGTCACATCGCGTATTTACGCGTGCCATGTTAACGACACCGTCGCTGGGATGAGTTAGATAAATATCTGCTAAACGATGCAATTCTCAAACAATTATTCCCGCTTGATTATCGGCGATATTGTGTTTATAATCTGCGACAAGCTTTGAAGTACATATCTGGTGTACGTGTAAAAACAATGATATTCGAGGTTATTATAAAAAACTGGCGCACAGAGGAAATCGTTATTAATTTGCACCGAGCATCGGATTATCTCTCGAATGGAAGGTGGCGTCTTAGGGTGTCCGGCAAGGATCGGGAATCTTTAATTGGTTATCGATTTGATCGATACAATGCACCTTTCATGATTCTTTTGAATTTTCAGATCCTAGATGTTGGGATCTTAGGATCCTCTTGATTCTTAAATCACCCATGTATTATGTACAGTGTGTATAAAAAGGGATGGTCACTGCTTTCGGGAAGCAGGATCGGTGTTGATCGGAATTGTTTATAACTTTGAAAAGTAAAAGTAAATGTTAAAGTTTTTGTTTACATGAACCTGCTCTGATCATTGAGAAGAAAAAAATCATAACGCCTATATTAAATTCCAAGAGTCCAAGGTGCTCCGGATCAGACTCCAAGTTTTTAGCCATCTTTACACAGATTTCTGCAGCCGTCAAATCGTCGCTATTACAGAGCATTGCCCGTTGCACCAATGCAAATTGTTCCATAACGTCGCGACAGAATGTTAATCGCTCGGCCAAAAGTACACCATAAACCGGCTCGGCTATAATTGATAATGCTGAAGGATCCCGCATCGCCTTTAATTCGTCTTTAAGTCGCCAATGAGGGCCGCGGAATTATTGCGTTCACGTGTTAATTATGAAGGTGCCGCGGCTCTTCCCCGTCGCGTTGCAATAAAGCGATAAAATACGAATCAGACTCGTCCCGCTGCACGTGCAACGTTGGTCAGCGCAAGTTTCGCATTCGGGCGTCGTTATTATAGGCAGATGCTAAACGCCTTCCCCCTGCAGACCTCTCCCTTATCTCGTCCTTCCTCCCTTTGATATACAGGGTGTTTTTTAACACGCGAGACGCGCCTTAACATCGGTCGCTGAACATAAAAGTGACAGCCTTTTGCGCATTCCAGCAAGCGTTTATTTACCTCCGGAGGAAGTACTCAGTTCCATCGCTTCTTAATTCAAACACGAGACTGAAAACGCCCCGTCGTAGCATGTAGGCACAATGTACGAGCCTCGAAAGTGTACCGAAGATCCTGAGAATTTTTATTCTCCCCTCTGACGAAGCATTTCAGTATTTACAACAATTTGGTCTTCGAAAATCTTCTGAAGAATAAAGGAAAATTCATTTCCTGTACCACATTGTCCATCGAAGCAAAGTGTGTGGCGAATTGAATGGTTGTTGGGAATCACAATTTCGTTGGAAAGCGGAATAATGGTTGGACCTACTATCTGTAATTAAACATCTTTGGATCGAAAGTAGGGATTGTTAGCTGAAGGTAATTAAAAATCTAGCTGCTGACAAGCCTTCGTACAGTGTCTAGGGACTTGGAAACACCCAGTGTGGATTTAAGTTGTCCCCCATCCCCAATTTCACCTTCTAATTTTCTGTTTCAACTTCGAGGCTCGTGAGGGGACGCGTGCCTGTTGGGCGAGGCGACTCTTAATGAATTTCTGCGTGGCAGAGGAGCAACGAGATAATGCGATGAGATAGGTAATTGGGGTAGATCGGGCCCGAGTGCGTAGTGCGACTCGATTCGACCCGGCACGCCCATCCTTGGCAGAAATTTCATTTGCCCTTGCGTTCTTTTTTCCCCTTATCCGTGGATCTTCTTCTCTGATGCCTCGGAATGGCCTGAATTTTCGGGAATACTTCGGTAGGAACACGGCCACTTGTCACTTGGAACTTTTGCGCCCGGCGTCATTAATATTCCGACGCGAAACGATCTTCCCTGGCAACGATTGTTGCACACTCTGATTATCATTTTATAATTGGATTTGGACGACATCAATCATAACCGCTGAGTCGTAATTAGCGAATTCCTTCACACTTTAGACAATTATCTACATTGAAATCTGAAACGTGAAATATCACGGTGCTTTAATCAGGTCGAATCTCACTCTCTGAAATCGATAACTATTGGCAAATTATTTCTCTTCTATCATTGAGCACCTGTGGTACCCCTAAAAAGCTTGGTTGCACCGCGAGTAAGGCGATAGTGGCACACTTTTCTTGCACGAATTACATTTCCATAACGATCTCATTATACCCGCGCAAATCTCAACAAACGCCGACGAAGGAATTCTTGATAATCCGTGGTGTTGCCGCGATCTCGACGGTGATGGTGCATTGCTCCGTTTCTCGTGTCCCGCGGCGAGGCACGGTCGATTCGCGTACTCTGACGCCCCAGCAACGAGCAACGAGGTTAACAACGATGTAATTTCGCTCGATAAACGCGTTTCCTTCGGCCTTTCGACAATTTCGACGGAGCCCTTAACGACGCTGGTCTGGCGGCGCTTAGCTGATTGTTTTTACGTCTGTTTTCTGGCACACGGCCCGGTAATTGGCAAGGATGCCCTGCACCACCTTCCTCTTTTTTTTCCGTACGACTCCAACAGCAGCCAGGATGTGTCGTTGTTTCGGGGGTTCTCGAGCGAAGCAACGAGCAAAAAGACACTCCACAGGGAGCAAACTCGTATAACGAGGCTGTAGGTCGATCGATTACTAAGTAATCGACCAATGAATCAGCGTGAAAGGTGTTCGCAAACGAGAGTCGCTAGTTTTTGAAATCGGTCATTTCACTTTTATGACGTCGAAAACGTTTGGCATTCTCCGGAAACTTGGTAATTGGATAATCTATTAACCGGAGAAGCCGAGGTATATCGACGATCGAAAACGCCTCCATATTATTCGTGGCGAAAGCTTAAGGGAACTCCAGTCATAACGCTTGAAAAGTACGTGATTTTTATAAATTAAAAAAAATAAACTGAACAAGATATAGTAAAATAGCTTTTTGGACATTATTGCTACAAATTTGAAGAACAAACAAAAGAATTATTGTTTGAATTTTATCAATTATCCACACGTATTTATTAACATTTCAGTAAGTCGTAAAAGAATTTCAGCCACAAATAGTAATAATTAATAGAATATTAGTTTACTGTTTTCCAATTGTGTTAATAATATTTGCAAAATTTGGGAACCACAAAGTGTCTGCTTCGACGCGTTAAGGTTTACGCCCCGATTCGTGTTCTCCGTGAAATCCGTTTACTTCTTCGAAGTAACGCAGCTGGCAGCCACACAGGGTTGCGAACTTTATCCCCGACAATTTGCGCCGAGCAAGTGTTAGGGAGCCGGTTGAACAATTCCTCCGATTGTTTGTATAACGAAGTTGTAAAGCATCGGGAGTCGAGGCACCGCCCATTATTGCCACCTGCTCGGATAATAAAGCAATTGCTGGCGATTATCGAAATTCACGGTTTGCGCCGTCGAGGCCAGGCTTTCCTCGAATCACCAGCTCTTGGAAACTGATCGAGCCCTTCGCTAATTTAGCCAGTTTAGCGAGCCCTTTACGCGTTGAAGCAACACCTTAAAGAACACCAGAGACAAATAACAAATAACGTTTATCCACGGCAGCAAATTAAAAGAAGGTCCACTTTTACCCTGAGAACTCGGAGAATCGACGTAGGAATCTGGGGGGTTCAAAGGGTCAAGCCTTTACCGGTTACTCGTGCACAGCAATTTTGAAAATTTCGTGGTATTTTGATATCTTTGAGATACGTATAAATATGTACTGTATCGGACATAAACGTCCCATTTAAGCGTGATTACCGCGAGATTCCTGGAGAGCCTGAGAGTTACGGAATTCCATTACGCAAACTTTCCACCGAACGCACGATGTTTCAATCTGAATTCTCGGCCCAATTAACGTGTACGATAATGAGCGTTAATTCGCGGGTAGGTTTATAGTTGGTTGGCATGTCGCACCGGCATTTGTCGTGCCCCGTGTGCAAGACAGAAAGCCCGAGCAAACGCAACCACGATACATCGATGATCTTCGATTCGCGTTATTTCGAAACATTTTACGAGATGGTGGAAAAAAAGGCCAACCATAAACGTTTCTACGAAAAGAAGACAAACGGCGGAGGTAAATTCTTCCGAGAAATGCTCATTGCCGTAGCGATTTATCCTACCTACATTGTGGAGCATATTTTCCTTATTTTTTATCATACAAATTCTGCGAATCTTCTCGGACTTTTTATCCACCCTGACAACACCGCGTCGTGAGTAAATCGCAACGCTAAATGGTACCTAAATTATCGAGACGGGAATGCAAATATACTTCTGCGCGAAGGTAACTCAACGACACCGTCCCCCTATTCAAGCATTCAACATCCCCGTGCAATTTTCCCTCGAAACGCTCGTTTAGGCATCGACTCCTTCGCTGGGAGCGGCTGGGAAGTGCAGAAAACAGCGACGATGGAACGCGAGGTTGACGTGGCCACAGAGGGAACGATATGGAGGCTACGTGGAAATGGTCGTTACGCGGGCCGTTTGCTCCTCCGAACGTCGATCAACCGTCGGATTACGCATGTCCTGGCAGCTGCGCATCCTTCCTGGGCGTTCCAAAGAGCCGCCAATCGGCGAAACCCTCTAATATTAACCACCCGGTGGAGCGGCCAATGGGAACGAGGCGGTGTATCAGCGCGGGTGTCATCGGCCAGTTGGGCTACGCGATATTATCATTTTTGACTGGGTCGGGCGAGGGGGCGGCGGGGGGGTGGCAGGGAAGCGTGGGGTTGGCGGGCGAGGGAGCGAGAGGACCATTGCCAGGTCGTTGGTCATCGATCCTGCCGAGTCTGGGAATGAACGCTGCCTTCGGGCAATCCGCGTCGATGCTAAGCTCGCTGGCTGACGGGTCAAGCAAGCGGAAAAGCATCAGCTCGAAGTAACAATTTAATCCTCCTTTCCGTATCCAATTCGACCGAGCCCCTCCTCCGTAATCCTTCGCGCAGTTTCAGCGGGATTTGTGGAGAGCGATATGTAACTCCGTTTGGTATTTAAACGACGAGGTTACGTGTCGATTATCGTACGGTGTGCCACCAACATTGTCGGCGAAACATTGGCCAGACAGTGATTTGGCGATCGTAGCTACCTATTAATTTTATGAATGAGAGTTTCGATTCATCTTCCTCGGGTGCTGGATAAAGTTTCCGATCATGTGGAAGGTGTAATATGGATCTGGGGTAATGGGATCGGGATAATAAGTAACTCGGATGATTCATTGATTCTTCATTGCGCGCTGCCTTCGTTCAACACCTTCTCCTAAGTTTCCTCGTTTCGTTGAACCTGGATTTTTAAGAAGTCAACAAATGGGCGGTTCGACAGCTAACGACAGCAAGCTGCGAGGATGATAAACCCCCAGAAGCAGATTAAGTTGTAGCGACTGGTTTCGGAATCTTTTAGTAACTTATGTATGGTAATCGCGCCGCCCTGATTGTTTCATCAAAATCGTGCGAACACCTTGCGCGACCGGCTTCCTTTTTGCTCGGCTTCACTGCACGCCTCGTCCTTTTTCGCCCATCTCCCCGTTCCTCCGTCGCTCTATAAGTGGCGACTTGCTTCGCAAAATTAATGTTTGATCACGGCTACGCCGTGAAGTCCTTTCGGGCACAAAAAGAGCGATTCCTAAGCCTAAAAAATAATAGGAAACCGGGTCCTAATATCGTCGATGGTTACTCGGACGGCGGCAGCAGCAGCTGCATGTTTCTGGCAAAATTGCCGTCGATGAAATTGCAACGAGAAAATAGGATTCTTTTTCGCGGGACTATCTTCTACCTTCCTTTTGCTCGTTCCTTTGCCGGTCCAGCTTCCCCCCTTTCTCGGCCAGTTAATAGTTCCAACAGCTTTTATTTTCGCGTTGAATCCTCTTCTCGTTCCGCTGCTGGCCTTTTTGCACGCATCCCCCTGGAGCGGGATACTTGTTCACGCCTCCCTGGATAAAGCGGGTCGCCTACTAATTGGCCCATGCGAATAAACTGCGTTCCCTTGCTCCATGTTGCATTCGAAGGCTTTGGTGTTCATTACCGGGCAATTGGCACCAAGCTTTTTCACTTTAAATTAACTGAATAGTCGGAGGAGGATGCTGAACGCCAGGGTTCTGCGCGAATTCCAGGAGCAGGTCGTAGAGGTAGCTTGATACTTCCACCTGCTCTTGTTTCCACCACGAGGAACGGTTACAGTGGTCAGGCATTCTGCCGTAATCTTCCCAGTGCTCCCTGCCGGCGTGCAAAGGGACATAGATTAATCTATCCGAACCATCTGATCTTCTCCTCGTTAGGGGTTGTTCCTTTGCTATTACCACGTGGCCTACCCCTGGCCCGGCATCGCGCACGATCTGATAAAAAGGGCGCCACGCAATTTTTACCCTAGTTCCGTGGATATGCCGTGGACACGTGGGAAATGCTGTTCGAATTTTCGAAAGTGTTCCGACGATCAGTGGCGATGCGGCGGTAGAATGTGGGATACAGGATCGCGGCGATAAATAGGTGATGTCGACTGTTTGGTGTTCTTCTGAGTAGAGCAACTTAAGGGGGATTGTCGTCTAACAGACTCAAAAGTAACTAATACAAAGAAGTGTTGGTCATATGGGATTAGTATCTTTTGGGATATAATGAGGCATCTTTAAACTTGCAGAAAATATTTTTTTTTAGTCGATCCTTCCTATTATTTATTAATTATTGTGGAATCTTGTCCACCTCTTCGACCAGGTAATTCCTGTTGGCGAAATGGTTGCACATTTCTCAGTCATATGATTTCAAAAAAATAGAAGTTTCTTAAAGTTAGATAGTTTACACTGGAAGTGGTCTATTTTAAACAGAAAGAAAGAGAAATTGAAAGAAAAAATAAGTTTTTTCCTTAGACAAATTTTTCATACTATTTTTTATACCGACGAAAAAAGTATTAAAAATAAAATTTTAACTCCAGACAATAAAAAAAAATTTTTTGCATGTTTTATCTAATACTGCTGTCTGTTGGTGGCTTTGACTGTCCTGGTGGAGAAAAAATCTGCATCTGCGGAATTTATAACGCATTGTAGAATTATCTGAAATCAGCAAACCAAGAAAATTCCTGAAGTTTATAAGATTCTTCATGGAATCATCTACGATCACAACTCTTCAACCAATCTTCATCTTCTTAGAAACACTTTCGTGCCTAAAATTAGTCTTTTTTCGAAGCCTGTAGATGGAAACGTCTGCGAAAATATGAGATTATAATACTCTTCTATGACTATGGAACCAGAAAACCATGAAACTCTAACGTCGAGTTCCGGAGTCGTTTCTATGTATACACAGGGCATATCCGAGAACAGCAATGCGGCATTTGGATGAACCGTAACACCGGTTAACCGGCAATGATCCGTGAACGAGCGCAACCTGCTTGATGCGAAGCACAGAGGGGGTAGAAAGAGGGTAAGAAGCTACGCCGGTGGTGTCGAAAGTCGAGAGTTCGACAATCACTCTATGGGGGGTCGTTACAGACGCAATGGGTGCGGTGGTTGGTCTCTTGTTTATTTGTCGTTGAGCTACCGAACCATTAAACGAGACCATAAGCCAGACTGAGAATGATGGACGCTGTTAGCCTTGGCAATCTGTGTTCCTATCGTGGAGGGTGTAATCGTGGATTTGTAAAGTCATTAAAGTGCAACAAGGATGTGGAAGTTGGATCGCGTATGCAATTGGGGACCTTGCAGTAAGAGAGGTGCAACTCCATCTTTCCCAACTTCGACTAGCTTTGACTTAATATTAAAAAGAGAACACTAATGGAAAAATATATATTTTCACACAATAAGTACTTAGTAGTTATTAAATTGATAAGTTTCATTTATATTTTCGGCGAATTTTTCAAATCAAGAGCTGCCCCTGATTTCCAGCAGCTCCAAAATTCACAATAAATCGCTCATTTGTTATCGGATTTGCACCAAACGATGTAAGATTATTTTTTACGTATATTACACGTCATAATTCCAAAACTGTAAAAAAAGGAGTTACACCCCTCTTGCTGCTGGGTCCACAATTCAATTTTATCACAACAGATTATTGAAAGCCATTGAAAAAAAATTTGAGTCCAATTATTAAGAACTTGCAGGGAGAAATTTGTTATACTTAAAAATCGGTTTCTCGATAATTCATACTCGACGTTAATCTCCCCCATTCGCCAATAGGGAATACCTTTATCTAATTATATTCTTCATCCTTCACAAATCCAATTGCTTCGTCCTTTTCTTTCGCGCGTTAAACATATTGGCGAACAGCCAAATCTATGTATCTGCCAGTCTCGGGCCAGGCGAAATATTTATCACCGCGACGCTGCAGGTAAGAATGTCACCGCCCGTTGCCGCGCACCTGTTCGCGTAGAGAGTAATTTAGAAGGGGGCACGGTTTCGGTAAAAGCTCGCCGAGATCGGCATAACACAGAGACGACGAAAGTTATCGCGATAGCCGAACAGATACCGACAGAGAAAGAGTCACCAGCCGATTTTTATCTTTCTAAATCGCCCCTTCGAGGCAACCCGACGAGCGCCGTAGATCCTCGACGGCCGAAAAACGGTAGCGACGGTGCACACGAGGGCACCGTAGCTGTCGCAGCCGACTCCCTTGGCTCGGTAATAACTTATCGTGCACGTGAATAGAAGCCACGTTGTCGTCTTTTATCGAACGCATCGAACAGGTTTTAATTACCTCCGTCGTAAATTTTATTCCAATGTCCTGCTGGCCTTTATAGGCGCAGCTCGCCCCGCGGCGGTGTTCAGGATGACGTTCAGGCATTCAGAGTTTGATGTCTTGCTCCTCGCAGAACGGCTGTTTTTGAGTAAACCGTCGGCCAGACAGACACGGTAACAGAATCCTCAGATTCGTCGGGGCCTCTACGCTCGTCCATTCCTGGACGCCGATTTGCGAGCAAGCTCGTTAATTACCGCAGCGACTCCGAAACGCCACCGAACAAAAGATCGAAATTGCCAGCCGAGGGATCGGCATTACGCAACGCTGGAAAGCCCCCCAGATCGCGTTAAGAGGAACGCTTACGCCTTTCGTAAAATCGCGACGCAGCGGAGAGCCGGTCGGTCCGGGGCCACAGAAGTAGAGTCCTTTGTTGTGTAATACCGCCCTGCTCCTTTGAGGAAGATGTAATCGCTCTGGCGATGGCACGCGAGTACGCTTCACGGGGGGATCGGTTCCGTGCGTTCCACGAATGTCGAGGAAGCTGCGATCTAGTCCTTGGGCCCGGCTGGTCCGCCATCTTCTCAGATTCTTGCGCAAGAGTATCTGCTCCTCGACAATTACATGGCTTGTGGAACCGGCGTTTTCTGCCCGGGACCGTCGAATTAAAGCGGAATGGGAGGTAAACGGTGGACGCGTGTCCGCGAATCTTAGGGTTCCCGTCGATCACGAAGGTCGACGCGATTCGAAAGAATCCATCAGTCATCTCCTGGCGCGGGAATAATAATTGCGTGGCTGGCCACATGCGTGAACATTAGACAGAGAGTTTTTTGCGTGCCGGGCCAATCGTGCTCGCTCTTTCCGTACGTTTTCGTGCTGTCTTCTTCCTCGGTGACTCAGCATCCCCTTTGAGACGACCAAGGGTTTCATCTCAGTACGGGATACTTTATTCTGTATTGTATCGCGGTGATGCCGAGCTGGTAGCAAATTTTAGAGGATCGATTGTAGGATTGGTCACTTCAAATTTGCTGCTGTGGAGGAGAGTAAATATAATAATAGTGTATATATGGAAACTATAAGTTGCCTATGACTCACAAACCCTTCGATTCCGTTTTACCACAACAAATACTGAAATATCCGTAAGATGTACTCTTTCCAATAGACTAATGTTTAGTAATCAAAGTTTATCGGTCTTTCTAGAAAAAATCCCAAAGAAACATGTTGTTTCCTCGAAACGGGAAGGGTTGCTTCCTATTAAATATCATTCTCTTCGCCATTTCAATGTTCCAGATAATTGTTGATATCTCCAGAATCTAGTAGCCACTATTTCACAGTGAATCTCAAAGCTGAAGCCTCCTTTACAAGACCTGCAATCTACGTAGATCGCCCGAATTGCCGGGAATTAAACGTGTTAGGAACTACAATCTCAATGGGGCACGGGCCAAAGTACGCGAGATCACAGTCGCGTGAGCGTGAAGAAAAGTTTCGCGGGCGTTGAAAAACTTTCGACATGCCGCAGAACCCCGAATACCGGTGAAAAGTAACCGTCACGCACGAAAATCGTGCCGTTTGGAGTACGTAAAACACCGTTGAGAACTATGAAACCAGGAATCCGTCGAATTAACGATCGCGAGTACAGGCACGAACGTAATTATCGTGGTGCGGGGTCGTGAAATTAATTGATCGCCAGATTACCGTCGACTCGAGCGCGCTTCGAGGAATATTCCTAGCGTTCCTTTATTCTATTGCTGTTCAGAAAGTGTCGTTACGATCGTTAGAACCCGAGAATCACAAAAAAAGCAAGCAGAAGGAACTTTGCTCCTCGCAAAGTAGCACATTCAAATCCGTGCACATCGTGATTGAAGCTTGATTACACTAAACGAGTCGCTGCCGGGGACAGCCCCTTGCGAGAATCACTGGGATCGAAGGACTCGCTAGTTGAACCCTCAACGGAGGGGTGCACAGGTCCCCGAGAAGCGGAATCTAACATCGTCTCCGTGTTTCGGAGTGCGACGCGAGTGCGGAGCGGGTGGAAGAGAAGAAGGTGGAGTAGAGGATCACCGTGAGGCTCGAGGAGGAGGAAAGCCATCCGGAGGAGAGTCGCTCAGCCCGCCCACCCCCGACTCGCCGTCTCCTTCTGTCCTGGATGTTGCCTCGCTGTCTGCCATCGACTGAATGGTTCGCGTGGAAGCGGTAACGTTCAGAGAGCGCGAAAGGGAACGGGCGCCGGAGGATCGGAGGGACAGAGCCGAAGAGAGAAGAGCGGCAGAGAGGAAGGGAGATGGGTCTCTGCTCGCAGGGGCCACGGCCGTGGGCAAGGTGGGCCACGGGCCATAAGGGCAGCCCCGAGCCAACATATTCAGCACGCGACGACACGCTACCGTCACCTTCTGCCCCCTCCCGCGGCTCTCTTCCCTCTTCATCGTACTCCGGCCAAATCGCGGCCAGGACTCGCTCGCTCTTCGGCCACGCACACGTAGCCGTTGCCGCACGAACAGCCACCACCACCAGCGAAGCGTGGTTCGCTCGTGGCACAGGGTACGGGGGGGCCAAATCGAAAGCAAAGCCCGTAACCCCCGAGCCCGCTTCAGACACGTCGTGTCCTCCGCGTGGTCCACATCATTTCGTCCTGGTCCCATCGCGGCGTCTCCTCCCGTCACTCTTCTGTCTGGCTCGAACGGTCTCGTTCTCCTCGTCACCCTTCGCCACCCGAGCCTCCGCGTCCTCAGCTTCTTTTCCCCCGCGGCTCTGATCCGGCCCTCGTCGTTTCCCCTGCTCCCCCCTCCCCCCCCCCCCCCACACACCCCTCCACACCCCGCTCCTGCCGCGCGAGCCGAACCTCCCTACCATCCCCGTGTCGCTCCCTGTCCCCGCTGCTTTTGCTTCTTTCCTGCCTTTTGCGTCCCTCTTCCTCCCTCCTGCCGGGCGTCCTTCTCGCCACACGCTCGCCGGCCAACCGCAGTCGTCCAGCGCGCGTTCGCCCTCGTCGCGCGGACCTGCCACTCCGACGGCTACCAGGAGTAGCTGCACGCGCGCACGAGGTGCCCAGCGCCTGGAGGAGGTCCAGGAAGACACACAGCCGACCGAGACACCACTGCGCCGCTCCGACAACCGGTGGCCGTGTGAATCGCGAAGTTTAGACGGTCCAGGGATACCCTCGCGGTAGCCAACCAACTGGGAACGAGTCCGCGGGGTGAAGCGAGCTTCTGGCAACTGTAAGCCACTCGGTGCAACGGATGAGGATTGGCGGGAAGGCCTCGAAGACACCACGTGAGGCTCGGCTCGATCGATGTCAGGAGGTATCCAAGGATCGGCAGGAAGTGACGTGCGGTATATACGATCTTGAATGAGACTCAGAGCTTTCGTACGGTGGATCCTCAGAAGCCTCAGTCGAGGAGTTAGAATGTATTGTTATTGAACGATAAAGTGGACATTTCTCAGATACACCAACGAAGTGTACTGGACAGAGTGTTTCCAGTAAACTGTCGACAGATACGCCGAGGGTCTTCTTGACGACTAGAAGTCAAGCTTGCAGTGCTACCGATCAACCGATAAACTGGTTGGAGCGCGAAAGAGACATGAGCCCTTCTCGCGAGCGCAGAAGGGGAGCGACTTGACGGTGTTCCGGGCAAGGAATTCCAGCGACGAAGATGGCACTCTACGTCGAGTCGTTAGAGGAACAATCGAGCCAGTCATCTTTTGACAGTGTGTTTTGAGGCACGCGGAGAAACCTTGTCGTCTGTCACCGCCGTAGGTGTATCATTATAGAGTCGGATTTCTCCTTCTCTTTCCGGTGCACGACACATCTGCATCTGACTGCCGTGAAAGCGGAATCACTTCCTGTGACCGGCGCCGAAACCGCGGCAAAAGTGTCACGTAAGATCGTGCCGGAATCGGTAAGGACATCGATGGAGGCGGAGTGAACGGATGATTGGAGAACGGGCGCCGCGAGCAACTGTCAGCCGGAGGAAGGAAACTGGAGGAAGGGACAGGCTTAGAAGATTTGGATTGCTTCCTGCTAACAGAGAACTCAACAGGTACGATGCTTTGTCTTCTTTTTTTAATGTAATTGTGGTTGAATAATTATTTGCGGTCCCGAGATGCTTCGGAGCTGTGGGTGGAGACTTAAGTCGGTAATGGAACTTCATAGAAACGAACGGAAATGTGTTTGTAAATATAGTTTCACGGAAGGATTGTTTTGAAGATACTCAGTTTCTCGAGGACAAAGGTCTTGTTGAAGCTTCTGCATATATTTGAGCACTCAATGTTGCGTTACACAGCTTCGTCTTGAGATAAGGCCTCGAAACGATATGGAAGATTACTAGAAAAGTCGTGATTCGTTTAAATAAGTCTTTGTAGCGTTGGAAGTGTAGGCTAGAAGAAAGTTTATTTGTTAAATGTTCATTGTCATGTCTCTCATTGGTTGTCAATGTGTTGAGCTTCTTGGTTGATTAGTTATTCTACAGTTTATTAGAACTTTTCAGTTCTTTTTATGAGTTCCATTGACCAAGGAAGATTGTGCTTATAGTTGTTGAGTATTATACATTACTTCGTGTTTGCAAATCGAACTCTTTAAATGACAGCTTTGATCTCTGAATAATAACTGAAGCTGTGTCCAAGTTGGTGGTTTATCGCGAGTTTAACATTTCTGCTAAGACACGAAGACACTTTTGTGTCTAAATCAAGTGTATACGACACCCAAAAAAAAATCGGAAGATTGGAAACTGCCTAGAGCAGTCCGCTAGACTGAGTTGCAGCTAGAGATAAATTGAAGACACTGCAACTAGCTCTAGCTAGACACAAAAGACACTTGATCTAGACGCAAAGGTGTCATCGTGTACTGAGCGTTTTACTGATCGTTTTCTGAGATATACAGTTACATTAAGTAGGTTAAATTAAATTTCCCTGTGAAGTCGTTTCCCTTATACCCTACTTATCTCTACACACGATCCTTGATCTACCTGTATATGATCTCTTCTATCTATACTCCGAAGCTTCTATCAATCAAGCTGTCGATTAAAATCCATCTTACATGGAGCTGCTCGATTGGAATATATTCAAATTTGAATCAGCTATCTACTTTCTCGGCAAACGTGCCTCAAGCCTCTAAAACCATACGACGAACCAAACTAACAGCGCTACTCACAAGCAATCGCGACAAATTATCCTAAATCGTGAAGAATACTCGTTACTACACCGAGCTTAACGTGAATTGCTATTCGATTGCTATTCAGTTGCCTTTTCTCACCTTCCACCGTCCCGATATACCGAAGCGGAGGGTATCATCGCCCGGTCGCATGCGTGTCAATGAAATAACACGAAAATCAGCGGTGCTAATTACGCGATAACGATCCGCCGTCAGGGGGTCTCAGATGGAGGAGAACCTTTCGCGGACGCAAGAAGAGAGGACGAACAGGGGCAGGAACGATCGAACTGCCCGTGACTGCGTCCAAAGAAGGAAGCCGTGAATATACCGTACCATAAATACGACGTGTACGTGTGCCTCTTGCGTATATGTGTACACGCTTATTCGGTTTGGATATACGCGATAAATATTAAAGTTCCTTATAAAACACAAAGTTCTGCCGCTCGGCGTACCGGGGGCCTCTGACACGCCATTGCTTCATTTAAAATGCAAATTCGTCCGTGTGGCGTGAACCACGGCGGCCCGAATTATTCTAATTACCCCCCCTCCAGTCCCCTTGACCGCCCTTTTTTCTCGTTCCTACGCCGCTTAGCTCTCGAAAGCTTACCCCCGCGTTTAGCCGGCTTCAATACTCCAAGGAAAAACCGAGATTCCGCTAAATCCTTCAGGCTGGCGAACGCCAACTTTCCTCTAACCTTCATCAAAACGGTCGAATATTCATTTATCATTCACCATATACACCGTAGATATATAAATACTCTTCCCTAAATTACATTCAGCATTCCGCTACATTTCTCACATTTTGCAATACCTATATAAAATTATATAAAACACAAACCTATCCCCTAACACTTAAATTTCCTTTCAGCTTTAAAAATTTAACCGCTTAAAATCGAGTCGAAGTTTAATTGAAGCTCCAAAAATTTCCTTATTCGGCCGTGTACCTAAAGAATACCCAGCGAAAGAAAATCAGCTTTCTCGGTTTCGTTACGATCTCTGTGCCGATGGTTCGAGGGGACCGACACGAGGAAACTGGGAGGCCATCCGGGTACTTGGTCGATGGAAGAAGAAACCGGGGAACCTAAGTAGTAGCCGGTGTCCAGCACTGTGTACGCAGAAACGTGTTAAAGTGTGCTAGAAACGGGCATAGATTATCGTGGCTAACGTGTTCACGATCCGAGCGAGATGTCGTGTGCATGTACGCCTAATATATTCAGATTTTTATGGCTGGTGGCATATCGGAGATACGGCGGTCCACCCCCTCACCCCTCCTCCACCCTCCCCATCCCCCTCCCCTCCTCCCCCCTTACGGCGTCTCTCGGTGTGTCGGGGCAAGCCTTCTCCACGTACCACTTAAAGCGCGGGGTAACCTAATGAATAAACAAAAACTAGATTTCGCTTAGGGCTTACACGTAAAAGCGTGACCTTACTGGCGATTTGCCGCTGCGGTTCTCAAATCGAGCCTTCCATTCCCACCGGGAAAAACCAGGAACGTACCGAGACTTAGGAATTAGCCCGGCGCTCCTCGGGGCTCTGCGGGGCGCTCGCGGTATCGACGATTCGATCGCGATGAAAGGGCGAGAGGCTTTAATACACACTTCTCCCGTCACACGACCCTCTTTCCCTGAATATTTTAACCGGCGTACTATGTGCAGAGAAAGTTTGATCGGAAATCAGATGTGCGTTTCTCACGTGAAGGGTATCGAATCGCTTGGTTCAGGGTGATTCGTTTTGTAATCGAAGTTCCACGGGTAATTATTGGAGCGTGCTGAGTAGGAATTTGTTAATATGTTTTCCATCGCGGTGAAGGAAATTAGTTACAGTCGGTGAGTCTTTGGCGCAAGGATTTCACTAATTTTGTTCTGCATTCGCCTGGGAATACAGAGGGCGGCCAAATTGTTATACTCAAAACTTTTTCGTCAATTTTTGGGATCAATTTAAAATGGATTTAATATGATTAAAAGAAAATTGGAAATTGGCGCTTTCCTGCGCTCTTCATCTTGATAAAGCAGTATCGTAATGGATGGAAAAAGGAATTTGAATCCTTGATTCACAAATAAGAAACTTCAAGCGTTAAAATATTTTTATAATTGTAAAATAGTTCTTTAAATATTTTTTGCGACCATTTTTCGCTGAGATACAGTCATTCCATTCTTTAAACTTACAAAATCTCAAACCTTTTTATTTATAATTTAGCCATCCTTTGTATTTAAGAACGTAATTTAAAAGTATATAGTTGGAGGAAAAGTTTGCTACAGTAAACGGGAACGCGTGGACCTGAGAGCTTGTTAGATCTTCTCTGGAGTCGAGTACTCTCTTATGCAGGCGTCGATGTCACTTTAACTGCACCCTGTTTCTCAGTTTTTTGTAATACTACAATCGTTCAGTGTACACGGAATATTATATAAATATATGTTCTTGATTTGGTACACTGAGGTTACTCAAATTTCGAAGGATTAAATAAAGGTAGAACCATTACACATTTACCTCGAACTTAAAATGGATCCATATTAGGCACAAAATCTTGTTAATATTTTCGTTGCCCCATTTCAATTCTTGACGCACTGGATAATCATTTTCGACATAGAATCGACGGCCCTGGTCGATTATTCGTCTCGATACCTCAGCCGTAGCTTAGCCCCTCAACTAAAATTTCGTTTCGTGGACTTGAAGAAGTCGGAGAAAATCCTCAACTCATATGCGCGCTCTACGTCTCAGTCGTGTTCCGTGAAAGCCCTCATCGCGATTTTAGGCCGCTACTTTCACCCGAAACGATGTAATTGAAACATCGGGATCATAGCCTGCGCCAAAAGAAGTTACCCTTCGGCGGCGGCCCCTTGCTACGAAGGAGAAAAATTCAGCGTGTCGGGGGCCGTTCGGTGCGTACGTCACTTTTGCACGTAGCCGGCCGGGACGTGGAGAGGAACGAGATGAAGAAAGAAGTATAAAGCAGGAGGCGGGACACGTGTTCACGAGAGAGTAACACCGGCAAAACACGTGGCGCGCGAGAAATGCGGCGAGCGATCCGCGTTCGCGGCGCTGTTTGATTTATAATAATCGTTCAATCCTCATTACCGAGATATTTTATTGCGGACGGCTGCTCGTCGCGTTGCCCCTTGGGACTTCTGATGTCCGAGACTCTGGGCGCAGCCCAACCCTGTTTGTCCACAGAAAACAACTGTTTTTTGCTGTACGAGTGTTCAAGGGTTGTAATCCATAAATTGGTGGATATTCTGTGTTCGAGCCACTTATATTGCCTTTCAGGGGGGATTGAATATTAACCCTTCGTGATCACTCGGGGTGCATCACACCCCAGGCAATTTTCTTCCAGAAATATACGTCTTCGTCAATATTTCTGTAAATTTGTAGACCCCAATTTAAAATTAAAAAAATTTAGGGAATTTTTAGAAAAATTATCGCTCTTTTTCACAACTACTTTTTCAACTACAAACTTTATCATATCAAAATTTACCCAATTCACTCAAACTCACTCAAAATTTGAAAGATTCAAAAATACGAAAAAGGTAACTCATCTGACCAAATTGTGATTATAAAAACGTGTGACCACGAAGGATCAATTTAATGTAACGGAGAATGTTCGAAATTCAAGTAAAACTGATATGGAAATTTCTTTAAGGATGCTTTCACAGCGGACAATGGTAATTTAAATAGAAACCTTTTTATGAAAGTTGCTGTGTCTGAAATATAGAAGATAAAACTGCCAATACTCGTCGGGTTGGAAGTAGGTAGAAAGCGACGTGGTTTCGCCATTTTTGTAGCCGCCGCCGATTCCCATGTTTCTGCTTTCGTTGCACGGGATTCCACAAAGGAATCAATTTAATTGAAACAGCGTGCACCGCTGTGCACCATCCGTGTTCCTCTTCGTCGACGCCCCAGTTGCGCCGTCGCTTCGGACAGGGTAAAGGGGGCCGCATTTCGCGCAACTGCAGCTGCAGCTTTAACGAGTAGCGCTTGACACCTTGAAATCGCTCCGTGATGGAATTTTAGCATCCTCGAACTTTACAAACGCCATATACGTAGGGTCGAGTTTTTCGAGGCGACGGTCGCCATAATAACTTTGCACCGTCAATTTTCCAGGTCTTCGCGCGGACGCTGGGTAAAAATATTTCAGCCGTTTTCTTGCCGGACGCGCGACCGTATATGCGACATTCTCGGCTTCTTGCGCATCTAGATTTTTCATTGCTACACAAGCCAGGTACACGGCTGAGTTTGTTACTCTCGATCCATACCCCGATCGAGGATGGCGTACGGTTTTTCTCGTCACAGAATATGGAATAAAACGGAGCTAATCCTCGGGGACCAGGTAGGGAACGATAAGCTTCGCGAAACCTGACGATCGATTCATCGGAAGAATTGAATTTCATTGAAATTTCATTACTTATCTTTGGAAAGTATTCAGTGGCCCGTGGGGCGTCCTCACCGAAGCGTATTCACCGCTCGTCAGCGCCAACTTTCCAACGCTATCCAGTTCATCCTTCCGAGCGTTTTACAACGAATCAATCAACGGGCACGAAAAAGACCGCGGGGCAGTGAATAATTCCGTCGATATAACGTCGGCCGTGCACCGCGTAACGTGTAATAGTTACATCAGATTAGCGGCGGGAGTGAGCGTGTAACCAGGCTTAATGCGTGGGTAGGCATCGAGTGGCGCAGGGGTGAGTGCTGGTGGACCCGCGAGTACACCTGAAATTGTGGTACGCAGCCACACGACACACACGAAGCCGTGTAGCCATTTGCTGGTAGCCACGGTCCGCGGCGGAGGCCTCGACACGAAGGAAGCAAGGGTAACGACGAGAAGGGGCGGTCGGGGGTTGCGGGGCGGTTTGGTAATCGCGCATTAATTTGCATCACAAAGTACACGCCACCCGCCACGCTACGCACGCATTCCACGTAGTTTTCCGCTCCCGCTCGATCTCTGCGGCGTTTCTCAAGCCACCACCGGCACACCCACTCGTTTCACTCCTTTCCACGATACATTTTTTCCGCGGGATGATAGAAGAACAAGGGGGGCGGCCAGTCTGGAGTATGGATGAACGTTATTAGTTCCACAAGGAGGGTATTCAAATTTTAAAAAGTTCAAATTGCCTACGGAGTTCTACTGAGATTTAAGTTAACCTTGACGTACCTGTGGTAAGACGGAGAGGGATGGAGGGTGGTTCCACACCATCAAAGTTAAACTTATCGAATTTCTAGCTGTAAAGCTACCGAGGTACGAGCACCGTGCCACTAAATATTCCACTAATAAGTCCGATCGAGTCCAATGAGTATCATGAATAATTCACCTCTCGTGTGATCAAATTAATTCAATAAAAATTCACCGGCGCGTCATTTTATTCCGATATTCCGCCAAATTGCGCGCTACATCTGCGACTTTATCTTATCGATTCACGCTGGTAAATCATTCCGACGTCACCCCGATCAGATCGTCGGAACGTCAGCGTCCATCGACGGGGATCGGTTCGATTCCCCGTCGCGTCGCTTTCAAGGAATGAGAGTCACGGCTCGCTGCCGCGGCAATATTTCGCCCGCGTGGTACCGTTGCATATTTAAGGGTTGCCATGTCAAGCGTCAAGCGCGCCCTTTGAATACATTTAAATTCATTAACAGTAAAGGCTACGTTCCCGTAAACCTACGCCCGTACACATGCGAGCCCCGTGGGGCTACACGTACGTAATATATGGACATCGTTACGTTCCAAGCCCCCACGCGACGAGTCGCGAATAATCGCTGGCTCCGAGGAATCGGCGACTCCAGTGGTCCACATTCGTTAACCGCGGCTCATCTTTCTGTTTCAGATTGCCGGAGAAATTCTTGGATCAATATGCCTCATACAGGTGAGTCTGAGGGGATATTCAGCTTAGAAACTCGCGACTACTTAGAGGCCTTAGCGACAACACCTCCGCGATCAGAAGTAGCTAGAATTCTAAACGACATTTTAACGCGGAAGCTTCGCAACCCCCTTTAAATTCCAAGTTACCAAGAAAATATTCTTCCATTTACTGGCACCGTAGAATATTCTTCCCTCTTATGTTGCCGCTTAAGTTTCTTCTGGATGTACCTATCTAGTTCAAGCGCTGCACCCCCAAAGCCTCATCAGAATTCAGACCCCGTTCGAACACGATTTACGGTGCACAATCAGGCAGAAAATATTAGCGGCACTATGTACCACATAGCACTGCTCGCTGATAGCCCGGCCAAGCACCGGCTTTCTGATTTATGCAACGACGTGGCTGGCTCGTCGTTATCGTTCCTCGGACATTTAGCACGAGGTCAGCTACCAGTCGGCGAAGATCAGAAGACGAGTCGTTCGGAGCAATCGACAGTACAAAATTAAAATCACTCCATTCTCCCCTCTCTTCCACCACACCCCTTTGCCACCTTCCTCTCGCCGTCTCTCACCATTCCATCGCGAGCCCGAGCCTTCCGTCCTCCTCTTACGGGAGCGTATCTGCCGGGCCAACGATTGGCTCGAGGCATCAGCTAAATTACGATTTGGAAGGCACTTTGACAGTAATTAACGAAGAATTTTATACGGCGGATCGAGAGGCAAGATCTATGGACCCGTTATTAAACGACTTTAATTACATCGCACTGCCCCACTCCGGTCCCCCGGAGCTCTTTCCGTTCCCCAGGTTCTCCGATCAGCCTCGCCTAATGTCCGCGGCACGATGCCGCGGCTGAACCTCCTTGGCGACTGTTAACCGCCGTTCGATCCGCTCGTTGCTAGTCAGCTAAACGTTCGTCGGGATCAGAGGTTGCCCCTTTAGCTGTTCGAAGAAGTAAACGTGGTAACAGGGACATGGGACCGCAGCTGTTACGAACTATTCGAAACGGTAACTACCGATATTCGCACCATATTCGAGCTTCGAACCTCTTTCCCTGCTACCACGTTCGCCGCTTCTAATCGCACAGCCTTTCACCCTGCGTACAAATTCTTTCTGTCGTCGTCGCGAGAGGGTAACTGTAATTACACATCTATCGGTCGAGGGAGAAGATCTCGGGCGAGCTGAACGTGGCTGGTGAGACGAAAATGGAAGTAGGAAAAGGGAAAAGGCGCCCGAAATTCTGCTGCTGCGTAATAAACTGACATGAACTTGCCAGGTAAAGAAACATTTATTCAAAGGCGACTGGCGGAGCATGAGCTAGGGCGTATCTCTGGATACACAATAATGATTAGCTTAGAATTAGCGAACTAATGCGAGGCAACGGCGATCCCTATCGCGCTCTCGCCATTTAGGCCCTAACCAAACTATACACCTGCCTACCTGTAATCACGATCCATCTACGCTAACAGATTTTCTTTTCTCTCTCTCTTTCTCTCTCCCTCGCATTTTGCGTACGAAGGGACACGCGATGCAACTCGAGTCGATCCTCGAATCGCATTGTATCCGTAATTGAAACGTACGATCGATATTTAGCCTGAAAATACAACCCCCTCTCTTTTGTCCCCATATTCTTCTCTCAAGGTGCATCGCGTTAGCAGATAATTAGCTCGTTAATGGATGGAAGTTTTCAATCCCACTTGCTCCGACGACGTTCACGCGGCTGTAAAGATCCCGAGGAGATTGCAGGGAATTGAAACGATCGATCGATTCATGATAAAACTTTATTGAGTACGTGGAAATTGAGTGGATGATGAGGAGAGGAATGAGAAATTGGGAACGATTCGGTGACACGAGGGCTTCGATATATAAATTGTACTTGAATGATTAGCAATTGCAGTGAAGTCTCTTTTGGGAAATTCTAGCGTTCAAATAGACGAATGAATAAGATTCTCCTGTGACAGTCGGAATCGTCCTAAATCTTATAAGAATTTATCTCACGCTGAACGATTTTTAAGACTCCTTTTGATCCGATCAAACGCGACAGCGGCGGAGCCGCGACAACTAATTGAAAGCGACTGTAATCACGTTTTTTCCTCCGGCCATTCCGAAGTCGCTTGGGGGATCTTCACGCTCGATAAATTTGCGCCATCGCCATCACCATCGCCGTCGGGTTAAAAGAGAGTCGCGGGAATCCGACATTTATTCGCGCGATTTCGCGTTTCGCCCGGAGATTTTTATAAAGATAAGAGGGCCGACTTCCTGCTTCGTTTTTGCCGTAATAATAATTTCGCCCGCGGTCGTGTGTCGTGGCCGGTCTGTCGCGTACTCTGGCTCGCGCGTGTAATTTCGCTCGATCCTTGGAGGCTTGGAACAGGAAGCGACACTCTTCTTATCGTGTAGCGCCGAAATTAAAGTGGAAAGAGAGGGAGAGAGCGAAAGGGAGAAAGGGGGAGAAGAAAAAGAAGGAGGAAGGCACACTTGCGACGACCAGTGTCCAGAATTTTTTTTTCCAAGGAGGCGAAATAATAATTGCCGATAAACCCGAATAAATCGTTATTTCGCTTGTCGGATATCGCCTGATGAATAACGAGGGATCGACACGCGAGAATTTCTCCCCTTCTCGATGTAATTTCCGCGTAATAACGTGCCGAAATGTTTGTCGCCGCTACTTTAATGGAAAGCGGCTTAAATCATCCGGTGAAGAGTATGTACCTGGACTACGTGCCTCTTTCATCGTTGACTAATTTCTCTTTCGATCTTCTTTTTATTGGCCGCTTTAAGAGGTGCGAGAGTAGTTACGGGGGAAATAAGCGTGGGAGTTCTGGAGCTTCTTGTAACTTGGAATCGAGTTTATCGAAGGTTTATTAAAGTTAATAGACCTAAGTAGAAGCATACTCTATTCGCTGCCAAGGAATAGATTGTTTTACAAACGTTTTCAATGTACCATTTACTTATAGACATTTCTTCAGTGATTAATATCAGGTATTCATAAAAATTGCGTATTGACGTGAAACATATTTTCGAGAATTTCATCATTCGACCCCTAAATTCTCTCCGCCAAATTTCGTCGTAGGTATTTATATTCGGCGTGATAACAGTGAAACGTGCTGCCACGCGAGAATGATAAAAATCCAAGCTTCACGTCCAATTGAATAATGTCATAGTGCTGGCGAACATATCTCCAACGTTCGTTTACGTAAATTTAGTTGGGATTATTTAGTCAATTATGGCAATTGTTAACACGTTTTGCGCTGGTTCAGTAAAAATACATCCACTTAAAGATCCGGAGAAAACATACAAGTTTAGGATTTTTTTGGGAAAAGTAAAGTGAAAATCATACACAATGTTTTTCACAAAAATACAATCTTAAAATTCTGAGAACGTCAGGTATTTCTGCAAGTTATTTAATTTTAAAATCCATTTGAACTTTTGCTTTCAGATGCATCGTTTGGCCTAGAGAATTTCCACCAGCTAATGCTTAAAAAAACGCGACTCACGTCCAAGCCGATATCTCCTTTAGTTAATAATAATATCTCATGAAAATTTAGAATAATATAGTTAAAAGATGTATCTTCTACTAGCAAAACATTGTGTATGATTTTTACTTATACTTTTCCCAAAAAATTCCTGAACTTCCGGTCAACTGCCGGTCACGTAGAATTACGAGTTTTTTCGATACTTTTACTAGTAAAAATAAAACGGAGAGGCGCGTGTTCGGAGAACTTTACCAAGTGATTGGAATACTTGCTATATCTTAGCTGATTTGTCTGTATACCTTCTTCTCTTAGTTTCGTCAAAGCAACAGTGTCATTCCTCTGAACTGAAGATTTTTGCAATATAGGATAGGTACACTAGCTCCAGCTTCGCCGAAACTTTAAATAAAACATCGAATGTTGGATGTATCTTCCTCGCCGCGGCAAGCACTCAATCTCTAAACATGATTTACGATTTACTTCGGACTTTCCATTAAATGGGCCTCGATAAAAGCCTACTAGCGTAAAGTTTCACGAATTTTTCGCCGCGAACGCAGCAGCCATCTACGAATGGGCCCGGCTACGCTTTGAGAATCGTAAAATCATAACGCTCGGAATAAAAACGTCAATCGATCAGCAATTTTATATCCGCGCGTTGAAAATCGTGAGGCCAGATGGCCTGACGGGCATTAAAGCGAGGAATAAAATTTGAGTTACGCCACACTCGCCGCGCTTCTTCCTCCCAACGAAAGCCACCACGTTCAGCTTCCGAGAGGGAACAGGCTAAAGACAGGTCCGAGGGACCGGCGACGGTATTATATCTCCCATAAATCCTGCGGCGGCTCACCAATAGCGAGAAGTCCCTAATTCTCGAATCGTTTCGGTAGCCGAACGATTACTTAACGGCATAATTATTATACGCGGCCCAAAATTCCATAAGAATTCTCTGTAACCGACGTGGACTTGAGATCCAAGCTGTTTCTTTCGATGAGATCTCACAAGTATGAAGCTTCTTTATAATGGTGCATTATGCAATCGATTGACACGCCTCTCTTTTACGGAGTAAGTAACTTCATTGTTCCAGTTTGATAGGTGCATTCAGAAGTTCGTAATACCCTTCAGGAGACTTTGAAACGCTGATTTCTAATTCGTTGTGCTAGGATCGTTTATTTGGCGAGAGGTGATGCAGGCAAGCTTAGGCCGTGTATATTGAATCATTTCTGTGCTGACGTAGTAGTTGTAAATGTAATGGACCAGACGTAAGTGTTATGTGGAAGAGTTGCCTCGTATGAAGGACCATTATTTGGAGTCATAAGCAGATGCACGCTTGGAGAATTTTAAAAGATCCTAAGTAGATCAGTCAAATTCGTAGTCTTATCTAGCAGATGAACTCAGAGTATGCCAGGGGTATGATAATTTTTATTGGCCAAACCACGTAATGTATACACTTTCATGTTGACAAAGACCAGGGTGGCCAATAAAAAGGACCCTATCATTAACAAAAACAAGCAGCGGATGATCACAATTCTGGTAATCCAAATCGCACAAAAACCGAGGACACGTTCTGTTCGTCCTCCAGTCTAGAAAATTACGCGAACGACACCAAATGGTAGATTCCTGTTTAAAATGGCGTCGTCAGCGATTACTGGCAGGGGCGAAAGGAACAAGGAGAGAACAGGCTACCCTGGCTGGTAATTTTATTTCGCGTCGAGTGCGTGAAAGGTGGTTAAAAACGGTAATTCAAGGGATCCTGAAATGTCCCGGGAATCAGCGGAAAACAATTTCGAGAAGCATCGCCGGTTCCTCTTTCCGGCCCGCACCCGTCCCTCCATCGACATCCGCTGGCGGAACGTCACGATAATTACATGTCTCCTTTTCCCGAGGAGGCGCATGGAAGAATGTGTCAGGCGACTCCTTTGGAGGACACCCGACGCTACCAATATTATTAGAGGGCAGGGGAAAAGCATCTGCCCTCCGTCCCTCCCAAAACCGTGTACGCACTATTAGCAGATTATTACTATTCCGGTTGCCCTTCCACGTGCCTGGAAACGGCCTGGCGAAAAAACACACCTGCGCCTTTTTCGGCAATACCTTCAATCTTTTCGTTACGTCCAGCTAATGATTTAATTTAGTTAATGCCCGGTTGCGGGCGCGTGACCGCGCTTCCATTTCTCCGTCGATTGCTCTCCTTCTGCAGAATTACAACGATAATGTGCCTTTCTTGTCGCGGCGATTGAATGACGAAACGATAGCAGTGGCACTTTTTTAATAGGACACACGGTTGGTTATATGGTGGCTGATAGGTATGTCCTAATAAATTTGAAGGATTAATTGCCATACGAGTGAAGCAATGGAGGATATTTATAAAGGTATTTGAAATTGAAAGGTTGAATTACTCGTTGTTGCAGGTCAAGCAGGAGTCAATCAACTGGGCGGTGTCTTTGTTAATGGAAGGCCTCTGCCCGACTGCGTTCGGCAAAGGATCGTGCAACTCGCCCTGGTCGGCGTGAGACCTTGCGATATCTCGCGGCAGCTTCTCGTGTCCCATGGATGCGTCTCCAAGATCCTCACGAGATTCTACGAAACGGGAAGCATTCGGCCAGGAAGCATCGGGGGAAGTAAAACCAAAGTGAGTGTCATTGAATAGAAACAGAATATTTCTCCACCCCCTGAATCACGTCATCCTACGTACACCTAAGTAAGCAAAGTGATCAGCAAACGTTTATCCCACTAAGAACATCCTGCGGTAAGCAAACCTGCAGAAAGTTAAGCGTTCGCACACTGGAGCAATCCAAAAGGGGCTGTAAGAGCATAAAACGGTGATGGCAGCAGCGAGAGGAAGCGATTCCAAGAAAGCGGAGCCGCCGATGGCGGAAATCCGAGTGAATCGTTTCACCTCCTATCGCAATTATGGGATGGCACTACGAGATCGGCAAAAAGCGTAATAAAGGGAGGAAGCGCGCGTGCATTATGGGACGGTGACACTGATGAGGGAGAATCGCGGGAGAGAGAGAGAGAGAGAGAGAGTGGGAAAGAACGAGAGCAAAAGACGCGAGGCAGTCGGGGCCAGTAGTAGCGCTGATGTGATTTTAAGTAAGGGCTGCTCGGCCCGACAGTGCACGCAATTATCCAAACACCTTGCAGCGGTGTGCATTTGCATAATTTCATGGGTTTGCACGGTTCTCGTAGTCTCGCGGCTCCGCTTGTCGCGCGGAATTATCGGGCGCGGCGCGACCAATCCGCCGCGGAACGACGCCCGGCCGCGGAGGAATCGCCGGGCAATCGGGGTCGTAAAAGTCGATCGTCCGCCCCGAAACGAGTCGAATTAGACGCACTTAGCGGCCTTTAAGCGCGCGGCTTCGCGAGAAAAGTGAATTCCGCCGGGGCGCGTGACACCCCCCGACGCGCATTAACGCGTGGCAGATTTGAATTTCAAATTCTTTGTTTACGACCGGGCCCGACCACCCCGTCCGTGATTTCCCTCGATTTACGATATTAATAACTTTCGTTAAATTTCTCTCCACCCCACTTAACCAGCCACCCAGGGATATTGAATTGATCGTTCAATTACGATCGAATGCATCAGCGTTAATGACACGGGGTTGGGGGGGTCTCGATACTTCGGGACATTCTGCCGATGCACTTCGATACCTTGACTCCTGAACTTGTTCATCGTGGTTCATCGCAGAGATGAGCAGAAATTTATTTAATTAAAAATTTTGAGTTGGGATTTTTATCTTTTGATAAATGAATTTATTTATCACTCGTACCCGAGTTATCTTTATTCGACAACGGGTAAAGATAAAGTATCTTTTATTCGATACGTTATTTAAATAATCTTTACCTATAAACTACCTGCTAGATTTTGCTCTCGGTATTACAAAATTCGGAGCAGTTTCCTGATGCCCGATTTTTATGCGATGACTGGCTACTTTTATCTCCCGCTCGTTGAAACGCAAATGATTACGGCTACTCGGTATTCGCCGATTAACGACACTTAGTTGAAACGTAATACTTCCTCGGGCGGGTTCTTCCCCCAGAAGCGCGCCTCGTAGAGTTATCCTTCTGCGGTTCGTTTTTCCCCGGGGAGATTGCGAAACAGCGCCGAAGAAGATTGCCGGCTAACGAGTTGCCTCGTACAATGTAGGAACGATACCGCGTATCCAGCGCGTTACACGCGTTCGATAATCAACGGCCACGGGGCGGCGGGGCGGATGATCTGCATCCAGATGGATCCCTCGCGAAACAGCATCGCCGTCGCGACCGACAAAGAGACCGGGGCCTGCCGCGCTGTGTTACGCGTGTGTGACGTCACTAATGACAATATAATTGCATAGGCCCGCGTACGCGGTGGATTTCTTGCGACGCGACCGCACGATCCCCGTGCGTTTCGGCTTAATGAATTTATTTTAATAACGCCGCGCCGGGCGAGCATCGACCTCCGCAGGAGTCTTGACGATGCTCGCCCGGTGTTCTCGCCGAGGGAACCTGAAGAGCATATTTAAATTCTGACTCTGTACGGGGACGATCGCGAGCGCATGTAAACGATCGCCATCAGCGGCCATTATTGCGGCGTGTTCATTTTGCAACGGCTATACGCCAAAACAGTCAATATGTACGACGCAATTCCCGCAGTTTAGAGTACGCACTCTGGTTTAATCGCCCGTTGACATGACGGGGAGGAACGAATTAGTGGTTCAGGAAGCTTCGGGTGGCAGTACCGCAGGTGAGCCTTTGGGCCCGTGGGAAGAACAGTGTCGGTGATTTCAACGCTTGCGTAGGACACTAAGTATAATGCCTGTGACCGCTCAAAGCTGTTATGAAGCATTGAGAGCAAAAACGGACCAACCCGCGTTGAAAAATAATTAAATTTTTCCTATTTTATACGATTAGTGCAGCCTGTTAGAATACATTATTGCTACTACGTTAATTTCGCAAAAAATGTGAGTTAGTCCTAATATAAGTAGGTATGGGATTCTTCGGGAGCCTTTTGTTTGAAACGTTCTTCTATCTTTGTTGTCTGCTCTTCAGAATTATATGAAGGGTAAGGGAGAAAAACAAGGAATGTCGCAAAACAGGGTTATTGAGAAAATCAAGTTGCAATACTTTAGTAGCCATAAAGAAACAAGGTTCAATCAACGTAACTGTATTGTTCGTAATATGAAGTTTATACTCTAATTAGGCACCAGAAGAAAAACTGACAAGGGTACATCTGGAACCCAGAAATTCAAAGAATCCTGAAACTTTGTGAATATCTAGATAATTTTCTCCTGATTACAATCCAATTTTGGTTTGCTGCCCGAATTCATTTTAAGGGGGTGTAATTGATCCCTGAAGATCCGGGTATTTTCTAATTTTGTGTTACAACTCGTGAACTGTGAAATAAATTTTTTCCAAATGACAGATCTAATGAAGAGAAGTAACTTTTGTCTTGAAACTATGTTTTTCCTCTTACAGTCCGCGAGTTATAACACAAAGAACATAATTTCCTTCGAGTTCTGTAGTCCCAGTTGACTCACTTCATCAAGTGAAGTAACTAAAAGTGGACATTCCCTGTCCCCACCCTTCATTTCGTTTCGTAAAGGCAGTTCTTTTTGTTCGTAAGCAAGAGAAAGCTTTAGTAATGGAAGTGAAGTCAGCTAAATAATTGCAACGAAGCAAACATTTGCATTTAAATTTTATTCAGGACACTCAACAATTCCGTAACTAAATATATTATCTCCTGCTACATATGAAAGTATAACTTAGAATTCTTAATTGCACGGTAGTTATAAACCGATCGCAGTTCCTTAAAAGCAGCTTTTAGACTTCCCCACTGGAACTGGCCCAAATTTTTGCCAAGTAACGAAAACTAAGTATAGACCGTCGGAAAACTGCAGACTGCCGTTTTAAGTGCGTCGTGCATTAAGGAGAGCCATTCCGTAGATTTAATCTCACCGCTCGAAGGAGTCAGAGTCACTGGTATGTCAGACATCGAGGAGCCACGTGAAACGTGAGCAATGATTAGTCACTAAAACCAATTTTTACTTCCCTCTTCTCACAACAAACTTCCACCCAACGAAGTATTACGAAAAAATACACGTATCTATTACCTAAAGTACCTAATAGAAATAAATTCTATAAACACACGAGTTTAATAAATTAAGCAATGCCGAATGAATCGTTAAACGCGACTGTAGAAAAATTCACAGGCTAAATGCATTTCTAATCGCATATCACAAGGCCGAACGGCCTTCAAGTCCATCGATGAAATTCTCCCGCGGTAATCGTTCCACGTCGATCGAAGCGTCACGCCCGTTAAGGTCGCCTCATTATTTTCCGATCGACCGGTTAATTTGCGAATTAATTGTCGAACTATCGCCGATCTACACGTGTTCGCGGTACGGTATGCAACGTTTCCGAAGCATGTCCGGGTACTTTCGTCGTTATCTCCGGGCCCCCGTGTACGTGCTCGCACCAGGCGCGATACGCGTCAGATAATGGACTCGCATCACGGCAGAGGAAATTGTCTCATGAAAAATGTACGCCCCGTCGAAGCCCCCTCCGCGCCCGATAATAAAGTGGAACGTCGGAGCTCGGCGAGAAAATCGCGCAATCTTCGCCGCCGCTCCTCTTTTTCTGTGTTTGCTTAACCCCCAGCCATTTCACAGGTGCTCCGATCCATTGCCCCTGCGCGGCGCAACCCGCGATTCCCATTCCTTTACGGAAAAACCCCCGCGCGACGTTCCTGGAACCGCGCCCTTCGCCGGCGAGGATGCATATTACGAGGAATTAATCTGGCGATGGGTTGCGCAGCCGCTCCACGGCGATATCCTGCTATTACGCCTTGTAATGGAAATTACGGATGTAGTATTTGCAAAAATATTGAATTTAGGGTGGAGGCATTGATATCTTTGAGACGGTGGAAATTATACGTCTCGGGGAGGAGTGCGCGTACGAAAAATTATACTCTTTACAGTGAGAGTATACCAAAGTATAAACGTTCCACTTATACTCTCCGAATCCTCCTTTTGCTTTGCTCCGAACTCGCTAGTGTTTTTACGTCATGACTGCGTGCACTTAACTGATATCAGTTCGTAGTATTACTTTACAGTGAGAAGTCCACGGCAACATTGACTAAAGTTATCTGAAAGTAATTACTTAGATTACTTCGATCGCTGATGATACATTTTGCGATAGATTTTGCCATTGGTAAATATTATAACAATCTTCAGCCCGCCCCTACTTAATTCTACGTATTAGAGATCGTTGTGCGCATTTAACAGGCCGCTCTCCAAGAAAACGCCATAAATATTCTCGCATGCGGCCATTCGTTTCCTCGGCGATTTCAACTCGTCGATCGGCAAGCTTTCCTATTTATCTCGTAATTAAGATCTCACTGTGCCCGCGATGGCATATCGAGCCACCCGCCGGATGGGTATTTATTTCCCGTTGAATGATTTAGTAATAGCCGATAAAACGTCACGGAGCGACGAAAACAAGCGGCGTGCGAATCGTAGACGGACGCTCCCCGTATTTGCGCGGCGGAGTAATAATTAATGTAGCTCTGCGATTAGCAATTTGCCAGCGATTACGGTGCGGATAAATCAACTCTATAATAGAGGAGGATCAACGTTATATTCTACGGGAGTAGTGCAGTTTCAGCTGCGGATGTAATGCCACGAGAACTGACTTGACTGATAAAGTATATCCCCTCCGGGAAGAATGGGTGAAGTGCAGGGGACGAAAGGGTGACGGCCAAAAAGACGTTGGGACGGATCCCGGCGTACGTCTTGTCATCGGAAACGGCTCGAACACACCGCGGCCAGAGGCAGCAGACATTCGCCCGTAATTACCGAGCTGGTCAACCTGTTCGATAGCCTACGTTATCTAACGTTTAGCGCCAGATGTCCGACTGTCCGGGCCGGCCAATTTCCTTTGTGGCGTGGCAGCACGCACACGAAAGACACCGTCGATCGCCGACGTGTGTAGCGCGCGTCCGCCGCGTACCCCTCGAGCGTACAACGCCCAGAGAGGGTAGGCATCGGGACACGTACACCGGTGGGTCGGCTAAGGGTAATTGTGGAAATGACGACGGAAGTGTCAGATTAGAATCTGAGATGCTCCCGGGAGCACGCGATGCTTGTCCTAACCCCTGAAACTATTAGATGGACGGCTCGGCTAACCCCTTAAACGCCCTGCCCACCAGTGGTGCTCCCATATCGTTGCTATCCACCTTGTGTCACCGTGTTCGACGGGTACCGGGACAGCGGTGGCTTCGATCCACCGAGGCGATTTAATCCGGCTCGTCTTCGCTGCGGGAGATTCGTTTTCGTGAAAGGAGTATGGTAATCTGGATGTATATTAGCCCTTTAACGACACGCTAAATTTCAGAAAAACGGCCAAAGCTTGCAGCCTTCTTTTATGTTTCTATTTTATTATATAAATGTTTGTGAGCTGGGATGACACACGGTTTCTTGAAAAAAAGCGTTTATTTTTTTATTCTATCGATGGTATTTTGGAGATAGAATTTTGGGATTGTTTGTGAGAGATGTAATATTACAGAAGTGGGTCTTACGGAGTTAGGGATGTTAGATTTAGTTCAAACGCGTGCATAAAAATTAGTGGGTACATCCTCTGATAAAATAGGACACAGTTTCCGTGGAATCGTGGGTCAAATTTTGTTTATTATTTTTTTAATACTAGCTTGTGGGTCACTAAGTCAGTGGCATCACTTGGAAAGGGGGAGGGGGTGGTAAAAGTGTACCGAAGATTTATTAACAGAACAGTTTGTTACACTTTAATTTTTTAATATTTTCGATTATCTGTTCTCTCTTTTATGATATATAAATCAACGTGGGTCATTTAAAAAGCCTTCATCGGTCAGTGCCTGATCCCTCGGGTCATAGATTCGCCGCCACTGATCTAGGCGCCAGTCCACAAAGCTTCGCATGGTCACTGTCATCACAGGTTAATTGTACATTTAATCAATAAAAGGGCGCTAGAAACGAGTCGAAGCATCGACCCCGCCCGAGTAGCTGAAAGTGATCGGAGGCACGTTACGCGGCATTGCACGCAGAAAAATGCACAAGCCTCCCCCTCCTCGTGGCCCGTACCGTTCTCTCCGAGTGGTCGGCGTGGTCGCGCCCCACCGAGAAATCGGCGATCTCGAAAATCTGTACGCCGAATATCATTTCCATCGCGTTAGCATAAAATTATCGGGCCCCTGCCGTTCATTAGCAAGTCAAATGACGGCCGGCCAGATTTGAGCACCACTGGTGGGGACCCCGGGACCGCGAGCACCGGGGAAGAACGGAACATCGTTCCCGACGACGCAAGCGGACGAGGCTGGGCCTCGCCACCTCGGCAAACCGGGGGCTAAACTGTAATAAAGTGCGGTGGTACGCGTTACCCACCTACCTCTGGGACCTTCTCCCGTTATCTGATTCACGGCTGGACGTGTTTCACCTGTGAACGACATGTGGGCCGTGCGCCCCTGCCCCTCTCGACGACAGTGTGACCACTTTCGCGTTAATTTGTCGATAAGATAGCCGGGATCCCCCTCCCTCCGTGCGACGAGAAATGACCGGGTTAATGGTCGACAACGGTCGCGACCGGTGGGACCGTTGCGTTTCCGACCGGTAACCATGATCCTGGAACGACCTGTAGGGGGGCGAAGGACAGTTAAAGGGGGTAGTGAATGTCAACGTGGAGGTTGAATCTAATGCTCAAATTTAGTAGTAATTAATCAAATTTTATGTAAGGTTTTGTGACAACTAGATTTCTATATTTTTACTATGTAAAGTGTCTCTTTGTCATGCGTATTGCGTACCGGTATCTCCGACAATCTTATCCGCCGTTTCATCGACGGGGAAAGTAGGTATCATTCGGACGAAAGAAGATCAGATGTAAAAATCGTGTAGGCAGAATCGATGGTACTCAAGGTATGATATTGAATCGATAAGATCGGGCTGTATCTCGACAAGAATCGCACGCATCAACCGTTTAAGTTTCGAAAATGACCGCGATACGGATCGCCCCTTTCGAGAACATCAGGTGGCAGGTCGTAACACTGTTTCAATCCCTTCCACTTCCATGTACGCACTCCTTTACTTTGGCTCGAAAGTGTTTACGATTCTTAAATACAGCCTGCTTAATCGGCAATTAGATTTTGAGCGCAGTGGTCCGTCCAGTTGATTGATTCGAGGAGAACATTGAGTAAAGTGGAATAGAGCGATGGTATATTTGACAAGAGACACAAGTTTGTTGTTCATTAATCGTAACTCGCAAACGATCTTTGCTGTTGCAGCAAGTGGCTACACCCACGGTTGTCAAAAAAATTCTACGAATGAAGCAAGAACAACCGACCATGTTCGCCTGGGAGATTCGGGAGCAGCTCGCGCGGCAAGGAGCTTGCGATCCGCAAAGCTTACCCTCTGTTTCCTCTGTAAATCGAATTTTACGGGGCGGAGGTCTTCACACCGATCACGCGGGGATGGAGAGCGGATCCCCCAGCACTTACGCATCGCAAGTTTCGCCAAACGTCGCTAACAGAGGTACGAAGTGAAATCTACATCTCCTCTCAACGAAATACCGCATCTCTCGAACGTAATCATTTGAATATTGTTTAAACAATTTCGTAATACTCTTTAAATCGTTTCGGTTCGAATAGATGTAGCACCTTTTCTAAATGATAATTTGATTTTAAAATTATTTGATGTATTTGATGTTAATTAGAGTCAATCAAGAATTTTTTAAACACTTTCCACTCCCTCTCGCATATTCTAAGTCCGAAGGGACCTTGAACGTTTTCAAACACTTTGATTTTTCAAAAATATCCCATGGATGTATCATAATTCGTGTCAGTTGCTTTTGGACATTTTAAATTGCCAAAGCCAACTCGTTCTGGAATCAATTCGAGTTTCTCCACGTCAGAATGCGGGCTTCTTATGGATACCTATAGTTTAGCATCGGGCAGTATTCGAGCGCGTATCTTTCTCCAGCTTCGTGAGTCATTATGCGAAGGAAAGCTGCGTCGCGAGTGCGCCATTACCGGCTAATGATCCCCTAAACATCTGTCCGTATCGTGGAATCACTCTGTGGAATTTTTTGCATTGTTTTGCCCGTTTTTGCGTCCCCGTAATTCGGCTGCCCATAGACGAGAAACGAAGGAGGGAAGGAGAAAGGGACGGGAGGTTGCAGAAATGCAACAATCGAGGGGAACGGGATGCGGGAGGAGGGGCGAGAAGGATGGAAGGGAGAAAAATTGGAGAAGAATTCGAAAATACCCTGTGGCCGATTGACTCGTCAGCGAGCTGCCGCGAGACGATCGTCACGCAACCCCCTTAAAGGAACTTCAAATTTGCCTCACAATTTACCTCGTTTATTCCGTAAATTGTCTATAAGGCTGCTCCTTTTGCCGGTGGAATCGCATCACGAATATTTGCGACGGTCTGAAATGCATGGCACATGTCAAGAATTTCTGCACGTCGAATGGGATTGTTTCAAGCTTCGCAGAAAATGAAGACGCCATAGTTATTACGAGTCAGCTGGATAGTGAATGGAAAGAATTCGTTTCCCGTTAGTGGACAATTTTTGGGCTACGTTAAAAAAGTCAATCACTCCTTGTTAATTCTTCAGGACGATATAACAGTGTTTTTTAATCTTTAAAAACGATGTTCTCTCCTTCCTCCTCTGGTTTTTCCTTTTTTTCTGCTATTGGCTATTCCGGTGGAGTCACGATCTCGATCGTTCCGTACGTCGATCTCAATTTAAAGTGACGGGCACGAAGGTATAGACGTTGCAGTTAAAGCGAACCTTAATCAATTTCAGAATCAGATTTATGATAATTATGATTGCGTGTCACGCGTATTTCCGCCTTAAGTTCATTTATTATACTCGACAGATTTAACGTGCAAAATGTATGTTTTGTACTACTTTATAGTATTAATGAAATTTGCGCTTGATTTGTACGAACATGCAATGTGTTATTCACAGACACGCTTATGAGAACTGATTACCAGTTGTTTTATCCGGGAGCTCTGGGACCATTGCATATTTCCACAACTTCCGGTAACACCAGCGCGCCATCGTGGAATCCGAGCTTCTACTCATCGCTGTATCAAGCAACTACGCTGCACTTGCATCACGGAATGCAATCCTTCACGTAAGTATTGCTTCTATATTCTTATACGCAAAATGAATTTTATTCGCTGAATATTCATTTTTATTTTAAACATTCAGTTACCCATGCAAACTTGCATAGTTACTTTCTGCCATGGATCTCGTATTTAGCAAGCTTCCACTACATTCCGCTATTAGTGGAAGATCCCCCCTACATCTAACGATTAGCTATTAAAAACATTATCGATTCATTGCGCCACAGAATTTCCAGATCGAAATAGACGTTCACTCTTCGAGCATAGAAAACAAAGGTACTGCCGCCGTAATTAATCATTGTACTGTTTTAAAAAATATCATTAAAACCCCCGCACGGAAGACAAAACCGTTCAACCAGACACGTAAAATGAGGAGAATAAAATATCGTTGCAGATCGTTGGACGTGGAGCGCCTGTCGGAGCAGAACGGGCCGTCGAATCAGGTGGAGCTGAAGTCCAGCTCGAGCTCGTCGATGGCGGGCAGCGACGATTCCCTGGACAAGAGCGACCTGGACGAGAACACGGAGTCCCAGGACCACTACAAGCCCTTCCAAAATTCGCCGATGATCCTGGAGCTCGGCCAAAAGATCGGCAGCGACCGTAGCGCCTTCGTCAGACACAGCACGTCAGGGTCGTCCGGGAGCGTGGAGAATCGGCAGAGCCCGACGCCGGTCGCCGGCGAGAAGCAGAAGATCCCGTCGCCGCGGATCCTGGAGACCGGGAGCGAGCAGAGCACGATGGCCAAAGAAGCGACGATCGAGGGAAGACCGGCGCAACCTCAGAGAAAGAGGAATCCTTACTCGATAGAGGAGCTGCTGAAGAAGGACGAGAGCAAGACCACCTCGAAGAGGCCGAAGCTGACGAACATCGGCGTGGTTCAGCCCTGCGGCGTGATCCTCAGCAAGTAGATCCGAAGGACCACCAGGCGACGACCCTTTGATCGGAACGAGGGAACTGTATCGGTCCAGCGACAAGAGGCTAATTGTAAAACGATTGTCCAGATCACGGGGATCCTTCGACGTACGGGAGTGCCGGGGATATTTGGGGAGCGTGGAAGCTCCTCGCGAGGGAGGAAGTCGCTCCAGGGTGCAAGAGATAGAGGCTAGAGATGAGGAAGAAGCTGTTCAATCCGCGGGATCGCTGGGGGAACGGCTCGGAAAGTCGGCGAACATGTAATTAGGCTATGTTTATGTTCGATATTTGTGGATCTACGGTTTTCGTATTTATCGTCGTTCATTGATTTGGTTTTGCGAATTGGCTGTTTAACTGTGATTTCTAGAAAGTGGAACGGTGTAAAACGGGGAATGGAGAATTCGAAGATTTTGCACTGGCTTTCTACTGAAACAGAATTCAGGTAGACTCGTGGTCGGTATCCCATCTAGTAATTAACCGGTGATTTGTAAACAGTAGAGGTTCCTTTAGTGGGGTACGAGGGGGGCGGTAATAACAGATGTCCCACTTCATACCCGCTGTCATTCATTTCCATTAGTTTACCCCTCT
This sequence comes from Andrena flavipes, assembly GCA_963971345.1. NCBI lineage: Eukaryota > Metazoa > Arthropoda > Insecta > Hymenoptera > Andrenidae > Andrena > Andrena flavipes. The sequence continues at coordinate 8,112,527 of OZ020481.1, forward strand.
GATTCGTGACAAGGGTCGTGGTTACGCATCGAGTCTCACCGAAGCAAATATTTAGTATCAGTGTGTCCTTTGCTCCGATTAGAACTCATTACATCCGTTTGCTAGTGGTCAAGAGGTAAGTAAGCGTGAGCAATGACTCTAATTGTGAATAACAGTGAATAGTTCAGGAACTTTAAACTAAATTAATCGGTAAGACGTGATTCACGATGAACCAGAGACTTTTATATATCGTTTGGATATCGATCAATGTTACGGAGCATCTTCAAAAAAGAATTTTTATTTTCCAATTGCATTTATTTTTTCGTTTTAATCCGTGGTGAGTTATATTAAATATCTTTTTTTTTACCAAAAAGCGTCGAGTTAAATATCAGCAGGTAATGCGAGAGAAATTTAGCTCCACCATAAATATCAAATATAAATTACTGGTCAGATATATTCGACACCAGAGTGAACGAACAGTATCTTCCGATGCTGAGGAATACTCGCGCGTTATGTACCTTTAATCCTTTACCTTTGACTGCAACTTTGCTAAATTATCAGGCTAAAGTAGTCACCATAAACAGTGCAAAAGATTATGGTGTAAGTTTCTTTATAATCGTGTGTAAATTCAAGATATTTTCACGCATCTTGCTTGTTTCTTACTCTCTGTCACGAAGCGAGTTTAAAGCTGATTCTCACTTTATTTTCCTTTCTTTCCTTCTGAAAATTCACTGCTCATTGGCCGAAGGATTAAAGTGACCACATTCGATTAACTATTAGTGTGACGCAAAGAACGCAAGCCTAAAATAGAAGTGTAACATAATTTACCAAAAACCGAGAACATAAAGGTTCTGTATTTATAAAGTCACTTTACAATCGAGCATAGAATTTGTATGGCTTCATCGATGCCTGAAAATTCCGAGGAGCAAGGCGATCGTCGTTGTATCGAGGCACGACGTGGAAAAGTATAAGTAACGCGCAATATTAGTATCAATCGTCGATCATGTATCGTTGACTGCAATATCGTAGGGTAATACGTAAGTCTGTTAAGCTAATTTATAAACTAAATTATTTTTATTCCCCTCCTCGCTCGCGCTCGACACTTTCGACACTCTATCTTTGGCACGAGAAGTCTCGTTAAAATATGCGTGACGGACACGGCAGTGTACGATCAAAACGTGGCGTACTTAAATGGCCTTTCACGCGTTCCCCAATGATTCGAGTGAGATCAATTTTCTGATCGCCCACATGAGATTCCCAATCTGTGTTACATGTTACGTTTTTTTCATGTGTTGTGTGTTGTATCATTTCGTTTTGCAAGCGGGACGATGCCATATTATCGTGTATGATATTTAATTTTAACGAGTCAAAGAGAACTTTGACAGGCTAATAAAGTGACATGACTAGTAATCTTAAGAAAATGTTTCCGCTTATTTATTTGCTTCAGGGGCAACTTTTTTCAAGTGTCGCAGAAAACCTATTCGTTCCGAACGTCGTATTCAAAAGTGGAATGAAGACAGTGGCGCACTCAGGATAAAAATATTTTTAATGCATAGGTATTCAATAAAATTCATTGGTTGATTATAAAAATATATTTAAAGAATGAAATCCGGTTTCCTTTTCTTTTTGCAAAGCTCTCGAATTACTTCGGTCAGTTCGTGGTTACGTTAATCTCCTTTTTCCTTTTTCTTTGGGGGGTTACCAGGACCCTCCCCCCGCACCCTGTTAAGATCGAGATAACTATGCAGGTCTATTAATACGTCAATCTTCACTTCCTTCGTTTTAAATTTCAAAAGAATAATTCGTTACGCCATCACCGATACAAAACAACACTACTTCTATTCCATTGGAACATTTTCTATCGCTACTAGGTATCTAATTATGGAACAAAAGCTCATCAATGAAGAAAATCGCGCTTACACTAATGGCGCGTGGCGACAGGGGTTTCCCCGCGGTTATCTTATAGAAGCGGTTAGACCGGCGAAAGAAAAGCTTGTTAGAAAGCCGCGCGATTCGCCTGTAACTCGGGATGAAAGTATGCCAAGCTCGCCCCGATGCCCCGCGGTAATTAAACGAAAGCCTAATAAAACGATGGCAATAAAGCATGCATCGGTGGTGTGCACACCGAGTCGAGGGGGATGTGGTAAAGCCATAAACGGGGTGCTCGGCCCGAGTGTGTCACAGTCGTGTGTATACCTTGTAAAATACGACGAAACACGTCGGTGCCGCGCAAAAGGAAGGAGGAGGAATTAAAGAAGCAAGCGGGAGAACCCGCGAGAGGTCAGGCATCATCGGCCCTCCTACCTTCCCTCCCTATTGCATTTACAACGTTGTAAAATCTTTTTTATCCGCCTCCTCATCGCGGACTAATTAATGCACCATAAAACGCTAACGCCTGGACGTAAGGCGAATTTATAAGGAAGGCTTTCACGGGCGCCGCGATTACACGCGTTTTCGGGGTGGTGCTCCAATCGAGTCTTCGTCACCGACGCGGCGAGCGCAAAAGGAAGTCCTCCGACTGCCTCTCGACGCGCGAGTACCAGGACGCGAAGGTCCTTGTACGTGGGAAAGCTTGTGTTTTTTTTTTTAACTTTCTTTAGCTCTTGAAATTGGAGGGTTTGGATAGTTGTGGGGAATGATTCACCTAGGATGGCGACCTTAAATAGCTTGTGGATAATAAGGAATCTTTACAAAAGAATATCCGCTATTCTTGTAGTTGAACAACTATATTCTTCTATGTGTAAGAAACTTGATTGCTTATTCGGGAAAGATTTTGAAAGATCTGCCTAACTTCCTTCTTTTGCCATGGATAGAGATTATTAAATTTTCGATATCAATGTAAAATGGTCCATTCATTTTTAGTGAATGTTTACCGTAGCTTTATAAAATTGTAAAATCGCGACCGTGCAATCTGTCACCCAGAATCTTTGAAATATAATTTGAACTGACATTTCGGCCAGTTTTTACGAGAGTCATGGGCGTCCGGAGGGGGTTGCAAAAAGTGCAGTTGCCCCTCCCCCTTTCTTTTGAATAAAAATCGCTTATTTTTCAAAACTGATCTTTATTAAGTTTATACTAAAAAAGGAATACTTTTAAATTTCCGTTTTAAATTCTTAATTAAATTTTTCTTTATCATCATCCCAAAGTTGCCCTCTCCTGGAAAAAACCTTCGGGCGCCCTTGACGAGAAGTAAAATATTGGCTTAAAAATGAAAGAAATAGGGCGACAGACTTGTACAATAATTGTGGTTTGAATAAGTTCCATGAATTTTAAATTATTAAGGTATCAGTGTATGATATAATGCCATTTATTCATTTACTTTGAAATGGTTTCGATTCAAAAGGCTGATAAACTTTAGACCGAATTAAAAGTGGGACAGTTTCCCACTTCTTTTAAATTACATCGATGATTTTCCGAACTACCATTTGTAGAGTTAGAGTCGTAGACGTAATAATACGTGTAATAAAGTGTCCTGTATGATATTATGAAATACACAAGTCAAAATAATACGTGCACCACTTTCGTACCCGGTACACTTTACATTCTTCTCAAAATCCGTCTGTAAGCAAATTTCATTAAAAGTAATTTCCTTGAACTAGGAAAAGATGTATACCCAATTTCGTACAAATTTTATATTATGTTACATCACACTTTAAAAACTAAAAAGTATTAAAATTATTGGAACTTAAAAGCGGAGACTTTTCCGTGACACATAATTGTTTGCATGTTTGTCATAAAATGGTTCAGGAAATTTTACCTTAGCGCTTGCTATGTATGTTGGTCATGTGGTGGTTGCTATGCAACCACTTACTGGTACACAAAGCCCACAAACATTGCAAGAGCTTTGCATTGAAGCTCGCAGCACGTTTTAATTGTAATTAAGAATGGCTGACGACGTGAAGCCAGAAGTAATTAAAAAGACCCAAGATCTGCTTGGGAAGTATTTTAAGAAACCACCACTCACAGAGAAGCTACTGAAGAAGCCACCATTTAGATTCCTTCATGACATCGTGACAGCAGTAACGTATCTTTTCCACAATTCCTTTTTCTATCGTACAATAAAGCTTAATTAGCCTGTACCTTTAAATTGACGAGTGGATGGTATCGTAGGTCATAAAGGAAACTGGTTTCTTAGATGGCTTATTTACCGCAGAAGAACTCAACTCTGAAAATATCAAGAATAAAGAAGGGAAGCTTGCTTATTTAACAAAGTTAATTGATGTTGTCAGTAAGTTAATTCTTGTATCGGTGCACGCGAAGCTTAGCATTCTTATTTCTTCTCATGGAGGTGTACCACACAATAATTTCAGAACTAGCCACTGGTGCACACTTAGGCGTAAGAGCTAGTAAGATTATTTCAGGCCAGGAAGCAACCAAGACAAATGAGTTATTACAGGCAATTGGAAAAGCCTTAGACAAAAAGGTAACGTAGAGTAAATTAAGGTGTAATAGGAGAAAGAGCATAGAACTAAGATGCTTCTTCAAAATTAGATAAGCAGCGCGGAAGCTATCCAACATTATAAGAAGGGTTTAGAAAAAAATAAATCAACTTCGAGGAGTAAAGCATCTGTAGGAAAAGATGAAAAGAAAGCATTATCGAAAACGGGGTCTCAAAACAGAGGCGCTACGAGCAAAGATAGGTCTGTGGAACAAAAGAAAAAAGGTTCTAGTGTAAATACTGCAAGTGAGAATGAAGTAGAAACACGTAAGAACGAAAGCCAAGAATCTCAAAAAAATACTGAAGTCACACATGTTCCACCAGCTGAGGTACATTGAAATGTCTTACACTTATAAGTTATCAAAATGGGAAGTCTAATTAAAATTATAATTTGTAGCCACCTCAAAACAAAGTGCCCTCATCTGGTCATAGAAGAAAATCTTCAGCTGCTAAATCCAAACACACCACGTCTTCTATACCCGCATCCGAGATCCCTCCTTTGCAAGCAAACGTAAATGCAGAGAAAAAGATAGATGAAAGCAACAACCAAAAAGAATCTCAAAACACATCTAAGCAAGTAATGCATACTGAAAATAGTGAATCTCAGAATCACATCCCGAATGTATCCGATACTGTGCATTCAGAATCTAAGTTCGCAAGTAACACGGAAAATAATAAAATGACTGAAAATACAGAGAAAATGGAAAACAAAGAAAATGACGGCATGAATAATGAAAATTCTGTTCAGGATACAGAGAAATCTGATAATCTAATATTAAAAGTTCAAAGATCCCAATTAGAAAACATCGAAGCAAGGTAACTCTTTATATACTCTGTTTTCTAAAAGATTAGGATTTCATAGCAACTTAGTAAGACTTAGCACTTTCAGTGTCCAGCAACCAAATTCTAGACCAAAAACTTCTTTACGCCCACCTAGTGCAAGACCAATTAGTGCTAGACCCGCAGCGCCTAGAATACGAGGGAAAGCAGAATTAATTGTTAACGAAGAGATACTGTAAGGATTGTCTTGGCTTTTCTTTTACTGGCAGAATGTTATGGAAAACCTGTAGGCTATTATAAATCTCTTCCAGTACACCCATGGGGAATATTAGCGTGATTGTAGAAAATTCTGATACTAAGGAAGACGACGACGCTGAGGATATGGTAGTTATGGAAACTAGAGGAGGCAGTGATTCCTTAGACAATAATGATACCTATAAAGCTGATAATCAAATAACACAAAAACATGGGCATCTTGTTGCCCAAATATTAGAAACGCAAAAGGAACTGGTTAATAATGAAAACGTAGACGTGATACCTAAAAAAACGAATATTGTAAGGATATTTAAATTAATTCCTAAATTATTGTTCTTCTTACTATCGTTCTATTTGAATGTAAAATTCTTTATGAACTGAAATTTGTTATTAGGCATGGGATACAAGTGCGAAACGTGATATAGTTACGAAGGAAGTCGACAGACTGCGTAACACGATACAAACCTTAACTCGTACAACGAATCCACTTGGAAAGCTATTAGATTATTTTCAGGTAGAAACTTTTTGCTTTTCACTCTTTCATTTTATATTGTTACTGCCTCTACGATATAAAATATATCATTCTCGCAGGAAGATGTAGAGATAATGCAAAAAGAATTATTGGAATGGAGAAGTCAATACCAACAAGTAAACGAACAATTAAAGTTAGAAAAAATGTAAGAACGTTTAGAATTGCGTAAGTACTAAACATTGTGTGTTCTACATATAGTAAAGCATTTTTCTTTCAGAAAAACACAAGAATTAATAGAACCTATGAAAGAGACATTAAAAGAAATCGATCATAACGTGGAAATGCAATTGGATAAAATATGTCAAGTAAAATCGCAAATAATGAAAAATGATCAAAGGATACAAACATTATTAAACGGTCATGTTTAAGCGTCACTTTTGCTGTAATCTGTACAATGAAAATATTTTTTGATACTTTTTAACTATCCTGTTACGAACACAATACCTCTTTCAACTTAGAGTGTACATATTGTACATATATAAACTAGTATCGTATGTTACACAAAATGTAATATAAACTATTACGACATGATTACAGTAACTCTATCTTATTTATTCGTCTTTGTGTAGATAGGAACCTTCATACAAAATATATAAACTATATCATACAACTTAAAGATATTTTTACACTTAACTGCATAACATTGGTTTCTCTTTAGAATTCATATTTATTCCGTAAGGCTGTAACTTCTGCTTCGGACACATTCTCGATATTTTTGCAATGGTCAAAGAGTATCTTTAAATCTAAAAATTCATAATAAATCATTTAAAAAGGAACAGTAGTACTAATACCTCGAAATATTTTAGTATCAGTGCGAGAATACTTACTTTCTTTTTCGCTGTTGCTAACAAACATGATGAGAGCTCTAAATCGCTTCACTTGACTCAGGTCTCTTAAATAATAAAATATGGGTTCTTTTCTTTCCACAAATTCTACCTTTAAGACCTCCAATATTTCGCTAAAGATATCAGATTCCATAGAATCTTGAAATATTTTTGGCAAATTGTTCTCCGGCAATTTCTAGAATTCAAGCTTTTAGTTGTATTAAAATGAACATTTTTGACGCCGATAAATTACTAAATCGCATGATACTTACTTTCAAATACTGATATCTAAATTCTGATGATTTATTTGCTTTCCAATTCATTACAAACTGTACAGCTGTTTTAGGAACTGGAGGTATATTTATTATGTTTTTGGGAGACTCGATAACTGTGTTAAGATCACTATTTTTCTTGAATTCATCATCAGTTTTCTTTGACTCTACTACTTCACTTTCGTTACATACCGTCTTCTCAATTCTATGGTTGTATTGCATAGAGCCAAATTCTACTTCTTTAACTGGTATTTTCGTCAATGACTTCTGTAAATAATACGTATTCTATTCGTTCATCTTAAACGTTTTTTAATAACGTGATCCTACCTTTGACCGCAAATGAGGTAGCTTTTGAATAGGTTCTATTACAGCTACATCATTCTTCTCTGGTAACCAGTCAGGTATACGCGGATCCCTTTTTTCCTTTTTTGTAGCGGTATCTCCTGTAGCTGATACTTTTGGTGTAGCTGATACTTTTGTTGTAGCTGATACTTTTGGCGTAGCTGATACTTTTGTTGTAGCTGATACTTTTGGTGTATCTGACGTTTCCTGCTCTTTAGTGTGTTTAAAATGTTTAACACGTTCAACATTTTTCTCATCCTCTTTACTGTCCTCTGTATCCGTAATTTCTGTTATTTGAACACTCTGGCGAGTATCGGACCAAATTTTCTGACCAATTTTTCTTTCGATCGACGATGTTTCGGATGATGTCTCTGTGTTTTCTTCCAACGAAATATCTGACTATGTAAAAATAAATGGTGTATGGATAATAGTTGAATTAAGTATTTCGATAAAATTTTCTCTTTTGTTCGTCACTTACCTCCGAAACCGTAATCTTGCTTCCAATTTTAAGAAGCATCACCTTTGCGTCTATGTTTAGCGGATCCAATTGTAAGACTTTTTCCAAGTCTTTTTTGGCTTCTTTATATTGTTTTAGATTTACTCTAGCTGTTGCTCTTCTATAATATGCTTTCACATAATTTTCATCCAATCTTATTGCGATAGTGCAATCTGATTCTGCGGAATGAGAACTAAAAAAAAGTACAGTATTTTTGTGTAATTAAAAATTTAAACACAATATTCTTTTAATATCCTTGGAAAAAAACGAATATTTACTTGTCTAGTTTCAACTGGCAGAGGGCACGATTGGCATAAAATACAGCGTCGTATGAGAAAGCTTTTATAGCTTGATTATAGCATGCAATTGCTTTACCCCATTTCTGCTGTTGTACAAAAATATTGCCTTCATTTTTATGCTTTGTCGCTACTTCATAACTTTCTTTTAATGCTTCTTTGCTCGTAGTTTCCTCGTCAGAACAGTCTGATTGTTCTTCTTTCTCGACGTCCTTGCATGCTTTGTCCTTTCCGAAGAATTAATATTAGTATTTTCTACTTATACTTTTTAAATATATCATAAGTATCCATTAATTTTTAACATGTAATAAGTGAAACTTACTTCGTCAAACTTCTCCCAAGCAGAATAATCATACGATTTAATTCTTTTAGGTTTGTTATCAGATCCATTCAGTTTTTCTGAAGCTTTTTTTGTTTTACCTTTATCCTTGCTGCGCACAGGAGGTAAAGTGGTCTGCACATCGAGAATAACCGTTACTAAGATGAAATATTTTCGTCAACGAATCTTAATAACATACCTGACCACTTGTTTCCTTTTTCAATTCCTCCTCTTTATGCTTCATTTGTGCCTCCCAGTTTTTCATATCAAGAAATTCTTTCTGTAAATCTTCCGCATTATCCTTTATTTGCTTCTGCATGAAAATTGATTGATCCATGTTTATGATTCTATAAGAATTTGAAGAATAACAAATCAAGCCGAAACCACAGACCAGGTATAGGATAGATCTATCACCTTATGGATGTTACGTCGCCACACAAACTGTGTTACCGATCCATAATTTGAGCCATAATGAAAATCGCGGGCTTGACGGGCGATTTGAAATTCGCCCATGGAGAGCCGCCTTAACCTTATCTCACCCACTCTCGTCTCATGTAAATTGTTTTTGCAAATAATGTTCACAAAATCGCCAGTATGAAAGAGTTAGAAAGTTTTATCAACCGATAGATATACCACACATTGACGCCACAAAATATTATCTGCGGCAAAAGGATATGACGTTCGTGGTTCGAGTCAGCTGATAACGAGAAGTTGGCTGCAGTTGGCTGTAGCCATCTGTCAGGTCGCCATTGTTATTATTAAAAATTTTGTTGTCTTGGAATACAGTGTTGTTTGTCCTTTCATAAAACTTACCGTCTCTTGAGATCGGTATTAGGATAAATTAGACGTCTCTCAATACCGTTCAATAACCTGAACGGAGAGGAAGTGTCGCAATGGGTCTCATCTGTTCCACGGCGCAGGTATAAAAGATCAGTCGTAAATAACATCCCCGTTCTCATTTTCAGAAACTACGTCTGAACGACACTTTAATAGTTCCATCTTAAAAAATGTCTTAATAAATCTAATTTAATCATATCATCGCTCCTTCTTCTCTCGCTCCATCTCGTTTCTTCTGGCCCCCAAAATTCGGAAAACCCCGATGAATCATCAAACTTAATTATGGCTACGATCATATTATTTGATTACACACTGTATTGATTTTTTAAGTGTACTGAGATAAGACGAAGACACTTTTTTAATAGATTACGAAATCGTTTGACGAAGAAAAGAGTAGAAAGATTTTATGTAATATGGCAAGGAATAATTACGCGGAGAAATTTAAAAAAATGCTTTGTTACTTTCAATCAGATTTTTAGATAAACTTTATCATATATATACGTTATCCTGAAATTCCGGAAATCGTCATCTTTTTAAAAAAATATTATGTCAATCAGAAAATTTGTCCTCTTGGAGCAGGCAAATTTTTCCTATTAAATATTTTCCCATAATTCTTACTGAAGGCAATGAAGATATTTGGAAAGATCAAAATAAAATATTATAATAAAATTATTAATAAAATATTAATTATTAACCCACAAAGAGCCGTTCATAGCCAAGCAATGTAACAGCTCTACTTTTGGCTCAGCCTTGGTGCCCAGGATTACAAAGAGGTCCGAGCGGCTCTTTGTGCACTTTTAGTATAGCTGACATTAATATGTATTCGTTAAAAAATAAATCGTTCAAATTAAATGTAAGGCACATTAGAATATTCAGTTATTTTAATGATTGCAATAAATGTGCAAAATATCTTTAAATAACAATGTATTATTTGGACAGCTCTGATCTAGACGATAGTTCATTTAATTTGTTCCTCACAAATATCTCTATCACTTTTGACAAGAATTAGGAGTATAAAATTTCTGAAGAGGCAAACTCGATCGACTTAAAGTCTTTTCAATATCATGGTTTTTGAAATTTCAAAATCACATACATTTCCATTAATGGATTCTATTTACAATAACTTTTTCATATAATTATGTAGCTTGCCTGCCTATGTGGCAGTACGGCCTGCAGTTTCTGCTGCACTCAATGTCCATCATGCAGCAACAGTACAAGTACTCGAATTATGTATGCTATACTATTAATGGTAGGCACTATTATCGCTTGCATTACTCTGGCTCCTGGTTTACAAGATGCGCTTAAAAAGGTAACACTTCCAAGTATAAACTTGAAAAACATTAATTGAATTGTAAACGAAAGATGCACTATGTTTCACGTATGTACTTTTCTCGTAGGTACCCTTTTGTGCTAATAGCACAAATTATGTTCCATCATCGTTCACCGTCGACTGCGAATCCGCCGTTGGTTATTTAGCAGTATATAGAATATGCTTCATCATCTCTCTGTACTTTTTCCTAATGTCTGCTATGATGATTCGAGTTAGAAGCTCTAAAGATCCGCGTGCAGCTATACAAAATGGGTAAATTAGAATGGTCTACTACGTGTTTTGTATTGTTAACGATCGTTTTCGGCACGCAAATCGTTCCGCTTTTCAGATTCTGGGGTATTAAATATCTGTTAATAATTGGCGGAATTATTGGTGCCTTCTTCATTCCTGAAAAGTCATTTGGAATAACATGGATGTATTTCGGAATGATAGGTGGTCTCCTTTTCATTATTATTCAGTTAATTCTTATCGTTGATTTTGCCCATTCATGGGCAGATGCTTGGGTAGGTAATTATAACGACACAGAATCAAAAGGATGGTAAGTATACATCAATATAGTTTTCTACCTGGTTCAATTTGTAATGGACTTAACTCTACATATTTATATTAATAAACCAGGTACGCTGCGCTTTTGGGGGCAACATTTCTGAACTATGCTATTTCCATAACGGGGATTGTTTTGCTTTTCGTATACTTCACTCATGTAAGTTTGTAGAAAATGCAGTTACTTTTAAAAAATTAGTTTGGAATTATATTATTTGCTTTTCGTTGCAGGCGGACAGCTGCGCGTTGAACAAATTCTTCATATCTTTCAACTTGATTCTGTGCGTGATTGCTAGCGCCATATCAATCCTGCCGAACGTACAGGAATACAATGCGCATTCCGGTCTCCTCCAATCATCCGTCGTTTCACTGTACGTCGTTTATTTGACGTGGAGCGGAATTTCAAATAGCCCAGGTACACACTGTGCTCTAACTGTGCGTAAAATATTAATACAGTCTATTTACTTTCGTGTTAAAAATCATCGATGCATTTTACAGATCATGAGTGCAATCCTGGATTCTTCGAGATAATTTCTGGCAACGATCCTGATGCGCGAAATCGCGTTGCTTTCGACAAAGAAAGTATTATTGGTTTAATCATTTGGTTCAGTTGCGTTCTGTACAGCTCTTTGCGTACCGCATCCGAATCGTCGAAACTTACGATGTCCGACAACTTTTTAACCAAGGATACGGGAGATGGTATGTAAACACATATTACGCATTTCTCTGAGTTCCTTGAAGTTGAGTAACTAGGCAAGAGCTATAATTGTGCATATCATATTTGTAAAATCGTACACGCATATTCATTAGCAACTTAACAGAGATGTTTACCTCTTTGTATATATATATATACATGTTATATTACAATCGCTTTTTCATATACACACTAATAATTTATTAAAATCTTTTTAATAAATTGTTGTGCTTTCTTCGTACAGTTCAGAATACAGGAGACCAGTCTCTTATCGGCAATGAAGGTAGGCACACTATTACATTAATGTAGAATTTAAACTCCGTGTATTTATGCAGCTCATTTTTCTTCTTTCGTCACTGTAAAACATAGTATCACATTGTACTCGTAGTATTCTATTTTTATATATCTGCACAATTTTATTTATCAGCCCTCAACATTCTGTATAGACGATTCATATATTATTTAGCAAGAAAAATAGACTTGTAAGGGAATATAAGATAAATGCGACGATTCTTGCCATAAGTGATACATTTGCTTAGTAGCTGGCGTGTGTCTGCTTTCATTGACCTGCATATTCTTTCCTTTCATTTCACTTTTCACTGTTCCATTAAGAATCTAAAGCATGCCTTTAACGGAACTGTTTCATAAGCAACATTGTAAATCTTCGTACAAACATAATCGTAGTACCAGATAAGATTTGATTTATTCCCGTTAATTTTTATTCGTTTATAACTGCGATGCTGCTTGATCCGGAATGCATTTTAACGTGCACAGCATCTAACATGAAATCTGCACGTGTAAATTGTTTATCGCTACTGTCGCGTCACTAATCCTAACAGGAACGTTTGGGTTACGTGCGATTAAAAGTTGTACCGTAGATAGACACTTTTCTTTGAGTTATTTCTTTTTTCCTAAATGTAACCAGATTATACTCCGGTAGAAGGTCATAATCCTGACGCGGAGAAAGGAGAGGAAGCTAAAGTGTGGGACAACGAAGGAGATACCGTGGCGTACAACTGGAGTTTCTTCCACCTTATGTTTGCTTTCGCCACCTTATACGTCATGATGACGCTTACCAATTGGTATCAGTGAGTATTCATCTAAATATTTATCTTGCGAACTGGATTCGTGTAATTTCATACCATACACGACAATAACTTTGCAGACCGAATTCCAACTTGGATACCTTGAACTCTAATGCCGCCTCAATGTGGGTGAAAATTATATCGTCCTGGATGTGCTTGGGGCTCTACAGTTGGACGCTGATTGCTCCTGCATTGCTACCGAATCGAGATTTCTCTTCTTAAACAGGGGAACTTCGTTGCAGAGGGTTGAAAGTGATAATTAGCAGGTATAAAAATCCGTATAATATAGTATAACCAGCACCGAAACACTTCTCCAATTAACTTACGAGCTTCCATAGAGATGTTGAATTTAACAGACAACTATACAATTAAATTTCAAACGTTGAAAATGTAGTTACAATGTGTCTTTCAGAATCATTTTATTTGCTTATAATGTTTAACTGAAAGTATTATAATTATGAAATGGAATGCTACTATAATTAACGAATAATTAAACTAATTATATATTAACACGATAAATGATTATATATTGTATAACACATTTTCAATTTCGTCTTTAAACATTATTATTATTCTTAATGATAAGCATGCTTTATAAAGTTGTAGAAATTAGAGATTATTATGTAAAATAAATACATATAAGTGCCACTTTTATACGGGTAACTAATAATACTAGCTTGTACTTTTCACTACATTTTATTTTGCTTTTTCTCCATTCATTTAATTTTTTATGTGTATATTATTTCCTCTTTTTTAAAACTTATGTTGTGCTTTTAATTTCAGTTTTTGCAATGCCTATATAACTAAGAGTTTCTTGTAAAGATACCGTCTATAGAGGGGCATGAAATTGTAAGTATCATTGAGTATATAAAATATACGTACATAGTTATCTTTAATACTCTTGAGCTGACACTTTTGCAAAGTATAATAGCATTGAACATGAATCGCTAAACTTGTTTCCGAAGTAACACTTTCAAATGCGATTCGTCTCTAATATGACACAGGAAATATCGTTTTAAGAAATGATACGAATTACTTCTTATTTTTATTCTATATATTACAAGGGTAAATATTGCTACCTGTCATTGTAGAGACATTAATAAGTGCCAATTAAATTTAATTTAAATTGAAACTTATTAATATTATTAGTTTAATTGAAACATTGAGGCATGTAATGCGAGATTATACTTAAGTTTCATGTATCTGCACGTACATGAATGTACATATGTTTATGAACATACTGAAGCATTTTATATTTAATGTTTTCGATATAATAAGTATAAAAAGATATTTTTGTTTTTATAATTATACTCTCTGTCTTGTTTAAAATAATAAAAGCAAGTTCAGTAATACAAAACATTCTTTATTAACCTTTGATAACAAACAACAGATTTGTTAATCCACGCGTAACTATATTAAAGACCGAGGAAAAGTAGTAATGGAATTAGTAGAAAAGTACTAGCGCTAATATCAAGTATATATACAATTGTTATCTGTATATAAAACATATATTTAAACGTAGTTTACAAAGGTAGAAAACACGAGAATAAAGATATTTCTGTAATTAATTATCTTGTTTCAAGCAACAGTATAAATTACTTTGAGCATACATCTTGCAGTGCTATAGTATGTTAGATATACATTTACAAAATAAATGCAGTAATTATCTGGTACCTACTACAAACGCTCTGAAACATTCTTCGGACCAGAGTTGGTCATTAGTCGAATAAATTTTTATTCGAATAAATTTTTACTCGAGACATTCGAATAAATATTTCGAATACAACTTCGAATAACTTCATTTTATACGAAGTTTTGATGCGGAGATTAGTCGAATAATGCCCAACTCTGCTTCAGACCAATAAGCATAACAACGGAAATGCCTTTAAATAAGTAACACTGCGCTAAATTACTTAGGTACAAATTTTGTACACGTTAACAAGACGTTTAACGTTTATGACAGTTATTAAATATGCGTATAAAATTACAGTTACAACAATACATATTATTTACAATAGACCGAATATGACGAGATTCATATAAATTATAAGTGTTCTTAGCTATCATATACATTGTATATGAGGGCAAGGGATTTTAATTTCACTAAAAACAGAACGAGAGTTTCGAGCACTATTTACAATGGCTTAAACCCCACTTTGGGGCAAGTTCAAAGTATTTGGTACATAAGCACGTTATTGCTGTTTCAGCAACTTCGTCGTAGTGTCTGACGCACAGGGTTTCTTCAGCAAATAATTTTTAATATTTTGAAACGGCGTATCGAAAACCAAGGTGAGAGTTACCGACAGTACAACGATCCATGTGAATTCATTCAGGTTTAACTGCAAATGAAGGAAACACATTTAAATGTAATATAAACTAGTAAATAGATTTAAACGCACTTAATCGGGCGACTTACTTGCATTCCGAAGAATTCGTAATGCTCGGCACTTCGAGTGTTCCCAACATTGTAAAAATATATCGGGAACTGTGTCAAATATATCGCATAGCTCAGCCTCGTGGTAATTAAAAATCCCTTCCAGGCTAAGAATCTGCTAAACCAACCTGAGATTTTAAAAAGATTTGTTATTCAAGTGCAACTGTAATAATTTTTCCAATTCACGTCACGCAAAATGGTGTTTACCATTTGTGTTTCCAGTGTGATACAGCACAGTTGTCCAGGCGAAAATCGCACACCAACCGATCGGAGCAAACGCATTATACATGGCTGCGTGTATTGGGTTATATATATAATGTAAAGATCCCATGTGGGCGGGTCCAAAAAATGCGCAACAAAACATTATTGTGCACAGGATCCAGCCGGTATACAAAGCTACCTAAACAAATATAAAAGCTGTAGAATACAAGTCAAATTTTTTTTTCTCATTTATAGGCCTATATAAATAGTTCTTCTTACTTTATTCATCTTATAATCTCTAGATACATATCTTAATAAATGACCGATGAAGATTCCTATTATATAAACTGTTAATCTATGCGACGGCAGAGTGTACGAAAAGTCTGCTGTATCGAATAATTGTTTTATTCTGCAAATATAGAAATAGTTTTTAGGAATACGATGTGTCTATTCGATGGGAATAAGATTTTAAATGTATTCACTTACGACGTGCCAAAGAATACATAATTATTTAACTGTCTGTAATATGTTACAAAATATCGCAGTGCTGTCGAAAACAAGGCACACAGGGTAAGAATAATCGTTCCAGTCTTTGGCTTTTTGTACAGGAGCAACACCATTAAAGGTGAAAGGATGAAGAGTTGTGTATCTATACCTAAATGGTGAGTATGGGTGAGACACTAGAATAGAAAAGAAACGTTTATTATATTATTTAAGTACGTTTCAGTTAGTTCACTGGCTGCTTGTGTAGTATTTAGATTTCAGAGGAGACTACACACCATTGATTCAAATCCAAAATAATTGTGGATGAATAAGAAGTTCCTCCACCACGTCCTTTTACAAATATTTGCATGCTCGGTTACCACCAAGTTCCACTGTGGTCCAGAACCAATGTAAGGCGTTATATAAGTACAGAACAACATCAGTGCTGCTAAAGGTGGTACTAGTCTGAGAAGAAAGATTAATATTCGTTAAACAATACTTTTTAAAGTGGATTTGGAGTTCTTATATTATATTGTTTTCTATTAATCTCTGAGCATTTTTAATCGAAATATGGAATGTAAGTTAGATTATTAATTTTAAAACGCAAGTCCACGTTACCTGATTAAACGGGATAAGTACTCGTCTTTGATGTTCAGATTGTCGCTTTTCCTCAATTTTCCAATAAAAGAGTACGCTGTTAAGAGTCCAGAAAGCATTATGAATGGGTCAGTATAAAGACTAGCGGCTCTTCCTATGACTGTCCATGATTTACCAAGGTACTGAAAAGGTAAATACGTATTGTACATATGCATGGGAATGATTGGAAATTGCAAGTGCTCTGTTTAAAGAGCATACAATCGTACCTCGCTCATATCGGTCCTGTTTGTATATGGATTGAAAAATAGAGCCATGCTTTTATGGGCGAAAAGCAACATTACAGCATTTATAGCTCGAATACCGTGAAGCGTAGCTATATCATTTTGTTGCCGCTCTAGTGATACAAGCTTTTTAAAATTACGCTTTATGGAAAATGATAAGAGTAGTTCGCTTGCAGGTATCTTGTAATGATCGTAGTATGCCGCTACGATAGTTAATGCAAACATGGTCATAAAAAATAAGCTGAAAAAGATATAAAGCAGGATTTTGAAATTGAAATAAAATTGGAACTGAAATTGAAATAAAATTGAAATTGAAATTGAAATTAATTTGCACTTCAACTCTTTACCTAGCATACATAGTTTCCTTTGGATAGTCTTTTCTCTTCACTTGACACATTTCTTCGTTTACCTTCACCGTAACTTTGAGACCAGTTTGTGAAGTATACTTTGTGACAATGTCACGAATAGATGTTTCAATGTCTCTAAAGCTACATGATGCTGGCGCGCACACTCCCCAGTTTACTACAGTAAATCGAGGTACTCTGTGTCCAGGCTGAAGGAAAAGATACACATTAATTAAAGAAGACTCGTTGGAGAAATCTAATGAACACTTTATACTTTAATACTCCAGCTAAATAATATGAAATAATGCTTTATTATATTCAACATTTTTCACGAGCAACCAGAATCAAATTCATCTTCATTTTTTTTTAAACAAAATTGTGTGTTTAATAATTGTTCAGATTAGAAAAGAATTTTTAATAAATGAAAATCTTTATGCGATCTTTATATTGATTCGACTAAAAGTTTGTGCAGAGATATGAGTATCTCTGCCAAAATAACGTGAACCGCGTTTTCGTATTTTTGTCACATGCTGGGATACGGGATCTAATTTCAATGCGGAACGTGTTACAACTGTTACAAGTAACGACATGCATCACTTTCTCGAATTACGTTACGTTGTCTATAAAAGAACCGTATTCACTGTAAAACTTGCACAAGTTGTCACAAAGGAGGTGATCTCAAAGTATTAAGAAACTCCGACATAATTGTCCCATGCGTTTTTATTATGCTATGTAGCAAAAAACGTGTAAAAACAAATTTTTAATAAAATTTCATCCTTCTGCATGATATAGGAAAAAGTATTTTAAATACAAAATATACGCTAATGCAATAAATTCATAAACAAAAGATTATTCAATTACAAAACTTTTTTATCGTCAATAGGTAGTATACGCAATGACTATAATTGTTAATAAAATTCTTAACTTGAAAAACAATGCAAGTGAGTTTATTTAACAAATTCCATAATTCAAGACATCTAACAGATTCGAGAATATATTCTTTCGAATAACATATGAAACCGAACGATTTATTCATAAATTTTGAAAGAAAATTTCAAGTACCTAATTATTCCTCAATGAATTCTCGATGTCTTAAAAGACCAATGATGTTTTTTCAGCGTACACTATATACATATTTCACATAATATAAAGAGAGGAAACACACATGTGTTAATAAAAGCTTTCTTATATTTTTCTTCCAGTTACAAAGGATTCCAGAGAAATGAGGAAGCCATTGGGTGAAAAAAGCCCCTAGGGAAGTAATGGGGTTAATTCATTTATCCCCTTTCCCATTCTACGTTTTCACAGGAGTCTTTCTTCTGCTTTTCTCTTTCCCTCGCGAAAGAAATAAAACAGAAATGTACCCGGAGGAAAATCAAAAGTTAATTGCGACCGCGTCGTAATTTTCGTTGGAATTTCGCCAGCCCGCTTGCACGCAGTAGATATATCGTTTACTCCTAAAGTCTAAATCAAGTGTATAACTCAAAAACTATAAAAAATGTAGCTGCACCCCTCTTGCTGCAAAATCCTCATTTGTTATCACCCAATCGCCACTGCAGTGAACAGATCACGTAGATCTCTACGCTCCAAGAGATTGACTAAACATAAGTACGTACTTACATCGGTAATGTTGCTTCTGAACGCGTAGTGAGAATGCAGAAGTCGATGAAGATACTTGAGGTCCGATCTTGACTTGTCGATGCTCAACTGCAGATACGCTAAGCAGTACTGCCCTTGAATCCCCTCGCTTCCTTGGATCCCGATGCATTCGTCGAAATCGCCAAACTGATTTACATTTCCATTTAAAAGGCCGGATGGCATTTTTGCCGTTGCATCGTACACTTCGAAGAAACGAAATATTATGGTGAACGTGAAGTACATCGAAATAGGACCGATTATGTTTTCATTCATGAAACGATACGAGTCCAATATTGTTTGTGCTAAAAAATTACGTTAAAGCGTATGTTTGCGCACAAGTACAGGAGCGGATTTGTGTATGTATAGGCTGACAAGTAGAAGATCCCAAATCCGGAAATTCAAAAAATTGGAAGACGTGAGTAGGGGATGTCCTCCTCAGTAAAATCGGTAAATTTTCAAGGGTCAATTTCACCCTCTTAGAGTGAATTTGAACAGCAAGCAGAAATTCTGGATCTTCCCTTGTCAAAACTATGAGGGTTGAAACATTGTAAGCCTTCGTATATGAAAATAGTGAATTCTTCGAAAAAAAATCATAGAACCTCTTTTGTAGAGAGTTTCCTAAGCTATAAATTTCATAATAACTGTTCTTGTTATAGAACTGATAGATAACGAGATATTCACGAAAACTGTTTTTGTTTTTACCTTTGATTCTCTGTAAAATTTGAACATAATATTTAAAATGTAGCTTACTGGGAATTATTCTCCAAGCAAATCCTAATTTCACTGGACTATATTCCGGGCTTCCTCATCTGGGGTTCTTGACCCCACACGAGTATCTTATATTCTGACAGCTTATAATATAAAACTGTTATGTCAGAACAGTTATACTTATCGCTCGACGGAAAGTTTCGTCACGCATGTCATCCGAGGGTTGACGGGCGATGTGAGTTAAACCGTTCCTCGACTTATCCAGTTACTTCACTCACATTAGAAGCAAGGTTAAACTTTGAAGAGAATAATGGGATTCTAGTACGAAGTTTCTCCAACGTATCGATGCGAAAAGACTCGATTTAAAGTGACCATTTCAGCGTTTCTACACTGCGTGTCGTACACGGAATAACAGCTATAGAGACGGACCAGTAGATGCAAGTCGTTGTGAAAGATCATTAAAGACAAATTTGTCAATTGGTTCTCGGTCGTTTTGAATTCAACGATTGCGTGAAAGGAGTTTCTCTCGTAAGGTATTCCTGTTGTGGCTCCTTATTCGTTTGCACCGCGGTTTCGTAACTCGAAATCGCCACAAGCTTACTCTACCCCCGTTGTAAGTGGTTCAAACCTCGAAATATGGTCGAAGATCAGTGGATCGAGAATGAAGTTTCGATGAAATTCGGGATTATTAACAAACTATTGCCTCATGTAAACTTTATTTTTAGACAGCAGAGTTAGTTTTGGGGTTTAATATTTCATAGGAGCTTTTGCTTTAATTTGTATAGCTGAATATTTAAGAATTTGTATTAGATTTTTAATTTCATTAACATTTCTAATATTTCAGTTAACTATATTTAAATTTATAATTATTTGATTATATCATATTTTGGTGTTTTCACCCTTAGGACCGTTTTATTGCCGAATCAAAAAATATGCACGTTATTGCCATCACTTGAACTACATTTCTGCAAAGTTTCAGACTTTTGAATTTTCGAGTTGCCGAACTTCCCTTGTTAATTAGCGGGTTGAAATGTTGGTGGACTTACTTTTGAGCGCCCATAAAGTGAACTTGGCGAGCTCTTGATGGAAAATGTCCGCGTGTTTTTTGCATTCCAGGCTCACTCGTCCAACCCCAGGATCGAATGCAGGAAGGACTTGCAGTAGTCTCCTCGCTTCACGATCGATCTCCTTCGGAAAATCGTCTGCAAAAAACGCGGAAATCTGTTAACGATACACCATCACAATTTGAATATTCGGTAAAATTTAATTTTGGAAAGTCTGTTGGAGCTCTACGCCTTGTCAGACATTGCATCTGTGGTAATCATTTTTATAGCGAATACAGTGAATAAAGTATTTAGTATAATAAAATATTCCGTTCCATTTAAAAATAATAATAATATGTATGTACCAGTGCCGTCTTAACCTGGAGGTGAAAGAGGCAGCTGCCTCAGAGCCCCGGAGCTCAGGGGGTCCCCACAAAATTAGAAAACTAAAAAAATTTGCGAAAGCTAGAAAAAATTGGAAATGAACCCTCCAACTGTGATTGAAAGAAAATACAACATCATAGGGGATCCCTATATAAGATAATATTTAGTTATCAATATCACTGCGGTTATATTAAATAAAAAAAGCCGTGTTATTTACGATATAACTCAACATTATATTATAAACAACACACGATCCAATAAATAAATAACTAAACACATTAAATCTGTCGCAGTTCCAGTTCCACCAAAGAATCGATCCTCGACAAACAACCTCCCGCGGCATGACTCCGTTATTGAGGCGAAGTCGACGCAAGAAAGACTTTCGCTCTCCTTCGACCGTTTCGATGGCGATTCACAGCGGTCCCAATGAACCAACACGAAGTACGTGCTTCGCGTGCAAGTTTCAATTTCGTCGCGGGAGAGGACGATAAAAAAATAGTCTACCGATCCACGTCGGGGTATCCTGACATTGACATGCTACTGGACACGTTCGCTTGGCTTCCCTGCAAACGTGACCTTCTTCGTCACGGCAGCCACTGGCCAGAGCATCGCGGAAGGAATTTTTTCGAATCTCGGAAAAGGTCAAAGCACGAATGACAGCTGGCTGAAACCGGACGGCCGAAGGAGTTCTTCTTCCTCGAGGAAGACGTCGAAGCAATGGCATCGTAAAATTTATAGGCTTTAGACGCAACATCGTTATGAGACACCTTAATTTTTTTTTAGCTGCCTCTAGTTTTTATATTATGAATTTCATATATAAAAAAAAGTATCTTATTTTGCAACTATAAGTAGGCTGATTTTTATATTGTGTTTTATGAGGAGTAACGTTTAAAAAGTTTGTCCCATAGAGAGTGAGGCCCGAGCTTGCGCATAGTGTGCTTTATGGTAAACTAACTCAATACTCGTCTTCGTCCGGAATTTAAATTCTGATTTTTTAAGAAAAACTATTTTTTAATTTTTTTGGATGAAAATAGTCACATTCATCTCGATTAGGGGGCCGTCCTTAAATTACGCAAGGGTAATTTTGGCGATTCCTTATCCCCTCCCACCCACAGTATAAGAACTCGTAAGATTTGATATTCCAACCCTCTCCTTACGTAATATTTTTTACATTCAAATTTTTCTGTTATTAAAATTCTTTAAAAGTTTATATAATTCACTTAACTTGGTTTCGGCAAAATTAAACTAAAACTATTTTTTGAAACATTAATGATAGAATTTGTATTTATTGAAAATTTGGTTAAAAAATATTACGTAAGACGCTACCTGACTCCCCTCCCCCCCTTGTAAGTAAACGTAAGAAATTCGGACCCCCCACCCCCCCGAAAGCCTTACGTAATTTCAGGACGATCCCTTAGACAGGCATAATGAGCTGAGAGACATTTCGGGATGCCAGAGTTTACCGTACGAAAGTTTTTTGGCGACAGACAAACACACAAATAGATAAACTTTCTGCTTTATTAATTGAATTGTTATTAGACATGTTCTTAGAAGGACCAATGTATACATAGTATTAGAGCAGGCATCGGCGCACGTTCGATTTTGGACGAAGGTCCAACTTTCTTCCGTTCACCTTGTAACGAGCAGTGATGTTAAACGAACAGGATTCCCGGTTGGGTACGTTTAAGAGGGGTTTGACCTTCGGAGTTCCGAAATACATGGGTATTTTCTAAGAATTTATAGAGAATATATTACCGAGTGGATTGCCCTAAAATTTTACAGACGCGTCTGTTGGCTTGTTAATACACAGAAATTTTGTAAGCAGGCGAGAATTATTATGCCAGGTTGCTGCATAAGATCCGTTCGCCACTTCGTTTATATTATGAGCACATATTTTGAGGGGCAACCTGGTGTAATCGGCAGAAATCAAGGATATTTTGGGGGAATTTTTTGTAAGGAAACTATACATGTATTTTTTAAAACTTTCAGGTTCTATTATTATGTTTTTCAAGAAGGGGACAAAGATTTGCAGTGGTGACCCACAATTATTTCCGCAAGCCGGAATTTTTTTTTTTATAGTATAATATTTTTGAGAAACTATTATTTGTACGAACATTAAACAATTTCTGTCTCTCGATCAAAGGCCAATGAACTCATGTTTTTCGGGCCTCCAAAGAAAAAGCCTGCCTAACAAGATTCGAGATTGGATACCTATGCAGGAGGATCCTCGGCAAATAACAAGTCAATGAGCTGTTGTCAATGAATTTTTTATTAGTCAGAGGTTGAGTGTTAGTCGAACGCGGCTGATTTCGAAGCACTCCGATTTCGAAAGCTAGCAGAATGGTCTAGTTTCGATGTAAATGGGTGCGATTGCGCCAGCTGCCTATGAAACTGGGCATGTAATTATTGGAACAATGCTTGACGCGCATCATAGCAGACTGGAGCGTTGCCATCATTGTTTCAATACAGTGTAATATATTCGTGAATAAATATATTTATCATCGTGATCCTACTTCTCCGTTACATTCGAGTGAGAAACTTCTCGACTGGCGTTAATACTATGCGTATTACGTAAGAATGACAAGGAAGAACTAATGAAGCGGTTAGTGGTAAATTCAAATTGTTTTTTCAGAGAATTCTAGAATGTCCGAATAAATATTGTGGCGATAGGTTGACAATTACAGATGAATTATGTATTATGCTTTCTTGTGAAATGCAGAAATAGGTTCAAATAATTAATGGTTGAATCTACACAGGATATACGTAGGGATGCAAAAAATGTGCAAAATTTCGGCTGTAAACTTCTTCGTTTCTAAATCAGAAAATGGGGAAATATTTTTAAAATTGATAAACTGTAGATAACAAACTTTTGGATCGTGTTCATTAGTGTTTGTTCACATTTCGTTCATTAGTAAAAATATATGAAATCAATGGAAGATAGATCACAAAAACACTTTTCATAAACATTAAATATAATGATTCAGTTTCACAAAAGGACCAGAATACTCTGATTTTCTGGATCATTTAAAGAACCGGACCATTAAAAGAATTTTAAAACTGGAAAAATGCAATTTAAAAAATATTATTTAAGAAAGGGGGAGGGTGTTGCAATATGATATTTTACGAATTCTTATACTGGCGGAGGGAGGGTGTAAGAAAATTGCCCTTACCTAAATTAAGGTTTGATTCATTTTCTGAAAAACAAAGGCTCATACCAAAAACTTTTATTCCATATTTTCCACTCTGAAAAGAATTAAAGGATGAACGACGTTAGACTTCATCGATAATAAATCAAAGATTGACCCGTTTCAAAGTTTGTAGATGCCTATAAACGCGGTACGTCCGACTCTATTGTGAGTTTGCTGAAAATTGACGTAACAAAATGTCGTTCGACGTTTCGCTACGACGAAGTGCTGGAAACCAGGACGACATCTCCTGCTGCGGTTGTATTTTACACTTCGAGATGGACGTTAGTGGTATACGTGACGAAAACGCCAGCTACTTTCACTGTGTTTATTTGCATGCTGGAGTGTATAGCCTAGACACGTGTAAGAGATTTAACGGCGAACATAAACGATAATCTAATAATCATGGCGGCGCCATGCTGGGAAGTTTACATAGGATGTCGCGCAATGAGCGGTAGAACTTCAAGAGGTAATTATATATGCAGAAATAAATGGAAACTGTGGATTCAAATATTTTCATATGAAGCCTTGTTTTGCAGAAAACCGAGGTCGAAAATTCTTCAAATTCGCGTATAATTATTGAAGTAGAAATAAAAATAAGAATTATTTTGCAATAAAGAGGGGAGATTGTCAGGTGTCGAGTCTGAAAATCTGTCGAGTGTCACTTGAAATCAATTTTTCAGGGACAACACAACATTTATAGAAACTTGCAAAAAAACCAATTATATGGAAAAAAAATTTGCGACATAAACAAAATGAAATACCTAATCTTAGAAAAATAAATTTTATCTAATGAATATAAGAATACGTCTAAAAATCGCTACGAGTTTTTGCGACAGTGGCTATTAAAGGGAATGATTCATTCGTTGTAAAACAGATTTGTGGAATCAGCAATTAACACTGGAATGGAGCTTCTACTGCTTCCGTGTAGAACCACTTAAACAGAGTATATACAATGTACACAATCAGCTTTACACGTACCTTTGTCTTATCTTAACGAATTTGAATTCGCTCGTTTCTTTAGTATAGCACTTTGCAAACTAAACACTTGTCTAAGCGCGATGTTTGCTGTAATTTTGACGTAAAGTGGTAACGCGACTATAAGTAAGTGGATTAAGGTATTGATCTAGTAGTAGAGAAACCATCGAGGAGTTGTGCGTTTTATCATGGTTCTGTGAAACTAACAAATGAATTTCGGTAATTCGAAAATTGAGACCAGTTTTATATGCTACTTTTTGATTCTTCGGGGTGGAAATATCTCTTAAATGTTAATGCGTGCCTTCCTATTTTCCTGTAATACTTATATCTTGAAAACTACAGTAGATATAGAAACATCGTTTAACGCAAATTAAATGTTTTTTACTCTATAAAACTATGCAATGTAATTGTTTAATTATTTTTGTGGCAGGGAATGTTTTTTATTGAAACTATCAATTTCGAACAATTCCACTGTACAGTTTCATAGCCCATGAAAAGCATTCAATTTTCATTTTTGAACAACCTGTACAGTACTGAATTGTTAAGAAATCGTGTATCAGCTGCAATCAATTCCTCTGCTTTCGTTTCAAAGTCTTCCTTAAAATCTACCAGCAAGAAATGACCTCGGAGTACAAAGTGGTAAACAACACATTCATCGTGTAATGAACCGTGTTGTAACGATCGAGTTCAAACTGTTTACAATCGCAAGTAACCTTGATATTTATTTATCCCATGGAACGGTACACTTCTTCGTGCGCAGGCGTAAGATGAACCGGAAACCGTTAAGGATCACACGACAGGCTACAACGTTTTTATTGTTGGATCTCATGATTGTTCGTGCATGCAGAGTGTGTTTCGACCAGGAATAAGTTTTTTTATTATTGGACCACATAAAGTCTTCAACTGTATAAAATATGCTGCCCCACCAATAGATCTTTTTTATTTACGTGTCGCATTAAATGATCATTGATTTTTTCGTGTGACGTTTAATCAGTAATTACAAACGGATTATTCTGAAATCAAGTAATACAAAATGCAATTTGAATAGGAGATAATGAATGACAGCGATGGGTAAGAATTTATTTATGAATGACGAATACGCTTTCAATCTTATTATGGTTTTATAGTTTATTCCAGCAACCATTTACGTATTAATAGGTCATTCGTTACTTGAGTAACAATTCGTTCAATATTGTAAGTAAATTCTGTTCTCTTGTATTTGCATTTATTTTGACTAACATATGTCACATATGTCAAGGTAGCTTCGAAGAAATTTTTTGTCAGCTAACTCTTTCCAAATAAATTACATGACTCGAGTTAACTTTCTATTTAACTTTTTAGTAATAGGATCAATGCACACATACCTGCCCGCGGTTACATTTGAATTTACATGATTTCAATAATTTGTCGAATTTTAATCCAATAATTTAGGAGACAATCTGAAACAAAAGATGCCCTCGATTTCGAATTAGAAGAAACAGTGTTACACGATATGATTTTAATAGAAAATCAATAAGTGGTTCCAAAATTTTCGCAAGCAGTGTATATTCACGCAAAAGAACCAAATTACAATTATGTTAAGTTAGATAATGTTATAATAATATGAATAAAATTATAAATACATTTCACATGCATTCATTTTTCTAAAACAGTAGAATATACACACTTTCTTCTTGCTGAACGAAAAGCACTCACACTTGTCTATTAAAATCTTGAGGGATAATTACAAAAGTGCACTAGAAATTCCTATTTATAAATCTTCAGCCCACAAGCGATGGTTTTGCTTAAAGTTACGTTTCAGGCATGAATAATTAATTGAAAGTATGAAAGAGGATATTCTTCGCGACGATAGCCCGTCTTCCCGAATTCACGACAAGAACACGCGGATGTTTTCTGTTCTTCCGTTTTCCTCGCGCAGAATGTCGTTGTTAAATCGTGTGGTTGCAAGATCGCCGTTGCACATAGCACGTGAAGCGGCGCACAAAGGGGAAACTCATTTTCAAACTTCAGCTTTTCAGCGTGTGAGTGTTTGTGGTCAGCATCAGCCTGTCGATAATAATTGCGCAATTTCTTGTCGTAAAGGTACACTTAATTCTGTTCTTACACAATTCGATTTAACACGCTCTAGAATAAAATTAAATTCTCCTTTTCCACGATTTATTTTGATCTAACACAACCTCATAAATTTTCCCTTTTAATTATCTTCACTAAACTTTAATTGTAAGAAAAAATTTTCCCACCTGTTTTTCTAGGAAATTGTTCTCAATTCAAAAACTTCTTTGAAATTTGCAGTTAAGGTTACTGCACACTCTCAAATAAATGATTTACCTGCTTTTTACGACTTATTTTGAACTTGATGACTTATCTCGCAAATGACGCAGTCAGAAGACATTGAGGTGGAAAAGATTTTTATATCCCAATGGATCTCTTTGCACTTATTTGTTATGTAGATTTCTAGTTTACTTATATCAGAAATATTTATTTAGTGCGGATAGTTCTGGCTTAAAAAATAAGTATATTATCATATTTGAAGTATATTTTTTCGAATATTCCCCCCAAAAAGAATACACGAAGCATTTCCAACATTTTTTTGGCAGCATATTTTAAGATCTTAAATACTTAAATATTACATATTCCAATGTTTTATATATTACATAATATTTACTAGAGAAAACTGTAAACTTGGGTACCACCATGAACACGTGATATACGAGTTAGGCTTGAATTAGCATAAATTAAGATTGACAGAGTGATAACACTCTGATCGAATGACCAGAAACCGTAATACATATAAAAATAAAACGTGCCGTAACGCTAATAACATTCCTTGATCATGTTTGGGCAGGGAACAGAACAGCGGTACAAACAACAAGAAAGACATATAATTTTTTATGGAAAAATATGTGGAAATTGTAGTATAAAGTTTTTTCACAGGGGTTGAAAAATTTGAAGCAAAAGTTCTTTTAACGTTAACATAGACACTACAACCAGATTTTCAAAAATTTTATATCGTAAATTCGACTTATACTTTCACAATTAATCACTCCATCTTTTTGCAAAACTGTATACTGCAAGTTCGATTTATTTTTTCAGAAAAAAACAGAAGCGTCCACTCTACGATTACTACACCACCCTATGCATTGTTCCTAATCGATCAAACAGTTAAGTATCGAATCATCGACCACTTTTCCACACTTTTCCTTTCAGTGCAGCCGCGTAACTACTTCGCAAATGTGACGCTGCGACGTGTACACAACACAACGAGTAACGTAATCGCATGTGGTATGCAGGCACTGCACATGGATGAAAATCGAAAACGAGCAGCGTCCGTTTCGAAATATCGAAAGTTAGCCAGGCCTTTTTCCGACGTTCAGTCATTCTGCATTCGTTTCGGCCGACGCTGCTCCAAATGAAGCACCTTCAGTGACAGCGCGAAAGAAAGGTATCGACTTTGCGCAATCCGGCATAATGATTTTCGAGTAACCGATAACGATGGGGCCAAACACTCATCACGAGTGCAAACACTTATAATCGAATTCTAAGAGGATTTTACAAGTGGACGCTGATCGATAGCAGTATTTTGAAATGTAGGTACTTCAGCTATGATGGAGTGTACTTAAATCTTGTGAGTAGTGTTGGTTCTTTCGTTTTCTAAAAATTTAATTACTCGTACATTATGTATGTGTACAGATTACATAAAGTAATGGGCAAAAGAAAGTTTAAAAACTATAGGGCTATGTTTCTATTCATATTTCACAGAATCTCTCAGTTAACTGACACAAAAGCAGACAGGTTTTGAAAAGAATTGTTAATATATATGTAATAATATGAGTAATGTATGATACTACTAATAAAAGTATATTTTATTAATTATGTTACTGTGTGAAATGTTAAAAGTTTACCAAGTTACGAAATAACTTATTAATATTAATAAGAAAATCGTAATGAAGCAATACGGTACTGGAGACGTGACAAAAGTAATTACATTGTATATTAATTGTATAAACTAACAACGTTAATTAAAAGAGTTAAATCATTTTATATCAATAAAGTACAATTTACTTGAAATCTATAATATAATAAGATTGTTAATTTTAAACTACTTAGTGTTATCAATAGTAAAGAAATGAAATAATGTGATGAGTCATGTCTACTGGGAAATTATAATTTTTCGTGGAACAGACAGTGGAGCTTGAAAATAATATTCAGAGAATAAATAGATCTATTTACGTCATCATCGACGTGAACGACCTTCGATATTATGAATAAGTTTCTGCAGACACGTGGGTAGCATGATCTGAGCTTCATTTGTTACACATATATAGTTTGTACATGAACACGTATACGAAAGATTGACTATCAACAATGAATTATTCATAGCACTTAGAACAGCATCCTGCTACTGAAACGGTTCCTTACTTTTTAACATCCGCAATGCAAACAAGGATGTCACTCCAGTTCAGTTAACACCTGATCCTTAGGTAATTATATTGAGTACAATATTTATAACATTCATGCTACTTATGGCTAATGAAGTGGATAACATACGAAACGATATTTTTCTAAGAAATGCTTAGGAAGATCAACTAACAATGATTTGAAGTTAATCACAGAAAATATGGATTTAAGAATCACTAATCCAAAGAAATATGGGTCTTCCTGATTTTTTCTGCGCTCTATCTATGCTTCTGTCTTTCTTTTTTTAAGTAGAATTACTACTGTGCGAATAAAGAGCAAATTGCAATTAGTTTTGTCACCATTGATGAGGGTTTTAATTTATAAAACAAATAAAGAAAATAATGTCGTGGAAGTGTTCGTCGTAGAAGCTTTACTTTTTAGTTGTAGCAAACTAAAGAAATTTATCGACATGGTATGTTCGCTGTCTCAAAGATCTGTTAGAAAATATCAAATGATTTGCTTCATTGATTTTCAAAAAATATTGCATATAACACTTTTTTCCCCCTTTCCTTCTTTAACTACCAAAAATATCTGCACGTAATTAAAATTCACCCCGTGAAGGAATCCTCTCGAACAACTCAACGATATAAATCGAATAATTTATGTATGTGTTTTAGTTGTAATGTGTCTCTATGAGGTTCATTGTATTCTTTTTCTTTTTCGTTCAAAATGGGTTTTACCCGTACAAGTGAAATAAATAAATAAATACCATTAATAATACCACTTCTCTAAAAAAAATATCACTGCACGCGTCTAGTGCAAGCAAGATCCTTCCATCAACAGCTATTACTTCCGTCGATTCACCGAAAACCACTCTAATGGAAGTCCAAATATTAACCACTCGCGGTGGCAACATTAACATTACATTACTTCTCGCGTCGACGAGACACTATGAACTTTGCATCGTCGCGCGAAAACACAAAAATACCTCATCGTTTATCCAATTAATAAACCTTCGCACCCAACCGTGATACACGGCTAGCCTTGTACTAGCCAATGCCAGCAAACACTCGTTACCCTGGAATACTAACGTTAATTTTTTGCGACACTAAAGCTAACGCCGTACCTACCCCACGCTGTAAACGGTAACCTTGGAAAAGTATACCTAAACGAAAGAGCTTACAGTTCATTAGTGGGACACATGGGCCATTTATTCTCCCTTTCCTTTGATATTTACATTAATTTTATCATATTTGTCCTACCCCGTTATTATATGCCAAATGCTTGTTACCCCGTCATAAATAAATAAACAAGCATTATTCTCGCAGGGTTAGCAAGAAGACCGGGGGAAAAAATAGACAAAGGCTCACCGTAAAACGGATTGGTGTCCTGAACGTCGAACTTCTCCCGTTTCCACGGCACCTTGCCCGCCTCGACGGTGTGGTTCCTCAGGTTGCCGATCAGCTCGATCAGGGTGAAATTGTTGGAGGAGTTGGTTTTGTTGCGTGACAGAACACGGAGTATCTGTTCATCCTGCAGGGTGTTGAGTCCCCCAGAAGCCAGCACGTCCACGTCCACCGATTTCCCAGCGCAGCACAGCTTCGTCAACAGGAGCAGCGTCCACGCTCTGAGGAACGTGGCCATGGTCACCGAAGAATGTATTCAGAGCCGGGTGTCTCCTCGTTATCCGAATTTGCCGCGAGCAACGATCACAGGTAACTCTATAGGATCGTTCGACCATTCGACATGAATCTTGAAAACGGCGTTGTGGCGAACTGGGAGGACCGATGCCTATAGACGCGGTACGAGTGTCGCCAGACGCTGCCCAGGTGGGATCCTCGAAAGCGCGTGGCGGACGGACGTGTTTCGATTCGTGGGAGAAATTTGGGCGAGGTTCGGGGAGGATTGGCAAAACAATGCTACCGAACGTTTTACGGACTCTCTATTGCCTGATCGTTGGAAGACGAGCTTTATGAGTGATCGTGAAACCACGGAGTCACCTGTCCGAACGAAGAGGGCGAGAAGAGGGGTGGACGTTGCCTTCCTCCTCGCCTCCCACTCTGGCTGTCTTAAGAGGACCTTGCTGCTCGATGTCAAATTGCTGGAGACAATTGCGTAAATCACGCCGTACCATTGTTATTCTTTTTTAAAACGACGACGATTATGATACGTGTATGTAAATTAAGTCAGTTGAGAAATTAACGAGTATTTCTCCACTTGCTGAACGGGGAACGTGGAACGTGGTAGACAGGTTCTCGCTCCGGATTCTAATTTTTCAGCTTGCTTTTAGGTAATTAGATAGGATTTGTGGTGTCGGTTGTCTGTCAGGTGGAAGTTTAACGGCAGAATTGAAAATTGGGAAGGTAAAAACGGTTTCCTTCGTTTCTGAGTTCAAGCT
The DNA here is from genome assembly GCA_963971345.1 of Andrena flavipes. Classification (NCBI taxonomy): domain Eukaryota; kingdom Metazoa; phylum Arthropoda; class Insecta; order Hymenoptera; family Andrenidae; genus Andrena; species Andrena flavipes. Next base: position 8,144,621 of record OZ020481.1, read on the forward strand.
TCGGACACCTTTTTTTTAACGATTATGTCTGTGAAGTAACAGCAGCAAAATTCAAACTGGTTATGGCTATTTTTGACTACGCGTAGGAGCTTTCGGGTAATCTGCCGTCAATCTTTTCAGGAATTAATTAGATACATACTTGAGGCTTCTTGCTTAATTGAATTCGTGAGAGGTTTCGAAAAAGATTCTCAGGGAATTCAGTGTGTTTAAGAAGTATGGGAGTTTGTTATATATTATAATTTGTAAAAGAATTCTTTTAATTCAGTGTTAATTGAAAATCATCATCTGTAGTAATTTGTAAAATAACTTTTGCTTGACAAATTATCGTTTTTGCCTGCTGATTTAACAAGCTCCGTGGCGTGGTATTTATTGCAAATGAAACTTTCATTCGAAGGAAAAAAGTATTTCCCCATTCACTGTCGAAATCAGAATAGAACAAAAAACATCGCAATCTACTTTTCACACCACTTGAGTCCCACCAAAAATTGAGATTCTCACCGTGGCATGGAACGTGTTAACTTACTACTATATAAGTTATAAGAAAGTGTCTGATTTCAGGGGAAACAGTGCTTGCGATTCGGGAATAAAACAACATGCATTTTACATTCACAGAATATCCTTAATGGCACTCTACGGACTACGAGCAATGTTATTTTCGTTTGAATCGATAAGTCACCGCGAAACACTCTGGTAATACATATCTCGCATCTTTTTACGTATTCCTCTCAAAGCACATTGAACTTGTGCCGAACTTTTACCTGAACAGTAAGAATTTCAATGGAATTGCATTTGAAATTCTAATATGAATATACTGTTTCCTTAGAAATATTTATCCTCCATTATTCTGATTTCTGTTTTTCTCTCAAATGCTTAGAAGGAAATGTATATGGAACATAAATTGGAAGTTATAGTTTTCCTTCTTTTATATTGTGATACATTTCGGATTTGCTAAATGGAAGTTTGTAACTAATAAATATGAGGGCCCTGTAAGTTGACACAGAAGTATGTAAGAAGAAATATAAATTGTTAATTGATTTTACATATAAAATATTATTAAGTTAGATGTACATGTTCATGTGGTTGATTGCTTTTTACTTAAATAGTAACTCAAATAATAATTTAGGCCCAAATAATATATGACTTTCAAATGATAAATAGTAAATTTTGTTTCCATTTCATACTTCACAAAATTCAAATTACCATATCTATAAGTAACACATATTATCTGTATTATACATATATTGCAGCTACTAATTCACAAAAGTTTCATATTAAACAATTGTAACAGAAAAATCACAAACACTTATTTCACAATAAAATCTATATGAAATAAAATTGACCCGCACTTGTTTTTGATTTAAACATTTCGGTTATAGAGGGTTGTTTTTCAAATGGCCAAATATTCGAGCAAAAGTGTTTTTTTTTAAACGAAGATTGAGTTATTAAAAAAATTGCCTTGATTATCTACACAGTTCGATACTATACTTGCTGTAACGTAGCCAACTATAAATCATACATTTGCGACGAGCACGTTATCTTCGTTGCACAGGCGCGAATTGCAATAGAGAGTGGGTCGGGGACCCCTGTATGTTGCATTCTTCAGCAATTCTTGCAACACATTCTATTCGTGCTCGCCATGAATTACGCCTTTGATTCTATATTTTTTATCGACGCGGAGTTTAACGAACACCTAGTGACAGCAACTTCTTCGAAAATCAAATTTATGAATTTGGTAATGAGAATTCTTAATAATAATACTGTTACAGCGGAGGTTCTCCTGCATTTTGATTTCGCATTTGCAAGTAACGCAAATTCCTAGAAATTATTTTTGCTCAGTTTTTTTTAAGTACTATATACCCCTAAATTCTTGGACCCGTTTCTTAAATCACTCCATGTAATATTCCAAGCAGTCTACAGAATATTGTAATATATATATATAGATATCATATTTCAAAAACATTCTTTCGCGATTATTAGCTTCTACGATGACAATGACCGTATACCTGATCCAGACACATTAATCACAGAGAGTGTATTTTCAAACCTAAAATATTTTAATATGTATTGGAGGAGCTGTGGTAATTCTGCTATTTCAGCATTGATGAATAATTATTATAAACCAATCCATAATAAAAAAAGCAGCTTGAAAGTTAACAGAATACCAGTGTGTCCTTGATGAAACGAAAATGTACCCGAGACCGTTGAGAAAGAAAGAAAACAACGTCACACGTGTCCTTAAACTTGAATTCATTCATCCGCCGAATGTAATTAAAAATTCGAGTGTCCCGCTGCATTTAAACTGCTAATTATGAGCGTCAAAGTGTTCCCAGACGTCCTAGCCAAATGTGTCCTCACGTTCGCTTATTATTACGTCAGAACTGTCATCGATGACGATCAGTATTAAAGCGACACTAAACTATGCGTAGGTATTTATACGTATAGCAGGGATTTCTTTATATTTATAACAAAATTGTCTCGAGATTTGAAAATGTAGTATGGAAATACGTGTAATTAATACTTACTGTCCATTTCTAAATATTTATACCTAAATATAATTAATATCGAATAGAGGTTTTTTGAGAAGGTAGAAGCTACAAACGCTTAAGGAATTTCACGATCTTTCAGCGTTTCTAGCTCAGAGCACCGTTAACCGATTTTGATAAAATTATAAGCATGTATCTCGTATCCATCCGGAACGTAGCCCAAAACGAGTAGAGCGTGGTCATATAATATTAATTTTAAGTCACATCTCGCTTGTAGGGCGAAACACTTGCGTAACGCGTTTACATAAGCGGGGATGGGGGTTAATTCGATGCTGAAAAATGGATCAAGTACAGGATACTGCGAAAAAAGGATTCAGAGTTCGTGGGGTAGATAGTAAAAAGTAGGGGTGCGGGTACCTGAATTTACAAGACTCGATTTGTGATTCGGGAGCCGAATTTTTTGTTTAAAAATTCTTACATCTGATCTCATTGCAAAATCATAACTTAAAAGTTATCGAGCAACCGAGACGCAAAAACATAGGACACCCCTAGTAATCAGTAGGCGGAAAAATGAAAAGATAATTTAAAAATGGTAATAAAGGTAAATTAAAAATAGAGTAATTAGTCACCGCTAAGCGAGTAAATAAAATATGGTAAATTATAAATGGACAGAAACGAGACTGAGAAGATTAAAGTAAAGTTTAAAAGTAAGTTGTGATACTAAGCATGGGGGGGGGGGAGGCAGTAAGAATTATACAGTGAGTGGGAAAAGGAACTAAGAGATGATGTGAACGAAAAAGTTTAATTAAGTAAATGGTTAAATGTAAGTGTACCAGCTGAGGTGAGGTATTGTGTAAAAGGGGAAACAGGAATTTATCCGTATGTAGGGAGCCCTCTAAGTTGGGGGTGAGAAATACGTTTGCTTCAATATTTTGGAATCTATGCACTGTGAAGCAAAATCTTTTAGACAAAAATAATGTATTTTTCGTCAATTTATTTAAACAATGTACTAAACAGTAGTCATTTTTCATCGAATCTGATTACGTGGCTGAGTTTGTTATAAAAAAAATACATGATTTTGGACTACAAGATTTTTCTGTATGGTACATAGTTTCCGAGATATTGGAAGAAACGTGTTTTTCACTCCAACTTTGAAAGCTGATTTCACACCCCAAATATGGACTTTGCCGATAAAGTAAATACGTATCAAATATTTTTTCGTGAAATTATAATCTACGTAAAGCTCGTTAAAATCGTTGGGCGATGCCTTTTATAAGCCGAACACAGAAAAATCAATATCTACTTTCGGAATTGGACTCTTGGTGCTGGTAGGTGCTATAAATACTTTGCATGGTATTATTCATCACACAAAGAGTGATGACAACGTCCTACCTTACCTCATTTTTACGTCGGCGTTTATAGAAAGCATTCTGAGTATTTTAATTCCATTTTTACATATACTTCGTAATTCGTTTGCCCTAGGGCAGTGGTAATGAATTAAAAATATTAGGTGTACTAAAAATACGTTAATTAGGCGATAATATATTAGTGATGGTACGAAAATAGTTGAATAAAATGCAGATACTCAAATTTGTAAATATAATACATAGGTATCTACATTATGCATAGCTCATAAATGAATTTAAAAAGAAATGCCAAATCTAAAAAAACGAAAGTTATGCGAGGTTTAAATACAGCAACTCCGTTGCACCTCAAAAATCACGCTTACGTAAAAGCTCAACTTCACTAAATCTCAGTGCAATAAACACGATAAAAGAAGATTATAAAATTTTCCAAGTACCATGGATTTGCCTTCACTAACCCAGTTATTCATTTTTAATTACCCCTAATTTATATTAGAAGACTTACTTAATTACATGAAAAAATATGTATGCGTTTCTGCTAAATTTAATTAGTGAAGAACTATGTAGAGAACTATCAAGGCAAAGATTTCAGAGGGTCTATCTCTGAAGCGCTTCGAGAACGGTTATAAAAATCTGCATATCAACAGAAATGTAGGTAGAGACATTGAAACAGGTATCCAGAAATATCTCTTGCAATCATATCCAATTTCCAATTTGTCGTGCCTCTCTTATTCTTACATAAAAGAAACGTCTTATATAATTTTCTCATTTCTTCTTCTCTATTATTCTATCCATTATTATTTCTTCGTCCTTCTTATATTCAAATAGAGATTCGCGAAACCTTCAAGTGCTGCTATGCAATCGCCTACCGAAGAAAAATTCTGAAGAAAGCCCCGCTTACGTAATTCTTCGTTGACCGGCATAACGTCCTCTGTTTCCGCATTGTCCGTTCAGAAAATTTATTCGGTTACACAGAGTACGTGAAGTTTATGAGTAATGCTCCGAATATTCTAAAAGGAGGCCCGAGAAAAGCTCGAAGAAAGTTTCGATTCGTTAAGCGCATAATTCATTTTGCGAGTCCACTGCAAGGCGGGGAAAGATTCGAGGTACGAACGGAGACAGGGTGAGCTCTCGTGCACACATGAGTTGAATTTTGAAACATAACTTTCCCATGCGAAGCTGCAATTACGAGGAAGAAGACCACTTTTAAATTTCCTCGAGTATGCGCGCAATTATCTCAATTCTACATATTTTTTTACTATGTTTCTGCGACAACGAAAAAATTTGTACTAAAATTGTTGCTTATTTCCACACAGGTTTGTACTACGAAGTTAAAAACTTAGCTTAGTAGCACAAAATATTAGCAAGATTGTATCTCTTTTATATATTTAAATATACATACAACATTTATTCTAGATTAAGAAGCAAATATTTATTTCCGAATGCACGGAAAATATTCATTTTATATTATGAAAAAAATATTTTTTCCAGATATGAAGTAAATATTTATTTACTTTACATTTTCTAAATATTCCTTTTAAATTTCCATGAATATTTAGTTCATACTTTCTAAACATTTATTTCACATTTTCTGTATATGTATATGATATTTGGAATCAACATTTTTTTCATATTAAAAAGTGTGACTAAAAAATTATTTTCTTAATATTTGTAAAAATATTTATCCAATATTTTATGCTACTGGGGTGAAATCAGATTTGCAAAGTGTCCTACAACCGAATCTCGCCTTTGCGCAACATCATACAAGTTACTTTCTTTGTATCCCTTTTCATTTTGTGCGATAAAGACATAATAATAATAATTTAGACCCCACTCTGCATAATTTATAAACAATTCTGACATTCTGGAAATTTTTACCGAACGTTTATGCCAATTCTGAGAAAAATAATAACACTGTCTTATGGAAGATTTCGACATTTTAACGTCTCGACGAGTATCAATACTCGCGAAGACCTTGATCAAACGTATGATTTGTTTTAGACGCTGCATTATAATACTGCCGTGTGCAGCTTGGAGCATATTAAATATTTGATCAAATATTTATAACGCCTGTTATTGACACGTTTTGCAATCCATGGACGACGTGTGATGCAAATTTAAATCTATTATACTTGTCTAAACACATCGTACAACTGCTATATAATAAATGAACGGTAGACTAGACGGTCGTAGATCGTAGCCACAATAAATTGTTTACGTAGATCCATGTTGCTTTAGTATGTACAATGTACAACATAGTCAGCATATGTTAACCTTCGTGTGCTACACATGGAACGATCGTGACTAATTGATTCTACATATTCATTTCTCCTGCCAGAGATTTTTCTGCTTACAATAATAACTTTAAAACTGTATACCTAAATGGTATCATTTATGCTTTAAGGATTTTAACATATTTATAATATACGGGATGTCCCACCCTTTTTCAGTTGTGATGATACAAAAAATATTTCATATATAATTTGAATGGTATGCGTGGATATTGATTTAAGTTAGTTACTTTGATTGAATTCCGCTCAAATTATAGATGAAATATTTTTGTTTGTATCATCGAAAGTTAAATGGATATTTAGATGGGACACCCTGTATCGAGGAATTTGATGAAATTTTGGTAGTAAAGGATGTAAGTTTAAGGGTGAGAATAATATTAAAGCAATAGCATCAGTACCAGAAGAGTTGAAGTATCGTTTTAGTATATTAATGCGTTTTAATTATGTCCGTGCGAAATGTGATATATATTTATTATATAGAATATATAATTAGATGGTTATGCTATTGTACTATTCTTACTACTCATCGTAACTCGTAAGTATTAAACTTCGAAGAGTTTCTTAGTTCAGATATTATTTCCCGAAACCAAATTAATACCAAATTTCATGTGTATAATTTACAAAACATTACCCCTTAGGTATCCATGATCAATATTAGTGACAGCAAGAGTTTCCGACTCTTAAGAGACTAAGAAAATTAAAATTTCTCGATAATTTATACCTTCCGTAAATACTTTTATGCTCCAGTAGAATATACTTATTTTTAAACGATCAGAATCTCATATGTCAAGTAACGGGGCTTTATTGGATTAAATTCTATTACTTTATTGGATTAAATTCTAAATATTTGACAGTCTCTACTGTGTCTTATGAATAATAATATTGGCTTGCTACAATACTGCAAAATGTGCTAACGCTTTTATTAGACTTTATGAATGTTTGACAAAAGGTTCCCGCAAATAAGCCCATGTACATTCGGAGTGTAAGTAAATAACTTGCCGCGTCATATTTTAATTAATTCGTCGCGACTTATACAAAGTACGGGACAGTAAGGGTACCTACAGCGTATGGAGAATATTATTTTAAGGGACAAAATTAATTCCTCGCTTCTGTGTTAAACACTAAATACCGTGTTCCTGACTATTCTACCTGAATCGGTCAATATTTGATTCGGTAAAAGCGTTCCCGTGCTTCGACGTTCCCTTCGCACCTGTCATTCGACGATTTATTTATTGAACGCAAATTGTCTTCCGAGCTACTCTGCGCCAAATAGATTACTTTCTGCACTCGATGTTAGACATTTTAATGAGATTGAAACATGATGTAGTCCGCGTGAAATTGTAAGAGGCTTAGAGTAATAATTTTGAGAATAAAAATTAATTTACAGAGTGCAAGCTTTGACGCCATGTATTGTTTAAACAAATTCAAAACGCGTAAAATGATGACTTAACCCTCTCCCCAATTTCACGCGGAATACACTGTATTTCAATTTCATAAAAATCCCTTGCATCAAATACAAAAAGTGGTAGATTTGTAAAAATATGTGTGATTCGGATGAATTTTCATTTTATAGCTACATAACGTTTAATGTGTTGTTTTTAAATGTAGTTTCCATTAAGAAATATTAGTTAACGTTCACCGTTCATTTACACAAGTTATTGGTATTATTAACTTGGTAAAATTAGGCGAAAGTAGTTGTAGAAATATATTCAACCATCCTCAAATAAATAATCCCATGCACTACTTAAGTTGTAAAATAATATATTGAGATAAAACATATTATAATAATTTAATATGTTTTACCTCTTAACATCGTTATCATTATCCAAATTATCATTTAACTTATTATAACTGTATATATTCAAAACACTACGAATAAATATGGAAAAATTATTCAACTACAGTAACATTTTAATAATTATCTAATCATAAGATCAACATCTACTCAAAATTGTTTGAATAATACCTGGATTTCTGCTTCGCTGAAAGTGCTCCAGACAGGGGGGTGGAGGTGAAAACAAAGTGGAAGTTGTCGTTCCTGGAACGACCCTCGCTAATCACATAATCACAAGTCGATGCTTCTTCAGACCCAGATTATAACACCTGATTGATTTCGGGGTAGAAATATCGTAGATTCCTCTGAAACATTGGTAACAATTTCAAGCCAAAGATCAGCTTCAATTATGGACTAACATAAATATACGCTCGATCTATTAATATTATTCCATCGCGGCTACCAAAACATTACACAACGGGTTTCTTACAATATTTATTATGTCAAGATCAAAATTATTGCTCTTTCCGAGTATTCATATAATTTCTGCCAGTAAAAGCATAAATTAAACTTAAATAAATCGTGTCACACATACTTACAACTCTAGTAATCCATACAGTATACACATGCCACATTGCTGGCTGCACAATGAAGCTCAATGACACCCGAGTAATACAAAACAACACCATTTAACGTTACTTATAAACATTATCACAAAACGGTTTACAATTAGAAAGTCAACGGCAGGCTTACGAAAGCTCCTCAGAAATTCAATTGATCGTTCGGCCGTGGTCGGCAACCGCCGCCGCGGCTCGTGTGCGTCGCGACGTGCGCGGCGCGCATCAGGAACAAAATCGGCACGTCGTGCGCGCTTGTCCAGTGGCCAGACCGAATTCGATCACGAGGCGAGCGAGAAGCGATGACGCAGTCCCCGTAGTGTTACCCATCGTTCCCTCTCACAAGGTACAGCGATGACGCGAACGGCGTCGTGTGCGTAATCCCCTGTAGACCGGCTGAAAAACATTTGGCAGGCTTCCAGCCCTCTGCCGCGTCCCGTGGCCATCGTCCTCTCTCACCTGTACCCGCGCATTTGTCCCAGGCATCGTGCACACCGCGCACACGCTCCCCTCTGCTGCGAAGCGACCGTGTGCTTTTATCCTCGCAGTATCGATTCGCGGGTGGCTGGTTTACAACCGGCGTGTGCCACACTGCATCGCGCGTCCGCGCTGACAGCGGACTTCCGAATGAGTCGTAGATGCGTGTGTGCGACTAGCCCAGTGTCCGAGGAGCGGTTCAGTGAGCCACGCACACAGCAGACGGACACGCTTGAACGCCTCGATGGTGAGTTTACGATTCAGACGACGTCGCGTTCTCGCCGCCTCGTGACTCCTTCGCCTCTGTCCAAATCATTCACGTTGCACCTGCACTCTCGATACGCGTCTGCCTACGTGACCGACCCCCGAGCATTGTGACAATTTTCACGGACTTTCGTTTTCCCACACCCCCGCTGTCTCTTTGTGCTCGTCTCTGTTCGTAATTTCGTATCGCGATCTCGTTTGATCGTTGGCTGTACTGCTTTCCCCAGTGTTTGTTTGGTATCTACGCGCTGACTGCTGTCGCTTGTGTTTACGCGACAGAGTCCGTTCGGTACACGGATAGCTGTCATCGGCGCGGAGACAGTTTTTGGAATCTACCGAAAACTGTTGACTCTGTAATCGGTTTTATGCACCGTGATAGTGTATGCTTCGGTAGACGAGCTTTTACGCCGTGCACGTGATCGACGCAAGGTTCGTTCCATTGCAATCCATGAATCGATTAGTGTCTTCTCAGGGTTGTTGCATGAGTACATGGATCTAAAGAACGGTGCGTAAAATAAATAGGATTATGGTCGCTGGTTGTGAAACGTGCGGGGAGCATGAGGGGAAGGTATTTTCTACCATCTTTGTATGGTTAACTGGTGCTGCCGTTTGTGTCATGCGGCGGGAAAGTTTGAAACTGCACACCGGAATTTTATGCATTTAAAATTAATCTGTGAATCATAGACTGATTATGTTTCTGCGTGACCAGTTATGTTTTATAAATTCAAAAATGTTTTTACAAGTAATACCTATATGAATTGTAATGTAAAGTAATACTTAAACTCGCCTGTAGAGTGCGTCATCCGTTGACCATACCGAGACAGTTGAACGTCACTTGATTCTTCTAGCGACTTAATCCCCCCAATCGCAAATTAAAATTATGCACCGTTCCTTAAGTCCATGCACGAGTAATTTCCGTTTTATACATTTACGGTGTCTATTTATACGGTAAAAGGACGAAGATCATACGAGATTTTTCACACTTGCCGTCGCCGCAAAGACGGAATACTTCAATACGATCTTCGCATTTTTTACCGTGAAAACGGTGCCGCATAAACGGATTCCGTGTATGTGCGAAATAGGGCTTAGCCTTCAGAATCGCAATTTTTAACTACGTGAATATACTTGAATGTTTGCTTCATGTTACATATCGCGAGTTTACGATTAGAGCAGTCCGAACTTTTTCCGCGTTTGCGTTTTTAATGCCGCTAGGCTCCGAAAGTAATGTATTCCCATTATGAATAATACAAAAAGTAGTTATTATTATATTTTCGTACAGAGAATTTTTTTCAATTTTTGTACTGTAAGGATATATTTATTAATTATACGCGTAATAAAAATTGGAATGTTGGTAAGGTCTGAATTATATCTGGGGTAGAATCTTTTTATTTAATAACAATAAATTATTGCATTAAAATTGCATGAATTTAGTTATTTACCTCATACCTATATTAGAAAATATTTGAAGATATTAGACACGTAGAAGTTCTAGAAATGAGTGGAAATTTGTGTTGATACAATTTGATCATACATCATCATTATGTATAGATTTTATATTATTATGATTATATAACAGTAAAATAAACGTGAAGATTTTAGATAACTTGATGGAAACAGAGAACTTCAGAACTTAATTCTTTCGTTTGATTAAGGTATCGTTCTAAAATTTGTAAAATGTAATTAATCATAACACTTAAATGACCCAAAATTTAAAAACGAAGCAAATTATTTAAAACAAATGTGTGATGGTAAATAATAGTTTTAGTTTCATAAAAGAGGTATTAGAAATTTTTTAAGGAATAAGACTGTTAACTGAACGTCTTACAATTTCCCCAACCAGTAATATGAAAATAATGAATTGTATATTAGATTTCATCTGCCAATGCAAACAACTTTACCTGTTATTTTAAAAAATAATTGAGTGTGCTTATTTAAATTGAATATAGGTACCGAGTAAGTTCGTTTCACATATAATTTCTTGAACAAGCTATTAACGATAATCTCCGTTTCTTAAATTATAGAAATAAACTCCTCCGAAAGCAGTGAATTGCATTACAGCTGCATTCATATTTATTGACTTTCACAATGCGAATTGCATTTCTTCGATATGTTGGAGATAACTGGCTGAGTTAAAGAGTATCGGACGATTGTTATTCAAGGCATAGCCTGTTAGTGGAATATATGAGATCACCTCACTCGTTACCTTTTATGGCACATAAAGATAATAAGATTCTGAGAGCGAACCTACGCTTGCAAGAATTTCTTCTAAGTAAAAGGGAAGTCGAGCGTGAACATGACGTCGGCTGATCTCTGCTTTCGTTAATCAGCGAGCTGCCCTTTTTAGCTAATTTATTGTTCGTCGAAGCGATGCTGTACTTTTTAGGGCGGACATTTTCAACAACGTATCTAGCCATTGTTCCTCGGCCACGATAAAAAAAAAATATGTACCGCGGGAAGGACCACCTGACCCTCTAAAAATAGCGAAAGCACTTTCATACTTCCAGTCTTTGAGCAAGACCTTTGTCTCGAGAGGGTGACGAAATTCGAGCGAAGGAGATAAACGTTAATGTCGTTGGGACTCGGTTCTCACTTTTACTAAGATCAAAATTAACGTCGAAATATAAGAAAAATTACTGAACATAGTTACCAAAACATTCGCGAAAATACAAAATTATTTTTTTAATTAAACCATAAAAATAAAGAAGACTTGAACTGAAGGTTATTATAAAGCTTATATACCTAAGAGCCTTTTGGCACAAGATACATACTTTTATGGTTTGCAAATGGAGTTTTGGATTTGTTCCTTTGGCAAAGACAGTGCAGATATAAAATATAGAAGAAAGGGTAGGAAATGTATGAATTTATCCGAAATATCAGTGATAAAAGTGTCTCGTATGGAAAAGTAATGACTATTTAACGTTTCGCTCCAAAATATCGATGTTCTATCCGGTTAGTTCGTTTACTAGTAGTGGCAAATATATTTCTAACAGAAACTTTCGATGCATTTCTACATACGTGCTAGAACGAAGTGTTCGCGTGACAAGCATTGCGAAAACCGTATTCGTTGGTGGGTAGGTCGATAAGCGTAAAAGCAAGTCCGTGCCACGTAAGTAATTTGAAGTGCAGAATGGCTTCCTTTTAATCTTACCGCCTATTCAACATTATCACGAAAGGTAGCAATTAGTGTCAGTACATTATTACGAATGGTTTAAATATGAAAAAGATGAATAAAACACGTTGCAGAAATGATGATTGAGATTATGTTCCTAGAAATAATATTTTTAAGCATTCAGAATCATAGCTTCGAAAATATTTTAAGAAGTTAACGACGATTTGCCTATCCAAGAAGATTAATCAACCAGAGCAGAGAACCTTTCAGAATCAATATTTCCAAAACCAAAGCTTCGTTCTAAAAAAAGTGATTCCACAATTATTTATTAAATTAAATCTGGATTTATTTCATGGGTTGTACATACCATCTTTACCACTACTGTGGACTTTTAATCAAGCGCACACGTAGCTGAACAATTTTTCAACTCGGCTTTCTGGTCAACTCCTTTAAAAAAATTAGCTTCTACATTTTCAATTTGATTTGCTTGTAGAATCACATTTTACACGATCGTGCCACCGGTTCGATGACACCCGGTATATTAGGAGCACAGCTAATATTCTTTTCTTCGTGACATAAAGTGTCCTTTGTATTGGCTACGAATCACAACTGCCGTCGCAAACGATATTTTTTAACATCAAAAACAATGAATTAGGTGAAGCTGCGCAAAGCCTTACGAGATGACGACGTTTCCCCGCCGGCAGAGACAAATTGCCTAGCCGTTTCCGGCAATCCGAAGTTCAAGGGATACCGAAGGAAGCGTCTTGTTCGTGTCAAAGGTATCTTTTACTCAACGTGCTCATGCCAGACTTGTGTCTAACCCCCGTTATCAACGTTTCTACTAACCTGGATAACATTGCTTTATCTTCACGATCTAACTCTATTAATTCTGCTGGGGGCTTTGCTTCTGTTTAGCTCGAATTGATACTCCACTCGCAACAAATGAAAGGGATACGGGATTAGGAATAGGGTTTATTTAACTCTTGAATGGTGGATGGCTTTACAATGGAAAACATTGCGGCTGCAAGGTCCATTTTCATGCATACTTAATTTCATTCGTACACATCCAAGAATTAGTTTCTATATATTATTTTGATGTTGTTGTGATCAAGAATTGTTAGTTAAAGAAACGGTGTTAATAAGGAATAAATTTTATAAGTAGGTTGAAACATGGGATGGGTCTAAATCTACCCTGTAACCATCAGTCGAGGGTTGATAACTTTCATATAACTTCTGACGTTAGGTCTTTCAGAGCTACAAAGGTGAATTTACTAGACCTGATTGCGCTTTTATTACTTGCGATAATATTCTTTTTGGAAAAAGGGAATGTAAAGAATAGTGGAAGGGGATGTGAATATATACGTATGAAATGTGTTTATTAAATTCTAAAAACAAAAACGAAGTGTCACATTTTATGTAAAATATTCAAGTAATAATACAGCATTATTAGTCACTTCAGTATTCACTTAGCGTCGCGGGTTTACACTTTCGCTCGTTACTGTATTTGTGACATCTCAATTTGGCATGGTAGAACGACCACCTTATGTGTAAGTACCTGGCACGGAGAATTTCGCATTTTACTTAAAGAAATGAGGTCCAGTTTTTTGAAATGTCAATGTGGAAACAAAACTAAGTAGAGCTCCTTCAGACCAACAACTCGACCTCTTTATTATACTCGTTGCGTATCCAATTAAAAATGTACACTGCATTAAATGAATACGGAAAATCTTGCGTGGCACATGGTAGGTTGTTTCTTCAAATGCATGATGCGAGGGAACGTGGAACAAGGAAGTTGAAAGAAATAGGACAATATGTTAACCTCCTAACTGGGGAAGATGAGTTAACTCGTCATCTGGATATTCTTGTGGGCTGAGTAACACAAGTAGATTCGTCGCGAGAATTTTGAAATTAAATCATCTAAAACGAGTAAATGATGCGTTAGGTCATGCGTGGCACTTAGCGTGGATAAAGTTTCTTTTGGCTTAAAGCTTCATTCGCCTGCAATCATTTTTAACACTTTTACGGAATTTGTAAAGTTACACGGATAAGTAAATTTGCAAGAAACAAGCATACAAAAGTAAAACCCAGTTCGTTTGATTATTACGGTTTCATATTTTAAGAACTTAATAAATTGCTACGATAAAAATAAAAACAAATGTAAATATTAAAAGTAAAAAATATTTATTATTTATTACTGCAAGAATTTCAGTCTAAATAATACATTATTAAAGGAGGCATGAGGATTTGTAACAAGGGTTAAATATGCAATTTACCTTGTTAACAAACTGCAAAATTGCATTCTGTGCCCACGAGAAATAAAAATTGAATGGAAGAAAGTAAAATATCAGAGGTGAATTAATTTAGAATTCGAATTAAAAGTTGAATGCTCGCTATGTTTGCCAGAAGAGTGGGATAAAATTTATGTTCAGGAAAGTAGATAATCTGTCGGAAATGCAAAGAGCGATTTTTCGTAAGTGTTTGTCCATAGTAGACATAGTAATTCCAGTAATGTGGGTGCTTTCGAAACATGTTTGTAAAGCAAGGCCTCGAGTGCGGCAGAGGAATAAAAGAAGATAAAAAGAATAAATCTGCGCTTATAGAGACTCGGTCGTAAACCTTTCGACGAAAATTACTCGCTTACGATTAGTACACGAGATATCGTAGCGTTAAGGAAATTAAATAGCACACCGTATGACGCATTTATTGAATTTACCACCACGCTCGAAATCCGTTGTTATTAACTGCATGTGAATACCAACAATGAACGTTTGGCTTATTCAGTCTGTTTACGTGAAACGATGTGTTTGTTTATTCAAAACTAAGTAAATACGAATTCAGTTGGAAAATGATTTTTAAAAAATTCTGTACTACTATTTAGAATGATACAATTAATTTATTTATGCATATTGCAGTGGATTAATATTCTGTGTTTACAGTTCTCTCCACTCAATAAAATTTCGTACTTGTATTTAAAATAGGATCCGTGTACAAACGACATATATTTTACACTAATTTAATATTTACATTTTCTTTTGTGCGTTCAGCATTCAATTGAAAATTTGATATATATCCAAGAAGGTTAGTAATCGTTTGTCAGTTTTCATAAAAACGTTTAAGATGAGATTCCTTCCTCCCACGTGGAAACTAAAAGTTTTCAACAAATTTCCCCATCGCTTCTTTTATTATCTTTACGAAGTTCTTGTAAATCTGAGCAATTTTGGCTCAAGACAGTCTTTAACGCACCCCACGCATTAAACATTAAACGACGCAGCAAGATACAGTGCGCCGTCATTGATTCGTATGACCACAGTTGAAGAGAAAAGTAGAACGCGAGAGAACAAGGGAATAAGGATTGTATATGGTCAGACGCGCTTTCCGAACCAATGTGACTGAAGCTCAACGTGCTCGTAAGATTTAAAACGTCCGTTATTTTAAAAACTGTTCTCAGTGAAAGTTATCCAAACTGATAAGTGTTGCAAAAATTTCATTAAAAAATTGTTAATTTATGCCTCTATTTACGTTTTTGAGAGGTATTATTTTCTGTATAATACGACAGAGACCGTATCACTTACAAAGCTTGATAACGAGACTATTTGATCAGTAACATGATCAACGAATTCATTACAATGGAATTAATAGAACACCGCGTACAGCTAAATAAAGGAACAGCTGTTTTTTCATGTTCAGATAAACTTATCGGTGATAAACACCTTATCAAGCTATTTCGAATGAACCAGTCTTGTTTAGTGTCCACTGCGAGCGTCTCGCGTTTCATCATTCAGGCGGCTCCGGTCGTAATTGTGAATTTACTCGAAATTAAACTTGTAAGTGGTGATTGTGAAAAATGGTAAAAGGAAATTTAAATTAAACCTGTTTTATTTCCTGCGTCTATTTTGGTAAATTATGTGCTTGGATCGACCCACGATTTTCATATTGCATTTTCACATTAAAATGTGTGTGCTGCTCGCTATTTGCACAAGCGCAGGTCCATGGGCGTGCGAGATGGTGCATGACGACAGAGCGCAGTGAGTGATAGTTTCAGATGGATGTCGTACGAGAGGAGTGAGAGCTTTTTCATTTTTATTATTGGTGTTAATGGTGTTAAGTTTTATAAGTTCATAAAAAAAAATGGAATGTCTACAAGCAACGACCCATCCAATACACATTGCATTATTAAGTGGATATTTGTACGAAAGTGTTATTCTTTGAAGAAATTAAAGAAATTAATAATAATCACTCAACTAATATCCCGCGTATTTATATTCGTTTCAAGTTTAATTCTGTTTTTGGAGTGGTATTTAGATGCAGTTGTTGCTTCTTTTTTAAAAAACAAAGTCATTTTGAAAGTAATACTTCTTAGATGTACTTTATGTTCAGCGATGCACTGTTGAAGCTGCTTAACAAAAATATTGTCTGTTGCAATACTTTTTGCATGGCCACCAAGATTTCTTGGATGCATGTTTTCAGTTTTTTAATGGTGTTTATATTAAAATGTTAAACCCTGATATTCATATTTTAAATACAGATAAAGAAATATAACATTCGATTATAAACGTGTGAATTAGTTCATTTTCTAAAGTAATCCATTGCTATACTTGACGCACAGTTAATTGGCCCCTCAGGGCCTTTGAGGTGTGGCCTCACTGTAGTATTTATCTACTCTGCTGCTGTATATATATCGCCTTCATTTCGCACATTGTTTATTTCAAAAACAGGAAACAGAAACGAAAAGGCGGAAATAACGATGTCAAGCCAATAAAGCGAATATCTGCAGGGCCAGAGAAAGTCAATATAGGAACAGTATTATATTCTAACTGTATCTATAGTTAGAATATAATATTGCATTAACCTTTGCAGACTTTAAAAGTACACAAAGTTATGGCTGAAGTTCAAAAAAAGTGTCTAGAGACATATTTTGATAAAATATATTTAAACCCTATCTTCTGCTATCCCTTTTAAACTAACATTGTTTTTGCAATCTCTGCATATGCAAAATACGAATCCTAAGCCACGGGAGTGTCTCGCATGAAGCGACCCTTATATCTCTTCACATACTCGTGATCTGCTAACAGAGGTGCAAGTTCCTGCCAACAGGCATTTCTGAACAAGCTTGGAAGCCAGCATCCTGAGAATTTGGGGCACAAAGTTTCCCCTGAGAGGTCACACTTTATTCTTGGACAACTAACGTGGAATGGAAAAGCATCACTCACCCCCACTGGTTAGAATATGGAAGGTGAAGGGGAATATCCAACCCTTACATACTTCATTGGAAAATTCCTCCATTAGCCCCCTGACGCTCTTAGACCCCTATTATAGACTGTACCATGGGTAGCAATTAAATCAGCAAGCATAAATCTAAAAGTCCTCAAAAGCGTGTCAGTAAAAAGGTTTAGATGGTCAAGGATGTAAGAACCCAGCGGTTAAAGCAGCATTTCATCGCAACACTCATGATTGTGCGAAAATTGGTACTCGAGTGGATGGTGTGTAAATACATTTAGCATAACATTTATTATTAGTGCAAACAAAAATGATTTACATTCATGTGTTAAGAATTAAACTAAAGAAGAAGAATAATATAACAGAACTGTGAACAAAAAAGTTTCCGTACATTGTCTAAACGTCCCTTGTCAGGGCGTCGTATCTAACGTCACTTCGTTAAGAAATACGAGAGACTAATGGAATAAAGATTGAGTGTGGCCAAGCGCGCTTTGCGAACCAATATGACAGGAGCTAGATGTGTCTGTAATTATTTTAAAAATTCTTCCCATTGAAAATTATGCAAATCGGTAGAAAGTGTAGGGACGTAGGTATACGTTCTTCCAAGGTCCCAGCATTCATGAGTGAACTTGAGATTTCGGGATCGTCAGTTGCCATGTTGAAGACACACCTTACGCCATGGGCGAATGTAGGAGTGAATGAGAAAAGCAAATAAGTTCCACCAGCGATACGAATAAGCTTAGGTTACTTCAGAGACACTCCTAGAAGTTCGAAGACGCTCGTTCGGATATATGAACAGAGTTGGGGCAGATAGGAAAAAAAGAAAGCGGTGGTTCTACTACTCATTGCGAGAGAATCAATCTTGAGGGGCCATTTTGCGTCAGTATACTGAAATTGGATACGGTATAGTTGAATGCGTCTATTTTGTTTGCAGCGGCGGAAAAGATGCTAGCGTCGAGACAATCGACATCAATCAATCCAGAGGAGACTGGCAACGAGCCCGAAACGAAGAATCCTGGCACCTCGCGAACAGAGGATGGCGATATGATGGAAGAGTATGTTTGGATAGGTAGAACTGGCAGGAGGAATGCTATGGGATACATTTGGACTCGCGACGCTGAAACCAGATTACTAGATTTGCCTGATCTCATCAAGGGGCTTTCCACTGACACAGGTTAGTTGCGTGATTCACCAATTACCGGTCCGTTGCGCTTAAGGGGGTTTAAAGTTGAAATTTGTAAAATTTCCAGAGTTTTGAAGGTTCAAAGGCAGTCAAATTTAAGGAAAGGTTTTGGTTTATAGGGTCAAAATAAAACAAAATTTTTTCACATTTTCTGTATTCACCCCCTGTAGATACATCGTTGGTTTGTTGGTAAAGTAAAATCGCCCAAGTACCTACAATGCAGATCTAATGTTTGCCCCCACTAAAAAATTTTCTCCATATGGATTTTTTTATTTATCTATTGTTGTAAAAAGCTTAAAGAATAATTGCCTCCATTAATCCTCGAGGATTTTAAGATGGAATGATGGGCTTGCTCAGTTTTATCAGCAAGCCGACGACATATTATCAAAGCATCCTTATGCCTTAGTCAGAGTTACATTTTACAGTAAAATATGTACACGATCTAGTTACAGATCAACCGCTCATTGCCAGGCAAGATCCAAACGCGCCGGGGATGTCGAGATAGTTGGGTTGAGGTGGCTCTAGCTTTCTTTCGCGACCATCTCTCGATCGTGACGGCATGTATCGTCGACGGAAACAACAGCAGAAGCAACAAAGTATTGTTCAAAGTTCTACGAGGGCAGCGGAAACACCATCGACTCGCCAGATCGCATCGAATCTCCGCGCACGATCGCTCGCGCATCTATGTTTGCGCTTGCGCAGTACGGCCACTTTAAGGCACAGACAAAGCGTTGCTATAAACGTTACTTAAAAGCCATTCCGGATGGAGTTCGTCATTGAAGATCCTATATAAACAAGCGAGACGCGCGAATGTAATGCGCACTGAAACATCATGAATAAAACGCGGTGTCAAGCTGTTCGATACCGGTTGAAAAGCAATGTGTCGAGGCAATGCAGCGACTCTAGCGGAGCATTGTTGTAACTATAGCTCGATGCACGCGAGATCTACGTTGTTGCAATAAGAAACTTTCTTCGAGGCGTACGTAATAACTTATGTCCATCGAAATAACGATCTAACGTATTTTATCGAGGGAATTTTCGAGCGAACGTGAAACAGTACGTTACGCGCGGCGAACTCCTATGGGCGTTCGGGGGGTACGGTAAAGAGACGCGAGGGCAGACACCCCGCACGCTTAGCGGTTAAAGATTATCAGCGAAAAGATTCATTACTTTTCGATAATGACGATGACGATCAATGTCTGTTCCACGCTTTGTGATTGACTGGCTCTAATGTTTTTTATTCCTTCACGCTATATATATATATGTATATTTTTCGAAACAGGGATCTCCGTATTGGATCGAATATATTTTAGATGCTGTAAATTTTTTATTCAGTATTGACATTTTCTAGACGCTTGCAAATGGATTATTGGGGAGTGGGAAATCCACGTTTCTTGTTGAAATACTGTCACGATTTGCGTAGAATTAATACACCATTGAAGCGGAAATCTTGGAAACAGAAATATACGTGAAATTAAGATTTGAAATTCTGTTATGCAACGTGATGCTTTTTACCAGCATTTTGCAAATAGAAATAGGCCTATTGTTAAGTATCTCGGTACACACGTGAAACTTTGTATTGTTGCGAATTTCGGTTGACAATGAAATGAAATTTCGATAAAAGAAACCTTTTGTCCTCGTTAGACGCTTGATGTTTTACATTCGAAGATTTAGTTGTCACGAGAACGTATTTTCGCGTTAATTAATATTCTAACTTTGCTTACTGCGTTTGTCAATATTATAAGGATAGTACAAATAGGACTGGTTGCTTAGTATTAAACAAGAGGACTATTATGAAACGAAATAGTCTAGGTTCATGTAAATATAAATACGGTAAACAGAATATTTTTTGTTTCTTCTGTTGAATAAAATTTTTATAGGATTAATTGAAAAAGAAGAATACTCGATCATTCCTGAATGTTAGGTACTTCGATATAAAGTCCCAAGAAACCATAAATAATACAGCTTGTTTACGGTAAGATTTGATGATGAAGAAAGGAATTAATTTAAAAGATTCTAGTATACAGTATTTCACCTTAATTTAATGATTAACGTCGAGTTAAGATTAGTTATAGCTAAATGAACGACAGTGTGTACAGAGTGAGTCACTGAGAAATCTAATTTAAAATCCAATTTTGAGCACAGAATTCCACTTGTTTTTAATTTTCTATATATTTTTTTTAACACATTGTACAGCAAAGCCATGGCAGATTGTACCAACACGAAAACTAGTACGCTATTTATACAGTAATCATGAACCGCAGGCAAATAAAAGGAGATAAGAATTATAGCATTAACCGAATTTCGTGAATCATTGTACAATATATACTAAAAATTTTGCAACTTGATAGTACTGTTACTAAACTTATTATTCGACCTATTTTAATTATACGTCAACACCGATTCGAAACATTAGTCGATTAAGTACTTGAATTATTAAGAAATTGTACAATGGTTATTCGAATAAGCATTTCGAGTAAAATACTTTTATTCGAATAATTATTTTGGATAAGTATTTTCTAAAATTATTTGAATTCAATTGCAGATGTAGCTTTAGAATTTTTCGAATCTGAATTATATCTTTTCAGAAAATAAGAATTATAAATTTTGTAATCGATTGGAATTGTGATCATAAGTTAGGTTCCTCTTCCGTAACAGAAATTTCCTTTCTTTTCCCTCGTGAAAACATATTTATAATTGCACGCGTGTCATAATCCTATTTGTACATTCACAAATGAAATTTAAGTTGCAGTGGAAGCAATCAATATTTTCTAACCAGACAATTTTGTGATTTTTATCAGAGAGCATTTTAAAGATTTGTAAGGGTAATGAGGTGTATGGAACTTTAGCGAGTAGCTTATTCCAACCTAGAAGCTTGTTCTTAATTTAATTACTTCGCTAGTCCAATTGTATTTCCTTTAAACAGAAATACTAATTACTGTGCAGTTCCCATTGAATTATTTCAGAAGTAGTTTTATTGGATATCATGTGTACAGTACACTGTGTGTAAAAAATGAAACGTGACACTTAATCGAGTAAGATAGCTTTGTATAAATTAAATTTAAAAAAGAAACACTATTCGTAATTATCGTACTGTAAATACACGGCGTATTCCGAAAAAGAATGTTTTTGCGCGTAGTAAGAAACAATTGACAATGATTTCTTGTAAAAGAAAAACATGTTTGTTATCGTTAACGCGTCTTTATTGCGTAACAGTTTAGCACTACGAATACGTAACAATATTGTTTCAGGTGTGTCAGACTTTCGCTACAATTTAAGTCGGTAACTTATATTGTTACTAAGAAAAAAGAAATAAGGAACAAGTAAACAGCATTGAGCTCCTACAACAGTATTTATGTAAATGGTACTATGTAAGTTAACGTGTAAGTATTAAAAAAAGATTCCAGCGATACTCATCAATCTCGCATTCATTTTGCCCATCCACAGGAGGGCTAACTTCTTTTTCCTTTAAATTACGTAATTTTGTATAACGACAATTTGTACCAATTCAGGATCACTTGTATATTACTATGATCTTGACTCAAGTACAAATATTGTGTTAGCTTAGACGAAACCTTTAAACCTTTACATTCAAACTTATTCGAGAATTCGAAACTCTCCGAACTCAGATAAAAAGAAAAGAATTAAGACTCTTCAATTATTATATTTTTCTTTGTATTTTATTTAACTATGGTCAGCAGAGATTTGTGTAAAAATTTTGAAGGAAGATATTCCACTTACAAAACAGAATCAGCACTTCAAGTTTCGATAGTTTGGAGTTTCGAATCCTTGCAAACTTTCGGCTTCGAGTTTCCAAATTTAAAAATTAAGTTCGAACCCACCCCTAAAGAAACGGTAGTGATTTCAAACTCAATAATTCATTTCCACTTTCAAAATGTTCAACAACGTCGATGCGTGACAAATTTAAATAAACACTGGTGTACTTAAAAGCCATAGAGAGGCTGCAAAGGTTTAATTTGGACACCCACCCCTTCTGGGGTGCAAGTTTGCCTATGTACCGTCGATACTTGCGTTTTAGAAGGGTTCAAGTGCAGGGGACAAGAATCTGAGCGCAGATAACCATTTATAACACGACGAGACTACCAATAAATAATAAATGTCGATCGATGAGAAATGTTGCCCGGTTGTGTGCACAGTGACGGCCTCGCGCCATTAAGTTCGTTATTTAAGGACTCGCAACCAACCATTGTATCTAGCGAATAAACACGATGGTCAGCGATATGCACCTCACCTTTATGGGAGCAGAATATAAATACAACTCATGTGTGTTAATTGACTGCGATATAAACGCTGTGTAAGCCTGTGCCTCCCTCCTTCTCCTCCTGTGATAATCATCTTCAACACGAAATCGGCTCATGATCGCTAACCGAGCACAGACGTAAACAAGCAGATTAAATTTTAACGATCGTTTCACAGTATCCCGCACAACAGAATAAATATTTAATCAAAACACGGCTATGAATTAGCGCTCGACATGGGGTGTAATTTATTAACGGCCTCGCATACACTCGGTACTTCATTCAGGAGGAACAATACTGGAGTCTCGAATCCCTCTAACGATTCGTGAGATAGGGCGCAGATTTTCGTGGCAAATAAACATTCTGTGATGATATCATCAGCGATTTTTAAGTACCGCTGGGATGACGCAGCGATTCCTGTGCAGGAGTTAGTTGAACTTTACCCCCCTGTTTGATTTCATTTGTGGGAAAATAATCTGCTGACACTGAGTAATGGCAAGAATATAGAATAT
Organism: Andrena flavipes; assembly: GCA_963971345.1. NCBI lineage: Eukaryota > Metazoa > Arthropoda > Insecta > Hymenoptera > Andrenidae > Andrena > Andrena flavipes. The sequence continues at coordinate 8,168,171 of OZ020481.1, forward strand.
GTATATTTAAGGAACAATATGTTTAAGACTACAAAGACTGTTCGGGTCGAACGTTGCGGTTGAACTGCCGATTTCGACGCCGCTCGGCAACGCGTGACTCACACACACACGCATACGCACGCACCGCCGACAAACAAACGCCACGCGATCTCGCTTGAAACGCGTATCCCGGCGAATCGCGCGGCCACGTCTCCTAAAACCTACAACTCGGCCGTCCTGACCGACATCCGACCTCGGATGTCTTCGGAATTATCGCTGTCGCTAGATTCATCGGAACAATTTTCGATCCACGGTTTCATATAGTCTGCCGCGGAAGACGTCTGCAATGGACCTTCGTGAACGCCGATCTTCTGTACAATGTATCGATCATTGCGGAGCGCCTTTGTCACCTGATATGGGCCGAGATATTTAGGGTACAATTTCAATCCTGATCCAAGTTGCGTTCTTTTTATAGCAACTAAATCTCCTTCACGGTAACGCCGCGCGCTTTTTCGCTTCCGATTATACAGCCGTTTATTTTCTTCCTGTATCTTAAGAATACATTCTTTAGCTTGTTGTCTTACTTTGTCTCTATCGTCCTGAAATGCTTGAGCCCATTCGTTCTCGAGCATTGTCATTACTTCGGGATCATCTTTAACTCTCATACGCGTACCAAATAACAAATTAAAAGGAGCAGTGCCCACGCTTCGATTCGGTGTCACATTCAAGTATTTTTGAACCAAGTGTAAACACTTATACCACTCCTCAGGACGCGGCGCAGATAATTTAGATAAAACCGGGATGAGAGTTCTATTGACGCGTTCGACTTGGCCGTTGGCCCTCGGCATACCGGTCGTAATCAAGATGTGTTCTACATTTTGTTCTGTACAATAATTCTCGAAATCGTGCGACGTAAATGCGGTTCCTCTGTCCGAAATCAACCTTCTCGGGTTACCGAATATCGTAGCTTGCCTGCGTAAGTGGTCTACTACTTCGGCCGTATTAGTCGTCCTTGTAGAATACAACCAGACGAATTTTGTGAACGCATCAATGACAACCAGAATATGCTTATGCTTTTTTTTTGTCGAAGGGAGGGGACCTAGATGGTCGATATGATAAGTGTCGAGGGGAACATCCCCTTTATCTATTGGATTTAAAAAACCGTCTTGTTTACCTTGTTTTCTGTTAGATAAAATGCAGCTAATACAATTTTGTACGATCTTTTCGACCTGTTGCCGCATATTACTAAACCAAAAATCCCGTTTTATTAGCGCTTCTGTCTTAGCAACAGAGAAATGACCCTTGTCGTGCGCACGCCGTATGATCTGGGTTTGCATACTTTTAGGTACAACCAATAATTGCCTGTTGTCTACATTTTTTACTAAGAGGTCGCGTCTTAACATGAACTCATCGTTTTGATTCCTGTTAACCGCGTCTATTATTCTCATTACGTTTTCGTCTTTATTTTGAGCTACTTTTATACGAGTCGTTATACTTTCTTCGTCTTCGTCAATAACTAAACTAGTCGGCAACGAGTTACGGCTTAGCGCATCGACATGTGACATTTTCTTCCCGGAACGGTGCTCTATAGTGTAGTCAAAATCTCCGAGCAAGACAGCCCACCGTGCTATTCGCACGCACAGGTCCTTCTTCCTCATAGTCATCGTAAAAGCCTGACAATCCGTAATAATCTTAAAAGGGATTCCCAATAAATAGACCCTAAACTTTCTTAATGATTTAACGATAGCCAGGACCTCGAGCTCATAACTCGAGTATTTCTCCTCGGCGGCCGTCGTCTTACCGCTAGCGTAATATACCGGGTGCATCATGCTATCCTCGACATCCCGCTGCACAAGGATTGCACCAAACCCGTACATACATGCATCCGTATGCAACTCAGTCTCCACACCGATTTTGTACAATTTCAATACAGGCCCGCTGACCAATATCGTTTTCAATTGTTCGAATGCCCTTTTCTCCCCGTCGCCGAATACAAAGGTTGTATTTGCTTTTAATAGGTTTGTCAACGGACGCGCAATCAACGAGTAGTGGGGTATGTATTTTCGAAAATACCCAGTCAGGCCAAGAAAACTCTGCACACTTCTAACATTAGTAGGCGCTGGAAACTTTGAAACTGCAATGGTCTTGAGCTCTGTAGGACGAATGCTTGAATTTTCAACAATATGGCCTAAATATTCGACTCGAGTTTGCAAAAAGGAACATTTTTCCCAATTGATCACCAGACCATGCCGACTCGCAACATCAAGGACAACGCGTAAACCCTCCAGTGCTTTTTCGTAGCTAGTAGAAGGCACAATCAAATCATCCATATATACTAATACAACTTTTTGCGCAATTAAGTCTTTAAAAACGAAATTTATAAATCGTTGAAACATAGCAGGAGAATTACATAATCCGAATGGGGCCCTTAAAAATTCATATTGACCGTTAGGAACAACAAAAGATGTATATTTACGACTATCTTTATCAACTGGCACATGGAAGAATCCATCTTTTAGATCCAGTGTACTAAAGATTTTAGCTCCTTGTAAGGCATCCAACTGGTCTTCAATAAGCGGTAATGGATACCGATCCTTAATTATTTTTTTATTTAGTAGTCTGTAATCAATACAAATCCTCTTTTTCCCGTTTTTCTTAACGACTACGACTATAGGACTCGAATATTCCGAAAGTGATGGTTGTATTATGCCCTCGCGTAACCATTCGTTAATCTGTGCCTCTACTTCTTCCTTTTCCGACGGCGACAATCTGCGCGGTCTATGATAGACGGGTTCGTTGTCTTTTAAAATAATAACCATCCTAATATCCGCGTTACATGTGTTCACCGGCTCATATTTATCGATCATACTTTGCAGTTCTTTTCGGTATCCAACGTCTGCAACGTTTTGCAAATCCACCCCATTAACTTCTCGAGGAATATCAACATTTAATAATTCGCGACATTCTGCGGCCGTTGTACGGTCATCTTCAATTTCAGAAATGGTAACTTGTCCCCCTTTTATATTAACCTCAACAGTATTTAAGAAATCTGTTCCAATCAACATAGCATGATTCATCAATGTATCAGATACTACATGTACTGTCATTGAATATGAAGTTCCATCTAAAATTACATTTGCTTCGAACTTGCCTAATGTCTTATTATTTTCCGCGCCGATCCCCCGAAATAATATGTCCGCATCTGTCAATTTCGGTGACCCGATCTTAATATATTGATCTGCACGCATCAGCGTGAGGTCGCTGCCTGAATCAATAAGCGCAAGTAATTCAATATCGGCTATTCTAATATTTTTAAGATGTTTCCCACGTGAAGTTAAACTTACACTACAAGAGTCCTCAACGGCACTTACTTTTGCTTGACATTTTAACGCAATATGTCCATATCCGTTGCATTTAAAGCATTTCATACCCTTCGCCTTATCAGGACACTTCTCGGTCGCGTGCACCGCAGATCCGCAATAGTAGCATCTCCGTTGGCCGGAAACAGACGCCGAAGTAGACGCTCGGCCGCTTCGTTTCTCCTTGTCTTCTTTAGGCTTCGTCTTCGGTTGAGTGTTCCCCTTCATTTCCTCGTAGATTAAGCATTTTTCCTTCAATTCCTTTATGTTTTTAGCACCATAAAGTATCACCTTGTTCACTTCATCGTCCTGTATTCCCTCAATCACGTAACGTATGACTGATCGCGCTTCCACTTCCGCTTTGGCTGCGATCTCGAACATTTTGTAGATGTACACCTGATATGATTCGTCATCACTCTTTTTTCTCTGCGAAAGTTCTTTATGCACCTTGTGACTGCTAACGGCCTGCGAAAATTCCGCCTTTAACGCTTTTTTAAGTTGCTGCCATGATCCTCCACATTTTTCATAGCTAACAAACAACTTTGCTGAACCCCGCAGCAACCTCTTACAGTACAGGACTCTCTGCACATCCGACCACTCGCAAAGGTCCGCCGCTTCCCCAAACTCTTCAAGCCATCGTCGAATGCTCGAATTGTCATCGCCACTGAACGATGACATTGACTCCTCGATATCCCTGAACGTGGGCAGGTATCTTGCACCTGCGCGGCTTAAACGCCGCACTGGCGTACTTCCTATTACTTCAGCGTCCACGTCGCTGTCGTCTGAAACGTCTTGATCTTCGTCGCCTTCTTCGACGTCTTCTTCATCGGGGTCGTCCCCGGCTTCTTCATCGGCTTCTTCCGCTTTCTCCGCGTCCAACGCTCGTGCACTTCTTAGCCGACACTGAAGTACTGTCTTGTTCCCTGACGTCTTTAGCTTTCGTTCTTTGAGCTCCGCCCGCAAGTCGACGAGTTTCATCTTATCGATGTCCTCCTCAAGATTGTCCTCATTCGTATTATTACCCACTAATGTACTCTTAACACTCATGCTGATGTTTCGTTGCACAGTGCGTCTCCTAGAACACGTTTCACTGTCTTAAAAATCACTTTTGCTGCCCCGTGAACTTCCAAATCCCGGCTGAGCCCCCAAATTGTGGGAAAATAATCTGCTGACACTGAGTAATGGCAAGAATATAGAATATGTATATTTAAGGAACAATATGTTTAAGACTACAAAGACTGTTCGGGTCGAACGTTGCGGTTGAACTGCCGATTTCGACGCCGCTCGGCAACGCGTGACTCACACACACACGCATACGCACGCACCGCCGACAAACAAACGCCACGCGATCTCGCTTGAAACGCGTATCCCGGCGAATCGCGCGGCCACGTCTCCTAAAACCTACACATTTAAGAGGAAATTATTTTCAGTTACCTGGTGAATTTAAAAAAAAATTTTGGGGTGATTGCAGAGAGGGGAAATAATGGATAAAATTTGCATGTAATGATGGAACATAATGGATAGAATTAAATGGGAAAAGTCGAAATATCTCGCAGTGTTCGTTTCACAAAACCTCGACCTAGTGCATTTATGAGCAGATTATTTCGAAAACCCAATTCATATGAAGAAAAATACATTGTTACATTTAACAGAAATGTACAATATTGCATATTGCAAATCTTTCTTCTCTATAATTCTCTTCTATGTATCTATGACCAAACAAACTATTATAAATATGAAAGTTTGTAAAGATCCTTGTAGCGAACAATAAATAAAAAAAGTGTTCCTTAATGATATTATTTCTTTTTAACCATATTTATATTAGCTAAAATTGTCCAGTCCAAAGCACAGCTAAAAGTCTGATTATCCAACCAAATCTTGCAGAACACTGTGGGGTAAGAGAAGACCCACTATTACCGCCATTCAATATATATTTATGAAACATTTTCCATCTATTCGTGGCATCAGAAATCGAGTTTATGTAGTTGTGCATGTACACGCACAGGCCACAAAAGTACAGCTCCAAAAACACCCCCTCTACCACTCAAAATCCATCAACGTTCTTTTATCGCACTCTGTGCATATTAGAGACACAGATTTTTAATTCCCTGATACTTGTTACACGCGCACATTCAAAACTGTGACCTCTACTATAAACGGCATAATATGTAGCTGGTGGAGGAGATCTATCGGTTTCCAGGACTACAAAGGGAAGGATATCAAAGTAGGTCGGAATTACGGAACAAGATCCACATACGCACCCCTTTTCACTGGAATCGAATGCAAGCGGTGTGACAATGGAAAAATCCTATTTACACAGCCTGTCAGGCTATCGTTTGTTCCACGTATAGGGAACACTACTGTCATAGAAGAGACTGAAACAACGACACTCTCTGTCACAATGAATAAACGTCGTTAAAAGTTTCACGAATATACATAGTACGTACGAGTGTTTCTGCTCTGTGACGTTTATAATGGTTTCTGTCTTTTTACGACTTCTATTTCTCAGTGCATGCAGTTATTTAAGAGATGACTCTATTTTCCTTTGCTCTCTATGTACATTTTTTTATTTTCCTTTACATTATCGATTTCGTGTAAACGTCAGTACTCTTACGTTGGGGTATTTACGTTTTGGTGTTTATGTGTATGTAGGGGAAGCAATACTGTTAAATGAATAAGTATATAAATATTGTGTATGATAGAAAGAGATAGTGTAATTGAGGAATATAATGGGTTATGAAGCTACTCGATATAGTGGTGAAGGCTCAATTTGATATCAGTTTAAACTCTCTGTTTAATTCAACCCATTTTAGGTGTTCTAAAATCAAAATGTAGGAACTGTGCCGTCTGCACTTCAGTATAATATTCAGTATAATATCATAAATATTCTGGAATAGAATGTCATGTAAATTAAAAATACCTGACATCCAAATTACCATTTCAAAATAATTAATCACGTATGAAGTCACCGATATTTTATTACCCTCGGTGTATTTTCTGATACAATTCCGCCTGAAAATATGCACTGTAAATTATGTTATACCTTCTAAAGATATGGAGAATTTATTAACTGAAAATAGTGGTCCATTTTCCTCGAGTTTTCATTTTTCCAGATTTTTCGCAGGTTTAGATTTCTGACCGGCCGATTTAGAAATTCGATTAAGTCGACATTTCTTTCCACTCGATTAATTTAGCGAAGAACTGTATAAGTATTGTCATGAGTATTCTTTGCAAACAATGACGAAGCGAAATGATGGACGTGCAACTCTACTGATAAATGTACATAATAGATCATTATGGCGGTTAAGTAAACAGAGCGGACAGGTTTGTTCTAATCAAAGAAGAAAAACAGCTTTTCAAATAACCGCTCCACTCGCTAATAAATTCTACTCCAATAAACAAGGGTTTTCTTCTTTACCTCCAAAATTTATACATGTTTCTTTTTTCACTTTTCGCAATTAGGTAAATCTCCTTCACCTGAAAGGACAATATCTCAACAAAAAAATTAAAACCGATTTCAAAAAAATATAAATGCACTATAAAGTAAAAAATCATTTTTTCTCTTATTCTATTTACGACTCTGAATTTTTTTATGTCAGCGCCTTATCACTTACACTGTGTAAATCTGACGCCAACAAAAAAAATGAGACTCATAACTTAAATAAGGAAAAAAATTATTTTTTTTGAAGTCGGTTTTAGTTTCTTTAGTTTTTACTTTTTATTTACTTAGTTATTTACGTTATATAACTACATTTATGTAAAAAAAATATGGGTACCGTTAATAAAAAAACCGTTTGCTAGAAACGGAAAATTCCAAGAATAAGCGACTTGAAAACGACATGAAATACAAATTATGTAATGAGGCGAAACTTGAATTAACCAGTACTAGTAAAATATTGAGCCAATATTGATGCAGTGTAGGATGAAACATAAAAAAATATATATAACTGTCGAATCTAAAACCTCCTCATTTTTTGAAGTCGGTTAAAAGAATACAGATTTTGTTAAGCTCGTGTTAATTTATAGAAGGGTTGGATCTGGATGTGAAATAATTGTTCGTCGATGCGTGGTAGTGTTGTGGGAAACTTCCTTAGTCTTCGATGTTTTATAAATTAATATTTAAATTTGAAACAACCGCATGAGAAGTTGAGTACCGTTCGACAGGATGAACAATCATTGACTACAACTATTGGCGCTGGCGCATGTGTGTCAAATGCCTGTTCGTATGCAGACTTGCACGCAGTAGTTCATATCTGTTATGTCTGTGCCATAGTTTACAGGTGTTCTATATAAACAATACACTACACAGCTTATACGATCGTGGGGGCGTATATCATTCAGTTCATTTTCTGACGCGTCCTCCGACGGAACGGGGTATCCGCATCACGTGACCGCGCTGCAAACCCTTTCCTTCCATTTTCTCTTCCATTCTACACTTTCCCTTGCAACTTATCAATTTCCACGTCGGCTTCACGAGTTTCCAAATCATCGCATCGCACCGAATACACAAAGGATATATTCTACCTATATTAGTTCTCGACTTTATAAACGTAATGGTTCATTTTGTTATTCTTCTCCCGCTTATAATCGCGTTGCTTTAGTATAGTTATTCTACGTATAGTTTAAGTAGCGCAATTATTTTATTAATATTTCCCTCTGCAATCAATTACTTTTAGTATCGTTCACTTCTGCTGTCTTCACTTTTATAGGAAGTGTCAAGAAGTAATTTTGACGTAAGCAAACAATATTTCATCCATGGCCTTTTGCGTAAAAAATTGTTCACGAGATATTTAACATGAAAGATTTCAGATTTCAAAATAGTCGTACACTTTTCTGTGTAAACTTTTGCTACACCAACTTTATTGTTAATCATCTCGTAAACTATCGAGTGTCTACATTAGAAAGCAAGCCTGGGTGAAATATTTGTTGGCTGCCCAACTACCTACATAGTTTCATTAATATCGGTGCATAAAAATTCATACAGTTTCCTTATTAAACTTGCACCCACCCATATTATTTTTATGTCTATGATTTTAAGTGTGATAATAACTTCATGATCTTATTCCTCTCACAATCACTTCATTTTTAATGTTTCATTACACTCATCCTCTTCTCATTGAAATTCTCTGATAGTGTAATAATTTTAATCTCTCTTTCCCTCGCAATTACCTTACTTTTAGTATCTTTCGATATAGTCGACTTTCCGATATCTAGGATTTTTAATGGTGCAAGCGGCGCTCTGTTCGTCAAAGCAAACGTGGAAGTATTCGAGATGGAACTTGTAAACAATTATTTTCTGCCTTAAAACAATTGTTACTATATACGTTTGATGTTTTATAGTATGCTATAAATACTATGTCGGATTACGATATCGTGAAGAATACATTAAGCGGAATGCGGACTCTGAACTGGCCAACTACCAAACCTCAAGGCATTCTGTCCATCGGTGTTAGGTACGTATGAACATCAATATGGACAATACTTGTTCGATATTCCCATGCTCCTGTCATTGTTCGAGAATCGCATTTTAACTTTTTTTTTCATTTGTCACTGCAAATCGTTCCATTGTGTCTACTGTTTTTACTATTTAATGAGCAAAGCAGTTTTGTAAAACGTACGATATTTTCGAAATCCTCGAAGTGTGTGCGAACAAAGTGTATTTTAAAATATCATTAGTGTACAAATGAAGGGTGAGGTGCAATAAGGAGGCTAGCGCTCCAAAATACGAAAAATTCTTGTTTGAACGCTAAAAAAGATTGGAAAATTAAATATGGTTAAATTTGATTTTAAAAAATATAGTGTTGTAAAGCTCGTCACGACACACATTTTTGATGGCGCGCAGGATTTATATATATATCTCCATATCTTCTACAATTATTTATTAATCAGTGCGAAAATTACAGTGACATTCGATTTTCTACTGATATTCTTATTTTCTTGTTTTCCGCCTTTTTTATACTAATTTGGTTACATAAGCTGGGTGAAAAGGCCCAGCTATAGCTGGTATTATGCCTAATCTCTGTATAAAGTGTCAGAGCAGGACATTAGAAAAGAAAGAGAAAGAAGAAACCCAATCTAAAACTAAACTAAACTGAACTGAAACTAATAATAAAGCTAAAACTGACAAAGAGCAGTAGTAGTAGTAAAAGGAACTTTTATTATTTTTCGCCTCAGTATAGGTAAAGGCAAGCTGTTACTCGCGTCACGGATTTTTACACCCATCTATCCTGCGTAAGGAATGAATCCGCGAGGATTGTCCCCAGTGGCTGCTCAAGCAGACGTTTATCGAGCTTTCCACTGTTTATAAAACGCCCTCCACCCTTTTGCCCCGACACACGATAAAACTCTGAAATAACGAGTTTATCTTCTGTTCGCCATGCGATCCTGTGCCGCGCACATCGTCGATCGCGACGCGCCATCAGCGAGGATCGTAGATCAGTTCAACGTGATCGAGCGTTCACCGTAAAGTCGCCATGCTACGATTAATTTATGTGGCTTTCTGTGATTCAGGCCGCGTTGCTCCATGGTGCTCGATTGTGAAAGAAATTTGAGTAGATTCAGAGACATTTCGGGGTCTCCAGCTACCAATTGTAAGTAAACGTCGTGCTCGAGAAATAATGCAATAGACAGTGCCCGATGCACGGGCTCTTATTGAATCTGAATGAATTGTGCGAGGTAGAAAAAGTATTTCTATCGAAAGTTATGAGTGTTCGCTTTAAATAAGGTGGAGGGAAGAAACGTAGTAGAAGCAATTAGCAATTAGACTTGGAAGTTACTCAATTATACGTGATCTAATTAATTTCCTACATAATTCTCTGTTCTGATATTGCCTGATTGTTGAATGTTTCTTAATCTTATATTTATTTCTATAACGCGAAAGAATTTAACCAGTAAACAGAAACATGCCTTGAGATATAAATGTTCTTTTAGCAATTATATTCGAAAAGTTTTGTATGGAGGTATAGAAAATATATTTAACACCCGGGGGATTATTTAGATTACTTTATTCAATTATTAATTACCTCGCCATTATCATTTACCATTCAACGAATTTCTAATGGGAGGAATAATAGATGGAAGTAATGAATACTACTTTGGATTAACGTGAATATAAAGATAAATTTTAAAATTAATCTTATTATTGCTTTTGGAATGAGTTTCAGAAAAATTTTCTGTTTTACTTTATAAAACATTAGGTAAAAATAGTCGATTATGGTTTCACCGTGCCGCCACTCCTCTGTTGTGACAATTATCGTCACCCATCGATCCTCGTTAGTGACTACCAGTTAAAACCCGCAACAATAACTATTTCTATTTTATACGTAAGCTGATTATTGCTTATTGACGCTAGAAATACACCTAATTCAAACTTGATGAGATTTAATTTCGCGAGGCGTCTCGTAATTAAATTTTGCTAGGATCTAAAATTCTTATCTTATCTTGTTGATCAGCAACATGTGTAATTTAATATTTAAAATTCCGAATCCTTTGGACTCAGTTCCAGCTAAATATAAATGTTGACTGATTGTAAAGTTAAAAGGACAAGAAATTCATTACGTAAGAAAGAGACAATGTGTTTCAGATCGCCCAGAGGCAGTGCGCAATTCGACAAGTTCGTCAGTTTTAAATCTAGCAAAGAGGCTGCAGAAAGTAAGTTGCAAATGATCTTTATTGTCACTGGTCCTAGAAAATGTTTCGCCTCGATTTTTAGTGTCTGGACCAGCGGCGACTTCGGCCAGCGTTTTTAATCCACAAACTGACAGCTTGCACGCATCGATGAGGCCGATCATTATGCTGGCGCAGTGCTTCTCCCTGTTTCCCGTGTCCGGTGTTAATACTCCCGACGCGTCTAATCTTAGGTAATTGGTTCGAAATTTTTTTAACGCTAAAGGAGACCTACAAACTTTGGCGGATTTAAGGGAAATGGTCCAGGTGGCAAACATTCTAAGACACCCTGTATGCATGACAGAAAAAGAATTATGGGAAACAAAAAAGAATATAGTATTTGGATAAAATCAAATTTTTTTTGGAAAATGGGCCCCGGGGACGTTCGGAGCAGTGGCCCAGGCGCTAACTACTCATTGGTCCCCGTTAAATCCGCCACTGCTTTAAAAGATCCTTATAATAAAGCTTCTATAACGTGACTGTCACGCGATTGCGCCATGTTTTCCGTCCAATGATGTTTATCTATATATGTACTGTTAAAAATAAGAACATTTCTTAGTGCAGTGATGCACGTTCAATTTTACATCATTCCTAATAACGGTAATATTATTCACAATTGTAGAAATATATTGCATTATTTATTCCACATAATTAATCTTTTTATTAATCTGATTCCATATAATTTCGATTCATTTTTACACAAAGATCTATTTTTATTTATATTTACTTCCGTATTCGGTCGATTTTTAGATGAATTTGTTGAAACCAGTTTTCTTAAAAATGAAAGCTGGTATATAACAGATATTGAAGCTAATATTCTAAAATATTGAATAACATTAACGTGAAAATTAACTAATTAGGTTCACCTGGCGCAGCCCGAAAATTATATACTGCGCGATTTCGTTCCTTGGTTCCTCGATGGTGACTGTTTTCAACATTCTGAGGATATTTGCGACAGGGATCAATTCTACGAAAATGAGTAAGCTCCTTAGAGTATGATTCTTTTATACAATGGACGCTGATGTTTGTGATTGTTTATTTAAATTCAAGATTTCAAAAGGACACAATATTTCTATGTCTACATTATAACTTTAAAATTGTAATTATGCTTATATATAAAGAACATAATAATGCGCAAACTTGCAATATAATTAAAAGTACTCCAGTCTGATAATTATACGCATTCAATTTTTAGTTTTGGGGATGTAAAGCAAAGATGTTAGGTACTCGTGTGAAAAAGGCCCCTAAACGACTTGTTATATTTATTACTCAATTAAAATATGCTACTTTGTTTTACACGCATCAGCCAACCTAGTTTTCAACGGAACGAACTTGATCGCGTCTTTCCTCTTTCTGAAATTGGCCACGGAGTGGCCTTGTTTGATGCTGACGTGGGAAAAGCTCGAGAAAGAACTGTCCAACAGACACAGAAGTGTATCGAAGATGAGTTTATCTACTAAATTCAAACTCGTTACGACAGTGGTGATAATATTTGCCTTGGGTAAGTTCGCATTTGTATTATCATTGCTACTGTTATAAACAATTATTTCGAATAAATAACTCCCAAACTCAACCGCGTAACTTTCGAATAAATAATTGAAAAAAGAAAATACAAAGTAAAATGTGGCATTATAGTCTTTATACAGCAACAATAGTTTTCCTTTCTAAATTTTTTCAGCGGTAGTGATACGGTTCTGAGGCCTATAAACGTTTTTATTAAATTTATTTTAAGATATTAATTAAGCGCTATCTTTCTCAAGCGAATACTTTACAAATGCTCTGAAAAAGCGTCTCGACGTGAAAAGCTTCTAACTTTCTTCCGCTCGATTAAATAAATGGCAAACTTTTGCAGTGGAGCACAGTTTGTCCATTCTTCATGGCACCCTGAAGGCCGGAGAATGCGCGAATTTTCAAGGCAACCCGGACATCATCGGCGTCTACTTCCAATCGCAGTTCCCACAGGTATGAAGAACGACTTACTTTCGATCACTTCCCAACAAGCTTGAGATAAATACTTTTCTTTCAAAGCTAATGAACAGTCTCAAACTACGCCTATACCTTCGGTTAGGTATTTTCCAAAATCTCCTACAGCCTGTGGAAGGGAATCGTTGTGGACGTTATAAATATCCTGAGCACTTTCTCGTGGAACTTTGTCGACTTGTTCCTCATTCTCATCAGCCTAGCATTGGCGGATCAGTTTCGTCAACTAAACAGTCGCTTGTACTCTATCAGAGGCAAGGTAAGGAACACTTATGCTTTTAACCCGTCAACTAGGTCGTCTCTCGAACAGAAATGTCTCCGGTATGTTTAAAAAGTGTGAATTTTATTGTGATTGACACATCGGGCTCGAAGTTCTTTTAAAGCCTCCATCACCAGAAATTCTAAATCACAACTCTAAAACACTATGACTAATTTATCAATGTGATTCACTATCGTTCAGCTGCGCACTGAAAATTGAAAATATTACTGTGCTCATTTCTGACAGGGAATTTATTCTGCTCAAAATGATGCAGGATTCATCAAAGTGCCGATCCCACGCTGTAAATTATTTTCTTCACTAAAAAGAGGCATTTTCATTGCGCATCTATTCTGATCCCCATATCGAGAAGATATACTAATACTATCATTTCTAATGACGAATATTGGTCGTTAGTATCATTTCGTTGTTAAGGCAATGCCAGAATGGTGGTGGGCCGAGGCAAGGAGTGACTATAACCACTTGGCAAGCTTGACGAGGCAATTGGACTCTCATATCTCCGCTATGGTCCTTCTCTCCTTCGCCACTGACCTCTACTTCATCTGCATACAGCTACTCTTCTCCTTCAAGTATACATGATAAAATATGTTGCTCAAGAGAATTACACAACCCCGTGCTTAAAAAATCTTTCGAATACCAGATCGCAAGAAATAAACCAATAATATTGTTAGGCGGGTGGAAAAGTTCGTTCGCTCACTGTTAAATATACAGAAATGTCCTCTTTTACCACACCTATTTATGCTTTTACCAGAAAAGTGATGAAAGGTCGTAGATGGCCAAGGAAAATACTTTGATTAAAAAAACATGTAATATATTTTCACTGTTGATAAAGATTTTGGATTAATATAGCGAGCGAACTTTCGCACCGACCTAATATATCAGGAGAAAAACACTGTATGTTTAATATTGTATAATTCTTGCGAAACACTTTAGCTCTTTTATAGCACAAGTAGCTTCCAAGCTATCGATTACCTTCTCTGAGAAGATTTCTATTATTTTCAGCAGTGTGTGCTTTCAGTTGTACACCTTGTGGAATTGGCTTATGTGGTGTGATTTGTTTACAGTATTTTCCAGCTGGTTATTACGCTTCGAACCCTACGAGCCTAAATAACAATTGCTTTCAGAGCTTTAATTAGAGCACACATTTTAATTACGTTTATGAGCATAATATTTATTCCATACAGCAAGCACACTTTCGTTTTCCAATTTTTGGATAGCCTTCGGATCACTCGTGCGCCATATCAGCAAGAATTTTGAAGAAGTCAAAATAAGTAACGACTTTAGCGAAAACTAGGAACGAATAACGAAGTGAATTACGTAATGAACATTCTTAATCGAATTTCAGCAATTTTTATCGCATCGTTAAATAAAAACTCGTCAGAGCTATTATTTTTGCTTCGTTAGTTTTGCAGCTTTTTTTCATTTCGAAAACACTAGTCGACGTCTTTAATCGTAGCTTGTTCTCTAATAAATTATAAGAGGCTAATACTTTGAACTTTTAAACAGCCCCATGCGTGGCGTCGTTGAGAAGATTTACTTTGGCTTCTCCTTTGGATTCCTGCTGGCAAGGACTACACTGGTGTCCTTGTGTGCAGCATCGATCCACGATGAATCCTTGCTCCCTGCCCCAGTTCTGTACAGCGTTTCGGGAGGCAGCTTCTCCACGGAAGTGAGGCACCAACTGTGGCTAATTGCGTAACTCTCAGCAAAAAGTTTGCGATTGGATAAATTGTAAGATTTCGTAGAACTGAAAGCTTGCCACTAAATGCAGTACCGATGTAGAGACTTTTTATCTCTTACTAGCTTAACTACTCGGCTTCCTCTTAAAAAAAATTATTTTTTGTGAAAATTGTCGCATTTATTTGGATTAGTCAGACATAATGAGCTGAAGCACATTTCGTGATCTCGAAGTTCGAAAAAAGAAATGGAAAACGTAGTATGAAATACTGTCTCAATTTTTAAAAGAATCGTTCTTTCGATTCAACAATTTCACAGCTTTAAGAAAATTGAATTCTAAGAGTTGTAAGAATTGAGAGTAAAATGAGCGCAAGAGATTAAAAAATAAGCAGATGAGCTTCTTTCCATCCTGTTAGAGAAGGATAATTGTGAAGAGAGTTATTTTTCTGAGTAAAATTCGCTTTACAGTAATCAAAGTTTTATTATTCTCGAACAATCAAAAAGTAAACGACAGAAACTTCTGCGAAACTTAATTTTAGTGTTTATTCATCTGATCAAGACTTTTTGCCAAGAGTTGAGTTGCATTAAAAATGCGCATTTACACAAGTAAAGGCTAATCGATTTTGCTACTTTTGTAGGTAATGAGGTTCCTATCCCAAGTGACTACAGACAGTATTTGCTTGACTGGCATGAAATTCTTCTCAGTGACCAGAAGCCTCGTCCTAACTGTACGTATTTAACTATAAAGCTATCTTCCAAAACAAATTGAAAGAGGCTTCAAATGACTTAACCCTTTGCATTCGATAGTGGCCAACATGCCCAGCTTATCAACTCGACTCATTAACAAAGATAATAAAAAAATCATCATATTAAAATTTTATCGTATCCTATTATGAAAATAGTGAGTCGGAGAATTACCTATAAATACTGTTTCTAAAAACTTTCGCAATTAACACGAACTCTCACTTTTGCAATTAACATAAAGAAATAAAAAATTGACCGTAAATAAATTTCAAGACAGCTTTGATAATACCTTTGCCCTTTAAAGACCAATTGGTTTAAGTTTAATAAAGACTGCAACCATACCATAAATTCTACAACCTAGAAAACCACGTGACCCACCATATTCATAAAAGAAAGATAAAATATTAAAGTGGCCATTTTATATCTGAACTTTTAATCGTGCTATTGCCGTATAGGTAAATATAGTACACTACGAAAGCAAAGGGTTGAACACTAAACATAAGCTGCCTATTACAACATTTCGAATTGCGTTGCAGGTCGCGGGAACCATAGTCACGTATGAATTGGTCCTTGTCCAGTTCAATTCTGTTCAGCAAATAGATCCAATGAACATTACGAACGTCTGTGAGGTGAAGTAGACGCGTTTTCGAGTATCTTTCGTGGCACCTACGAAGGGTCCTTCTTCGAGTTTCTTTTTTTCTCTTTTTGCCGGGCGAAAAAGAACCGCATTTTTGGGAATTTTTTGTGAAAAATGTTATGTATATTTCTTACTACTAATATTTTCCTGTAACAAAATTACTGAGAGTCGCAGAACATATGTACTTTTAAAATAAGCAAATAATTGTAAAAAATATACATTAGATTTTCCACAAAAAATTCCCGAAAATCACGTTCTTTTCCGCCTGCCAACTAGGCACGACCCCTTAAACGTCCGAATTGCTTTTGAAGTCGTGTATACAGGGTGTTCCAAAATTGTTTCGCCGAATTTTATCAGCGTATTCCACTAAACATGTTGACAAGAAAACGTTATTTACAAAGTGCTACTTTTACAAGTTGTGTTCTTTTAAAGTTGCACGTCACAAACAGTATTCGCAGTAAGCCTTCTGAATAAGTCTTATTTAAACCTTGCTCAACCTCTATTAATTTAAGTAGGTGAAAATAATTGCCGCCAACGTGGCCGTGGCTGAGCAACGTCGCTGCAAAAACGTGTGTCGGCGCAGACGTTGAGTTTCACTACTGACCAATATATAAAGTGCATATCTATAAATATAATATCGCATGGTTCAAAATTAAAATATAACATAGTCCAGTTGAAAACAAGGGGGGTTTAAGTCATCATTTTACTGGTTTAAAGTCTGTTTAAAAAAATAGAAGCTGTCAAAGTTTACAATTTTCAGGGTACGATTCCACGATCAAGAAATCGATCACTATTTGCGCTGAATCTCGGGAAATATTGATGAAAGTGAAATATAAATCGGGGTGAAATTAGGGGATGTTTAATTCTCACGACTTAAAATGCTTAAAATGATTTTTGCTAGTTATGAATTTGTTTAAAAAATACGGAACGTCGAAGTTTGCAGTTTCTTATCAATTTTGTTAATTGAGTGTATGTAGCTATAATTAACAATAACGAGGTTCACAGGAGTGAAGTTAAGTAGAGAGAATTGGATAATAAAGAGTCCATGAGATGTCTATAGTTACTAGCCATTCAATAGTAATGTCTGCAAACTAGGTGGAATTCGCAGCATTCAGATTAAGAAACTCTCTTCTCTCTCACTAGTTTTGGTCAAGTAATTTATAAACACCCTGTATACAGAACATATAGTAACTAAGCCGCTGTATATACTACAGTATCTGAGCCAGTGTATTCCCTCAAAATTCCATAGAATACCTCCTCATTCCCCCAGTGCACTTTTCTCAGTCGTACATTAACCGCTGAATAACAACCTCAGACTGTATTATAAACCATCGCTTCCTCATAGAGCCGGCTTTAAGGTACCATCCGGTGTGTCGGCTGTAAGCGTTCATTCATTTATATCCGTTTGGATTCTTTAATCAGAAACCTGCTAATTGATTTTCGTGCCCTTGAAAAGGTGCCATGATAATCTTGCCTGGGGTACCAACATGCTAAAGCCGGCCCTGTTTCCTCATATAAATAATTACAAGTGTAAATAAGTGTTTTGTCTTAAACTGTACTGATCGTGAGTTGAATTGTTATAATATAAGAGTTTAAAGTGCATGTTATCCATTGCACACTTATCATTGGTTGACTGATATGAATTCTTGGGAATGGGCGAGTACTTAGTTCACGAGAACAGAATAGTGAGTCGCGACGTCGGTGCTGAGTAGTTGTAAATATGTTATTTTAACAATAGCTTCAACAATAGCATCATACCTGAGTCTACGTATATGTATGCACCTGTCTTATTTATTGTTGTATGAAAAAACTTCTCAGGTGAAAGTTGCACTGTTTCAAGGGGCACATGTAACGATAGAAATAGTCTTCACTCGTGGTAATTTTTTTACGAGATTTCAAACTCATCAGTATTTCTTTAAATAGAACAATTATTCTTCCATATCCTTGTAGAGTGTGAAAAAAAATCAACGACCTCAATAATCATACCGATCCCATAATTTAATCTTCAGATATTTGTGTCCGAAAATAATTAGAATTTCATAAAGATTCGCGCATTCGTGCGTGAACATAAACATTAGGTGCGAGTGTAAGCGATAACCCAGTGGATGATAGCCTCATACACCAACGAGCATGCTCGCTAGGTAAGTACTTAGTGTGTGGAATCAACGAGTACTTGAAATGCTCGGCTCACGAGATGCTCTGCTAGTTGGTAAATTCTCTATTAGCCGAGCGTTGAGCTTAGCTCAACTCGTCGAATTTGTTCATATAGTGTGCGGGTAATCGCTTACGTTCACAAACCAAATCGCTTTATCTGTTTTATACCCGTTATCACGATGCGACGTAAGAATGTTGGACGACGAATGTTCAGTGACGGATTTAACTGCCCAGAAGGCGCCCCCCTTCAGGGCCCATCTTCTAAAGAAATTATGATTTTATCCAAACTATATTTTTTTTCGTTTCTCATAATTTTGCGTTTTCTTTATTAAATCCGTCACTGGCAGTGTTGCATGCGTAAGAAATCGACTTCACCGATTTGTTCGAGAAATTTAATGGGCATGTAATAGTCGTTACAATGGAAGAAAATTGTGAAAGAATATATGCGTTTATGTACTGTAAATAAGCTTTCTATTTGATGTCGTTTGGAGCATTATTTATACCGACACCTTCAACGAATCCTTAAACAATAGCGTCTAATAGAGTTAGCAAAAGGGGCTGCACAGTGTAGCTTATAATGGGGAGGAAAATCAGAATGTGGACTCTTTGTATATCTGTCATAAATAATTGTCAAATGTAATATCCTAATTATTACTTGATTATATAGCTTCACAACTATACAAAGCCTTGACTGGAAATGGTCCACTATACACATAAAAAGCTCCTCTGCGATTTAAAACATGTAAGTATATGTAATTGCATTCATAAGTTTATGTATCTGCGAAATTTAATTCATACACGTTTTCAGTTATATCATTGTCAATTAATGCCGTTTGTTTGTGCGATTTTAATTTTAATATATTAGAAACGGGCTAACATATTTGTGTGTTTCGGATGAACATTGTTATAGTTCTTGCTGGACGCTCTACAGCAATGGCTGTTTATTAACTTCCGCATGGGGAACAAGCTTTGCCCGCCCGTCTTCTCTGTATACCAGTTTTAAACGACTTTATTATATCTTCAATTGAGGCATTTGATGGGAAAAGGGCACATAGGCGTGTGTGCCCTTTTTCCTTAAATCGTTTAAATCTATATTACTACTTCTCTCGCGTTCAGATTAGCTAGATGTTTTATTACGTAACGTGATCGACACGCAGCTACATAGTCGTGCAATAAGTACATTTGTTTCATAGAGGATTTTGCGTAAGCGAGGAAATATGGAAAGTGACGCTGAGTATCGAATCCGCAAGGAAAGAAGCTAATTTAGAAAAGAAAAAATTGATTTGGAAGACAGCTTGCTGCAAAGTATCGAAGAAACTAATACTTACTTAAAACATTACATTTTTTGTTTATTTTTGTGCTTTATTTTGTATTTTTTTATTTATGCAATGTATAAAAAATGTGTAAAATAAACCACTTGCTTGAAACTTATAAATAAAGACGCATATCATTTCCAAATGATGACTTCTGTTTTCAGAACGTTTGAAGGACGCGATAACTACATCCCTAAAAAAATTGGATTTAATTGCATTACTTTTATTGAGTTATACTATAATGAAAACTTTGAAATCGATTTTCTTGGAATGGCATTTGGTGTATGTGCCTATTTTCCACCAAATACTTCAATTTCGAAAAGATCAAACCATATGAAACTCACTCGCTACTGTAACAATTAAAATTCTTTGTTTTATATAACTTCACACGGCAAAAGACTTCATAATTCCTGTCAACGTATCACAATACGAATAATACTGATATGTATGTACATCTGATCGTCACTGCGATATTAATTGTATACCAACAATAAAACGAAGCGTGGTAATACTTTCTTCACTCACTGGCTTCTGCATTTTCACTTCCCTATCGAACAACTTCCATGCACATCAACTTCATTTCGATGTAAGCTTATAATCCTACTAAGTAGTCCTACTAATATAATAAATGCGAATGTGTGTTTGGATGTTTATTAGGAATCCTTAAGTCGAGACTTCATCTACACTTCAAAATTATAATTTTGTATAGGTCAGTAAATAAATATACTCGCGTTAAAATACTTATTTAATTAAACAAAACTGTTTATTATACTTAAAAAAGTGTCAAGAGTTCTAAAAGCTTGTAACCTTTATATGTACGTGCACTGCGTCGTGAATAATCATCGAGAATGGACAATAAGGTCCTATAATGTAGATTCACGAAAGTAACTACATATTTTTCTGCAGAATCCATAAGAGTTCTGTTGAAGAAACGGTGTGATTAATTACATCCTAATAACTCTATTAAACAAAGTACAGATAAGAGGAAAGTCGGTAATAGTCTAACTTATTACTTCTAATTATTTTTTCGAGTTGGCATTGAACTGCAAAAGTACAACTTCGTACGTTACAATCGCTCCAGTCACCTGTAAATAAGTATTCGTTAAACAAAGTATACGCGAAACGATTTGATTTTCAGTAATTGATTATAACTCTAGATTTACCGCAAGCATGAAGTTTCTCGTGATGGAGAAGAAACGTAGCCCTGTCAAAGCTATGTCGTCCGTAGCGAGTTGATATTGCAATCTCTGAGCCTGTGAGCAAACATTTCTCACGATATTATTTAGAAAACTGAGAACAAGATTTTTTTGTTCAACAAGATTTGAATGATTAGAAAATACTTTTATAAATATAGATATTTGGGAGATAGAATTACCTCGATGCCATAATTTGAGGCTGAACAGTTATACAAATAAGGCAATGCGGTTTTGCTGTTATCGTGTATTCTTGCAGCGAACAAAGTAACGGCACACGTGCGACCAATGAGGAATGCGAACGAGCCGAAGAAGTAGATTGCGCTTATCACGGTGCTCTCGCTTGATCTCCTTGTGACAGATGAAACGAAATTAAATACTTTTTTTGATGCTACCTTACTTTCTTTTAACACGTATATTTTATATTGTTCGCAGGAAATTAACGAGACATTAGGCCGATTCTTCGGAATTGAATACAAACTATTTAATGGTAATTTAATCACCAATCTGTGACATAATATTCTGCAAGGAGAATGAAAATAAGGATAAGAAATTGCTGTGTAAATATAGGTCTGTAAATATTTGAAAAAGTTGTAACAAAACGATTACTTCTTTCATTGCAATTCAGAAGTGGGGGAGCATCTATTCTATTAATACATCCTATATTAAAACGAAACGAAAGAGTTGAAAATAAAGAGTATTTCAAGTGTTCAATTTATTTTGTCTAGAGAATCAACAATGATGTAAATTGAAACGCAAACACACTCACGATAAACCGTTTAGTAGTTGAAAACAGATGAAGTAGAGATTGTTCGCGAAAGATAAGAAGATGATGGGCGAAATTTCGTCGTCGACTTTCTTCACGATGGAGCTCAAGATCGCGTAATCCTCGCGCAGATCGCGCCAATCGAATCTCGACCGACTTTTCATCCCTGTGCTTGCTACTTTCTTGTTCAACGACTTGTATCTTTCAGCCAGACCCGTGGAGATCTAAATGCCACAGCAAAAACAGTATTTAAATATGCATCTGTTCCTTTCTAATTTTACAGTTTCTGGTCTAATTATTGTATTCAGAAATACAATAATCGAGTCAAGTAACGCGAAAAGCTTTCGACTTATTAATTGAATTTTTACCAGTATGACGAAGATGTCTGTGAAGTTCCAGGTGAAAGTTGCCACTTTGCTGATGACGAAGATGTACAAACCGAATATCAAATTGTAGTCGACTGAAAAAGGAAGTAACTGTGGTGGCAGGGTTCATGCTGCATGTACATATGCATGGCTCTTGTAAGATAAATTCTTACGTATGTCGAAGATAAAGGAATGCGAATTCAAGGTGTATACTCTCAGAAAATTACGAAACGTCGAATTTGTCGATCCACTCCACTCGTATCCCTCCATATTGTTTATCACGCTGAGAAGATGCTCAATGAGAGCTAACAGCACAACCACAGCACTAATGAGGAATAGTTTCCATCGAAGACGTGGACCATCGGTGCAATTACTGTAGATGATAAATAAACGAAAGTTGCATGTCTGAATTAGGATTGAAATTGAGAATTTCACACAGCAAGTAACAATTCAATGAAGGACAATGTTAAAATCCGTAGAGTGATTATTATCGAGTGACCACGTTTCACTAAACGATATATCTATTATCCTCTTCTTATAGTTCAGAATTTAAAAGTTATTCTAGATCTTCATAGCGTCTAATTTGACGCTCTGAAAATAAGGCAAATTTGGAGGGTGAAATTAAAATACCCAATAATTTTCTTTTAAAAATCCCCTGAATTTGCCTTATTTTCAAAGCTTCGAGCTGAGGTGGGGGCCAGGTATAGTGGCCGGTGAGTTTCGTGAGGGATATTCTCCCACCACACAGTTTGCCTGCCTCGGTGCTCTTCTTCTTAATGTTTTCTGACTCGCTCTCGTTCCATCTCGCTCTCGCTTTCGCAGAACAAGAGTGAGCCAGAAGTGGTAGGGATGTTGCCGAGCTTCTGGCGTGTAGGCCAAACCGAGCTGTAAGCGTAGAAATACACACATCAGAATAGGTGTGCGTTAGCTCCGAAAAAATTCAGGAGTTTTATAGGTCAGCAGATTGATTCTTTCTCGTATTATAGTTTCGTAACGCAAGCAACTACCTATTAAGCTAAGAATAAATAACAGCCGTACGGCTACGTTCAAGCGGAGCCGAGTAGCGCTTCTGTTACTCCACCATACTCTTCGGGGACCGCGTGGTGGCTGATTTCTCCTCGATCACTGTTCGCCAAAAAAGAAATTACCGGCCAATATATCTGGCCACGACCTTAGAACCACCCCTTAATTCAAAATGAGCGCAAACTCTTCTGGGATTAAAATAAAGCAAAATCGAGCTGGGTAAAGGAGATCGCGATAAAACATCCAGGAGTACATATCTCGTGCCGACGTATTGCCGTGTTTCACTCGAAAATAAATCAATTATCCTTCCCCTCCTAGTGTAACGGTGATTAGCAGGTATCTAAGTTCGCGTGCAGGCTGATAAAATGCAAACAACGCGATCGGATGGTCAAAGAATCGTGTCACGTTGTACGAGCGATCCCACGAGTATCGACCTGTCTATGTACTGCTCCATGGCCCTCCACTCGCACTGAAAGGACCTCCAGCGCGAAGACAACCGGAAAAATAGAATCGCCCCCAGCAGGCTGTTCCCATAGAACACTGCACCCACGGTTGCTTCGATAATGCCGCCTGAAACACAATGAAATCGGTCAGCTTATCTCGTCGTTCTTTAAAAAGGGTTTTTCCGTGGCTATCGGTTATTAGAACGCCGTGACGTTCCAAATATTGCCGCGTCCCTACGCATTCTGCGATATCATAGAATCGACATTTAAGAGAACCGGTTCGCACGTTTGGAGTTTGTATTTTTTCCAAAACGAATTTTCTTGGATTCGTTCAAATTGTATTAAGCGAAAGGGCTGCATAGTTGTTACCGATTTCTGGTGTAGGTTTCGCTTGTAAGCAGTGGCTGTGATTCTAAATAGGATCATTTTTTTATTTCAGCTGATTTAAGTAATGGGAATATTATTTTATGGAGAACGTGGATCGCGGACGTACTTGTTTCCAGTTTGAAATTCGCAAACGGTTAATTATTACAGATGTGAGGGGCGAAAATAAATATTTGGGGAATTTGAAATGGGATTTCTTCAAAGTCGGAAATAGAATAGGATTTTGGAACAATGTTATAGTAATATAATTGCCTCAAAGTGTTGCATGTACCATTTATCACCCATCGTGAATCCTATATATATAAATTTTTGGAAGAAATTTATAAGATTTAGAAAACGCTTACCACGTGGTTGGAACGTTTCCGCGTTCAAGCTCTTCACCATATAAACCACCGATATGATCGTGACAAAAAGTGTCATTATAATGATGAATGTGGAGTAGATAGTGAGGAACGAAAATGTCTTAAAGCGAAGCTGCGTGGGTGACGAAGATCGTATCCCAGATATTGGAAATATTCCAAATAGTTGGGCCATGCTCAAAATGGGTGCCATCGCGCAATGAAAGCTTTCTGACACCTGGGAAAATATAAATGAACGATGTTAGTTAAAATTTGTGTGGAAACAGAGTTAACATTTTAAGAGCTCGAGGGATGACGTTACTTATAATCTTACCCGAGCATCTATAGGATAATTTCGACTGTCTGGGGCCCTCACTTTCGAAAAACTTGTTGGATACATGTTTAATTCTTCGGCGTCATTGTCATCCTTCTGATGCACCAGAAACGGCCAGATCATGTGACTAGAACTCTTAATAGGAATCTCATTCAGGGCAATCTTTGTTTTTAGCATTATGACCTCGGCATCTGAGCGCATAGTTGTTAAAGCGACCATTACATTGCGCTTTTGATTAAATCCTGCTAAAATGTTTCAATAAATAATTGGAAACTTCATTTAACAATTGAAGATTTAATAAGATAAGCAAATATTTCATTTAACAATTACAGATGTAGGTAAATTAATAATTAAATGTGATTTGAAATATTACAGTAGTGTACACATTAATTTCTGCAACATTTTAACAAAATAATTCTAGAGAGATGTATTCTATTATAAAATACGAGAATAATGTAAATCTTCTAAAAACAAATGAATTGATATATTACAATTTTTAAAAAACGACCACGATAATATATTTTAATCCTACTGTTTTATCACAAATCTACTCAACGTAAAAAGTACTCAAATGTGCCCCTGTGGACTGCTTGTTTCGTTGCACTCCAAAAATGAAAGCCTAAATATGAAATATGTATCTGGTGTATTAAACATGTCTTTTAAAGCATATGATATTAAAAAACTTCATGCCAAAGGACAGGTCTCAGTTTCAATTTATTTCTTCCTAATTAATTGAAACAGAAATGCTTCATTTTAGACAGGAACGACTGCCTTTCCTGGAACATCTTGTATACCGATTGAGAGTAGTGATAAAATTGATTGTACCAATATTTTACGTTTTACGAAACTGGAGCTAATGTCTCGTGTTTCCAATCACGAGCGTGGTAGATATCGGATTAAATCGCACGTTACGTTGCAGGCTGCAAGGGCATGGAATTTTGACGACCTCTAAGGGAGAGTCACCTCGTTCATCGAGGAGACTACGTTCTTTAATTAATTATCAATTGTGCACATCCCACAGCGTGACGCGCGTTGTAGACAAACGATACCAACGATATACTCCGTGTTCCTGGAAAGGGGGTGGCAAATGTTTATCCAGAATATGAACTAATGTGTTGACGCTTCAAGGTCTTGTTAATTTACGCCGACCACAGTCTTTATGCAAAGACTTTATTTCTGGTGCTACCTTGTTACACATCAATATTCCTTTTCGTCTAAATGCACTTTAAAGCAGCTGAGCTAGACAAAGCAATACATCTGTATCTACATACTCCAGACATATCAGGTCTAGCAATGACAGTTTGCACGTTTATGGTCCTCGTACAAAAGTTTTATTATAAGTCTACAGTAAACTGTCGCCCCTGTTTAAGTGAAGTTATTTTAACACGAATGAAATATGTGGTAACGAACACGTTTAAATTTACAGAGTTGCTATATGTTCCCTTCCCTCTTAGAATTAATTTATCACGCTATATAGTCGAAATTTGATTTCTCATAAAAGTATTAGGTGGTATTGAGTTGAAGAAAATAAAATTTTAGAAAGTTTGTTTGCGTAAATTCTGTGTTTGCGTCCATAGAATAATTTTATATTTTTGTAAGTAACAAAACAGGTGTTGAAATTGGGGAAACGCTCAAGGTTTGAGATAAAGACTTTGTAAAATTCTAAAATGTCATTGGAAAGTATAAAAATCTATAAGTATACATAATTTTTCTCAGTTCTTCGTTTGCGCCATACGCAAATGTGTTTCTTGCATTTCAAAGCTGAAAAATGAATGAAACAAATATTGACACAGAGAACGTTACGCAAGCTGTAATATATGTATAATGTCACCCCTTTGCACGCAAAGGGAACCTTTTTTTTTTATAATACAACCTCGCGGAAATTATAAGTGTATAACTATTGTGTGCAAAGATAATCGCTTATTTTATCTCTCATCGATTTGTAATATTATCGATTTCACAAGATTGCGTTTTCACGATGGAATAAAATGTTGAAATAAAATCGTCTGTACGCTTCCTTGCCATTTCACACCTCGCCCAAATTTCGCAGCAATTCATTACGTTGAAATCACTTCAATTAAACATACAAATAGGAAAAATACGATTGTTATTATTAAGAATGGTCATCTTCCTCTGCATATACCATTAATTGAATTATTAATTATCACATCTTAAAAATCCCGTATAAATTTACATGAAAATTTTTATGTAAATTGTTATTATTTATTTTTTATGTAAAACCTTCTATTTCCAAAAATACAAAATGTCATTTATTATTGTTTAATAGTTTCTAAATAAATATCTTAATTTTGGAAAATGAATGGTAAATATGGTAAAATAATTGATGCGTTATTATTCAAATCAATGTACTTACAAAGTCATGTGCCAATGACTCCCATATTTTGGACGCCCCGCTGTTGAAAACGATGTCAACGAATGCAACAGGTAAATTTTCAACGGGAACAAAAGAGAATTCACTGCGCGAGCATGCCAATATGTACTAACTCGTAAAATGTTTCTTGATTCAGAAGGAACTAAACTTGTGTATGTATGTATATTGTATAGGTATGAAGTCGGACCTGCGCCATGCATGCCTGATCAGATAGGTACTTATACTACTGGTTTCTAACGCTCCAACATTGATATGTAATCGTACGCGAGATACACGATCATATACTGTTCGTATTGACAAGTCGCATTGCGTGTAAATTTCATTTTTCAGATGAGAAAACCTTGGCAAAAGTGATAAGTATCAATTTGTTCCCTTCAAATTAACGCGTTGCATTTTTAACTTATAAGAACCAAATCGTAATTTTTTTTAATAAACCCTTGGTTCAAGCGCAATTATCATGTATTTTTATTGATTACAAATGAGGCTGAGTCAGAGCAACAACGGACCAACTCACATAGAAAATTTTTTTTTTTCCTATTTTATATGGTTAGTAGAGCCTATTGGAATATGTTATTGCTACTAATTCAATTTCAAAAAAAAATGTGGGTTAGTCCGTTGTTGCTCTGACTGCCTCAAATTACAACTTACAATTATTACATCTTGCCAAATCTTGATTTCTTACCCCCTCCCTCCCCAAGTATAAGTGGCAAGATTTTTTATTCCAATTTCCCCTTCCCCGCTCCCTTCTTTAAGTAATCTTTTTTACATTGCATTTTTTCAGTTATTAACATTTTTTTGAAGGTTTCATCTTGAAAATTAAGTTAAAAAATATTGCGTAAGACGCTACCTCACTCCCTCTCCTACCCTCGTAAGAAAACGTAAAAAATTCATGACCCCCTAAGGCTTGCGTAATTTAATGACGACCCCTTTATTATATACTTTGCGAATAGATTTTTGTATCGTAGAAAACACATCATCATTCCAATGGTAAAGTTACGGAACCGCGATTTTTTCGAATTGGGGCTAAATGCACGATTCCATTTGTTTGTCGTCAACGTGTAGTGTGGTAAAATATTAAAGTTAATTAAGCTTTTGCAGTCTCGCAACTTTACCATTATAACGACGAAATCTAGTTGCTGATGTGTATAAACGAATTAATTAGAATTAAACACAATCATTTTACAAATTTTATATAGCATGAATTTACTCTGTGTCTTTGTCATTAAAATAGAAATTTCATTGTTAACGCTAGTACAGTTGTAATGATCCTCTTATCGTGATCAAAACATTGTAAAAACATTTAACTCCAGAATCTTAAAATACGCAATATAATACTAGTATAGTGCAGTCTTATTATTCTAAATTGAATAAAATAAAAAATACCACCTAATACGTGGAGTGAATAAATATTAAAACATTGAAGTAAATAAGATTAAACGTGGGGTTTATTCCACGAAAAAAGGCCCTCACTTTAAAATCTAAATTTTGGTGTATTCGTTATGTTCATTCCGCCACAGTTGAACGGCCCATTTCCAATTTTTTTCTAGCTTTTAAACCCTATTTTTTTTAACTTTCCAATTTTTCAGGGGCCCCCCAAGTTCTGGAGCTCTGAGGCTACTGCCTCTATCGCACCCAGGCTAAAATGACATTGGTATAATGGCATAACATCGTATTGTAACAGAGCGATAATACAAACACAGCGCCCACTTCTATTTATAATTTTATTAATTTATTAAACACTTTTATGCTCCGCTTTATCTACAATCTTAGAAATCTTAACCAACTTGTGGGAAAATAATGCAGTCCACTCTACCATATAGCCCGTTGTACCCCAGCTAACTTATTATAATCCGCCAAGTGGCGGAATACGATTCTTGATAGCCTCCACCTATGAACTACACCGCGTGGGCGAGAAGTTAATATGCAACGCTTCGACAACTGCCTTAGCGCAGACTGACGTGGAATTTGCTCGTCAAATTGTTTGCTAACAAGATCCTGAAAGAGAAAACAAAGATTTGTAAACGAATCGTAAACACCGGATTACGATTACATTATTCCGCAGTTTTCATTGTTAAATTATTAATGACTTGGAGCATAAATCTTTTCACAAGCTAGCTTCACATTTTATGGTTAAACCGTGAGTATACCATACCCGAATTTCAGTCGGCAAAATATCATTTCTTTTCATTGCTACCATTCGCAACCTCATCGGCGCATACTCCTCCGCTAATTTCCTTCGTTTGACGTCGCGAATCATCCATCGACCAACGTATTTATTACGCACCTGCTGAAACTGAACGGCGAATGATTGAATTTATAAATTTCATTCTTCCTGGCGTACCATGAAATCCAGTCATATTTGTTACTGTTATTTATGTATATATAGTAAACAGCTATTTGTACTTACACCGGGTGTTATAATATTCGTGCTTTTCGAAAGGAAATTTGAAAACATTGACAAACCATTTCTTACGGCCGCCATGTTTGATACACAGTTGTTCCTAAATAACTTGATTCGTATGCCATAGAAAAACATATTGGGAAACTTAGTGGAGCCGTGGCTTAGGTTACAGCGCTGTGGTGGTGAGTTGGCAAACTATTGAAAGTAGGCCCGGGTCCCACCAAACATTCCGAATAAGTATTTATTAATCGAATAAGTAAGAAATTAGTGTTGAAAAAATTTAAAAACACTCATTTTTCATAACTTGTCTATTGAAACACTGATAATCATATGGATTTCGACCTACTCTCAATAGTTCAATTTTCTGTCACTAGTTGGCGTATCGAAATTCTTGGTTTCCCAATAGGATGGAGATTGACAGAGCAAATTTCTACGAAGTGTGGAGTTGAGCAGAGTACAAATTAAAAGATCAAGTTTTAACAGCGTAGCAAATAGCAGTACGCAGACAAAAAATAAAAATTGGTAAAATGCCTTCCAAATCCTCGAATGTGGAATTCCACGCAACTCACGCCGACCCTGCTTACATATTTATTCATGTTTTACGTATGCTATAGAAAAGTTTAAACGTGTATAATAAACTATAAATTGATAATAATTTTACTAGTAAATGCGTATCTTTTCTGCTTGTGTTTAATAGAATTCAGTTTTCTTAACAGCAGCCTGACGATCTGATTGGATGCTTCATAATCGAACTATTGTAACTCATGAAACTGTATCTATCCATTAGTATAGGATTCGAGATGATTAATTCTTTAGAAGTATGTATTTTTAATAAATATTATGTGGTCTTCGTCACAGATGGGAATACTGCTTTTCGTAGCGGCTCTCGGGAGGCAAGAATGGGTGGTCAAGTATTTTATTCAGCGGTGTATGCTTATATTGTCTGCACGAAAAATAAACTCTGGGTAAATGTCTTCGAAAGATCAGCCCATGAGCATCAATACGTTTAATAAAAATTAATAATGATTATATGTACAGATTAAAAAATTAATTTCCAATTTCTGCTTTCTCTGCAAAAGATTGTTACATGTTTAAGAAAACAATTTTGCCTGATAATTTCTTCTTTTAAATAAACATGCTTATGAAAGATAATATATATATTTGTTAATTTATAATAGATCTTTAAAATTAGATAATTAATCCTCAGCACGGGATGTTTGGTAAAGCCTTTTAGTAATGGAAACTATGTTCCAAGGGGTTCTCCATGTTTATTACTGTATACCTTTTGTCCCAGTTTCGTACGCTAAAGAGTGTAACAACTTTTTTAGAAGTTTTGGAACAGAGAAATACCTGGGAGGAGCAGGAAGCTGGACAACAAATACAAGAATGAATCAGTAATTGTTTCCGTAGCTCCTTTATTCACTTTCATTCGTTATTACTGTTATTTATACGTATGTACAAAAAACCGTTGTTAACCAATCTCAATTATAGAATCGCGGGCTAAAAGTGATGAACCATTGCAGAGCAATCGTATCTCCGCATGTACTTCCTTTCGATATAGAAGTGTAAAAAGACAAGGTAAAATCTTTGTAAAGAAATATCTCGTAGAAAAGTGTTTTGTGTATATATTTTTAGCAGTTCAATTCCTTACCTAAGTCAGGTAATCAAAAAGCATTAAAAATAAAAAAAAAAGCAGGTCCCATGTCCCACAACTAAATCTGTACTGGAACTACCAACTTTTCCTTGACTTTGCTGCTCAGTGTCATTTATTTCATTTAATCAACGTAGGTATCAGATTTACCATGAGCGAATTGAGACGGCGATCGAAGAGTTGCTTGTCGAAGTGATGCGTTAAAAAAAAGATCGATGTTCGAAATACGAAGAGTATCGCGATAAAGGATGGCATGATCAATAATTAGTAATAACGACGGCAAAAAAAAAATAATAATGAGATGTTTCCGAATATCGCAGATATAGGATTTATTTCCGTATAATAATTAGAAAATATAATTAAGCCGAGCTAAATTATGATGTCTGTTGGATGTTCTTGTGAAACAGATATTAAAAGTAGCTCTCGTAGTTTACCGTCTTTCCTCACGGAAGTCGTATTATCGAGAAACGGCTCTTGCCACCATCGCCCGGCCGTTCATCTTTCCTACGGAATTCTTTTCGATGAGAGAAGTGCCGTAGCAACCACTTCGATAAACGGAATATGCGAATGTCAAAGAGATGTGGCGAACGTGCAACTTCTTGCAGACGAAAGGCCAGTCGACGTGATTCTTTACCAATTCTATTATTCTTAATCATTGGTTGCGATTCCATAGGAAATAGTGCGGCATTGGGTGGTAGCAGCGTAACGCCATTCTCGCGCGAGTAACGTGAGGAAAGAAGGCAAACTACTTCGGCTACTATACGCCGACACTCATCTGGCGGGGTATATATACGGAAACTAGTTATTTCTTTTTCTGGGCCTTCTCGGCAGCCTTGGTGACCTTGCCCGCGGCATCCTTGAAATTGACAGCTTTGATGACACCGACGGCCACCGTTTGACGCATGTCACGAACGGCGAAACGTCCCAAGGGCGGGAACTCTTGGAAAGCCTCAACGCACATGGGTTTGCTCGGGACGAGCATAACAATGGCAGCATCTCCGGACTTGATGGACTTTGGATTCTCCTCGGTGGTCTTTCCGGTACGACGGTCGCACTTCTCCTTGATTTCGGCGAACTTACAGGCGATGTGAGCAGTGTGGCAATCCAACACTGGTGTGTACCCATTGCTGATTTGACCAGGATGGTTCAGCACGATGACCTGTACAACAGAAATACAAAAGATAATGTAAAAAATCATTAAAAATATTGAGAAGCAATGAGAAATTAAAGCAAGTATCACTCAGACGTCTTTAGCCATCAACAGATCTTAACGATCTTCCGGTGGAAACCACGAATGAAATATAAAGATGCTTCATCATCGTGACAATTCGAATTTTTTGGAAGGTTTATTTCAATATTATACTAAAACAATTGATCTGTAATTCTTAATATAATATCCACGCACCTGTGCAGTGAAATCAGCAGCACCCTTGGGTGGATTGTTCTTAGAGTCTCCTGCTACGTAACCACGTCTCAACTCCTTCACAGATACGTTCTTAACGTTGAAACCAACGTTGTCACCGGGAACAGCTTCGGTCAAAGCTTCGTGGTGCATTTCGACGGACTTAACTTCAGTGGTCAGACCCGCGGGGGCGAATGTAACGAGCATACCTGGCTTCAGAACACCAGTTTCAACACGACCGACTGGTACTGTTCCGATACCACCAATTTTGTACACGTCCTGCAATTGAATAGAGTACAGAATTATTGCGCGTTCCTTAAAAAGTATTAATAATCTCTCTAAGATTGTTTTAAGTCAGACATCTCGAGCCATCAACGAATTAAAAAATCCTCCGGTGGAAACCGCGAATGAGAACAACAGTGTTATCATCATTTATGAGTAGATAAATAGCGCAGTGTGATTGCGCTGAATTTGAAAACGGACCTGGAGAGGAAGACGGAGAGCCTTGTCTGTAGGTCTTGAAGGTGGAAGGATGGCATCGAGCGCTTCGATGAGCGTCTTTCCTTCTCCCTTTCCTTCTTTGCGCTCAACAGTCCAGCCCTTGAACCAAGGCATCTTGGAAGAGCTTTCCAGCATGTTGTCTCCGTTCCAACCAGAAATTGGCACGAACGCGACGGCGGGTGGGTTGTAACCAATTTTCTTAATGTAGGACGATACTTCCTTCTTGATTTCCTCAAATCGGGCCTCAGAGTATGGTGGCTCGGTAGAGTCCATCTTGTTAACACCAACAATCAGTTGTTTCACACCAAGTGTAAAAGCAAGCAGAGCATGCTCACGGGTTTGTCCATTCTTTGAAATACCAGCTTCGAACTCGCCAGTACCAGCAGCAACGATCAACACAGCACAGTCAGCCTGTGAGGTACCGGTAATCATGTTCTTGATGAAATCTCTGTGTCCAGGGGCGTCAATAATTGTAACGTAGTATTTGGCGGTTTCGAATTTCCACAAGGCAATGTCAATGGTGATACCACGTTCACGTTCAGCCTTCAGTTTGTCCAATACCCAAGCGTATTTGAAGGATCCCTTACCCATCTAGAAATTAGAGGTAAAATCGAGTCAAGGTCTGTCGAAGTGGATATTACGTCTACTTTGTATCTCTGACGCAAATTTAATACAAAATATTTGAACGAATATTACAGCGGACCATCGCTGTGCCAAGATAAAATAAGTTATCGTTGGCATTAAGTATTTATCGTGTACCAAATTTTGAAAGTAGATACGAACAGACGCGTCAGGAATATTCTCTGCTTACCTCCTGGGCTTCCTTCTCGAACTTTTCAATGGTACGTTTGTCGATACCACCACATTTATAGATCAAATGACCGGTGGTGGTGGACTTGCCGGAGTCGACATGTCCAATGACGACAATGTTAATATGAATCTTCTCCTTACCCATGGTGAAGTTTTAATAAAACTACCGATTAACTCTGGAAACAAACAAATAATATGTATATTAATATATATACATATAGCTGTAAGGTATTAACGCGATAATTGAAAACAAATCATTGATTCTATTAAACATGATGAAAACATCGCTTAGAATTATAAAAGGCATATGCGTACTCCACATTCTCGGGAAGGGTAAGATATTCCGTGCTCTAAATTTACTAATATAATCCGCCTAGAATTTGCAAGATATCGCGTGAAAGATTAATTTTTACATTAAAATTATGTAAATACAGGAACTACGAAGCTCGATTGAAATACGGCAGGGTGTCTTTGTCCTAATGTCCACGTGGCGATATGTGAATATTCGAGAACGGAACCGGTAGCCATTTTGTAGATGGCGAGGAGCATTGCAGCGTTGCCACGATTTTCTTGACGCTTGGCATCGCACGATGCCACGTTACGAGACTTTCAATGTAACATTTTCCGATCAAAAGAGCTGTAACGAGCCTTAATTATTTGCAAGTTTTTGTTACTGGGAAATTGACAACGGAGGCGATAACATTTAATTTTATCAAGCGAACGTTGTACATATATAGTAACTTTCGAGTAGCTAATTACAATTGAAAATTAATATTCTTGCACGAGAAATGAAGTCGTTGAAAAATTGGATAATATTTATATAAAAATACCTATTGCGAGCACTAAAAATGCCGGTTAGTATTATGTAATAGAGCATTCAATCTCGAATGCGAGTATTGCATGTAACGCGAATAGCAATCGATTAAAAATGTATGCAGTCCATAGAATTCATTATTCAACGTTCACTTGTTATCACTTCTTCACAGCGATAAATCGTTTGAACAATATCGAGGAGCGCCGATTTAAGCAATCCGTCACACTGGAAATCAGCAAGCGAGCTCCATTGTCGGCGAAAAGTCGTCCCACAAGGTCGTCGTTGCACAAGATTTCCAGCCGACTCGCGAATGCATGCCTGGACGCTTCGGTTACAAAGAATCAAGCACCAATTACAGCTCCTTTTCAGCCGTGCCGCTAAAATTACTTTCACCGATGCCATTGTGAGACCGTGGGACGCACAAATGAGAGCTTTATTACACTACGAATGTTCCAAATGATGCACGAACTCGTGACCGAATCTCCATCTCTGACAAGTGACCGCCATACTGCATCCGGTTATTTGCATTTTTCGAACTTTTTAAGCTTAAACGATCAAGTTTTTAACCGGTGATTCGCCGGGCCACCTGGATTCTTTTTCACGCGGCCGACAATTAATCGCGGGATACGAGGCTTTTCGTAAGGCATGCCGAACAACTTTTACGAAGATCAGCATGTGGTCAGCGTTCGAACAGCCGGCGAATACGGCCGACCAGCCATGCGCCACTTATCCAACGTCGAAATTCACCGAGAAAATTAATAATCCCGCAAAACTGTTGTCACAACACATCTCGCCGATATTTCCCTCGTCGTTCTATTCCGTACCTGACGTTCGATGCTATCTTTCCGGTAAGAAAATCGACGGATTATACTGCTGTGCGAAAACCACGAACAACCACTCACCTCCAGATGCCACGACAGAAAGAGATCGCCCAAGTGAAGTGACATGCGCATACGGCTTCCCGGCCGTAGGCTCCAACCCAGCGCCTCCATCATATCGATCACTCGCGAAACAATGAACCGTTTCCCTCTGCACAATTTATTATGTTCGGTTTGTAATTAATGTATCTATAAATGGGAAGAGGCGTCGCTCGAATTAACTGTAATAAACTCGTTAAAAAATCTTAGATTTCAATGAGCAGTGAAATTAAAGTTTTCGGAGGATGGACGGCTGGGTTCGAGGCTACGGTTACGCAGCAACAACAGGCGTGCCGAAGCTCATATACAGATATATACATATAGGTATTTCTGGGATGCGCGAATGCATGTGTGCGAGCATGGAATCGGGAAAAAGATGGAGATAGTTCGAAGAGAGAGCATCGGGTCGTTCCGTTCAGGGATGCATTTGTGCATCCGTATTCCGTGCCATCTGATTCAATGATATGACCCTGAATCCATCGAATCGTAAGATGTTAAACAATGATGCCAAGCAGAATTCGATTTTTCCCCAGACTGACCTTTCCTCCGAACGTTCAATCGAAGATTGTATAGGTGAGTTCAATGTAATCGCATCTGCTCTTGCCGGAGTCGATGTAGCGAGGCTATGTTGCACTCCAGCTTCTGAGAGTTGAGGATTGCAATAAAGGATTTTAAAACGTATCGAAGTATTAAAGGGATTTATAATGTATGTTTAAATTGCTGTATGCAATTACTTTTATTAGCATTATTATACACATTCGACGATACGATAGAATAAATGCATTCCATTCTCATTATGTTCCTCCGTATGTACCGTGTACTAATTAATTGATTGGTCGTGCTTCGGCAAAGCAGTAGCATTTGAGAAAATGAAAATGAATATTATGGTTCTTTAAGAGAAGAAATACAATATAGGAATATAGATAATCAATTCGGAAGTATAGGAATATTTTCTGGAAGATAGAGAAGTTCTAGTATACATATTGGCATTTCGTAATGTGCCGTGGGAGCGTTGACACGCAGGTCATATTTTTTCACTCGCGGAGGGTCTTGTAACCTGAAAACATTTTGTCCCTCATTTTGAGAATATGTACTACATTACGTTCAATTCCTTCTTCTTATTTTATCATCCAGGGAATTCAGTGTTCCGAATAACAAATGCACTTGTTATTTTTAAAATTCTAATATAATAAATATTGCAATCTGCCTATTTTTTTTTTTAAATTTTCTGCATAATTACACTTACAGTTAGAGATAAAGGTTTCTTCAGTGATGCTCCGAATTGATGTTCCAATAATTGCAATTTCAAGTGAAAGTTTTAAAGAGGCTTTGTGCACCTCGAACGAGTGCCCAAGGCACCGACGGTTTTTGTTACAACCTTGGGTTCCTGCTACAATACCTTTCCGGTGGTGACAATAGAACTCTGCTTCCATGAACTTTCGTGTTACCTTACTATTTACATTCTTTTTGAAGGTCTCTGCAGTTCTTTAGTAACATTAAAGAGTTTAATTCTCTTTCTTCCTTTACATTTGAAATTATTGTTATTAGTAATTTTAATACAATTATTATCATCGGTATTTATAACGTGGCTTGCATTTGGTTTTTCAACCAGAAGCACAACTTTATAACTTTAATAGAGCGTACTATTATTTATTTTTTATTATTAAAAATCCAGTGTCATTTATGGCGCACAACATTTGTATAAAGATTTTGTACTGCAGTTTTCAATTGGATTCGAATCCCAGTGAGTCACCTATGTAAGAGTAGAACCTAAACTATTTCCGTTCTTTTTGATAATTCGAAAAAATGTTAGAGGAGGAAATTATTCTGTTCAAAGGGACAAATGTTGCTACGAAGAACATCTGAAATAAATAGCTACAAATTTGCACTGATACATGTAAATTTTATACAGTCCCTTTCTTCCCATAATAACAACCTTTTTGTCGTGCAAGGTCATTTGAAAGTCAACATATCATACGTGGTTGAAATCAAGGAAAATGTATCATTCCCTTTAAGAAAAATGACATTGGCCATGAATTTCGAAAAATATGACCTTTAAAAAAGTTACTACTGTATAGTTATAAAATTATTTTCTCCTCTAAATTTGTTTGTGTCATTAAAAGGATTGATAATTTAGGTTCCAATCTTAGGCAACTCACCATGTACATTTGCAAAATTGTTGTAAGTGTTCGTTGCAATGTTTATTTCGTTCAAAAATAGGAACCTAAATGTAAATTTTGGGCGGAAGGTCTTTTTATTTTAACCGTGCATTTGGAAACGATTTGTATTTCATGGGAACACGTGCTCGTGATTCACGTCCCCTGGCAGCAGATAACTCGCTTTGCTTCTGAGTATAAAAAGCGACCATGCTAATTGCGTCAGAAGCTTATACGGAAGAATGATGACTTATGACGCGAATGTTATGCAATTGTATTCTTCATAAATCGGAGAATGATTCATTGAAAATAATAGGTAAAATGTATTACCCGTTTCGTTCGCATATGTATATGATATTCACAGATAATCGGAATATTATTTGATGGAAATATTTTAAAAATAATCATTGGAATAATAAATTAGTTTATTTGACAAAAGGAAAGGTCTAAAGTTGATCATTTCTAGTATATATGTACTTCCATTTTAATCGTGTGTAACTGTTTTACCATACACTGTAGAGAAGATGCATAATAGAATATTTAATTTAAATAAAATATTATTTTCAAATAACTTGCTCCCTCTGATAAAATAAAACCAGTTTTCTTAAGGTATTTTTTACAATAGAAATCATAAAGGAATCTTTTAAATAAAAACGGAAGGCAAAAATTCGGCGAAAAATGATTTATTTACTCAAATTAATTGACCGATAAATGTGTATCGAGTAAGATTATTTATTCATCCGATAATTATCTTTAAACTTCTGTATTCAAGCTACGCTAAACGTTGCACAAATTTTCACATTTTGAAAATTAGTATCATTTTAGAGTTACTCGACAATTCATTTATTTAGCACTTTTATATTTATTGCAAGGCTGGATAAAAAAGTACACTTATGGTTCTTAAAAAATCAAAGCCATAACTTAATACTCTCGTATTGTATAGGCAAGATGCGTACAGAATAAAATTTTAACGTTTAATCTGTTCCTTTAATCAGGACATATTTCAAATGACCACTTTTCTTTAGAAATTCACTACATATAAAAAAATTCAAATTATAATAAGTGACTACACGTATAATTCCTATTATAGCGTATCTTTTTTTCCTGGTGGTAGTGTTACAGCATCTTGAATCTAGGCGCAATAAAGTTACACTCTAGCATCTCTCCAAAGTTGGTATTGATCGAGTTGTGACAAAGAGAAGGATCTGTTTTTATTGACTTTTAGTCTTCGGGGGTTGCTGTGTAACAAAAGAGGGGAGACTCCTATTTCCTGTGTTTATTGCTCTGCATGCGGCAGACTCAGATTTTCTCCTTCAAAGCGTGGTTGCTGCTAGGGATGTTTTGAAATAAAATTAAGTCTCTCAGATTGAATTATTGATATCAAGTTATATAAAATATTTGGCTGTTTTTACACATTTAAATGGTTCCTCTTTTACAAATGCTTAAAACCTACTCGTATACCTAGATCATTAAAATTCTAATATAAGAATTAATAAAAGGAACTAAAAGTTTTTGCATTGGTGTAAATAAATCGATAATTTGCACTTGAAAATGTTAGCTGTGTATTTTAATCAAAATGTAAGTTTATCACATAAAATATTAATTGCCCTGTATACTTTTCATGAAGAAATGAGGTATTCAGTATAGGAAACAAACATCCCTATCGTATTTAAAAGCAATGTAAACAGGAATCACAACATGATTCTTCACTTTTAATTTTATTCTCATGTGTCTGACCTAGGGATTAGTTACCCTTATAACCTTTATTCATCAACGTGGCAGGTTCCATCGATATGTTCCTCGAAAAATGATTTAATTATGGTAGTCATATGTAAGTCAAGGGAAACCTTTTAACAACTTGAAATTTGAATTTACCCTGCTCGGGGGTTGTAAATTATACTAAACTGTATGGACCAAAATTCGCAGTAGAATCAGAAACAAAGTAATTACATACCTCAAAATACGTTGAAATTAAAAAAAATATTTTTTCATGTTGCGCTTTGATTTTAAAAAGAGTAACTTTGAATATTATTTCAGTGCGCGTGAATCTCAATACAAATTGGCAGAATGCGGCAGTAAATATGGTAGAACTGCGGAAGAAATGAAACCTTACATCAAAGTAAGTCCAAATTATACAATACCTAATGTTTTTACGAACGAGATTTCGCTTTCATGAAAATCGATTTGAAAAATTCGTTAAGAGCACGCGCATTTAATTCAGAATAAGTTCCACTTTCAAGCCCGATTTTCTCGAAAACGAAGTCTTGTTCAAAAAATAATTATTCTACAATTTCACTTAATTTTTGCATGAGGATTTATTTAAGTCAGTATTTAACAAATTAAGAGTCACATTCGCGTCTACCTGAGTAACATTCAAAGTCAAAAGAGTTATTTCCTGATTTTGACTTATTTCGAACTATAGCCCCACCCCTTCCCTACCGTGCCACGAATTTTGGCACACCCTATACAGTAATTTTTAAATAAAAACAACACGTTAGTGCGAAAATTATCGAAACTAAAAAAAAAGAAAGAACTCCAGCATTCATTTCTTACAAATATGGTTATAAAGGGGGTTGTGAAAGGAAACGTCTTGCCAACTTCAATCGTCTATTTATATTTCTGAATTCCTACTGACATCCGATCGTACAGACACTCGCACGTGGGAGCGGCGCAGCTAAGTTTCGAAAAATTTAAAAATAACTTCTATCGTCGAAGAGGGGAACGGATATACGTGTAGAAATGGACAAAAATCGGTGCACATTCGCGCGGGCAGCCGTATTTTATGGTTGATAATGGGCTCGACGATACACGCGATGTGTGCAGTCGTTGCGGGTGTAATTGATAATCGTGTGTGGTTGCAGTCGTATTTCGCCGTGACGTTACAGTATTCCTTCGTTTTTTTGTCTTTTTTTTTTGTTTTTGTTTCTGTTTTGCTGTGTCTCGTTCGCATTCGTCGACGCCTCCCTCATGACAGTCACGATCGTCAGCACATGACGCGCTCATATCTTAATGCCGACGTTATTTTTGGTCAATTCTTTGTAATCGGAAGTTTATTCTCACGTAATGCTCTTTCTATACTCCTACACACTCTCTTTCTCTCCCTCCCTCTCGTTTCGTCTCTCACGTACCACACGCACACACGCACACATGTATTCCTCCATTTACGCATCGTTATCTCAGGCTTGTCATCTCTTATTCGGGCAATCGTCAAGTTGTACGGGGCCGGCTTCTTATAGGTGTTTGATCGGAGAAGCAAAACTTAAACGGTTTCGTCAAACTCGAAATACTCGAACGATCGATTGGAATTCTTCTACAGAGAGTTAGAAAAAGAAACGGTTGGTTATTTGTGGGATAAATAGTATTACTGAGCTGAGTAAATAATGCTTAATATTAGTGGAAAAATCATTGAATTGGCGCTGACTTTGAAAACCGATTGTTCTTTAAGTGTTTCAAGTGTATTCATCGTCGCGAGTCGCTCACGTAGGGACGTGGCTTAAATAAAGCTTACTATATTCATTAGTTTATACACGTATCTTATGTGGAGCTGTTCTTGATAATTTTTACACAAAGATGCTCCCTCCGATCGTACGACACCTTTCGAACAACCCTGTACACAATATCCGTATATATTTAAACTATTATTAACGTATATTTATCATTATATTTATATTTATATTATATCCATATTTACAAAAAGTTGTTTCGTTAAATGTTAATATTCAATATCGCAATTGTTATTACATTATAACATTATTCCTGAGTGACCATTCATTAAGAGACCTCCCCTCTTGTTTCCTTTATCCGATGTGTCTTATTTAACACTAGAGCGCCGCGATAAGAAACCGAGGTAGCGTGATGACGAATGTGGAAATACGTTCACTGACAGTTCCTTGACGCGAGAACTGAGCTGCTTAACGATAAGCCATATAGAATTTTCGAGGAATGGTTATTTCCTATGATACGCATGCAGTTAAACGTATTCAGCTCTCAGCGTATAGGATAAATCATTTTTTTATTCTATTGCAATAGAAACGTATAAAAAGGATTTGTTAGTTAAGGATAAGCTTCTCGAGCTTTGTTGTTTCTGAGAAGCTCATTAACTTGTTTTCGAATTCCACTATGTTTTAGTAGAAGTTTGAAATAAATCTCATATGATTTTGTCCT
Source organism: Andrena flavipes (assembly GCA_963971345.1). Lineage (NCBI taxonomy): Eukaryota > Metazoa > Arthropoda > Insecta > Hymenoptera > Andrenidae > Andrena > Andrena flavipes. Next base: position 8,210,010 of record OZ020481.1, read on the forward strand.
CACTATTATTAATGCTTGGCTAGAAATATTATAATGAATTTTCTAATTACACAGATTTTTCAAAGTTCTTCTGTTTCTCCAAATTTATTTCTTCTTGCTTTCGTTGTAACATAAATAATGCCGAGATAAAGTTTAAAATGTAATGGGTCGTATTAAATCTATACCCATTGCCAACTATGTGAAGTTAGAACATTAAGTGCATTTTTATATAGTAGGGAGGGCGAATCAACCACTGTGAATAAAATATTATATAATATATGATACTAAAGTTTGATGTATTTACAACTAATCCATCATTAACTTTAAGATTTTCTTTTACGTGTACATTAATTAATAAATCTTTCATGTTTTCGCATCTGATATTTTTAAAATATATTTATGATAACTCTCGGAAGAGATTTTTCAAAAGCTTTAAACTGATTATATGACAAAAATCAATATTTTTCTTTTCCTCTGAAGAACATTGGGCTGAATACGTTTAACGGCCGAACGAATAATTAGAAATTATTTCAATTTCACTATCGATACGTGGAATAATTTTCCACGAATATGAACGAACGTATCGTTAATGTTACTCGAATTATTTCTAGACAATTGATGCGTCGATGCAGATTGGACTAGCGTTATTATATGTAAACCTCAGTGTGAATATAATTTGAGATTCTTCTGGATCATTTTGTGGAACGAGGAACGCTATACTGTATAGAAATGGAAGAGCCATTTAAATATGGTGAATATAAACGCATTACGTGGATTTGGCAAACATACTTTGGCTTGAAAGTGAATATACCTTTGAAATCATTCTTGATAGACAAGCTGAATGCTTCGTGAAATTCTTATTAGTTAATTATGAAATAAATAGTTAAATTCAAGTGTACCTTTTATTGATATTTGGATTCTCTTATCTAAAATACCTCGTATATTCAATAAACATCTTAATAATTAAATAGCGTAGGTATATTCAATAAATAGTCACGCATGGTGCTCATGTGTGAATTATTTAAAAGACGATGGCACTAGCAATGGTATTAAATTATGTCTAATTTTAAAGTATTATCATCTCCATTAATAATCTAGTAACAGGAACCTCTTTACACACAAGTTTATTTTTTAAACTTTCGATGACATTAATTGTAAATAATTGAAGACGTGTAATATAGAAAAATTGATGTACATGTTTGAGATACTTTTCATATTGCACATATGTAATTTGTACATTAATTGTATAAATCATTTCAGATAATAATTGTATAGTTTCCTTCTCAGAGTTAAATCAATTATTTCTGAATAATTCCGTTTAAATTAAATCTGCTAGGTAAAATAATAAATAATATTAATCTTTACGCGTAAAGCACAATGGTGCCAAGTAATATCTTCATTTTGGTAATAAATTTCATTTCTTAATATTTCGTTTATTAATGAGATATAACCATAACGAAGTAACTTATTATACATAATTAGATCGAAGGATCAGAAATTATTTATGAGACTGCTTCAAAAGGCATTCATCCGAATCTAAAATAAAATAAAGTAAAAATCTATCTAATTACGAATCAAAAAAATATGTCAAAACCTAAAAATAACACACAACCAAAAAGATTATTTGTTATGTCAATAATCATCATAAAAATATTCCACTGAAACAAAGTCCACATCTACACCTCAAATACTGGTTCCTAAATTCTCAACAGAATAATCTTTCATTCTTCCTAAATTGGAAACTAAAAAATTCATTATTTGTACCCAGCAAATAACAAAATGTTTCTAATAACTCCCTTAAAACATCCCTGACCGGGGGTTGCAAACCAGAGATTGGAGGACGTCATTTATGGAACTCCCCCAAATTAACTAAATCGATACCTCCCACCATAATTCCAACTATCGAGCTTCCCCTGTACAAATAACGTAACGTTTAACTTATTCAGGTACTACGGTACTCTGAAACCGTTCAAACAATTCCAAAGTCTTCGGTGTATAACAATAGGTGTTAACAAACGCCTTTTCCCACGGACAACGCGAAATATTGGCACAAATTCATCACTCTCGCGTTCGTCGACGTTCCACAAAACGATCAGGAAAATCCACGTGGTTCCATCGTACGCTGGTCGAAAGCCGAAGTTTCCACGCATACAGTCGAGCGATGTGTAAAGACAGCCGTCCCGCCGATCGCACGCTCGATCGTTAACAAAATCCCGCGAAATCGTGTTCGCCGACTGTCCATGATCTCTCTACTGTAATATATACACGCCTCGCTTCGCCCGTAACACCGATAAACGTCTTAATAAAATCAATATCATGCAAACAGTCGCGTGGGGGTTCGTTCCGCCGAGGATTAATCGTATCGATCGCGTAAATTCGAGTTTCTCAAAATTCAATAAAAACTAAGGCGAACCGCCGGCGAACTCGACCCGCTGCACGTTCGCCGCACGGTCGCGCTTTGGAGTTTCAGAGACACTGCATTCTTACGCTTGCCCATTTCTATTGGGCCATCTTGTTGTAACACCAAAACAGCACGGCTGATAATTTGCATTCTGCATTTTCCTCGAGAAAATATACGATCGTTGCACCGTTCACTGTTGAAAGTCATCTAAACTCTGTGTTGAACTCTGGGGGCGAATTAAGTCCAGCTTTGTTGCTGAAAATCATTCTACGTTGTCTTTGTAGAATTTGGAGGTGGAAGGACGTGGCTATGAATCTAGTATCTCTGAAACCATGGCGATACATAATAAGATATTGGAAGGCTTATAGTATTGAATAAGTTGTGTAAATTGTTCGTCAGCAGTTTCGGTGCTGTGATTCAGACGATTTCACGCTATGAAATGGGAGCACTCGGAGCAACGGGCTTAGAAGCTGGTGGAAACCAAAGTGCAAACGGGAAGAAACGAAGACGTCACTTATTATCAAAAAAATAAATGGGGTGAAAGATACTAAAGTTCAACGACTCGTCATCTATAGATGGAGAAAAGTGAAAGCATCTCGATTAAAACAGATCGATTACTATGAATAAATTATAAACGTTTCATGTACAGTACGCACTCGTTATAAGCTCGTTTCTACCATGCGTTGTACGCCCGGCGACTATCCCCACTATTTCTTGGAATCCTCCGGACGAGAGTGAGAGAACCCGAAAACGAGCGAGAGACTATTGAGTTTCCTCTCGCTCGCTCTTGGCTTTTCTCACTCACGCCATTAGCCGCGCGGAATAAGCCCCGTTCGTCGGGCTTAATAACAAGTGCCTTTATATTAGACAATAAGGAATAAGTGGTTTTACTGCAGGGGATGACGAATATATTCCCCAAGGAATAGCATAAATTAATTATATGCAAGTCTGACAATAAATAAAGCCATACGTTGCTCAGAAATTATCGTTGTTCACAGCATTCTCTCAGGGTTATAATTAAAAGTACGTCAATGCACATATACGTACACAAATGTGCTTATAAGGGACATTGTTCACTTTCCATAATGTGTCACAAATATAGATTTCCTTCTGATTTTGCAAGGTTTGTAGATCAATGGCTACTTGGTTATTAAAATATCCAATTTGTTCTTTTACTCCGTGTATAAGGAAGATGGGTAATGAGGAAATGGGGCGAAATCGACCCTTCTGTAAATTGTAGAATATCTTAGGATTTATCGATTGTAGAATATAGGAAAAGCCTTGAAAAATGGAAGCATGTTCCGATGGCTCGTGTATACATGTATAGCCATACCAAATGATGAGGTTTATAGGGGTTAAAACGAGAAGATGGAGAATAAAGAATCTTATGAGTTTAATACTAAGTAGCTATGCCTCGGTAGATACTAATAGCCTGCTAAGTCTCGTATCTAAATTATAGGTATTCCCACAAAATTCACGTTGTGGAGTGTAGGAAACCATTGGCTCCCCCCACTTTTCCACTTTCTCTTTGGGCATGCGCATAGAGGCCCCACAATTCCTTGGTGAATCTATAGATCAGGGATGTCGAACAAGCGGCTTCTCCTCTTCGCCTACTCCGACCCCCTCCACACCTACTTCGCTCTGATGATTTTCTCCTCCAGGTGCCGCACTCTCCCGCCGCCGAGTCGCGTGCGACTTCTGGAGGAAAATAAGTGGGGGGACCGGTTGACCGGGGGCCCGACTCGTGCGGCTCTCGGAGAGGGGAAGTTCGACACCCCTGCTATAGATCTATTAGGTAGATTGAGTACTAATAATGAGATTTAGGAGGAGTGAAGTGAGAAGAAACAGAGTTCCTAGCAGATCTTCCAATACCTCGATACTAGATCGCCCGTCAACCCCCGAATGTAGTTCATGGCTATCCCCCACAGAATTCACATCGCGGAGTATGCGCATTGCAGATTTCATTACTGTTAGTTACAGATCTACAATCTATAGATCTATAAACCTTCTAGTAGAAGAAAGTCTGTGTTGGAGTAACCGTATCTGCGAAGTGAATAATGTCCCTTTTATATAATAATGTAGACGTAGACAATAATTGTATAAGTAAGGCTGATTAAACGCGCTTCTTTCCCGTTCGAATCCGACTGAAAGTTCTCTCTCCATTTTGTTACAGTCACGAGCGACACTAACTTCAAATGGTACTTATAATTAGGGTAAACTTTACGCTGTCGAGTATTATGAAAGAAGGTGGATCAGTTGGGCATGAGCGTGGCGTGTAAAACTTTTATAAAATGGAGAGAGAGAATTTAGTCGCCAGGTGTTCTCTATGTAACGCTTTGCGATGATGTGTATAGGGCTAGGTATTCAATGGTTTCCAAAGTTCTTTCTAGCTTTAGAACGTGGCAGTAGAATAGTACACCCGATACCTTGCCGCGAAGACCAAACAACCCGATCAACTTTATTTATCTCAACTACCTTGCTGTTGAAAAAATCACCGAACGAAAATCATTTTGCGAACCGAGAAAATTAAATGCAAGATGTCTTGTAATTCGTGATATCACCGAGGAAGGTTCTTCATTCAAAATGAATAAAAAATTGAGAGAGTAACCTTTTACAAGTGTAAACCTAAAAAAATCGATTTAAAAAATTGGATGAAGCTATTATATGTATATGCAGTATACGCTGAAGGCTGAAAATCTTTTATGCAATTAAATCCTCAGCAAAACTTGTGCAATTAGACTTCTAAATTTGCATATTTAATGCTCGTTTTTTTTTTATAAAAAAAATGTTTTAAGCTACACTTACTTTGATCTTTTGGAATGATTCAAATTGATTTCTGATTGTACCACGAATGATAAAACACAGAAATTAATTGTGTACTGCGTAGGAAACTCATTTTATCTCTACTGCCTTGAGGATCTAATCGTTTCGATTAGTGCGCATCACTTCGTGTCGTTACGTCTATCTTTCGTGGCAAAGTATTTTACTGGGCACCGATACACATTATTCGCTTAGATTTTAACGTTGTATTCTTGATAATGTCTATCGTCGTGAATATCATACAGATGACGTGAATCTAGTCTCGCAGAATCTGTCGCATGAAATACTTATGCCACCCGGACAACGTTCGAAGCTAATCAACAATGCGGTATACGATTTTGCGTATTTCATCTCTGTGCTTCTTCTTTCCGTTTTCTGTCACGTTAGATCTCGAAGACTACGTTTCATTCAATAAATCGGATTTCTCGCCTGTTCAAGCGATAAACGCGCGGTACGCTTACAAAGTGGGAAGGTGAACGTTAAAAAAATGTCGTTAATTATTTAAATCTATTCGATGGTTTATAAATACTAAAAAAATCGCTATCCTTAACACTAGTCGATTCGTTACTTTGTATTAATTTTCGAAGGATATAGCCTGATCATCCCCTTCGCGTTCTCCTATGATATAAAAACGGGCGTATTTCGGAGCTTGCCACCCCCGTGCTGGATCGTTACGGATGACCGATGAGTCACAACCATTGCACCCTTTATTCTATCCAAACGGTTCTTGAAAAATTGTGGTTTCTGCTTGAGGCTGGGACTATTCGTCGAATTTTTTCTCTATTCGATTATTCAAGTACTATTATTATTATTTCATTACTGTATTATTCGAAAATTGTATAAATAGAATGTTACATTAAAATTGAGGTTTACTCGAATTATTGAATAATTGTGTGCTGATATGAAAACATACCAAATGCTTGTCCTGTTAATAAAAAATTAGAGGTGAAACAACCCTTTAAAGTTCGTTAGCCGGAATAGTAATTTTCTAATTATTTCTAAATGATTTGTTGAATCAAAAAATGCTTTAGGCAAAAGTTATTCAGTTTCGAATGTAGAATTATATAGAAAAGGAAAAATGTTAGTATCTGAATATTCGAATACTGCTCTAATTTTAATAAAGTATTAAAAGAATATTCGTAACATTTGAGTACTTATAAAAAAATTCGAATAGTCCCAACCTTAGCCTAACACTGCCCTCGGAAATCCTAATTAGAATTGCGAGTATCTGAATGTTTCATTAACTGCGACTAATTCGTTTATTAATTTACTGTAAAGGTACCATAGGTGTCGAGTAATAATTAAACAATAGCTCTGCTTGAAGCAACTTAGACGAAGAACTGAAGGACTTCAATACAATCCTTATATTTAGAATTCGTTTTTTATTCATGGTATTTGGTGATTGAATAATTACTGCAGAAAATGGACTTCGCTGTGTGGTCATAAAAGATTTTTGAAATTGTGCTCCGCATATATTTAGCACTGAAAACAGTGTTGTGCAGAGTGTTTGGATTTTCAGCTTTGTCAAATCTTCAATACTTAGTCATCTTGATTACACCTGTTACTGGAATATTTATTTTTCTCGTGAGAGGAGAATTTTCTATCACCGACGCAAGTGTATTCCTAGAATTTGGAAAGGATTAGAACATTCAGATTACTCTCGCAGCCCTAACTGTGATATCTTTGGTGTCGTTTCAATTCAAGATGGAGAATAGAGATGAGAAACGACGATCACACGTGAAATCTATAGGAATAGGTAGAAAGGGCGTGATCCCGTTTTGATTTTCCAAATCGTGGGAATTCGGTCCCGTCGTGGCCTTCGAGGAGAGATGATTTCTTTGTACGAGGACAAGGGATTCTACCGACGTCCGTTTCGATTGAACTCTTCGAAATCGATTGCACAACTTCGTACGAATGCCTCGCTTCGAACGAAACGCATTCGCGCCCGTAATTTCTTTATGCTTGCGGTTCTCGATATTGCTGAACGAAATACGTACGAGGAAATGAAAATAGTGAGATTCGACGTTTGACAACTAAATAATTTTGTAAAAACAGGCCGGAGTTTCATTGTTCTCGTTTCCTTAGAGTCTCCACTGAACTGTACGTGGTGTCCCTTTCTTCTTAAACAACGATTCATAGTTAATCACTGAAGTAATTTCGAGATTTTAATAAGTGCTTTAACTCAGATTCCCCGCACTATTCTCATATTCCGTATACGAAAGCGGTATATGAATCATAATGACTAGAAATGAAAGCAGAAGTCGGAAGCAGTAATGCAGATGGTGGCTTTAGTTGGTCCCGAACATGAGTTAGCATGGGTTTGTGTATAAATCTTAATTATCTGACGAACGAGCCATTCAAAATGCCACGATTTATATAATATTCCCAACGTCTAATTCACACGAGAAAACCCACGAATTAGCTATAAGTCGTAACAAAATCAACTGGCGATTCAAGGTCATGCAACTTAAGGAGTCATGCCTAATGCTAACCCCTTCAGCTTTACGAATCCATATACATACTCATGTTTTCAGTGCGGGGAACGCCTACGGGGCGTTGAGCGAGTATGGTTAACACATAGGATTGGAGTATTTCCGCACGCGTTGCGCACAGAGTTCGAACCACAACGCTGAAAGTGTTATGTACTCCACAACTAAGGAGATCAGTTGACTTTGTACCAAATATAGCTTCCTTTTCTTTTTTAAATATACGACGTCTATAGTGTCTGCCGAAATTCCAACGAAGGAAAAGAAATTTTATTCCTACGAATTTAAAAGATGGAAGTACGTCGATTTCTGCACAAACCCATTCTAAAAGTCGCGCATGGAATCGTGTCGACCGTTGCATCACAGATCTCAGCTCATGGCAACACTGCGCGTGTCGAACGTAATGCATCTTTCTCTCTCTCTCTCCCTTTTTTTCTCTCTCTCTCTCGTTGGTTCTCTCTCCCTTTCTCTCTTACATTCTCACATAGCATTTTTGTTGTTGTTGCTGCTGCTGTTGTAAATATTACGAGTTACCTACATAGTAATCTATACGGTCCTACGATATAAGGTTCTTTGGCAGTTTATGTACACGCGAGTCGAGCCACGGCGCCGGTGTCAATCGTACCACAGCGAATTTCGACGTCAAACAACCCGTGAGCCGCGAAACATTTTCAAAAGTCACGGCACGCCGGAATCGACGGATTCGGTTTCACCCTCGTGCCGTGCTAAAACACATTTGAAAATGCCTCGTTCTTTGGATGGGGAGCGCCGATGCCGATCATTGGCGTTTCCGAACAAATTTTCACCCGCTTCTCGAAAAGGTTCGCCATCACTGGTACATACCTTCGTATTAGTAAGATACCTACTATCTGGCAAACGAAGTTGCGTTCTTTCTTACACCACTTTACCTCAGATTTAGCGCTACGTAATTGCGTCACAGGAATGGTATATTTTCTATACAGTATAAAATGTTATAATAGTATACTATTAATACTATTACCAGAAATAGTACGATATTATAACAGCACGGTACATACACATACCTACCGTGAAATCGTTCGCGACCCCAGAAACCTGTGCAACACCTTCCCCCTTACATTCGTCGTTCCATCGACTGCCAATATCAACGTTCCAGCGCTCCTCATCGCCAAACGTAGCCCGTAGCTCAACCGCAGCTATCTTACCCACGTCTATTTACAGAAACAGTACGATCATGTAATTGAGATATCTCGCGCTGCTAGTCCCGTTTATCTTTGTACCGCCATTTTCATCGTCGTTCTCGCTGGCAGTGTCCCCCTTCGCCTCGACAATAGTGTCCAGCCGCTCCATGGTACCTCTCTGGTGATGATGGCTGCTGGACGGGTCACTGTCGTCACCCGCCTCGTCGGAGTCCATGTCGATCATGCGATCGTTCACTTGGATCTTCACCACCGCGTCCACTGGGTACTTCCCCTCGTCGCCGGAGGCTGCAGGGCCCCTTGGTGGCCGCAGCCTGCCGGACATCATCCTCTCGTTCTTCTCACAGCGTGGACAATTCTGACTGTTCGACGAGGCCTCGTCGCTCTGGCACCTGAAGCATATCAGGTCGCCCTCGCTGGAGAAATCACAGTGCTCGCACTGCACCACGTTCCCGTTCCCGTGGCAGAGCTCGCAGACAGGGCTGTCGTCGTCCTGCTCCAGATCCCTGGCCCCGTAGTCCTCGTGCTCCTGCTCGTGCTTCTTCGGCCAGCTCCTCCGGGCCTGATGGTCCAGGTCGTGGTGCAACGACCTGGGCGAAGAGCTTTGGCCAGCGTAGTCCTGATCGTGGTGCAGGGACCGCGGCGAGGACATGTGCACGGGGCTTTTGTACGCGCGCGAGGTCCCTGGATCCTGGGCCCGGTCGTCGAAACGCTCCTCGACGTACCTGGTGCAGTAGGAGCCAGGCGTTTGGGGCCTGTACGTGCAGGTTCGAGTCTTCTGGTCGCATTCGCTGCATAGTAGTAAGTTCGATTTGCTGCCTGGGTGCGAGGCGTATCCGTTACACGTGCCGTAGTACTTCTCGTCCTCGTCGCTCTCGAAGAAGTGCTGGCTAAGGCTGCCGATCGATTTCGTGTCGCTGGACCGGCCAGAGATCCTTGCCTCCTCTGGCTCCTCTCGATCCTCTGCAGCGTACCTGTAAGAAGATTATATTGCAGCTACCGGGACACCGGCTGATGTCATTGGGCTGTGTTCTGGGCAGTGGTGGATCTGGAGTTTAGCGAGTGTTGGAGTGTTTCTTGATAGATACAGTCTAAAGTGTTGGTGTACATAAATGTGTACGTCATATACAGTGTTTTTAATTTAGGAAAATAAGGTACATAGGTTCAGTTGTATATTGGAGGGACGACGTTGTGGTAGTTTCATTTGGGGAATAGTGCTACGCTAATAGTAGAAATTTATAGTGAGTTTGAAGGAGGTGCAACTCCTGGCTGCCAGTGGAGGAATTGTCTTTAGGAGTGTCTAGTCGATGAGAAAGGAACTTTGATAAGGCTGCTCAGTTGATTTCGATGGTAGTTCAAGGTAATTCACGTCTGACATACAGGGAATTGATAACGCAATCAAATTGGGAATGTGGGGTAGGTACTGAAGGCTTTCCTAGAGCAGTAGATGGGGGAATATTATCCCGTCATTGCCTTCTCGAGTTCTCTTCGTCCCAACTTTCATGAAGGGAATTGTAACAGCAAATAACTAATGGGGTCGTGGAAACGTGGTGTTAAAGAAATGGTACTTATACTTATCCAGGGAAAATCGCCACTTAGGGATTCTACTTTTATATGTATAAAAACGAGGTTTCATTGCGCGGATGTTGGACTCGTCGTGGTATTACGCACAATGGGTCGTTAAACCGTAATGGAGCAGTGCAGACGTTTACGTGCAACAACTCAATCGCCCGGAGGAGAAATTAATGGAGAAAGTACCAGCACTGGTGATTCTGACATCTCACGTGGCAAAAGTGACACAAAAAAGAACGATGGAAGTTGGATGAGGAATACTACCTCGCGCTCCGTATTCACCAGACCTGCTGTGAGTAGATTTTCAGCACTCTGAATCCTCGTAGAACTCTCTGAGCGAAGAGAAGTTTTCGATTATCAACTGTACAGACTCAGCTTCTTGAAAAATATTTTCCATCGCGTTCACGAGACTTTCGCGAAAGAATCACCTATTTTTCGAGTGTTTTCACCGGGGAGGTCCGCTTAAATAATTCTTAAGCAGTCATTAATTCTCTACTTTAGAATAGCTTTCGACAATTTAGTAATTAATAATCAGTGTATTTATTCTCCTTTCGTTTTTGCAACCTCTCGAAAGATCGTAAGGCAAGGGGCTGAGTGGGCCTTCCAGAAGCCAAACTGATCAAACTCCACGATAGTTGATTTGTAAAGCATTAATAAGTAACTAATAAATTAAGCAATAATACGCCTGTGTACTAGAATTAAGAAGTTTGCGGAAAATGGAGTTGATCAATTTAATTTCTGAAAAGCTCGAGTGTCCGTTCATTCGATAATACTACAATATGTTTGATTCAACACCGTACCTGTCGTCGGCGGCTTCCGCCAAGTAGTGTCGTATTCGCCCCATTTTAGCTTTGCCGCGCTCTCGCGGCCTTGTTTCTTGTTAAATGATACTTTCACGGTTTCTCTCGTTGTTGTCTTCCACGCTGGACGTGGAGCTGGCGCCGCAGATCTGCATCTCGATCTCGGCCAGCCGGTGCTCCACTTCCCACTGCTGTTGATTCAGCTTCACGCTCATCGCCGCGTTTTCAGTTTCCAGGCAGATCAAACGTTCTCGAAGACGTTTGATCTCGGCCAGCAGCGCCTCATGGTTGCCTAACAACGGTGTAGCACCTTCGCTGACTAATTGTGTCATGCTGTTGCAGGTCATGCCTAGAGAGAATGACACAGTTCAAATCACACGCCCTCGATAAGCCTCGATGGGGGGTCGTTTTTAAATCACCGGGGTTTTGATATTTGTATCGTTGGGGCTGCAAGGTGGATCTGTCGTTTCTATTCATGCACTGGGTTAACCTGATTATAATAAATGGGAAAAGCTCGGTTGGCAGGGGATTTTTCTGGATTTATTGTTCATTGTTTGCGTTACGAAGCAACACGGTTCCTTCAGAAGTGGAAGATTTCTTTATGAGTCTTCTCACGATAAATCGATTATATTTTATACATCCCGTCGGAGGATTTTGATGAAATTGAAATATGATATGGTCCATGTGAAATTAGAGGGAGTTTAAGTTATCATTATGCTGGCTTCGAGCTTGTTTAAACAATACAGCATGTGTAAGTCCGCAATTGTTACCTATTTTCGTGAAAACATGTTTTATTGCATCCTATAATTTTCATAAAGTAAAGACAACTATTTGGGCCCCCCAAACAAAGTATTCGGGATGGTCTATCTTTGTAAATTAAAATAATAGCATATCGAACTCCATATGATTCATGGTTTCGGAAATAAAAATTCATTTGTGAAACATATTTTTCGCGAAAATAGGCAAACGTTGCCAACTTCGATATCCTGTATTTTTCAACCAATTTTATCAGAACCTCCTGACAGGAAGTGTAGAATGCGATCGGTTTGCCATGGAATGATCCTCACGGGTTTTTTTGGAGAGGAAGTATCTATCCATTGGTAAAGTGTACTTGCGACTCTGTGTACTCGAGTAGCATTAAACGTATAAGTGGAAAGCTGCCAAAAGATTGTGTAAAGATTGGGAGGAGGGAATATTGTAACTGCTTGTACGTGCCAACGTTTTTATGAGGCCGGTCATTTGAGTCTCGAAGATGAACCATGCTATGGACTTCCACCTGCGCTTTTCCGTAACAACGCGCGAAGAATGCTGCAAAAAAATTCGAATTCGTCATCCGTTGCTATCGGCGAGGACCTTGCAGTGTATTCGACATCGATTTTGGATCATATTAAACGCCATGGATTTATTTTAAAGTACAACATTTCTGTACAAGGAAAGACCTTAACTGGTCGAGTAAGAATTTGCTCACCCCTTCTTATTCATTGTAATACCGAGTCGTTTCTGAGATTCATATTATCGATTGATTATATTGAAGATGAAAAATGAATATTGTAATGTAGAAATTTCGACGTCAACTGTGACTAAGGTCGAGGTGCATCAGAAGAAAGTTGTGCTTTGTGTTTGGTGAGATACAAGGAGGTTTAGTGTACTGTGAACACTATGAATTGTTGAATGGTGAAATGCATTAATTTAGAATGGCACTGTTAATAATGGGGTAAACTAAACGTTGCTCTTGAGGATAAAATGATTACACTAGTTAAGAGGAATCAGTGTCCACCACGATGTTCGACGATATCGAGAGCGTACAAGAAAAATTCACCAAGTCCATTTTTGCTAAATTCATATTTTACCTTTACGATATTCATAACAGTTGTGTAGTTTAGGTGGGAAAGCTTTTAAGCCATGCACTTATTTGTATTGCTGTGAAGGATGTGTTATTTTGTAAGTCTAATAATTCATTGTCTCTACCACAGAAAATCGATTTTTCTCGAGACTCACTTTAGAGGGTTTTCCTTGTACGCCCACGATATATGTACAATAGCAGCGATTAACATTTCAGGTCGGTCAGACCTTTCTCAGCGACCATTTCTGCCGAGAAAGTTTCGTTTAACTCGCTCCGAGCAAATATTCGGGGATACTCAAAAAATACTTTCGATTCTTTGCAGAATATATCGACGTGGAAGCACGCCAAAACTGTGCAAACTATCAGCATGATTTAAATTGGGACATACTTAGCCATCCACCGCATTCTTCTGACTTGGAATCGTTAAGCTATCGCCTAATTTGATCAGTGCAATATTTTCTAAATAGAAGAAATTGAATAGCTACGAAGATGTCACGAATATAGCCTTCATATATCTTCAGTTGAAACAGGTACGCTTCTTTTTTTGATTGGAAAATAAGTAATAAACTACATAATGACAGATATTATATAGTACTGTAATAAAGTATAATTTGCAATAGATTAACCTCTATTATTTCTGTTACGACGTTGAAAAAGTGTGTTAAGAAAAATAGAATCTTCTAAAAGATCTAAGATAAGAATGTCAAAGCTGTATTATCGATAATATTATTAACAATCAATCGACTCGTTTATCTTTTCTTTATGTATCTTTGCAGACAACAAAGTCGTTTGAATATTTTGTCTGTACAGATGTCAATCATTTTCTTATTTCAAATATACTTGTTCCACGTGGCTGACATTGCCAATAATATCAATTTCGTTATTTTAAATAAATATTTTATGACCTCACTGGATTGTTAGGATGGTGTATTAATTATAGATATGCTTTTATAAGTAATGCGTGGACATTTTTTCTATTTGTGAGTTTATTTCTGAAACGGGTCGGCTGGAAGAATCAGTCTTAATTGCACAAACGAATGGAAAGTCAGATGAATGAACCCTGCTCTTTGATCTCGAATGAAAGATTAATTAATGGGATATCCGTGCACTTTCAATGGTTCCAATCAGCGCATCAATTTTCGCAATTTTTTCCGATACTTTTATCATACACATTAAAAAGCACGTAGTGAAATAAAATAAATTACTCTTGTACGTTTTGTTTAGATAAAATGGCAAATAATATTCCAAGTAAAAACTGTTCTAAAATTTACGATCGAACGATTCAGTGCCCAAGGAGAATTGTGGAAGTGTTAATGGTGCCATATTAAATCATCATTATGTATCGAGTCTATTGAGATTAATGATTAGCATTATTTCACTACGTGGTTACGTAGACCATAATTCCTCATTTGCTGTTTTCCTGTGTTTTTAAATTTATGGCCAAGCGACGGGTGTATTTACAAGTAAGTACCTACAATTTATCTAAATATTCAAAATTCACGCAGAAAGTGTGCAGGGCACAGGTTATTCGGATTACTCTGGTGTTAATTCTTGTTATTTAAACGAAATATACGTGCATGTGACTAAATAGTGATGTGTTATTATTCCGTACAAATTATCACACAAAGGTTTTATGACAAACAAAAATGGCAACTATGAGTTTGTGAAATAAACATAAAAAAGAAATACATCAACATTACTACTAAGAATTATAGCGTGCTTATTTTGTGGAGGGGACGACTGAAGTCGTTTTTCCTAGCGAAAGGGTTAATTCCGATTTATGCTTGACGATGAAATTCCGGTGGAAATCTTCAAACCAAAGACAGTGATATCTACTACGTGCTAAGTTCTTAGCCTTCCTAGATGAGATACTTGCCAGAGTGGGTGGACTGTCTGCCGGTCGAGGGCTGCGTGGCAATGGACTGTGGTGCCCTGGCGGTCTGATCCTCGCTGCTGTGGCCGCTGCTCGTGGCACTCATCGGGCTGTCCACCCCCCTCGCAAGGTTGTTCACGTTCACGCTGTTCGCAGTGCTCGCCAAACCGCGCGCTGTCACCGGACTTGGGCTAGGCGAGAACAACGAGTGGCCAGCCGAATATCCGTGAGCGGACTTTGTGTCCATGGTTGGGACCCACATCTCTTCCAATGGCACGCGCCCCTTTGATTCCACGAGTCCTGGAGTGCTCTGGCATCGCGCCATTGCAGCTGGAAATTTGTTCCAGGTAGCATTAATAATAAAAACATCATCGGGGGGATATTTTGTAAACGTTTTGTAATGGATAGAGGGTAGTTTATTGTTAGCCACTATTGAGCTTACATCGTAGTATAGTAAAATATTTCCAAAAAATTCTTTATGAAGCACAAAAAAGACATCTGCTTTTTTGCATTTAATTTTAAGTATTTATACTAAGGTAGTGTGGGTGTTCTTGCAAATAAAATGGCGTTTATAACTCTGAAACGAGTCGTGCACCTTCCTCTGAATTGTCAAGATGAATCGTACATCTGATAATCTGATATCTATTTCTCTATCAATTAGGTATTCATAGGTAATTCAACATTTCAGTAATGCAAAACCACACACAGCCAGGTCGGTACCATTTCGCGAATAAAACCAGCCGGAACGGAGGCAGTTCCAGTATTGAAAATCAAGGGGAGCGTGTTCGAGTTTCAAACAGTCCTCGTTAATGAAAATGTCGGTATTGTTCTCTTGAATTACATTTTCGTGTTCGTGTCGATGAAATTTTTTGAAAACCAGCCGTAACAACGGACGTAGCTTCGTGTTTTATGCATCACTGACGTTTGGGTAAAAAGCGATATCGCGCTTAAATTCTGATTTTAAACGCGTTCACGTGCAGCTGGTGTCGCGCCCTCCCTCACTTTGTCACATCAACGATATTCGATTTTGCTTTGATCGACTCGTTAGGAGTGCATTTCTGTTTCGTTCTCAGCAAACGAATCGTCTGTTCGAGGAGTTATAATATCAATGAGAGGTGTACCTAGCTTTCTGAGCAAGAAATTGGAATGGCGAGAAAGAAACATTCTAGACTAATTATATATTAACCATGTAATATGTTCCGGTAACGTTACGTATAAACATCACTGGTTACAATTGATAAGAAGAGTTGTCACATTATGCTTAAACGAGAGTTTAACTTCTCTAGAGTCTTACTTGTCTAACAAGCAACACCACCCACGTGACAATTTCAAATTTTAAGGGATTGAAAACCTAAAAAATTAAGGGTGTCTATGTAGTTAAACATCTCGAAAACTATTGGAGATAGAGAAAAACATTTAAAATGAAAAACACTTGCTATTTCACGAGACAAATTATTTTGTAGCATTATTTCTTATAAACAATAGGGGATACTTCGGTAACTAAAGAACGTTGGCAGGAAGCTGGTGGCCCAACAGACTATAAAAATGTCTCCTAGGTACAGTTAATACATCAATGACGACAAACAAGAAAGAAGCTCGATACATTGGTTCGATCGGTTCGTTGTGAATTTTCTAAAGGTACGCCCGCGATGGAAATATGGTAACCACGATGTAATTTCTCGTGTGTGAGGCGACGGTTACGTACCAGGGCAGAAAATACGAAGGATCAGCCTCGAGGACGGGGCTTCGAATAAAACGCGGTGACGTATTGATGGAGATGAATGGCTTCGGGAGTTCCTCGATCCTTTGGTATAACGTATTTCATTGATCCAGAATATGTGGACGCGCCATGCTAGCGTTATAGAGGGATTTGTACGGTGGCGGATGATACTGGAGAAAGGATGTGTGTGGATTCGTTCACAGATACATTTTGCACAATCTCCTCCTGATACTACGCAGGCTGCTATGGCTTACGTCGTTACAGGTTAATTTAATCTTGCGTGATCAATGACATATGTATCGTGTTTCGAGGTAATTGATGTTTCCATCATGATCGACATGTATTTTGGATGAAAATGAATATAAACACGATGGGTCTATTTTTATCTTATAGTGTTGATAGACCAGGCTTTTGTTAATAGTTGCTTGTGACTTAATTATTCTGATAAGGGTTGTATAGCAAATTCGTCCAAGTCAAAGTTATTGGCCACAGTTTTCACCCCACGGTTGAAATTCATACGTAATTTAACTTATTCGTCTTATTAATAACTAACAAATTACCCTTGCGCATCGGTTCGGGCTTAAGAGATATTAAGGACTCAATGAAAACACATTTCACTCTTTTTCACCACCCTCTAAGGGTTGATTAGGCAAAATCTGGAATTTAAACAATTTAGAACTATTTAGAATTTAAAAGTATCTTTTTCTTAATTAATAACTTTTATTGTATATAAATTTAATACCATTACTATAATACCACAAATTCTTATTATCTCATTTTTGTCTACGACCCGGAGATTATTCCAGTAAAACCGGAGCCCGGAGATTTGATTCAAAACCCGAAGTCTCCGGCCGAAAACCGAAGAGGTGGCAAGCCTAGTTATCAATGAAAGGGGTAACCACTTCGCCACGCAAATTGGATATCGATATATTAATCTACCGCTTCACAATAAAAATCAAAATATTGCAAAATACCTTGGGACCTGAAAACCACATGTGTGCACCATAAAAAAATATTCTGGTTTTCTGTTCGAAATAATTTCAACGGATCGCCGGCTGGTGACCGTTTTCATGTGGTGATAGGATTTACCGGAGTGACAATTCCAACGATATTAATTTTTCACATTTTTGGGCGTGCGGCACGTAAAACGATTTGTCAAATGTTCTTTTATACGTCCACTAAAAAACTACCGTATTTTACAGATTCTACACCTCCGGTTATATAACCTATTGTTAGCCTACTAATAGTTACATTGCATTATTTTATTATTCACCAAAGTATCATCAATCTATAACATTTCGACAACAACCCTCTTTTCCAACCCCGTCCTATTATTTCCATTTTTGCGAACCTCGCGTAGAGGGACACAAAGCAATTTATTAACGAAAAGCTAACCCCTTCCCGTTCCAAAAATCTCAGACAATCCCATTCCTTAATGCGACTACAGCGAGATTCAAACGCGTCAGCTACAATGTCCGCCACTCGTTACTCGAGCCACCTCGAGCGGATGGTCTGGTTTTTTTCTCCAAATTCCTCAGCCGCTTTGTTCCGTCTTCGATTCCTTTGTTCAAGGACGGCCCGCGTATCTGGCCATTTCGGCAACGGGCGTCCGACAGTCTCTCATTTCCGTCGGTGAAGCTTCTTTTAATTAAGCCACCGCCTTCCTCATTGTGTGGCCACTGCAGTCGGGCGCGCGCACGCGCCCCAACCCCCGAGCGGTGCCGCAACCCGCAACTTCCCTTCAGGAGGTACCGCGCCACGCGATCCGTCGCGCCTGTTCGAAAGTTCCTCGGTTTCTAAACGCGCCCCTGCGAAACTTTCTTTCGCTGCGGAAGAACGGAGGGACAAGGGAAGACAAGTTGCATTTGTTTCGCGTCGAACTTCTCGCTTAATTAATTAGCAGCTCCGGCCATGTTTGGTGCCGGTACACCCGCTGGAGGAACAGTCTTTCCAGGACTCCCTTTGATGTCCTCGCTCATTGTCTGCCGGATAGCCGCGAACAACAGGCTGGCAAGCTCTTTGACACTCTTCCCTATTCTGGCATACTTTCACGCCATCAAGTTATTGTGGGCTTAAAGGAACTAGGCAGTCGTGTTTGTCGGAAATAAAGCATTACTTTTTCAATTAATTAGAAAGGAATACATTGAAGCTGAGACTTGTTCTTTGACACAATTGTATTGTTTGACTCTATTGTGTTACAAATGGATATTTTTACTTGCATAATTTTTCGTATAGTCTTAAAATGTGATAGAATAATCAGCAATAGTTGTTTCTTTTTTTAAATCCTGAAAATTTGAGTGTTTTTCAGCTGTCGCACTAGGAAGACCCCTTAAGGGTAAATAGTAGTATTCTTAGGTTGGTCTTCAGCTTTGCTGCGGGATGTGGCGGAGCATTTTGATTCGCTGAGATGTTTGGGGTGATTGCTATTTGTTTTATTCCGTGATATTAATGGAATCTCTGACAGAGTTGAAGGTAATTTGATTCAGACGATGAATATCGGATGAGGAGAACCTTTTTTTAGCCACAAGCCAATAAGTTCTTAATTCAATAAGAATTTAATCGATTAGTATAGGAAAGCGAATTATCATTTATTCGACATTTGCATTATTTGCTATTACCATACCTTTTAGCATTTAGTGCATACAAAAATAGTTATCAGACAGTAGACACTGATACTTGTGCATCAATTTAAGAACTGAACCTACAAAGACACATCTAACTTTATTCAATTCAAAATTAATTCAATTCTTTTATTTGTATTTATAATTTGGGATTTACATCTACAAATTCCCGTGTTTGTTAGCAGAACTAGTGGAGGAAATATATATTTATTAATACCATAGCAATAAAATGGTCGCCCTGCATATAAAACTGTCATATCTTGCGATCGTTGAATTGTTCAGGGTGAATCTTTTAGGTAGCCAGCTCGTTTCTCGGATTTTATGGGTTTAGATTATTTTTTATGGCGTTCAATAAAAAGAACCGTTTACACAGGTCCATCAACGATGGCTGTAATCACGTGGCATTGTATTGCCGAAGCACGTACTTTATAACAGTGATGACCAATGTTGCACGTTGTTTCTAGATTTTATTACGCGAAATGCAGGGAGCATATTCAATCGTTTCATCTTAGATATAAATAAATATAATTCTGGATACGTTGACTAATAGTCATAATATAAATTTTATACTTTAAATCAGAAGAAAATATATATTTTCCAAATTATTTATAGTACAGTAATATAAATATTAATATTATTATAAATATCTAATATTACATTATTAATATTATGTACTTATATTAATATAATATAAATAATTTAGAAAGTATATATTTTCTTCCCATTTACAGTTAACACTTTTAGCAATCTGGTGCTACCTTCAGTTTAATAAATTCAACTTTTTCAACTAGTTTTTCCAACTTTTTATCTGAGTGTGTAAATTAATTAGAAATTAGAATTGAAAATTTAAAAATCCCGTTTGTAGATTTTGTTGTATACATGCTGAAATTTTCATCGAAGTAGTTGATGTAGAAATAAGCGACGGGCGTCGAAAATTCGAAATATGTAAAATTTTTAGGCTTGTTACAGTAATAGGCCGAAACTGTAATTTCCCCCACTTTCAATATTTTGTAGCTCATAGCTACGTTATCCGATTTATCATAGAATAAAAGCTTACCTTTCTTGAGAGGAGCCTTCTTGTACTTCTCCAGCCTCTTCACCGCGATGGCCTCCAGTCGGATCCTCGCCGCAGGGTACTCCTTGAGGACGTCCCACATGTCCTTTTTGCTGAGGACGAAGAGGTCCGAGTATCCTACCGAGCGCACACTGGCTGTTCGTCGATTACCTGCATCGATGTAGCCATTTATTGGTTATCGGGGTGCATCAAGCTTTCTTTTGTATCCGCTCGGGACCGACCTAATCGGTCGCTCCCTTCATCCCACAGATTCACGTCGATCTTGTGGGCCTACCTTCAAACATCCACGTGCCCGCGATCTCTACGCGAGAAGCACAACCTTGGCACATACGCCGTGGAAATCATGCTTGAAAAGTTTCTTGGTTGTAGATCGACAAACTAAACCACCGATCCTTTTGTAACGTTCTAAGTAGATACAGAAGCAAGAACTACGCCACTTGTGCTTGGTCTTTCAATTAGAGTCTTAATTGTTTACGAGATATTCAATAACAAAGATGCTTCTTTACTCGTCACTTCGTTACCTGCTTGTGGCTTCAAAATTTTATGAAGAAAATTGATGTAGACTAGTGGGTAGGATACAAGTATTTCTGGGACCTAGCAATACTCAGTTTGATATGTATTTTAACACACCATTAATTCTTCGCTTCGCCTTGTTTGAATGTGCACAGAGAACAGTGCTTTATGATTGTTCATTTTGTATCTCATTTTACTTTTCATCGTTTGAAAGGGAAATATAAAGTATTCGTACGATTTCCTCTGTGGATGTTTGGTACAGGAACTTTATTGTTGAACTAGCTTATAACCCGTTGAAAAATCAACAGAGCAGGATATCGTAGGTGGGTGTATCAATTTTTTCGGATATTGCTATTACTATTATTCAAACCTACAGCGGCTTTCTTGAAAAATAAAAATAGAAATACCGGAAAATGAAAAAAGGAATTCTTTTTTATTGACGTGTTAATGTTAATGAAATAATAATAGAGAAGAGATATATCAATTTTATTTAATAATTGAAAGAAAAAGTAAATTCGGAGGGTAGTGCATCCCCTCGAGAAAACTTTTGGTCGCTAAGGTTCTCGTGCATCCTTTTGGAGTAAGATATATTGTATAATATACGAGAAAAGACCAAGCACGGGTTAAACATTTTTTGCCCTCTATCTACCTGGAAAGTTTCGTTAAAACCGGTGAACAACACTGCGCGCGGTTCCCATGTTAGATAGG
Organism: Andrena flavipes; assembly: GCA_963971345.1. Taxonomy (NCBI): domain Eukaryota; kingdom Metazoa; phylum Arthropoda; class Insecta; order Hymenoptera; family Andrenidae; genus Andrena; species Andrena flavipes. Next base: position 8,231,599 of record OZ020481.1, read on the forward strand.
ATCAGTTCCTTTACGACTGGGGTTTCGTACGAATGTCATACGTGTAAAATATAAAACGGCAAAATCGGGAGATATTGCAATAGATCGTTGGACGTTTTCTAGGGTATCACATACGTTTTTTAGGGTAGAAGATAGGGTACCGTAAAAGAGAAGATTAGAACACGTACATATTAATAATGGTGTAATAATAAATATAAATTGGGTCGTGACCAATGCAGCGTATTTATTTTTTCAAAAGGAAGTATTTTTTAAGAGTACTTACGACGTTTCTCAAGATGTTTGATCATATTATTAGAAAGTTCGATAGAAACTACATAGTCTTCGTAAAAGATGTATTATTCTCAAAACCACTTAGTTATGAAATATTTGAAAAATGATTTGTGGAAAGTTTAAAAGCGTATAATAGTAGGTATGTTGCAAACGCAGTGTCGACATTATACGGCCATTCCCATAGTATTGTAATTCAGTGATAAGAGTTTTGGTGTCAAGCCATTAGTCTTGAAGAAAGGCAGTCATTTTATGCAAAGTAGACAATATTGTATTAGTCATAACGTGCAAGCCGCTTCTCCGGGATTTCTGAATATAAAAATATACGTGCGATATCTCGATATCGTCGAAAAGCTTTGGTAACTGTTTAACATCCATTGCTTAACAATTTCAGTAATTCTTTTAACATCTCTTACATTTACGAAATTTTAAATATCGCGTGCTTTTAATGATTTAAAAATCCAGTACATTTTGACTACCCTTCCTATTCATGGTATATTGCATGTTGATAAAAAATCTGTTATACAAGGGAAATCATCTAATATACAGGGATCTAACTACGATAGTCAACGTATGGGCGTATAAAATAAATATCAAATCTGAATGCAGATCAATTACATCCGTCAAGTGTGTACGCATCCCAGCAGTAAGTTACAATTATTATTAAAGAGGCTATGTCAAGATATGGCAATGAAGAATCGTGAGAAATGTATTACGTGGACAGTGCACTGAGTAACAGTAAGAAGATAGAAAAATTGTAGTAAACCTAGGAAACATTTGCTGCATTTATTTATGAAGCAATATTTTCTCGTACCGTGTGCAGTTGGTCAATAAAATATTCGAACACGTGTAATCAAGAGCTGTCAATGTTAGACATACAAGTATTGCATATGCAAATACCGTATTTACGTATACAATGCTATTGGTACACTGCTATGAAGCTAATATATATGCATGAAATATTTTGAAGATATGTCTAAAAATATTTTGCCAACACTGTTCTTATTAGTTTCCAAATGTTAAAGCATTTGAAGAGTCCTTGTAGAAAACAATGTAATTGCCAAAATTAGAAAATATTGACGGAAAATGTTCTACGTACCAACGGCAATACTATAGTCTAGAATTTTAATACAATTTCCCTTTGTAAATAAGGTACCAATATAGCTAAAAGAAAGCAATTATAATAATAATATTTACTCGTAACAATTCTTTTAATAGCTATTAATTATTATTATTATTTTTAAATTATTAAGTATTATTAATTATTATTATTAAATTTTTTATTCGTAAATCGTTTAAAGTTGGGGAAGTTTTTTCTGTCTCCCGAAAAATTTGATTTTTGACACTTACAGTGTTTTCTACAAGGACTCTTCACTTAGAGCTACCACCTTCTTGTTGTAGTCTTCAATTTGCTACTGCCAAGAGTTCGAACAAATTCGTGACCTACTGCACGTTGTCTACGTAATTAATGTTACTCATCCATTTCGAATGACTTCGTAACTTAACAAATTAACCAAATCTCGTAACTGACTACAATCTCGACAGTAGCCAGTGGTGCAGTTTCATTCTTGAATTCGCGATAAAGGTCGAGAATGTTTCCTTCGATTTAATGAAAACGAAAATTCGAAAGAAAGAATCAGCATGTCATAAAAGCATCGATCCCCAAAAAGTATTGAGAGTGGGTGAGGGTGGGGGGCGGGTTACAGAATGCTGGAGGAGTATATCAATAATTTGAAATGGTTAAATTCTAAACTAAGTAAGTTTTCTAATGTAACTACGGAAGCATGATAAAATAGGAATGACTAAAATTATGTGTTTATCTTTCGGATCGATCAGTCGACACAACCTGCAGTCGATTCTTAAGAAGGTGTTTTATACCTCCAGCATTTCATCGTACATTCGCGATATAGAATGTGATTAATGTCCGTAGACGTTTCCGTGCGGTCGTGTTGATTCATCGTCCGGAAGGAAACAATCGATAAAAACAGAGGGTCGAAGACTAAAGGGCAATACGTGTCACGGGCCTTGTTCGAAACGCGTCGACGATCTCGCAACGATTCTACGCCATCGATCTTTCCCTAATTGGATCGTAGTTGCCATTTCCTCGACACCTATATTAAAAACGAAAAAACCCGATGGCTTTAAGGGACTATTTCACCGTTCCACAGCGAATTAAAGATATGCTTCTTGCGCGATCTAATATGCTTCACATACACACGAGGTTATTCGCACACGCAATCACGATTCATTCAAACTTATACCTTTCTTTCCCATAATATCACTGAATTCCCTCCTACATTTCTACACAAATAATCTAAATTCCTTGTTCCTCGTATCAATCGAATGCTTTTACCAGCCAAGTGAATTATACGTTCACTTGTGCAGTGTTAAATCACTACTGCGCAGTGTTCCGCATTTTCCTTGGCAATGCATTAGGGAGCAACCGTGCTGATTCGTTGCGTGAACGTCGATCGCGGCTGAAGGTGGACAATCGACAATAGGAATGTCGGCGACAGAGAGAGTACAAGAGTTTCAAAAAAAAAAAAGACGTGACTAGAAGAAATCGGTTTTTAGATCGGCTCATACCGGCTCGACGGCTTGCCCTCTCACAGAGTGGTAAGAACGTGAAACGTGAAAACGTGATCGTGAAATACGAGGGGGACAGCTCACGGGCCCCTGGTCCGCTTGGAATATTTACCGCACTCTTTACCTGCAGTCCCCATATTGAGAATGCTGATCTCCCCGAAGTAGGAGCCCGCCTTAAGGGTAGCGAGGACTGTCTTCCCGTTGTCGGCCACCACCTGCAGTCGGCCCCTGTTCACTATGTACATCTCCTTTCCTACCTCACCTGCGAACACGTTCCACGGTTATTCTTAAAATGTATCCTGCATCTCGAGGGCTTCTTTCGTAAATCCTATGAAATAAATATATTCCATTTCTTGCCAATCTAGCAATGCCAGATTAAGGTGGAGCTCGAGTAAGATTCGCAGGATGTTCCGTAATGGATATTATAGAACGGAAATGATAGCGGTTCTGCTTGAAAAGAAAAATGAAAGATGTGGAATAAAATATATTCATAGGGGTTGTAAATATTAACTGAATTAATTCTATATAATAGGTATCCTAAAGAAGTTATGTAGTCAGTAAATTTGCTATAAATGCTTGTGAAATGAATCCTTCTGCAGAAACAAGTGGAGATTGTTGAGTGGTGTGCTGATTGCGAGAGAATCTGTTTGAAGTTAAAATCGTTTCTAGGTAGACACTCGAGTTGACGAATTTTCAAAATCGATTTTGTCAAGAGTGAAGCCATATTTGAAAATATATTATTTATTTTAATACTTCGACTTATGGACGTGGATTCATTTCATTTGCAGTTGTTCCATATTTCCTCACAAATTCTGCTCACTTTTAGCGAGCTGCCATGCATACTAGATGACTTTTCCAAATAAACGTTCGCGAAAATAAAGCTTAATTTGGGAAAAAGATTATTCCAAAATATTGACTTATTTTTTCACCAGGATTCGTTGCATTCACAGTTGTACAATATTCCCTAACAAATTCTGCTTTGAATTCTGGGATGCAAGTATACTAGATGAGTTTTCAAAATAAACGTTCGCGAAAATAAAGCTTAATTTGGGAGAAAGATTATTCCAAAATATTGACTTATTTTTCCACCAGGATTCGTTTCCTCCACAGTTGTTCCATGTTCCCTAACAAAGTCCGATGTTTAGCCGGGGTGCATGCGTACCAGACCAGTTTTCGAAATCGATTTTCTCGAGGAGGAAGCTTTCTATGAAGGAATTTGGTTTTACGCAAAACGCAGCGTGGGATGTCGCGAGAAAGTCTGGGGGGGAAGTCAGCGTTTGTAACTGAAGTAGTAATGGCGAGTCGTAAGTCGAAGTGAGCTCGTCTGACGCCAGCAGCTCGGCAGTGATGCACTCGAAGTAGGGTCGGCCATCAAACGGAAGCATTCAGCATGGCGGGAAACGGCTGCCGCATTCCAAGAGTCATGCGGCAGTCGTTTCCAGGACGATGAAGAGGACAGTGAACGGGGAACAATGACCTTCTTTGCCCCTTCTTCCGCGAGCTTCCTTTGTACAGTCTCCCATATAAGGTATGCAGAGCATTGCAAAGCACGTGTGGGTATCTTTTGCAAAAATAAGTGGACCATTCTATGGCAAATCAATCACCCTCTGCATCCGATGTCAGGGATTTTGGTGGAACTGAAATATGATGTAGTCTTCGTGAAATTAGGAGGGGTTTAAGTCATCGCTATACTCGCTTCGAAATACAGGATGTTGAAATTTGCGATTTCTATTCATTTTTGTAAAAACAGGCTCTGCAAATGGATTTTTATTTTCGACAATGTCTTCTGATTTCTTTCGATGATTTCTTAGCTCATATAGAGGGTGTTACTAAATATACCACAAAAATAAATGAACAATTTCTTAATCAAGTGAATTCTATGTATTTGATGTTAGAGGGTTTTCATGGAATTGAAATTTAACGTAGTCCATACGAAATTAAGAGGAGGGTTTTTACTGGAATCATATTTGCTTAAGGAATAAAGGACTTATTTTCACGAAAAAGGACTGCACAAACGTATTTTTATATCTGATGTTATCAACCGCAGGGGGTCGTTTTTATTTTAATCCAGAACGATTGGAATGAATTCTGAATATAGCCGCCAGCTTTGTTAGCAATTTCCTTTTTTTATAGGCTCTTCAGATTTTATAGACTAAATGAGAATCTCTTTTCCGACTTCCTACCCATCACATCTCGTCGCAAAACGTCAATAAAACTACCATCATTCGATATCATCGTAACATCAGATCAAAGCCACATAATTCCATTCGAAAAAGCTAGATGCGGTCCTTCTCTACCAAAAAAAATTCTCAGAAGCTTTACAATACCATTGAAATACATAATTTCATCAATCACCGAAATTATAACGCACAATGTTCATCACTATCCAACAACAAGCTCCACGTTCGAGCGGATGGCGGGAATAATCACTTGCCGCCACGAGACGCGCCCCTTCGTTAAACGAAAGCGCGCGAGGCGCTCGCTGAAAAATGCTTCGGAAGATAAGATTCAACCCGTTTAAAGCGGCAGCGAATTTCCAGCGAGGCCCGCGTAGTCACTTCGCTAGAAATCGTTTACCATCGGCGCTGCAGCCGGTTATCTGTCCAAATAAAGTATTTCGCTCATAACTGCGCCTTCTGGATGCGCTATTGGCAATGAGGCCAAGTGGAAAGGGTGAGCAATCACTTTCCGACCCCCCCTCCGCTGCCAGGCCGGTACACCCCTTGGCGCAGTTCCAGTGGCTCGTTCCAAAACCCGCGAGTCGCGGCGCGCCCGGGAAAAGATGTCGCACTACGCGCGGGTGGGAAGGGGATGTGCGCTGCGCGGCGAGGGTTGCGATGCTGTGGGTGTTGGTACTGTGTAAGGGCAGGAGTATAGCAGATTACAAAGATATAGCGATGTCTTGAGGGCAGGGGGTGAGTGGGTAAAGTGTGTAGGATCTTGAGTCAGTGTTTAGGTAACGAGGAAATAGACACGATAGACAAGGAAGAAAGGATATGTTCAGCAGGTTTTTTTGATATTGTAGTACTTTAATTTAAGGGCCTGGAGTGTGTAGAAATGGGATGAAGTAAGTGCAGCTCTGTAGTCAGTGAGGATGGATGTATTTGTTGTTTTCTACCCTCAGGAATATTTGCTTTGTATATTACTTTAGTGGGTCCCAGGTTAATTATTGTATCTCTGTATTATATTGTTTTCCTTTTGTATCACGTGGGAACGTGACTATCTTCTTACAGAAATCGATATTTCGAAGTCTCTAGAGATTGTTTTTATAATACATTATGTAAATTGAAAACATTAGGGGTATAGGTCAATATAAAGCCAGACAGTGGTCTTAATCCTTTAAAGGTGGATAGTTTGAGGGATAAGCTTTTAAATTAAGTTCTCAACTGTTTCTAAAGTTCTTTAAAATTTTCACTTTTCTCAAGAAGTAATAGCTACTTAATAACAAGTAACTATTACGTACCTACTTTGATATTTATGGGATGGGTCCAAGTGGATCCTGCATCCGCCAGGTGAGATTAATTAACATATTTATTATTTAAACGATTTATATTAGCTTCGGTACTCTGTATGTTTGTTTGGTGTATGATTCAAATCATGCAACTCAATTTACACCCACTTCCACCAGTGTAATTGTCTTGAAATTTGGTAGGCGTGCGTGGGAGTGATGACAATACAATTTTTTTTATGAAAAAAGTCAAAAATGAAAAGAAGAAGAAAGAAAAAAATTTATAAATTATTCTAACCCTACAAATTGGAAAATAATAAACTATATAAAAAAACTTTTTAAGTTATACAATTTATAAAATGCACTAAAAATTAAAGAATAATTATTTTCTTGTACTACAATTTCGATGGTGTTATCCCACTTTGAATAAAATCGTGGCACGGGATATTTCATAACAGAATACGAATCAATTTAATACAGCATCATGATTTTATTGAAAGTAGGACAAGAAAATAATTACTTTTCAGTTTTTAGTGCATTTTATAAACCTTTTAACTTTAAAAGTTTTTCATATATTTTTTTATTTTCTAGTTTTTAGTGTTTGTAGATTTTTTATTCACTTTTTATTTATTTTCTAATTCTCATGGTAAATCATAAATGATCCTCTCACTTACGGAAGTTCGTCACTCACAAAATTGATTTGTTGATGCGCCCCAAAGTATATCTATCGGTTAGTTGAAATTTCAAATACCGGCAGTTTCTAGAAAAAGGCCTCGCGAACAAACTGGCGGTCGTGATTTCGACGAGTCCATTGTCCAAGATTTATAACACTGCTTGCGTGCATCCGAATTTTGCACAAGCCCCCGTAAATCAGACCTGTGACTCGACAGAGTAGCTGGGGGTTGTTTAGCCACCTACCTTTGCGGCAAATGTAGTCGCCAGGTGAGAAGAGAACGGGCCGCAGTCTCAGCACGAGCTCGCACAGGAAGCCAGCCTCCGTGTTCTGAAAAATCTCCACCCTCCTCAGCGTGTCCAGGTGGACGTTTATCGCGATCTCCGCTTTCAGTTTGTCTGCAACAGACCGAACGATAAGATTATTAGGGGCGGCAGCTTTTCAGCTTTATTGCGCGACGAAATCTTGACCCCCGGATTGGAAAGGATAGCCGGATCATGGGAGAAATTGGAGAAACTGCTGTTGAATCTAAGAAAGGCTCCTGGGGATTTAAGATTTCCCGCCTCTACGTGTATTTCTCTTCCGATCCGTAGACAATGGTATCGCCGCGATACTTGTCATATTTAACGCCTTTAATTTGGTAATTGTGATAGCCAGAGCATTGATATTAAGGGCAGGTGTATTAACAGTCTATTGGCTCAATCTCGCCTTCCATGTTAACCTCAACAATTATCCAATAATGGCATGATAAAAAATTACAGACTTTAATTTTCGAAGGAACACCTCTGCAGAAATCTTTTTGGTGCATTTCATGGACGGAAGACCTTCGTGTCTCGCAAGGCAATCTCAAATCGGTCAGCAGAAATATACTTTGAAACGGGGTATATCATTTTTGTCAAATAAAAAGGGAAGATGGAATTCCTACGTGAGTCATTTTAACTCCAGTCGAAATAGCACCGCTACGACGTTGGATAAAGTGAATTCACTTGAATAAATCTTAATACGCGAGTGACAAGCACACACGAATCGAAATAAGGGGGAGTACTTAGATAGATGTATTCTGGGAAAGGACATGTATAGTGGAAGATTCCGAATGGCTTGGGCAAAATAAAGAAAAAAGTAGTATAGTAAAATAATAATATTTTCCAGCGTCTTAAGTCTACTGTAGTAGTAACTTGAATTACAATAATAGTTTGAAATATGGCCGAAATGACAAATCATATTAACGCAACAAAAGAAATATGTAGGTTCATTTAAAAAACAAATGACGATGAAAGGCAAGTGGCCAAAAAATAGGCCATTTATAATATTTCTTAACATCGCCTGTATTTTTGAAACTGTTTAAGTGTCACACTTTATGTGCTGCACCCTGTATAATATTTTTCTTTTTTTGTATTAATTAATGCATGTCCCAGAAACATTTTTAAGATATCTGGAAACTTACCGGGAAGACAGCTGACAGCCTTTTCCTCGTCGGAACACTTTTGCGTTAACCAAAGGTAATCGAACCACTTAATCACCTTCACTTGAAGATGCTTCGGCACTCTTCTCATTCTCATGTACGTTTTCACCCCGTCCAGCTTCGCTGCAATCAAGAAAATATGACCGCAGTTATAGACTAATGTTGAAAGTAGCTGCGTAACATAATTTCAGAAATTTTATTGTAAATTCTAAAGAAATTCTGATTCTGGGAATAGTTTAAACTTGTATCAGCCCCAAAGAGTATCAACAATTAACAGAACCTCGATCAATAAAGCACAAAGTATTCAACATACCCGTCGATAAACAATTAATGAGAAATATTTTCCTTACATGAACTCAATGCACATTCATGCGAGAATTCAAATAAATTAACCATCCTCTGAATTGATGTCCGATACTTGAATTAATCAAAGACAACCGCGTGAAAGAAATTTTGCAACAGGATTTATCAATTCGCAGAACAATGCTCCGAACGTATCAGTCTGACGTCTCGTTGGAAATGGTTTCGCGAAGCGCATTCAACAGCTCGTGATTTGTGGAAATTAAACAACGTGACAGTAAAACGCCACGGTATTTCCCTGTGAAATTCGTATGCGCTGGAAATTTTCGTAAAATCGCTTCAAACCGAAAATGCGTAACACCTCAAACCTGCTGTTGTCGTTAACGCGCTGGCCACGTGCAATTTCCTAGTCAAGAATTATCAAAAAGGGAACTAAATTTCTCGCAACAATTCCATTAAAATTACAACACGATTTCCAAATAAATCGTTGCAGTCGGTCCCTGACATTTCCTTTTTCTCGGGGGTTGGCACGGAATGGAATGTCAAATAGGAGCGCAACTATCTTTGACGCAAAGTTATTTGGCTACGCGTCTCGTGTCGCGCATTCTTCGCAGTACTATCGACAAGTGATGTTAACGTCGCCGTTGGTATTGCGGTTTATCAGGCGTGCGATCATTGCACGGGTCACAGATCAATCGTAATGCAGTGAAACGGAAAACCGAGATATGGCTGCAGTTTTACCAGCAGGTATCGGCTGTCCGCGTGGCTGCCACCCTCAACAGGGAATTACAGAACAAGTAAAATTAACAGAAGCATCGGTGATAGGAGGGGGAAAAAGGGGTAGATATCGCCTCTGGCTTTCGAGAAATAATCGCTCATTTTTAAAAAATGATCTTTATTAAGATTATATTAAAAAAGTGAATATTTTTAAATTTGTAATTAAATTGGCGCTACAAAATGGGTTCAGAAAAGCAAGAGGGCTACTCGTTTCTTCATTACTATATTTTTCTTTACCCTAAAATTTCTTCCCCTCCCCCACTGGAAAAAGTTTATGGACACCCTTGAACAGAAGCACTACTGTTACTGACGCCAACATCGTTTAAGAGGTTAACACGGTTTCACAATAATTAATAAATAATACGAGGGATAGACATAAAAAAAATTCTACAAGTTTAAAGATGCCTCCTTATATCCCAAAAGAGTTTAACGCAATATCAACAATAGTGTTTTAAGAAAAAATCATAAATTTCGGGGGCTGTTACACCGGAACCCCCCCTTAGGCCTTACTATACTCCCGCATGTGGTATAAACGAATTCGCGGGTTGAACCTTATGCGCCCCGCTTGTCAGTTCCATGAATGCATACTGTCTACTTTAGTAGCATCGAGCCCTTTATCTAACACCTTACATAGTCCACTTTACACAGACCCAGACATCCTCTTGTTCCTCATAAAAGCACATTTCATGGCCCATCATCGCCAGATTCTTCTTCCTCCCCTACTTTCCTCAACCCTACATTCCAATCTACGTTTCTCGAAATGTATTATTTTCTCGCCAAATTCGTATTTTAATGCGCGTCGTTCTGTATGACGTAGGAGGGGGCGGACCGATGTAAAATAAAATATTCTCGAAATGCGGAGAACTAACGAGCGCCACGTGCTCGTGCCAGAAATCTAGCAGCCTTTGCTGGGCGAAATATCATTTCCAGTATAACGCTCGTAAAAGCGGGCTGCACGGGCTATTAAAGAGCATCGAACACGACGGTACGGGGGGAGGGTATTAAAGGGGGTAACCACGGCGACGCGACGGTCCGAAAGAAGAAGGTTGATTTTACAATTTATTTTCGAGCTCGATAATCCATTTTTGTATTGGAATTTATGAATTTATTAATACTTATCGGGGAGTAACCAAACATTAAAAAATACTAATTTTAGATTATGTTATTTGTTGCCGAAGTAGATTAGTGTACTGATAAAATTCTGTTATGTTAATCGGAATTACGTGAAATCTAATTTAATGGCACATTTTGTATCATATTAAGGATGTCAAAATATAGAAATATATATATATTTTCTAATTAATCATTGCTAATGGCACTGGGGAGTCGTTGAAGTATGTCCCCGGCAAAAAAAGTATTTTTTTCAAAATAAAAAAGTATCCATCAAATCGGTTAAATAAATTAAATTTCTCCCAACAATTTGAGGAACACTGTTTGGGGAAAACCGCGTTTAAAGTTTTACGCGAAGGGATTTCACCCACGCATTCTCCGCTACACAAATGCCTAGAATTTCAGAAATTTTTCAAATTTCAAAATATCCTTTTAAACATGTATCTTTAAATGTCAAACACAACATTCAAAAATTGAAATAAAAAAGGAATCGTTCTTTCGATATTTCTAGAAAAACCTCCCCTTAACAGTGCTCACCCTTCTTTTAAACCGAAATGGAAACATTCCAGTCGGATTATCGATTCTGCCGCGACGTCATGTTTCGATACTTTCAACGATTTCACCGTCGAGCCTCTAATTGCCTTCGCATTAATGCCGTTAAACGGTCGGCCGGCCGTATGGCGCGCGATTTGAAATACCGATCGGACGTTAAATGGCCGTCTCCGATGTATGCGCCCGCAGCGAGACTCCCGGCGGCAATAAAACCGGGAGATCCGTGTTTACGCTCGATACGACACTTTCGGTAACGCGTGACGCTGTTTGCTCGTAACTGCACTGCCAGCCTCGGAGCCTTATGTAATTTACATGAACGTATGACTGCAGAATATATGAATATTTTGCCAGTCGAAGACGCGAACGCGCCTCGATACGCTCGGCGAGATTTACGCTTTGTACACGCGTTTCGTTTTTTATTAAACTCGGCATGCTGCATTATGCTTCTGTCCCTTCTGTTCTGTACTCTGTATCCCTCCAAGAAGGCGTTTGATATTTATATAGCTGTCTGAGGGAACGTCTTTCTTCTTCTCTGACTGTTACGTTGTAGCAAGTACGACGTTTGCGATGAGCGATGATATGGAGCTACTGAGCAAGGTGGGAAATGTTTCCGCGGGTGTAAGTGCTGTTAGCTTGAGTTATTAATCATTTGCTTTCTCCGTGTTTGATTTTTGAAGGAATCATTGATTTTCGCTTACTTGTTCCTAATTCGCGTGTGGCTCCTGGTTTTTAGAAATATTTTTTGTTTTGTGGTCGAGTATTTATGGGATTCATAAATACTGTAAGCAGTATCCATGAATTCTGAGTTATCATAAATTCTGTGTTTTCTAAATTTGGTAAATTTTGTCCTGTTCTATCAACCCTTTCCCTACTTTAAAAATTCTTAAAACCTACCTACAGTTTCTTCTTCAGTATTGTACCTACCTAATTAGGTCTGTGAATTTGGCACCCATAAATACAAATTTTCAGGAAAAAACTTTGAAATTTAGACTGTAGAATGTAGAAGATTTGAAGGATTTACTAAAGAAGGAATTTACCTAATTCCTTATTAATATTTCAAACAAAAGTTCATTAGTATCAAATGGTGGATTTATTGACGTGAAGATAATTTTGAAAATATCTTTCTCGCGTAAGAAATTGGAGTTAATTTGAAAGCGGGACTGTAGAAGACTAAAGAAGGCTAGAACCGAGACTAAAGAAGGAATTAGGTAAATTCCTTCTTTAGTAAATCCTCCAAATCCTCGACAGTCTCGGTTTCAAATTAACTCCAATTTCTTACGCAAGAAAGATACTTTCAAAATTTTCTTTACGTCAATAAATTCGCCACTTGATATTAATGAACTTTCGTTTGAAATATTTTATTAAATATCAGAACCATCCGAAACATCGTCGCGACCGATTCGTAGACTACCACACTTAACGACTTCCTCGTTGTCAAAGAAAATGACCAGGGATACATGTAGAGACACGAGCTTCATTAAAATACACGGAGAAGCTCTTGCGCGCGCTCCTTTGCGGCTCTCTTTGTGGCCGACGTGTACGTGGCTCTCAGCAGAGCCAAGGAAGTTTCGTTCAATTCATTCAACTAATTGTAAGTGGAAGGAAATTGGGAGGGCAAGTGTACGTCTGGCTGAAGCTCCTCGCTGACAATGAGCGTCTGGGAAACTGCCGTTTAAAACGGATTGGAAGTCAAGGGCCGTTTTTAGCGAACCTGCCAGCCCTCGAATATCCAATTGCCCGAAAACAACGCCAATACTGGCGAACTATGCGCCAGTGTCATGTGTCTGGTATTGTTTTAATTACGAATTCCGATAATTAGCAACGAGCCGCAGCTAATTAGCTACTCTTGGATTCCAATGGATATAATTTCACGCATAATGAACCTGACGAGCGTTTTATTATGCAAAGCTTCAGTTTCTACGCGGTTCCGTAGACGGATCTGAAGCAGAGATAGGGGATCTCACTGGCATTTGAAGTCTTTGCTTTGCTGCTCTTTTAGTATCTTCTGTCGATTTCGTATCTTTCTGGTTTATAAACTATGCATTGTCAAATCTTCGTCTGGCGGAGTTTTATTTAAAATAGTATAGGTATGTTCTAAGACTTTTGAACGGGTATGTATATGGCGAGTCTAAATTAAAGAGACCATTCATCCTCGGAACACGATTTGTGTCCCCGGTAATTTTTGTCCCCGATTTTGTCCTCAATTCCGAATTTAAGGTAATCATTTCTCCCCGATTTTTGGCAATAGTCTCGATTCTGTATTTCTTCTTTTTAACTCTCTCCCTGCGTTTGTCGACTATAGTCGAACGCCGCTGTATTCTCGATCGATGCAGATTTCGACTATAGTTGAAAAGTTGAAAATTAAAAACTATTTTTATTAATATAAAATTGGCACTTTCCAAGAATCTTCCGAAAATTTAAATACGCAACAAAAGGGTTAAACTTGTAAATTAATCAATGTGAAACCAAAGCCACGAGTTTGCTGTTAAAATTCTACTAAATTGTAATCAAGTTTACGACATCTGTGTATTACGTTCTTACATACCTGCATACCGGATACCCAATTATGGAAGAAATGTACCGTCTGAATGAGAGAACATTCGGATAACATACGTGGTACTGGAGGCGCTACTGCATTCCTTTATATCTGTCAGTTATATCAGTTTTTACGGGGATATTTTCTCAGTCATCGGTAATTTACTGACGCCTACAGCTTCCGTTTGGATGGTCGTTAACAAGGCATTCACGCGTTTTTTTGCGCCCGTCCAAGCATTCATTGGCGATGTTCATTAAGGAGAGTGGTTCGATCAAGTGAACTGAAAGATACGCAACGGCGATCTTATAGACTCCTCTCGGGATAGAGCTCGGCGAGCAAGAACCTGGAGAGAGTAACTGAAGGAATTATCGATCCTTCGGACCTCATCTTTTTCTCGTGCCCCGAATTTCTCTTCAAAGCCCACCTCGCGATAGTTAAGTTAACGGATGCTACGAAATGGCTGTCGTTATTTTCGTGGAACGCGACACGAGTTTCGCCTAAAGGTCTGAACAGTATTTTATCGCTGCTCTATCAGCGTTTTCTCAGTCCTTTCTGGAATATACAGGTCGTTTCGTAATACATAGTAAAACTGAAAGAGCGGTGAGTCTGTATGAAAAAATAAATAGAGAACGTGGTAGTAAATTTATTCGCCGGGGGCTTATTTATTTAAGAAAATCGATTTTGAAAATTCCTCTGGTAGGACCAAGTCGCGATAGTAGAATTCTTTTCTTTCTTTTGCTTTCGATAAAAGTGATTTCGAAAATCCACCGAGAACTCGTGTACTGAATCAAAATTCGGCTCCACTTTCAAATTAAGTCCGAACTTATCCATACCCGATGCTACGTGACGCGAAACTTTTAAGCAAGAATATCGATGTTAAGTCAAGCAACATAGAACTGCAAAAATTACAAGTTCGTCCTGTATTTTTTTAACACATTTGAAACTAAAAGAATGATGACTTACCTAATTTCACACGGACCACCATCATATTTCAATTTTATCAAAATTTTATCAAAGTCCCTGTTTGTGATTTCATCACAAAAACCTGTTCGATATGTCGTGCAGCGACCCAGCATTTAAATTACATTCCTTCCACAGATCTCTCTATTCCCTTGCTGGTCGCATCACCCGCAGTCCCCTATTTCCTCTCCAAATATTTGAAATTTATGAGCCACATCGGTTGGTGTACTACGTCACGCAAAGATAGCGTATCAGCAAATATTTAAGAATCTTAAGAAACTCCTCGTTCCTCGTCCGACCGCGAAACTATCTGACGGTTGTTTCCGGTAAGGCGGAATATCTTCATTGGATCTCGGCCAGAAATCTCCCCGATGCTCCCTCCGATCGTTTCCAACCGAATCTCGGGTTTCTGTATATTATCAGTGTCGTCTTTTGCCATCTTTCTCCCGGACTGCCATCCAAAATCTCTGGCTGTTCTCCGGGAGACAAAGTGTGGAAGAAAGGGAGACAGAGGGGATGGGGGAAATATAGACAGAGAGAGAGAGAGAGAGAGAGAGAGAGAGAGAAGGAGAGAGAGGGAGAGAGGGGGAGAGGGAAGGAGAGACATAAGGTGTCGAGAACGGGAAAGTTTAAATTGCACCGCCACCGTCTATCACGGCTCGGTTGTCGTTTATTCGGCTGGTTGGAACCCCATTTCCGATTGAAACCGACCCCCACCGCGGCAGTTGGAACTTTCTTCTACCGTTTTCGACCGAATCAGGTCTTCCGACTGTGCCCCGTACCCTAGCCAGTTCGCCGGCTCCCAGCACTGCCTAGGCTCTCCTTGAATTTCAGCGTGTTTGGAGCGAGGTCTGAATCCACCAAGGTGAAAGCCCATTGAGGAGGCACCTGATTGAGGTTAACGTTCAGACGGAAGAGATCGTCGACACGTATATTGCTATTTGAATGCGAATGGTCGAAACTGCGAGCGTTTTGTAATTTTGGGATGCGCTTGGTATTTTACGTTTTTCTTAATGACAGTAGGATCGTTTAGTAACTTGGGAATCTAAGGATTTATTTATTGCAGGCGTTTAAAGGGAGACACTATTTTCTGAGGAGTATATGATCGTGTATATATTAATTGAAATATAAATATCCAAGGAAAGAAGTAGGTAAGTTAGAAGAAGGGACTGTGGGGGTCTCAACCACCCTTAAAGCCGACCCTCTCTTATGTCTGTATATTCCGTATTAACTCATAAATCCTTTACCCGATCTGGACCAAAGTTTGCTTAATTATTGCTCTCTAGAATCGTGCAGAAATTATAGGCTACCATGAAATCTGGGAATCTCACTCCCATCCCCTGATAACCCCTTGACACTTTGTGATAATTTAAGTTTAGTGGATTATTATATAAGTATATAGCACAATAATTAATTAAGACGTCAGTTAATTTTAAAATATTATATTGCTATTGTTTGAGTTTCACATTTCCACAAATTCCGGGTAGTTTAAACTAGTTATTAATATTTTTTCAAATATTCAGTTGTCACGCTTTATATGCCCTGTCCTGTATAATATTTCTTCTGCCCTCGACAGGGACGTCATTAGTGACGAATTTGCGACATCTGCATGGTTCATTTAAAACCTTTGAAAAATCCAAAGCAATTAAGGGAACGGTATAATTAGTTAATTAGGAATTAATGAAATAAAACTAAAAATAAGTGATAATACGTGGTGTTAGGTAACTCATGCTTCTGTACACACATACAGAACACTGTCTCAATCTCGTTCGATCATGTTTTCGACGGATTTGGCTGAAGAAATCCAATAGACTTTCTGCCCTTCTAGAATCTACTCCATTCTTTCTCGTTAGGAAGTGAAATTGATATATCGCTCTGATTTCATTAGATAATACTTCTGCAAGTAGTTATTAGTTCCCATCTGTATAATATTGGCAGATAGCCTCCTTATCTCTTAAATAATTGGGTCCACAAACTTCGTTGCTCGCGAAATAATGAAACCTAACCGGAGAGACTTAAAGTTTACGTCGCCAGACTGGTCCCGGAATCTCTTGAAACTGAACAAGCAGAACTTTACAATTCGGTAAATTGTTGTGCCGCAGATATAGTTATTTATTAAAGTCTTGACCCTCTGCGAAAGTTCCAGCCTTGGGAAATGGTACCATTCACTAAATGATCGGGTTTATGGCAACGTGAAGTGGGTTTACGATACAAACGTGATTCTTTCGGTATTTTGGGAATTAAAAACTTTCCGCGAATTTCTCCTCGAGCATTTCCAAGGGGCCATTTATTTTAATCAAGATTTTGAAGACTCGGCGCACTTTGCTGTTCAATATCTACTGACGTTCTCTAAAGTTATACACAGAGTGAGTCGATAACAACTACCACCTGAAATAACTCATTAATTGACTCTAGCAAAAATGTAGATTATACGAATTACGATAAATTCTTTTTTCACTAAAAACATAGTTTATTGTTTCTTTCCCACTTTCAGCGTTTACTCTTTCAAGTCCTGAATTATAATCTCCGAGACATCGACGAATGCAAGCGACACACGAGGCAAAGGACACATTTCCGCTTTCGAAGTGGCATAGAAAGCGGAAGTTCGATCTTCTCTGGAAGGGAAGGTTAAAGAGACAATAGCTGAGGAAAAAGCTGGGGAGGGGAAGATAGATTTTATGATATCACATGAAGCCTGGAAGAAGATTTGACGTTTTTATGGCGGCGATCGTTTAACGTAATTTCATAAGGGTATTGTCTCCGTTCGCGATCGTTCTCCGCTACCCCCTCTGCCCCTCCATCTGTGCCCCCTCTTTTCCTTTCTGGTTGATTTAATATTCAGGATTGATTGAATATTTAATTCAGCCGGTATTGACGTTCAGAAGACGGTTTGACGTTTCATATCCTGGGCAACCTGATTTCGTGCTAACCAAATTCTCGATTAGATATCGCGTTGATAGAAAATTGATCACGTTTCGTGCACTGTGACACGCGAAAACGCTGGCATATATATCGGGGGGCATTAATATTGATGAAATTCATATCGATTTATATGTGATACGATTACGTTTTATCGTAGGGAGCTAATATATGGAAGCCTCCTGTGAAAACATTTTATTCTATATTTTTGGGATAATTATGCACGCAGAATTACTCCGTTTCAGATTTTCAAAGTGTTCTGTGTGTTCCAGAATAATTAATAAATAATAAGCAGGAGCGATGTAAAAAAAAAAATTCTGCAAGTTTAAAGATACCTCCTTAAATTCCAAAAGAATTTAATCCAATATGACCAACAGTTTTTTTAAAAAAAATTCTTAAATATCAGTTACTTTTGCGGTTGTTAGACAAGAATCGATATTATTATTGCTAATTATTCCCTGTTTCACTTAGACTTGCCATGTTATTTCCCTGCACACCTATTTTTAAAGGCTTATATATTTGGACTCCAAAAGTTATTCCCCTTTTCATCTATCTATATCATATTAAAACGTAGTAAAGTGATTGTAGTTACCAGATGGCATAAAAATCAGAAAATTAAGAAAAATAAACTCACCATGTTTGCCTCTATGGTCTTCATACGTTACACACACGCGAATAAAAAAAGAATAGCAGCTAGTAATTGAGGTTTCTGGATGTAGGCTGTGTTCTACTGAAGCATAAATCCCACATTTCCCCAGCACTGCAGCCAGTTTCATCAGGCGTCACTTGACACACTGATATTAATATGCCTCTTGTAGCATTGGTGCCCGGCCAATCAACCATGCTCACGTCGCGCATTAGTGACTACCGAGCCTACACCCTGCTGATCGATCAGCTGCGAAATGAAAAAAAAAAAAAAAAATAGTAAATCATCCAGCCTGGAAATTTTCTTCTTCCATCCACGCGAGGGCCCACAGCCTCGCGATAGCAATCAGCTCGCTGGCCCAACGAACTAGCCAGTTAATACCACAAATACGGAACCAATCGTCTCTTAATTAGCCTGCTACCTTAAGTGCCTAATCAACCGCTTAGACGGTTTAGACACCGCTGTTAGTCGAATTCAAGAAACATCAACTGTCAGCCTCTGACGTGCGTCTAATTGACTCGTTGACGCAGCTGATATTCCCAGTCGCTCGATTCTAGGTCTGGACGAAATATAGTCTTCCGCCTGGTTGATCAGCCACCGCGGATAATCGGTAATGAATAGCCGTACTGAATTTTGCATCTGGCATTCTGGGTCCAGGCAGCCACGCCCGATAAGAGGTATAATCGTGCAGATTAAGGGCTCAATGGTAAACCAGCATGGAACAGTCTCTGTGCCGTTTGTCCGGATAGAGGTCTGATCCCAGCGCATCCGCGCATGCATATAGGCGGGGCACACGCATACGTGATCAGGCATTAGGGCATCGACGTTCGCAGGGGGAGGGCAGAATTATCGGAGACCTCCTCGTTGCTCCTGCTGGCAGCAATCTCCAAATGGATCCCCTGATCGCCAGGATAACGTCAACGTGACCGTGAACCGATCCATGGGCTACCTGCGCGTCTGCTGTCAGCTGAAACGTTAATGCGAACCTGCTGCTCGGGGTGCTGGTGCTCAGGGAGGATCGACGCCTCGAAGGGTAATCGAGTGGGATGAATTTTTGGCCGGGATTGGGAACGGTTAGAAGATAGGACGGAAAGGCGAAGTTTCGTCCTGGGCCTGCTAGTGGAATCATCGGTCAGGTTTTAGGCGAATTTAGACTTTGTGACGGCTTTCTTAGATCTGTCTTGTTGCAAAAATTTATTTATTTAATTATTTCATTCACGGGCAGTAGCCCGGTAATATATAATTGGTTAAACACAACGTCGTCATAGAAGATGAAAAGTAGGTCTATTGTCAGGAAGAAATCGCCGTTTGAATAGAATGTTTAAAATGGTTTATAGAGTCAGAGAAAAAATCAACGCAGTGGCTGATAATGTTAGTTAAACAACACACCCTAGTTTTAGGGTCATTGTACTTAAGGATGCTCCGGAACATGTCGATATGGAAAACAGGCACAACCGCAGAGAGCGTGGACATATCTATGTTAAAGTTAATTAATTCAAGCGGTGTTGGACTGTCTTTCAGATTATTAATGGCCTTGAATAGAAAAATAGCATCCTCGACAGTTCTTCTACTCTTCAACGATCTCATGTTCCGGTGCACAATGGTGTTGTAATTATTATGGTCAAATCTGTGCATGGGACATCCCAATACGCGAGAGATGAACCGGAGAAACTTATGTTGAGTTCTCTCAACTAGCTTAATGTAACTTGTTTAATGCGCAGAACAGATAACACTCGCGTATTCCAAATGGTATTTAACTAATGAATTAAATAAAATTTTTAACGTGCGTGAGTATTTAAAGTCTTTACAAAACCTGAAAATATTATGATATTTTTCACGACGTTCTGATTGTTGCTTGATCCTAGTGAAAATTCGGAGTTCACTCTTTCAATGTCGAGATTCGAACGCTTAGCATACACGGCGTGCGGACATGCTGCAGTTCTATGGGTTAAGCATACTTGCTGAACGCCTATAGGCGTTACCCGCCCAGATGGAATATTTGTTTATAACGGGGAGTTAATTAATATGTAAAATGTTATAGTTTTTTTTTTAATTTAAATCGTATTCTATGAACGTAGTTAAAGTATCTCCTAATTTTATTACGATACCACAATAATGCGTTCGAGTTTTTGCTTGTGTGGGTGAGAGTTATGCAATATTTTCTTTTCATTTTCGCGCTTTCATGTTGTTTTGTTATGATACCATAAGGGAACCTGAGAGTGTGTTCTTTTTTATATGCAAATGAATTTCATCGATAGCTTCGTTAATTTTAATTATTGCTAGTTAAAACAAAAATTTAATTTTCAGAATTGTTTACTTTTAATTACTGTAAGAAATCGTTGCGTGATTGTTTTCTTCCTCCCGAAAGAATTTTAGATTAGAAATGTCTACGAAATTTGAAGTCTGCGTGCTTATTTTGAGTAGTATTAAAAATAATTGGAAACAGAAAGTGGTGGTTATCTTAAATAAATCATATGTAACTTGCACTTTGATTTCATTAGATATTCCAATGATTCGTAATTGAGTCTTTATTTCTGTTTATTAAAACGAATCTGTACGACATATTCAATTAACGAAGCTGTCTGTTGACTTCTCTAACTGACGAGAATTAATTTGACATTGCTGTACGGAACGTTGCGTCACCATGGAAAGTCAATATATATAATATTACCTTTAAAGCCAACGTGACATTGGTCAAGAAGCAAGGACCCGTTTTTCAGCATTTAGAAAAAAGTGGAAAACTAAGTAGTTGAATTACAAGATTAGTCTCTAACGGGATGCTGAAAGTGCAGTGAAAACGTGGACGTGTCCGAGAAGATAAGTTCTGCACCGCGAGTGAAAATAAACGAAGTGCCCTCGGTAGCTGAATCAGCAGAAATGAATGAATTTTGCACACAGTGTGGCTGTGGCTATTTTTCCACTTTTAAAACGTCATTCCATTTACTCTATATTTTTCAGGAAATGCACTATTCTTAGCTGTAACGTATTATTAAACGCAAGCGCTTTCGACAATACTTGCAATATAATCAAAAGCAAATATATGCAAGAAGTTGTTACAATATTTGAGCTCTATATTTTTATTGATAGAAATAATCACTCTACTTTGTTGAATTTTTTTGTATAAACACTGTTATATCCATAAAGAAGTAGCTGCTTTAACTGTTTCTAAATAACGAACGGTTCGTTAACCCCGTAACAACTAAATTTACCGACTAATAAAATTTACGTCCCGGTGAGTACTTAAGACGCAACGCGGTTACGCGCGTTTATACTTCAAATTTCTTGCTCTTTCAACCGGACCACTGGTAAATGGATTTCCAGGTTTTTACACTCGACCCTTTCTCCCCTGTCCGTAGAGCTGCTTCGGTTCTTTTCATCCCCGCGGCTTAAAGAAATTCAGCTGGTTTTGTGAAACGAACACGGCCCGTGCTGTTTGAGATTAATTACCGGGATCTCGTGAGTCGTTGACACGATTAACCACCGCCGCGTTTCTGTTTATATATCGCCCCCTTTCCCCTCGGCGGCTGAAGTTTTCTTCTTTTTTGCCCGGTTTCTTCTTCTTCCCTGTCGTCTTCTGCTTCTCTTCTCCCCGGTTTGCGAGGCTAACACCGTTCTGCCGAGGGGACAACAAAATACCGACGGTTCGTCGTTTACCGTGAAAGAAGTGCGTATACGGGGTGGGCAACTGTTCGTCTTCATTACTAATGATAAGATGTGCTTCAATAATAGATGTAAGTAGGTAGTGCATAGGCTAAGCGAAGTGGATGTTATATTTTGAGAAATCGTGGGCTATCCATCCCATGAATCTTATTTTCCAACCAACTAGTCTATTTATGAACATTTCTAATAAAACCTAGAATCACTGTTTATTAATAATCATGAAATCCAATAAATAATACAATAAAAATTTCGATCAGTTTAATTTTGACGAAGCTTTTTGCAGAAGGATTCAATATTTCTGCAGTTGCACTATGTCTATTAGTGTTATATAATATATCTGGATCTATTATTATTAGATTTTACACTAATTTCTCCAGTATCGTTACTTCATTCAGAGAAGTCAATTTGTAGGAGATTCTCTTCATGTTAGTGCTTAAAATTTAACGTCAACCCACGCATACTTCGATGAACAATGGAAAGCTCAGAATAGTCAAGGATAGTATTGTGTACTTTAATTATTTATTCCATATATTTTGAATTGTCGTTAATAAATATATTTAGGCGTCTTATTTCTCACGACTCACTCTGTACAGCACGTGTGTAGGATCTCTCTAACAAGTTAAGTTTGTAATTTCTGTGCTTGTGTGAATGCTGGAGAATGTTAAATTCTGAGGGTTATTGCTTCTGGAGATTGGAATGTCTAATAAAATGTATATTTAGTGTATATACCATCGATCGCGAGTTTCAAACCTTTCCTCCAGTGAAGTGAAAACAGATTACTTTATGGATACTCTATTTAAGATAAGCAAAGCTTTGATTTTGTAGCACTTTACATCATTTGAAGTGTAAGGAGGAAAAACAAGGAATGTCACAAAACAGCTTTGTCGAGAAAATTAAATTTGAATGAGCAAGGAAACAAGCTTCAATGAATTTAATTTTCTTATGTAATTTTCTTCTTAAATAGTTTCTTGCTTTACCTTGACGACAGAAGCTTATGCTTAGGCAAAGAGTGGGGATATTTCTTATTTTGTTTCAGTACAGAGTGGACATTTCCTGTTTTTAAGTAATTAGTATACCGAATCCTTAACGTTATCTTATGGGGGCATTCAAACTTTATAACCCTTATCTTTGTAACAAAATATGCTATAAATAGCAAACCCACGGAAAATGGAAATTCTCAGTTTTGCACTTTTACTTATATTTTAATTCTGTATTTCGAATTAAAGACTTACTATTAAATTTAAATACTACTAAATTTAGGCTGTTATACATGAGAATGGAAAACTATCTGCTTTCAGGTCAAACGTTTTCAAAAAATGGACGTGTATATCAGGTTTCCAACGACGTATTTTTATTTGGAGAATTATTATTTTACTTAAATGAAAAATGACACTAAAGAATTTAATGGTATGATAAATCAATCACACATATAGTATCCCGCAGTTAAATAACAGTTATGTATAGATAGACACAGCTAAACTGTGATTAAAGCTGTCTGCCCGACACGTTTTAAAATATACTACTGAATGCTATAATTCCAAGTTTGTTGATCGCTGTATACATACCTCCGAGTTTAATAGTTCTCACTAAAAAGACATTTAAAGATACCAAGCAATATAAAACTCTCCTTAGCCGAATTTTTTAGAATATTACATAAAATATTATTTTAGAATCAGAAAGTAGGAAATAAAACTCATGTGTAAACCGGAAGCCATCCGAAGCTGCGAGGCAAGGAATATGTAAAATAAATAACATAATATATACTAAATTCAATAAAAGTAGAATAAACAGTTTCAGAGTCAAATATTACATAACAATAGACACTCAAGCTGTTTTCCCGAAACTAGGTAAAAATTGCAACCTTCGACGTGCTGTATTTTTTAAATAAACTCGAAACCATCAAAATGATGCCTGAAACCTCTTCCAATTTGACTTGAACTATATCATATAGCACATTCATCAATATCCCTTGACATCAAGCGTAAAAAATGCCGTATTTGTTGATCGTGAAATGACACTCCAAAATTAAAATCATCCTACATTCCAGGACTCACAAAGAAAGCTTGTATTTCTTTTGACAACACGCACCACGGTGCAATCATAGATTTCCCGGGTATAGGTACATAATTGAAAAGAAGTAAAAGGCATTTGAAGCGGACAGGAGAATATCCCAGTTTCTGCATTCGAAACGCGGCGGCGGCCATAAAAATTAATTTAATCCGAGCGCCGAGGCAGGCCAAAGGCGTCGATGGGATTTTTCAGCGGAGGCGGTGCACACGCTCGAAATCCAGAGGCGCGGGAGCCTTTTGATTTACGTGGAAAAGCGGCGAGGAGCGAGCCCGCGTTTATTATACCATCTCGCCCGGGCATTCAGCCCCCCCCCCCCCTATTCGATGATTGTGCTTATTTCTCTCTGCGCGCGTTTGTATTCACGCCGCGACGTCTTAACGAGAAGTTCCAGCGCGCTGGGCGGTGGCCGGCACTAACGTAGCCGAAAAGAAAACGCGGCATGAATAATTCAGCGATACACTTTTGAACGATGCCGTTGGAGCGGATCTATGCGTGAAGTAGAGCGGAAAGTCGACGTTGGAGCCGCACTGGGGGAGAGTACTTCTCGTTTGACGAAATAACAGAGCACCCCGCGAGGCATGGTCACGAAGCAACTCGATGCAGCTACTGTGACTTGTAAAGGTGTAAAGACTAACCCGAGATCCACTCCAGTGGTTATTTCGTGTCTGTAAACAAGGACGGGGTTCCTGTTTCGAAGCAAGGTGATCGCTATCCCCTCCACTTTTTTTGCCGTTGTCGCAGCGAATGAGACAGGCTGGGAATGAGCGAGAGGGACTGACAAGGGAACCATGTAGAGGATTGAAAAATATTTCAACGTTACACGGCCGTAAGCGTAGACATTTAATAGTTCTATTGCCCGACGATCAATTTTCTCGATATTTTGATTTTTACTTGACATATGCGTAAATAAAGTCCATTTTCTTACATGAAAACGTGAGCTTTTTGCTTCAAAGTATAGCTATTTTGTTATTTTTCAACCAATAAAAAAAATTGATCGCCGAAAAAGTGTTTTTGGCACTTAGAAATAAATTTCCAAAGACCTGGCCAAAGTGGCAGAGTTGGGCAAATTTTATTTCGAATAGTGAATAAAGCGTCACGAATAAATTTATTCGATATTTTCGAAAACGAAGCTCAATCGACGTAAAGTCTGCATCGAAACAAACAACGATACAGCCCCTTCAAAGATGTACACCAAGGTACACGTGAAAGTGGCAGCCAAAGTTGAACTTGAAAGTACACAGAAACTTTCCGCATAGATACCAATTTCAATCCACGAACAGTTCAGCAACTGATATATTGCGTGGCTTCGCCAAATCGCTGGGTTTTGGAGAACGACCCCCGAGACGCGCAACTTCCGTTCGAAACTCTGCAACCGATAGACCGCAGGATTTCGCAACACCGAGAATTTCAACTCCGTGGAGGCGGTAGACAGGAGAAAAAAACACGTGGCCTGGTGCCGAAGTCACAAAATGGTCCCAAAAGTGTCAGGACGCGTGTTATTCCAGCTATGTATAAATGAACGAACGTGGTAGACACTTTGACCCATAATAGAATTATATTCATACAATTTTTCGAAATAACCTATTGCAAGGAAAAATGTAAAACTAACTTAATAGGCATTTTCCTGCAAATTCAATTCCTTCTGGTAGAGAAACAGATTTTTATATTTCTTGATCGACTCCTGCATAGTAGGTTCGGAGCTTGCGCTCTAAAATTCCGCTATTTTTAAAGCAGAGACGTTAATAAATAACGAGTAACACGAGTGGTGGTGGACGGGTCCAAGTTGACCCAGTATCCGCCGTGCGTGGGTTAATGCAGCCAAGCGTACCAGCGACGAGTCACTACTTTCTCGGGCGATGTGCTGGGGGTGCTTCCTCGCGCACCCTCAGCTCGAATACTTTGGTACGTCGGCGAAAGATCGATGACGTCAACGGATCCAGCTATTTTTAGCCGCGGGAGTGGGGGGTGGCGCGCGAGTAGTCTGCGCTGGGGGTAGTTGCAGGGGGGTTGGAAAACTGGTGACATCCCTAGAGTGTGCTCCACTCGACTCATTCATCCTCCTGACCCAGAGAATGGAACGGAGAGGGGTGGCTGGCGGGTCGTTGAACGTGGAACGCGTGCGCGAGTCCTCAGCCGACTCGAATGACTCGAAGGGTCTTAAAAATTGATGGATGCACGGGGTGAGGCGAAAGTAAGCGGTACTAGGGTGATACACGGCTGAGAAATGATTTTTTTTTGGAAGACACTTTTATGGCACATCTCAAATTTAGAGAAAAAAGAATGCCACATTTGGGGTTAGAGGACGTGCCAGGGTTACTATACATCATGGGAATGCCCTTGCCGACTTAAATGACTCGAAGGGTCTTACGAAATGATGGATGTACAGGGTGAGACGGAAAGAGGGTAAGTAGGGGTACAGGATGATTCGTGGTTGACGAAAAAGAGAAAGTTTGAAGTGGATTTCTTTCGGAAGGGACTTTTGTTAAGCAATTTCAGGGAAAGGAGAATGTTAAGCATGCAAAGAATCTTAAGAGAAATTAAATTATAGGTAGCATACTTAATTTTAATGCTGTCAGCAATGTACTTGTAGGTAATGGAAACATAGCGACTAAAGAAACAAAAAGGGTTTCTATTTTAGTTTCCCTCAACTGTCTCTTTACTTAGCAAGTAGATAAGCCCAGTATGTGGTCAGGCATACTCTGCAGTTCGCACTATGGAAGTGTCCAATGTCTCACTTTAAATTATTACACAAACATATTCCACCAGTAAGTTATGTATTTTAACATTCACCATGAAACTGAAAGTGTATATTTTCAAAAATTCCTTACTTCCTCCTTTTAATAAAAACTAAACGCTTTTTCACGTTACTCCCTGCTTTTTCATAAGTTCCGTATGAAAAAATTTTATTCGAGATTTTCGATATATTTTTTAACGAGGAACCATTCCATACCAGGATTTTCGCTCACATCCCACAGAAATGTTCGCGTGAGCGATCCGTGAAGTCTATCGTAGGGATTGCGACGGATCAGCGGGCGCTATCGTGCCTCTGGGTATGTTTCAGTTTCCAAATGGTCGGGCAGTCACCTGGATTTCGATTTTTTTAACGGTGAAAATATCTGCAAGTGGTGTGATGGGTCACTTCTATACGTGCCATTATTTTGAGGGGGGCATTGTGTCGCGAATACCGTCTGGCTCGTAGAGCATAATGGACTGCGTGAAAATTCGGGTCGTTAAACGATGTTGAATGCAGTCTGAATACAACGGGCGTATTGGAATGCACTCGACAATGATTTCGGGAGGAAAGTTAGAAATGTGGGGTGAACCATCTAATTCTACCAGTTAATTACCAATCCTATAGAAAAGCATATAAAAATTGCATGGTATCAAGTTGGCATATGATGTAAAAGTCGCTTTTTAGCTTTATTATATCAAGCTCACCTTCGATTATAAATGATTAATTATTACAATTAGTAATATAGTAATTAATAATTATTATACTCAGAATTAGTAATCACTAAATTACTAATTATTATACTTAGAATTAGTAATCACTGAATTAGTAATTATTATACTTAGAATTAGTAATCACGGAATTACTAATTATTATACTTAGAATTAGTAATCACCAAATTACTAATTATTATACTTAGAATTAGTAATCACTAAATTACTAATTATTATACTTAGAATTAGTAATCACTAAATTACTAATTATTATACTTAGAATTAGTAATCACTAAATTACTAATATTATTATAATTAGTAACTGTAAAATTTAGAAAATAATTCTTAAAAAATAACTTCCCAAAATAACGCAATTTTTTAATAGCTGGAGTACGAAGATTCCCTAATTCAACATCGTATTTTAAGGAACTTGTCGTTAACGATCCTGTTGGAAATAAATTTACATTCTTCGAGGGGTTTCCCACCACGTAGAATTCTCCATAGCATCCAATGCACGCTGACTGTGTACCAGCGAATGCTAATACGTCTGTATTTCATTTCCTTCAAGTCGCAGACAATTCGAGCAAATTCAGGTCCCATTTACAACGAATTATCGCGTGTCCGCCGTCGCTGGTGTTCGTAAAAAATGCATCGATAACTCATTGTCAGCAGCATTTGTCTCGCAGGGACGTAGGAAACTGCATCCAGACCACCCGACACCTCAGTGGCGCCATTTTGGTGCACTGGAGCGTTCATTAATCGTCTGACTGGTTTGTCCGGCGTTCGACGATTATTTCGAACAACTTTGAACACCCGTGCCCGTCGATCCAAGAGATTCGACGGATGGCGGCGCGCAGCTAACAAACGCTGGTTAACGATCTCGGCTAGCAGCCCGGTTTCATTCTCTGGTTCAGCAGGTGGATCGAATCGAGCTCTCGTTGGCACCGAACGAAATTAATAACGCGTACTACATTAATGCTTGCTTTAACGAGGCTTAACTCTATTAATGAAAGAATGGGCTTTCAGGGAACAGCCATTCGATCGAAAACGGAATTTCACCTAGCGAGTAATGAGCGTAACCCCCTCCCCCCCTGAAACAGTGATTGCCAATTGTTGAAGTAATTATACAGGTTGATGCGTTATTCGCGATACAAACGTAGAATAAAATTTTTTTATTTGGGGCGTCGTTCTGGAGAATATGAATTTTAAAAAATTGTCTATGCATCGGTGCTTCTGGCTAATAATTGCCAGAATGCAGGAATAAACATGGTACACGTGCAGGTGTAAATTGAATCTTGTATAGAAACCAATGGAAATTGTAGAATAATTTTCTTCTTTCGAATGCAGCTTTGGTTTTGAGAGGAAGAACGGTTTTGAAGGTGTCGTCGATTCTTCGTCAAGTCTAGTAAATAAATAATTGTAAATTTAAATAAGTATAAATGAGTAAGTGTGATAAATTTTAAATTCTAGAGATCACAATGAGTAAAACTGTCCATTTAGCGATAATAACTTTGTTATAAATGCTTGCAAATTTAACGATGATTTGAAATTTTCATGTAACTTCTTTCTAATAGTAATTTTTTGTAATTACTATGAATCTAAGTTAATAGCTGAGTGTCCAATTTATAACAAGTTCGGACAATTCTTTTGCACAAAAGGGGATTATAGTTTACAATGCTGCGAAGTTACAATTTCCAATATTTCTTTGGGAGCAAAGGTACTACACTACCATTTCAGTCATGCTTAATCTTTCGTATAAGTACTTAATAATGTACGATGTATTGAAAAATAGGTATGGCGTTCCAGTCCTACTTCATTGAGTGCTCCCTTCACAGAATTTAATGATCCCAAAATTCCGAATTCGAGATTCATTTTACCACACCATTAGTAGTAACTCTTTCGTTTCGTGTCATTTAAATTTACACAGTAACCTATATTTCACAATTATTTCTCTTGTATTCAAATTAATGGTTTCTACGTTCTGAAGGAGATAAAACAAAATAAGCATTCATATATGCTACTCTTTCAACCCTTGTTACAGCTACATAAAAAGTATTCATAGATGTTTCTCTGCGAACGTTTGTTACCCCAAGCTTTATTGTCAATTATCTTGCAAATTATTGAGTGTCTATGGGAAATTCCAAGCACGAGATTGCACAACTCTGCAGAGCCCTGTTAGATTCATATACTTAATTTAGCTATTTATACACCTATCCAAATGTCAAGCTGCTCTGGAAAGTATTAAACATTCTAGAGTAAATGAGATATGTTCAATACCGAGGAAGTAGCTCCTCGCAGAGTGGTCATAATCTCTCCAAAGGCCTGCTGGGAAATCAGACAATGAATTCTAGGACCACTGCTTATGATGGATCTCCGAATGATCCTTCAACTGACGCATTCATCTTCCTGACTCGCGAAAGTCGACAGTTCTGCGTTTAAAAGAAATATGCGCGGGATCTTTGGACTTGAAACTTTCTGGGGAATTGATCGAAAGCTTTGGTCCCGCGGCAAATGTCCTTGGAGATCTTCGCCTCCATAAATCGCCCTCGAAGGATCATTTTACGAGTTCGCCTTGAGTTTGGCCGGAAACGTCCATCGATCAGAAAGTGGAATATCAGCTTTATGTTGGGACATCCTTTAAATTTTTGTGAAGACAAATTTGCTAACAGAGAAAAATATACTGACGATTTAATTATTAAAACATAATTATTGGACGATGCATAAAACGATTTTTTTAGAATTATTTAGTTTAGAATTTGATTTAGAATTGTTTCCCTTTTCTGCAACAATTTAGTAAGGGTTCTACTATTACATGTAAAAAGGAATACGATTATAAAAATATCAAAACCTGTCATTTTTAAAATATCGAGTTTTTTTACCTTTTATTTGTGATAAAAGGTAAAAAGTGTGATAATTCCGAGCAGCTATAATGTTATTCGATGTAACAGAGAATTATGCAACATGCTGACTGTAAAATTATAAATGCATAAATCTTCGCCCTCTGGTTATCATTTAATCCCCATGTACACGAGGAAAGACTCTCCAGCACAGGGTTCACTGAAAGTACTGCTACAGAGTTCATAAAATCTAGAAGCCTTGAATACAGTAATAAAGGAACTGAAGCACTACTGCCATTAACAGACACTACTTCGAAACTGTAATTCCTCATCAACCTTCTTTAAACATATACAAACCTTTTTCACCAACCTAATGACAGTGTAATCAAAATCCTCGAGTAAGACTAGCATGAATTAATTATTACTGATATTAATCAAGTCTCAAAAATATTCATAGAATTTTTATCCTTAAACAGTTCCGTCCTAAAACAAAAAACACTGATTTTTTGTGACGATGGAAGATTTTCCATCCCTCCAACGAATGTTTTCGTTCGCGCGAAAACACCACCGCATTTTTGTGTGGGGTTTTACAGGGACCCATAAAACAGTGTCCAGGTGAAACAACAGCCAACAATTTCCTGTGCCACGGCATTTGACGCGTTTTACATTAACGCGACGTCTACTTGACATTGTGCATTGATCGGGACCGAAACTAGAACAGAGACAAACTGCAGTAGACGTTCTGTACTAATTGACACAGATGGGAACTGTTTGTTCTCGGTGATTACATTGCCAGACAGTGTCCCAAGTGAGAGACGAAGACACACGGAAAACGAGAATAAACGCGCAAACATTGTAAAAGCGTCTCGCGTGATTTGCCACGCAAACAGGAAATCAGAGCTGGATGTTACAGGAATATACAGGGTGAGACGAAATTCCTAGCGCGAGCGGAGGCGGGTCGATTCTTCGTGTGGAAATAAATAAACAAAGTGTGGAATGTAATGTTGGGGAATCGAACCACAAGGTTTTGGTTTACGAAGATTAGTCAGATTTGAATACAGCTTCCCTATTGAAACACTGTTTTACAGATTATTTCTGTCTGTATTAGGGTTGTGACTGTTAACAGTGACACGTTTGGAATGATACAACAGCCTTTTGCATTTCATTTGTTTTGTATTATGTTACGAAATATTTTTAAGAATGCACCCGTTTCCTAAGAAGATTTTTGCTTGGGGAATTAAAGAAGGATAATCCATTTCAATGTGTTTTGATACAGGATTTATTTTCACTTAAGTACTTTTTTCTGTTAACTCATGGGATTGTTACATAAATTATTTTTCAGCATGCAACCACTACAATTTGAATACGGATTCATTCTTACATAGAGTAAGGTTGATTTGATAATAGAAAAACATTATTATTAATACTAAACAATTGATAATTAATTTGTTTAATTAAATTATAGACATATTTGAATATAAATGCATATCAGATTTTGTATTTTAAAGAATTAAAAATATTACTAAATATTAATCCTCTTTCCAGTTGTGCCACGACTTAAGCTTCGCATTATATACAAAAAAAGCTCTTAAGAATCATGAAAATTGATAGTAGAAAGTGACGCAGCGGTCGTTAATTTGGAAAGTAACGAGAAAGTCGAGCAGCTATCCGTAAATTCAACATTTCGCACCTCTCTTTAACGCCAGTAATATTGGCAGGGGCTCTCGTTTATTTCCGCAGCTGGTATGAGAAATCAAACTGATGTGTAGAAAACGAAGAGCGGAAAAAGGGAGTGAAGCGAGCGCGATGGGCGTCCAGGAAATTGAGAAATACGTCGGGAAGCGTATCCCAAACGCAAGAAACGCTGAAAACAACGCTGCTATTTTCTCGCGTACCATCACTGTTTTTTTTTCGCCGTATTATAATCAGCGCAAGCTTATCCGCGCGTATTTCTAACGAAGGGAAATATTGTAATTTCCGTGACGGTGTTTACGAGCTGCGAGTTCTTGTTTACGTCTCCGTGGAAAGAAGCGAATCTGGGAAACGATATGGATTCGCGGAGGCCACGTTTTAACGACCTGAATTCACCTTATCTTGCAAACATTAATCTCAGTGAGAAAAGTCTGGGATGAGGGTGAGTGTTTATGTAAGGGTTGATACACTCGGATTGAATATTCCCTAGTTCCAGTTAATAATATGCGTAAATAACACAAGTTGAAACGAGAAAATGAGTTGTCAAGCAATAAGGATTCAAACGAAAAATTTCAAAAGATTCTTAATCTGTATGAGTGTCGCTATAGTCCCTAGTTCAATTAACAATTTTTGTTGAAAAGTAACAAAATGGCCCATTTTGACAAAAAAAGTTTGACAAAACACCCAAAAAGATGGTTTCTCGGTTGTTCCATGAGATAAATCTCGGTTATTTCTCGACAAAAATTGTTAATTGAGCCACAAGCGATAGCGATCTCTTTTTTTAGGTGCCACGTTAACACTGTAAAAAACAATCAAAACAAATTGCAAAAATTCTTCTTAATTTTTTTTTGTATAATATAATAATAGCTTAATAAATATCAAAAAAGATTTACTTCATCATATGTTATGTTTACTAAGAAAAAATCTTTACAAATAGCTTAATTTCTCGGCCGATCAAAGTAGAACGACCCCTTAAATCCGCCTCTGCTTTACAATTTGCATACTAGGTCCAAAATTACATTCAAGAGCTATCGAGTACACCCGAACTTAAATTCATTTCATAGCAGAAGTTGTCGGTCGAAAAATATAACAGCAGCTTTGCCCCAGCTGTCCATCTGCCGCGAAATGCTTCGAAGAGCGACCTTACCGGCGCGCAACCGTCCACCATGCGGCATCATTCGACCGAAGGAGCCGTTACGGAAAATTGAACGATGCCGAAGCACGACCAAAGTCCAATGTATACGTGTGTCTTCCTAGATGGATCCCGTTGGGCTCGAATTCCGTTTTGCTTCGGAGGGCAGACCGTCTTTGTTGATAGACAATCGCTCGATGTACCCCGTGTTTGCGAGGATGAGGAGCATCCGTGCCACCACCCACGTAACCCCTTATTCAGGGAATTACAAGGATCGGGCGTGACGCTTGCACACTTTGGTGCGTTTTGCAGGGACGTATGTTTCGAACGTGGATAGCGTTTCCTCAGCGGCCTCTTTTTCTTAAAAATTACTAGATCATAGAGCAATAATCTGGGACACGTTCGCAGTGCAGGCGGAAAATGAGAGCCCCGGGACTAGAGCCCAAGATCTGCGGATTCTCTGCATCAGCCGCGTTACCAATTCCCCCAACGGTGACTCTACGATCTTACTCTTTTCCGATCTCCACAAATACCTAAAGTAAAGGGCGCTATCTGTGTGCCAATCGCACCAGAAGCCCTTCTCCAACGCCAAATGCCTATAGTTGCTTGATCGAAGCTTAACTTGCTTCGTGGAATATGTGTTTTGTGATAAAGGGGGGGTTATCAAGTCACCACTCGCAAAAGTACTGGCTGCTTGAGAATTGGTAATGTTTCTCTTCAAACTTGATGTTTTAAAGTGTGTTAAGTGTACTTGATACCTACAACAGTAGTACTCCGAATGTAGGCCAAGGTTTACACGACTGGGGTGCATTCTTTGAATGAGCAAGAAACTAGCATTGTTATTTCGTTTTTATTCTTCGGGGAGCTGCTGTGGCTGGTCCAAACAGGGCAATGCAGTGGGTAGTTCTTAAAATGGTACAAGCAAGCTAACGTGATGCTGGTTGGTTTTTTATTATTGGAGGTTTAGGACTTTTTGTCCCTCTGATATATTCAAGCACCTTTTAGCTTGCTCTATCTTTTATAAACCAGCATTGTATTTGCCAAATGAGAGAATTTTATTAGATTTTACTTAGAAACTGTTATCTATATAAGCATTTTTTCACTTTCTGTTTGAAAATACATTTTAGTATCGCTGTCTTATAAAAAATTGACTCTTTTGTGGTTGTCTACTCTGCAGATTGGAATATGTGAAAAAATGACTTAATTCTGTGTAATGCACTATCTTACAAGGGAAGATCTCGAACCCGGAAATTCAAAAAATTATGAAACATTGTGAATATATAGGGAATTTTCTCCTGATTGCAATGCAATTTTTGTTTGCTGCCCAAATTCACTCTGGATGTTATTGACCCTTGAAAATCCATCGGTCTTCAAATAAACCAGCGACTTAAACTCCTACTACTAACACCTAAATTACATCATATTTCAGTTTCCTTAAAATCCCTGACATCAAGTACAAACCGTCTTCACTTCGTATAGTTTAGATTATTAGAGAAGCATAATATCACACAACACTAAATCGTGATTTCCCAGTAACACAGATTTCTACATCAATCCTTCATCAAGCTTTTCAACAATAATTCTCCATAGCCGTATTATTTAATCCACAATGATTACACATACACTTCTTTATACGATAGTCTTTAACTGTGTTCACCGCTACAATCTCCACGAATCGTTTCCAATTCCCGACTCCTTCCTTCCTTAGGTAATACAATTTAGAAGATTCGTTCCAATCTGGTCAACTCCATATTCCGCTTGACAATCAGACCTAAGTTGGGCCACCCAATCCTACCGTTTCTTCGTTAACTTTTTCCCTCCTTCCCTAGACGTCTTTGTCCTAACTCCCTTTCTTTTTTTCATCTCCCCCGTTTCATCGCGAGCGAAAGAGATCACTATTTTGCATCCTGGACGCGAACTGTTCCACTACAGTACATTGCCCACAACTACACCATTATTATGTTCGCACGCGAAGTTAATAAATCACTTTTCAGTAGCCAACCATTAGTATCGTTAGTTATACGAGATCCACTTCCTCCCGTTGTGAATGGAACCAAGGCACCGTAACCACGATGAAATAAAATCCGTACGAAGTGGCTCCAGCGACAAGCTCGCCTCGCTGGGTTTTCATCATACGAACAAAAGAATCTTCTTCCTGCTTCAACGGTCGAGATACGATTTAGCAGCGGTAGCTTCGCGACTGATTGTTCCTCTCTGATCGTTGCTTACGTAATACCGCATTTGTTCATCACTGTCATCTGTGATTACTAAAAGAAGCAACGACAGAAAATAGGGAAACAAGGGCGAGACACGAAGAAAGAAAGAGCCTATCCATAGTGGCAATACACTCAGAGACGATTCTTCAGACGTCGAATCGATTTTACTGTGAAATACGCGTTTCTGGCGAAATTATTTCACTCCCACTATTTATGGATACGGATGCAAAATAATTGGAATATTTCGTGATATAATCCTCGGCAAACCATGAGACGTGCTTCTTCCGTGATGGTAAATTGAAATGTGCTAGTCTTCCTAAGACAAATGAAAGGTGCTACGTTTCATAATACACTTGGATTTATAGTACCTATAAAAATCAGTGACTTCCAATTTAAAAATATAAGATCTCAAGTAAATATTTAAGAAATATAATATTGAACAAGTATTAAATTAAATTAACAAGTATAAAAAGCATTGCCAAGTGTTAAATATTCTTTGCCGAATTAAATAGTAAGGTAAACCAGTCAATTACTCTCTTCGTCTTGCTATTTCTGTGTCGCGGTGAATACAGTCACCCATCGATGCTCGTTTATCACCAATTATAATCCACAACCACACCTATTTCTTCTACCTTCCGGGGTCCCAAATTCCCCCTCGGATGTCCCAAATTCGGTCAATTCAAACATCATATAAATACAGTTCCAAAAGGGTCTCCGTTCACTCCAGAAATTAAACAGCTGATGTTATCGCAAGCTCATCCGAAGGTTCCTCGAAGCGTATTTGAAACGCTGTCTTCGCCATCGGAAAACTCGTGCGAACAGTCTCCTCGGCACACGCTGCCTCTAACAGCGATCGTTGAGAGGCCATGCCCACAGGAATTCTTTTCCTTGACCCTCTGTTCGTTAGGCGAGGTCGGAACAAAAGCGTGCTCATTGTACAAAGCCGACAATCACTGCAATTTTCCGTATTGTGCCCGGCTGCCGGCGGTGGGTACGTGAGGAAAATCATTGTTTGCGACCCGACGCCAAGAAGGGAAACCGGACGAGCGGGTGTCCACTGCTCGCGAGGTCTCCGCTGATCGAGAGCGATAATTCAGAAAATAGGAAATTCCGTGCTTTGAGCCAGGCGGCCTTTATTACTATCTCTGCATAGAATCGCGCGCTTTGTGCCCACGCTGCAATTACGTTCGATAGTTTCTGTGCGCCTCGTGTTACCAGCTTTATACCCTCGTCATCTTAGTGTCATTAGAGCCCTTTCACGCGTCACACATTCCTCGCTGACCGCTGGAATTTTCTGTATTTCCACGCATTTTATATTTTTATTTAGCATTCATTATTCAATATGCAATTGGTTACCTATATCTTCGGCTTGCTGGTAAAACTGACCAAGATCTAGAATTCCATTCTAAAATCCTTAAGGATTAATGGAAGCAATTATTTTCTAAGCTTTCTATAACAATAGATTAATAAAAAATCTGTTTTGCCATACCTTTTAATTATTACCCGATTTATTAATAGACTGAATTTTACATTTACATTCAAAATTGTCTCGACACTTTTAAATTGGAATATTTTTTGATATTTCGGGAAGGGTAGTAAACGCTTGTTAGCATAGGGGCGTCAAATCCGCCCCTAACGAACCACCATTCGGTTAAATTTATACATATATAAAAAACCCTTATCCAACCCCAAGGTAGTTAATTAAACTTCGATCCAAGATCACCTGATAATAAACCCTTACCGCGGATCTGACTCAAGAGTCTCTGGTTGGGGAAGCTCCCTGAATTTACCCTCCCTTCATCCAATTCGTAATTAAGTTCTACTATTTTACTGTTTGTTCAATATAAACAGTCTTTCTGATCGCCAGACCGGTTTACAGGGTTCGCGGACCAAATACGAAAGGGCCATTTCAATTTTCAATCAATACAAAGCAATTGGTGAAAACTGCTTGCCGAGTTCGTTCGGCAAGTAGCTTTGTATTTTGTAGATCGTTGAGGATTGCCGGTACTTGAATGTCTGCGTCGTTCGTTGCCTCTTGGCTAAGTTGGAAAGATGGTCACTAATATTGGGCTTGTGCAGTCGCAGGCATCGCAACACAATAAATCGGAAGCACCGTGAAGTTCCCTGCTGCGAAGTTTCGTTTCTCCCGCGATGTTATGGCTTGGATAATAAAGCTCGGCGAACGAGTTAAGATTTAGTTACCGTCGTTAAAATTCGACGAGAAACCGGGAACGAGTCTCCGTCCCTCAGACGCTATGTACCGCAGTCAGACAAGCAGATATCATTCCAAAGTGCTAATGCACATACATAGAGTGTACATTCTACCGTGTTGCATTATTCGTAAGGCACTCGGGATGGCGTAACAAGGAAGTAAGTCTTATGCTGTAACTAATATTCAAGAAAGGGAGGTAGTAACCAGAATCTCAATTAGTTTGAAAAAGCGAAAAGTTGGAGTACGAGAAACTTCATTACCAGAAAATAATCAAGATTAATATGGTGCTTTTAATATAATATTACAAGGTTTATGAAGATAAATTCAGGACCTCAATTTTTGCTAAAAATTAAATTAATGCAAATTCTTTTTTCTTGAAGGTTAACGAACAAAGATTCTTTTCTAAAAGTGTGCCCTATGTGTCTTTTGAAAGCTTTTGTGAGCTTTGTATATGAAAGTAACGCATAGTTGATATTTATTCAATGTTTAAAAATATTTAAATTAATTTCTGATGTCTTGTGTCAATTTTAGTGTCATATCTTCTGGTTTGCGAAGCTTCCGCGAAGTTCCACGAAGATCTTCAAATCCACAGTGAATACTCGCGGCCATATTGAATATAAGTACAAAATACACGTAAATACGAACAGGGAAATCCACTCCAGTCCTCTGGTTCGTGACGCGAAACTTCTTCACGTACGTCGTTTGGTGTTCCTCTATTTCCTTGGAAAACAAGTTGAACTTTTACGTTGTCGCTATTGCCAGGCATGCTTACCACGTTCCTTGCCACGTGCGCCACCGGTGGCCCACGACATTGATCTGACGTGGAGCTTTCAGTCAAAGAAAAAAGGCGTTCATCAATTCAGTGTCAAAATCAGAGCAGAACAAAAAGAGGGTGAAATTTTGAAGAATATAATACAACTACTCTTTTCCTACAATTCAATATCGTAATCTACATATTTTATTATTTTTTTAAGAAAGTTTTTCTAAGCTTAACATTTCGTAAAAATTTTCGACTAAAACTGATATCTTCATCAAATGTCCACCATTTTTACAAAATCAATATTTTGACATATCACTGTGTCAAAAGCCCTCAAGAAATGTTCATTTATTTTCTTATTTCGCCCAAAAAATTCTGAAACTTACAATATGATTTTCGGGGCTTCAAGGTAACTTAACCCCTTAATTTATCAGTTACTGAAAAAGCAAAAAGAAGGGAACTGACCCACCAGAAAATAACGCGTGTACCAGAAGCTTGCAGGACACCCCAGGGGTTTTCCATTTTTCTAGAAAAATCACTCTAGCTGTATTTCTATTCTGTTGGTCCCCCATTTATCAGAATTAATAATGGCTCGCGTAGAAAACTATAAAAATCATCGCAAACCATAAAAATCAAGAAAACATGGATTTGGGACCCCGTGTGACTCCCACAGTGACTTTGGATCTACGCAGATCCAAATATTCCTCTTCGAAGATCGTCCATGATTCGCACAATCTCGGGCAAAATACCCTGTGCAGGGTGCGAACGCCGCGCGCCCCTTCATTCGAAAAAGTCAGCTCTAAATCCTCCGGCCCAACATTGTCGCGCGGATTTATGTGTCACGACTTCAGCGACAACATTTGTCGACAGAGTTTCAAGAGGTTTGTTGTTGGAACGTAACGCGATACGAGCGAACTACAAAGGTACGGCGGGGCAATAAATATCCCTTAAGTTGCGTGATAAAAAAGCACGCTGGCGTTAAAAATCGCTGAAGCCAGACTAGGCACGAGCATCGAATATCGCGTTTCTCATGCGTGAAATACTGCGTCTCGCGGAACAGGCTCTTCTTCCTCCTCTTACCCTTTATGGAATATAATATTCCGGCATCCCCTGCAGCTCAGATATTTTTCTTAGTCACCGAGAACATTCAGCAGATGCCTCGAAGTGTGCGCAGCTCGCTGGTATTACCAGCACGATTATTTCGCGAAACATTCTCGTGGCATCGCTGCCATTTTTCTGGAGTTCCATGCAGTTCTGCTGTGTTTTCGTCGAATGTCTATTTTCATCGTAATGGCCCTCGTGTGATCGAAAGTACGGCGGGTTGACGAAGCAAAATTCGAAGCTGGTACTTTTATGTACGGTCAGTCTTGTACCTTCGCATGTCAAGTGACATCTTCGTTTTTGTTATTAGAAAACTATGAT
Organism: Andrena flavipes; assembly: GCA_963971345.1. Lineage (NCBI taxonomy): Eukaryota > Metazoa > Arthropoda > Insecta > Hymenoptera > Andrenidae > Andrena > Andrena flavipes. The sequence continues at coordinate 8,271,277 of OZ020481.1, forward strand.
GCAGGAATATTGGAAACAGTATTGGGTTCTACTCTGTATAGTGTATTAGATGGAATCCGAAGAGGATTATTGATTATGAACCTCTGATAAACTCTGCCATGCAGATAAATTTGCAGACAAAAACATTTTCAAAAAATTTAAAAAAATGCCAAAAAATTTTCCTCTAATTTCTGTATGAACTTTTCGATCAACGCAATATATTATAGTTTTCCAGATTTTAAGATTTTCACGAATTTAATGACACGTAATATATTATACTCTTCATGGAACTAATATTCTCACTTCGCTGAACATTCAATGCCCAGTTTTGAAGTTTTTTTCTGGATATTCTGTATCTACTTTGGTAGAATTGTGGTTCCATAAATAGGTACACGTCGTTCCCAATTAAATTAGCTGGAACCGAGCAATAGGGTCCGCGTTAATTCGTAATTAAACGAAACAAGGTGTACAGAGACCCTGCAGTAATAGAACTGTTGGTGATTAAAAGTAAATTACAAAAAGTAAGAAAAGTTCCACGTGTCTAGGAAATTAAACTCATTACTCTAAATCTACTCCAAAATTCAATTCCATTTGTAAAACCAATTTCGTAAATACAACCTTGATTGACAAACAGATATTCTATAATTCCTACTTTCTTTTCCACAAATATTTATTGCTTTATTCTGCCGGTTATTAATTAACTGCACACGTATTTACCAATTACTCGAAATCTACTCTCGAAAACAACGTCAGAAATCAATAAAACTCGATCCACATCTTCGATTTATTTCCTATGTATAAAATTACAGCCTTTCGAGTTTTACCAAAGTTCGGTGACACTCTGTAGAGTGTAGACCATTCAGCATCCTTATATTACTCACATAAAGGAACTTTGGGAATTCGAAAATTCATAAAAATCTGAAACTTTGGAGAAATATAGCTCAAGTGAGACTAATATCGTAATTATTTTTTGATTCGGCAATAAAATGGTCCTAAGGGTAAAAACACCCCTTCGAAGAAACGTGTTGAGATTATCGTGAATATCTACGAAACTGTATACGATATCAAAAAGAAATGCAGCTCAGAGTTCTATGGTTTCTTATGTCCTCTAAATCAGCGACAATTATGGATTTGCGAAAAACATTATTTTCTTCCAAAAGTATCCCCACCATTCTTTTTTCGACAATTCTTTATCACAATATTATAGGCTATCGAAACCCACAAAACTTTGACTTAAACTTTTTTACGATATCTTTTACGGTTTCGCATAAATCCACGATAATACAAGAACTCGCAATTTTCTTTCAAGGGGTGTCACCCTCAGGACCCTTTTACTGCCGAATCAAAAAATAGTTACGTTATTAGCACCACTCAAATTACATTTCTGCAAACTTTCAAACTTCATTGAATTTTCGAATTGCCAAACTTCCTTGCCAGTTAAACGCACTATCCAATAAACTCAAAAGCCACTCGACTCAACCTTTGAAACTTGCCCACTCGTCCCGAAACCTACTAATCCCTTTCTTTATCCTAATCCCTTTCTCCACCCGTGAAACAACGTTCCGGGTTAAATGGATTCGCGCGGACATGCAGGCCCCGTCGCCGACGCGGTAAAGGACGTCTCTCCCTTATTTTTATTTAGTGGCGGGCAAGAATGCATCGACTGGCTGCTCTGCGACTGCTCCTCGGCCCCTTCGTAGCCACGGCGTCAAAGTGGAACGATTTCCGTTCGATAGGATGTTGCGCCCCATGAAACTGTCGGTCGTTGACCGCGCAATGCTTTCGCGAATCCCACCGGAAAATGGATCGGAATCTCTGGTTATTTTCGACTTTGTTCCCGAATACGTATGACACCGGAATCTCGGCTGCCGCGTCACGAATATCGCGTTGCGGTACAGTCCAGCGCTCCATCTGTCGCGAAGAAGCGTGAATTCTTCCCTCGATTCCTCGCTGGATTGAATTTTACAGCCTTCCATTCGTTGCTCGTGGAATTATTTACCTTTTTATTGGGACGCCGTACGATGGAAGGTCCGCAGCTACCATGAGATTCTTGGAATTATACTGGGTCAGGACTTTTGGTGGTGTAACCACGAACATGGTCACTTTTCCTGGAGAAACCAGTGGAAGATGTACAGGGTGTTAAATAAGTAATGGACACTGCTTTCCGGAGTGAATCTACAACTCTGAATCGGTGGGGATTTGTAAAAAAAACCTGCAGCAAAATTGATTATAACATTAAAAATTAATGTTAATTTTTTTTCGTTACGTCAGAATATTTTTCTCGCTGAAAGGAGAAGTCTAAAAGTAATTATATGTCGCAAAAGCAACATTTCCTATAACAAAATTGATACAGTTTTGGCAGGGATGAAGTGATCCATCGAGCGCTCAAAATCGGATTGCAGATCGAATAATATTCGTTTTCTTACGTTGGAAAAAAATTCTGGCAAAAAGAAGAGAACGAATTGCTCTCGGATTGCGCGTTATACAGTCATTCTGGAATCAATATTTCAAGCATATGGAATTCGGTCGACACGAGGGAAGCTCGAACTTCAAGTTTCCGCTATTGCTTTTTCATTTGTTAACGGCCCCGTCCTGTCGTCGATATTACGTTTCCAATCGGCCGTGTGGAAAATTCGATATGGCCTGGAAACGGTGCTTAAATCCCCGCCTGCGTCGATAATACGGAAATAGGGAAAATCGGTCTCGTAACTCTCCTCCGATGACGTCTCGATACTCGTTCAAGATTCGCTTGTCTTCGGTTAACGAGAGGCAAATCGACCGTGATCGCCGATGATAATACGACTTCTAGGCACGAGTTCCAGCTATTGAATTTATGAGCAACGTATGATTTCGTAACGCAATCTATTAAAAGCTTTTTGGCAGGAAATGAAATTAATAATTGGCAGTTCTCCTGCATCTCGAAAACGTACGAGGAATGTAACAAATCATTCTGAACGAAGTATTTTATTTCATTAGGATAATGTAATTGCAAACACATTTGCAAATATTGGTGTAACTTCTTTCGTGATTAATCAGTGAGTTACATTTAATTAACGAGAAGCAAATCGACTGTGATTTGCGACGTCGCCCTCTTTCGAATGAAAAGAAGATCCTTTTAGGAGTCGGTTAAAAATCAGGCACTCATTGTCAGTGGATCGAACACTCAGCACTAAATTCAGGTCTCGAAACATTACTTCATGAGTTTCCTCGGAAGTACAAGTAAATTTGATAAACCATTATCCAAAGAACCCGAGTGGAAATATGTCTCTCATAAAACGGAATATGAAGGGCAGGTATACGAGAAATGCCGAGCTCCTTGAAAATGCGCGCGTGGGGCACACTTCCGCGGAGAATTCGTCGCAAGTTTCGATGCAGGGAGACGAGCATCCCCCTTTTCTCATTGTGAAACGAGAAATCCTCAGCAGGCATTCAAAGTTGCACCCAGTAGCGGCTTGCTCCGAGAAAATGGCACGCACCGGGGGAGCTTTTCCCTAGAAGAAGAACGTGGCTCACCGAAATGTCGTGCATTTCTCCGCCAGTCTGTATCTCGAGAAATATCGCGGGTCCCCGTTCATAAACGGGAATAAAATTGTTTGTCGGCTTGATTTCCATATGCACGACTATCGCGCAGATTTTTCGCTCGCGTCCTCGTGTCCATCTAGGGAATAGATTCGCCAAGGGAAGACATTGCTTAACGAACGACAGTGTTAAAGAATTTGGAGAATTCTAAATTCGAAGAGAGCTCTTGGAAAAAGTTTGGAAACGGAGGACGAGCGAAGTTTGTAAAGATTTTGAGAACCCGTGGAACACGCGTGTGGTCGACTCAAAATTGGATCCATGTTTGGAAACTTTTTTCTGAGGAATAAAGCTTCTTATGAACAAAAGTGATTTTACAATTTTGACTTACAAGGAGAGTATTTTAGGTGTCCGCCTCCGATCATTTTGATTTTTGGATATGTTATAGAGGACCGAAAAATAAGAAATACGTGTTTTTTTTATTTTTCCCCGTTTTCAGATTTGGGGTGTGAAAACTGCGTTCAATGTTAGGGTTTTTTAATGTATTATTTGAACAAATGGAGTTTTTGAAAATCTGGTGAGTCAGTCATATTTCACATTCAAAGACAAAATTCGTGCATTGCCACTATTCCCCTATCTCTTATAGTTCTCGAGATATTCCACAAAAATGATTTTTCAACCCTAACTTTGAACGCAGTTTTCACCCCCTAAATCTGAAAACGAGGAAAAATAAAAAAACACGTAGGTATTTCTTATTTTTCGGTCCTCTATAACATATCCAAAAATCAAAATGATCGGAGGCGGACACCTAAAATACTCTCCTTGTTAGGTACTTTTAGAAACCATTTCATTTGAAATTCTATTGTATTATATTTACTAAACTGCTGATTACTTAGCAGATGGACGCGTATCAGATGAGTTTTCAAAATCGATTATTCCTGAACTGGAAGCCTTCCATGGCCAAATTTTATTTCACATTCCCCATTCATTCTTTAATGAAGAATTACTACAGCTTCGTTTGTACCATCTATTACAAAGCATGGGAGGAGGACAAGTGGGAAATCTTCTGCCAACGTCAGACTGATAATAGGGTAAGACACGCGTTCATTTTCAGAGTAATCTTCTCTAACGCGCCAGGCCTTCGCTCGAGTAAAATGAACCCTCGAAATCAGTCGGGGAACTATTAAAAGTGATCGGTAAGGGAATTGGCGTAACGTCGGGGCACGCTACCACGATAAATGTTAATTGATTACGATGCTTTTAATCGCGCCCTGCGCATGTTACAGAACGAGCATTACGCGCGACGCGTTATTAATTGAAGCGCCAACGGATTCGTGCAAAGCTGATCGGCCAGTCGATTGTCCCGAATAAATTGGATGTCGCGAATAAATCCGCGTGTAAGTTGTTTGCGTGCTCGAATTGAATATCCCCGGCGAATAACGACGCGCGGATGGTCACATGAAAACGCTAACACGTGTTTGTTAATCCGTGAGCGATATCAAACTTGTCGCGGGGAAGCGTTTCGATCGCCGAACGGGAGGAACGGTTTTGCGCATAAACGCCGCGATATCGTGGAAGCTGGACGCGAAGGGCGGTTTCATTATTAGCAGAGCATTAACATTGCCACTGCTGCGCGATCGGAAGTTAACGCTTTGACGGTCGCAGTCGCGTGTGAGTGATTGCAGGAAGTAATATTCCGTTTCTTATAGTTTTTTAGGTGTGCGGTGTGATATACGTAAAAAATTCTACATCGTTTGCTGCACATTTGATGGAAATCTGATAACAAATGTGTGACTTAGCGCAAATTTTGAATCTGCGCCTATTACTCCAAAAATATAAATTGACACTTATCAGATCAATAACTACTACTTATTATAAGAAAATATATATTACTAATTTTTAATTAGTGCTCTCTTTTTAATGTTAAGACAAAGCAATAATTTAATATTAATTATTGCTTTGCAACGTAGACTTTCTCCACGCAAAACTCATGTCATTTCATGAAACTTAAATGAACAAGCTTCTGGAACGATGTAGTTACAAATAATAATGGAAGATTAAATGAAGTTTCTATGTAAAAATACAGTTTCCTCTGCGTTTATAAGAAACGGACATTACTTTTCCACCAATCCAGCTCATATTCTGTGTTCCTTATTTTTTCAATTTTTTATCCTACCGAAACATAGCCAAAAGTTGATAATGCTGCTAGCTGATCAAGTATCGATAATAACATTGCGGTTTGAACAGTCGACACTTCCGGTAATCACAACTATCTACCCCTCTCCCGGTGGGAATCATAATTACTGGCACTCTAGATGATCGTAAGTCACGACAGCAATTGATAGATGAGTCACCACTCGTGACTCACCCCACCTTAGGGTTTGGAGAGGATTCGAAATTTGCCTCGTTAAAAGTGTCATAACACTGTAAAAACACATAAAAAGGGGGCAATGATGACGATCCCATTTTTTCTCTAGAGGAAATAATTAATTCGACCAGTATCTCGTGACGAAATGACGGGCGGAAACGCTGGGTGATGCGCTGCGATGTGAAATTGCCACTTAGCCCACCCCACGGATTGAGTTAAATTTCAATTTCTGCCAGGGCTGTATCTGCCATACCGAATTATTAGATTATAATGTTCGACGGATCTCTTCGCTCCACAGAATGTTTCGTTGGCGTTACGTTGCTTGGGCTGTTTAACGTTCGCGGGTTAATAGTGCGTCGTTGAATTTTCAATCTACTTGCGTGTTTACTTCGAGTCGCGAACTGTATGAGTCACATACAGGGGCGTTAAAAACCTTGAAGGGGCGCATAGTGTTCACAAAGAATAGTGAAAAAATGCTCTATAAATATACAGGTTATTAAATGAACAAGTGTTCAGGATTTACAAGATATGTGTAGAACTAAATTTTATAAAATTATTTAACTTAAAGCTTATAAAATTAGAAATTAATCAACTGACAAGAGAAGTGCAAGAACTGGTCACCTATTTTGTTAAATATAGAAGTTAGGGGACATTATGGCCTGTTACAGAAAAATTTATGACAAAATCAAGATCAAAGTTCCGTTTTGTATAGACTTTGTATACAAATCTATATGAAAGAAATAATTATTAAATAAGTAAAAACTACCGATACTGTGTGGGTGACAGTTGTGTCGTCACTGCACCTTAATAATTAAGGTTTTATTTTTAAAATTTTAAAATTTAGTACCGCACCCTACCCGTTTAACACACAATTACATAAACTATAACAGTTCTTAACAGAAACTTTCAATTCGTAGTCCAACTATTTTTCGGGGCAATTCATGGACGCTTCCGCTGAGGCCGCAGGATTGGGGAAATTCCGGATTCAAAACAGAGGAGCTATCTACCCCTTGTCGAGGGAACCACCCCTCCCCTCCCCCGCACCGTGCCTAGCCTATCGACAAACGAATGTTCCCCTCTATCTGTCCCGAGAGATCAGAGATCAGCCGTGATAATATCGTGATACGACCCGACCAGGTCGAGATTCTCGTGGAAGCCGTGCCACATCCGCGCGATATCGGAGCTATGGGCGATCGGGGGTCTGTTCGTGCGACGCCGATTAATCGAACCGTAGGAAAAAAAAAATCAAACGATCCGGGGCCAGCTTCCGTTGCAAAAGCGTGATATTTTTTTCTACAATCGTATTCATTGCGCCCAAGCGGGATTCCATCCCCATTCCCTTCCTTCGTTTTATTTAAAATGCAGCTTTATCGAGAACGCTCGATATATGTATATTTTTATCACTCTGGAAAAACAGCCCGATAATTTCTGATAAGCGGGGAAAGTATTGTTTGTTTTTTATTAGATCGACGTTTCGAATCTCTTATCGCGTTGGAATGAAAATCTCGTTTTTGGGGTGAATGTTTGATAGTTGTAGCAGCTACGAAATATGTGGTCTTTAATTTTAGCTATTCTAGAAAACTGTAAAGTTTTATCCAAGGAGACGAATTCGTGGATGTTTCTTGGGAGTTGTAACTGTATTATGAAAAAATCTGGAACTCCACTGTGACAGAGTCTCCTCTAAATTTTGACTAAATCTTTACCAAAAGCGTAAAAGGGTAGTGCTTAGTAATAAATATATTAGTCATTGGACAGAAATATGCTAGGAAACGTTTGTGAAAATGATTTCCATTACTAATGAATAAATTTGGAACGTGAACCTTTAAAATCCACTGCTTTTAAGAATTTTAAAACAAAATTCAAAGAATTCATTCTTTCTGATCAACGTAAATCGGATTACTTTGAATAATTGTTTGTTTCTCAGGGAATAAAACACGCGGAGAGGGATGTTTTGTAATTAAAAATTTTGCAATAAAAATTATTCCCCGGTGGTGATTGTTCAGTGAGCAACGATGTTATTCGAGACAAATATTAAATTCATTAAACAATCAGGAAGAGGAAATCGTAGTGAACAATAACGTTTTCATTGAGTTCAAGGATTCAGTTGCGAAGTGCCAGGCGTTGTAACAGATTCAATAGGGTACTATCAGTCTAGAATAGTTTCAGAAGTTCCAAATCCGAGGAAGTTTCGAATCCAATAAGATTGCAACAAGACAAACCGATTCTATGGTCCAAGGAACTTCTAAATTCGACACAATCCTGAAGTTCTAAACGTTCTTGCGCTCTACCCTAACTTATTTAGAGTTATTGTTTCCGTTCGACATTCCTGGATGGTCATACGATGACGTGAAATGTGTTTTCTACCAAAGATCCATCCTGGTTCACTGAGACACATGATTCTGAATATTGGAGGCTATAATGTGATTCATGCATTATTCCTCTATTAATCGAAGTGTTATGAAGACGAAGTATAATAGCCCTGGATGGTAAATTCCATGTTAGTGTGAGCGCCGAGCAAAATAAAATAGCAGTAAATCTGCTTCGAGACAAATAAATTATAATAATCAATAAAATTATTATTTAAAACACTAAAAAATTCAAATTTTCATTCTGTGTCAAAACAGTTACTTCCAGCTATTTGCGAACCGAAACCTCAGTAATTTGAATAAGTATTCTTCAACAAATATCACTGATTTGAATAAATTTTCTTTCCAGTAACATATCTATTATTATACAAACTGTTTACACTTGTACAAATTAAGTAGAATGATCTGTGCATTATTATATTTCCCATGCATTTAACCCACGATCTGCAGAAGAAACGAGAGATTAATGAAAGAAGAGGGGGTCACTGGCACGATGGTGTAATCGCTGCAACAGGCGCCCGAACTATTTAAGGCAAAGTCCCTGTAAGGGGCTCGAAACGATGATCGTGCTTCTGTAGAACAAGACGACTGCTGCAACAGTTCGTGATTGTTATCGTTAAGGAACGAGACGCTCCATATGGGACCACCTTCAAGGTAGTTTAAGGGGAAAAAAGGAGAGATCGTCTAGGACAGGATGACCATCGTGACGAGGCTGAAGACGATATCCTCGAAAGTGTAAGACAGGACGATGATCATGCCAGTTTAAGAGGGAGCAGTAACCGTGTTCTATCCTAGGATTGCATTAACCTTATCAACGCGCGCAATCATAAAATCCCCTCGACCACGTCAACTGTCTACAACGTTGCTCCTTTGTTCTTCTATTTTCCTTTTTACGACAGCACTTGAAGGCATCAATGGCCGAGGCCATTACGTTTAAAGTCAATGATCTTGCAGGACACTCTTGTGGGAGCTACTTTTTGTAATCTCTATGTGCGAAGGTCTGACACCAGGGTGGTTTTAATACGTATGATAGTAAAAATGTATATTGTTTGAATATAATGAAGTTATGTAATAAAATCGCAAGCATATTAGAAGAATATTATAATTAATATTGAATTCGGGCGAATATTTTTTACATGATCTTTACTTTGATTCATCATTTTGGTGGGAAACAGTTATCTTGAAAGAGTGGAGATCGATGTGGGAGGTTTCGATCCTTAGAAAATAGAGAAAATAAGGAGATTAAATCGTTTTACAATCGAAAATATTATAATAATATTATTACATTTAAGAGTTTCTTACTGATTAACAATAAGTTGTTTACAAAATGCCTAACGAATATATGTATGTAGACAAAAAAAATCAATTCAGTCAGCGTTAGAAGTGATTTTCAATGTTAATAGATATAATGCGAGTAGTTTTCTTGATTCTAGTTATCACATACAGAGTGAAAGTAAACTATCATCTTATTATTTTCTAATTTGGATATTCAAAAGAGACGTTCTGAATTCTTTGCTTCCATTTTTACTCTCGCTTAAACACTTTTAATTCCTGGTCTGGCCATGTCAGGCATTTTCTACTTCATCAAGCGAAATACGCAATGTACCGTATTTTACAGTATTACAAAATTATAACTATAATTATTATTAATTATAACACGAATGCGCTACAGTTTTTAATGTAGTAAGCTGAAAATATAATAAACAAATACCTTGTTTCCAAAAAGAAGATCAATTATATATATTAACACCATAGAAAAATGTTTCTTAAACTCTGATAGGGCTGATTTTTCGACTCGTGTATATTCAAAAGTTTTTCATCATCTCAGTGGGGAAATTTACTCTTTTCTTTTGACAACGCTATGTTAACAAGAAAAAGTATACGTATCAGGGCGAGGAAGCATCGAGTAGAGAGATTAGCATGATTCTCCGCAATCCACAGTTTCTGACAATAGGAACACGAATGGGAACTGTATGACGAATGTTTTCCTTGAATCGTACGCCGCGTTGCCTTTAGCTAGTATGACTTTGCTGTGAAATACGCCGTTGGAGGGAGCACAATAGCCTTGCCAGGACTCGCAGAGAAATTGGTAGGGCCGCGTTTTTCTAAAGGAACGTCAGACGCACTTGACGCTTCTATGAAAGAGGAGTTCGTAAAGGAAGGAGTCTCGCGTTATTTGCGATATAAAGCACCATAGGTGTTTGGCAACTAGACATGCACAAAATACAGTATGATCCAAGGAAAGAGTCCAACAATTTGGAAGCATGTAGAACTCATTAAACTCAGTAAAATGTGTCCAGTCAACGTTGGTGCGCAAATTAATTCTGAATGTTGATACATATTTCGCAGATTTGTAATTAATCTGATTACAGTTACAATTAAATCATCATTTTCCACACTGGACGATAATTACGATTCAAATTTCTTGTCATTACTTGTGACTTACGATCAAGCTTCCCAGTTAACATGAATTTAACCCTACAATTTTTTATTTAATACATGATACCAATCAAGGAAGGACTTTTATGTGGTTTTTAAACATAATAATTCTAATCTTTCAGTAGGTATCAAAAAGCAAAAGCTAGGTAACTGCTTTCATAATTAGTTAATCTTGTAATTTATTAATATAAAAAGTAGTTCCAATTTATCAGTATAAAAAGATTCTCCCGTTTAAATAAATAAACAATTTATGTGAACGAACCCGTTTAATACATTATTACACATATTAAGTAGCACATACATGCAAAATTGAAATTAACTTTGTGACCTGTCGCTCGTGTACTCCCCTTGTGAGATACATTAAAGGTTTAGAGGTATTAAGACAACGAACATATGCGAGCTGCAGTCTCTGTCTAACTTGTGGAATCCAATATTTACGTCGCACACTAACTTGCCACCATTTTGCGGGCATGCGTAGGTGGGCTTAGGCGGGCGTTATGTGGCGCAGAAAGGTGAAGGGCTATCATTCTCTGTCAAAGGATTCTAGAAATTTAATTAATCTGAGTCGATGGGAACGGGATATACGTCATATTCACTTGGACATATTACACTCGCGGTGGAAATTCACTGAAATTCGTATCTCTTGATAAAGTAACTAGCGAACAAAACTTAAAACTCGTAACTGGAAATGTATAATGTTACTATCGATTGGGGAACGGATTAAGTTATTATTTCTGTGAAAAAATTCCCCTCCGCGGCTTCTAAATTTGATCTTCTCTGACGATTTTATCTTCACCTATTTTTACAAAATCGAAAGATTGTATCGAGAGGTTTGAAAGAATAAATAAAAATAAATAAAAATGAGGATCAACGTGTTTTTTTTTTAATGTGCAAGATATGTTTCGATAAATGAACGAACATTTGTAAAATACATTTTGTTGAAATAAGTGCAGCTGATTTCAAATTATATTTAAAAAAAAGAGATAATTTATTATTAATATCGTGCAATAGATTTGACTCGGTAACTTTCATCATTGTTGTCTCAAGTTGTAATTTTACTATTCAATTGTTACCCTGGAAAGATCGATTACGATCACATTTTTAAAGCACAATTATACGAGTCACGTCCCTTTATTATCATCATAACAATTGCAACTATTACGTTCGTTCGAGTTTATTTCAATTAAATTCACCAGGTACCACAGAATAATTACATCAACGACCAACGAAAATTGTCATCGGTCACTTTTCGAGATCCATATGGGAGGCTTCTCACGCGTTCGATTCAACTATCGGACAACGACACAAAAGTTACTGTAATTATTCAATCAGCAATGGTAATTGAATAACGCGACGCAGGGGTAAGGGACATTAATTAATCTAGAACATTATACGGCAGCTGACCAGTGTCTGACTTGACAGAATTTCACGTCGTTCAGCAGAAACCGAGGAAACTTTTCTACCGCGTTATATTACCTATCAGAGCTATTTATTTATGGCGAACCCTCTGCCTTACATTTCTTCAAAAAATTGCATGGAACATAATCGACTTCATCATTTAACCCAGTTGATTTCATTAACTTACTTCAACAAATAATAATTACTCTTTTTCGTTAAAATGTTGAAAGTTATATCGATGAATTAACGGTTCATTAAAAGTTCCTTACTTCCATTTTCGTCAGAGATTCTTGAAGAACTCCACCACTTATTCCAAACATATTAATTTTCTCAATCCATAACACGAGTGAAACTGAGCTTCCACGGTGTTCAGTAAATAAAATATTATTTTGAATAAACAAGCTTTGATAATTATTAATAAATTTTGAATATTATTAATAAATTTGAAACTTTGCTGTTCCATTTGGTAAATACTATGATTACGTGCCAGTTTCACGAGTCAACACCATATTACGTGAATAAAGAGAATCCGTCCTTTGAAGTTTATCCTTTAATAAATGTATTTTGCACTGTGGATACATGTATTTGTGGGAACAGTTGCATCGGCGCGCGCTTCGGGGCGAGTGTTTTCCATGGTATTTCCATTATTTCATTAAGTGGACCCTAGACTCGGTGCAACACGGTCGGTGGGCTACTCAAGCTGTACACGATGCAAATGTAGACTGCGATAACCGCGGCGAACGTGGCCCAAGTGAAGACAGCTGTTTCGTATCCTGCGAGGACAGAATTGAAGCTAACAGTACGCTTCGATAACGAAACAACGGGTTTGTTTCTGTTATTCCCTTCGCACTGGGATCTGCGGTGCCTCTATATTGGTTTAGATTGCCCGTTTGTACGCCAATAATTCGTCCCACCCTCATCTGGTGGACACGCGGTACTCGTATAAGATTATTAAGCAGAGACATAACACTTTGAGTGGCGCGAGGTTCGGCTAAATACCGTTTCAAGTCGGTCAGGGCTTTTCCAGCGATCGTAAACTACTGTCGAGAAAGTTTTGTTTAATCCTCGGTTGTCAAAATTTGTCTTTGAGGTAAAATATCGTTGAGGCATTATTGAAAATGACACTATTGGGTCTATGTATTAGTAATTTCATGTATCCTCTACAGACAGAGATATTTCGCGAGCGTGGGGAATTTTATTTATTAAATTTCTGTATTTTGTTTTATTAAACTGACATATTTCAAGAGAATAATCATAAAATTTAACTAAGAATATTAAAAATTAAAAAAGGTACGGATTTTTAAGTAAAAAAACTTTCTGGAACTCTTTGTTTCATTTTTTTTTTTTTTTAAACAATAATGCATGAAAGATATTTTTATTTCATACTACATCATATCACTCAGTTTCGTTTGAGTTCAGAAGCTCGTGAAGCAGTAGACCTTTCTTATACCACTTTGAAAATCCAAAGTTATCGTTTTGGAAGCTTCGAATCCAATTTTGATATATTCGTTCAGACAAAACATCTAGCCCATCGATCTAGCAGATAATTCTATTTTAGTATTTCTGCAGCAGACTTTCCGTGGTGGAATCAGAAAATATTACAGTGCACGTGCACAGCAATAAATGTTTATTCCAGTAACCCATGACAAGTTACACCCATTTGTTTACATCATTTTTATGGACACCTGACGAACATTATCGGTACGATATAGTATGAAATAAAATCTCTCTGAAACGTAACCTACGTAATCCTAACATTGAAAATCCCACATTAAAAATAAATAAAGCTTCCAATATTCGCAGGAGTTTCGTATTCAAATCTGATTCCTCAGTGTCCAATAAACAGACATAAAAAGAAAATGAGATCCCAGTGCGTGGTGGATGGGGTCCGATTTGGAGTTATTTATAAAATTCGACTAAGCCGATTACGAGCAGTGAATTCCAAACTCTCGCCAGATCTTTTGCCTCGGCGACAGCGGAGTCCGTCTCGAGGATTCGAGCCCCGTGGGGAGCTTAAACCCAGAACTGTTCGCGAAATTTCACAAAGCCGATTAAAACTAACACGCTAGACAATATGAAATATCGTATCGCAGGGTTCTGGCTAAGGCTATTGGAGACGGTTCAAAAAGCACGTTCGATCTGTGCTTTCCAAGGGAATGAAAATATTTTCCTCACTTTCTTTCGCTCCTTCGTCCAGCTGTTCTTCGCATCGTTCGCCAGTGGCAGCCTCCACCGGTATATCTTGCTTCCTCGAGCTGGGATTTTCCGCGGAGGCGTCTGCGATAAATTATGCGAATGATACATGCTCCAACGTTGAAAATTAACACAAAGGAGCTGGCTTCGTAGCATTTACGGTATCGTTACTTCGAAGAACTTGGGAGTTAGTTGTAACTTCAATGCTTGTTTATACATTGTAACGAAGCCGTATTATTATCGTAATAGTTATTCACCTTGCTGGGCCATTTCCTCTTCCATGCTCACAAGTAGTAATCTTCCCTAATAATCTAGCCGTACGAAAGCGTTCCGAAATCACTGACTCCGTCCTGCAAACGACTTAATTTAATTTCGATACTCCCGCTGTTTCTATGACATAGCGGAAGCAGAAGAACCGAACAAAACCTCGGCTTCCTGTTGACGAAGCACAACTCCCCGTTGGTCGCGCGGTCTTTTTCAGCGGGATCGTCCGGTCAGAATTGCCAATTGGGACGTCCTTAGTTAGCAAAGCAGTTGGTAAATTTACTCAGGTAGCTTTACCCACTTCCACGTCGAATTGTCGTTAACTGTAAGGGCTCTCCCCTATTTGCCACTGGTTTTCGTCCTCGCTACGCGGGCAAGCTTCGCGAACGTACCCGGTGACGACGAACTAATCCGCCTCCGGTGATTACGCAGTTAAGCGGCCCTCTTCTTAAGGCTGGCGCATTTCCCCGGGGAGATTTTCTGCTCGAACGATGCAAATTTATGATAAGCACATTGTGACTGCGATGCGGCCAGACGCAGAAGATGTATGTAGGTGCGTTACTCGTCGGTGTGGTGGCAAAAAATGATGATTTTAGGGATTGCGGATGGGCAAGGGAAGATTGTCGCTGCGTCAAGGGGCCTTCATGGGAATAATGCAGTGTAGAAGTTTGAAAAAGGGGCTTTTCGTTGCCTCTTTATAATTCAGTATTCCAGGAAGATACTGCTAAAGCAGTTCGCTAGATTTTGGGGAAATAATAGAGCTGCAACCCTTTAATAAAAAATGGAATATAAGAGGTGGAAGTTATGGGATGAGTCTTAGGTGCTGGGTGAAAGAATACAGCTCATATAGAAATATTAGTGAAACAGAGGGTTTATAAAGCTGATGACGAATGGAAAGGCGGAGACGGAAGAGAAGGAAACGTAAGTTTCGTGAATAAATAAGCATTTCATCAATCAGGATAGTTAGGAATTATAATAGCGCCTTACAATTGGCTGCGCCTCGTCTTTTATGCAATTTGGGTACTTTCTGGCTATTATGTAAATCAGTTTGACGAAAGAAAGGAGTGGTGGAGGAATGCTTTTGAAAAATGTTGAAAAGTAAATTGCACTTTTCTGATATAATTATACTTGACTTTGACTTACTCTTGTTTTAAAGTATGTTAGACAAAGAAATGTAAGGAAAAATATGAAAGTATTATTTAAAAAGAACAGTTTTCAGCTTTTTTGACAAGTTTCTCTTAATCTTTAGGTCTTTCTAAACGTCCTTCGAGGCGTTCAACGCATTATTCAAACTTCGATTTAATTTTCATGAGGTTACGGAGTATTGGAAAGACCGTATCGTAGGGAAGTTAGAATAAATTTATTTAATTAGATATTATATTGCAAAGAGATATGAAGGATCGAAGTAGTAAGAACAGACTTTCTTTATAAACATTGTATCTATAGTTACAGAAACATTGTCTTGAGTCAAATAAATTTAAATAAAACAGTACTAGTTTCCAATATTATCAATAAATTAATTACAAGTTTAATTTAATCAGATCCCCTACAGAGTCATAAAATCTTAACCAATATTTCCCTTGAATCTCGTTCCGAAGTTCCCAAACGTCTATCAAAACATCAACCCCCCCCAAAAAGCTGTCATCTACTAATTAATCCCAAAGACAAAGCTTTAAAACCTGCTGCAAATAAACCTCCTCCAAATAAAACCACAAACAACCACCTTCCCCGCAAGTGAAACTCTGTTAAATTCCTCAGAAGTTCATCGTTCAAACCGTGCAACTCTAAAGCTTCATACAAATTCTCCTCGTCGTGATAACATTTACTGCCGAAAATTTTATCTGCAGATTATCATTCCACGTCGGAATGAAGTCCCCCGAGGGCTCGTGTCTGGTGTTTAAACGGACTACAGTGAAACGTCCAACTAAACACGGCAATGCTGGTTGTACATAGGGCTACGGTTCAAGTAAACAGGGTATTATTACCTGAGTAAATTATAAGAGCAGGACCGTGAGGCAGTTACGAGGATTTCTTCAGCGGGGGCGTATTTCTTCGCCTTTCTAGTTGACTGGTTCGATCACCGCGGATGAATATCTGGTGCTCTGGATTGTCGACTGAACTTGCCATGCCGTTCGGCAATGTTCCCAGAAGCTCGTCGGTTGTTCCTTGGAGTTTAGCGAGGGCTATTCTTCGCTTTCAGTCGACGTGTCCGGCGCAACTTCTGGCGCAACTTCCAGCTGCTCTGGGCTCACGTCCGCCGGTTCGCCGACAGATTCACTTTCGTTCGTTTCGCTGGGGACTGGTGTGCTTGAAAAATCGATTCCCTCCTCACTGGGCAAGCTGGAGGATACCTTCTTGACGTCTTCCACGTCAACCTCCTCTGCTGCGCTTTCACGCTTCTCTAGGTTCAAATTCACGCCATTACAACGTTATTTCTGCTCGTTCGTCAAGACTTTCAGTGGGACGTTTCAACGTCTCTGTAAGCGTTTTTTATTGATTACGAGAGAAAGCCAATGAGTAAGGTACCCTGGTATTTAGTAAAATAATCGAGTTTGTCTGTTAAGCGAGGGTGACGAGTTAACTCGTCATATGAAAACTCACATCGGTTGACTATGATAAGTTAACACGTCATGTCAATAGTCAATTTCCTTATGACGAGTTACCTCGTCATGTCAATACTCACAATTTTTTATGACGAGTTAATTCGTCGTGTCAATAATCACAATGTTTTTATGACGAGTTAACTCGTCATATCGGAATTGATACAGGTTGCGCTTAACGAGTTAACTCGTCACGTGAAAACTCAGAGGTTGCATATGACGAGTTTACACGTCATGAGAATATTAACCCGTAACAGTTAACAATAAATCTGGGAAGCTGTGATAAATACACTTTCCGCTACCGCTGTCGTAAAAGTTCCTTAATCCTTTACACGGTTTTCCACAACTGCGATAGTTCTCTGCGATTTACTTAGTCAGCACAAGGTAGACCGCGCATACTGTGCATTTAGTATGCATTCCGTATACACTTCTGAAAAAGCAATTCCTCGCCTAACGGGTTAAACTGTTTACGTAATTGATGTGAACACGCGTGTGCTATATTTTTTTAACACAGTCGCTTTCTTCGTTATGGCACGTGTGTAAGTGGTAGGGGTCACCCTCGAAAATCATCTGCCAGATAAACGAGGGAACCTTTCTTTTATGACTTCCCCTTGTATAATGGAACATGTCACAAAGTCGACCCAAAGCCACTTCTCCGGCTGTGAATCACGTAAGGCTCCCACTCTCATATTATACAGTGGGATCTTGACTACCCGAAGTAATCGACAGATACTATGTTCGAATAAACGGTTTCTTTTCTGATAATGAAACGGTCAATCAGAAATTTATTTAGATTGATTAGAAATTGTTCTTAGTTAATTCGGCCCCACTGTCGTTGACAACTTCACCGATCAATTGAAACACAACATATATTCGTTTTACGACAAACCGAACCTTTGGCTTGAGCTTCCTCGAGCATCCTCGCTTTCAAGAACTCGAGCCTTCTGCAATTGTTCTCCGGGGTACATCCAATGATAGGCATTTTTCAAGCACCTATTATACGAAAGAATTTCAATTCAATAGTTTCTTTTGGAATATATTTTGCTACACAGTATATAAATATCATTCTACGTGCGGGATAGTTTGCCAAATAATGAAAGTATGCGATTACTCTGTTTTCGTCGAAATGAAAGAATAATCAACATAAAAATTGAATATTATTGACAAAGATGGTTAAAATAATGGAATGTTAAAGTAATTTTGTCAAGGTTTGTTTCCTTTAAAGTAGTTACGATTTGTTGTATCTTTCTTTGAAACCACGTGGTTCTTTTTACATGAGAGCAGAGGGTTTTTAAGACAATCTCAAAAATTGGCAATACGGTATTTAATTTTATTATGCACATAAGATTCTAATCTACAGTTGAATTTTTTGTTTTATAATAAAATTAGTAGAGCATGTCACTATTTTATTATATAAATTGAAATTAAGAAAGCAGATAATGAAGAATTTTTCAGTTGGTATATACAATAAATAAAGTACTTTGATTGATGAAATATTAATAATCTCTTTTATTCTGTAAAATAATACCCATGGAAAAACTTATTTCCACATTTCATTCTTTCCAAACAATCCAACTGTCTGTCTAGTATCAGATACAATAATCGGATCGATAATCTATTTCCAGTGAATTATTCTACAAAAATTCTATCATAGCCACCAAAACGACAGTTTTTAAACAGCCTCGCTGTGGCAGCGTTAACACCTACTTTCCAGAAGCAAGAAGAAAAAGGAAGCCTTTGTTTCAACTCGATGCAAGATTATCTTCGTGACCCAGAAGCGGTTCTTTTAAGAAAGATTAACGAGTCCCCCTTTTTAACAGTATTTTTTGTGTTCTGCCGACTTGGAACGCTTCTCTCTGCCGTCTTTCTTCGGTCTTCGTGGCTCGTCAGCGTATTTGCAGCGTTGTTCGCAACTAGGTGGTCGATAACTCTCAATTGACTAACGTAAAAAACATATAAAGAGTGAGTCGTAAGTTCTTGTACAGTTTACAGCATACTGTCTTTCTCTTTCCTTGACCTCGAAGCCCAAGAAAATGGTACACAAGGGGAATTACAAAATGAATTTACAAGAATGAATTTTCATACAACAACTATAGTATTTTACACATAAACTGAGAAAGAACATATGATTTGTCTTTTGTGAAAGAAATTTCAATTCAACTACTGTGCGTAATCATGAATCCTTGTCCAGAAATAAGTCAAACTTATATAATAATTATCTTTCGAACATGGGGTTATTCTTGCGAAAATCTATTTCAAGATTTGGTTTCATCTTTACACCGTACTAAAAAAAGTATAGGGTAAGTCCAGGATAGTCGATACACCTAACATAAAATGGGTATTAAAATTAATACCGATATTATTTATTTTATCAGAATAAACCTAAGGTGCCGAGAGAGATGATTCTCGTCGTTGGGAGAGATGGTCCACATAATTATTCATGAGAAAATAATAAAGAAAGCAAAATTATTTATGAGTGAATACTACGAGGACGGCCTTTAATTACGTAAGGGGAATTTTGGCGATTTTTTATGCCCTCCCTTCCCTAGTATAAGAGTTCATAAGATATTACATTCCAACTCCGCCCCCCTTCCTCCCTTACATAATATTTTTTCACAATTTAAAATAAAATTATCTAACGTGTACGCTGTGAAATATCGTTTTTTTAGCTACTTACATTGAAAAATAGATTAAAAAAATATTAGGTAAGATGCTATATGATATTTAATTTGTTTATGCTAAACAAGTAAAGAACACATCAAACAAAAAGTGAACTATCTACTGGATTAAAAGGTGATTAGCAAAACGTGTCAATACAAAAATCAACAAATAAAATAAATAAACAACAGCTTTATTTTAATATTTGGGAAAAATACACTGTCCAACACATCTACTCATTTTTTTATTCTATTGAGCCTAATTAACTTTTCCCGCCGGCCACAAATGTTACATCTATCACCATACATTGTACATGTTTTATGCATCCATTTACTACAGTCAATGCATTTTAGCCAGTCGACGTTTAGATCTGTTTTCGAATAATTTAATAAACATTCAAGGCAACAATCCTCTTCTTCTAATAAAATTAATTCAAGCAGATTCACCGGAAGATCATCTTCTTCACTTTCACACCCTCCTCCTATTTTCTCCTTCTTCATTGATTTTCTAGTAGCTTCAATTCTATTTTCACTCTTCGTCGATTTTCTCTTAAGGTTATGTTTCTTTTCATGTACAAATTCTTCATCACGAATCTTAGCGGACTGCTTTCGTTGCCTTTTCCCTTGCTGTTCCAATTTTGGTGCTGGAGTAACTGCGTGCAGATATTTCGAGGAGCTCGCATTATGAGATGTGTTTTCAGTGCTTTCAAAATTTTTGCTGCACGAAGGAGTCTCAATGCTAGCTCCTCGTTGGTTTGCCGATTCATTTGCTGGTTCTGACTGAGAAGAAGCTGTATTCACAGATGACTTGGCAAACTGCAGGACATGATTGGTCGAACCAACTGTTCTGCCAGTACCTGTGGCGTCACTAGTAGACGAAGGGG
The DNA here is from genome assembly GCA_963971345.1 of Andrena flavipes. NCBI lineage: Eukaryota > Metazoa > Arthropoda > Insecta > Hymenoptera > Andrenidae > Andrena > Andrena flavipes. Next base: position 8,291,941 of record OZ020481.1, read on the forward strand.
TACTTGATACGTTAAACTCTGAATGAACAGTTCCATTCAGAGGGAATATCCCTGTCGCTTCGAAGCCATTGACAGCATTGTCGAACGTAGCGCTCCTTGCCCATGCATTTCCGACCAGAGCTCCAGCGTGCGCTCTTTTAATTTGTTTTTTATGATAATTCACCCACCCCTGCGTCTCTTCTTTGTAAGAAGTCATGAAAGGCTTAAAAATGTATCTGTCAAGCGGCTGGTGAGCTTGCGTCGTATGACTAGGCAAGCACAACAAAATTATGTCGTGGGCAGCAGCAAAATCGAACATTTCTAAAGAACTTTGATGCGAAGAGTGTCCATCCATTAGAAGAACTACTTTACCAAGTGGCTTCTGCGGTGCGAAATGCTCCACCATCCACTGGTAAAATATTTCCGAAGAGACGTCGGACGACTTTGGGTTCTTGTACACTTTTGATCCTGGAGGAAGCCCGATCTCCATTCCAGAAATATGTCTCACTCCTTTTATTACCAGCGAAGGGGGAAGGAAAACGCCGTTGGCGTTGCAACAAGCTATGACCGAGACACTTTCGTCCGAAGTCGAACAATGTACATTGTTTTTTGCAGCTATCGCTTCTCCAGGGTTGTTATTCAATTGACAACTAGTTTCACCAACAGTGTATATGTTTCCTGGTTTCGTGTACAAATCATGCTCATCGTATATATTCGTAAGCAATTTAAAAAAATTGCTCACTTCTTCCTTATTCTCTATGGTTTTAGGTCGACCCAGCGACGAACCTTCGGCTTGTCCGATGGTTATTTCCTTATTCCTTTTCAAAAAGGAAGCGAGCCAGTCGTATCCTGCTAATCTAGTTTCTGAATTGAATTTATGTTGAAGTCCTAACGATTCAGCGAATTCAAATGCCGTACGTCTGATCGTTGTCCTGTCCGGAGTAAAGCCAGCTTCTTGAAGACGCAGAATATGTCCGACTAGTCGTTTTTCATTGTCGCGTCCCAGAAGTCCTTGGGGGCCAAGAGCTACTTTATTAAAATTATTTGTCCGCCTCCTTCGCTGGATAGTTGTGGGAGGTATCCCGTAATATCGAGAAGCTCCCCTGACTCCGAGATCTCCTTTTTCAATTTTGTCGATGGCTTCCGTTAAATTTTCTACCGTCCATTGACCTCTGACGGATCCTGGTTTTCGTACATATTCGGTTGGCATCTTGCGAAACAAGAAATTGAGAGTAATTAATATAGGAATAATATCCAAAGGAATAAATTATACCTATAAAATTAATAATTTATTGCATCTAGCATGTTCATTATGAATTGAATTTATATTTAATTCATAATCCCTCGTGAAATATTGCAAATTTAACTGATAGAATGAAAATTTAGAAAGTGAGTCGTCGCTCGCCCACGATTTGAAAGTGAACCATCTATCCCAATCGTAACTGGACCAACTCTCCTTTCTGCAGGGAGAGATGGTCCTCTCGTTAGCTTCGAAAGAAAGGGTTAACATGGCCAAGTGCTTTCGCTGTATTGTCCCTCGATACTTCTACTATCTTATTATCCGAAACATTAAATGAAAATTAAGTTTGAAGTATATTTTATATACGATTCTGTACACCACTGTTCTATAAAAGAGGTTAGGTTCGAGGTTAAATGTAGCCTCCACTTACCTTATGTAGCTTATAAATCCAGGAAAACACAGAATGAAGCGAAACGACGCTATTCATTCAACTGTTTGGCTCCTAGCGAAGCAATTGTTCTGCACCTTAACGCGCTCTTACGTATAGAATCTGAAATATACCAACTGCACCAACTCTCCTGCCGTACCGACTCACCCGGACATACCGCATTCTTCAGTACCGACTTATTTCTGCACAAACCTTCGTCCATAATTTTACCATATTTACTGCCACATTCTGCTAATTTCTAATAAATTGCAATTAATATACAAACTCATTTTTTTTTAAAGATGAGACCTCGTACGAAAAAGATTTATTCTATAATTTCAAATCCTTTTCGAACGTGGGATCAGTTTTTTCTCAGTTGTACCACGAATCTTAACCCACCCAGTGTACTTAAGAATTCTAGTAAGGGATTGTGATTATGGTAAAGAGAAATATATTCCCCTTGCTTCTTTTAACCCATTTGGTAGCGCCAATTTAATTAAAAACATTAAAACCGAAAATTAAAAATATTCCCTTTTTTAGTATAAACTTAATAAAGATTAGTTTTGAAAAATAAGCGAATTTTTCTGAAAAGTCAGGGGGAGACCCTGGTTTTTTTAAAACTACCCCGTTTTCATCCGTTCCGGACACCCTTGTAATCTAGCCCCTTCTAAAAATAAACAAAGAAATTCATACATTTCCGCTGTTATCATCGAATACGATTATTTAGACTCGCCGGAAAATTTCAAGATTCTGAGTCAGTTTATTTTACGTCGTGCACGGGAACTTGGACAATTTCGACCGAAAATTTTGGGAACTTCCGGAATTATTTAGAACTCATTGGCGCAGCGAAGTTCTTGGTAGAACCCGTATTTATTGAATTACTTCGGGTATCGGGCGCCGTTTCGGATATTCCGTTCACCACAGAACGTATACTCGGAGAACACTTCCCATCTTCGTAGGATTCACTTCTGTTTCATAATGGAAATACTTCCGAGAGTGTACTCTACATTTTTATAGAATAAACGCGGAATTGGTAACCCTCGTATTGCCAAATGGGGGACAAATTGTATCCGGGCCCTTTTGCTACCGCTTGGGTAACAATTTATTTCATATTCCGGCTTTGTACTATTACATAATAATATTACATTATATAACATTATATAATATTACAACCGTCCAAAAAAGGGAATCTAGTTATACACGATGAATGAATAAATCTTACTCTGTCTTTGTATACTTTTGACAGTGAAGGTAGCAATAAAAAAAAAAAAACACTGAAAGCTACAAAAGGAAGTAAAAAATCCAGGATTTTCAAGTAGTAAAAATTCAATCAATAGGAAGCTAGACCATTACCAAGTAATGCCAACTGTTACCAGTTCTTCAAAGTTAATATCAGATAGAACTTCCATCAAGTTGAAGAATCATTTTCAATCTTATATCGGTACCTATCGATACCAGTTTGCAAAGAAACTTCGCTGCCCCGTGAGCGTAACCAACCGAATGTTCCAATGAACGAAATAATAGTCAAATCATTCCACCGTAAATCGGTCACTTTTTGCATTCGGTGTCAGGGACTTTGACGAAATTAAAATGCGACGTAGTGCAGGTAAAATAAAAGTTTTAGCCATTCTCGCTGAAACAGCATAAAAATGAATTTTTACATTTTAAAAAATTCACTTTTCCCTCCTAACGATCCGTACACAATTCCTTATTCTTTTACTTTAATTGCGACGGATTGTCCTGCTTGCATACATTTTCTTGTAGACTAAAGTGTCAGCTTCGCAACATGAGAATTATAATCAAACTTTGCTTTAAGGTCAAATTACTAAAAATCTCCCAAGCTATATCAAAATTCTCCGCGGCCTTCTTTATGAAATATGTCCTTATCCAGGGTGATTACTTTAAAAGTGCCTTCATAACGACCTGTTAACGACAGGGGGTGCTCTGTTTTCAGTTGCCAGCCCATGCACGCAGCTGCTGCGGATGGTTGATCTCACATTTCCATTACCATGCTAGTAGAAGCATTTACTGCATCACTTGAATATTCGGTATATATAACTAGCTTCTACTGAGAAAATATTATTTCCGCGATTATTGATGAAGCATCCAGTGCTGCACATCTTGGCCAAAAGAAAATGGATAGCAACCACTTAGCCATGAAGATTGCGATGCAATAAATATTTCCAATAGTACAGTTTTTAAAAAGCATCGCCTCTTAAAGTTGAATCTCAAACCGATGCGGGCGGAAAGTGGCGATAATATTCCCGATTGTTCGTGACGTGGCGTTGTTAAGTGTAATAAAAGACTCGATCACTACGCACGATCAATGTTGGATCTCCTGGCGTGCTAGAAGACACGCAGTGCGGATCGCAAGAGAAACGTTCGGGAACAGCTTTGCTGCGTGCCCCGACTGAAACGGTCGAACGAGCAGCCGTGGGCTTTTCAGTCGTTCCACGGCTCGTCCCTTCCTGTTCTGCCATTTCGAGTACGCGACACGCTCCAATCGCCGCGAATTTCTACCCACGGAGCGTTCCCGACGCCTTCTTCGCACGAGACGAGTCCTCTTTTGTAAAGGGAGAAAAAACGAGAAGCCTATCTTCAGTACGGTCCCTTCGCGTTCTCTCCATCCGCCTCTTCGAGGTGGATTACAGAGAGCGTAGAGTGAAAAGGTAGGTATTTGAAAATAATTAACTCGTTCAATGCCGAATGTTCTGTTTCATTCATTTTCGTTCTACAGAAATGAACCCCTTTTTTTTGTAATGGCATTTTTAGCCTCAAAAATTTCCTTTGCAAATCTACTCTTTACCACTTTCGTTAGTTATTCTGTTTAATGTAATACGATACACGGAATGCAATGGGAAGGTAAGAAATTATTACTCACTTGGATGATTGTTCGAGTCCTCGAGTGCAGACGGTTCGTTGGATTGCAGGATTAGCTCTGGGGTTGAAATAATTTTGAACAGCCAAAATGAATTTTGAAGGGTTTTAACGCGAAACAGGAATTTTGAGGCCGAAAGCTGTACGACTGTTACAGGGACTAAATGTTAATTTGCCATGTTGTTTCTGTGGTTGCGTTTGGCAACAGATATTTTTCTTTTGTTGAGCACCGAATATTAAGCCGGGTACACACTTGCAGAATTATTAGTGGCAATTTTCAATTACCAAACTTCAAGATTATTTATTAAATAAGGAACTGTTATGCACCTATGTACAAACTGATAAAATACATTTCCTTATTAATTAAATCTTCCTCGCCAACTAATTATTATTTTATAAAAAGGGCAACGCTTCTTAAAGATCTATAATTTAGAGGAAATACTTTAGGAGAGGCCTTAAACATTTAAAAGATTTTGAGGCCCCTTTATGAATAAAAAGTGTTTCAAACAAAAGTTAGATTTCAAAATTCAGAAAATTTCTATGGTGCCCCCTTTCTCCTAATGCCCGAAGCACGTGCTTATTGTGCTTATTGGTTAATCCAGCACTGTGTACACATTTATGTACTACTAAAAAAAAAAAAAAAAATATAAATATAGAATTATCCGTATCGAAGAAATGTCTCCATCTTCCTTTGGTTCTTACTGGTTTCTACTTTATAAAAAAGAAAAAAAAATGAAGGTATTTTTCCAAATATTTTGAACATTATACCGGCTGATTTATAAAACTAATTAAAATGAAGATTCTGCTCATAATAACAATATAAAGTAACCACGATAAAAATACAAAACCAACTATGCGATTCCCTATTTGTTCTCTCATATTTCCTGCCCCCGTGCTTTTTAATTCAAATTTCGAAATACCTATTGCTATAATATCCATACAAAGTGTGCGAAGCGTGAATATTACACAAAGTATAAATATTACTTTGAGCGCTTATTCTACGTAGTATAATTAGAAAAACATTAAATGTGAACGATGACGGTGATCGTTGTCTTATTAATGTCGTGACGTCGCGAGGCAACGCTATTATAAAATCATATGAAAGATGGGAGCAAGATAGGGGAATACACGTGTCATTAATAAAATTACATGTCGAGTGCAGTACCGTGCGCGTGTTCACCTGAGGATCCAACGCTATTAACGTCCACTAAATTTTAATGTCGTTTTCTGACCAGCTGCGTTATCGGATAATTCACATCCACGGCAATTTAAGATAATGCCTTGTGTTACCTACAGTCGCGCCATCCTGGTCGCAACTATAATTGCATACGCGTTGTTTAACGCGCGGACTAAAAGGAAGTAAAGGCGCTCGCGGTACGTATGGACGGTTGTCTATGGAGAAACTATTGCCACAGTGATACGTGTCCCTGCAAACTATCGATGCGTTGCTCGTGTAGTAGTACTGAGATAGGTATGACCGGGATTTCCGTAAATATAAAATTGATCAAATTTTTAAGTCATTCAAGTATGTTCTACAAAGTAAGTATCGTTATTGACTGAATAAATTAAATAATATTTAACATCGCCCCGGACGACAATAGTTCAATTTAATTAAAAACACTGAAAAGTGATTAAAAAAGTATACAAAAACACTTAAGTTAAACGATTTTATTTAACCTAATCAAAACTGCACTAAACACTAAAAAAATAATTATGTTCTTGTACTACAATTACGATGGAGTTTTTTCACTTTAAATAAAATCGTGAGGCAGGATATTTCATAGTAGGATATGAATCAATTGAATACAGAAGCAAGCGTCAAAATGAATTTGTTCTGAAATATCGGGCCCACGATTTTATTTAAAATGGAAAAACATTTTTTTGCCTTTTAGTGCATTTTTGATCAAGTTATATAAAATCGTTTAATTTGAAATTTTGTTTTATATATTTACCGAACCTTTTTACTAGATCATCCTATATTTCCGTAGTGAACTAAATGGCACACTCTTCCTTCTTCCGAATCAAGAGCGACCAGCGATTTTTCCAATTCAGTTGACCAATTTCATCTCCCTCCGGGCAAATTATTTTATTAAATTTTCTGAAATGAAAAATGCGGCGCATTTTTTTTTAGTCCCGGGAATATGTTCAGATATTGCAAAAAAAATCTATTTCAGAGGACACTTTTATGATTCGTATCATACATACAGAAAAATTGATGAAACGAACAACATTCGAGGGAATATGGCCAAACATAAACGGAAATGAATGCAAACGAACGGGTTTCTGGTGACGAGATATGGCGCGCGCGACATAATTTCACTTCGCCGCGTCTAGTGCAGTTCGAACACCCTAACCGGTAGTTTCTGGGTAACTTGTAGGTACATACATACTGCCATTTCCGACCGACTACCGGAAATAACTTAACCAGCAGTCCTACAGGCGTTGGAATAATCGGCTTTCTGACGATCATCGGTATAGTTGATTCGCATTCTTGCATTGTGCACTTCGCCTGCTTTCGAGCTTCCATTGCGTGAATCGGTAAATTCTTATTGCTATTGATATTATTGTTCTGCATCCTTATTATGCAGCTGGCGAATCTGATTTTATTCTTCTTACATTAAAAATTCACGGTAAAAATGTCCCAACTTCGTGCGGCTATTAGGGCATTAAAATCTAGAAAATTACTAATTTCTTTTTTGTGTAGAATTTTGAATTTTATGTTCCATGAAGAGATCTCTGGTGGGAGGGCAACCGAGTATAAGTGAAATTTTACCTGAAGTTTACACAGTTTCTTTTTTGCGAATCGCAGTTAAAAATAAAAGTGGCTTTTAACATAATGAGTAAAAAAAAAACGCCCCAGTGAAAACCGCCTTCGAGTTGAGTCTGAAGAACTTAAGTTAGTTAAATTTCTCATAAATGATTGGATATATATAGAAAGAAATATTTAATCCAAAGAATATTTGGCATTTCACGAGCAATAGCAAGACCTAAATAAAATGCAACGCGTACTTTTTCAGACCATTTTCTTCATATAAAAGTCTTCGTCGCAAACGACTCAAAATAAGAAGGAAGACTTCGTTTACTTTACTTTAAAATTCAATACAACGTACTGTCCCCCGTATTTTTCGTATACGTATTTTGCGTATAGGTTTCGCATAGGTGGATAGTCTGTCTTTGCCTGAACGTTCTCAAACTGAGCAACACCGACCATAGCCGGGGGAAATGGCATGTTTATTGAACAAACGCAAAACTCGGGAAAGATTCGAGCAAAGATAGAATCTATCCCAGTAGATTTAAGTTGTCTGAAAAACAATTTTTGCCTCTGTTAGTGGAGCGTCCGCTTTATGCTTGAATACGCCACTGCCAACGGCGAAGCGAAATTGAAACCCTCTACCACTCCCCTCTACATATGTATGTCCTGTTCAGACGACATCTCCAATAAACAATTTAATCGACTTGTGATAGCATACAGGAAATGATCTGAGAGGCATGTGCAGTGGCGGATTTAAGAAAAGATCATTATTTCCAGAAAATGAAACAAAAACGGACTCAGTGTAGTAGTACAGAAAAAAAATAGTGTTTGGTTAAAATCATAATTTTTTTAAGACAGTGTTTTAGGGTGTCTTCTGAACAGGGGCCCATTTTTCCGGAAAATGAAGAGGTAATTTATTAGAAACGGGTGCAGTGTAGTAGTACAGAAAATAATATAATTTGGATAAAATCATAATCTTTTAAGAATGTTATAAATGCCTATAAGTAGAGTAACACCACGTATATAAGGGCACACGTACTCGAAAAATATACAAATTCAATTTTCTTGAAAACGAAGCGTTTCACGAAGAAATTTTATTTCACACAACTTTCAACCGGCGGTAACACCAATTAAAACTTTTTCGGCCGCTGTCACGTACGAGTGACTTCGCGATTTCTATTTACTACCTACTCCCCGCGAGCGTGAAAAACCAATTTTATTTTCATTACCGATCAAACATTTATGTACATCTTATGTGCAATATATTGTTTTGATGGTTTTAAAAATTGAAAACACCAATGAATACTTGGGACGTTTGAAAACGATCGACAGTGAGAGCGTTCGCTCCGAAATGTGCGGTCGTGAAAGTGTTCAGGAACGCTCCGCGTATTGAAAAAGAAACAACTCAACGAGCAGATTGAAAATATTGAATCTGACATAACGACACTGCGGCAGGCCAGTGTCGCAGAACGATAATGCACTGCGGTTCCCATATGTTATTCAAGAGATTAGTCAAACCTGGTCCACCAAGCACTGCATCGTTGCAATGCCAACGAGACAATTTCCGGTTTCTCGTTTCAGCATATCCCTTCTTTTTTTCACCGACTACCCACGACTTCCGCGTGCAACCCCACACACCTCTTTAACAAGATTGATTAACTGCTGCCCCATCTGTGTACATGAATGCCACGCGTGCTCCATATACGAGCAGCAGCCATGCTTGTTCGCTTACGGATGATACCATGTGTTCTGTCAGAAATTTCAGTCGTTGAATCGTTTCTGTGCTGAATTTGTGAAACTTTAATTGCGACGTGAGGAACTTGGAGAGCTTGTCTACTATCTTAAGGGGGGAATCTTATTCTTCGGGCTAAAAATGTAGCAAAATTTGGGATTTTTTTAAGAGACTATTAAAATTCTTCCGAAGAAGAAAAATATTTTGGTGCCTTTCAGAATTTTGATTGAACACTTGATCAATTTGTTATTGGCGATAAAAGTACGCTGCTTGAGTGTCAGGTGGCGAAAATTTTGGTCAAATGGAGCTTCCTTTAAATACTTTTTCGGGGACGCATTAAACGGGAATTTTTCGAAAGGGTAATTTTCGAAGAGAACATACTGTCAGATTTCATAAAGAAAGTTCTCGATCGCTGGAGCTGTCAATTTAGAAATTTCCTGGAGCTGAATCTCTCTGATAGGAAATTCCCTGGAATTGAAACTTCCACCGCGAGCACATCTTCTGGCAAAGTTTTCTCAAGATTCGAACCCCTGAAGATTCTAAAACTCCTGAGAAGCGTCTAACGAATCTTCCCGAATATCTTATTTTGCATATCTGATTGTAAGAACCCAATTTGTTGCTGATTTCGATTGGCTGGTTTTGTTATTCTTTAGGAAATTGGTAAATAAATTCTCGAATTTTCCGAGAATTTATGTTTTGAAATAAGGGGATTTATTCTGGAAAATTCGTACTTTTAAAATTAAATCAAAGAACAGTAAAAACAGTTGCCCCAGACAGCCCCTTCGTGGCCAGAATGTATACATCTCGAGGTGAAATATAGTCTGCTTTCAGCGATGCCATTTACATGCACGCGTAACATCATTCTCTTTGAAATTTCCCCCTTTTCCTCAAAAAAACTTCTAAGAGTAATTGATATCAGAATAAAATATGGGGGTGGAGAGTTCGAGGCTTGCGAATTAAATCAAACAGCAAACAATGTTCACCAAACTTTTTGCAGTCATTTCGAGAGTCGGAATGCTAAAGCTCGCGGGTGAAATGTGGCCAACGACTCTCTGAGATCCCTCTGGCAGCTTACCACCGACACCATAAGACTGTTTCTTGACTTAGGAGAGGTGCTGGGCTCATAATTTTAAACTGGTGCGCTGCGGCCTGAGCCTTTCCCGCCGCCCGTGTAACCAACCGCGTGGGATAATGGTCATGGTCAAATTGCAATGGTTGATGCAATCCACGGGATTAATGTTACTTCAACTCTGCAGACTTGTGAAATGCGAGGTAATCCTGCGTAGCAAACCCACGTCACGGCCGCTTTGAAATGTTATTCGGAAAATTGAACCTGTGCTGAATCTCATAGTTCCTAAGCCAAAATCATGTACACACTTGTATATTATGTTTGAAATTTAATTTTTTCATAAAATTCTGTATGATTTTAATTCTACAGTTTAGTTCTCGTGCATTTTGGAAAGCTCTGGTTCAAAGATTTGAAAGCACTTGATACCTTAAGAACCTGCACTTTTTGCTTACAATTTATTTTTATTTTTGTTTCTTTTGTTTTAATATAATAATTGAAAGATTTGATAAGTATAGTAATATAAGTATGTAGTATGTAGTCTTCAAAGTGTTAATAAAATGGAGATTGCTGGATTGTGTTGAATACTCCGAAAAGTATGAAAATTTGAAAATCTGGTCGGTGCTGAAAACCATAGTGAATCACAAAATTATTGACTCAAACTGATTGCGGGGTTGAATTATTTATAGTACAATACGACAGGTAGGTGATTCTATGCGAATAAATAACTCAAATACATAAAATAACACTTTTATTCCAAAATACTTCGAAAAAAGTGTCATTAAATATTCTTCTGTGATTGAATTGCCAAAATGTTTGATGGATTTTCAAAATCAGTTTTGTGCTGCATAAATAATACTAGCTTTCTAGTAGATAGTCGATAGCATTAAGAATAAATTACAAACTCGCCTCATTCTCCCATTAAATTCTTCATCACGACTGATTAAGTTACGAATGATAAACATTCGTGTCAAAGTTGACTTTAACATATCGATGAAAATGCAGAGATTTATCGATTTAGATCATACGCACATCACGCCTTACGCGTAATTATACTGACGCGATAACTGATAGCAATTTGCGCCATTGCAACAGCTGCTATTGCGCGAAAATTGACGCTCCAATGTAGTCAGATATAATTAACGACGTTAATAGTAGTCTGCTTATGGTTATTAGTGCGTACTGCGGCTCGCCAAAGAACACCTGACTCACTTGTCGCTACGGTCTATCTTCAATTTTCTAAGACCCAAATATATTGCTTTATTTCTGCACGCTTCAAAGTCAAATCAGATTAACCACCATCCGTTTCTTGTGTCGGTGTGCTACATTTTTCCTACAAAAAAAGTTATTCTGTCGTATGAAAAAAGTATGCCTTACAAATCGCTTCATTATATATGTTTTTTAAATGTAAAGAAAATTTCCTTCATTTCTACGTGGATATAATAAAGATTTCTTATTTTTCTTATTATTATTATAAATTCAGTTAAGAATTATATCACCCACTTTTAAATTAGTATTTCTTAACCGCTATTAGTGTAATAATTGCATGCCACAGAAACTGCAGAAGAACCAGTCGATAATGAGCTCAGCTCATCCGTTTGAACGTTTCAATTATGACCCACGAATAAATTCGTTGCGTTCGAGGGGAGCCTATCGCAATAATTGCCACGGCTCTGGGGGAAATTATGCTCCGTAGTCAAACGTCCAGGCCAGCCTAATATCGTAATACAGTGGCGCATAATTAATGAAATTAATATTGGCCTGGCCAAGGCTAGCCAGCTGGCGTATTGCGGTTCACCGCGGCAGAACGCGAAGCAAGGGTCAACGAACTATCAAAGTTAGTCTTACGGACAGGTTTACCGCTCGACGGTCCACGCTGTCCAGCTAATATCATTGAATCAATGCTTGTTCCATGGGCCAGTATTTTCATAATCGATGACGGTCAGTCAATTCTTCTATGTCTTTGGGGGAAGAGGATGAGTAGAAGCTTTGGTAAAAGGATGAATAAATTAAAATGTGGTCGATTTTCATCTTGGAATGGAAAGTATGATCGCGAGTAACTTATTTTGGACGGAGATCCTCGAGAAAGATCCTTCAATGACTAATAAAAGCTAAGAGAAAACAGATATTACAGTATGAACTGTTATGTTCTTTCCACCCCTCTGTTATGATAAAGATGTTTTGTAGCCCTTGGATGTGGAAGGACTTGTTGTAGAGGGTGATCTAGAAAAGGGCTCGAACAGTTTTAGGGGTATGTAATGCTGATTGAAATCCTCAAAGGATATCCTGACAACGTAGGTCTAGAAATATTACTATGATTTAATTATACAATTATGTCATTTTAAATATTCAAATGGAATTTTCGAATGGTGAAATATGCAGTTAGGTATGAATCCATATTGTATGATTATATGAAATTCTATGGTGTGATATATTTTCAATATCATTCGTATCTACTATCAAACTGTAATTCTGTATAAATAAATATGAAAAGGAAGTTGAACTTATCTTGTCAGGAATGTTTACAAAAGCACATCGATATTTTAAATGGATAAAATAAATTCAGCACTGTTCACCAATGTATGTATCAGCTAAAAAGCTCACTGGATACTTAATCATTCGGTCTTGTCAAGATTTATTAGATTACTATCTCCCGCGATCACCTGCGATCCACGAATGTTATTACGTCAAAGTAAGTTTCCAGGAGCCATCGATACCAGCTGAGAATAATAAATTTCTCTTAATTGCGTTCCCTAGGGCGCGTGTCTATAAATCTAGCTGTCATACAGGAAAACCGATGAGACAGACTTTATTTAGCAACATCACGTTGCTGAGTTTCTCTTCTTGCCAACAAAAGCTGCATCTTATGGAAGAGTCAAACACTTATGCAAAAAACTTAATTGTCGAATAAATGTTTTTTAACCACCTATATGCCATTATTTGGAATGTAGATGGTTAGTATCATTGAACACATTCTCCAATGTGTTGCCTTTCCCCCTGAGAGGTTTCTTGATCGAGGTGTTTTTTTAAATCAATATCGGGGATTTTAGTAAATTTAAAAAATAAATTTACAATATGTTACAAATGGGATGGACGGATACTTTTGTGAGCAACTGTACATTCTGATGTTAAAAGGTTTTTGTGGCAGTCGTGGCCAACGTAAACAGCTATTGACTAACAGGACAGACGTGGATGCGTTTACGATGAAAGCTGTTCGACAAAGTCGAGCCTCGAACAGCTTTTAACGTCGTCTAATTGTAAGGAAATTCCTTGTGCACAAAGGATTCTTGCGTGAACGCGGAAACATTGCTGTGGGAAATTGCTAAACCCTCAAAGCCGTGTCAGGCAAATCTATTTGGTACTTGTAAACGCCACGGTTACTTTCGCGAATAAACCTTTGTTACAAATCGGGTTAAGATTTCCTTCACGATGGAAAGTATATTTTCTTACACAAAGCATTGAAAAAGTGTACTTGATACGGTGAAAGTAATTTTTAAAAGGGTTGACGAAAATGTTTAACACACATTTATTTCTTGACGCAAGAATATTAGTTTACAGTCGTTGTAAAAAGTAAGTTTAGAACTCTTATTGTTTAGTGCATTAAAAACAACTTTAAGTGCCTTTAATTCCATTTTTAGAAAGTAATTCAATTTTATTTTTACGCGATTATTTTTGAACTAACAGTCCAATAAATTTGTTTTTTAAAAATCATCACCTGATTTCAATTCTAAGAAAAAATATTCCTACATATTTTTCTAAGAAATTACTCTCATTGTAAACTGATCTCAAATGATCTCAATTCTTATTTTAAAGAGAAAACACTTTCTCTTCTGAAAATGCCGAATACCTAACTAAAGCAGAAATTGAATTTCTTTTTAAAAACATGACCAACATTGTTTCGCTTTTCAATCCTAAAATTCATTACGAATGCGGGAACGTCTTAAACTTTGATCCTCCTCGATCGATAAATCACTAATTACTTTCCGCAGTACGAGTTTTGTTGCTTGGAAAAGTATCTAAACAGTGCCATTTATACCCTAACTCGATTGGGCAAGACGATCTCAGCCAGCAGGCTTTAGATTCCATCTCACAAAGCCGTCTGCCTGATCGTACAGCGAGCAAAACGTCCGAACTAGTTTACAACTAAATTACTTCCTGGACACAGAGGGTAGCGCCGATGTTCAGGACTTTAAGACATAATAGCAGTGCCCTGGGCATCCTTACAATTAAAGGACATCTCTATGGCTGTCCAGGGAGGTTAGTTCTTGGTCTTCGTGAGGTGTTTCTACAGCGTCCCTCCCCTAACGATTACCTTTGACCCCTGCTTGCTAAACTTCCCCCGCAATTGTCCGACTAATCAGTACTTCCTAGGCAGATTCATTGAGTCTTAATTATGAAAAAGGCACTTCTTTGCTTTGAGTAGCTGTCGGCTAAGAAGTGGGGCAAGGTTCAGCTGAGCAAGTGGTACGTACTTGTTTCGGTCAGACAATTCCTAAACTGACATTTCTAACAGAGTTTTACATGCAATTCCTTACTGCAATATTTTTAAAGAATAACATTCTAGGTTATTACTCAATTCCTATTTATTCTGTGTATCAAAATATTAAAATGAAACTCTAGTGTTGAAATTTAAAAGGTTGTAGCAACTAACGAAATGGAAATGCCCCAGATAATATGCTCATTGCAATCAGAAAAGTTCCAATAAATATTATCGCGATGCTTTATTTTACATGACTCGCTCTGTGTAATATTAAAATTATTTAATGTTAATTAAAGAGACGCACAGCACCTCAAATTACACACCTAACCCATTCTTAATGCATTATGAAGAACTAATACCCATACTTTCACGGTGACGTTGGATAAAACATTTTGCATCCAATTTCCAAAACATGGTAACGTTAACGACGGATACCCCGAGCTATTTAGCTCGCGCTCTCTGCGCACTTGTGGACAACAAGAACGAAATGACTTGAAAAGTGGTGAATAGTGGCGGTAATGTGGTCATTTTAACATCAGCCTCGGCCAAGGTACGTCAGTCGGCTTAATTTTACGGGAAAAATTGTGAGAGTAACGAGTGCAGTGTGATTATTCCGCGTTGGCCGCTAGGCACCATTGTGCCATCCTCGAGATACCGCGGAATTACATCCAACGGTATTATGGCTCTAATCTACTACATTATTTACTCTACTATGCTGGCCTGATTTCGCCATTCTTCGTTCGCTTGCTGAACAAAAATCACTGCAAAACGATTCAAGTTCTCTGTTGAAGCGCAAAATGAACCGTATGTTTCACGCAATTTCTGACGGCACTGGACTTGAGGGCTTTCAAGTGGTGACTTGGCGGTTTCCAGACCCGTAATTCAGGGTGAGGATAGATTCCCATTTCCCACCACTAATTCTTTCGCGCTTGAACAATTTCTTTAAGCAACCGATCACCACATATGTCACATATGTGTATTTTTTGTATTTCTTTGTCCTCACCCTCCAGAACGGTGCCATTTCATAAAAAATAGTACCTGAAAAAAATTATTGCAATCAGACAACAGGAAAGATTGTTGCAATGCTTTTCTCTGTTTTGGGTCAGCATAAATATATTCAAAATATTAATCTTGAGGTACGGATATGTCTCGTGTGGAAAGGCCTTCAATATCATCAGTCTTTTTCACACAAGACACTTTCGTGACACATCACTGGTATTTCACATATATTCGCACACTCTCCACCTTTTTTTAAACCACTATTAGCTCTGCTAAGTGAATATATCCAAAATATGAACCACGAACTATCAAAGTGTCCCAAGCAGGAAGGCGTTAATTTACCGATTCTAATGTATTTTCTTCTGCTTCGTTCCCTTGTTTGTCTCATTACTAGCCGTTAGGGTAGAATTCCATTCGTTAACTAAAACAAGCGCGGCCGTGTGTAGGTACGTGGGGAAGAACAAATATTAATCGAACCGCCGGGCGAGCCAGTTGTTCCGCTTCCATTTATTTTCACTCGGACGGGTTAGTTTAAACAAAAACCTCCGGCGCCCGTTATTTTCGCGCCACAAATTATAATTGGCCTGAATCAGATTGCCCGTTAAACGAACGGATACGATTCGATGCTGACCCTTTCATAGAAAGTGGCGGTTGCTATCGTTTACTCCTGCTACCACGAAGAGCGCGTGTTGCTGCGCTAATCGAATCGTTGATTTTCAGTAAAACAGTTCACGGAGCACTGCACACAATTTCTATAAAAATGTACAATCGATTAAACACATTGTTCCAATAATTACAAATAATATGGAGGGAAGGTAGAGTAAGTGCATTTAATATCCACTAGCATGTAATGCTAATGGACTAAACTACTTAGTAGCTAAGCATGCAGTGGCGCACTCGGGATTTAATTTTAGGGGAAGCCGAGTTGAACGGACAACGAAATATTTAATGCAAATTCAATAAAATTCATTAGGTGAATATAAAAATCGATTTAAAGAATAAAATTCAGGTTTCTTATCTTTTTACAAAGCCCTTTCTCTGGAGCAGAGTTGGACATTAACTAAATAAATAAATTTAACTAACGGATCAAATAAAAGTTACTTTAACTGTCTTCGTTATTCTAGGTTTGAAAATCCAACGTATGACGAATAATTTTTTTAACTTCTATTCGCTATTCAAAATTTTTATTTAAATACAAATCTTGTTTCAAGGGTGTCAGGGCCCCTTGGCCCCCTTCTGTGTGAGCCACTGCAAGTATGTGTAGGAAGATATACTATGGTTGTAACGTTTACAACATGCTTGGATGTAAATCATACTAAGTTTTATTGAAACGGCACCTTTACAATTTGGAACACGTGTAAAACTTAAAAATACACTGAGGTTACTTACAAAAAATAAATAAGACACATTCGGAAAGATTAGAGTGACAGATTACTGCGTAAAGTTCCACGAAGGGTGGATCAAAGTTAGGTAGACAAAGGGTGGAAAAAAATAAAACTGATCTTTGACATCAGTTAAAAAAGAACATTAAGAAAAGAATTTCTCACAAATAGAAAATGTGCAGGTGGATATACGCAGATAGAAAACTGAATATATCGATTTTCTGTGTTTAAATAGGGAGATTCTGTGTATACGTTTGTTTCACGGCTCGTCGAATCCGAGAGCATTTAAAGAGTTTGTTTAGCATACGATCCAAAATTGCGTATAGTTAAGCTCTGTATATTCCGCGAAACTGCCAACTCAACATTGGCGAATCTTCACTCTGCAGCGGAGTACAGCAACGTGTCGATTCGTAAACCAAATTGCAACTCTATTCTTCCCCAGTGGAAGCTTTGGATTAGGTATACCTATACCTGCCGAGCTAACTTCTAATTTCATATTGTTGCAACTGCAAATTACGTTCAGACAACGAGTTGCAATTAACATGTAACGTGCGCTAATGTTTCAGCCGGTGGCAAGTGAAACTAATTGTGTTTAGTGCTTTAATTTAGGAATACGTTAATAGAACTACGAACTCGGTACGGCAATTAAATTGCATCGTAGAAACGCTATAAGGCAAGAAAGAGACTAAAATATAACGTTATACGCATAAAACGAGAATCAGAATCCACAGCGATATTAAAATGTATGTATATTCTTCTAGAGGGTGTTAAAAAAATGTGTTGAATATTTATAGCGGAGATTGTTCTCACGAAAGTGACTAAAAATTCTGGTAATTCAAGTGATTAGATTAAATCTATTTATTGCGTGTGGGATGAAAACAATGGATTAATTTATAAGAACAGAACGTTGATGTTTTCGAAATGTATGTCACATACATTTGTCGTATACATAGCGTTCAAAATTCATTGTTTGCCATCGACGGGCATTCTTTACTCAGTGAAGCAAAACATGCAGTAGGTATCGTATATTATAACATTATAATCAGAATAAAACACAATTCTTAATGCAGTAAAGTGACCTATTTTTGCTCCGCCTATCGGAAATAGAAGCATGCAAATCATTAAGTTACCAAGCCCAAAAATTTCTTGCAATTCTGACAGGGTTCTACTCACCAGGGAAGTTGGAAAACTCGAAAATTCAAAGAAATCTGAAGCTTTACAGAAATGTAGCTCGTGTGAAGCAAATAACGCAACTATATTTTGATTCGGCAATAAAACGGTCATAAGGGTGAAAACACCCCGAAGAAATTGTGAGTTTTCATCTTATCGCGAATATCTGTGAAACCGTAAATGATACCAGAAAAAAGTTCCATTCAAAGTTTTATGGATTCCAAGATCCTACAACATTGTAATAAAGAATTGTTGGAAGAAGGTTGGTGCGGATAAATTTCGAAAACAATAATGTTTTTCGTAAATTCTTCATCACCGCTATAGAAAACCATAAGACTTTGAATTTATCTTCTTGTCATTAATCGAAACTTCAAAATGCTTAGGGAGCACAGTTCACCAAAGGCTGGAAAGTTCGTTAAATTTTGTATCCTGTTAAATATTTGAATAGCTACTGTAGATTAACGTAGCCGTTACTGCGCCTTCGTCAGGCGATATTGTTTAGATTACTCATGTTACAGGAGGAACGCTATGGAACGGCAACGATAATAACCGTTAAATGGATAAAAGGGACTTATTGAAAATAAAATCGCGACCGTTGGATGTTACAAACGGATTTAGGGGGCGACGGTGCAAAATGAAATTTTATATCCTATCAACGTCACCTCGCTGAGATGTAGTCCAATTCCCCCCGAAGGAAATTGTAAGGATGAGAGGGGGGGAGAGGTGCGCCATTACGGGATCGCCACGGAGCGTTTCACGTTTCTTCGGATTCCGCGGGATTACATTTACAATATTAACCTCTTCGCGGGCTTGGGGCCTCGGTGTAAATACAGCCAGCGTTTCCCGTTGAACCTAAAATAACTCTGGCCGGCGGAAAATGAAGCTACGGTCGCGGTCATAAATAATGCAAATTAAAAATTTACAGCATTAATGAAATCGTTTAATGAATATGAATTCAGCCCGCCATGGTAACAATAACTTTGTAGAATGAATGGGGGAACCTTCAAATAAATTTCTCCGCTTTCCTGTGTTCACTACCAGCTTTATTATAGCGTTAAATGCTCTCCGTAATTATGTTTCGTAACATGATTCTTGAAAGTCTCAAACTTTTGTAAAAAGGGATTAAAGTGTCGTATTACATTGTCAAGTTTATTATGATAATTTAGGTTGGCGGAAGGGGCTAAATAATTTAATGCCCCCTTTTGCGCAAAGTGGAGAGTGAAGTCGACACATGAATTCAGATTTTGCTCTTATATATTAAAGAAGGTTCATTTTGTAATCTCTAGCTTAATGAATTTGGATCGGGGAGATTGATGAAGGGGGTGGTTTTAATGGAGCAGATATAGTAACTATGCTGTGAACACTATAATGGTGTACGAACCAAGATATTACTTACTAAAACTAACTATGCAAAAACTCTCGTTAGAAGTATTCGAAATTGTTTACTTGAGCTTCTTGAGAAGTTGCTCAAGATCGTCATTTTTATGGGTAGAAAAGATTTCAAGTTGTGATAAAACAGAATATATTCCATGATCATTGAATTACTATAAAAATTCTCAATATCAAATTAGATAAATTATTTAAAGCTTGTATTTTTAAAATAATTAACAATTGCCATTGTTACTTAAATTAATAAATTACACATTAATAAATTTCAACGTATGCCCTCAGTCTCTTCGTACCACACCGGCTTTGGAACAGAGACATTTAGGAGTAAACTTAGGTTTAAGGGTGTCATCTTTAGGATATTTAAACTGGTGAATTCAATTAATGACCATGTTTCATTTCTGGATCACTTAACAGTTTTAAACAGGTCGTTTGCAAAGTAATCCCATATCACTAAATTGCGCGTTCGTGATTACACTTTAGCTATCATCCGATACTGTCACAGACAATATAAATGGCCCACTTGTGAATAAAATTGGCGCATTGCCTGCTAATGAATAAATAAATGAAATAATTACGAATTGCGAGTAGCAACTCGCATATTACACAAACTGAATTAAAAAGCACCAGAGTAATATTCATTTCCACCCTCATTTTTGTCGATATTTCCTTCAAATTAATAATTGTTACGAAGGAAATTATGCAAGTACCACGCACTGCGTTCATTCGTTCAATAGTCGCGCACAACATGTTTGCAGGATTTTTTCGCGATTATTTTGACGGCATTGAGTTTCCTCTTGTCGGTACGGGACAAAGCTCGACTCGTATTCATCTCGAAATTTTGATCCCTTGTTGGCGGAGCATAGCGGGGGATCGAGGACCCGCTGTTCACTAGAATTTTGAAATTCCAGTTCGCGTCGAAAATGGCACACGCAAAGCTCCCCGTGGCTTTTAGTGACGTTGTTAACCGTTCACCACGATCCATTTTCCACCCCGCCCCTCCGACACATTCACGTTCCAACGACGACGCCACGTTAATATAGACAAGATTATAAGACCAAGGAATTTGAAATTCTCCTCACACATTTGGGTACTCATGTTTTTAAGAAAGTTGTGTTGTTACGTGTGTTATTAAGTTTCTACTGTTATTAGAATTTCCCCGTCGTTTTATTTACTGGAACAGGCGGATTCGAGCAAATTTTTTTGTTAAACAAGTGTGACCATTGTGTTAGAAAAATTATGATTCGACAGAACATAATTTTTCATAAATTTTTCGTCATCTGGAGTTCCTGGGAAAAAGTTATTTAGTTATTATATTTACCACGGCAGTCAGTGTAAAGAGCACAATTCTCAGAAGAATTCGATTATAGTACTCTATGCACTTTGGACATGCTTAACAATAATACGTATAACATAACTGCATTGGTTTCTCGGAATTTCTCTCTTTATCACTTTTATCATTCATTTTCGTGTTTATTATGACTCTAACCTCGATTGCATATATATTATAACACTATTGTGAATCCGCAAGCCCTGTACGCTTAAAATCCTTCACCTCGCAATTTCAAGTCTCTGTAACTTCATCATTTCGTCGAACTCCGGCAAACAGTTGCAGGAACACATTTTCGAGATGTGAACCTTTAAGAATGTGTAATAAAAGTATCGATTTCTTTCGCTGCACAAATAGGAATGCCCCTTTAAATTCCAGTTGGTACGCGGATCGAACGTCATGTCACGAAGGGACTGAGAATCTTCTCAGACGAAGGATAATCGCTTCTTCGCGACCGTGAGTGAAACGTTGATCAACTCCAGACGAAACGACAACAATATTTCCCGTGGAACAGGTCGAGGAATACGAACGAGCTGGTAAAGCACGGTCGACAGGCAAGGACATTTTCGTTCGCGTCCTTTATTCTCTATCGATCCTGTACACCGCTTGGGGAGGGGGGAACTGGAACCGTAATAAAGCTACGGTAATTAACCGTAGTCAGCTATGGAGAAAACTACCCCGTTGGAGGGAGGAAGGGGGGGTTGAAGAAAGCTCACCGAGGAAGTTCGTATTCTGGATCCTCGAGGATTAAGATATTGTTGTCATTGAAGCATTGTGGTGGATTCTAAACGAACGACAGTTTTCTTGCATTGTTTTTTACAATTATACTCGAGCTTGGGTCTGTGACTGTAGAGATGCCCGGGTAGGACTCTAAATTCTGTCAAGCGATCTGACTTAATTATCAGAATCTATGAATATTACTTTGCCCAGGTATAGGACGCTTTAAAATGGGTGTAAGAAGGAGAATATTCTACTTGTAGAAGAAATTTATTTTTCACTACTTATGTTAGCTAAGGGTTAATGAAGTTTTTAAATAAGGTTTTATAGCAACAAAAGACCATAGAAAGATTTAGATTGGCCCGTGTCAACGGCGCAATTTTCAAATTAATGAACCGTTTAAAGTCAATTTCGACAGTGTAGAACTTAACCCGCCAAGAACATTTGCATACAGAAAGTTCCCATTCCCCAGAAAAAGAAAATTCATTCCTCAAAGAACATTATCTTTTTCATAAAACTTTTCCCTTGGTAAGAAACATTGCTGGTTAAAAGACACATTAAATAGATCCACTCTCTCTAGGAAACTGAACTTTAAGGCAGGCCCTCGTTTTTAAAAATCCCCTAAGTGATTTTTCCCTGCGAACGCGTTTCTACCCCTGAAAACTTCTTCGTTTCCAGCAAACATTCCCATCATGCATCCCTTCACGCGCCGCCAGGCGCTTGATCGATGCTTTGATCAAGCTTAAATACAGCCGCGAGTGTTTTCGACGTGCGACTGGCCCTTTGAAAGCCATTCCATTTCGTAAGCTTGATCACGTTCTCATCGATGTATCGAACCCCTACTGCATAATTTAAAATACGAAGCTCTAGCGTGCTCTACAGAGAATAATTGCCAGCGCGCTGCGAGAAAAGGGAATGCTGCAAAGCAAGACAAATTTGAGAGAACCAAATCATGCCGTTTAATTAACCACCGTCTGCTTCGTGAGGAGCATCGCCTCAGGAAGGAGAACGAAGGCAGGAAGAAGTACACTAGAACAGCGGAGGAGGCAGTGAAATCAGATTTCGTCGAAATCTTCGCTAAGCAGACGATACTGGTCTGGAAGATGGCTCTATGTCCAAGCAATCTCCGAAATGTGCCGGTTAAATATCGATCGAACGAGGCCCTCGTTCCTCGTTCTCGGACTCACCGGGGTCAGAATTATCGCAAGAGTTTATGAATGACCCTCTCAGAGAATGGCAGGCGAGGCAGCAGGTGCAATTACGACAAATGTTGTTTCCGTGCTTCCTCCTCCAAGGGTAGAAACGCTACTTAATGTCTTTCCACGGTGAAGGAAAAAAAGTCGAGCAATCTGTATTTCGTAATGATCACGGCTGCGCGGACCGCCGAGGCACGAGGGTGCGTAAAACCACGGTAGTATTTATCAAGGGGGGTGAGTCTGCTTTAGGGGATCAAGGAAATTGAATTTTTTTGCATCTCTTAAGGGTACAAAGCGTGCCTGCTAAAGAATTTTTCGGTTAGTAAGTAACTAAGAAGTAGTTCATTTTCGGTATTAAAGTACTTATTGAGGGACAGTTTTAGATTATGGACTCAAGGGAAGTGAAATTTTTTGCACCTTTTAGAGGTACAAAGTACGTTCGTTAAAGTATTTTTCTTTTACTAAGATACCAGCTAATTTTCGTAATTAGTAAATCGTAAATGCTATATGGAGTAAAATTGAGAAGGACATTGCGCTCTTTGCACAATTGAATATAATTTCGAATACAATCTAATGGTGATTTATTCGATTTGATTAGTCGCCAGTTTCCTTTACGCTAACTTATCGAAATGTGAATGAAAATAAATTCTATTTCACTATCGTGTCACTCAAACTTTGACAAAAATTTCTCAAAATTATTAAAAATGGTGTAATCTATGTGTACCTATAACTCGAACTTTTACTTAGAATGTCGATATCACTGGAGTGTTCTCTGAATTAAATATAACACAAGGTAGATATACAGTAAACCACAGAATTATTGACATAGACAACAATTCAACAATAATATCTAAAATGCTGAAGCAATAAAAGAGTTTCAATATTTTTTCAATCAAGATACAGATAATATTAAAGACTATCTACTTCTTAATAAAAAGAATATCGAAACTCTTTTAATGGCTTTTTATTTTGCACGTATCTAAGAAATCGTTACCTGTGCCAATAATTTTGTAATTCACTGCAGTATATATATATATTTTATTCCCATCTGGCTGTGATAGTTTTCCTTCGTTCACTTTTATACCTTTTATCAGCACTATGCTACAACACCAACGAGTCACGCCAAGTATTCTTCGAAAGAGTTCTTCATGCGGTCACTGTTGGAGCAACACTGTTCAGAACTCAAGGAGGGATATTAGCATCTGCCTCCAAGTTCAGAATACACAGAAATTGCACGGTATGTAAATAAGAAAAGTGGGAGAGGTGGTCGAACTTCCAGATACTCGTTTCACCCTGTGCAAGATTTATGCTTGAATAAGGACAGAAAATTGCTATGGGGTCCGCATCCCTAGTAGATACACCGGTTTCCAACACGATCCTTTCCATTTCCTTCTTAAGAATCATTTGGACGATGTTTGATATATTATGTTTTTATTTAGATTATTATCATGTAATATCTCGTCACAAATTTTCTTTAAGTATGACCATTTTAGGGAGAAGTAGGGCCTTTTAAAATGATACGCTCTGTACAAAGTTGGCCTCTCTGCGAAGAGATGCTCAAGTTTCGAGGCGATTTTATCCCATCTTCCCGTCGAAAACGACAATGTGCAGCGAAGTTCCAGCCCCTAGTGCTCATGAATGTTTACGAAACTTCTATTACTTATCGCCGAACTACATAGTTCGCTTCGATTCAAGGGAGTCCCCCGTAGCGAACGAAATAACTCGTCCCTTTATCCGATCAGGCAGCGAAACTGTAGTTAGCAAATTTTATCCCGGTTCTATTAACGATTCAAGACAATCAGAGTAAGTAATGAGCAGAGACTGAGTGTTGTAATTAAAAGTGTGGCTTTTAATAGCGATGAGTGTCTAAAGCAATCTGTTTGGATATTATTGTTAAAAGCCTTGTAGATCTTGTAAGCCTTAATTTCTTAAATTTAAATCAGGAGAATCAAAGAATGCTCCCGAGGATCTACAAAATTTTAAAAGTCTTAGATCTTGAGAATCTAAAAAAATTGTTAACTCTTTATGAGTTTCGAAATTCTTGATGTCTCAAATTTGTAAGTGTTTTTTTTAACTTTTCCAAACTTTAATGTCTCTAATCTTGAAAATCAAAGAATGAACTTGAGAATTCAGAAAATTTAATAAACGCGGGAATTAAAACCAAATACTTAAATAGGAAATTCGACGATTTCACGTGTTGGAGAAGAATTGAAAATATCTATGGACTTTTGAAAGCGCAAAATGTGGTTAGATATGTTTCACGAGCGTAACGTTGGCGATGTTAGCTTTCATGTTATCTGAAAATTGCGAGAACAGAGTCCACGAGAGCTGGGGAATTCTTTACTCAACGAGGCTCGTCGAAAAAGGGGAAAGGAAAAATTTCAACACGATACATTTTCGCAGCCACGCGATTCACGAAGCGAACGTTTATTCCGCTCGGTTTATTTCACGAGTTATCTCTTTGATAAGGAAAATACCTTTGTTATACTATCAATGTGTGCATCGATCGATGACAGAGGATCGCGTAGATGATCTTTACTTGGCTAGACTTAATATTTAGACAGTGAAACGCGATATTTGCAATTCTATAATAAAGGCAATTGCGAATTTGAAGCTGCAAAATTTGTGTACTCGAAATATACATGTAGACAATTTTGATGTGCAGAGAAAATACTCGATTGATAATTCCTCTAAATAACATTTTGCTTCGTTTATTTTAATAATCTGCGGCATCTGAGTATCTTCACACATTTTCAAAGATTTGTAACACACCTTAATTTAAAAATTATTTTGAATCTCATAAAATACCTCCAATTTAGAAATTGTCTTCAGTTTTGCAAAATATCTTGATTTTTGAAAAGATAGGGATATTACCAGCACACTTCAACAATTTCCCTAAGCTGTAATGATTTATGCAGCTTCTTAGCTACTTACAAGATTAACACAGAATTCAAAATTATAACTATACAACCGTCTTTAAAATTCGGAGTCTGACACAGATTCCATTTAAAACTATAAAGTATTATTCCTAATATATTTTCAATAATACCAGCAACATCCCACGAACTGGTAATTTAATTCTGCGTTACTAGGAAACCGAAAAAATGTTCAAACGCTGAAAGATAAGAGAAGAGGATCCTGCATCTCATTGTTCCACTTCAAAACTTCTAAAAATAATATTTCCTTCGCGTCTTCGGTGTTTTAATATTAAATTCATCCTTCAATATAAAATTTTTAAAATGCGATTAGCGGCGTGTAACTCATTCAAATACATTTTCTCATACACATCAAATATGTACTATATTATGATGCTAATTAATAATAATTTAGAGACAATAATATTCCCTTTCAAAACTTTAGAAATCATATTTCCTACATCTCCTGTAGGTCCTACATCTTCTATTTAAGAATTAATTCGTTTTATAGAAACTTTAATATTCAATAACCACCTTTAATCTCCGAGGATGTGTTATTTCACGCTTTAGAATACGCGTCATAATCAAAATACTGTTACTGTATTCTGTACTCGAAACGTGTATAGATTCGCGACGCGGCCTTTCCTAGTTGCGAGCGAGCAATCGTACGCCCTTTGAAGCGAAACAATTGCTGTAGCAAAGCGGCTCTCGGTTTTCCGCCGAACGGAAGAAATCGGGGGCGCGAGCGAAATAATTCGATTTGGCTTTTCACTCACCCTGAAACTCCTTCCTGGCCGCACTAACGGAAGTGACGATGTTGGCCACGTGTCCAAGCACAGTGGCGAACAGCAGCAGACCGAATAGCAGCTGAGCTATCACGAACATGTACTCGCCTTTGCTTCTTGGTCTGAAAATAAAAGAAAAAAAAGGGAAACTCGTATTTAATTTGACAGACCAGATGTATCGAATATTTTTAAAACGGTGATATACCGTTGATGACGCAGTTTTTTATTAATTACGAAGAAAAATCGAGAGGTAAGGTTTCGAATCAATTCCCAGCAGAAAAAAAATATTTAGCAAGGTAGATCCTGCTCGATTAAAATAAAAAGAGGTAAAATTCATGGGCTTGATAGTTTACGAGACAAAAGTTAATTTGTTTTGCCTGTTTTCGTGAAAATTGTATTTTCTAAAGAAATTCAAAATCAGCAGAATAATGACTCAAACACCCCCCTCCCTAATTTTATCAAAATCCCTGGCATACGTTACTCAAAATAATCATTTTGTTCTTTAATGACTTTTATGTTGCGCACGCATTACACATTTCCATCGTCAGCTTAATATAAGGACTAATCTCATTGACAGAATAAATACGTGAATAAATAATGGTACCTGGGTAGATCACCTATGGTCGTGAGCGCCAGTGTGCACCAGTAGTAGCTCTGCAGATATTGTTTCACAACGTCCGCGGTCTCGGAGTCGCTAAACACCCAGTTCTTGCTGCCGAATCCGTTGTTCTTATAAATAATGTGATAGAGGCACCCGTTCCAGTGAAAGATCACCAGTAAGTAATGTATCAAGGATGTGGAGCGAAATAAATTCGGATAGTTGGTGTGTCGCTCGGTTCTGTCCATGAACGCCCAGAACCTGCGTGACAATGGATGAACGAAATTATACGAGATTCCAGCGCGATCGTCGTAGCGCGGCGATAAATTTCGAAATTCCTATTAAAACATTACGCGCTAAAATGCCGTGGTGGTTGGCGAGGAATTTTTGCGCAGCCAAGAGGAAGAATAGTTGTCAAAGAATTCGCGTTAACTAACTGCGTTTTGCTTTCTGTCTGGTCTTTTATTCATTCGTATATCTATGTATCCGTGTTTGCTTTCGTGAATTCGGTTGGAAACGATCTGGGCAAGTGTTTTGTCCAGTTTACGTAAGAATTATCTTTTTTGTACCTTTTGTTGAAATATTAAATGGGTTTGAAATGGAAGATTGCTGTGTTGTTGCATGGGATATTATATATTTAATAATGTGGCTAAAATGCAGTGTACTAGTGTCTTTTACGTTTGAAGAAATGTCTGAAATTGTTTCACTTATTTGCCGAGGAAGAACTATGGCATGCTGTTTCGTGTTTTCTGGTTCCTTTTGTAGAATATATTGCTTTTCTTTTATTGTAAGTGAATTGTGGAAGATTTGGTACTTGTTTACGGGAATTTCTGCGGAAGTAGTGGTGTGCTATCGTTGCAACAGACGCACTGTCTACGCAGAAAGGGATATGAATCTCACGAGACCAGACATTTCTGAAATGCAACCGAAGGGTGAATAATGTGCTTTGCAGAGGTCTTGCAAAAATGAATGTATGGAGCATGTTATGACATTTCTTCCAATATTCAATGATTTCTCTTTCTATTCTGTGAACATTCTGTTCTTGAAATTTGAATAATTGCAAAGTAATAATAAAAGTTGGAATTTTGTTTGTTATATTGTTAGAATTTTTGTCAAGTATCCATCTAAATGCGAATTCGATAATTCATGCATAATAATTACTAATTAATATCCTTAGCGACATTAATATTTAAAGAATCTGTGACGAAAATGAGAAAAATAATTATGGTGTTCATATACATGAGCAGATAATTTATTACTGTGAAAATAATTATGAATAATGAGGAATAGATTCTGGATACGTTATAAATTCACATACAGAGGGAGTCAAGCAATCTGTAGGTGATCATATTTCTTTTACAATTCAAGATGTAAAAAAATAGTGCAGGAGAAAATTGTACGATATTACAATGTCTATCTTTCTATGAAATTCTTTTCCTGAAGACTAAAGAAGTCCTAGAAAACAGACATTGTTATATCATTATTTAACATTTTCCTTAGCAATATTCTATATCTCGTATTAACAGAACAGTTTCAATAAACGTGGGCCTAAAAACTACTTTGAGTTAAAAAGCAGAAGGAATATGTAGGATTGTTGTTAATAATTTTATTTAATTTTCTTCTTTTGTGTAATTATTATGTCAGAAAATTAAACAGGGACTGTTCACAATGGATGCCATTTTGACCATTTAGCATAATGTCAAGGAACAAGAGACACACAGGCATTAGTAACAATTTACTTATATTTTTTGAAAAAAATGAGAATACCATTGGGTCAAAAGTAGTGGTCACAGTAGGGCTAACTTCACCTAGAAACTTCACAATTCCCCCGAACATCTACTCACTCACAAGTCTACTTTTCTGCGTCACCTTATGTTTCTATAACTACCTGCTGTTCAGTTCCCTCAATTTCGATAATAAGAATACAATTACCCATATCATCTGGATAAGAACTAGTCCTTCGTAACAAATTTGTGAGTCACTGTGTACCGTAATGCACCAAACTAAAAATACATCTTTAAAATAAATAATTTTCTTGACTCCTCTCTATTAGAATTCTTTTGCTAATCTCAAACTACAGGTTGCACTTGTGAAATTCTCTGGCACGATTCCCCTGCGTGCATTATAAATACGAAGTAACGTGGTCAACGACTTACCGATATATCTTTACGAGTCTAAAGCTTCGCAGTATACTGTTGAATCCTATAGATAAGTATAAAAAGTCGAGGGGCAGCAGGCACAGGATGTCCATGTAAAAGGTGGTGCTGTTCGTGTAATGGTTCCGAAGCTTCGTCGCGTCGGTTTGCAACACGCCGTCCTCCAAGTATCCCGTTCGTATGTGAAACACTATGTCCAGCACGTATAAAAAATCGGAGAAGTAGTCCAAGCAGAACCACACCCAGCGTGTTTCGCCTGTGTCACACAGAAATCCGTTTTCCTTTTTAAAAAGCCTACCGAAGGGTACCGATCCACATTCATCCCTTATAAATTTGTATTACACAAGCTTCGCAACGTCTAATTCTCAACAGCCAACTACTGGGAAGTCTTAGCGGAAAGGAAAATACGAAAAACGTGTTGGAAAGGTTTACGAATACTTGCAACGCACGCATTAGGGGACTGCCTAATAGTATAAGCAGTTGATGCATGTTAAACACTGACTAAAAAAACATTGAATGGAAACAACAGATGGATTCGCATAAAAGAAAGACTAACCGTTTATCTCTTGGAAGGCGAACCTGTAGATGATGACCCAGAAGTTGTACAGGAAGGCGAGGGAAACCACCATTGACCAATAATAGCAGAGGCGGCCCGCAGGATCGAAGATGAAGGACCAATTCGGGCCACGCGCACGGAATCCCTTTGTCCCTGGCTGTGCAGGGTAACCCCTGCTACCGCGTTGCTGCTGTTGTTGCTGCACCGTGTACCTCCTACGGAAGAACAGTTCAGCAAATTGTAATAGTAGCACAAGAACACAGGGTACAGTGTGGACGCACAAAAATTTTCAAGTTGAGCCGAGAATTAGTTTCTGAGATATCCCTATACCGTCAAGGACCCAGTTCCTGATCACTTAAGATGCAAAGGATGCAGTTTCTGATCAACCTAAAACATTTTACTATGAGGTATCAAATGTTTGCGTATAAATTTAAAAATTCTTCATAATTATTTAGTAATTTTTTGGAATAAATTATTATCGTGATAAACTTATTATTTGGTATTTATATACTAAACTGATCAGGAAATGGGTTCTGATCAGGAACTGGGTCCTTGACGGTAATACATTCCTTTCGCTTTAAAGAATGGTGTCCTCCCCATCCACTTTTTAAAATATTCCTCCACGCACTACCACACTTTGTCAACAGACCCTTCGCCTATTTATTCAATTCCTTTACTACGTGACGTAGACTGCTCGCCCATAACGTACCCACTCGACACCCTCCACCCTGCCGCGGGTATTCGTTGCTAGATGGTCGTCGTTACGAGTTACTATCTGCTACTAGATACCCATTTGCCCCCAAACATTTCCCTCTGTCAAGCTCGGTGCACGCAATAAAAATTACACCGCTCTACTGTACGCCCCCGCCACTTTATACCTCGTGCGCCCAAGCATCGCGTTTCTCGTGCTAGGGACACCAGGATGGATACAACGGGCGGGCGCAGCAAAGTTGTTTCGCTCGCCAGGCACCGAGGCAAGTTTCTGTTTATCTGGCTGCGTCAAACTAGTTAGGAGTTGAACGCTTGCATGATGTAACTGCTGCATAGCATAACTCAAATCACCGGGTGTCTGCGCGCGTTTCCCTCTCTCTCACACATCCTGTTCCACATAAAATTTGCCTGCTGAAATTACTTCGATGAAAGCAGGGAAGTATGGATCTCGCACAG
The DNA here is from genome assembly GCA_963971345.1 of Andrena flavipes. NCBI lineage: Eukaryota > Metazoa > Arthropoda > Insecta > Hymenoptera > Andrenidae > Andrena > Andrena flavipes. Next base: position 8,322,851 of record OZ020481.1, read on the forward strand.
CTACAGAGATGTATGTAATATTGTCGGATTCTGTAAGAAGTGGAAATTGTCAAAAAAGATTCCAAATCACGAGTCTATTTTATTATTCAAAAGAGAGTTGACGTGGAAATAAATCTGAATTTCCCATGATTCCTAATCCCAATAAATGGGGCGGCTTTTTTATTGGTCTGGGGACGTTTCGTGGGTATACTATTGAGTATTTAGGGAGAAGTATATCAGAGTATATTTTGGACACGCGTGTCGACTTAGAAGAGGGTGAAGAGAAATGTGTGACGTCTGAATCTGAATCTTAGCAATTTCAGCGCTCAACCTCGCAATATTTTCTTGTGCGTTTAGAATTAAATTGTATATTTTGAGAGACCAAAACGCATTCGTGGAACATCTGTATTTAGGAACTGTCCATTTGAATGTAAATAATTAATAATAATATTAATTAATTCGTTGCTTAACCTCGGGGTATTGTTTCGGAGAAATTGTTGCTATAAATTTCATTCGTAGAATGCAAAGAATAATTTAATCTCATAAAAATCAATACCTTTGTTAGCTCAACCTATATTGGAAATTTGGGAAAAGTGATTGGAACGTTATACTGATAAAAGGTACAGGCTGTTCTAATATTCGTGAAAAAGGGAGTTCTTCGTGAAAAAACAAAGTATTGGAATAGAATTTTTTTATTCCTTCCTCATCCCTTCGTTATCGAAGGAAACAACTTTGAATATCTGAGTCCTGAGACTCTACATATTTATTATTATTATTTTATCGTCGTTACTAACTACATAATCCAGAAATATAAAAGTTGAACGGAATTAGAGCATACAGGCGAGGCGGAGTCTTAAAACTGTTATATTTAATCTCGTTTCTCGAAGGAATTAAGGGATCTCTTTTCTGGGTAGTTTAGAGAAATATAAAAATTCCGGGATAAAAGGAATATTGTGTATTTAGGAGAATCATAGTTCTGTTGAATGTTTAATTTATGTAAAATATTGCAGCCTTCAAAGTTTTAGATCACGTAATAACCGATGAAGCTAAAGGCTGACATTTTAGTTAGTTCAACTTAAAAATATTTCAATAAATTTTAATTAGTGAAACCCCTTTTACCAATAAATTTAGAGAGTTTTGCAGAGGATATACCATTATTTCAACTTATAAACAAAAGTGAAAAATTGTTGGAACTATAACGAGCTTTGAGTTTATGTTTTTAACAGTTGAATTTCTCTGTTACGTTTAGCAGCGAACGTGACTTCTCTAACAATTCAATAGCTGGATATTCTTTCTTGGAAGTGAACGTCTAGTGCAATTCTACTTCAATGTATAAGCACTTTTCGTTATGAAAGTACTTACGAGGAAAGAGCTGTGAGATATTGCAAGACAAGTATGGAAACATTCCTTTCTACGTGCTCAGATATCCACATCTACTATTATGGTAGGATCTTAGAAGAATGACAGTACCCACAAGGGAAATACAGAAGGCTATTACATTCAGCTCACCCATGTTCTCCAAAGTTTGCATATAGTTAGTGCACAGCATGCATAATAATACGTTAAACGCATAGGGAACGCTACGAAAAAATTTGCGGGAACATGTAAGTTGTCATTTTTTAAAAAAGTGGACTTAATACACTCTGGCTCTGGGGTCCAGGTATACATTTATAAAATCTGGGAAGATCAAAACTTTAAACTTGATTTTCCGAGAAAGGCTTGAGCAGTGTACCATGTACTTTTGAAAAAAAAATAGTTTTCGAGTTTCACTATCCCCCCAAAACCGGTTAAACAGGTTTTCGAATTTTTACAAAAAAGTATATTTAAAACAGAAAATAAATATTTGTACTTATTTTAAAATTTTTCAGTTTTTTTCAATATTTATGGAATTACAAAAATATAACAAAATAAAATATAGGTACCCTATGTATACAAAACCAAATAAATAAAACAAAATTAAAATAAATAAAATCCGTACAAATCCGTACAATTTTTGAGGACATTTAATGTTTATGGATTCACAAAATATAACACAATAAAATACATTGCATGCAAAACCAACTGAGAAAACTAAAATTAAAATCCGTAGAAAATATAAATTATAAATTTTTATTTTATTTAGTATTTTTCTTCCGTAAATATGAACTCATGAAGATTAGTTTTACAGTAAAGTGTTACCTACTACAATATGCTTGTGTTCGAGGAGATTGCATGCCAAAATGTTAACGTTTTTAATTAAATAATTAATTAAGTTTTAAATAGTAATTCTACTACATAAAACCGTTTTTTTTAAATTTAAAAAAAGGCTTTCGAATTTTACAAATTTATAAAAAACAAAACGATTATTAAAAAGCCTAACAGTTCCACTAGAAAAAATGATATTTCAAAACTTATCTTAAAATATAAAGCAGAAAGCTTCTACGTTTGTGTGTTTGCTTTTCGCCTAAAAACTTTCGAACGATAAACTCTAGAATCACAAAACGTGCCTCAGCTCATTATGCCTAACTAATCCAGACGAATGTAACCATTTCCACAAGAAAACTAAACGAATTTTTTTTATAAAATCAGAATTAAAATTTCGGACCAAGCCGAGTAGTAAAGCTAGTATCCCATAAATTGAAGTGTCATAAAATGACACTTAAAACTGATGTTATGCATCCAAGTACCTAAAACTCTACGTTTTAAACTTTCTTCTGACCACTGGATACCACAAACCCAAGTAAAACCTAATCAAATCCCAGTCCCCAAAGCGTTTAAAATGATCCCAGTAGTAAAACTGACCTAAATTCATCCTACAGATACCACTTCTAGCTCACCATATCTTTACCACCAAATATACACCTACAAATGATTTCCTGTTTACCCCATTCTGTACCATACACCTCAATCAAGCTACCTCTACATATGTACATACATAGACAGGCGAAGCTCGATCACCGAGCTTCAGGATGCTGGAGATAATCGATCCTGTATACTCACGTCTCGGTGCCGTTGCAGCTGCTGTTGCTCAGATGATTGACGGACGCCGGCGTGTGCAGGTGGGACTCGTCGCGCGAGGACGTGAGCGCCACCGTGTACGGCAGCTTGAATTTTCCCTTCAGGTGGTCCTTCTTCTTCGGCTTGCGGCTTATGTCGAGCTCGCTCGCCCCACGGTTCACGTAAGCCCCCTGTAGCGAGTCGCGGGACGAGCTGAAGTATCGCTGCGACACGGAGTACACCTGCACCCAACCACAGTTTACTAGTTTTTGTCAGTCGATGCACTCTGGATTTATGGCCGCCGGGTTCTGTCGAACGCGCTTTCGATTCGACTGGCCGGGGGGTCGTAGCTGGGTGGAACGCGGCAAATAGGTATACGGCGGGTGGGTGTGGAGGGGGGAGGGGGTGGTTTTTTGCTCGCGCTATCATCGCGAGAACGAATGCCGCGATTAAAAAGTGAGGTCGGTGGACGTGATTGAATAGCTACAAGAGAGACGGCACGAATAAAAAAAGGGGGATGGGTTTTTGCGAAGGAAGGTCCGAGAGGTCGCTTCAGGAAGTTGATACGGATAATTTATTTGATTAAGAGGGAGCTTTATCCTGCAGGTGAAGGATCTGTCCTCCCGCGCAATTGGACCCGGTTTTTACACCACGCGCGCAGAATCAAGAATCTCTTCGGTTTTTTCTCTCTCGCGATTACGCGGGCTGTGTGCTGTGGCCGCTGTTCTCCGTTCGCCTTGTTTTCTTTGAGTAAAAGAAACGAAATTGCCTTTTAGGGTAATGGAAGGGATGCGGCGGCGGAGTAAAGGGGGGTGAAGAGCAATGGGTTAGGTAGAAGAAAGTTGGAGAGAATGTAAGTGGAATCGCGAGTAAATTTCATTGCGCTGAATGTATGTATTAGAATTATTCTTTGTCGAATGTATGAAGGCCTTGTGTGGTAATAGAAATGTTCTGCTTTTGATGCAGGTAACGGAATTATTAACGCATTAAGCCCTTGGCGACCGCCTCCGTATGTCCTACGGGACCTTAAATTTTTCACATGACGCCAGCGTCAGTACCAGACACGGACCTGTGCAACTGGTTGCTTATGCTGTCCCTCTGTTTATAGAGGGTGACTCATTTAAAGCGAGCCAATCGAATATCTTCGAAGCTGGTGAACATAATAAATTCGGTATTTGTGTATTTCACTTGCGCAAGTAAAAAACATTGCAATCGTATTAAAAATCACGGTAAAAACTACTTTCTATACATAGCTATTTATTGTACGTTTTCTATAGTGTACAAATTATATACGTAATAATAAAAGAGCCACTAAATATTATTGAAAAATTACTGGATTTCTACCATATTTATGTGCACTGCTATGGGAATACTTTCTAAGTAGAATTCTCATGCATTTATTTGTTTTCCAAAGGTTTTTAGCCTCCTGGTATGCTTGTAGCTATCGTACATTTTAAAGTAAATACCTGGAGGAACAGTTTTTATCCATGTTATAAATTACGTCGCATAAAAGGATTGTGAATTTAAGAAAATTTCATGGCTAGCATCTCTACGATATTACTGTGAGTATTTTCAGTTCAATATTTACTATTTCCTACATTAGCGTGTCTAGTGGACAAAATATCAGTTTAATCAGAAGGATATCGTGCAGGATATCCTTTTCCAATCACGTGCCATAATTATGCTGTCTCGGCTAGACCTTTTGTCACTTGAGAAACGGCGCGTAATGTACAATAAAATTCTTTGTTTGTCCAGATATTGTCGAGCTATTTAATTTTGATGTACCCGTCACAGAATTTCGACAGCACACTTTATTATACATATATTGAACCATATCGCATACTATACGAGAAATTTGGTCGCATTAATTAATGCTACAATATGTGTATCCATGCGAATAACATGTGTAACTTTGTCGACTTTTTTGTGATACACCGGATGAATTTAAAAATCAGTTATGCAAACTTTGTGATGTGTTGATAATCGTCGCTTATCAGGTGCATATTTTTCGTATCTTTGGTAAAGGGTATTGCCCATTAATAAAACAATAATAATAAAATACATATGTGTAAAACTCAATCCCATCTGAAAGTACAATCACTGCTAATAATAATGTTTAACAAAAGAAAACGCATAAAGGCTGATTTCAGCTGGCATTAAGCTGAACCTAAATAACCCTTCGGTGAAAGCTAATGAAATAGCCGCCAAGAATAGGCAAAGTGTCACTAGTAATATTACCTGTTGCTGCTGATGATAATAATGATGCGTGGGCGTGTCGCGACTCATGCATTTACCCCCGACCAGCTCCAAGAGGCTTTGCCTCGAGGGCAGCGCGCTCCTGGAAACGTTGTCCGCGCTTTTCGTGTCCTCCTCCTTGTCCCTTCTGCCCCCCGCCTTGCCGTCCACCGCCCTCCCGTGTTTGTCCTCGCGGTGCTTCTCGCCCCCGCAGCTCAGGGCGGAAGCGGAACCGCCGCAGTAACGGTCCCTCGCGCCGCCGCCGCTAGTCGACGTGATCACATCTGAAACGTCAAAGGAACGTACCCTCAGCTTTTTTTCGTCGCTGATAACGAGCTGTAAGGGTGGGCCACTGGATTCGTTCAAACGGTCAAATATCCCGGCTGGGGCAACGTTAAGCATCGTGGAATATGGTGGGAGGATCGATGCCACGAATTTCAGGGCGATTTCAAAGGAAAATAAGTAATAAGAAAGTTCAAGGAAATTTAAGTGCAATTGTGATTGAATTAAATTGTATCTAGTAAATTGGTTTGGAGATTCGTAGATGTTACAATGTATTTCGTCTAGATGGAAAAAATTCAGCTGCTGATGTATAATAGTTAGTGAAATTGTGAGCATATTAATTAATTTCGTTCAAAGGGCTTTGCACAACTGTGCTTATGTGACTGAAATGAATATTTTTCATCAAAATTCAACATACGGAGCTCCCTTTCGTGTCATATACGGATTTGATATCCATTTTAAATGTTTTAAATTCTTTTTGTCAGTGTAAGGAAGGCTATAGCTATCTACATTTAAATAATATTGCTGATCATCTTGTACTTTATGAAGCTTCTTTTAAATAAAGCAGTTCATAGTTTAAATAAACTACAAGAATTCTCCACCTCTCCCTCCGATGGAATGAAGTCTTAAGGGAAAGAAGTATATGCATGGTCAGACAAATATATCTCTTTGTAATTTTCAGGTCTCCAGCGAATGTTGTCCGAATCGATAAGATCTTTCGAGACATGTTAGAATTTTGCACGCTCTAATTTTGAACGCACTCTCGATTCGTTGGAATCGATCGTACGGCCAACGGTCGAATATCGCGCGCTGGGCATCGTTAAACATCCAGTAACAGGCGGGAGATCGATGTCAGCTATCAAATTTCAGGGTTTAACGGACGACGTAATAATTAGCAGAGCCGGTGCGCGAAATAGGATGGCTGGGTTACGACGAAGATGATGGAGGGCCGAAGGGGTGAGAGTGATTGTCAGTTCTTTGGTGTCCTCTGAGGCCAGAAATAGTAAAGATAACTTTGGAGTGACGGAGCTGGCTTTTGTGCATTGAACTGTGTACGTTGCTTCTCCCTTTGAGGTATAATAAGCAAAGGGAACAGAGTTATATGTCGAAACTGACAGAAGATGGAAATGTTGCAGTTTCATTGTTGTTTTAGTTTGTTAATTGGGGAAGAGAAGTTAATGTTTGTTTATTGGATCATGCGTCGCATTTAATGTGAAATCTTCTGGAGTTTCTTTAGTTTCTAGTCGAGAAATAACCCGTTAACAGATTAATAAGTACATATTACCCGTTATTAACAGATTAATAAGTACATATGTCAAAATGAAAAAGAAGAAGCATGAAACGGAAGATTTCTTGCAACTAGAGTTCGAAGGATTTCCCCAGGGCCATTTCACATAAAAGAGATCACTTTACGCGAAAAGTGCTATTAATTCGATTTTTAATAAAATTGAGATGTAATATCAACCACATGAAACTGGGAGAGGTTTAAGTCATCCTTTTGTTGATTTACAATTTGTTTAAAAAATATTGACGACTGTTGCAATGTTTGGAATGTGTAGCCTAGCACGAAGCAGGCTCCATAAATAAATTTATATCCTCGAAATTATTAACCATACGCATTTCATTCCGTTTTCATTGTAATCGAGAAGCTTTGAATTTTTCGGATAAATTTGCAATATGTACGCTTTTGAAATATTGAATTCGGAGTATTTTGTGTATTCTGAATGCACATGCGTACACAGTTATAGGTAACTATCCATTGCTTTGGTTAAAAATATCATTCCTGAAATGTTGAACTCATATAGCCAGAGCGGTATTTAAAACTTTGCATACCTAATGTAAAATGGGCAATGAATAAAATGAACCAAATGCACCCTGAGAGAGAACGTATTAAGCTTTGGAATTTTTCACTCTTTGTCTAACAGGGCTTCATGTCTAATTATTATCGCCGGGAGCTAGTGACGAGAGATATATTGCACGAGACTTCTCCGCTTTCAGCGCAACAGCCATAAATGCTTGGGACAGCGACGTCGTTCTCCATTCACAAAGCCCCGCGCATTTTAAATGCTTTCTCGCAGTGAACAAATCTAATGGAAGCTACACCGACGACGAGGCAATCGCAATTGAAGGATACATAACGCAGCAGGTAGGACTGCTGCTTATACAAAGTATCTAGCACACGTCATATACCTATTTCTCCCTGCTACAAAGCTATTTTGTCACAAGTACGACGAATTGTATCATATTTCTAAATGGGACGATATTTTCTTTTGAATGAATCGATTCTACTCGTCGTTCTGCGTATAAACTATTTCGCTTGGTTCACGAAGGTAATTATTAGTGATCTTTGTTAAGCTATTACATACTAAGTATGTAATATAATTTCAGTTACTCCTACTAAGTATTTGATTATCGGGTTACTTGAAAATACCGAGGAAATAATGAGGATCACGTGTAGCAAAACCACCAAGCAATGCAAAGGTCTTAAATAGGTACGCTTTCTCAAACAGAAAAATGAAGAAACGAATAAGTCATCCGTCAAATCTCGAATTTAATAAAATCGCACTTTTTAAAAAATTTGCATTTTTCCATCTTCTGTTTCCGCGTGCGTAGGAAAGACCTCACTGTCGTTCCCTATACTAGACTACACTATCTTCCAATACATTTCAATTCCCCTAAACAAATATTTGATCATCATATTTCTTGAAGATCTTGAGAAAGTATTGGATCGGTACTGAACACGGCTCGTGTTTCGTACAGAATATCGTTTCTATAGGAACTGGCACTGACAGAACACTGTCGAAGCACGATTGAAGTGATTCCACGGACTCTCACCCCCTTGTAGAGTGTCAATTAAATTTGAATTTCCAAGATCTCGCGAAGGCTTTGATTCGTGCCAAAGTGGGATCCAAGGATTATATCGATCGAGGCGTAATGAAACAGTGACTCGAAACTGGCGCGAAGAAAAAGTAAAAGCGGAGAAATCCTCGAACTTCGCCTGCTGATGACTATACAGGCGCGAGAATGCTACTAATTGGAGCGAAGGGTTGCTTCAACTGCAGTAATTGCGAAGCAATTATTTGTTTCACTCGGAATTATTTGTCATCGCGAAGAATACACAAGAGGCTAGCAATCCTCTTCCGATTTGGCTTTGAATATTTGCTATCACCTCAACGTGATTCTCGATCTTTTGAGTTTTAGCGTCAGTGCACTCTTGGAATTGAAACATTTTTATATCATCCTCTTGTAAATTGGGTGCGTTTATGAAGGATTATTTTAATATTTCAAGCATTTAATTTAATTTAGTCATATTTTTACTGTTTTTAGTTTTTTTAATTTAATTTTAAATTAATTTAATTACAGTAGATTGGTTAGACAACCTTTTGGTAAAATTAATTACAAATGAGGTAGAAAAGCTTTCAACACCTTCAGTGACACATTGTTCACTAGTTCCTTTAAATTAGTTTAAATGAAAATGAAAATTTGTAAAAAAGTTGTAATTACGAGAAATTTCAGTGTAATTTCTGAATATTGCTGTGTAATTGTTATATTACTTCCGAAGGTCTTACAGAAAATCTGAAACACTACGGTAGCACAGTTCGTGTGAATAGTCGTTAATATCGATTATCATATGATCTTATTAAAGAATTACACAAATATTTATGATTATAGAGTTATATAGAGTTTCAGTAATTATAGCAGAAGCCGAAGTCGTATATTTTTCGCTTCAAGATATTTCATCGTTTGCGTTGCTGCGCAAAAGATACAAAAAAGTAAATAAATTAGATTCTCCTAAATTGTTTGCGCGAGAATTCTCTGTACTGAACAGTACAAGCAAAGTCATAAATTCAAATTTTCCAGTCGCTTTACTCGGATCACATTCGCAATTCCATTATTACTGATTATTAGATTATTCTACAACATTTGTCAGAGAGGATTTGAATAGGAATTATGTCATCCATGGTGATTTTAGTGCTTCACTTTTATTACCGATACCACGTGATTCTTTTTCCGTGTCGTTTGAAAATAAAAGCAGATTTCAGCCTGTCGGTCGGTTGGCTTAATTTACGACTTTCATTTATTATCGCAAACAAGCCATTCTCCCTTTTCATGCAGGATACTTCCGCCGCTAACTTCCTTTTATGAACGCCTTCATAACCTTGCGCTCAAATACCATTGTCTCGGGAAAAAAAGATTAACGATCTTCATAGATGTTGCCCTCCCTACGATAAAAATTTATTAGCGAACCGCGACTGGAGAACGCGCGATGTTGTACCTATTTATCCTTCTCATCTAGAAACTCGATTATCCGAATCCTTCGTTATCCGAAATCTTCAAGAGGCACAAAGCTTTTGAAAATTATACTTAAAAAAGAAAAAAAAAACGAAACAACGTGGTAGCTTTAAGCGTTGATTTCACCACTTTGGAGTGAATTTCCGCAGAAAAAAATGGCCCCTTTCATATTCCAATATATTCACACTAATTTCGGTGAAAATCAGAACTTTCAGGCTGGGAACGTTTCTTTCTATGTGAAATAATTCAAGTGAAAATTCTCCGATACTCCTATCCAGCCCCTCGGCAATTTATCAGAATTTAAACAAAATCATCACAGTTTAAACGCTGCTCGTTGGAGGAAACTCTGCGAGGCAGCTCTTTTCCCGTTCGCTGCGTCGCGCCACGATATCTCGTTAACGGTTTTAAGACCCCGCATCTCGATGAAGCGAGCCACTCCATTTTGTATTTCCTTGACATGTACCATCAAAAGCGTGGAAGTTCTATAAAGGTTGCATTCACTCTCGAACTTTCCCGATGAGAGTGTATCGCATTTCCAATATCCGGCCCGCCTTCATCCCGATCTCAGCCGTCTGCCGCAAGCGAACTTATTTTCCTGCCAACTCAGAGGCTTTAGAGCTGAAAAAGAAGTTCCGTTGGTTGGAGGCCCGCAACGGATGCAAATTAATAAAATATATTTGGCTTTGGTAGGGGGAATAATGTCTGTTTCGAGAACGCTATGCAGTGACTAACTTGAGATGTATTCAAGTGGCGCGTGAAGAAATATTCTTGAGAGAGGAAGCCGCGAAATGAGTTTTTGCTCAGACAATACAGGAGTGTATTTACTAGGACCCCTTAACTCAATCCAAATGTGTTCTTTCTCGCCTATTACAAGGCTATACGTATTTAGTCAGAGCCCCATACATTCTGGATGGAGCCTTAAAGTATCAATATTTTTAAAAATATGTAAAAAATATCTGTAAAATTCGTGACCTGCAGACATATACTTAGTGATGACTTAAAAACAACAGAGGACAAAGTTTAGCGGTTGTTAAGGGGAGAATCCTATTTTTTGTGCTAAAAACGTAGCAAAATTTGGGAATTTTTCGAAGAAACTAGAGATTCGATTCATCTGAATTTAGGACCATGTTTTTTTGTATCTTTAAAGAAGTCTTGCTGTTTTTTGAGTCCCAAAGTAGGATTCCCTCCGTAAGAGATAAAAAAATGCGTTATAGTCCTTTTCCAACCAGATCTCGTGTTATTTTATAACAATAATATGAACGGGATTGAAGAACGACTGAATAAGAATACAATTAATATTTACTAAGAAACGTACATTACTTTCCCAGCAACGAAATAACTTTAATCAACTTGGAATACGAGATCCCCTAATACCTACACAACGAATAACAATTTTTCCCGCAGCGCAACAAGCGATGTGCATTTGTAAACGTCGAAACATTGGTAGTCTGAGCAAAAGGAAAAGATTCTCGGCGTTACGAGAAAGAACACTGAACTTCCTCGTTCAAAATATTATCTCGAAGTTCAGCGCGCAGAAAAATAATCGATGGCGAGGTATTCGTATTAATCAGATGGACTAATGGTTGCACTTTCCAGGTTCCATTAGCGGCCGAAGCAATTTTGAGACTTCAAGCTGCTCTTCCGTCATCCATTATAACTTGAACGATATTGACAGGCGAATATCCGAAGGAATGTTTGACTTCGGCGCGAAGTTCGTAGCAACAGTGTTCTGAATAAAATACGATAAATATTAACTGCAGAATTCTATACCGGTGCCATTTTTGTGTACAACTTCTTAAAAAATTCATTGAAATTTATTCTACAGTTTCCCTTTTGGAATAATTAAAAATCTTTTTTATCGCAAACACATTTACTTCACTCAATGACCCCTTAAAACTCAACCATACGATTAACTCGAAGGCAATAAATGTATTAAAAGACTCTAAAACTAAGAATGAAATAAAATACCTAATACTTTGTAAAAAATCACTTTAAAAATCTCGTCGTCCTGACAACCTTTAGAATCTATCAGCACTGATAACTTTTGCGTTATATTCATCCATTATACCACCAGGAATCAGTGTCAAAAGTGGGATTCCATTACACTATTTCCATAAGCTATCCCCGAGTATCTCTCAAAGCATCAGTTCCAACAACAAAAAACGTTTTCCCGCATCAGCCGGTGATGCTTTGAAATCCCCGCCGAGGGAATCCTCTAAATTCCCCAAAAACGATTGCGTTTCCGCTTCACGGTTGTGTTTCAAAGCGGCCGTCGCTCTTCTGAATACATAACACGCGTTTCCCGAGCTTACAGCCCCGTGGAAAAAAAAAAGAAGAAGCACCGCCGCTTGTAGGCGGAATCCGGCGGAGGGAAATCGATATGCCTGCTTCCAGATAAATTCATGAGCTGGCAAACAAACTGAGGAGGGATCGGCTGGGGTAACTTTTAACGGGCCAGCCTGGGAACTCAGGGATGGCGCGGCCGCGGTACGTGTACGCTGAGGCGGATCGTAAAACAGACACCGCGACGAATGGGTATCTATCTTTCAATCACTGCGTACACTTTTAAGTCCTTCGACCGGCAACGCGCTTCGAATCGAACGTCTAGAGCCACGGGGGAATTTGCATTAACAAAGGACGATACCATACCTAATTTTTGCTTTCCACTAGAAACTTCATTGCGAGGGAATGCAGTCGGAGATATTGGAAGATTCTGTATGTGGTTCGGAATGTGATTCTTATACAAATGTTTTTGTAGATATACGTATTTTATTTATTTATGTAATGTTAGATTCAGAATTTACATTGATATAAACCTTGATTAATATGCTTTTAGTTAGTACCATCTACCAAGGAAAGCTTAATGGATCGGAGCTTGTAATAAAATCGCGGGGATATTAGAAGAATATTAGTTTATTGTAGTTACATTTGTGTAAGTGGAATGTTGAATTTGAAGCAAGATGGTCTATACGAATTGTATATAATTCAGAATGAAAAGAACTCGATTGAAGAAATTTGCATTGAATTATTTTATTTTATTTTAGTAATTTCTCCCTACTCTATCGCTATTATGTTAATTATCATTAAGCAGACCCACTTCGAGTTTCATATTTCAAAGTCGGACTAACTAGCTAGAGAGTATTAAAACAGTTTGACGGTTGAAATGCTCTTAAAGTGGTCTGATATTCTATTCATACGACTCAGGACTGTGTATGAGGTATAGATAGATGTTAAATCCGTAGGAAATGGCATGCCAACGTTAGAAGTGCAGGAAAACGAGTCTGAGACCCGTGCATTAAGGAGATAATATTGAACTACTTTGTACCTGCGATGAAATCAGGACCAGACCTAGATTTTGGGAAATTAAGAAACTATTCTTCGGTTGGTTCAGTTACAACACATCTCGAAGAAATATAACTTACCTGTAAGTATAGAAGTATAAAGTATCTTTGTGTTAAACCCCTTGCAAAACTCTGTAACAATTCAGTTATTCATTCTGTCAGTAAGAAACTACTTAAGTTTTGAGTTGTTCAATTTGTTCGAAGCAAGTGGTTGTCGCTACTCGTCGCACTATTCTTGAATTCTATCCTATAATTAGCATTCTGCCCCAGAAAACAACACCGTAAACCCTGGGAGGGAAGGTGCAAGTACACCCCCTATTCACTAGGCTTACGATCTTCTGCAACGTGCTGCTTTATGGCATCGCAAAGCACAGGCACACGTCAATGCAGATGTTATTGTTACGTTCGTACAGAAGCTGGAGAATGCACAGCCTCGCGGATCTGCCGAGCAGTAAAGCATACAGCGTGTGTTATTTCTAACCCAACAGGATCCTCGATCAAGCAACATTTCCGTAGGAAGGGCAACGCACTTTGCGCGAGGTGATCGCGTTGTTTTACTAACGAAAGAGCAATCACTAGTGATGGGAATATTAGTTCTCGATTAGTACTAATTTCTACCAACAAAGTAGCGTTGTGTCAAATGTATCTATATGTAAATACGTGACAGTGAAAGAGTACCGATTCCTAAGTAATAGCTACCCACTGAAACATATTAGCTAATTAGTAAATAATTACGTGCTGTATTTTCACAATCCTATATGGATATAACAGTGTCTGTAATAACAATTTCATATAAGGATTAGATGTTATCCCTAATATTCTAAGATACATTTTTACCACGAACTTCATTATTTATCTAGCAATAACTTATTTATTTAGCAATAACTATCTAATATCCACTGTTTCTTTGAACTTATAAATTACATAAAATGATTGCTTGTATTTTTTATGGCATCTACATTAATGCCACTTATCGTTAGTAATCACTCTGGTATGTTTCAATTTCAAATGTCGATACCAATCACGTTCTCCTTCAATGCGCTGAAGAAATTTCTTCTAAAGAAATTTTTCATTATCGAATTATTTGGAAGCCAAGAGAAAATATTGGACCAATCCCATCGCTAAGTAGGTATTACCTTCTGTCTGCAATGTAAAATGCGAAATCAACTTCGTTCTATTTGATAATACCTATACTGTTTCACGAGGATGGCAAAGGAGACGCTTGTGTTTAGCATGTTTAGTGTCAAGGAAATATTTTGGAGACAGGTAAGAAGGAAAATATTTTCTTTGGCTGCCGAAATTCACCGCGAATCTGCAAAATTGTAATTTCAAAATTCTGCTGTCTTTACTTTTACCTATCTCATTCTTCCGATCGATTTATAGTGACAAATTATTTACTTTAAGCAGAGTTGTTAGTAATATAAGACTGGTAATTCTATAATCCGACCTAAATCTCTACAGTTTATATAGATTCACTATTTCGAGGAAACGTACCATGCACCTGTATTTATATTGCATTTGCTAAAACATATGATTTATTGGTCACCAAATCTATCATCTCTGAATTTTGTGTTAGACTCATTGCACTTTATACAGTGTTACAATAAAGATATATTGCTATTATATTTTTACTATACACGTATATTCCATTATAGCAGCTATAGCACCTTCAAAATTGCAAACCTTCAAAATTGCAAACCTAACATTTCGCAGTGAAGTTTTTACTACCAGATATTTAATTACATAATTTTCAACTGCCGAATCACCCACAGTTAACCACAAATTTAATATGTTCGCGAACAAATTGTGTAGCCTTGTTTTTCATATGAAAATTAAGGATCAAGTAATGTCAACCTCGCATCAAGAAGCAAATGCGAGAGAGTGGTTTTCACAATTAGTTCTCCTTCCGAATTTATGTGAATAAACTCGTGAGTCATTGTATATTTTTACCTGACAACATAAAAATCTTTCGTTACAGAGAGTTTAAAGTAAATCACTGCGTCGATCCAGCTCGATTTCGCAACGCGAATTCTGCTGACGCTACCCTCGCATCTGCAAGCAACATTCCCAACAAAATTATAAAATTACAGGCACTGCAGATGTATCCCTAACGAAACAGCTTCGTGTCTTTACGATTCCTAAATCGCTAGGTATCTCAGCGAGATTAGAACTGCCACGGGCACCGCGCCCGATTTACGCGCCTCCCGCAATTTCATTTGCGTCCCTCGTTTCCTTGGGGGACAGCTTTCGAGCTCCGAATCGCCGACCGTTTCGAGTAAACACCCGAGCCTTTACGTTCACAGCTGGGAACTCGTGAAAAAGCGAAGTCGAATTTAACCGGAGAACAGACCCACGCCTCGCGCTCGTGAATAAACTTTCATTTTCGCACTGGACAGAGTTGTCACGGAAGATGAGCATCAGAAGGGAAATCGATGCCCCTCGGGGAACCGAGTGGATTTAGCTTTACGGGCCCACGAAATCGATATCTACACGGCAGAGAAATCGATCGCACTGTATTCCTTGGCTTCTTGTCATGGATACTGTTATTGTAAGTGGTAGGATTTATACAAAAACCAATTTTTTAAAAAAAAGATTATCGAATTCCACTATTTCCAAAAAAATCGGTTAACAGGTTTTCGAATTTTTACAAAAAAATATATAGCATGTAAAACCAACTGAAAAAACTAAAATAACTAAAATCCGTACAAATTTTTTTTTGTTAGTATTTTTCTTCCGAAAATATGAACTCATGAATTTTATATAAAAAAACTGTTTTTAAAGACCGACACACCCTAGTCAGTGATATGGCAACGTGTTAAGGTAGAGCTCTGTTGATGGCAGTAGTACAGCTAAACGGATAAGTAGACTTACCAGAGATACTATCCCAAGTGATATAAATCAAGATTGTTTACCCTGATACGTGTCTAAGAGCACTTTGATGTGAAAGTTTCAAAGGGAAAATGAGTTCTAGCTTCTTGCATAGTTGAATCCTAAATTCTTTTTAAATAACTGTATACTGAGTTTTCTGAAAGTTGCGTTAATTTGTGTAAATGCACAGGGATCTGGAGAAATATTCCAAATGGAGAGCAACATTTTTTAAATGTTTTTATGTAATGTACGTAGAGGCACGAAGAGTTAGATATTCTACTGTGAAATGGAATAATTCAGAAGTACCTTTGTTTGAAATATTTGTTTTAGAATTGTTACTCTTGTAGTAAATATAACAAGCAGAAATATTTCGGTACACTTGTCACCTTATTTATTAGGTATCATATAGGTACATGAAATAAAGAAATAAAACACAGATCTAAAAGAAATCGAAAATAATACAACCTGCTAGCTATATTCCTTCTAACTAAACCATACTTCGCCCATGAGATATTTAAAGACTCGAGATGAGACTCAGACTTTGCTTTTGCATAATTTGCATTTATAGAATCTGCAATTCTCTTTGCAAATGCTCACAATTTTCAATCCCCAATAGCCTGTTTCTACCCTTGAAAATTGAGTACCAACGTAATGAAGCAATATGCATTTCTAAAATTGTAATATTTAACTACATGTTTCGGAAAGAACAGAATCGATTCCAACGTTTCATGTTGATCGAGTATTGAAGTAAACAGTCTTGAAATCATGGTCGCCATGGGACTTTCAGCTCCCCATGCAAATGTATATTAAGCAAATTGAAACGATTGTTTGATAGTCCGCAAATATTTATGTAATTCTGTAATCAGGTAGCATTGGGGATATAACAGCTATCGCGGTTGCATAATCAGCTTCGCAGTTCTAATCGGACGGTGGTCACGCGAGATCAAGTAAGCTATCACGAATGAAATGAGCGAAACACGAATGTGTAATGCAGTTTGTAGTTGAAAGCTAAATTAAATTCGTGAAATCAGATCAGCTATAAGTAGCCATTAATTAATACTTTATTAGAAAACTGACAAGAATTCGATATTTTCGTCGGCAATACTTCTGCATTGTTTCTTGATACTACTTTCGTCGGATCTCTTTCGAAGATCACTTACAAACGTATAGATATTTTAAATAATATAGATACTTTGTCACTTAACAAACAGTTTTGTACAACTGAATGTAATAAATATATATATATGAAGCATGCAAGGTAAAACATAATTATTGCGCTGACAGGGTTTAAAAATATCTGGCATCGATATTCTCAATCTAATTATAATATAAGTAATCTAGAAATAAATGAGGTCAGTGGAGCTCCCAGTAGTCTTCCGAAGATACCAATTAATTACAAACGAATGAACCTTCATTACTCATAAAAAGTATAGATAGTCAAATTTCTGAGATAATAAATATTAGTAACTCTTAATAAAAATCTAATAAAGAATTTCATAAAAGGAAAGCCTCTGCATGAATAAATCAGTAAGCTTTACACTACAGTACTCGACCCTTAAGAAAATAAAAATGTCAAAATTAAATAGTAACGAGACATTATTGGTTGCGCTGCAATGTGTAGACGAGTTGCTACGATCTTCACGGAAAGAAGTCACCGCGCGTTTTTCATAAAAGAAAAGGTTCAAGAATAGCGGGGCAAACGTGGCGCGAGCTTTCGTGGAATTGAATTAAGATCTGAAAGTCAGAGGAACGGATTTCCAAGCGCTATGGCCTTCCTTGGCCATAGAGCCCGTAATATACATTATCCAGGAGCTTCTCGCAAAGGGCTCTGGGAACTGGCCGCGAAGGAAGGCAAAGATTTGTATCCCAAGAATTGGATTTGCAAAAGCAAATATTCCACTACGTTTTTCAAAGCTGCTTATATTCGTAAGTATTCTATAAAACTCGAGAAATAACTAGATACGGTCGTAGAAGAAAGAGGAAGCTCAGGGAATTTATTAAGGGGGAAACAAGGGGACTGGCCGGATAAAAGGGCTAATTTCGAGGCTCTGTTTTCGGTAAATCAAAAGTTTTTATAAAATACCTTTATCGGCATTAGAAACTACATATCTTGAACAATTTTTTCCCCAAAATATATAAAAATATTGATTATTATAACCACAGTAGCCGTGATAGACCTTCAGAACGGTAGCTCGAAAGTAAAAATTTATCAAATTTTGTTACAAATCTGAGCCAATAAATCAGGCGATAATTGAAAGCTATTGCAAAATTCATAAGCTTTTCCCCACATGAGTTTTCAGTAGTCTGTTGCAAAAAAATATAGAGAGTAATTGCTTCCATTAACTTGTAAGGATTTTAGGTTGGAACAATGGACTTGGTCAGTTTCACCAGCTAGCCAACGAATTGACCGTTTCAGAAATGACACTTTATCGAAAACTTGGTACCGTAAGGGCTTTGCAAGTTTCACAGCAGCCCGCATTAACGCTGCGCCCATTAAGGATTCAAGTAGAATCGTTCCACCGTACATTTATAACTTGAACCGTGCTCGCCGCAATTGGAAACAGCTTAACCTCATTATTCGTAATTGCGAACTGCAATTTCATCGTAATCCTTTATAATTGTGTCACCTGGGTGTGGTTATCGTTACGAGTTGCTCTAGCGTTTAACTGGGCCCTGTTCGATAGCTCCGTTGCTGTAACTCCAATTATTCAATTATTCTGCTACGCGCGAACCTTACGCAGAGAACGAGTAACATGTGTGAACTATGTGCACTCTAAATTATAAAATCAAGCAGATTTTAAACATCTGTGCTCTTGTTTCTTTTTTAAATGAGTGGTTGATAATTTCTCAAATTACAAGTCCGGAGTCTTCTAACACGTGATACTTATATATGTGGCTCACGCCTGATATTTCGGATTCGAAAACAACAAGTAGACGTAGAACGTTTAAATAGTGGGACGTTCGAATAGTAAAACATTTAAACAGTGAAATGTTCGAATAGTAAAACTTTTAAATAGTGAAATCTTCGATTAATAAATCATTTAAATAATGGAACGTTCGAATAGTACGATGTTCGAATAGCGCAGTACTCGGGTAACCAAAATTTTAGTATAACGCAGTTTGTATTGCAATGGAACTCGATAAAAAATAAACGATCCAACACGTACGATCTCCACTTTTGTAACGTTACTACACCCTCGGTGGACACAAATGCAAAATAATACTTCCTACTACGCGCGAAACAAGTGTTTCCCGTTGTTATTTTCTTTTTATGACTCGGCGGAGAACGGAATGCAGTTCTAAAATTTAACGGCTAAACTCGCATAAGCAAAAGGAAATTCTAATTTATGGAAGAAAGTTCCTATCGTAGCTCACCTTGTACAAGTAATCAGCTTGCCTTCTCACTGTACGATTTTATATTGTATTTTGTCCCATGACAGCGCTGTTTACCGTGACCCAACCCTTCATCTCAGATTGAATTCCAGTTCGGTAACCTTAATAACTACGAAGTACATATAACGTTTCAAGATTTCCCTTGACCTCGTGGTTCTGTGAATTCAAATTCGACGCTTCCAATATTTTCTGCCCGCCTCGATATCCAATCAGCTGTAATTTTATTAGCGAAAATATCGCAGAGCTATATCAAAGCAAAACGGATCACTTTCTGCACTTAATGTCAGGGATTTTTATGAAATTGAAATATGACGCGAGCCTCGCGAAATTAGGCGGGGCTTTCAGTCAGTATTTCGTGTTACGAATTTATTTTAAAAATATAGGCCGTTAAAATTTGCAATTTTTACCTATTTTCACGAAAATAGAGTATCTGTGGGTTTATAAAAATAAAAAGAAATTATTCGAGAAGGGCTATTCTTCTTTTGTAAGGTACATCTTGGTAATTGTTGATTATTTTGGAGATAAAAAATGTTTTCAAGAAAATATGCAGCAATTCCAAACTTCGATGTCCCGTATTTATGAAATAAATTCGAAATCATTGAAATGTGTGACAATTTAAAATATTAACTACAAATTGTACCCCCGTATCACGTACGAGTATATATTCCAAATAATATAGTATTTTCAAGTTTCAGTAATTTATTCTTATTATAAATTATTTTGCAATTATATTGGAATTATTCTCGTTCGCAATATTAAATTGAACAGAAAGAAAAAAGTGTAAGTCAAATAAAACCTCTTCTTCAATATTTCGCTTAAATTCATAATGCTTCCGTTCTTAATTGATATGGTGAAATAATTTCTACCTATAAAACGGTGCAAATGAAGCAAGACGAATGCTCATTTTCAATGCAGTGGTACTTATATGGCTGGAGCTCCGGCCGCGACTGAAATATTAAACTTAATTTACAAAGAATGCCAAGAGCCTCATTAATATTCACGTTATCGACGCAGAACGCCCCCACCCTCAGGGCCTATGTAGCTTAACATATCAGCCAATAATGGTACCAGGCAGCATCTATTGGAAATCATGCAACGTACATGTATTCTCCAATAAAATTATCGATAATGCAAATAAGATCACCAAGTAAAGCATAGTCGAAGCTGGATCTTAATTATAGTAAGTAAGATAACAGGGGAAAAAATATTCAGCTATTTTTCATGCAAATAAATATCTGCAATAATAGTTAAGAATACTGCCGCGATTTTCTAACGAAATAAACATTGATTATATATATGTTTAAAAAGGAGATAAGGTTACGTGTTAAGTCGAATGTTCTATTAAAAGTTTCTTAAATTCTAGAGTGTTTATTATTAACATTTTTATCAATTATAAGATTTTTCTTTAGCCATTTCTATTTTTATCTATCTTCCGTCGAAGAAGTTTCCGAAATATGAAATTCGTATTGCATGAAACAAAAAGGAAGCGAGGTGGTTTTCTTGCTCTTGGGCGCGATCTAGTCGTTTTCTAGGCTTTTTCGAAAGAATGAAAGACGACAGAATGGGGAGTTGTTCCAGATACAGGCTCATTGTTGGACACTCTCCCGCCGGAAGTGTGATGCGACCGAAGAGTACCATGTATAGAAGGTGGTCGTGGTCAAGCATGCACGAAGAGCGTGAACTACTTCGAAAAGTATTTTCTTGCTACTTTCATTTTCGAGACATTCAATCATGGTAAGATCCCTTTTCTTTTTTGCCCATTAAAAGTAGCCTGGATATTGAATTAAATTTCTCCTGTATGAGAGTACAACTTTGATAAAATTATTAATTCGTTAGATTGATAGTGTTAGAAATATAGTTTTCCTCTTTCGAAGGAAGTCCAATAAAAACTTGAATTTTCATTGTATAAAATACATTTCTCTTCAGAAAAAATATGAATTCTTTAAAAGTGTATATAACTATGCAAAATTATATTTAATTTGGCCCTTTAGAAGGAAATTCGGTAAAAATTTGAATTCCTATTGTATGAATTACATAAAGATTTCTTTAAAGTGTTATAGATAGCGAAAAATTATAATTATAGATAATTTTATAATAAAAATTCTTAGACAATAGATGCCTTAAGTTTCACGGCGTTATCTTCACATTTATATCTATCTCCAATCCTCCCAGTACCAGCACTTTTCCTTCAATTGATTTTCAAAACATTCGGATACATATTTTCGTCCTAAATACCGACAACCAAATCTAAATCACCCATTTTATAAGCAGAAATGCACCCCCATAATGTAATGAAAATAATCATTTTAACCTACTGATCGATCATTTTATCGCTCAATCACTTCAGCCACACAACCATTACTCTGGAAATTACTTATCGAAATCACCTAGTACAACGCTATTTCAAAAAGAGACAAATCATAACGGAACAGAATTTCCAATAACATTATTTCACGACTGTGTAATTGCAATGTTAATTTTAATCTGCTGAGTGATCAGTTCGTTACCTATTTAATAATTTCACACACACAATCATTGCTTTCAAAATCATTTCTCAAAACCAACTACTCCAACATTGTTTAAAAAAGAAGCTAATCGAAATACGATTTCCAATACCGTTATATCAAAAGTGTCTAGGTCCGGGATGATACTGACGGGGGAATGTCGTCGCGAGGAGTCCCTGATAATGGGTGGAGCGTGGGAGGATCATTTCTCTCGATCGGCGGCGCAGCGTGGCCGGTTTAAAATAATTTCAGCCTAGAGCTGGCCAAGTCGGCATTGATTTATCGACGAGCAGCTAATTGGCGCCGTTTTTCTTCGTTTCCACGGTGAATTTTTCCTCCCAGCCCGTCAATTACACTCGCAACGAAAGTGAGGAATGTTCAGGGCCGCGTCACCTCTCCAACTGGCCGAACTCGGTGATCAGAATTGATGTTCTGTTTCGTTTGTCGGAACAGTCCCTGATATATCGCCCGGCCAAAGATATACAAGGTGATTCGCGAAACTGGGCCAAGCTGCAGCTCTTCTCTGCGCCGAGGGGTGAAAGAATTAATGACGGGAAATGTTGTACGTCATAACGAGGACTATTCTAAAATATGCACTTGCACTTTTCTTAAATGGCAACTATTCTCGGTAGTTCTTGGAAATATTAATAATAAGCCTTCGTGGAAATTTAATTGTTATACAACTGGAAAGGGGGAAGTATAGGCACTTAAAATATTAATTGCTTTATTTATATATCCATGCAGTGTGCACAATTTTCATAGCTAAATTATAGATATATTGTTTAGTGCCAAACTTAATTTGTCCAAGACAACAGGCACAGAATACCTAGTCAACAAATATGTAATAATATATTCTCAATACTAATATTAAATGAGGTATAAACGATAACATGCTAATTATGCCAGGGATGTAATAAATTTTTCCAGTAATTTACAAACATATGACCATTGAGAACGAAATATGTTACGAGATATTCCATATTTTATATCTGTATTCGAAAAGCCCAATATATAATGTTCATATTGAATTTACTGGACCATATATTATTGATGATCACAATTATGGGTACATTTTGTTTCAATGGATTGTATCAAATGCAGAATTATAGCTAATTACTCGAACATAATCGTCACACAACATGAGAAGTAAAATAATTTCCTACCATAAAAGCATAAAATATCTGACACAATATTTTCAATGGTCGTACCTTAGTATTTTCATAGTAACGGCGATGGAGAAAACACTGACGCGCCTTAAAAAAATACACGCGCATATTGCACCTGCACCGTTGCAACCAAGAAAATAATTAGGTCACGAGAACGATTATAATCGTAATTATAGAATTTTTATAAAAGGAGAAGAGGGGAGAGAAGTGGGCTGCTCGAGTGGTTTGTAGGCTTTCGATCTGAAATCAAATTTTCACGAATACGTGTTTGGCGCGCTGAAACATGACGAAACAGAGCGACAACTTTTTGGCACGCGTCCACTAAGTAGTCAAGTCAGTCGAGGTTCCAGGTCGACCACTGGGCTTTCAGCGCTGTCGATGTCGAATCGAGTTTCGATTCCATTGAAACGTACAGCCCCAACGGAGCTTACTTCTAATGATATTTTTTAACAAATAATACTCTCATGTACATCCAATCTTTAGATTTGTTTATGCATTATAGTTTAGTTTATCGCTTTATATCTCTGGAATCAGGTTTGGTACTAAAGTACCTTTTTACGGAGACCATTAGACGCTTTTTAAAGGTTTACAGTACCATAAACACTTCAAGAAAACTGAGTTTCGAGTTTATTGCATTTTCTTAGGACAGAGAATATTTCAAAAATATTTTTCAAAGAATTTTTAATTTACTACTAAAAGTCAACACTCTTCTCAGGTGAAAAATCAATACTTTTGATAAAATTTCGAATTCTATTGTGCTTTCTCTATACTTCTTGAAATAAAGATGTATCATTATTGGTATTATACTCGTCTGCTTGGTACTCATCCAAGAAGCAATTTTTAAACGCCCTGAATATCGTTAATATTATGATAATAGTGTCCTATTTTCCATGTTTAAATATATTCTTCTAAAGTTCTTAGCCCTGGTGTTATGGATATTATTCTGACATTAGATTATCGATTATCCTAATTCTTAGAGGAAGGAATTCTTAGTGACATCCAGATTTTCAAAGCAATATATTATTCTGCATGCAGTTAATATCGTTCGTTTCAGTACAATTTATATCCTTTTGGAGAAGCAAGTGGCATTAGCAGATACGCTATTCATTAATCATTTTCTTTGCCCCGTCGTTATCTCTTACCGTTTTTATTTAAGGCTAAAGAATAGCAAGATAAAAGAAAAAGGAATTCGTCGAACAGGATGTAATTTAATTTAAAATATTCTCGAACTAAAAGAAATAGTATTTTCCAATTCTAGGATGATTAATATTATTTGATGTTCACTGGTGGAGACTCAAGAGTTTACAATAATATTTCAATAGTTTTCCCCTAATTAGATAGATCCTTTTAATTTTCAATTACTTTAAATTAGAAAGCAATGCTTTTTATCAAATTTCGCTGTTTACTCAGGTTTCTCCCGACTTTAAATTAGACATTGCAACGGAACAATGGTGTAGAACGAATGACTCACGAAATGCACAGCGCCTGGCATAAAAACCACTGTTTCGCAGAATATGGAAAGCACGTTGCCACGCGGAACAGGTTAAATGCAAGAAAAGCCCTCGAAGTCTCCTATGAATTTAGACAATCTTTGCAAGTGAGAGGACACTTTGCATACAAATACAGAAGTAAAACGGGCGATAAAGACAAACAGTTTAGATAAGGCGTGACTTTCGAATTCATGGCACGCGAGACACTGTTCCTCCTTCAGCCCTTAAACAGCCTTACTTTCTTTGAAAGCCCTAAAACGGGACTTCGATCTGCTGGTCGATCTGTTTGCTATTGAGTTCGACAAAGGCGTCTCGATATTTTTCTGATTCTAACATAACCGACCCAGATTGAGCAGGACTTTACATTTATATTGACATTAAACTCAACGGTAGTATCTCGAAAAATCTTTAATTATGGAATCAAAAATGTGAAGAGAACACATTTGTTTATCGAAATTATAAGTGACTTCATATCAATGGTACCTGTCGTTATGAATCAGTGCAAATAAACTGAATTTACCAGGGATGGTTAATAACAGGATCTAATGAACCGCTTAAAAGCTCGGGAAGGCCAAAAATGACGGTTAAAGCGGGAGATCCAAGAAGGAGGGTAATATCAAAAAGGAATATCACCCTCTCAACGCCAAACATTCGAGAGAATATTAATATCCCAAGAGGAATCCCCATATTTACAAGCGCGAAAAAACACAGACTAGCAGCAGCAAGATTAAATCCTCATGGTGCAATTTGGAAACCACTTTTAAGATGGCAAAATGGAACGAAACGATGGCAACGGGCCAAGAAACATGATTATTCGACCACAGAGGTATGGAAAACCATTGCATTTTCTCTTTTATCAAAAGTATATGTTACAAACGATTAAACCATTTTGAGTAGTATTCTACGCTTTATTTATTATTAAATGCATGGTACGTGGATGCTGGTACATTTCACTAGTTACCACTGGTTCCACTGTCCTTGCGTTTCCTATCTAGAAACTAGTAGTGAACCGAGGAATGGAACGCACGAGGTCTGGTAACAAAGGCAAAGCTGATATTAATACGAGAAAGTCCACTCTCTTACACAGTGCCAGTGCTGGGCCATTGGGATTCATTGTCTTTGAAGATTATTTCGAGGCAATGCATCTACAACTGAACTATGAGCACGCGAAATGCTTGATCTCTCTAAAGTAACGCGAACACTTTAGCAACGCGATATACAATTCAGTTAATCTCTAAAGAGCCAGGTAGTTCCTCCTGTGAGCACAAACGCTAACAACATAAAGGGAAACATTGTTTATATACATTCGATTCGGGTGAAATTATTTCGGACATTCGTAGAATCCCAGCTTCTTTTCGCGAAGGAGCCTTAGGCAACATTACCGTAGTTATTTTAGGAAGAAATATTTCTTCTATATAAATCCTTCTTCCAACTTGTATAACTCTTTCAAGATTTAGAATGAAGATACAAAATTGTACCTTGTTATTTTAAAAAATTATAAACTATATGAGAATGGAAGAATATAAATTTCTTCACCAAGGCAAAGTAAAAAAAAACCCATAAGCATTTAGTGAGTTGCATGTTTTTGCTCAGTTTATAATTAAATTCATTTGTTCTATAAAAATTCATGTTATAGATTCTAGTTTCCGAAATAAAGGCTATTTTCTTCCATGGCGTAGCACTGCTGACTCGTTTTTCTGTAAATTTGTGATTTGTGATGAAATCCAGTGTGCTATATACTGGACAAAGAGTTATGATTCACAGAATTATAATAGTTAAAGTTGGACAGAGAATTGCCAAGTAGTGCCCAAGAGTTGTGCGTTAATTATCCAAAATTGAGGTGCGAGCAAATAGTGGGGGTTGTGCTACTAATTTCTCAGGTTTCTTTGATGGTTCACCATGCGGTCAGAGCTCCCAACAACTTCTCAACGAACTTCCGGCGAAGTTCTGGTCTGCGTAGGCACCTCGGTTTCGAGGCTTCCAGAGCTTCCACCAACTTTATTTCCCCTCGATTAACTCGGAGAACCGTGTTACGCTTTGATTGACGCGATGGTGATAAATCAAAGACGAGCAACGGTTGTACATACTGAAAATTCTATTAGAATTCATTTTAGAAGTAGAACTTTCTCCAATAAACCCCGCGTTTCATTCCAAATTATTACCTATACGTAATAGTAAGTTAATTGAAATGTTAATACTTAATAAAATGTTGATAGTCTTAGTAGTTTAAAAGAAGTGTAAGACAAATTTTTGTAATTCGAGAATTATGTAGTACTTTCTTTGAAAGCTTCTTTTGAGATGAAACACTCCAGTTAAGAGAAACTTCTACATAATTTTAAGAGCCTCAAAAGATCAAATTTCGAACGGAAATTATTAAGTATAAGTGATAATTTAGAAAATACCACCATGTTCTTCAGTAGAAAACTTCACCGTTTAAAGAAAATTTCATGACGTTACAAATTCTGCGAAAAGTATAATTTTTCGTTCAAAAATATAAATATAATTAATTCTAACAATACTACGATTTTTTCCCAAACATGGTCAAGATTCAAGAATACCGTTTTCACTTTAAATCAAGCAGGTCAGGACGGCGAGGTCGCTTTTACATTTTACCCACGCTCGAATTCTCATCATTTTTAAACTTAGCCACGTTCGAATGAAAATAGCCATTTCGTGCCTAATATAGCTTCCGACGACATAACTCGCGAAGCCGCAGATAAATAATAAAAGAAGCACCTGCATAACTGTATAAAACTATTTCTTTTAAAATCAGAACTGTCATCCACAAACGGTTTCTTCTAAAGAAAGTATAGAACACACTCAACCGTGACTTTAAACATTGTTATTTAACAATAAGAAGAAGAATAAGACATCTTTATGACGATATAGCGCCAGTTTTATATTTTTTAAGCGATTAAGCGATACTCGGTTTCACTTTCTTCTGCATTTCCGGTCAGCCAAAACCGGAGCGAATTTGAAACCGGTCATCAAACGGTGATTAGAGTGAATATGGTAATTTCGTAATTTTGAACTCGCCAAAGCTATCGCAAGCTTTCGCTACGCGTGGAACGGATGCGTAAACGCAGACATTGATATGTAAATGTATCGATTCATTTGGGAGGTTGTACGTATGG
This sequence comes from Andrena flavipes, assembly GCA_963971345.1. Taxonomy (NCBI): domain Eukaryota; kingdom Metazoa; phylum Arthropoda; class Insecta; order Hymenoptera; family Andrenidae; genus Andrena; species Andrena flavipes. The sequence continues at coordinate 8,350,512 of OZ020481.1, forward strand.
ATTAATTGTAGCTAACAGAGCATGGGTTCAACAGTGCTTGTAAACAATCAACATTGTTCGTTGAATGCGTCTTTATACAAACGAAACCTAACTGTTAATATTAGGTAATCGTGATGTGAGTTTGGCCAAGAAAACCATAAAAATAGGTGATCTTTAAGAATTAATTAAAGGAAAACTACTAAATATAATTTAAGGAGACTTTTTGCATTGAATTAAGGATGTCTTAAACTATAGAAATAATTTTTTTGTTTTACAATTAATCATTGCAGATGACACTGGGGTGTCGTTAAAGTCGACGCGTTAAAAAAATAATCCAAATCGGTAGAACCTGTAGCACCTAAACCATTGGTCTGAAGTAAAAAGCAATGCCAGATTATTAAAGGGCATGAAATTCGCTCGTGGACTAACCAGAAAAAATGACAAAAATGACATTTTTTGAGAAAATAACTACACTTGGAGTTTTAAATTACTCTTTCCCTATATTTCTCGTCCTTTCAACGCCTTTAAAGATTACAAATTTTCTTTTTTTAAATTTTACGGGTCTGTCTACGAGCCAGAAGCACATTCTTCAAAACAAAAAAGTTTCAGTCGAATGGGATAATAACTTTTGGAGATGCAGATTCCACCGATTTTGAGAACAGTGTTTCGAGAAAAACGCATTTAATTTAAAGTTACTCATGCATTTGCCGCTACTCAGCTGTTTCACGAATTTCGAAAAATCCTTTTAAACACGTACTTATTTCCAAAATGTTGAACTTTCGAAAAATGAAATAAAAGAAATCAAGATGTTACAATCTGCCCCCCGTCGTAATCTTGATCAGTCAGTGTGCTCGGTACGTAAATTTCTGCAGGAAATTTCGTTGATTGAACGGATCACCGGTAATCGATACTTTCCACTGTCAACCAGTCCCATCCCAGAGGTGAAATTCGACGGAACCGCTGGACCAAGAGTCACGGGATTACCGTGGCGCAATATCGCATGCAATCGAAAGGGCGGAGAGGGCGGCGTGTGTCAGGGGCGGGGGGGGAGAGGGGCAAACAAATCGCGACGATACAAAGCGACGTCGACGTCGTTCAAAGCGTCGCGCGTGCACACGTGGGCGCAACCAGCCCCGTGCTCGCAGTATTGACACGCAACGTGCTCACAGTCCATCGTGTGCCCTTGCCTCTCTTTGGAATTCTCAGCGTCAACGTTCCTGCGTCTAAATATTTGCCTGTGTCATGTCGCTGAGAGATTTGCAAGTGAAACTGGCCGACGTACCGTGGATAATCCATTGGCAAAAAGTAGCTGTCCACGCGCGGTCAGTTGATAATGAAAAGCCGCGATTCACTTGGCGGCAAATATACAGACAATTTATACTTTCGTTTGACCGGTCTTTCTGCCACTTGTAGCGCCCTCAAGGCCTCTCGACCCACATCGCTGCCTGGCATTGATAGTGGGAACGCGGAAAGTGTCAGTTTTGAGGTTTTCTGGTGCAGCATTTTTATCGTGTCAATTGTCAAACAGCATATTTCTAGCATCGTTAGTTTCACGCCAGAGAACAGATGTGTCGTTACCAAGGTGGTGATGCTTTTTCAATAACACGGACGAGGAGAGGACCGCAACTGGGAAAACGAGCTTTTGTAACGAGTTATCTATATCGAATTCTAGAGCTCGAAGAGCAGTTTAACCTTTAACTACACGCACCTTGAGATTTAACATAAAAGTACACGCGTGGTGACTTTTATACTGTCTATAAATTATACACCATCATTAGAGAACACCCAAAAACTAGTTAAAAATTAACTTTTTCTAATTAAAGTTATATATATATTGGGAAAATGTTTATTAGAAGGAAAGCACTTGTGAGAACCAAAATAGAAGGAATGTTCGAAGAGAAAATTAGTTACAAAATATAACAAAAAGTAGTTTGACTAAAACTAATTAATTAAACGTAGCGGACACTCCGTTAAATAATTTGCATTAATGTAAACGGTCCACTTTAAAGGTTAAGAAAAACCTCCGTTTGGTTGGAACTCTTAATTTATCTGTTTGGTTGCAAACAAATATTAATTCCAAGTGTCGACTATGATAACCAATTTTTAAGAGCAAACAATCGAGTCATTTTCAGTTGTTTCCCGCAGGTGTGGATGGAAGGTTATGCTGTTTTCTCGAATAGTGGCATATTTCCTGCTGTGTGAATATTTGCGATCAAGTTATTTCGTCGACAGCGGCTCGTTGTACGCTTTATTTTATTTCCACATGGGTTACTCCTTGAAAAGATGGAATTACATTCTCTCGAACAGCGGCACAACTCAGAGGAGGGGTGTAAAACGACAGCCCACTGAAAGCGTTTAACTTCCCCAGTGAAGAACTCAATGATTTCATCTCCGCGTAACGAAGAACCGCCATTTGATGAACAGATTTCAGTTTCAACCATAACTACCACTATTCAGATTATCATATCCCTTTGGACACATCCCGTATAAACGCGCGGGAAACGTGTAGGAGCGTTTTCCCGTGTAATTTACTCGTCCCACTGAAATTGGCCTGTCGAGATAATGGGCCATTCGTGTCGGGCTTGGTCTCGGGTTAAAACTACTGGCGTGCATTCAAAGTCAAACGCCGTGACAGATATAGTTGCATAAACACGCGCTTGCGGCGAGATTTATTCGGTCGATTTGCGGCTGGCGTAGTTCGACGAGTTAGGAAAGTGTCATGAGCTGGCCTCTCGAATAAAATGGAGGACCCCATTCGTGGGCGTTTCAATCCGATACGCACTAGTAGTTCAGAGTTCAGGGGTTTTCAAACGTGGCGGTATACTTTATGAAAAGAAACACTAGCTTGGTAAGAATTCTTGAAACGTGGCGGAACCGTTAAGGCTGCTATCTCATTTTTGGCATGCTCCGAATCGGTCGAAGCTTCCCTTGTAAACAGACGGACCTCGATGAAACTACTGCGATCGATGAAAAGAACTTGTACATAGGTGTACATATGGATATTACTATTTATTTCTTACATGTTTACTTACGTCGTCCTTAAGGCAGGATACCACTTTTGACTGCGATTTTGGAGGCGTTTTTCATGATTTTTTTTGCATACAAAGACTGATCAGAAACAAAATCGGTTTAATTCATTTATTAATGTAACTTTAATCTGTAATTATATATTTTTTGAAACTGAAAAAGTAAAAAATAATCTCTTGTAGGTGGCGCCAAAATACAGATGTTTTCAAATCGGCGTGTCAGATTACTTTTATAATTATCATCGGATTGACTTGAAACTTTGCACAATTCTTCCCTGTGGCATAATCTAATGATGTACGTAGGGATTTTACGAAATATCGATTTTTAAGAAAATGGCGGTCATTTTAACAAAAAAGCGCAATTTTTTAGGGTAAAAAAGTATATAAAATTGCGCACCAGAAAAAATAACAACGCTACAGCAAAAGTCCTACGTACATCATTAGATTATACCACGGGGAAGAATTGTTAAAAGTTTCAAGTGAATCCGATGAAAATTGTAAGATTAATCTAACACGCCGATGTATTATTAACATCTGTATTTTGGCGCCACCTACAAGAGATTATTTTTTACTTTTTCAGTTTCAAAAAATGTGTAATTACAGATTAAAGTTACATTAATAAATGAATTAAACCGATTTTATTTCTGTGCAGTCTATATATGCAAAAAAAATTCATGAAAAAACGACTGCAAAATCGCAGTCAAAGGTGGTATCCTGCCTTAACACCGTTTCCCAGTAACTCGTACAAGTTAAATTCTAAAAAGCTTAACAATTTCAGTATAAAAACGTGAACACATTAACGTGAACACATTAACTGGCAATGAGTAAACTAAATTAATTGCTCATTCGAAAAGACACTCCAATTTGTCGGGAAAATGTACTAAGTAATTACACTCGTGGAAAGAAATGAATACAGTATTAAATATCGTACAGCATTCGCGTCAGAAAACACTAATTAATTCGCCTGTAATTATTATTAAATATATTTCTAAGTGCGCGGAGGACGTTTCTGCTCGGGGAACGACCCAGTTAACAGTTTTAAAAACCCATACTGGCAAACTTCTCCACACGAGTGTACGTCGTTACCGTTAACCAACACTGTTTACCGAAAACCGTCGCCACGCAGAGCATATTATCGGGAGAAACGAAACTTCAAGGAGCGTTATCCATTTTAATGAAGCCCGTTGAAATATGAGGAACTTTGACCAACAAGTTTGCGCCGTACCAAGATTGCTTAAGTCTCGGTTATGTGACTTTTCTGCTCGATAGTCGAATGGAAAAAGCTGCCTCGTTATTTCGCCGTCGCGTGAAACGTAGTTTCGTACTACTTGCAGTCTTCGACGCGAGGGGAACGAACGGGATTTATCGTCGCACCTTTTTTCTTCCGATCCCCCAGAAAGTGATGAATGTTTCATAGGGATCCAGCAGATTGGCGAAGCTGAAGCACATTATCAGATGTGACGAGCGTGCAATCAGCACTTTCACGATTTTTCGATTTATTCAGTGATTACTTTGAGTCGAATCACGTTGAACATCTAAATTCCAAACGTATTGGAAGTTTCATCGGAATTTGGAACTCTCGATGACACTTTCGTTTAATTATACCTGTATGTATCGGTGAAAAATCAAAAGATCAATTTTATCAGTCAAATCACTTTGAATATTCAAATGCACAAAATTTAGTAAGCCGCGACGAATCTTTATTTTCTTATTTGATGTATAAGAAATTGCTGTTACTACTATGTGTATGTGTACACGCATATTAATGCGTATAGTTCAGAAAATTTTCAAGATCCTCCAACACTTGAAGAATTTTTGAGATTCGGGTTGTATTAGATTTAGAATTAAACTAAGCTGCCCTGCTATTTATTAGCTTATTTTGCTTACTCAACTAATGTAAACACATATCTAGTCCATTATTCCAGATAAAAATATATTACTACGAGGAACACATCTGCAAGAATAATCTGGGAAACTTTATCGCGACTCACCGGTATAGAAAATTACACAACTCCTTTCACCTGTTTAAAGTGTCTCTTCCTGGTCTTGCATACTAAACGAATCACCATTACGAACTCCTGTCATCTTCATCCTCCCAAACCCCAGAAAGCATTTCATCGTTGAGCTGCCTTATCGCCCCCTATCTGTACTCAGGCGGCGTGGCGTATCAATGCCATCGTGACCGCGGCAAGTGATCACCCTGAACAATACCAACCCCTAGCCATCAAGGACGCGAGCTATCGCTTGGATCTGACGCTACGTGCCATTCGATTTCCACCTGACGTTCATCGGTTAATCCGTTAAGGGAATTATTTTCTCGGGCAAAACGATCGCTCGAGGAGAAATGCTTGATCAGGAAATACGTGACTACGGAGTTGAAGGGTCGCTTGATGCGCTCCAGAAATCACGTTGTATAAATTTCCTATGGTTACGGTGGCCAGCCGACTTTTGCTATGGTGGCTGTCGAGGTTGAAGGAAGTATACAAATTGGACGGTAAAAAAAATTGAGTTTTTAATACATTTAATACATTTTAATGTTAGGGGTTCCCAAAGGTATTATAATGTATATAGTAGTGTTACGTTCGTAATAAACATCACGATAGAAGAAAAACGAATGCAGGAACAGCAGATTAAGGGCAAGTGTTATGCACACGTGTATGCGTGTGTGAATAATTTTGAATGCACCTGAGTGATGGGTCAGATCAATCGAGAGTTGATTATCATTAATCAAAAGATGGGGTTGAACATCGACGATGTATCATGGTCGTAGTTGTTTAAAGTATTACATAATTTTATAGTCATCTTTTACTCTAAACATACTATTATTTTATTTTAAACACTTCATTGAGGTAGCCTGAGCCTCACATTCCAGGGGCCTTTATAAGTCTCCCATTTAGTTAAAAAAGTAATTAAGTAAAATTTTATTTACTGCTTCTCTTTTGAAATAATTAGAAATCGCACTAAAAATTTATGTTACATCTTCTCGACGTTTGTCTTTTAATATTATTTATTTGGAAATCATTATTTTTCGCTATGACTAAGTGTTACTTAATTTTATTTAGAATAAATTTCAATTTTTGAATATCTACATATTTCATTGTATCTTTTATTACAACGTTTTTTTACACTCCTCCCTGTTTATGATCTAAGGGGGTCTTTGAAGGTTTGATAGCCCCGGGCCCCGAAAGTTTCAATCCTATCTCGCCTGTAATAATTATGGAACACTATAGTAATTAAGAAAGTTCTGTTTGTAGGGATTACAAACTTCTGGTTGTTTTTATAAATTTGCCATTCTTTCTAATCCCCCTGTTTCAACTTGCCTCTAGCTCCATATTACAATAGTTAGTTAAAGTGAAAGTTTATAGAAATGGAATTCCATAGAAAACTAATATTCCTGCTCGAATATTGTATTCCTGGCAGGTAATGAAGTTTCTTTCATTCTTTGGGACGCCAACGTGTAGGCTTTACATTTAGGAACGTATCTTGGCGTATGTGCGCGAGCACATTTACAAGCGCATCACGTGTTTGCTGGGAAAGCCTGGTAGAAGGTTAGGGATTTCCTTTCGACGATTCACTGACACCTCGCGGCGGAGCTGTTCTTCCAGCGAATATAAAAGCTGACGCGAGTGCGGCCACCCTCTAGAGAGAATCATTACGAAGATAGCACGATTCAATTAAGCCTAGAGTGGGTGGGGGAATTGGAGGCTTCGACGAAACGTTGAAAAGTTTAAAAAGTGGGCGATGAGGGAGAAGGAACGAAGCGATAACGAAACTTGTCAAGCCTTTGAACTGCGAGCTATTTCGAAGAGTTGAAAGGCTTCCTTTTGTTTTTCTTAAATTTTCTTAGACTTCAAGTTCTATTTAGGAAATGTCATTATGGTATAGTTTGGCGATAATGAGTGGCTTTAATAAATAAATTTAGAGGAAAGCTATTTAAATGGATGGAGAATAGAAATGTGAAGAATTCGTTTAATAGTATGAGGTACTAATGAGGTAGTTTAAAACTGCTTCGTTGTTGCTAGAAAAATCTTGGTCTTCGATACAGGAATTCTTGTCAGTGATAGCGAAAACTTCTTTATTTTTGTTTACTTTCACTGTTGGACATAGAAGAGAGAAGTGAAACTTTCGAGTCTTTGAAATGTGAGTAGCTGTATAATGAAAATGCTGCAAAAAATGTGTAGGATAGAATTTAGACGATTTCAAAGGACGAAAACGGTGAATACAATTTTTTGCTAGGCACAACTCTTCTAAACTTATCTCTTTCAGAGTTATCAGGGTTATACATTCTTTGGGAGTAAAATTGTAATAAATTTTTATCCTTTATGCTTCGTAATTGTCATCAAGTCGAATTCAAACTATCTATAATAATTAGGGAAGAAAACTTTCGAGAGTTTAATTAACATTAATTAATTTTCTCGGCTCTGCTGTAAGTTTCACTTGAAACAGAAAATACTATACCTTTATAATAATCACTACTTCCAAATGATCATATTCATTAAAAGCAAAAATAAAAGTCTCTGTATAAAGTAAATTAGATAGCAACTTCTATAAAATTTACTTACTCGTAGAACGAATTTTCTACCTTCGGGTAATCGATTCTCAACGTTCCCGAGAATGAGGGTGAAATTTAATTGCAGAAGCTTCTTACCTGCAACATACAAAATAAAGTGTTATCATATTGCACTAATCGTTTCAATCTTTCCTTATATCTACACTCACACCATTAATCCCTTGAATAAGGTTCATTCGCTCACACATTTGTTCACGAAAGCCTGTCTTTATAGTTCGACCACATTATATTTGTAGCCTTAATATTTCTATTACGTCACAGTTATGTGACAATGACATTTTGAGTTATACATAACGACTGTTTCATTGCAAATTATTATTTCGCAACAGGCCCTAATCGCATAACCGGCAATACATCACAGAGCCTACAGTCAACAGTTGAAGTGAATTTCAAAATTAAATTCCTAGAAGGTACAAAGCAATTTCCGAAGCAATCACAAAACAGCTTCTGCTCGTACGGATAAACTCCAACGGCAAATAACCCCGAACAAAATTAAATTTGCAATACCCTTCGATTTCTTTTATCCTCCGAAGAGTGCATTTTCAGCAAATCGATATATCCCAATAGAAGAGAGTATTGCCAAACTGAAAAATAAATTCCTTTCGACCCAACGCAGTGGTTATTCCCCCCCTAAACTCAACGTTGTCATTCAAATACCCGGGCCTGGATAGTCGAATCCCAAATAGTATTGTCAACGATTTCAGGGTCCTTTTCGCGAACTAAAGGAGACGAGAATCTCGCCCGCGCCGAGGAGCTGGTGGGCCAAAGCGATCGGGCTAATCTCCCAGGATTCCTACGCGGTCAGGCCCTAAATCTGCTTAGAACGGTTGTGTATGGCCGCAGCTCGCTTCTCGGTTAACCAGTGCATTTCGATCCGACGCGTACCTGAGTAATTCGTACATACACCCTAATGAGACACGCGTAACGCCACTCGATAGTCGCAAATACGTGCATACATATCAATATGCATTCGTTATCAGGGTATCCTCCAATCGACGGTTATAGCAGTCGTACGAAGAGATACCTCGCGATAATGTCCCGCTGTCGGTCGCTGCACCAACTGTTCCGCATTGGTCGTTGCTTCTGAGCCGCTCAGGCTGAGTGGTTCCTTAGGACTGGTCCATACCGATATGGAGACTGTTAGCTAAACATGTTTCCTAGCGCTGTTCTTTATCAATTTGACTGCAGATGCAACTACGAATGTATTGGGTTTAAATGTTGGTCGTTCTCCTAAACATCCTCCAATTATTATAATTCTATTTCTGCTAATATACGTTCTCTGTCGTCCTTTCCTTTCTTAAGGGCAGACATCACTGTAATGGACCGAAAAGTAAAGGTATCTTTGGAAATTTATTTAAAGCAAACTACCCAGATAGACTTTCATGAGTTAAATTCTTGATCATGCAACGAATCAATACATTTACTACATGTTCTGATCAATATTGCTATATCGTTAGACTCATGTTAATTTACTAAATATGACTAAAACATATGTTGTAAATATAATGTAAAGTGATGATGGCAATTTGCAATCATTATGTGCTGCATTGATTGCTGCAAATATGATTCAAATATGATCCCAATGCCCAACTGTTGGTAAATTTTGCTAAAATATAAGTTAAATAGATGACGATCTGACGCGGGAACTCATCGGATATCCTCATCGAGTGTATAAAGATTGCTACAATATTTTCTGTTCTAATTGAATCATTACATGTCCTAAATTTAACGCCAAGGTGAGCACTCACAAAGCGCACAAGATTGCTGCATTACGTGATTTAATATTCGATAAATTTATGCAAATTTGCTGTAAATTATCTGGCTGGGTACGTAATGAATCTTTTTTAAACTTACAGAACTTTTTATTGGACATTTAAGTTATACTAATACCTTTTTTTTTTAATTTAAAACACAGTGTTCGTTCTTTCATCCTCTCACGGTTTCCTTAGTAGCTACTTAATCTTTTCTCCCTTTCTAAATTGTTTATTTGTTGTCCTAAACGTCTCTTCAGATTAGGTTGTAGAGCAGCTAGTCATTTGTAATTGTAATGTAATAATATCTACGCGAATGTCTCGACGACGACGAATTTGCTAACCTTTGTTAATTAAAACTTCTTTACCTACTTGCCCTTTCTAATTCCATTAACCAAGCCTGAGTCTAACATCCTCGCGTACGTTGATAAACAAACAATACATCCCACATGGGGGTACAAAACGTGTTTACATGTTTGCGAAAGATAAGTAAACGCAAGGCTGTGTTTCGGTCTCACTATTCAGAAGCTGGCAAGGAACGTGTTTCGGTCAACCGAACGTACAGGTCAACTAACTGTGCATTGGGTTGTCACCCCGTACCATATATGCGGACTGAACTTTTGGACGGAAATCCAACCCATCTGCACACGCGACTGTGATTCACAGTGTGTACGTACAATGGTCGCCGTGTTATCTGCGCTTCGTGTTATGCGCGGTTTCGTCAGCAGAAAGTACGCTGCGGCCACGTCCGAAAGCAATTTACCTCGGTTTGCTTTGGCTTCAGAGCTGTCGTCTTCAGACGCGCAAGAAGAGTTCGTATGTATAGATTAGTTGAATTCGATTGGCTTTGAAGTTTAAAGATGGTGATGGGAATGAAGGAATAAACATTATGAATTTATCTCATTTTTAATAGTAACGGGGAAGGATTGGATAGTTGTGGAGATGCAGGGGGCGGAGAGGTAATAGGAGGGAGAATGAGGGGAATTTTGGAAGACTGTGGGACGGGGGACTGTTGCGTGAAGGGGTTGGAAAAGAGGAGGGAAGAGAGAAGGGTAGAGATAACGGATGAGGAAGATTAGGTAGGTATATTCTCTAAGATTAAAATAGGAATAGAATAGGAGGAGACGAAAAGGAGGAGGATAGAAAAATTTAGATATAAGGCAAACAGAAATAAATAGTGAGTAGGAGATAGCAAATAAGATAGATTAAAACTATTAAAATTTAAAAGTATAGAATAATAAGTGTAGCACACTGCGTTACTCCCACTTAATAGCCCCAATATCTGCGTCGATTTTCTATTAAATACCACAGGATTTAATAGGCTAAGAAAATAATAACTCCATTTAAACTCTGTAGAATATGCCAAAGGATGTAAAAAGTCCATCGTTAAGAGGATAAGTTTAATGTATACTTTTTATCGTGACACTGAAAGAGGATTAGAATACTTGGCTATAATGGCGTCGTTTTGGATCCTCTGCACCTATAAAAACCCACGTCACCCTGTCACAGCCTATCTTCACAAATTTCGCGAGCTGTGGTGACGAGACACGTCGTCCCATTGAACTCGCCAAAGGGCGCTCAGTTAATAAACAGATTTTACGATACAACTACCAAGGGGACGTGTAAGATTATGCGATTGACTGCTTTCGCAGTTTGGCTGGGACACTGTGTCCCTGCGATGATAAGCTCCCGATATAAAAGCTTGGGAAACGATATCGTAAAACGAAGAGTACGATGACGTCGCTCGTGACGCTCGACGTGAATATACTTTTATATTCGACAATCAATGGTGCTCGTAATTATTAACACAGGAGCGTAAGTTGAAAAATGATTTGAACTCTGGGCAAAACTGATGAAGTGGTAGCTGATGTATAATAATAATAGTAATTATTATTATTAAACGTGTTTAGTGCACGAGGAAACAAAATAAGGAGGAGAGAAGAAAGAAAAGGAACAAGAGTATCGCAAATAGATAATACTAATATGTAATAATATTATAACTCAACCTTTGTACATGTAATTAATTACGAAATTCTTTGACTTTAATAAGATTTGATAAATGTTTTATATTTTAAAATTTTCGATTCATTTGGCGATGCTGCAAGAGATTTTAGTGAACTGAGAATTTTTTAAGGAGAAATTCTGCCATTCCCAAGTACACATGTAATAATAAAAGTCACATCTTATTAAATTACGAAAGCTTCTTCTATTTTAAATATCCTCTCGAATAATGGGTTTTATGAGCTCGAAACTTATGGGCTTTTAGAACATAGAATTTACGAGTTTCGGATACGCGGTAACCGTATGTTTTTCTCGGTGGGTAGTAACGAATTTTAAACACGTTGAAAGCATTTTTATCGGAAACGGGTGCTTTAAATTATGAAGCTGGGTGGTGATAAAGTTTAGGGAAAGATAAAAGCAGTTTTACTACGTGACACCAAGAGAAATAAACGAAGAGAAAGCTTTCCAATTCCACGACTATCCCTAATGATTAGTGCTATTGTGAGATGCGCACTCGAAACTATATCGCAGGTGTGCACGTCATTACGCGCATATACGCTGTTCAAGCAATTGTGCCATGTGGTTACTGCATACGTCAATGCTATTTGAACAACATGAATGACTGTAGTGTCTCGATGACGGTGCTGCTTGTACAGGCATGCTAATGCACATGCACTTCCCCTTGTGTATTGTTCTTGGTCTGTTTGCTCACGGAACACAACAATCTTCCATTGTGCTTCAGCAGTGAACTAAGGAGTAGAATAAAGGCAAATATAACTCTGCATTGGCTACTTATTACAAATTTTAATTAAATTCAAGTCTGTGGAAAAATAATTTACTTTCTTTTAAAGTGGCATAATTCACATAGAAAACCTATTTGTGTTATAAATTGTAACTACTATTAGTTATTATTATTACACAACTAGTATTTCGATTTTACACCCTCGGTGGCAGCATTACTAGTTTGAAAAGCTGCACAAATTTTCCAAATTACTAATCGCCAGCCACAAAAATAATTCTTATTTTAAAAGATCCTTATCGATTCTTCTCCTTTATTTGTCACGTTATTTGGAATAACCCCCTTTTCTGTCATTTTGTAACAGAATTTCATTAGCTGGGGGAAAATACGACTGAAAGTTCATTCTGCTATTGAAATTCGTGCAACCGCCGAGGTAATCAATCCAATATATAATATTAATTGGAATCGGTTAATGACCAATGTTTGGAGCGATGTATTCCCTCGTCCCAATGGAATTAAGACCGAAGAAAAATGCAGCCGTTACCTGGATAAGCATGTATTTCTCCCGTGTAAGCAAAAGTTGCGAAACTCTTGGGTTTCGTGTGTTTCGCGCAGATTGCGCAGATAGAGGCAATAGGTGGAAGGGAATTATTCCTACGGGACGTATCACGGAAAACGAACCCGCGAGCGTAATTTCCGGGTGTTATCTTCGCCTCCAGACGTGGCCAGTGCAAACAGTATTAGAATTTTACGATATTGCTGGTGATTAAGTTATAAGCGACCAATTTATGGTACCCTTCGTATTAACAACTTTCTCATGTGAATATAATATATGCATTTACGATATGCGTTGTTAATATGAGACATTAGTATTTTTTTTTTTTTTTGAGATAAATATTTTCTTATTTTTGTGAATAAATATTTCGAATATATCGAGCAATAACGGCACACTATACTATATTAAAAGATATCACCTTATTCGATGATCCTTTTATTACTTCGTGAAGTAAATTATAAACCAACAAAAATTATAAGCAATTTTCAGTCGAGTATTCTTTATAAAGTATATACTTCGTACGTGCGACGGAAACTACACTCATATAGATTATAAAAAAAAGAATGAAACTTGATTTCGGACCAGCTGTTTCATAGTTACACATTCTACTAGAAGATTAATTAATATATTAAAATTTATCCATGTTTTTCTACTCAATTTTTTTTTATAATATCTTAAGACATTTTACTAAAGGTATGTAATAAAAATTTATATATGAAAACTGTAAATTATTCCTGAAAAAAGTGCATAAAAATAGCTTACTTTTCCGGCCATCACAGTGGTGTTCCCCCTTAAACACCCATATCTCTGTCGAACCTCACATTATCATTTCCTCGTTAAAATCAGTTATTGACAACATAACAGTTTTCATAAACATGTAACTGCGCGTGTTTACCGTGCCCGTACAAATATTACTTAACTTTAATTACAACTGCAGGGGAAACTGTCTTTGTTTTCACACGCAACTTCTACCATAATCATAAACTATCATACATAATTTATAACCGCGAAGTCATAAAACATTAATTAACAAGAGCGAGTTAAATATACATATACACACCATTCCATATTACTCTATCGCCAACTGCCTGTTTTCATTCTCACACCAGCGTACACGTGAAATTACAAAATTGGAATTTTGCCAGGAGATGGAACCAGGGCGTGTGCGGAACATTTTTCAAATTTATCTTGTATAACACTGCTCCAGCATGACGTAAATGTCCATTGCTGCCATATCGAGTATGCGAGCACAGCTGTAACGCAATACAAATCCGTTTCGTGTTAAAATCGCGAACGAATGACGGTTAAATTAGCTGTCGTGGTACGGTCACGCTTACCAAGAATGAAAATAGTGATACGAACATTTTCCGCCGAATCGTTGGTGCTGGTTTTTCGAAAATATTAACGACTTCAGCAGCGCGACGCCCACGCAGCCCCAATTTTAGCAAATCATCAAGTCCGCGAGTGAAACGTGCTTCAGTTTTTCACCTTTCTCCCCGCGCTGCTTTTAGCGAGACCCTTTGGCGAAATTGGTCGAAATTTTCGCCCCGAGAGTTTCAAGCAAATTCCCACGATTAATTCGCCACTGGGCGTTTGTAGCAATTAATTTAGAGCTGTCCGAAACGGTTAATGGCGGTGTCGCGCGATATCGTAAACGAAATCTTCGCGGCTCTCGCGAAGAGTTTTGTATTTAGGTACTTAAACTGCAAAGATCATTTATCACCGTTCCTTGAGACTCTGATAAATTCTTGTAGTAATTTAGAATTGTAGAATTATGAAAACAATAATATTTATTTATATAATATTTAAAAGGGCAGTCTTAAAGGCAACCAGTAAATCTTTCAAACAACATGCGTAATTAATTTTTTAAACAATTTTTCGTTAGTTTGCTATTAAAGATACTTGTTAAATTTTCTAAATGTTGAAAAATTCGAATCTAATTACGTGGCAAATGGTTATTTCGAAAATTTCGAGCTCTGAGCCATCGTCAGTCTGTGGCAGAATTATGTTATTCCCAGGTTTGTATGTATCCATTGCGAATGGGCACAACAGGGGATGCAATTTGAAACTTCAGGATATAAGTACCCCTGCTGACGATGCCTGCAAGGTGTACAATTTTCCATCCAAAGCGAACGACGACCCTGCCACTTTGGTCGAGGGCACGTTACTGAGCATCGATCTTTGCTAGACACATCGCGAGTAATTGTTGAGGTTAATTCCTGTTTATGGCACTCGATATGTTCTGGCCACCATCAAAGTATCATAACCTCGATCTCTCTTACTCCACCTCAACCTGACCCATCTCCAAATAGTTTGCTCGGTTATTAATCCACTTCTCCTCTGCCCCCACAACGTATCGAGCTCGAATTCGTCATTGGCGTCTATGTATAGAAGCTGTACGTTATTCACGGGGTCGGCCATCACCTCGAAATCAGTTGAGCGGTGTCCTATATCCAGGTCTGTTTCGTTAAATTTCCACTAATCTCTGAATCACCTTGTTTGCTGGCTTTTTCAGTGACCCCGAGGAGAAGCAATTGAAGCTGGCTGAGAAATGCCTGACGTTACTACTTAAATGCAATTGACCTTAATTCCAGCCTCGTTTGAACGGTTCTATGTTAGTCTTCTTTGTGGTGAATAGATTCTTGTAAACGGTTACGAGGAAAGCAGACAGGAGCGTTTACAATAATTTTTCCATTATTTTGCTATATAGTGTACATTTAATTTTAATCTGTATTATATGCAGTTATCCTTATTTGGGTAAAGGTGATTTGGAGAAAGATTCGTTTATTGAATCTGGAGAGAGTAACGTTGTATTTTGAATATATTTGCTAATTATCTTTAGATTTAGTTAATTAACAGTGGATGTGTAAGACTGTCTTAGAAATTTATATATCCTGCACGTTTTCTTGCCGATTTCAATTTTACAGCAATATGGATCTGACATTAATCCAAAGTAAGTTTAGTATGTTTACTTACACAAACATTTGGAAATATGTTCGAAATATTTTTAACAGGAATATTCAGAGATTTATTGAAATTTGTTCAGCATCTCACTGCTCCTTTTCCCGCCCACGAAATACAAATATTGTAATCGATAGATACACATCGTATATAGAATTATTTGCGTAGGATTATCCAGTAACTCGTTGCAAAAATACGGTTTCGAATAGTTGAAACTGTGTTTACGAAATCCACGAAAGAGAAGTGGAATTTGCCTCTCTAGGGTGAAGGGAGAAAGATTTGAAAAACTTATTCATAGAAGGGAAAACAAAGTTTCGTTCTTCTAACCTGATAGAAGAGCAATTTTCTAAACTTTCTAGTTTGACGACAAACACTATAATGTTTTATGGTTATTTTGCCACAATGTTTACGTCGCGACGCACAAGGTTCCATCGAAACTTCCGTGAAGTATGGAAGCTTTTTCGTGGGGCGACTTTCTTCCCAAACTTTTCACGCAGAACTTTCTGCACTTATGTTTCCACTTATGACTATGCATTTGCGCGATGCTCGATACATTTTTTTCTTACACCCCATTTAACGAAATTTTCAGAAATATTTGCAGTAGAGTAGCTATCATACAAATTTTCGCCTGTCGAAAAAATCGATGTGTTCAACAACCAAATGTAGTCGGGAATCAGGGACGTTCGTATTATTTTATTTTTATATTTATTAAATCGCAATATTTGGAAAAAAAAGTAAATTTAATTGGACATTCTGCAACCACTACGTACAGCGAAATTACTTCACCTTGAAATTCATTAAAACCTGTGTAGCATGATTAAAAATCCATTGGTAATACTGTCACAAATATCTAACAGAGTATGGAGAATATAGAAATTACAATTTTCATTACTTTACACGACTAGCGTGAGCGAATTAAAAAGTTGTTTTCAAAGTAAACTTCTGGAGGCTCACGAGCAATACTTTCAAAGCTTCCCAGAAAATATCCAATTGAAAGCCACGCGCGCATGAAAGTTCCTCGGCGTTAAAACACGCCAACACCAGTGAAATCACAAAAAGAAGAATTAATTTAACAAATGCACCCTACGTCAAATTTCCTTCAACAATTCTTCTCTTCCAGAGCACAATGAGACGACAAGGGTCTCGAATTTGGTAGCTGTGTTAATCAATGAGAAGCTCGTTCGATCGCAGCAAGGAAAGGAGGGGGGCCGGTGAGGGGGAGGGGGGCGAGTTGAGAATTAGGGACACGTTCGTTCAGGCGATTAAGGGAAGTTTCAACTCCGCGTTAATCACGCGTACACGATCGTGAAATCCTATTCGAGGCGCGACCCGGGCGTTCCGCGTTTCATAGGGAACGTTTAATCGCGCGCGCGAGCGCTCCTTTATGCCAGCTTGCTATCTTTCGGCCCTCTGGTTCCTTCACCCGTCGCCTGTGCAAAGAACGGCGCTCCTGTGGCTGATCCGCGATTACATTACCGCGTACAAACAAGCGGCCAATGGGAAACAACGTCGACGCGTTAAGGGATTAAAGCTCGTTCATTAATCTTCGGTAAGGGTTTAATCGATATACCGCTGCGAGCTCATGCTTCTTCCTTCGATAGCCCCTTCGACGTTGCAACAACGTCGCGTTGTAATATCACAGTGACATGTACCCAACTTTCTCCATTTTCTCCCTTGCTTCACCCTAATTCATTGTTCTCCGTCGCGGCAGCATCGAATTTAAAATCGATACTTCGCGAAGGGGAGACAGAACGATGTTGAGTCTGAATCGTAATAGTAGGTATAGTATGTCAATAATACAGTATAATGGGGTGAGAAACAATATAAGCTGATTTATGTCGATGAATACAGTTTCTTTATGTTTGTTCTTTTGTGTGAATCGAAGTTAAAAATTAAATTTTATAATTTTTTTGGAATATGAAGTATATTTTGAAAGTCTAATGAAACGAGATATATATTATCAACATTCGTGTCCAAAATTTAACACCTGATCTTACATAGCACTTTAAATATTCCAAGAGTCTTTTTGAAAAAACTAAGAATTCTAATTTATACTCGTTTTCCCGCCCATCAGAGATATATCGCAGTAGAATTGGAAAATCATCCAAGTCTCAGCTTTTTGCAAAGGTTTTGTGGCAACCGTTACGAACCGTTTCTTCGATGCACGCGTATTTAGCTAAAATTCAAAGTCGATTTTCACGAAAACGAAGCGCGATATCAAAAGATTTTATTCTACAGGAGATCAGGCAACAAATGTAATTCATGGTAGTAAAGCGTGCCTAACACTAACGATAAGTATTTCTCCCAAAGTTGTATCTAGAATTAAAATCGAAATCTATAACTGTAATGAATAATAATTCAAAATTAAATTAGTTTCAGCGCACTGGTTCGGTCAATTTAAAAAATTTAAAAAAATTTTAAATTGACCGAACCAGTGCGCTGAAACTAATTTAATTTTGAATTATCTCATATATACGGTCGAAATTCTAATCAATTTATTTTTGTAACGAATAATGTATTTGAAACATAACTTTTAGAATTCTTCGGCTGAACATTTTTACGACACACGACGAAAACAACAGTCCCTCGATATATTCTGCATCCGTGGAGCATTGAACATTATAATTCCACGACTGTTTTCCCATTACGAAGAATTTGAGAAAGTTTCTTGTGACACTTCCGCACCACGCCTGTGGAGGATGTACGTCGTACGTAGGACAAAGTTTCACACGGAGCGTAGAAACAGGGATGCAAAGAAAGCTGCGGTAAATCCAGCTTTAACGGTCTTTTGCAAACAGTCTCCGACACGGGCTGTCTACTTCCTTCTTAAAACGCAGCCACTACATATTTTACGCTCTCGAAACACAGGGTTCGACGGCAGCACCCTTCGTCTCGCTTCGAGCAACGCTAAATGCACGTTCAAGGTTCAAGGCGTCGCTTCGTTAGCATCAAATCGAATTGACACGCAGCAGGTGTCTAGTTGACGACGAAAGCTTTGAGGAACTTTTGTGAGATCGCTGAGTGAAGGTTGGTACAGGGTGCTACATAATATTATAGAAATTCTGTGTCGTGCACCTCGCGTGAACGAATTGTTTTTGTCGTCACTGGTTAGAAGTGTGCTGGAAATTACAGCCACCGCATTGGCTTAACTTATACTCGTGGACGATGAATACCACGCATAATAGAATGTTACTTTTAAAATTTGTCGAGGAAGTCGAGTTCAAAATTTTGATTATCCAAACCTTTGATGTGGGTAAATATAAAGGGAAAACCGAGATAAAGCAAAATGATTAGGTAAAGTGAAATATTGTTTTGTACGTTAGTGTCTATTCTATTAGAAACATCAGAAACGGAAGCCATTATAATTTGCAAGAGTATTTATTACTGAAGTGAAGTGTTTAGAGTTGTTATCCCAAATTTCAAAACTTTATGCCTGAAATTGTTAATTCTAAAGTCAGGTGAGTAATGTCTTATTTGTATAAATGTTATTCTTTTATTTTATCATTCAGATTATAGTGGAAACTAAAGTAGCATACGAGAAACGTTTATAAAACCTCTTTTTAATTATTTTATGCTGAAGGCAAATTTAAAGTCACGTCGCCGTGGCATGAAACACCCTGTATAAGTCTAAAACCTCTCGAGCACCGCGTCAGATTGTCCCTCGGGGCGACGAAAGTAAGTCGACTTCGACGTAAAGCGAATATGTTTTACTATCGCTCGACTGTCGATAAAAGTTTCCCTTCGACCACCGATATGCTTGCACAAAATACCAAGTAGTTCTGTCTAGGCACGTTCAGAAGTGAAGCAATTGTAACAAGTAATGGACTTGTGAATGAGAGCCGAAAGGATTCTGTAAAAATGACACATAGGTACTTGAAATTGAGGGAACATGTGTTAAAAAACCCAATTAACATAACGAGAAGTAACTCAAGATACTTGGGTTATGCATATTTAAATATTTTCGGAGATACCAGATTTATAGACTAACCAAGACCTATTTTTTAATTTTCTTTCTGCTATTTTTGAATGTTAATTTTGAAGATAAGTCATTAATTGTGGTTCGGACGATAGCGACAGTCATACTGATCACGAACCCGTCCGGAGTTTTTATTTCAGATAAGTCTAACAGCTGAAATCACCTGCGCAAAGATGTCATCAAGAAACAATAATTTTATTACTTTTATATTTTTTTACTTACTGTAGATGTCTCGTTTAATAAATAGAAACAAAATTCGTACCATTATTGTATTTCTGTTCGTCGCCATAAATTCCTGAAAATCGATTATGTAAATCAGCGCAAACCGGGATGACCCCTTAAACTTATAGTAACAATAGTGACTTTTGTTTTCTCGTAAAAACTCGTAAAATCTTACGACCACCATATTAATTCATTACCTATTTACAAATTATTTTCTCAACACACATTTGCAGTGACGTAATTCAATCCGTTGGCGTGTTCTGTGCAGAAAATAATTACGCGAAAATTTCTCTGCCCTTTCTCGGCGTCTGAGTAAATATATGAAGAAGCTATCAGATCCCTTGGTTTTACAATCTTGTTTACTTTAAATCCTAAATATCGGGCAAAAGTCGACGCTCCAAGTAGGAAAACTCCCGTAATTCCTCTGATATAATTTTTCGCAGTCTCGTCCGACTTCCTGTGTACGGTTCAGGGATAACTTTGTCAGGCAGGCGTTCAAGCAATTTTTAAAGGAACTCTTTTGTGCAGCTCCTCCACGGATCCCACGGAAACTGCAACCGGATTACGTAACTTTCCCGTCTTCTTTACGACGCGGTACTTCGATTTGTACCGTTCCCTCGTGATGCCGCGGATCAAGCGGAAACTCTTTACTTTCCGAGCGCTTAATCCACAATGCTCGCATCTAGTTTGATCCAACGTTTGAGCCGAACGAGATTTCACCCGATACTCCTACAAATCTCCACCAATCGACGGCGATCACGTTGGAAACGAAGCGACGCGACTTCTCAGGCCCGTACAGTGGACGAAGAATGAAGAGGCACTGCACATGGAGAGAAATAGAGAAGCTTGAGGCCAAGAACCGTGGCTAACATTACTTAAGTCCGTTTGAATCGCCCATTGCACTAGTCGGTCCATTCTGTGCCTCTAAACATAATATTCGAATGCGCAGAGTGCTTCGCGACCACTTGAAATGTTTATGTTGCTTTTAGTATTCCGAGCCCTGACAATAAGTTTGAAACCAAACGCAGAAATACGAACCTAGCGAGAAATGCCAATATTTATTTATATATACAATGCAACGGTGCACGTATGAAACGCATTTTAATGTTAAATTGCTCTATTTTAAAGTAAAAATACCAAAAGTATTTAAGAATTTCGTTTATTAAGCAATAAAAAATATAGATGAAACAAAATTTGACCAACGTACCACTGAAAGTAATCTTTTTAAGAACTCCCTCGCTCTCAGCGAAAAAAGATATATAACTCGAGCAACGCAAGGAACTTCAAGCTGGTATCCTTATAAACTCAATTCCCAGGAAAATCACATTACTCGTGGGAAAACTCAATGCATCTAAGAGTTCTTATTTGGAACATCACAGTGCCATCAAGAACAAACGCTCCGTTCCACCTCCCCCTCCCTCGTCACCCTTAGGTGTTTGTGAACGACAAGAAGCTAAGATTGGCCAAGAGAAACAACAATCCGCTTTATTCATTGGAAGGGCAAACCGAGCGAGGCTTACGAAACGTAGGCTATTAACTCAGGCTTTCGGTGGCGGGTAAACACGTCTCCTAACCAAAGGACGAGACCTGTCGTCAGGATCCCATCGTGTTCACCGGCTAAGGTAAATTAGACCGAAAATCCTTATAAACGTGCTCGTGTACCGGGCCGTGTACCTGCGAGGAACGTAATTTACATATCCACTTAGCGGGCTCCCAGCTCTAACCATCACGTTTCCTACGAACTGGACAAGCATGTCTGCGTTCCTGAACGAAAGAGGCATCCGGGTAAATAGACGTCCTGGACCACTCGCGTTTGGCCTGTCATGGAAACACGTGAACGGCGATGAACGGCGGCAACTCGTTGCTATTCGGTTCGAAAAGGAGCCCTGAAGAGGTTTTAGGCATACGCTGCTTACGTGGGGATTGCGCATCGTTGGGCCGAAAAATAAGTAATGTTTTGCGAATTTTTTGCACTAAACCGGTTCGACGAATTAATTTCAGGTTTGACAGGCTATTTTATTATATTTTGAACTGTTGTTCTGAATTTTTGTGCGAGAGAGCGTTGAAAAATAATTGGGAGGTGCTGTCGTTGACGGAAAGTATTGTAAGGGTTATCGAAAAGAAAAAAAAAGAAAAGAGTTTCTTAAGTATATATCGATAAAAATCGATCACAGTGTCTACCACTTCGTTTTTTCATGATGATGCTCGCAGTCATACAGAAGTTGGCGTAACGATAGTTCGAAACTGGAGTGACATCACGCAGCCCAAATTCCAGGAGAGAGAAAACGTTCTCGCGACAATGCTAGCGATACTGGAAGCGACCACGTCACGACAGAAATGGAGGAAACGCAAACAGTCAGAGAAGAGGACGAAAATCGCTCTGCCACGGCAAGTTCCATATCTACGATTCGTTGACAACTCGATAGCAAGAGTCACCAGGACACGTTGACATCCAGGCGAACGAGATTTTGCACGTGAAGCTGCATTTCGTATTTACTCGGTTGATTACTTATATTGTGGGCACTCGGAATACGTAAGTGGTAAAATGGGTAAGTGTAGATTGCTAAAATTGATAAATAGTGGTATGAATAGTAAATTGAGTAAACAGAGAAAGTAGTGAAACGAGTAAAACATAATGTAAGCAGCGGAATAAATTTAAATAAGTAATTTAAGTAAGTACATTTTGAGCCCGTATGGAAATTCTGTAGGCAATACAAGTTAGAATATTCAATAGTGCACACGTGAATATTTTCGTTGCGCTTACAGTTACAAAAATAAAGCGAACAGAATAAAATTTATTTATCTTAAAGTAGGAAATCTTGGTAAATAAATGGATAAAGATAAATAAACAGGAAGTTATAGTAGGTAATGGAAAGATTCAACCATACCAAAATTAATTTTCTTGAAAAAGAAACCTAGAATTTTATTCCACATACCCTACAAATGTTATTATCTAGAATCAGAATCCTTTGAGTTGCGCTGTCTATTACGAAGCAACGCATGGATGTACACCAAACACATTCCACGGACAAGTGAGTAAACAGACACTGTAAAAGAGGACAATACGCGGTATACGAAATGCAACGGAAGCTAAATTATACGGCTAATTTGATGCCACGATATCAGCGTTCGAGTCACAGGGCTGAAGTGACCCCAACATTGTTGGATGTTAGCCGGAGCGCGCGTCGTTTCTAATTGCCTCAATTGCAAATACCGTCAGACCTCTAGGAAGTTGATACGATTTCGAGGACGTGGGGCGAAGGAAGCCGAGCTTGATGACACGAGGTCCTTCGTCAAAGGTTCTGTGGTTATTATAAAGGAATCCTCACGGTCGTGTTCAGCCTCCAAAGGCATTGAGAGTACCAAAGTATTGATCCCCTTTCCATCCACATAACACTAACGCGATATCAATAGCACCGCAGTGAGAAAGCTATTTTAGAACGGCAGAGAGGGTAGCAGAGGCCGAGAGAGAGATGAAGTTGCTATTTACGTCGTGGAAAATCGAAAGCTGGTCTTGAATCTCAAGCAATGATGGACAAATGATCCCCTCGCGTGTTCTCCGGCACGATAGGTTTTATGACACGCGATGCTTGAATTTGAAAAGCTAAGGAAAAATATTTCTGCGAAAATGTTTGTATAGGGAAGATGCAAATTGAACTGTTGGATGCAGGAATGACCTCAGTGCTAAAAGTCAGTTTCTAGAAATGTATCTATAAACATTACGAAGTTAGATATTTTTAGATATAGTGAAGTTGTTGCAAAATTGTCTATAATATTTAAAAATTTGATATATCTCTTTCGTAGTTGTATTATTACAATCGGAATTATGTAATAAATTAATCCGTGAAATTAATTCTCATTATAGCCCCCTCAGATTCTTCTTGCATAAAATGGAAAAATGTTTTTAACTTTATTTTTTATTATTTATTTAAAATTTGCATAATATTTGAAGCTGTGTACCTTAATTGCGAGGATGGTAACTTTTTGATAAAATATAGAATTTCAGAAATACACCATATTTTCCTGATTAATCCCTATCCGATTTTCCATCCTCGTCAAAATGAGGGCGATGTTAAAAAATGGAGAACATGTGAAGGTAGCAAGACCATTAAAATATATGTTAACAATCGACTAAATTATCAATAATATTATCAACCAACACAGTGTTGGTTTTCTAAAATGATATAATTATTTTAAAGAATATCAACAGACATACTCAAATTTGAATATAGCTTGCAACAAATTTCTCAAATTTGAAATTTAAATATTAAATTCTGTCTATTTGTGATGGAATACGAAATGCAGTGCAAATTATTTTACTTTAAATTACGTCCAAAGTTACTTTTCGATACTTTGGTTATTCTACACGATTGTGGATAGATATTCCAACTATTTCGTTAAATACTATTGCAAACTAGTTGCCATTAAATCCTTCAACGGGTGAAATTCAATAGGTCTGTTTCCATCGAACTGTGTTCAAGTATTCCGAGATATCCGTCTGAATGCAAATATCTGCGGCGCACAAACGAGCCAACGATAATAATCACTCCCTGGAATTTGGCCAATTTATAAATTTGACGAACCGATGAACCGTCATGTATCGATACGTAAATTGATCCAACAAGTATTCGGGCAACAGATTTTGGCCAACGAAGCGCTGCAGCGCAGGCGATAAAAATATCGTGGGAATAAATGTTCAGAAAAAGTCCAGTCGGAACGACAAACTATATCCAATCTGTTTAAACGAAACGTTGACAAATTTCGAAAATTCATATCAATAAATTCTGTAGCGATAAACGCCACTTGCAGATCTCGCGTGAACTAAAAATGCCAGTGGACGTCACAGGATTAATTAAAAGACATGCCAAATGTGTGGTGATTTTAACGGCTTTATAGCAAATGTTGATAACATATTAAGGGATAAATGAAATGAAGGCTAAGGGAAAAAACAAGGAATTTCACAAAACAGCTTCATCGAGGAAATATAATTTTAATACTTTAGTCCACCAGTAAAAAACTAGATTCGATGAATTTATCTGGATTCTTCATAACACGAAACAAATCAGAAACAAATAAACAATAAAACAATAATTGTGTTACATTATTTTAATATCTTTTCAAGTTTGAACAGGGCAGCATACTGAAACAAAATAACAAATTTCCACTTCTATTATTATCAAAGAAAAACCACTGATTTTATTAACTGTCAGATATTTTATCTCTCACTTA
This sequence comes from Andrena flavipes, assembly GCA_963971345.1. Taxonomy (NCBI): domain Eukaryota; kingdom Metazoa; phylum Arthropoda; class Insecta; order Hymenoptera; family Andrenidae; genus Andrena; species Andrena flavipes. The sequence goes on from OZ020481.1 coordinate 8,375,522, forward strand.
TTTGTTATGCTTTGGATAGCGGCACAAAAAATTGGGACGAGATCCTCTATCCTCCTTAGGGACGACGCACAAAAAAATTACCCAGTTTTTACCGATAAGCATTATTCACGCGTATTTACTAACATTTCAGTAAGTTGTAAAAAAGTTCAGCCATATACAACAATCAATGGAGGCTCCCCCACAGGGCATACTTGAGATTCTCAGTGAGTGTGTGTTTATCCAATTTCAATATTCCAAGGCAACCGCGATAGCCATTAACCCACAGAAGAGCTGGTACGAGCGCAGCAGAAGTCGATCAATTAGCCAGTGGTCAAGCCGTAACGAGACACGTAGAAAAAATCTTCAAGAAAATAGTCGCTAATGAAGCGGAATTCGATTATCCGATTACCAATTCAAATGCAGCCGTTTTCGTTGGTCAATCGCTTTAATCAAGCCTGGATACGCGCATATCAACCGTGCGGGATCGATGCGCGCTTGTCACGAAATCGCATTAACGTCGACGATTTCTCATCTCGAATGTATCGTTAATAGTAATGACAGGCCGGCGATTCGGCAACAAGATCATTAACAGGTCCCCAGCTTCGATTACACGATAGCTAACTCACGGTTGTTGGCCTGCCCATTTTGTGTTCAATTTACGAGCAGACGTGGCTTCTCGCTTCGAAGTGCGTTCCACTGTTCAGCGTATCGTCGGGGAAAAAGCAGATGGAAAGTCGATTTTCATAGCTGGAGCAGTTACTTGTCTAATTCGGATTCGGCGAGATCGTGGAGATGCTTGAAGTTGTACGATTTTGAGCTACTTGACTGCGATTGGCAATGGTTAACTGATCTGTATCAGCATTTATTGGTAAATTGTAATTTTTAGGCTTGAAAAATTATTTCTGTGGTTATATGGATCGTTCAACAGCAAATTAATTATTACAGCACAAGCAGAGATGTATTTTTAAGCGAATAAGTAGTAATACGACGACTAACTTCTGCTACCTTCACATATTTTAATTCCATTAAATTCAGGTGCTTTTCATGCAAACGCGAAAGCCGCGAAACGGTGACAAACTCCTCATAATTTCGCGTGGCAATAGCACTGCACAGACTCAAAGCGACTTGCCCGTAAACCTTGTAAAGAAAGGCCATACCAAAAGTTGCTGAAAGTGGTACGCGCGCGTAAATTTGCACGCGAACATGATACGCGATCCCTAAAGATGGTTGGAAGTCTTTGCGACAGATGTTCCGACGCTCTGGCAATCTCTATCGGATATCGGAGCGACGCTCTTGGAAATTAATTTCTCTAATGGAGCGATGGCAGTGCTGCCCTGCAAAAGGGAGACGGAATTACGATCGACTGAAGTTTTCCAGGCTCGTTTATCGCCTCGAGACTTTCCACTGAACCTATTTCGCGTCGATGTCTTTGAAGCGACTCCAAGCGCCCGTTCTCTGATTTCGTCGTCGCGAGTAGCGCAGGTCAGCCACTGCGAATACCGGGCCCCTCGTCATTCCAATGATTACCTTGTTTTTTACAGGAAGAATAATTACATGACTGCGGAAATTTCTGGCTATTATACTCGAGCTAATTTGTAAGAAAGTTCTGTATATGTGAGAAATATGCAACATATGCGATATGCAAAATAATAACGAGGTTTAGTAGTAATACGTTTAATTTCGGAGTGGTATTTTGTATTTTATAAATTTGTTTTCTTTACAGTTATTAGTATTATTATTTATTTACTTAATAATTCTGTTATGGGTACTATTGAAATTCATTTACATATATGGGATTTTTATTAAAAGTCCCTATATATTTATTTCATGGTTGATTATTAAAGGTTCATGTTGAAGCTTCTGTTTTTGGTTTAATACTGTTAGCTTCAAGCGTCAATTTTATTAAAGGTTCCTATGTAATATTACGATACGTAATAATGTTTTATTTAAATTCAATTGAAGCGTCTAAATATTTGTTAGTATTTAGGTTACTTGAAGGAACTTACAATATTTTTTAATGCTACCATACAAAGTGTACACATCACAGAGAGTATAAGCTTCTGGACCCATGTATAAAAAAAATTTTCAACCCCGAAATAAACAAAATTCGTTTCTAAAGTCTGATCACGTACTTCGCACAGATACAACACACCTAAAATTTAGCTACGAGTTGCCTTTAAAATATCAATATCATTACCAACAGTTTATCCATCGGGTGTAGCATTAATAACGCTAACAGTGGTAAAGCCATGCGAGCAGGTGTGCCTCGCGAAACAACGAAGCGAAAGTCACGATAAGTTGTCCTCGATCCTCCACCCGACCGACGGAAGCGTCAGCCCGCGAATTTGCAAATTATTTCGTAACTTTCCAGCAATGCCCGGAAGCGTGGCCCGCTTTAATTATCGTCCAGAAATATCGCGTCGAGGCTTTGCCCGGGCGACCAGGCTCGGAGTCCCTCCATTCGAAGGTGTTTATACGGCAAACTTACGCGACTTGTTCTTGCTAATTACGAAATGATGACGCCAGTTTTATAGCGATCCATTATATCCCGCCTTGCAATTCACCATTGTGCTGTTCCTGAATTCCCCGAGTCGTGATTTAAAACGCGCTGCGCCTGAGAAATATCGTCGAACGCTGAATGGATCTGGGAGCGTGTACAGTAACGAAGGTTTATGATATTCAACGATGAAGATCAGGTAAATCCACAGCACTTTGTAATTAATATATAACGCGGTTCATCCTGAAGTCATAATTACTCGAAGTACGGTAGAATTACTTCGGTACGCGAAGGCGGAACATGTTTGTATCGTAATTTGCGCACAGTTGTTATCCACGAACAAATTGAATCGGGTATGTTACCCGTAGAATTGATTTGCAAACTTAACTAAGTTGATCGCGGCATGCATTTTCGCAAGCACTATACGCACTTGAATTCTTTGACCTCTTTTTTGCTTCATAAGAATTACTATTACTGACTAGCTTCATAAGAATGTGCATTGAGGAAAAGGAAATCCAAAGAATTAGGTTTTTAGACCAAGTATATCGATAAGCAAAGCGATTAGCACAACTTCTACACATCTACAGGCAAAATTCAATTATATTTATCCGTGTTTCCCTTAGAAGAGAATTAACAAACTTCTGTTGACCGGATATTTTTCGTCCATTTTCGTGAGCACTGCATCCAGCTAAATCCTATAACCTCCTTTTCAGATCACACAGTACGTGCATGTGCAGCGTTATTACCGGAGTGCTAGCAGAGAGTGTCATAGCTGCGACAACGAATAATTCGCGGATAGCAGTTGAAGGCAAATTGCCGAGAAAAGTGCTGCTCCCTTATCATTGGTGTTAGCGGGATTCTCGCGGGGGACATTACCACTTATATTATGTATACGTGCAGGTTCAGCAACGCGGACGGCCTCTTTTTTCCCTGATACCGAGCCATGGCTGCGACAGCCTCGGTGCCCCGGCGCAAACAGATGCAACTGCAGCCAGGACAAGAATTAAACCTCTCAGAGTGGCCTGCACGGTTTCTACTTGGCTAAGTTTTTTCGTCGGTTTTGCATATTTTTTTCGTAACTACCCACGCGAACAAAGCTTCTCCTTTTCAAACAGTCATAAACGTGGAATGACCGCGACTGATGGTTACTGTTTAACGTTGGCAGATGCAGTAGCGCTGATAATGCGAGGATGGCCGAGTGAAAGTTTAGAAATGATATAATAATGAGAAGTATCGTAATATGAGTTTCCACTGTGTAACGAGTAAATAAAAATTATTTATGTTACCTGGATAAATTATTAATTGATTAAAACATTATTTGGGTAATTTCTTGTTCGATTAAAAACTTATTCGACTAAAAACTTATCCGTTTATGGCGAATTCTTATTCGTTATTTGTCATTCGAACCAGGCAGTTCCATTTGTTATTAGTCACGAGACAAGAACACCCTGCATACGCCAGTTAAGCGACGAACAACCTCGGGAATACCTACTATAAAAAAGCTCATCTAGCTAGATAACTTTGGTTGGCCAAATAACCGAGCCAAGTTGGCCGAAAGTTGCTCTATCTTCTCCTTAATGCGAGGATTGCATCGAGCTGCTTCCAAGTCGATGAAGCTCCAGTACGTTCGAGCAACTAAGATAGCTTTTGCCTACGTGTACCTAAGCGCGCGAGCTCTTATAATATTTAACGTGGGCTGTGCTCTTGAGCTACACCACGTCGCCAGACAGTCGTTTAACAAGTGAATTACAAACACTCGGGGAAAACTGCTTCGTAATTTCTTCGAAAAATTATTGAAATTTATAGCTAAGCATTTTCTAAACTTTTCTGCGACGTTTATTGGTATGTGTGAATAATTGAATTGATTAATTTCATTCCTCCTTTCTCCCTTTCTTTTCAAAGATATATGTTTATGATATCAATTAAGAAATATGTGTTAAAAGTATATTTCTACTATTTAGAAAGGATCCTCAACTCGAGCATTTAAGAAACTGAGTACGCAAATCTGGAAATATAAATACAGGCTGTTAATAAATGTGTTGAATATTTTTAGGATAGATAATTACTTAATATTGATCTACAGGTCTCAACACTTTGATGATCACAAATTTTGTGACACCCACTGCCGATCTTTTTCAAATTTCCCAACTATACTAAGGGTACACAAAAACCTCGTGCCTTTGTCTTTCCAACCCTTCTATTCGTTCTGCAAAGTTTTACAAATTTGAACAATGCTTACAGATATTTTAACTTCGGAGAAATTGATGAAAAGTCATAATAAAGATTCAGTTCCTATTCAAATGATATTTATTTTCTAGGGAAGAATATAAAGAATATATATAAGTGAAGATATGGATCAACTACATGTATTCAGAATGCGGCATTCATAAGGATGGCTGTATCGTGAATTATTCGTCTGACTGCGAAGGAACAAAAATCCACGCGACCGAGAATTCAAATAAACCTCCACCTTTTTATTCTTACACATTTTACTGTAGAGAGAGAGAGAGAGAGAGAGTCGTGAGCGGCATGCATGCCATTCAAGAGCACAATGACTCATTTTTTCCACAGAGATCGTTGAACAAGGAATATCTTTGTACAAGCGCAGAAGCAGACGAAATTCTAGAAACTCATGGAGCAGTAACTCAGAAACGTTGCTCTTTCATACGACTAGCATTCTATGTATATTTGACATTTCTTCGATATTCTATTATATTTTGTCATCTGCACCCATCGATATTTATGGAGGATAGGAAGACAGTTAAGAGATACGTATACTTGAAATTGAAAATTGGGATTGAAAAGATGTCACTGTAAGGTATTTTATTAGTTGCAGCATTATTAATTTAAATGAATTATATCCTTTCTCACCCTGTTTGTAAAATGACAGTGATTTAGCTTTGAAGCATCGACACTGATGCACTAAGTAATCACCAATCGACTTTAAATAAATTTTTTATGACAAGAATATTATTCTATGCACGTTTATATACCTACCTGTCATATGAACTTTAATCATTCTCTCTAATCATTATAGTTGAATAGTTGTATTCTATTAAATGTAATATAATATTCTGTTATATTACTCTATTAAATGTAATATTATATTCTGTTATATTACTCTATTAAATGTAATATTATATTCTGTTATATTACTCTATTAAATATAATATTATATTCTGTTATATTACTCTATTAAATGTAATATTATATTTTGTTATATTACTCTATTAAATGGAATATTATATTCCCTTATATTACAATTACCTATTAAATAATTTTAATTTTCATCAAAAACGAGAAAATTCGAACTCAACAATTTCGTGCATAGCCATTTCTACTCACCAAATTTGGTGGAGGCTTGTTCTTAAGTAAGGGTAACTTTGAAGCAATATCGCTACTCCCCTGTGTAACCCTGTGTTCGTAATACTTCTGCACTTAGCATTTCATATTTTAGTAGTAATCTTTATGCTTCTCACCCTACACAAGAATATACTACGCTGGCAATAGCACAAGTCATCAAATTCAGATTTTCTTCTCACCCCTTCCTGTTCCTTCCAACCCCTTCGACGGAAATAACGAGCTAGACTCGTAACTCATAAAGTAAGCCGGGGTATACATCTGCGAATGCATTACCCAATTGCTCAACAGTTGTCTCTATAACTTATAAATTAATTTTTCACTTCCATACGGTCGCGTTTAAATGCCGTGCAAAATTATATGACTTTTATCCACAGCAAGTGCCAGACAAGCGTCGACAGAATTTGGTTATAAACTAAATTGTTCTTAACGAATAACCTTCTATAACGCCCTAGCCTTTTTATACTATAACCACATACTTTCCGTAAATAATGGGAAGTCACGTTAAAAATAATCAAATCACTCTTTATTAAGCCTCTCAAAGAATTCGTAATGGATTCACAACATGATCGCAACAAATAATTGAATGAAACAAAGACGAAATCCTCGACTGGAGTCTGGAGCACTCTCTGACAAGGAGAGGTATTTTACTTTGGCCCGTTTGCATATTTAGGGGGTAAAACCACCCCTCGAAATTCATAAGAAGAGGTACTAAAGTGAGTGACGATAAGAATATCATCCATACCGCAAGTTATGATGCAAATGAAATTTATATCAATTTTTATTCAACGCAATGTTATAATACTCTTTAAACTAAATGAACATTGAGGGGTCGTTTTACTCCAGAATATGCAAACGGGCTAAAATAAAAAATAGTTATTTGTTATTTTCCGGTCTACTAAAACATATTCAAAAATCAAAGCAATCGGAGACGGACACCTAAAATCCTCCCCTTGCAAGTCGAAATAACCATACAACACTCGACACATTAATCACCGTAACCCTCTTCTAAACCCCCAAAAAGTTTAGGAAATCGATTAAGGGGTTATACCTAGTCAGGCGGCCGAAAAGAGCCGAATGTTTGTGAATATTTTTACAGAACTTTTTGCACTTAAAAGAGCAATCCTGAATTTTTTCATGCAAAAATCACACGAAAAAATCAGGGCTTCAACTTTAAAGATCCCCCATTTTGTTTTAAATTAATATTTCGGGAAATTCCTTCCGCTAATCAGGGGATACATTAATATACCAACGAAATCTTTTTTGTTTTTTTTTTATTTTAGATAATCTCGTTCCTAATGGCAATGCTCGCCGCGAAACCAAATTTTTGAAAAGATTTCTTGGATATCGGTTGTTACCTTATTATAAACATAAATATTTTTCTACTACAAAATTACCAAATTTTCTTTGAATTGCAAAAATTTCTTTTAAGTGCAAAAAATCCCTTAAAGCAGATTAGATCGCCATATCGCGTTCAATAGTTTGAAATCACCACTGACCTGATTGCGTTCCATGCCCAGGTACTGCAGGCGCAGGGGGTACCAGGCCAGCGATGCTGTAGAGCGTCTGCCCGCTACCATACTTGAGGCCCCCGCAGTGGCAAGGTGTCGTGGGGGTGGGAAGGCCCTCGCTGCCTCGGATGGTACCACCGACCACGGAGATCTCGTCGAGCTCGTGGCCGCTATCGTAGTGGCACAATCTGGTTGCGCTGGTGCTGGCCCCACCACCACCGCCCCCGCTACCCTCCCCCCCACCAGCATCCCCACGACCGCCGCCACTGCCCCTATTGCCACCGCTGCGGCCCCTAAGCGACTGCACCAGCCGCTTGGCGCTCGAAGACATTCCACGAAGGTGATCCAGCCTTCCGGCCTTTTTTGCTTCCTCCTGCTGCCGATGCCGCCCGTCCACACGCCCGAGGATATTCACCTGCGATTTTTAAGGGAACTTCCTTTTAACCCAGTCTTGTATGGGGCATTTGTATAGGAAACAATAATAAATACGCTACGAAACGCGTGAAATATAGGTAAGCTATTGCTGAAAAGTATTTAACCAATCACGTGTTTCCACTGTTCCCAAAATATGTGGTGAATTTCTCAAAAATATATATATGTATATCTATATTAGACTAAGAACTAGCAGGCAGAACACGAGATTTATTTCTTAAATTCTAGGAAAAGAGTAGGTTGATAGGGAGTTGTAAAATATTATTTTGAATCTATATGAACACTAGTTGTTTGCTTTGAACAAAGAGGAAATATATAAATATAATCAAAATCGAATTCTGTTTAATATATACCCACTAGAAAAATGATGTGACATTTATTCAAAATTTGTTCTAAAATTCTAAAATTGGGTCACAACTGACCCGGTATGGACATATTCAAGGCTTATACTCCTCACGACGAGTAAACTCGTCATAGTCAACCGGTACGAGTGTTCACGCGACGAGTAAACTCGTCTTGCCGTGATACATATGAATTTTAATATAACCAATAAACTCAAACCATGTGACCTGTTCACTTGACGAGTTAACTCGTCCTGCTCCCCCAAAAAGTTACACGCGTCAACTAGGCGAAACCAAATAGCTACATAGCCGCCATGCAACTCACCAAGCGGGAATATCCGTCGACCCAATGACACTCTGCCCACTAGGAGATGCCGGCGACGATAGCCCCACGTACACGCGCGCGCAAACGACCGCGACCGGTGTCACCGGCCTGAGCACAGGATCACGCTCATGTTCCCCGCTCGCCCCCGGGTAACGATCTCTTCAGTCGCGCGTCACGCGATTCGAAAGGGGCAGATCTCACGGATTGCACACGTGTGCACGCGCGAACAGACCCGTCGACGGTCGACGCCGCAGCATCACACGACCAACACCACTGACGGAGCCGCGTCGCGTTAACGGACGACTGCGGCAGAAGAACCACGAGCGCGGCTCACGCGAGCCACGGAACGAAGACGTACGAGCCGCATGCCACGTGGAGCACGCTCGCAAATGCGAGATCGAGCGAAATTCACCGCACGATCCGCGATCCTCCTCTCTTCCCTCCTTATTCGGTTTTTCGTGTCTCGCCTTTTTCGTTCCTCCTCCTGGAACGTTGACTAATCCCTCCCCGCGCTGGCGGAAGACACCGTGTGGCAAGGCTGTTTAAGGAGACAACCGACGTGCAACAAGTGTCTCGGGCCGCGACACTCGTCTCACGTGCTCACTTACTCCTCCTTCAAGCGAGTCGCCGCGACACACTCGATGCTCCTCTTTGGCGTTCACCCCGTGTCACGATGGTCCACTTCCGTCTGAACGGCGTGTTGTGTTGCGATATCTGAAACAGAAGAGGTGCACCGTTAGGCGGGCCTGCTGGATGATCGATTTAGTTGAGTAGCGGAGTAAGCGTTCCCCTCGTCTGTGGATTTATTGGATGGTCATTGCGGGAGGGAGAACCCTTGCGAGTTAACATTACAAAGTTGCGGATTATTTAGGGAAGTACGAAGTCTGAATTGATAGACAATATCCTAAAAGTGAAAAGTGTTTTTGAGTTTCAGTATAACACTAAGAAATTGGGATTAATTCGTAGGAACTAAACTTTAGTTCGTTTGGTTTTGGAAAAGTATGCAGCGTGTCTATGAAGCATTGTTAATTGTAGGTTAACATCTCTAAAACCAAAGTAGATATAAAAATTTGGTATTTTATGGATTATTCTTTAAAATTATTCTGATTATTCTAATTATTATTTCGATAGATTATTTAGATTTAAAGAAATACATCATATCATTGAGTTTATTTCTTTCCAAATGGATAGATGTAGCTCATTTTGATTTGTTTAAACAGTAGGTACTATGTATTTTTCAATACTCATGTTTATAGTATTCTAATTGTTGAGAAAATGATATTATATAATGGAGATCGTACTAGTCACCATGAAAAAATCCATGGGAAAAAAGCATTTCAGTACCAAATGCAGTAAACAAGTAGTAACGCCCAATATATAGTCAGCCACCGGTAAATGCATCGTAAATCCAGTGAACGTTGCTCTTCAAAATATATTATAGATATGCTGCGACTAAATAAACCATCCTGACAGTCAAAGAAATATAAGAAATTTATTATTTCGAAAATTCGTTTGCTGTATTCGAAATAAGAATTCAACACGTCTCCCTCCTTCTTCAAGATTTTCCTTTATAACCTGGTTATTAACCAATTTATACATATTGTTATAAACTCAGATCTCAGAAAAACAGCGTTACTTATAGGAGGACCCAATATTAACGAAAGTAACTGCTTGAGTTACAACGTTCATCGACCACCCTCACTTTCCCTTTCAAGTTAAACACCGCGGGGCACGCGGTTTGTTTATGAAGGCAATGCATCTTGTACATAATTTGTACGAGTAAGTTTATGCGGTCGCGGCTCACGAAGTCACGTTAATAGGGCTCGCCCTTTGAGAGTTGGATACTCGACGACGGTGAGCGAGTAATGAGCTGGGGATTAGACGGAACCCCGATGAAATTACTAATATCAGTTATGCTCGAGAGGGCGAGGGGGAGGGACGGGGCGTGCTCGCATGCCAGGAGCATTTGGGCAAACCTTAAGTGAATTGCGTAGACAAGTGTGTCGTTTGATTTCATATCGATAGAACAAGGCTTTCGGTTACGCTCGTTAAAAGGGTCGTCAAGGACACGATGGATTCTAAAATTACCTTGGGGTGCAATTATAAGTTAATAGATCCGTTAAGTATCGTACGTTATAGAGCTTTTACTGATTTGGAAACAGCTGTCTACGTTCCGTCTATTAGGTATATCACAAAACGAAGCTATCTGTTTTGTGTTGTTTTCCTATAATTTTACACAGTTTTTAGTGTATTATTTCTTTTTCTGTATTTTAAAACCTTTTCAATTTTTGATATTCTGAAATCAGTCTTTTTTTAACTTTTTCATAAATAGAATATTATGAATAAAGGCAATTTTTTGTGATGTGTCTTCTTCCTTCATCTTTCGAGGAACCTAGTTAGTGGTTTAACCTAATTGAAATTTCAAATAAATAGTGCCAAGTATCATTATATATCAACTATAGAATTCATAGTTGAATGCAGTGAATTAGATTCATTGAATGAAAGCGTAAATACTGCAGGAAGAATTTTCTGATACCAATAATCAATATTCATTTTTTTAAATTATTATTTACGATAAATATTCCACGAATTCGACGTGGAAATAAAACGAAATAGTAACAGAAACGTGATTCATATCTTGAATACATTCCAATTAAAAGCACCTACATTACTTCAATTTTTAAAAATCCGTCAAAGCTATTTATGACATTTAGTATTTATCATTACAACATTCAGTGCAAAAACTGGAGTTTTACGTCGTGTGAAGCGTATGCGAGTTAATATTGGTAGACGCCATTTAAGCAGCGAGCGACGTTTTTAATCTTCCCCCGCCAGAATAAGTACATGTAACGCTGACATGTATTTAATTGGAGAGCAGATTATTCGTATTACAGACAACCTGGGGCTCTTTCCATTTAGAAAATTGACTGCAGAATTTTGTGCCAGAAATAAATTCTCCCAAAACTGCATGCTGAAAAGAAAGATGTATACGTGTAGTAAGTCAATTCTATAATTTCGTTTTTCATTGTACAATATTTCTTTGTTTTCCTTTTCCAGACATCAAAATATTTAATCAAAATGTTTAATGAAAGCCTCGTGATATCACAAATCCATTCAACGAATGAATTGAACTTTATCCTCGAATTAACTACATTCAATGGTCATAAAACATTTTTACTTCCACCGCAACTCTTAAGAATTAAACGTCTCGTTTTAATACCGTCGTCATCGTATTTATATATTGTTAACATCTAAACTTTTCCTTCAATACTCTTGCATTTTTACTATGCTTAAAGCGTAATTTATTTATCCATGATAAGTAAATACAAGTAGATATTTTCCATGTCACTGAAACGAATTTTTATTTTATCAGTAGGTTTTAAACATTTGTTTAGCAGTATTGTACATTTCTCAGAAAATGTCTGTATAAATGTTTAAACTTAAACCAGAAATGACAGAGCGGCGTGCGTGAAGATTCTCGAGCTGCACTCTCGTCTGGTGAATAATACAAAATTTTCAATCAGACGGCGAGATTGCTGACTCGTCTTTCTCAGACAGTCAGCGCTTCGTTACATATTCCGTTGAGTTTCACTCAACACAGCATAAAGTCCTCCAGATTCCATTCCCTAAGACCAACAAGTCCTTTTTTTCTTTTCTGCACAACCCCGTTTCCACTACGTTGTACACGCACCATCTCTGTTAAAAAAATTTCCAACTAGAAAATATCGAAATTTTTCTTTTCAAAATTTCTTTCTTTTAAATATAAGAAAGAATAGGAAATATGTATTACACTTATTAGGAAATTATTTCCGTTAATTCCCAAAAAATTTTAATAGTCGTCATTGTTTACCATGTTTGTAATGTTCGAAACGAAAGGTAAATGAAATGTTGCACATGAATTTAATTGGTATTTGAAATTTTCTGTCGATATAAGATTGAATTTTCATTTAGTAATATATTAATGGAAATTGAAATAGAAAAATACGTGTTCAATATCTGAATTAATATTGCTATTAAAAACTAAAGAACATACATATTTACGTCTTATAAAACAGAATTATTTTCGTTTTTAGCTCTGTGGCTTGTAGACGCTTCACTGGAAAGCAATTTTCTAACTTCAAATGCCTAAGTTCAGGCAGTAAACCGCTCAGTATACATTCAGCCCTTCAAACACGCACGTTCAAACTTCAAACGGTACACATTCAACATTCTTCAAGTATACATTCAAGCTCCAACGAGTTCATGCTCAAACTCTAACAAGTTTAGATTGAAACATTCATCAGAAACATACCAAACTTCCAAATAGTGAGCAACGCAAACTACATTCCATAGCATACATGCAAAATGGTAGTCAACCATTCATCTATGTTTGTCATGGATTGGATTATTATTATTGCAATTAATTATTGTATTAATTAGTAACGCAATCGATTCGTGCGATCTTACCACCGAATCCATCCAATGCAGTTATCGTGGTAAACAGAACGAGTGTTAACAAAACTGTATGTCTTCCATGAAACTATCGACATCGTCTGCGACGCTATTGTGCTAGGAAGTAGGTGTATGCGCGAGCAGAGGATGGACAAGCTGTATACTGCAGCGCGGAGCTGTCGCATTCAGTTGGCTTGACGTATTATTTTCAACTATTATTCTCCCTCTGGCTATAAAAACGACACTTTGACAGTACCGCCGACACTCGACATCGGGACTGAAGCGAAGGCTTCAGCGATATATCGAATTATCCGCGGACAAAGGGAACCAAATACCTCGCCGTAGACAATCGCGTCAGCTTTATCCAAATTGCTTCTTTTGCTGCAGTTAGTGACATTCGTGATTTCCTTGGAAACGAAGGAAGTGGTTTGCAACTCCGTGTATTTCATCGAGTATAATCATATTTCATAAAAATTGTCTGTAGAGTCGTAGCAGAGTTGGGCATTAATAGAATAAAAAAATATTTAAATAACGGTTCGAATAAAGGTTACTTTAACTTTAAGTTATTGGACGAATAAAGTTTTTTTTATTCTACGTTCAAATTGAATTTCTTGTTGAATAAAGAATTCACTTTATAAGTTTAGACACACAGTTCGAATGTTAAATAATAATTCAATTTTCTTCCCCACAATTTTCCATTAATTTGCCACCACGCCTGATTCAACCTAACCAGAAAATCGATCGAAACCGTGGGATGAACGGGGAAATGCGTAAATTCCACAGCTTATGACTGTTTAGACCAGAAAGAAGACTCGCGCCACGGTCTACCCATTCAACCATCAGTTGATGACTGATCGATTGATTATTGTACAAAGGGGCGAGAGTTCAATACGAAGTGTGCTGTTGGGGACGTGGTGACTGTAAATGACGAAGAGGGAAGGCATTTCCCTTTTCTCGCTTGTCAATCGTCGCGTTCGCGTCGCCATTCGCCTGACCCAAGCCACAACGCATTTACATATTATTTTGTGGACACGTGCGTGTATGGAGGAATAAAACAGGAAATTCATCCGATCAGTTGGAAAGTTCTTGCATACAGGGTGCGATAAAAGTCCTGTCGCTCTGTAAACATATTTTCGTTTAAAGAATTTACACCAAAAATTGTAAATACAGATGCACTGTAAATAGCCAGAAAGATGTTCGAATAAGAATTTTGAAATTTTACTGATTCATTCACAGTTCGAGAAAAATGTTGGAATTGAAGTCCCTTAGAATTTGCGCATGCTTAGCACCGCTCATTTATCTTAATACTTGCTCTTCTCTGTCAAGTTTCGTCGGCGAATTTGTCTACTCACTCACTTTTTGTTTTTCTTATAAATCAACTGTGTCAAAATTAAATTGAACCCTTGTTCTGCTAAAGTGCGAGTTGACTTTTGGCCCACCCTGTATATTCTACGAAATTTTGTGGGGAAGCAAAGTTATATAGAAAGAGAATGAAAAAAAGTGTAGGTAACAAAACGAATCGGGATTTCCTTAGCAGAATATCAGTTTCAGATATATGTGCCTGAATAATGTACTTAATTATGTATACAAAGTAGTGTTTCATAACTTTTCAACGCCTTTTCTGAGAAGCTTATACCATAGTGTTACTGTTGAAAAACTTTGGCAGAAGTTATTAAAAAACAGAAGATGCATTTTGATATTTGAATTTTATTTCCCGTCCTATCTATGTGCAAGGAGAGTCTGAAGTATAAAAGTAAACGTACTTGTTGCAGTAATTGACTGGGTACTCTTGATTACTTCAAGTAATCTCGAGATTCACTTAATTGGAAAATCGATGTGATAATGATAACGTAGCCAGTAATGCTTCAACGTGATCTGCTTGATAACATAATTATCGAACACTGTTATTATTTTGGTAAATTGAACCACGCTGAATAATCGTCTGATTCTAATGGATGGATTTAATGTAACGCGATATCCCTCAGAAGGGAATTGGTTTCGAGATTGAGTTTTGTATCGTATTTCAACATGAATTGGCGAAGTAAATACGGAATTCTTAATACATATTGTTCGTTTTATTTTCAGAAAGCTTTATTGTTCACATATATTCAATTTTGATTATAAGCTGACGTTGACATTATTATTCCGTCGTTGTTAGTAACAAGCCTAACAGCAAAAACAGATGAAATGGTACAATTACATAACCAATAGTGATCAAGACTTTTACTGTTACAGAATGTCTGACCACAATCCGGCCAGTTCTACTATTTTTCACGATCACCACTACTGAACCTGATTTTTGTGTATATCTGATAAGACGAATGTACAGAATTCAACCCACCGATTCCTTCAAAATCTGCTGCGAGTGCACTAATCAAAACTTTTCAAAAAAATCGATTTCAAAGGATCTTCTTTTTCCAAACCTTCGATACCAAATTTCAAAGACGTTTTTCTCGAAATCTAAGCCTCGGATGAACAAATTTTATTCGTCGATTAATATTACAGTAATTTTACATCATGAATGGTGATTACATTATAGCCTATTAATTTTTTTTTCATCCAAATTTTTCCAACTTTTATCAAAAGCTATGTGTTATTTGGAACGATACGTGCAGTTATCGCTGCAAATAATTATTTATCGTCTATTATTGCTACTTGCGTCAGACAGTTTCGAGAGAAGTGAATTATTAGCCTTACATAACACGAGTGACCCTCTGTGTCGGTCACAATTAATTTATACCAGACAGTAATTCTATTCGCTGCGCGCTAAATTCCTGAACTTAAATCTGACGCCATTCACTATCATCGATCCACTTGTGTTTAAATGATTCGGAGTGCACAATATTTCGTGTAAACGAACGTGAGTTTAATTATACATCATTATAAAACATTTAGCTTAATTATTAAGCATTCATTGTTGTTAAATGTTTGCAAGCCAGTTTAACAGATCGATACTACGTAATGGGCCGAAACGGGATTGTTTTACGAGAATTCAGCAATCCGTGCAACGATAATGAAAGATTTATTGAAGCATAGAATATGGATATTTCGTTTAAGAAGGAATATATTTCATTTACTTGAAATTATTACGTTACGTGGTAGTGTTTATTCCATTATAGGTACACTACTGCATTTCGCTATATATGTAACATAATTTAATTTATTTCTGTTTTACGTATTATTTTACTCTCTTTGCATAATAAGGATGTTGTTATCGTTATTATTTGTTGGATATTGTTTCAGTAACGTAAAGATTTATACTCTGTAACTTCTGTGATTACATGTAATCTGAAATTAAATTATAGGATCTCCCTCAGTTTCCTACATTTACCCACAAAGTAACATAAAAAAAGCGTCAAAATAGCTTGACTGGAATATTGAATATTAAACAGCGAGATGATTTAGTTGTTAGTTTACAAAGAAAACGAGTCGTGACTGAATATAAATTGAGATTAACAAATTAATTTAGACAAAGTAAATAATTTAACAATTTCAAGCGTTGAAACATTCAAAATTCCAAAAAAGGGGATGAAAACTTGTACATGACATTCGCGAAGTTTACATCGTGAATTTTGTGGTGAAATTCCACAATTCCCACAGCGAAATGCTTCGATATTCGTAAATCGTTATAACGGGTTTCAAATTAATCGTCATTTGCAGCTTGACTTTAAAGAGATTGCTGTTCGTCGAAGAAATTCTATTATCAATAATTACTCGCTTACAATACATATACATCTAACAGAAATAAAGCACAATTTTTGCGCAGGTTTTGTTACATTTGTTAAAAGTTCTATCATACAGAGATACAATAATGCTACTTTCAAATAAACTTACTTCTTACCAACTTTTTAATGAATTTCGAACGCTAAGTCGAGTGCAGAATCCATTTCCATAAAAATTCCACCAAATAAGCTTCCATATTAGATTCTGATCTGGCGATAATCTAAAATTCTTACTTGCTCTAAGAAGTATGTAATACTAACAATACGTAATGTATCAAAATGTACCCGGTTCCACCAGGAGAAGATTAACATAGGTTATACCTGTCTAAATTAATATTTCTAAGTAGTAATCGCGCGGATAAAACCGACACTTGCGTATGGACGATGCGGCAGCGAATGTTTTAAGCAGAAGTGGAGGCAACGACCGAAACGTGAAATGCGGAATGAGATCCTTCGCAATGGAGCTCGCTTGTTTAATTATCCTAATTACACGAAAGGAAATTTACGTTTCACGCATTGAGCTTGATCCCCAGAAACCGACCAATTATATTTCAGTCTTCTTTCGTGGAGGAAATATAGAAGCTCCCGTGGCATGGACCGATGCCAGGGATTATTTAATCGGAAAATTAATTGAAGTTCAGCAGCCTGGTATCGCGAATTCGGTATTTAACCGTAAACCCTCATTTGTTTACGAACGACGCTTGTGTTTGCATCATGCCAGTTAAGGAAAATGAGCACACGTAAAATATTGCCTCGGTGAACGTTATTTAGACCACCGAACGTGCCGTAATTTTGCAAGAACTTGATGTCTGCTTTGTTGAAATATGTAAATTGATAGATCTTTTAAAGGTTAATAATAAAAAAAAAACTATCGCACCTTGACCACCAGAGTTGCAAACTTTAAACTGAAATGAATTTAAACAAAACATTCAAATGCCAGAAATATTTCCAAAGAATACACAAATTATCCCGCGATCAACATTCATTCACTTAATTCCAAAAAAAAAACGAACTATCGATCAAAATGAAAGCAACCGAACCCCGTAGCCTCGAGTCTACCTTATCCATACTCGAATCAACGCCACGAAACAGCCATGATCTCGTCCATAAACGTGATTACGGTAGCTGAGCACCGCGGGAAGATCAACTGGACGGAACGGTGATTTCCCGGTTAAATCGTGGCAGCAGGAAAAATCCAAGCTCGTTGCAGCTGCAGGCCAGTTTCGAGTTAATGCCACCGCCAGAAATATCGCGGCACTGAGGCAGCGCATGGGTCAAGCTAGATTTCACATTTGGCCTCTCTGCGGCTGATATTCCGGTGCACGGGCGTTCGACGTAAGCATAAACATCGATAAAACGTGGCAGGACGTTTTCAGCTGCTGCCCGCGGTTATCAAACGTCCCGTTTGCCCGCGACGTCCGAGTTAATGGAACATAGTCGCGGTGTGTAGCAATGCTACCCGCTGCCCTAATGAGCCGCGTTTTATACGGACGCGAG
Organism: Andrena flavipes; assembly: GCA_963971345.1. NCBI lineage: Eukaryota > Metazoa > Arthropoda > Insecta > Hymenoptera > Andrenidae > Andrena > Andrena flavipes. The sequence continues at coordinate 8,393,617 of OZ020481.1, forward strand.
TGAGCTCCCCCGGCGAAATTCAATTTGCGAGGGACCAGGCCTGTGCGGTTCATTCCTGAGAAATAAAATTTGCCGCCGCGATTCGAGGATATTCCATGGAAAGCAGCCGCGCGGTTTGATGAAACGGTACGGTTCGCTGCGTTAGCGGCCGCGGAAAAATGCAGTTCTATTGGGTTCGCGTTCTCTGCGTGGGAAAATTGTGAGAACGACGGTGGATAGGAGAAAAGGGGCGGTGGACACCTTACGGGAGGTGGAGACACGAAATGAAGCGAATAAATTGAATAAATATGCTGACGAAAATTAGTTCCAGCAGTTTAGCATTACTATCGGCAGGAAGGTAGCAAGGAAGTCAAATAGGAACTATTTTTCTATGAAAGAGATGTGGTGCGATATCAATACTTCTTGCTGATACAGCATTTTAAAATGGTTTGCAGTTTTCAAATATGTTCGTGTACTTTTAGGAAGTTAAAATTCTGATAATCGAAAAGGCTGTTTAAAAGAATTGGAAATTATTTTTTCGATTAATTTATCAGCTGATATCTTTGATTATTCCTTGGTCAGTGTTTTAGCTCATAGGGTTTACGTTTACTATCAAGCATTTGTAAAGTTTCTAACAACAATATGAAAGAACCATAAATCGCGATTAGGTACTTCTTCCAGCAAGAAAAGTCGATGATGTATGCCGTCTGACTAAACTCATTCTGATCTACTTGCTGCGTTCAAATTAGAGCCTATTTTGCTGCATGCAACTTACAATTAGAATGATTTATTCTGACTATTAGGTGCAGGCTCGGAGTCAAGTGAAAACTGTAGTACTTACGACGGCGAATAACGCATAAATAAAATACAGGCTTGACTTCGTAAATTTTATGCTCCACCAAAAGTTATTAGACACAATTTTCGAATCTATTATTTCCTGTTTAAGTTATAAACAATAGATGGTTCAGTCTGCAAACAAATTATGAAAAACTTTGAAAACTAACATTTCCATAATCTACTTTTATTTTCTCCCAAAGAGAAATCTCAATAAAAGGGACGAAATTGAATCGTATAATTCTTTGACACAATTATTTCCATTTTCAATTACAAACCAGAACGACGCCACCCTCCTACAAATATTCAAGAAGATTCAGATTTAATCTTTCCATAATCCACTTTTATTTTATCCCAAAAAATAATCTCCACAACGGGAACGGAATTGAATAGTACAATTCTTTGGTATAACTAATCCCTTTTTAAATTACAAATCAGAACGGCCCCACCCTCCGAAGAATATTCCAGAGGATTCAAAATTGACATTTACATAAGCTACTTTCATTTTATCCCAAAGAATAATATCTGCGATAGGAACGAAATTGCATCGTACCATTCTTCTATGTAATTATTTCCTCTTTAAGCAACAAAATAAATAACAATCATCCATCGTCCCTACCAATTGTAAAGAATTTTCAGATTTAGGCTTTCTATAATCCAATTCCCTTTCAAAGTAACAAAAAATCTGTAGAAAAGTGTACGAATTTATATTAAATAACAATACATCCATGTAACTGTGTACGTCTTCTTTCAGCTGCAAATAACAATCGTCCGTTGTCCCCAAAAATTGTAAAGAATAATCAAATTTTTGTCTTTAATTCAACCCATTCCGTTTCACCCCAAAGAAAACTCTCTGCCAAAGGGTACACGATTAAATCTTGTAATTCTTCGAATGAAATTGGAACGAGGTTCGAAGCTCATTCAATAGCAATAAACCAACCGATGAATTCCTCGTCGTCAAAAGCCACCTTGCAATTCCGGTTGAATGTGTCCCGAAACAGATTCGTCGGCGTTCGTCCTGTCAAAGATCACTCTTCATTCCCGTAGATGCAATCAGTGTATCCTATTACGTAGTTGAACCCATATGCATCTTGTTACGATGCAGGCATCGGATATGAACCTGTTTGGAGGATACGTTTCAACGCCGTGGAGATTCCCCCTATGGTACATATCTGATGATCAGGTTATATTGCCTGTTCATCGTATTTAGCCTGGAAGGTTACAGTTCGAACGTATCATACCGACTTAGTAATTGGACCGATACCGATACTATCAATGATATTCAATCAATTCGATACCAAAGTCCGTAATAGGAAATATTGAAACGCATCGAATTTTTGGTATTTGGTATCAGTGGAACACATTTCACCCCTTTTCACTCCCTTAAAGGTTGATTACGGCAAAATATTGACTTTGGTTTTGAGGCATTTGCGTGGGTAACCTTTGTAAGTAAAAACCAAATTGATATGTAATCGGGACTAATTGTAAGATACCTATAATAAGGAGTCCGAGAAAACATATTTCGCCCCTTTTATAATAATTTCTAACACAGGTCAATCAGTTTAAATGTAATCAATTATAATTACCGCATGCTACGTCCAGAAAAATTTATTGGAAATACGTATGTATTTGGACTACAGAGCTCTCAGGCAACGATACACGTGATTCAAGCGCAGTAACGTTGTTTAAGATATTTAGCAACGCTAGTGATGTGTCAAAATTCCTCCAGCACTTGGCCAAACTACGTAGTTTGGTTTCAACCTTCGTCTCACCCGTCTATATTTGTCTATATTCTGTTGAATATTCCCAGTCTATACTCTATTAAATAGTTCGTGTCCACTGCCAGTTCAATATCACGAGTTCAGTTTAATGCAGAGAATTTCATCGAACAGAAAAGTCTATAGCAGATATTCTTCGACACCGTATATATGATCCAAAGACAATTTCCAAAGCTGATCCAATGTACAGCAGTAACCATTACGATTTTAAAGAGAACACCCCAGCAGTAGACTCATTAAATCGAAATCTAGTCAAGTGCACGTGCGGAGGAACATTTTTATGGTAGATAAAATTCGTAGTAAAATTTATACAGCAATTTCGTCTTGTCTTTGATTGAAAAAAACGTTCCCTCCTTTTTGATACATGGAATATATAGAATTTTTCTTGATATTTAGTGTTTATGACTCATTCACGTTATTTCGTCCAAACTGTGGATTCATTCTGCGAATTAAGGGCAGTTAAGGTCCTCTCAGTATCTACATTAAATATTAAAATCCACGTTAACAAATAATATTATTATCATCTCTAATCTATTATCACTATTACTATTACGACTATCTACCATGAAATTTAACTTTGAATCAGAAGTAAATTCCCCATACAACATGATTTCAATGTCAATCAAATCAAATCCAAGCTTTCAATCATTAGCCTACCCCCACCTACGATGATCACTTTTCGAAAAAGAAATACAATTTACAAGATCCTTTCACCGTGCTCACTCGTAAATTCTATCTCGCTGTGCACAACGTTCCCAGGAGCGCGTCAGTCTTTCCCCTTTCAACGTTTAGAGCTTGATTTCCACCCGTCCTTTCCGTTGCGCGCAAATATTTAACCGATACTCCCAAGCCAATCGTATCGCATCGAGGCGATATAATAAATCGCGAACAATGCATTAAAGACAATGGATAGCGTGTTCAGTGCCCGATGCCGTATTGTCCGCAGCGCTTGGTTCGTGGCATGGTTTGTTCCAAGATATACAGGCACCCACCGGGACTATATCCTCTGGCAAGAGTCGCTATGGTAACTGTGGACGTCGACGTGCACGCACAGGCGCTCTCGGCGACGCGACGCCTCGAGAGACGTCGTCGCGTAACACCCTTCCCGGAATACCAGACAATATTGGCCGAATTATTCACTGGATCCCCACCGGAAACGATCCTATCGCGTTGACACGTCGCGGCGGCGGCTATGACGCCCGTGAATCGGGTACTTATGAATATCACAGCTCGATTTCACCGCCTGCACTTTTGCCTCGGCGAGCGACGATTGGATCAGCGGCCACGCATGATTTGAAACTTCTGGACAGCGGGGCACGGGCTTCGAAATGTAGGACGTGCCAGTAATTAGCCGGTGGTTTTTCATGGAAGAACGTTTTCCTTGGGTGAGCAGAAGTTGTCTATAGCAATAATCTTGAAAACTTAATACATACGTCATTCTCTTTTAATTTTCACTTTTTAACTCGGCTTGCCACGCGTGCAGAAATTTCCAAATGACGTTTTAACTCGGCATGGCTCATACGAAGAAATTTGCGAACGACGAGTTAACTCGTCGTGTCCTATACGGAGGATTTTCCAAGTGACGTATTAACTCGTCATGCCAAACGTGCAGGAATTTTCACTTGACGTATTAATTCGTCATACCAAACGTGCAGGAATTGTCACTTGACGTATTAACTCGTCATACCCAAGGCAAGGAAATTTTTCGTACGACGTATTAATTCGTCTTACCACTTAGAGTAGACTTAACCCCATGATCCAGGTGGTGAGTCCCTGAAATCTGAATGAAACGAGATACAACCTACCGCTCTGTGACTTCTCTCTAGTACTTCTTCCAGCGATAGGTCCCTGAACGTGTAAAACTTTCAATATCATATGTAAGTTTTACGAGTAGCGATTTCCTGACGGTTCGTCCGTATCGAGTTTCCTGTGTTCCCGCGAAGTCGCGAGACTGTGTCGAAGCGAACCAACTAAAATCGGATACGGATCTGCATTTCAACTCGCGGGAGAGCATCTCGGAGTAAGCGTCAGAAGACACATTGTTCCGCGGCTGTATTTTTCGCCTTGGAAAAAAGTTTTAGCAGCGGAAACGGAATCGCCGCTCGTGGAACGCCGCGATATTTCTTTATCGATCCGTGGCGGTCGTGGTGTTATGCAAATAGGATTTGCACTTTCTCACGTACCTCCGTAACGGTGATAGTAAATCAGAGAATTTAATCAGGATAAAGGCTCGACCGTACAGAAATTTCACTCGCTGCAGCGATGGCGGATGCATACATAAGCTGAAATTCATTAACTGGGCGCCCTTCGCCACGAGGCTTGCCAACCTCTCATAAATGTCTTCCCCCACTTCGAGCAACAATAGTGCCGATCATTCTTTCCGAATAAAAATTTTCCATACCGCAATCCATATTCCTTGATCAGTAACACGTACTTCTTTCTTACGCATAGTGTTGATGCAAATATGATCTTGCAGGTAATTATTTAAGTATCAAATTTCATGCGTTGAATATAAGTTGATCTTTACTATTATTTATCGAATTCTGTGTTACATTTCACTGCTTAGAAATTGAATTTCGCAATACACAATACTGTCAAATCAGAAAACTAGATTTTAAAACAAATTGCTCTAGCATCTATTTGTACAACAGGTATCATTATCGGACAAAGTACTTTCGCTAGTTTTAATTGCCTAATTCAATATTGCAGTTTATCTGAGAATAATACCTGTTATACAATAGAAGAATTTATTTTAAAATCTGGTTTTGTGGTCAACGTTACCAACCCCATTTGGGGGTTCACGAAATTATTAGAAATTGATTAGGAACCTTTTGTCAGCTGATTAAAAGCATGTTACCACTCTCTATAATTCAAGAAATTTCTATCTGTCACTCGCCATTTTTTTTGAAACCCACGATACAGTATTCAAAGGTAATATGCTTCGCTTCAACGCCACATTAATTCTGCTGCCAGGGAGCATCAAGGAAAACAATTTTATAGACATATTATCGCAAATGAATGTGTATTTTGGAATACTGGTATGTTTGCACACACGGGAAGCGGTAATTTTATCAGCATACGAAGTGGCACGTCGAGTAAACTGCTGAGAAAATACACCAGCGAACTGTAAACTTTGACGGCATTCAAAGGTACCTTGTAAGGTATGGGGAAATACGAACATTAAAAGGGATTGCTGCATCGCCCAATTTTTCTTAATCGAATAAAATTGTTTAGATGATGAACAAAGGGTTCTCTTTATCATAGAAAATTTTGGTATTGTAACTTTCTACTCCAGTATTAAATACATGACATATAGGTGATAATAGAAATCATATAATTTCTTCATACTTGTGCATGGATAGTATAATTGATATGTATTTTTTATTATCGTGTACTCTGCATGCATTTATGCCACATATATTAATTCTTCAAATTGAATATGTTGTTATTTCTAGATAATTTGGTTGCACGTGTATGATTCGAATTTTGTATCTATTTCCTACTTCCGACTTGTTTCGTGACTATTAAAAAACGTTAAAGCTTTGATGCTTTTCGTCCACGTAAAATTATAGAAACTTTAAGTCATCATTTTGCTGATTTTAAATTTGTTTTAAAAAAATACAGACTGTCAACAATCGTCACTTTTGGCTCCCTTTACAAAAGACAGATTTTATAAATGAATTTTTATCTCCAAAACTATCAATACGAAGTTCATTCTTCTTTTATTGTAATCGAAGAAGATTAGCCTTTCCGAATAAATATTTCAATTTCATCAAAATCCCTGACATCCAGTATGGAAAGTTATCGACATGCCATGGATTAGCCCACGACAATATTTAATGGAATCCATTTGAGGGAGGAAGGGAAGAATGGGTTAAAATTTAACAGTCCTCTTTGCCAGTAAAGTTGGGAAATAGCACACGTGTCAAATAAAATTCTGTTTAAACAATTATTCACGTTAAGAGTCCCGTGAACGTATATAACAGTCCTAGTACTCACTAAAACAATATCGTTTCAGAGTATTAACACTAATGTGACCGAACGGGCATTATTCAGTTTAGTTCATAATCCGCAAACTCTCTGTAATCCTCGTTAGCTAATAGCGCTCGGGCGGACGCACCGAAATGCCTATAGATTCATAAAGTCGCGGTTTGTTCATTCCATTTGAGTTCCATTATCGCGTGGATAATCAAATGAGACGATGAATCTTTCGTTTTGTCAGACCGTCTTAATCGAATACAAAATTTTACGAATTTTTTAAACGATTTTAAATTTCCTATCCAAATAACTATATTGTTCCGTTACTTATTTTAATATTATAATGTCTTTTTTATACTAAATGGGCTCGAATTTGCATAAACAATTAGATTCTATAACGATTTATTATCTGTTTTAAAGTAATTACTGTTCTCTTAATTTACCTCAAGTGGCTGCATTTTTAACTGCACATTTTGCAGTGGAAGATTCTATAAATAAGCAGACATCATTGTTATAGCGGTGAATCGTTGGACACGCCGTCGAAAAGGAAGTTAAGATTGAAATACGAAATTATTCTCTGAGATCTGTTCCCTGAGGAACCAATTAAGCTGCAACCCCTTCCTAACTTCAGTTCGCCTTTCAATGATTCCTGGTAGAGATTATGTATTGGTGTCAGTATACGACCTATAACAGTAGCATTATATCCTACAATACAGGGTGTCCCAAAATATTAATATCACAAAATATCGAAAAGTCAGTAAACATTTGATAATACATTCAAAATTTTCAATCATTGAAAAAGATTTAAATTCGCATTTAAATTACACAAGAACCATTTGAAAATCTTCCATTAAAGAGTAAAAATTTGTTAGCCAAATTACACTGTTTAATTTCTCTATATCTTTTTTCCCCCACGAGAAGAGCGTTTCGCGCGTGAATAAAGGAGGAGACTTCTAGAATTCACCAAAGAATCCGATGAAAAGATTTTCATCGTAAAAGTTTCAGGCCTTTCCTCGTCCTTTGCGCAAAAATATTCCAGTACGTCTACTTGGATACTGGGTACAGTGTAACGAAAGTACTTGCGGCGCCAGCCAACCGAAGCATAATCCGTCGTGTAGTTCACTGAAAGCAGTTAGAGAGTGTACTCTACAAGGGAAACTCGGCGAAGTGTTCCAAACGTGACATCAATTTCAACTACACCATTATACAGAGGACAATACAAGGTTAACATGGTTCTAACATTGCTATCCAAGGCAGCGATCAATTTATAGTCGAGTAGGCTACGAAAATAAAATGATTCTGCTATCCACTATTAACACTATTTTTCCTTATTCTTTTCCAATTTCCTAAGATGTCGAAAATTTTGTAAAAAAAAAAACGTGGAACGCGTAACTTTCTTGAAATTTGTATACATGTGAAACCTACAATTATTATGTATTAGTTATTAGATTCTTTAACTATATTTAGTACAAGAAAAATTTCAAGTAGTCAACAATTTCGAAGCATTTCCACTTATATTTTTTAAATAAAATAAATTTCGCAATGGGGTTTGTCATTTTAACTAAATTAAGATTTTTCAGTTTAACATATGCGTTTAAAGCTTTTAAATTTTATGTAATCCTGCACATACTCGAATTTAACACCCTCGATCGCTATTCGTTCTATATTTCTGTACGGAAACATTTCTCGTGCTCCCTTAGTAAATAATAGTTATTGAATCGACTTCTGTATTGTCCTACATCAGGAATCCACTGCTGTCGACATCTTGTTACACAGAGTACCTGCGAGACTGTGAGTACCACGGTCCACGAGACACCTTTACCCAAGGATAATCCTTTTTGCTACTGAAAACAGATATCGCGCGGGTCGAGGGAAAACTCGACAAGGACTGTTCACCGATAGCTCTGGAGCGGTAGGAAGATAAAATGATGAGGTCAATTTCCATCGAATTCGCTGGATAACATGTCGATAGACTATGAAGGAAGATGCTAACAAGCGGTGCCATACCAATACCTACAATGGCGAAACGATACTGATGATTAAACAGCACTTGAAACGAAAGATCAACGTGAGGGAATTCTCAAGTTAAAACGATCTCTGAACTATTTAAAATATAAGAAAAATTAATTACAAAGTGACTTTAAGCTACAAAACTTACAATTTTAACCCTTCGTGGTCACACAGGGTGTATTGTACCCCAAGAATAATTTTCGAGTTAAAATGTCGCGTCTTTACGACTTTCAAAGGGGATTTATCGCAAAAAATATGAAGAAAAAAAATTTAAAAAATCGCTTTTTTCCCACAACCATGGAAAATCGCTCATTTTCAACTACAAATTTTATCATATCGAAATTTACATTTCTAGAAAAAGACTATTAGACCATGATTATATAAGTACTACGAATGTACAATTATTACTGAAAAGTTAAAAAATTCAAAAATACAAAAGTGGTAACTAAAAAAATGACGCTGGGGTACAATGAACCCCGTGTGACCAACTTGTAAGTATAAGAAGGTGTGACCACGAAGGGTTAAACATCGCGGAAGAACTTCTACGCTTCCTCAATTTTTAATTAGCCATAATCTTAACAATAAGTCTCAGTTTAAAAACTTTAGTTCTAAGACCATTTCTAAATTTCTCACAATGAACAAACGTTTATCAAGCTAAAGCCTACGATCTAGATTAAGGACCTAGATCGAGCTAAGCTTACATTCAGTGTGTTTTCTTCGCTCTAGATATATATTCAAAGATGCACTTGCGTACTTCGAGCGATGTACTTTTGTTCCGCTTCGTCCTTTTTAATGTCGAATCCTTATAAATGTCGTCCTTTAAACGTCGTTCGTCGTCGATCATTGCTTTCACGCATAGCTGGCTCGCCCTTACAGGCCAACTGTGACGGGTACAACTTATTGCGGCTTTACACAGAAGACCATCGTAAGCCGATGACGTGCGCCTGTTCATGACCACTCTAATTCTCCAGTTACCGCGTAGATAGCGGGCTTCGGTCCATCTCTGCCCGCTCTGTGGTCTCAGGTGGCTGGTTCAGGTCACGGCTTGCCGAGGCTGTGTAAAGTCGTGACATCGAGCGCCACATGCAGAATGAAATTTCGGTGCATCGAGGGTGAATGTTGTGTAGTTCCTTTTGCAATCAGGAGATTCTTAGCGTTGGCAAGTCGTTCGAAAATCACGCAGGTGCGTGTTAGCAATAATATGTGTCATAGAGACTTCTCTGTTCTCGATCCTTTATTCTTTAGTTTCAATTCCCTTTTCTTTCTTTCCCTAAATAAAATTCATTCTCGACAGAGGTCTTGAATTAGCGCACGATGCACGCACTCCTGCAAATTGCCGGCTTTGACATGTGTCTGACCCCTCCAGGCGCGGCCGCGAGCGGGGACACTCCGTGTTTTATCATTTCTGCGCCACTTATAATCTACCGTCATATCACTTCGAACCCCTTCCCATTTCTATACAGCTACAAACGAAGTCGAAATTCCATTTTCAACTTCGATACACTCGCGAGAGATAGGTGTGCTACTTTGTTTTATACTCGGGAAAAAGCTAACAACAAAATTGGGTTGTAAGCTTGTTGCATTTCTCTGTGTAGATAAGATTAAATTTGCATCATATTTCAATTCTGACTGCTGCTAGGATTGCGATCGATATCCAATTTAAATTGATAATGTTGCCATGCATCATGAAAATAGTATGTGGATTCTAGAGCCTCCGATCTGTGTAACAATTTACATTAGATGTATAGTATATTCTATACCTCGCCTGAGGTATTACGAAAGATCGGTCCCTTCTTTCTGTCAGTGGAAAGAAGCATGTAAGTCTTCTAATCTTTATTCCCTGCTGAACCCGATTTTCCAAAGCTTTATGCTAAACTTCCATGGGATAAAGCGGATTCGGACAAGGAAAAGTCAGGGAGAATAGCGATGCACGAACGAATAAAAGTAGCTCCAGCAGTAACTCGTATAAAAGTGTCGTTATATATGTCAAAATCCCTTACGTCATCGTTCGGCAGCTCAGACAGACTCTTCCAAGAAGAGTGAGAAGCAAATGATCCAATGTAAGGAAACTTTTAGAATTTCTGTAGAACCAACTCCACAATAATATGTAAAAATATAGCAAACGATGGACATTAATTTCTATTTGGGTCTTCCTACGCCCACTTTCAACTAACTAGTTTGCCTCGCCGTGTCTGACCTGGCTACGTAATACTGCGCGCAGTCAACCGCGTCAGAAACTTTTTACCCGTATTTATAACAATTAATAACTCAGGAACGAGGCCACAAACGCAATTTCGTCTTATTTTGATACGTAGAATCACCCCTTAACATTTCTGACACCTGTTGCCGAACACCCCGTATATCAAGGGCCAAGGAAAAGCAGAAAATTCAAATTTACTTTCGCAAAGAAATTTGCACAAGAGTTGCTTCACTCGTACACTAATCGTGGGAATTTTTAAACCAAATTGATGACCTGAAATTTCAGTTCTTCCTTTGTAAATTAAGTTCAGATTGGGGGTGGATCTAATATTCGTTCTAAAGACTAGAGTTTGTCTTGAAAAATTTCGAGCGCCTCGCTGGATAGTCTTCAGCAATACCACGTGTCATGGTATTATTAAGAAATAAGAAAAGAAATGAGTTGAGCTTTCCAAAAGAAGATTTATCATACCACGTTGTTTTTCCAGCTCTGCAACGACGACAGGTTCCTTCCTTTCTTTATTTACCCTTCTCTTCGTGTTCCCCTTCTTGTTCTTAAGTTCATTGTTTATTTATCTGTATCGAGCAAACACACATTTCGGTGTGTGTTTATTCTGGTATTCTTCTTCTACTTCGCTTGACACAGGGTTACCAGGCTACAGATTCTAGCCGATTTTCAGCCTTATCTCTTGGCGAGGCGGAAATGGTATGCAAATATCGAGTGAAAGGAGATGTATATTTTTCTACCGAGGTTACGTACGTGTGAAACAGAAGTAGATGCTCCAACTGTGTATTCGTGTGTTGTCGGTTCGCGATGTACGGTTGCCGATAAACAGTGGGATGTTTATAAAGTTATCGATCATTGACAGGTATTGTACGAGGGGATGGCAATAAGTCAGGTTTTCTGTAATAAAGTTAAATTGAATTGCTTACTCGAACGATGTAAATATATACATAGTCTATTTTAGACGCGAAGAAACTATATCCAGCTGTAAACAATATATCTACGGGAAGATTTTGTATGATATCCTCGGTATGTTGAAGATGTTTCTTAAAAATCTTAAGAAAATATATTATCAATATAAGAGATAATATTTTTCACAATAAAATAATTTTTTTTTATAAAATTATAATCTAAAATTCGGGCGAAGCCGAGTAGTAAATCTAGTTATTATATAGGGGAATATATTATATTTTAAATTCACTTTAATATGGTGACAAAACATAATACAGAAGAATATACAAGTTGCGGCAAAATTGGTGGATTAAGCGAGAACATAGTGATTACCCGTAGAAAAATGACCCAAAATATTGCAGTAGATTTTTTCCATGTGGAGCTTTATTGTTGAGAAAAATCACTTTGAAACTTCGTCGAGTACGCCTGCATTCATCTCGATTTGGCTCGTCTGGCTACGAACAAGTACACTCTACTTGCGCTTGTATTTCAACTGCCGCGCCTTCCTATCACAGAGGATCATATAAAGTCTCTGCTTTATAATATATACGCACTAAATCTTGACAAATTAAAGTAAGTAATTACAGTAGGATTTATTAATTTCACAGCTGGATTTTTAACAACAGTTTCTTAATTAAGGAACATATGGAATATATGGAAGAAATTTTTTAACTTTCTCGAACAATTTCATTTAAATTTCAAAGTTCTTTTCCTCGAAAACAAATCTTCGCACAAGAAACATTTAAACTGAAATTTTTACTTATTTTTGCACAAGGAATCATCTTGTCTTGTCTCGTACTACGAAGTTTATCTCACACTGTATAAAAGGAAATAGATTAAAAATCCAAATAGAATAAATATGTTTATATTATAAAATATACATTTTTGTATTTCACAAACATTCGAAGAATTTTTTAGAAATCAAGGACCCTTTGCAAAAACGTCCGTCTGCTCTCCTGACTATACGCACACATTTACCTTCGCCTATTTACCTAATTCAAAGCATAGAGTGGAACACAAACGAATAATAATACAGAAAACATAAAAATGTCGTAAACCAGATATCACTCAATACCTGAAATCACGAGAAAATCAAAGTAAACCCTACACAAGCAATTCAGAGATGGTGCATCTCATTGAATAATAAAAATCTACAAAACGATCGAACGTCGAAGCTGTCGGAGCGAAAGTTCCAGCATAACGAATAATAAATTTCCCAGATGAAAACGAATATGGAGGGGAGGGGCAAAAAGACGCGGAAAGGAAATTTCGTGGATAGGAGAAGCGTCGGAAATTATCGGGTAAATTTACATAAAGCTCGAGAATAACGGAGAGGGTTCGTACGAGTTCGTGGCACCACGGTAGCGAAGAATCCTCCCGTGGCTCCTTTATCTTTTGGCATTCCTGCGCGAAGGATATCTGGCTCTGTCACGGGCGAAAGATGAAACTGGCATCCTTTGAGTTCGATTCCACAGATGTTTACCCAGCTACCGTTTCCCCGTAGGGAAAAGCGTACGTCGCTTCTTCGACACGGAAAGCGCGCGGCCAAGTTGCAAACGCCCCGTTAGAGACTGGCGTTGAGAATGTCCGTTGCTTTCTGCTTTATCAAATGCACGTACCAAAAATATTGCGATCAGTTGCATTAGCGTGATGCAACTTGGCCTGGACCCGTATTTTACGCGCTTTGCAATCTGCTCAGGTAGATAATTTTTTAATTAGAGAGGGGAGGAGGCGATTAATAACTTTACAAAAATAGTAGATAATTAAGTGAAAAGTTTTGTGCTCCTACTTTGTTGGAACGTGAGACGAATTTCTTATATATTGGTGTGATTATCTTTATTATGTTAAGTCCTAAATGTTACTTAAACAACGATATTCCAAATAAGGATATTCCCTTAAATTGACGTTGGATGCTGGTACTAATGGATTTTGTGAAAATCAAAGAATTCATAATTCGTTGGATCAGGTGAAGTAGATTGGGAATACTGGATCTCCAAGCACTTTATTATACATTCTTTGATTTAAAAATCTGTGTAACTCGTGCAATATCGATTACAAAATTCTTTATTTTAGACCAACGAATACGTTGAAGTGCAAAGAGGTGAAAAAACAAAATCTTTCAAAGCGAAGAAATTTTTACTTGTATCTGTAAACATTTTATCGTAGATATAGTATAGATACAGATTTTTTGCTGTTTCAATGCTCAAAACAGTGCATTTTTTACGTATGAGGCATTGAGAGCAAAAAACAACTAATCCACGTTTTTTGCGAAATTGATTAATAGCAATAATGTATTCCAATTGGCTGTACTAATCATATAAAAAAAGAAAAGTTAATTTTTTTATGTGAGTTAGTCCGTTTTTGCTCCCCATGTCTCACATAACTGTTGTGACAGATGATTAATATACAAGCTCTCGATAAACATAGACACCGTGTCACGTGTGTTGCAAGCGAAGAAATTCTATTTTATGATCGATAACAGCCAGCCTGAATGGTTACGGGGCTATTTTAATCGCGACCGTGGACGAGTATTAGATTTTCAAAGGCCACGTAGAAAAATCGAACTGTGAAATCCCCTCGACGAGAACCGTTTGAGCTATTTCAACTCGAATCGATCAGATTATCCGCCTGAAATAAAGAATGTACGCGGCGTGAGTTTCGTCGGACGGCACTTGCCTAACGAAGAATCGTTATTCATCCTTATCTCAGTTTTATAATCCACTAGCAAGGAGTTGGTAATTATCTAAGATTAGGCTTAATAGCCGCGAACTTTTTCTTTGTTAAACCTCGCTCATCGCAAACTTTCTTAATTAGTTTTAATATTTTTCATTGTCATTTTCTCTCTTCTGTCTTGTTATTGGTATGTAACAAATATGTATTACTCTTATTATTAAGAATAACGAGTATTACTATTATTAGTTAAATACTTTAAATTAGTTAACTTCTCATTATGAATATTACTATAATGATTTTTCTTAGAGTTATAATCAGTAATAGTGTTATATTATAAGCCGAATCTTGCTCTTTAGCACACATCTCTAATTTTCCTTTAATTCCTCTCGCACTCTTCTGTATCTTGTTTCTTTTAGTATTTTTGTTAATATTTTTTTTATTACCTATTTTCTATTTTCAATTATGCGTGAGTGACATTCTGAATTTGAACGAAATATCGTGGAACTGACTGGTAGTTGTATAATGTATTATCACCCTTCAATGCATTACTATTTAGACGGATCAAAGGTGTATTTCAAAAGAATTCGTATTGCTTGATAAAACAATAATTCTGTCAAACGAATTTCGCGATCGTTTGACACCAGTAATTATCGTCGTCATGTGCCGTATTTAAAGAGAATCTAATTAATTATTCCTGTAATTAGTTCCATACGTGACCGATGAGCGTTTACTTCACAATTTCACGCGTTTCCTGTTATGTGATGGATGCACCTGAATAAATATATTATACGAGAGGTTTACTCTGACGAAGCTCAACAATTTCATGAATACTTTGTTCGATGTTTACTACTTTTATCATTAATTACCAATGCCCTATATTACTACTACTAATGTCCACACATTTTTCTATTCATTGTTTAAAGCTGCGTCTACCATTATATTCTTTCCATTAGCTTTCATTACTATTTCGAATTCCAGACTGAAGTGTTTGGTATGACATTTAAAAAACCAATAGATCACTTCCATATTTCATTAAAATCCAAGATTCCGAAGCACGATTGCATTAGATAATATTCGATTCGATAGAACTTTTCATGACACATTTTTTGCAAAAAAAACAAACATTTGACTAATGATTTGAAGATGTTTAAGATACACAAATTAAATGTACTCATTTAAATAATTTGTCGACTGACTGGTCCGCCGAATAAATTAAAATGTTTTTACTAGTATGGGTTTCAGAATAATATCCCGGATTGAAAAAATTACTGTACACTTCTAGCTCTTTTCAAGATAACGATAAAGGTAAGAAGAATATTATTCATTTCTAATTGTCAGAGTTAAAAGTGAGCGAAACTCAGAATAACCAGATTTGTATAATACCCACGAGATTTCTCTACAAACTAAATATGTAGGTAGGCTTGCGAGAAATCAGAATTTTTAAATCATCGAACTTTTCTCGTTAGTTACAACAGTATTTTTCGCCCTATTCGATTGGGCAAAGATTATAATATCAAATTCCCAGTCTGCACTTTGAACAAAATGCTAATTACAAAGTTGGCCGCTCGTCTGTGGGACTCGAATTTTTAACCCGTGAAAGTTTACATCCGATGAATATTGATGCAAAAAAATTATCACTGACAACCGTGGATTTCGAAATAGAAACTTCACATTTAAGCTTTTAAGTTCCACGTTTTATCAACGCGAATACCTATGTTACCATAATCTTATTTCATTTTACTTATTGACGTAGATATTTCATAACGACTGTTGCTATAAAACCTACTTCTAAAAGATAATACGTAAACTAATTGTATATATACGCAGCGAGAAAGAACCGAAGGAAGAAAAGGGGTAGGAGAAAATGGTAATTAGCTTCAAATAGAGCTTAAAACTAAGAAGAGATAAAGGAAAGCGGAAGGGGATGGTGGAATGGATAACGCGTTTAAAAGAGCTAAAGAGTCACGGAAACCGCGTGTCAAAAGGAACAGCATTATAATATTATGCAATATTATCCCCGAAGGAGAATGTATAGAAGAAAGATCAAATGAAGTAACTTTCTCTAAAAAGGAGCTTTCGGAACTCCGTGTCATTTTTCTTCGTACAAAGCTACGCGCACCGTTCAGCGATGTTTTCGCATGGAGATACGAGAATCGCCTTCGTGCAAAAAATACGCCAGGAAAATCGAGGGCGAAGTTTCTAACGGACAGTAAACAGTGGAAAACATTGTGCTGTTTAAAAAATGGAATATTTCATCCGGCGTACCATAGACTCGCTGACGGAATACTACGACGTCTCGCGGTATTTTCGTTGTCCGGTAATTAACGAGGCACCAGATAAGCCAAATTATCGGTACGTTTTCCCTTCTTTCGTTACCTCTGTTTTCGCGAGCCGCGGAAGCTTCCTTTATTAGCTCAGTTTATGCGAAATAGCTGTATCGCTGGAAACTCTGAGCGGTTTATCGGATGTTCCGCCGCAAATTCCAGCATCCCCGCGTTTCGATGGAATGGAACGCCTATCGTCTGAAGGGAATCGAACCGCGGCGAGCTTTCATCGACATTTTTCAGTTAAGCATTGGGATTATAATAAAATTGTTACGCTGATTAAGCATTTGCGACTTCGTGGAATTTCGAGGCGGAGCAGAGGATATTTGAACGAGCACGAGTATCTTTAATTTTCAGCTCCGTAGATTATTGGAAATCGTATTTATTCAGTGGAATGAACGAAACGATACGATTTTCTGTGATCGCAGAGCGATGTGAAAGAATTTCTCCTTTTTAAGGAACACGAGGAGAATTGGGGCGTTTAAATCGAGAATTGTGGAAGTTAATTCCTAAGCATATAATTGTAAAATCCATAGTATCGATGACACCTTTGGGATTTCAGCTACTAATTATTTAATTCCTACGTCTTGATATTAACACATTGGTAGTTTGAATCATAATAGTAAGTGAGCCTACACTTTCATATTATCGAATTAACTTTCTATACCTTCGTGTGACTCTGAGCTAACATATTATATTAGGGTAGATGCACCATTTCTGGCCACTTTAACTGTACAAATTTTTGTAACTGACTATATTTTGTGATATTTCGTCAATCTGGTTTTGATATATTACGGACCTCTCGATATTTCACGAATCTGGTTTTGATGCATTACACTGCTCTCGATCTTTCGTCAATCTGCTTTTGATACATTACACTGACCGCAATATTTCGGCAATCTCGAGATGATCCATTGCATTCCATCCATGGTACATCGATTGCATAATACCGCCACGACAAATGACGCCACTCAATTTTTTTTAGAATTATCGTGTGTCATCCTCGATATTTTTAGAATAAATAATTAATAATTGATAATAAATAATTAGTGAGGAAATGTTAAAATTGAAAAAAGAGGGACAACTGTCAGTACCTACTGGAATGTATAAAACAATGAAAGCGTTATAGGAACCTAGATTAAAAAAGAGTTACAATTATAATATCCTGTATACCTTTACTTAAAAATTCCCCGTTAATTTGCTGCGAGAAAATTGCCCAGGAAAATGGGAAGCTTGGTTGGCTCAGAAAACAAAGGATTTGACCAGCCGAGGAAGCTAATTCGCTCGACGGTGAAATTAGCAGCGGCGTAAAAAAACCTGCCCGACGCCGATAAGTTATATCAGGTCCAGAAGAAGAGGAAGAAGACTATTCAATTAAGTCCCTCGTTAGGTTTGACAGGACATTTAAATCACTGTACCGACGGAATCAAGTAGTCGAAGAAGCCAACGTGCCGTGTTGTAAAATCCAGCAAAGACTCTCTCTTTCGAGGAGTTCGTTAGAATGGAAGCGGAATAATAGCCAGACTGACGATTCGTAGGGCCATTCCTCTGAAATTGTTCAATTGAATTCGTTATCGGCGAAGACCAAGGTAAGTGCTGGAGTCGCGCCATCGCTTCGTAATTTCGCGAATACTTTTCAACGTCGAATTAAAATTAGCCCCGGTTCCTTTCCCAGCCTCTTAATTCTTTCCTATGCTTTAATGTCACGGAATCGCTTGGGACCTAAGCTTAAGTATTATCAACTTTGAAGTATCTGAATTCGTAGCGTCCGCGAAGAATAAGGGGAAAAGTCAGTCTATGAATAATAAAGAAAATATGTATTTCCCATTATTATTGGTTTATTTTAATAGTGTTTTTATAATTGCACGAGGATTAAATTCAGTGGAGCAACCGAAATAGGGTTTTGTTGAAATAAAAACGATAGGCGTGTCGGTGGATAATTAAAATAAGTAGGGTTGGGTCAATTAAAGAAGTACGCCGTGCTTCTACTCCTCAGCTTTAAACGGGGCATCCTAGCTAACAAATTTATTTAAATAAAGGATTATCGGCCCTGTTGACCGATAATGGGGCAAGCCCTTAGTTTCTCATTACTTTTTGCTCGTACTTTTTATTCCCCATGCACTCTCGTTAAGCAATTTTATGCTTCACGCTATATCTCTTGGTAGGAGAGGGGGGAGGGAACACTCCTTGTTTAATTAATTAGGTGTAATTAATTTACTGTTAAATTACTCTTTTTTAAAATGTTCCACAAAGTTTCTTGATGCCATTGGCGACATCAGTGCACACTATTTTGATTTGAAAATTTTTGAGTACTTAATAGTAACTTTCACGTCCTGTTGTATGTAGAAAATAACAAAATATGACACTGAATTTAATTTTTGAAGTTATAATTTCTTACGTGGCTTCTTCTGATAAGTTACGTTATCATTCAAGGAATGTATGACACCAGAATTCAATTTTCACCTTCAAAACTATATTTCAAACAAATTGATTCCGCTGACACGATCGACACTCTCTGCAAGTAGGTAGTATATTAAAACAGGAAAGAAAGTGGTATATTTCATGAATATTAGTAGACTTCTTGGACGGAAATTTCTACCTGGAAATATTTAGAGCAAAAATATGTTTTAATATAAGAGATTCTTATGATCCCACCTGCCACCTTCTTCGTCCATCTGATAATAATTTCGAACTTCTTTTCTCACTCCTCCCGCGTCGAATATGGCGTGAACAGACAGTCCATACAAATGATTCTTTTAATATACAATCAGGAATTTAATAAGCAACTCTTAAGCTTCTTCAACAATCAGTTACGCCTTATCGAAGTCCGTGCGCAGGAGGAATAAAATTAAAGCAAGACATTTATTATCACTTATCAGCATCATACACTCAAATAAAATTTGAAAATTGCAGATACTCGACATACAAAAAATTTTCATTTCACATAGAAATCTCGTCTTTTAATTTCCTTAAAGAATACGAGAAAACTTTTCAGCCAACATATTAGGCTCATACTTACAATTGGTCCACGTGGACCCAGCATCCGCGAGACGTGCGTTAAGACGAGACTCCTTCGAACATTTAATCACAGATAAAAGCCTATCGAATTGCGAGGGGAAATAAAACGAGCACTTGGAGAAACAAGAAACATCGCGAGTGTAAAGCTGATTAAGCGTCGTCGTCTTCGTCGAAAGCACATCTCGGCGTAGACTGGCGAGGTATGAGCAGGGGAAACGAGCCAGTAAACAGCGGAATAATTATCTTAATTTCCAATGCTCGTCGAATCAGAATACTCTTTATTCGCTGGCATAGTGCGCCGTGCACGCAGTTTCTCTTTGAATTAGCACGGCGAGGAAAATGAAAGCTCATCCATTTCCTTTTTTTTAATCCCCTAAGTGATCCACCCGGCGCTATAATTACTCGGCTACTTGCCAGGAAAGAAGGCTACGGGTGGGGGAGCATACACGCGGGAGAAGGAGGAAAGCAAACGATTAAAAAAAGGAGAAGAAACAGGATCAAGGGGATGCCACGAAGAGCGAAACGGAGTTGCAACACGGTTGAGCAAAAGGAGTCCTCAAATTAGTACTCGTTCCCAGGTAATTTACCGCGGGAGAGAATGGAGCATGATTCTTCAAAGGTCTCTTAAATTGAAGGCACGGTGCGGATCAGTGAATCGAGAACCGTTATATTTAATAAAAAGAAAGAAATAGGCAATTTTTCATCAAGCTAAGTGGCGCTTCCGCGGCACAAGTGGGCTGCGACTTTGCGTGGATTAAAAAAAAGATAAAAGTAGAATGCAACAAACAACAACCACGGATGAGAAATTTTCAAAAACCATACTTTTACGATGCCACTCGCGCACTTGTGTATTTAACCAAATGTATTTCAAATATTGTTTTTTTAATTATAAGGTGGTGGATGGAGAGAAATGGCAGTGCGTAGGTCAGGTATCCATAATTGTAGAGTGGAAGCACAAAAATGGTGAGTTATATTAAATTATAGTAATAATAATTAGGCACATCGGGATTTTTTTCTAATTAAATATTACCTTGTATTAATACTACACTACAAAGGAACAATTTGCTATCACTTTCCTTGTAATTGAAAAACACGCCTATATTTGTATGCTTCATTTGTAATAAGTAGTAACATAAATCAAATGATTATTTTTCGTAACTGAAAATATAATATCTGGCACCCTTTGGTTCTGTACATATTCTACAATTAGTATTATGAATAATATCTTCGCGTTTAATATTATGCAAAATGTTTCAAGAGAAATATAACACATTCGATGGAGTGTACCAAATGGTTAAAGTTAATATTTTATACGCTTCACATTTTGTCAATAGTAAATCTCCTTTTCGAAGCTACAATTTTAAAATCTCTCATATAATTTTCTGTTTTTCATTACAATATTTCGATGAACAATGTCTGTCAGAGTTTCCCGCAGTGATATTTAAATCAGGTGGTACTGCTATTTAATTAACATCGTTGCTTAGAAATATTAATTCGACTAAAATTCAACTTTTTTAACTAGTGACGACATAAATAAATCTATTACTGTGCTTTTTTAAACTTAAGAATTTTTTAAGAATTTTTCGACTTCTGTAAGGAATCGATTATCCCGGTATTTTGTCCACCGGTTCGTATAAAACTGGGGTTCTACTGTAGTCGAGTGCTATTTTCATCATTCTACTCTTACTACATACCACGCACGAGTTTATTAATATACCCATCCTGTGGATGTTTTATAAAACTTAGAATTTACACAGCCCTTCGCGTTAAATACGTTCCCAGACTTGGTTCTTTCGGACGATATTTTTTATCCAAGCTACAGTGCGTACTCACACATCTTTACGCTTGAAAAATATGGAACATGGCGGTGTCCTCGCGTAACGAATCACACGAAACGGCGTCGAGCAGAGCGAGTACACTCCATTAAATTCAAGCCGATCCCTCTGCCACGCTCGCATCGAAACGCTTTTTCTGTGATTTTCCACCATTCCCCGCCCCGTTGCTCTTTCTAGCCGTGCTTACGAACAAACAATTTCACGGGGAAAAACTGGGCGATCCGTGCAAAAAGCTCTGCCTGCTGCGCCTATGCCACCCTACCCGCCCAGTCGTCCCAAATTTTGATTACTTAAGCAACTGTGTCTATTAAATTATCTAAAAGTTAATTATTGTGAGCTATTCAGGGTATCATTAGTCTGACTTTATTCAGAATACGCTTCAATTATTTGGTCCTCAAATTTTTCTAAATATAGAATTCAGTTAGGAAGGGTACGGTATAGATTTTTAAAATATGCAAAATGATTATTGACTATTCTTCCATATTCAAACGTCTTAACATAATGACTTTAGCTTAAGGCAGAATTATAAATGATATGTCTGTCTTATTCAGGATCGTTAAGACCAAATTAATTGATCAAACATTTATAGCAAATTGTAAATCGACTTATGAAATTAATCGGTTAATTAAATCTGCCAATTTGTACACGGATAACATCGATTTCTTTTCACGTACCATATCTTTTTTTAAATGAAAGCTGTACGGATTATTACGCAAGGAAAAGTACATGTTTCTTAATTTTTTCAGTAACGTTTCATATTGGACTTTGCCCGTTTATCGTCTGATAAATATACGATTACAATGATAATGAAAAAAATTCAATCTTAATGTTTGATTTTAATCACCACGTGTTTCGTCACTTTTCTAAAGAGCTTCAGGATTTTTTTGTGTCAATTGTGAAAATTCACAGCGGTTTTCAATTAATGATACTGTTTATGGTGCCTTCGACGTCGCGAATGAAGTTATGCAAATGTTTAGAGTGGGGGATTGGAACTGTTTCAAAATTCAGGCGACTTAATTTCTGCAAGACCTTAGTACTGTGCCCTGCGGAGGTATAGCGATGTCGTAAAAGCAGCAGAGGAAAGTTGGTTGCGCCCCTAAGTGTCCTGCAGAAAAAGTCAAGAGCTTAGGGACGCATTCAACATTTTTCTTTATATTATTGCTGTAACTTGAGTGTGTAGGAATTTGACCAAATAAATGTAACCCTGTGACGACTGTGAAAAAACAGATTGAGTGGCTTGTATTCGGAAAAATACTGCTTTACACACCGCATGATCAAGTTCCAAGTGAAGTCACTTGGAAGTCACAACTTATTATGCATCTGTGAACAGAGACAGGCAAAATTTTTATTTAAATACAAGTTATAAAAATTATTCGTCATGTATCGAATAACGAATATAGTTAGTATTTATTTAATGCCTAACTCTGTCTGCAAGGCATATTACTTTAAGGTCCCGAAGCATGTTGAATGTAACTAAATATGTACAGCTGTGTAACAGGTGACTACTTAGGAACAAAGTTGATGGCTCTTACCCTCTACAATATTACTTTAGTCACTTCGTAAAATCTGATACTATTGTACTCGTCAATACCATTTGCAATTCTATTAATTTTATACAAACTCGATCGATTTCCCAACACTTGCTGTGTTACATTAAGATCTGTTTGCAAACCATTCGTACGTGTCAGTGTCGAAGGAAACTCGGTGGAGATTTTACTGGAAAATACTGGCCTCCAGTTCCCCATTTTCCAAATGAAATAGTGGCTCGTCCCGCGACACGTTATATCTAACGATAACCATCCACTGTAAGATTAAGAGCGTAAAATCTCGAACAAGGGAGAACGGATGAAAGTTTAAATCTGATGAGAGCTTTTACAGAAAATTAGCCACTTTTAAATCGCCCTTTCATTTAGGACGTTCAGAGCGTTCGATACCAGGACCCCGTGTTCCACTCGGAACAAAAAGTTGCGTGCCACGTCCGCGGAGAAATAAGCGGGCTGTTCCGGGGCGAAATTGTATTTTAGTTAATGGGAAAATTAAAGCGACAAAAGGCATTACAGCGTAATAAGCTTTTAATGATTACTTGAAACTACAGTGTAACAGGAGGGATCGCGTGCCAGCCGGCTTACGAGATTTTAATTTGCTGTGTGCTCTAACGTTCAAATGCTATCTTTATCTTAAACCGAATGGTAATGGCTCTACTGTATTAAGTTTCCTATGGGAAACGAGATTATTTAGTAATAGAAACCGAAAAGCGTTGAATTCGTAAGGATTATAAAATTGATCCGAGTACAAGGTATTGTTAATAACAAAAAACTAGTTAGTAGCAGTTCGTGCGATGTAGGAGTCACTACAGTGGTGGTCAAAGGAAAGTTTAAACTGCGAACAGTAACAGAAATAAAACAGTTTAATTAGATTGAACGATATCACAAAATATATATATGGTATAATACTTGAATCGTAATATTAAGTTAATTATGCAGACATGTAAAGCTACGAATTTTAAACTGTCTTTTGACCACCAGCATACCTTGGTATTTTGCATTTTTTAAAACTGTGAAGCATCCTCAAATCAATAGACACGATGTCCTAACAGTATTCAACAAAATTTGATGTTGCGAAAATATTCGGTGAACACTGTTCGCAGTTTCGAAATTCATGTTTTTTTTTTCACCAGTGCTGCCATTTTTGTCTAAATCGAGAAATAAAAAAAAACACGTCGAAAATCGATATTTTCAACTCTATGCCCGGTCATTCTATTTTCCCAGAAAAATTGTAACTTTTGTCTGCTCCACTAACCAACTTCAATATTCTAGACCACAAATTCATTTTTTCTTTATTTTGAACGAATCGTTTGCGCAACATCGTGTCCATCGCAAACCACTGTGAAAAAAACATGTTTCACAGTGATTGCTACGTTCCCAAAATTTTCAGACACTTTTCAATCGAATTTTATTTAACAATACCAACAGATCTAGCACCACATAAAATCAAATGGGATCGCTAAAGCTTGATAATATTATTGCAAAAAAAACTACCGTTTCTGTTGAACGATTCGAGTGCATGCGCCATGCGAGTGTTCGTGGAAAAATAGAAATCGGGATCTCGAATCGACCAGTAATCCCACACGTTCTCGAAATCCACGCTCGTCAGCCACGAGCTCCATTGTCTTCGGAGAAACAGCACGTCCTCAAATTCAAATTCACTTCGATTCCGACCGATATTTTCCGCCGGTGTTTCACGATAAACTAGTTTCGCCGTGACATGACAAAGGCGGCCGATAAATGACACCGACAAGGGGTTGCCGCGTGGTCGAGCGCGCTTGCGAGCGCACGTGCACGCCAGCATCGGATAAAACGAGATAATACCATCGATATGAGGCATTGACCAAAGAGAAGCATAATGCTGGCACGGTTTAGTCGCAGAGAGCGCGGCGGTCCCTCGGAAAATACCGCTTCGTTATTCACAAACGCTAGAAATCCCGATAGAGCATAGAACGGGAACGCGGGATACAAAACATTCAATATTCGAATATTTGGACACTCGAATTCTGATTTCTTCCTCTTCCGATGCAATCCTAAATGTTGGTTTAAAAATATTTCTTCGTTCGAGAAATATGCAGTTTGGGATTTAGTGTTCGAATCCCTCATTAGTAAGTCGTTGAT
Organism: Andrena flavipes; assembly: GCA_963971345.1. Lineage (NCBI taxonomy): Eukaryota > Metazoa > Arthropoda > Insecta > Hymenoptera > Andrenidae > Andrena > Andrena flavipes. The sequence goes on from OZ020481.1 coordinate 8,418,862, forward strand.
TATTAGGAATATTCCTTGAGTATTGCATTATTTAATTACTGTACTCAAATGTACGATCATGATTATGAAAACAATTATTTCTCATTCGATTCATTTTTATTTCTTTATTATTATATAGATTAATTCTAATTTAGTTTAACATTTAATTAAGTAGGTATTACAGGTTGATCTTTATCCGTGGTATTAAAATGATCTTCCTTGAACTTTGTCAGCCATCATTGACATTTTCTGATATTTAACGCATTTCCATAAACATCGTTTATAGCTTTAGTCACCTCCCACTTGATGCACCCTCTTTAAACACGTGTAGCATTATCTAGTTGCTTTGCAGTCTGTAGCCATTTTCTAAAATGTGAGCAATTTCTGCGTGCAATTTGAATTTACGAAAAAAAATTTAGGTGTTCAGGATTAAATCTGATAGCAGCGTCGTTCTACAGAAACGATAAATCTTACCTTTTACATTTTAATTATTTATCAGTTAATATCTTGCACACATTTTCACCCTCTATTTTATAAATTCATACAATTAAGTACGTATAAAAATTGCATTAATATTACTACGTGAAATAAACAAGACCATTACTTTCTCTGGGTACAAATTTATCTCACACGTGACTTCGAAAATTTGTACAGATGGTGTCATGATCCAAAATTCTCTAAAAAATGTACGAATGATAGTTGTGCGAGACGAAATATGAAGGGCATGAAAGGTGAGAAAGGACATCCAAGTGTAACTGATGGAGCCTCCCACGTACACTCATCCTTAAACGCGACCGTGCATTGTCGTGATAAAACATACTTGCCACGTACCCACCCCCCTTGAAAATGGTTCAATTTTTAACCGTCTGAGTAGGGTAACGCATACCCCGCCATATGGCCGAACATGCTTCGTTCCGTACGTCTATACGAAGCACAGGCATCAAGCATACGTAATAAGTCGTTTTACAGAGTTGCAGTTGAATTTACTTATTTTAGAGACTCTTATAAACATTTCCTAAATTACTTAGATTTTCATGTGACAACCTCTTCTGCTACGTTGCCTGTATTTGTGTATATTAATTATACTACTGAAATGTCTAAATTCGACTTCGTACTCTTTTAATATGTCCCTGAATATCAAAATTGACAACGTTTTCATATGAGATAATTTTATCGGAGAAGTATATTTTAGGAGAGATCAGGATTGCAACGTGAACCAATTATTATGAAATTAATTATGAAACAAAGTTGTTTCGGTGAATTTCTACGTTGGGACTAAATTTTCGTTTACGTTAACCGAATAGGTAATTCAATTTAACTTAATTGGATTGATAAATAAATAGGCGGAAATGTTGCGTTTTAACATCCCCTCGTATTTTGGTATTAATTTAATAATAATAATAATAATTCGTCTTTATTACATCACAAATTCTACATTGCATTAATTAAGTGGTGAATTTGGGGAGGATTCAGCATTCCTGCTATTTTGCAAACTCCTGCTATTTTGCCATATCGAATCTATATTACGTATCATTTAAATTTTAAACCATAACAAGTAGAAGAACAACTGATTGTTAATTCCATTCAAAATTTATGTTTTCGTATAACGAAACGTTGCATAATAAACGTCAGAATAATGAGAAACACCAATGGTCGGCATTATGGTATGCTTTACTACTGAAAATTCGACAACACTGCTATTCGAACGTTACCTTAAATGAGAAATCGTTGAAAAAAAACAGAAATTAAAATTTAGATCCTTTAATGATCAATTCTCTTAAAAATTCAACCCTCATCCTCTTCTAGACTCCTTCTTATGCAACAAATTACCACCACTGCACCACTTCATATACCTTCACTACGACAACGATTTACATCGATTACTTTCTTGAAATCACCAAAATTACAGATAATAGTTTACAACGTACTCTTCTCTTCGCAGAAAATTTTTCAGAAAAATCCAATTGTATACCGAATTTCATTAAAATTGACTGCACTCTGACTTTCAAAGATAATTTTATCCAAAACAAAGCTCCGTAGAAAAGTAAGTTATTCTACCATTTGAATTTGCTTTTAAACATAGAATCACCTTCTTCCTACACAGATACATCGATCCTCATTACGTATTTCAAGCCACCCCCATGTACCTACTCGTCAAAATTTTGCTGTTCCCCATCTCCACTCTGCCCACGCACCAATCACCACCCCAAGCCTCATTTGAAGATACCTTTCCCGCTGAAACTTCGTTCGCACCCGCATGTGATTCGATCGAGTCGAGTCTATTGAAAAATCGCTGGAAACGAGATTGTCGCTCGTCTCGCCGTTGGATTCGATTTTTGACGTGCCACGTCGAACGCAACCAAAGCGAAACAACGTCACGCGTGTCGATAACGCCGCGCGTCGTAAATCTCGATCGAGTTTCTCGGATCGTGACTCGAGAAACGGGACGGACGTCTTCCTCGTCGCCGGTAAGAAAGCTGTTTCATTATTTGGCTTCGAGGACGAGATCGGCGACTGCATGATTTATCACGATGGTCGACGCTGGGTGGCGCATACTTACATTCACCAGCAGGGGGAAGGAAAAAAAATGGGAAGAAGGGGGCAGGAGTAAGGGAAATGGGGAAAGGAAACAGTTCGAGAAAGCTACCATAATAAAAAAGCGAGCAGTAAAAAGAAGATATTCAAGCTTGCATTGATTCGAGCGTTATGGAAGCTCAATGTGGGATGGTTTATGAGCATCGTATAAACTGCAATAAATCTCGATGGAAGGCCAAACGGTTCGCCCCCCTCCCCCCCCCCCCACACAACACCCTGTTCTTTTTCACCCACTTTCTTCTAGGCAGCCGACTTATCATACCCAAAGAAATTTATGCATTTCGCAAACATTGACATATTTATCAGGCGGGCAACTTGCAAAACAGCTGTAAAATTCTGCATAAATATGAGGGGCGGTGGTTGCTTCCTCGAATCATAAATCGAAGTAATGATGTTGAATAGGAGTGAGCGTAAGCGAATTTGCTCCAAGGGAACTGAGGAAATCGACGGTTGGAAAGGGGGCTTGTGGAACTGCATCGAGGAAAAGCCTGACGAGTGGAGTCGAATCCATCGTATACGAATGTAATGGATATTCGGTATGGTATACTTCGTCTTCCAGCTGCTGCCTATGATGGGCATTAGAGTCTGGCAGGCTTGGTTTGCTTATATTTCGACTTTCGAATATTAATGAGAATTTTCGTAATTTATCAGAGTGCTGCATTGGCGACCGATATTTTCACGTTGACAGTTTTTAATTAATGAGGAAAGATTGCGGTATGCTTATTCGGTTGCTGGTGTATAGGGAGTCTTGAAATATCTGGTGAAAATGGAGAATAGGTGATTCTCGATAAGAAAGTAATTCAGAAATGTTTGGTAAATTCTTTTGTGAGTATCTACTCATTTTTTAGGGAATCGATTTTGACGACTTATAGTTGATTTGATGCGAATAGAGATTAGGTTCGTAAACAATTTATCTTCTCGAGGGAAATATTATTTTAAATCACAAATTTCTACCGCTATACTTTGTGAAATATTTTTTTAAATCTTAAGACTCTCAAGTGAAGTAGAACATATATTTTTTAATGTGTGCATCATTGACTTTCAGAAGAAGCAACACGTACCTAACACAAAAGATCTTCATATTTTACACAATTAAATAAATATAACACAAAACATAACCCGGTATAAAAAAGGGGAACAATAAATAGCACTTTGTACCCTCGTCAATTTCGCCATTTCGTTTCCAATTAATTACAAAAATTTGCATATCGTATTTACACAGATAACATAGTCTGCAAATTGAACAACATTCACAATAAAATCAATGCTGAATTAAACACAACAAATCCGTACGATACTTTATCTCTTATTAAAACATAATCTCTGCATCTCACTCGGTTCGTAAATTGAAAACAGTAGTCAGAAACTACAATGAGCGACAACTTGCACGCTCCACTTCTCTTTATCTAATTTTCACTTTAACCCCCTCCCTCCGTTCTTCAAGTCCTCGAGCACTCTTAACAAGATGCATAAATTTTAACTGGTCCGTTTGCCACGTTTGATCAACGATCGCTATCGCATAGTTCGCAATCCCGCGATAAGCGATCTAGAAACGGTAATCTCGCGATTCTTCACGAGTGAAATGCGGCTGCGAACGGAGGACGAGTTTCTGTACGCGAACTTCCGCTACCGTCGATCAAATTACCATCCACTTAGATCACCGATCCCTCTGCCCTGCTCCGCACAAGATTAATAAGCCACTCGATTTTACTTTACTGGCCCATTTATTCCCACCGTGATGTCCCTGCGAAATTACCTCGCCGCGAATCACTGCGGGAAATTCAGCGAATTCTTCGCGCTGCAATTCGAGTCCCCTTTGAAGAATCGCCTCGTTATTACTGCAAACGCTTCAAGTAGAAATGGACCGATTTTTGGGCCACATAACGTTTCGTAATACTTCGAGGTTCTCTATGGAGATTGACTTGACTTGGAATTTGTATTTCATTTTGCGCTATAAAATAAAGCATTGCGCCAATTATAATTGGTGAGTTCTATCTTCTTATAACTATTTTTCTCAAAGAAACTTCTAATGGAGAAAATTCTGCATACCAGATTTGATTAAGAGCTGCAAAAGGCAGAAGGCTTTGCATCATAATGTGTAGTTTTCTTTTATTCTTTCGGTTCCTCTTGTAACTTATTATTTTGTGTGCAATAAAAATTATTGTCACATATAAATTTCCTCTATGAATACCAGACACAAGGCACAACGAAAGATGGAAAGTGGTCGAAGGGTATTCTAGAAAAGTCAACGAAAGCTTCAAGATAGCAACTAACACCCAATTTCATAATAAAAATGCTAGCAAACGACAGACGACCACGAAAACATCCGTCATCTTAACACAGAAAACTCGAACGCCATTTCATGAATTTGGGGAGATGGCAACAGACATTATGAAACTCTTACACAATAGCGACTGAGAATAATGTCACAGTTGACGCAATATTGTGATAGTTATAAAGGTGGGAGCTACGAAACGCGACTGAAACCTGCAAAATATTGGGACTCAAGTGAATTATGTTTGATATAATATGCACGCGCTTCAGTCCTCTTTGAAACAAATTCAGTATTACAATGCGCCGACATAGACTGATTTAAACTGTTATTCTTGTCTGCGATATACCTAGTATTTACGCAATATTGAATTTAGCAAAAACCTGGACAGTTTCGGGCTGCGAGAACAATGTGGTTTAATGAATAGCTGATCATCAACAGTGCAGCAATACCACCTTCGACAATTCATAACGTTTGTTATACAATACTGCACGAAAGTAAAGGATAATAATAGGGCGGTTGAAATTGAAATACTCTACTGTACAAATGATTCAACTCAATATTGGATATGGAATCGACGATGACTGTAGTAAATTTCTTCTGAAGATTTACTCACAATGCAGATAGGCTAAGGATAATGCAAATTCAAAGTTTCTGAAAATCGACGTTTAGAAAATTTCTGAGAGTGTTTTGAAATTGTGGATAAAAAATAATTTAATTAATACAGCTAATCGATAATTCTAGTTAAAACTTTCAAATTGTATTATTGTTTGTATTGATCAGAACAGTTTTGCAGATTCGCTGATATATGAGAGGAAAAAAGTTGTTTTCATGTTTCATTTAAGGGTACAAAAATTATTTGTAATTAAGTGAATAGAAAACCCTGTTGAAGGTGCTTTTCAGGATGTAGAATTCATAAAAACGTGATACTATGGTATCAACTTGAAACGATCACTACCAAAAATTTACAAATTAGGACATTAACTTAAGAGTTAATTAATTACTATGGTCAAGCATTAAAAATAATATCTGTAGAATTGACTACATATATTAAGCACGCTGAATGCATTTTGAATAAGTCTTCTAAATTAAATTCGTTAACTTATGTATACGTAACTCGTAATTATTTTATTACAATAACAATTATTGTAATAGCAATTCCTTGAACTGCAAAAAATTGAACGACATAAATTTTAAGTAATATGCTGTTTACCACTTATGCGATTAATTTCTGTCAAATTTTCCAACAACGGTTGAGGGCAAGCAAATTCATTAACAAAGTACCTAGAATTCATTCGATAACTCGTTTTAATGGATTACCAATACATGGATGTTACATGCGTTCCTCCAAATGGAAATTGCATTTACATTGCACGTAACTGTTCGCTTCGTCTGCGAGTAATACATTTATTTTCTTCTGTCTCTGCATACGAGAAGGTGTTAACGCATTAATGAACTGAATAAAGTGGAACGAAACAAGCGAGGCACGAGCATTACTTTACTTGAAAATTAATTGGCCCGTTTACAATGGCCAGTAAAGTGTTGGATCCCGAGTTCATCGTACCGCTTCTCTCCAAAGAGTTAATATCATCTAGTAATTTGACATTTGTAACAAGCTAGGTATCAAACGAAAATAAATTAAAAAAGACTTGTTGAAGCTCGTGATTAATGTTTTGGATAAATGATACACAATTCGGAGTAAACTTAAGCAAACTAATAATCTTCTTCAAATTTTTGAACTGTTTATTAATGCTTCGATACCTTCCTAATTGCATTTCATAAATGCGATAGAGATGATATTAATTTCTTGGACTACGATAATAAATCGAAATCATGAAATCACGCGCGTTACACAAGCGCCAATATTTGCAAAGTGAATTATGATAAGAATAGTGTCTCTTCAAGGTGATTGTATCACTCAACTCCATCGTAGTCGCCTATGCGAAATTATTTTCGTACGAAAATATTAGTATTTAGATACTTATCATGTATACATAAAGATGCAATAACTGAAGTTGAACTAACATACAAGTTTCTGATATACCTGTCACAAGTGTCTTTGCCTTGCTTCTGCGCATTTCCTACGTTCTGATGCAGCTTAAATATTTGGTTTTCATTAAACTGGATGTCTCCTATGTTTGGTGGAGTATTAGTCATTGGACGGGAATAAACATGGAGCTAGAACTAGGCAATCATTCTTTTTCATTCAGAGTTACCAAGTGGATATGAATGTAAATAGGAGTTCCATCATAGAGTTATCAGTAAAAAGTCGTGCTACTATTAAAATATATTCTGGAAAAGATTGTTCTATCAGGAGCTTGCGATATGAAAAGAAATTTCTGGGCACATGATGCGAAGACCCCTAATATTTTCTGGAAACTACGTGTGCAACTGAATTGGCTATTTAGACATAAACCATTTTTACATTCACACTTTTCCCCTACACCTACACAGCAGTTTCTGAGATATTGTGTCAAATAGGTCAAACCCCCGAAGATGGAAATGTTTTCACCCTCTGGATATGGACGACGACAGATAAAAAAGTAGGTATCAAATATTTTGTAAGAACTACTGAATACCGAAGTTTCACCAACTGTTTATGTAAATAAATGGAAAGGACTCATATCTGCACTGAGAATCAGAGCAGTTTAGTGAAAATGGCAGGGATTCTTCAAAAAGAATAATATCTAAATATTTGTCAAATAGACTGTACCATCCATAGATAATAATACAGAGTGTAGAATGATCCCAATTGCAAACATTTCCAAAAAATTATTTAAAAAAATTAAAAGAAAATTATAAAATAACAAGCTCCAAATTTTATCTATTTCATCTTCGATACAAGACGAAATAACGAAGACAACTCTCTTAACTCATCACAAGAGCTTAAACCCTCAACGCCGTAACAACAAATCAATTTAGCTGCATAAAATAAATCTTATATTCCTTTCCGCTCACGAAATACGATATTTTTTAATACATTTATCACCTTGTACCTAAATACACTAAGATCGTTTTTACAAAAAAAAAGATTCCTCGCTCAACAGGTTAAGAAAATCAAATTCAACCTGTCTTCAAAAAGAAGTCTTCCGAACTTGACTTATTCGAACTTATAGTTACATGCAGCTATCCTTCGCCACCTTATCCCACCTGATTGAAGAACCGTGGTCATCCTCGCTACAGGCACCCTACATACCTACACCTAGCCGCCCACATAGAAATATAACGCGTCCTCGCATACGTACCAACACCAACGCCGGAGCACGTTGATTCCGTTTATGTGCTGGATCCCGGTGCGAATCGTGGACGAGTCGGAGGGGTGGTCGGCGTCGATGCACCGCGTCGCGGAATCGAACTGCGGGGGGCGGCCCAAGGGGGCCACGAGATCGATCGATCGGGAAGATGGATCGACAGCACTCGAGCGGGCAACGACACCTCGTCACGGTACAGCACTTACACGAAAAACAGTGTATTCCTTCGGTGGCCTCGCTACGGCGACAACAGCGACAGCAACGGCGACACATACACACCGAGGCGTCGCGACGCTCCACCGCGAGCGACGCCAAGACACGGCCCCCACACCCCGTACGCGCGCGTTTATGTGTGTGTGTGTATGTGTTCTCTCGCAACAAGTTGAGTTACCCTTGAATCGAACTCATCGAGGGCCTCGCACCGACCCTGTCGCACGCCGAGGCTCGAATGACGGAAGTCAACGAACTACCCCCTCACCACCCGTCGATCGAGGGAGGCAGGTATTTAATTCACCGAGCTTGATTTTCGACCACCAAGATCCACGTAAGACGAAGACACAGATGACCAGGGTTTTACTGCGATCTATGTCGATTTTTGTTTACGTGGCAGTCGAAGGGGTTGGCGAGCTGTTTGCACGCGATTGCGTGGACCCCTTTGATGCTGATGGTTTTTCCGCCACGTCTGGCCGAGCCGGCTCTTTGGCTCGTAGGAAATTGAGTTCCTTAATGGAGCACCCTGCCGGGGTATGCAGAATATCGACACCCCTGCTTGTGGAATGTAATCGAAGAAGCCGCTGCCTGAGTGGTGGATAAAAATGTCTGATGTTTTCTATCGTGCTGCTTTTATAACGGGGATCCTTTTGACGACGATTACGCGTGGATGGGGGATGCTCCCTGGTAATTGTATACAGGTGGTAATTGTAGCACGTTTCACGACCACCGCGGCGTCGATGGATTGAGATTCATGGTACGTAAGACTCTTGATGGGTGGTTGTTGCGATACAAGATGCACGCGACGGGTGTTCATGAACCGTGGAAACGAACGCGGTCTGTCTTAATGGATCCTTTGTTGATGAGAGTGAGCAGTCGCGCATTGAATTAGTTCCTTCGCATCGGGAGATACTCTTCCTCGAAACTTTCTCGCTGCTCGGTGTTGTCGGAGCTGATATCGAATCCCCCGATCGCTTCGTCTTACTCAAATGCCTTTTAAGTGGATAAGGTCGGCGCACCTAACGTGCGCGTAATTAAAATTTCCTTCGAGCATCACCGGAACATCCTCCGAAACAATACGTCCAACCTAAATCGGTTCGCCGACGTTCCTCGCGGAATAGACTCGACACATGAATGGCTACTCCGTGCTCAAGCAACACGTGTGCACCTCTTCATTATTCCTCGCTTCCCCGACATCCTTTCCCTTCAGCCGCTCAGCCTCTCACCGATTTTCTCGAGCATTTCCTGCTTCGTTACCAGAAACCCGATCCCTACATCGACGTCCCACTCTAACGAGGGTTCAGAGGGTAAAAATTAATTCTCCCGCGGAGGAGTTTGGCCTGGTTTCGACTCTCTGACAATCATCAGCCACTAGTGTACCTCGTCGCGCAAAGTTCCCTGGTTTCCAGTCGCATCAGCAGGGATCTACGAGCGTCAGTGACAGGCGACCACACTCGTCTGCCAGCACTATTACTCGATACCAAGAACCTGGCAAAGTTCTCCTCGCTGCACGATCACCTTCCCCAGTCCCTCAACGGTCACCCTTGCTCGTTTCCAGCCAGCACGCTCTCCGACCATCGACGAACCACCGTACAGCGAGCCCCGCTAAAGCCCCGCACCCGGCGTGTCCTTATTATCGGGAACACGAGCACCGCAACGATCGTCGTCGAAGTGATCCGCGAGTCTAGCGGCCGAGGTTACCGCGCCGCCACTCTTCAGAACCAGTCCACGTTTCCACAGCGAATCGAAGACGTTCCGCGGCTGACGTCGTCAGCAGCACCGTCCGCCCGCTGTCATCGGGCACGACGACGGGCACGTAGCGTGCGCTGGACCACGACACATGACCCGCCAGCGGGGTCCTCGCGTCCCCTGGCTTGATCCCTGACGCGTCGCTGGCTGACGTGCAGCGCACTCCCGATATCCGCGATCGCCGGGCCAAAGGTGTCACTGTGTCTCGAACGGCTGGCCCCGGTGTATCGTCGCCGCTTCGACGAACAGTGAAAGCATCGAGGGGCGGGCGGGGGGGGGGGGTGGTGGTGGTGTGGAAGCGGCGAGGGGGGCCAGAGAGAGAAATAGCGCGAGGCGAGAGACGGAAATAGAGAAAGGAAAAAAGAAAAAAGAGAACGGTAACGCCGGTTTCTCCTCCTTCGTTTGCCCGGGGAGCGGTTATGGCGGCGGCCTGGCTCTTACTGCTGCTTCCCTCGGCGCGGGGGTGGCCGAAAGGGGTCGACTGCTCGCGGGCCGAAGGGGGAACGATTATCTCGCAGCATCCCCAGCGCGCAGGACCAGTCCGCGCGACGCGACCGCCGCGTCAGACAGAGACGGCGCGAGGCGTAACAGAGCGGATGAAAGGGGGCGCTGGGTGGAACGGAGACGTCCGCGGAGAGCGAAAGGGACGACGGCCGGACGGAGGGGGGTGTCGGCGAGGGGTTGCGGGAGGGGGGGGGGAGGGTGCGCGAACTGGAAAGAGAAGCCGACAGGAAAAGGGATTAGAGAGCGGGGAACTGGTAGGAAGCAGAGTTACAGAGGGAGAAAGAGGAACGCGCCAGACGAGGAGGAGATTCTAGCGGGAGTCGAGGGATGGAGAGAGAGATGGTGGTCGGCGGGCCGCGGGGGAGGGGGGCCAGTGTGTCGGAGTAGGCGCGCGTATGGGAAAGGGAGGATGCTGGAGAGACAGGGATGGAAAAAGACTGCAGAAGGATACGGGTGACTGAAGAGAGACGGCTACAGGAAGTACGGCGCGGTGAAAATAGTTGCGGATTAAGGGAAGAGGAGAATAGGGTGAAGGACAAAAAACAATGCGGCAGGGGTGGAACGGTGGGAGGCTCGGGAATGATCGGGACACGAGCCTGGCGAGGAAAGTAGCCGATGGTAAGAAGATGTATTGTTCCCTAACACGGCTCCGCGTGAAAAACGAAAACAGTACAGGGGCCTATTCCTAACGGAGATACAGGATTCAGAGCGTGTAGAGCAGAGAAATTTATGTAAACTGCGTGTAATACGTAATGAAATGATAACAGCAAGAAATACGTAACCGTGGGGGGAATATAAAAATGGAGGCAGGCAAAAAGACCGATATCCTCCGTGACGTTAGACTGTGGAATGAGCGAGATGGTAAGACGGCAAACACCCTTCTCTGCCGACGCTGCGTGACACGGATACGAACGGCGAGGGAAGGCTGGTGTCGAAGATTCGAGGGAGAAAAAAAGAAGGAGTCGTAACTATATATATTCCGCACTCCGTGAAACCAGCCGAACTGCTGTGCAAAGTTTGACTAATACCTCCTCAAACACCAGCGTGCGTAGCTATTTAAGGCATCCTTCCACTTGGGCGCCAGGTTTCAGGAAATAGCAGCGACACTGCTACCTGAAGGAGGAGGCGAGCAAGTGTCTCGTAAATCAGAATTCCGGAACTCCTTTGTTGCATAAATACAGGGTTCATAGGTGGGAATCGCCTGCGAGAAGAATTATCCGCATTGTTTCTTTTCCGAGGATACACCGTGAGGCTGGAAATTATGAGGATAGATCGAAGGATCTAGCAGAAATTTGATCACTGTGCCTGGCGAGTGCCAATATAAGAGCATTTCCAGAGAATCTATGTAAGCATTAACGTGGGAAACGGAAGTTGCAGAGTTATTGGATTTCTATGCCGTCTGATACTGATCCTGAATTCCATCCCCAATGCCGCCAATCTATGTTCGGCAACTCGAAAATTCAAAAGATTCTGCAACTTCGCAGAAATGTGGTTCGTGGGATATTAATAACGTAACCAATTTTTGTTTCGGCAAGGAAATAGTCCTAAGTAGGAGTGAAAACAACCCCTCAAAGAAATTGTGAGTGTTCATTTTATCAAGAATATTTGTTAAACCGTAAACAATAGCGAATAAAAGTTTAATTCAAAATTGTAGGATTTATGATATCTTACAATATAGTGATAGGGGATTTTTGGAAAATTCATCAATAGCTTACCCACATTTGTATCACGACATACGTTTTAGACGTTGAACGAAACATTCTATTTTTCAATACACAATTTTTCAATAAGCAAATTTAATTTTAATATCACGAACACGCCCACCTTGACCTCACCTACTCCCCCCAGACTAATTTCCATTCCACACCTAGCTATTGCTGAGTAAACCTGCACGTATAGGTTGGCTAAGTACACAGGACCAGGAGGGCATAAAAAATGCACGACCATTTATCACGTAAAATCCCTTATGCCGGAGATCAAAGAGAATGTTCCCAGCGGAGCATATTCGCTCTGCCACACCCCAAAACACCAAGACGATAAACCCAATTCTGTGTACCTTAAGTCATGTCTATAATCGGATCTAGGTGCGCTAATAGACGCGTACTCGAGCTTGGACGACGCACAAGCTGATTCATAGTTTCGTGCGAGTACTTTACAGGATGAATCTGTACCACTCGAAGTGCAGAAGGAATCATATATGAACATAAGTTGTCTTGTACCTTATTTCTACTTTGTAAGGGATTAGAAAACGAGCTGAATATACAAAGTGTACCATGTAAAGAGTTGCAAGCTATTTTATGGAAAATTAGGGGAAATTCGTTTACATCGTTTTCTATAGTTTGGAGAAAAAAGGATGTTGTGTAAATAATGCGTGATAATACCTTTTTGCAGAGTAGCGTGGAAAGAGAAAAAACGACGAACTTTTAATGCGTTTTATGGAAAGCTACATAAAATTTTATATTATATATTACTTTAATTGAAACATGGCATGAAAATATGACGAAAAAATGTCCTCCAATTGGAATCGTATGAGAATAATTATACAATTTCTTGAAAATGGGACGCGAGGAACGAGGAATCACTCCGCTCACGGAACAAGTAGAATATTTAACAAAATTATTTCTAACTCTAGATATTCTCGTTCTGATGTGCTTCGTCACACCTTAAAGTTTTACAATGTAAGGCATTTTCATAACACCTCTATAACTCTGTGAAATCTGAAGGAACGTCTCGGATGAAAGTTACTTATCTTTAAGAGGGGTATCCAAAAAATGTAAAAATTCATATACCGTTCTATTCAAAAAAGGCAGAGAGCTTGCCACCCACCCTTTGGGGATGATCTAGCAGCTGCACTATACACGAGACTCGTAAAAAGGTCTACTGCTCTTTAATATGTAAGAAAAGAATTGTCGTTATCCACGGCAGCCTTCGAGAAAATAGCTCGTAACGGTTTATGTAGCCGAAGCTGCATACGCGAGTATCCACTCCCATTTCTGCATATAAATAATTATTCCCACCTGTAACATACGAAGCAGAATCCTTAAAACACTGCAGGCTTGCCTGCACACCTTTGTCGTCATTTTTCGAGGTACGTAAATCTTGGCGTGACACATTCTGTATAGCTACAAAACACAATGAAATAGTCACAGTAGTTAAGCTACATTAATCCTGAAATATTATTTCTCTATTATAATATTCTGTATTTCTATTTCCAGAAACTGCTTTAAAATCTTAAAAGGTACTTCCTTGAAGCTTCACTTGTAAATACCTCCTAGGTACTCTAAGCAAATTCTAATATTTAAATCGTAGTATGATAGTACATAGAGTGCTTTCTTTTTTCATCGACAATGAAATATGGATATTGACACACACGGATAACCCACACTTCTATAGACTTATACCTCAAGAAAAACATTAAATTCTGACTTTGCGCTCTAGATTGACCTTATAAAATATTAACATGCAATCACGAATCACCCTCTATATCTAAGGACACCCTTACAACGAGACCCCTGTAATGAGAATGGAGGTGGCCAACGGTTAAAATAATTCCTAATTAGTTGGAAAGGAGAGGATTCAGCTGACATGCTTCTAACGAGATCCCTTGATATGGATCAATTTAAACTAATTATTCATGAAGGAAGATCTGTGCCCTGTGGACGTGATCACTAGAAACTGGAGATCATGGTGGAGCGCAAAGATGCTGGTGGAAACATTTACCCTATATTTGAATCAATGAGACGAGGTCATACATCGCCAGTCCCATTCTTCTGGCGCGGCTAAATACAACCTGGGGTGGAACGCAATTAATGGAGATGAATTTTTTTTTCGTGCAGGAGATACATCAACGTTTCTTTGGCGAACTGCGTAAGTAATTAACGATGCGAGTTCTCGAAGCAGTCTTGAAGAGAAGCTGAGAGATTTTATATTCATTTTTGATGAGCATTTACTTGAATACTCTACAATGTTATTGAAACATCTAGGATTGATACATTAATGGGAGTTTGGAACTACACTGTGAGTTAATGGCAGAAGAGGTTTTCTTATTCTCCCCACTATATATTATTGGCCTTTTTTACCCACTCTTGTTTCCACTTCTTTGTAGACTATTCCAACTTTAGGAAAAATATGCCTGTCGTTCCCGTTCTGTAACATTATGATAAATATACAGCTAAAGATATAAATTTAAGTCACCTTTTCACGCGATGAGTTATTCTCTATTAATATTCAGGGACACTGTAAATATTAGCTTCGAGTTAAGAGAATAATAACCAAGCAGCAATTCGAAACTTTCAGCCAACCGAGTAATTTATAATTTACAATCCGCCGCCACTATAATCCAAAGAAATTATCGCCAAAATCTACCCCGAAAACAAATGAAACATGCGCAACGGCGCTGCTCGATCATGAAATCAAAGCGACTGGTTTTTTCAAACTCTCGATACAGACTAGATTGATGTCCAATGTGCGCAAATACACGATCCGAAAAGCCAGAAAGAATATAAAAAACACCCTACGAAACGTCAAGCACGTAGCAGCGAAATTTGTTACAACCCCATCCAACTTCGACGATGAATAACTTGAATGAAAAAAAAAAAAAACAAATAAATACAAAACACGTCATAACCGTATATCATTCAGGCGAACGTTATAAATCGAAACAGTCTAGACATCCACCACTGTCTCGATTCGACGTCGTTACACTCTGCAGGATCACCCTTGCGCGGAAGATAGCGACAGCAACAACAACAACAATGCAACGACTCTATTACGGGGGGCTGCACCGTCTAACTAGATTCCTGAACGTTGTCTTGCAGGATCGAGCGACTTGTTAGTAACGCAATTACAATTAGCACGGTAGCTGATGCGAAAGGCGGGATTCTCTTGGCTAGGTATACGAGTCCAAGTAATTATCAGGATATCCCTGTCACCGATCCCGTGGTTCAGGAGCTCGCCGCAACGGGAACCGCGGAAAATTTATCGATTGTTCGGTGGCCGGGCGATGCCTTGAAAACAATCGAGGCCGCTGCAACTGCAAGACGACCCAACTCCATCTACGAGCGGATGATCCATCAACATGTTGGTAGTAATTAACGGGCGACCGCCAAGCTTGTCTCCGATTCGCCGGCGACTAGCCCGCCAATCGATTAATCATACACAATTCCAATAATACTTGCGCCAGCCACCGGCCCTGCGTACCGAATTCTTTTCTCTTCTCTTCCTTTTTTTTTTGGATGAAGATGCAGCACGAGGTGTAGCAAAGTGTTGTACAAGGTGCGGCTGAAACAGTGGTGCAATTGGTAAGGAGGTGATTCCTTGCGCCGAAGTGAAACTTTATTTTGCTGACGACCTTTGGTCTCGCATGCTTTATAAATTAATTTAGGAAATATCTGACATTAGTTTGTAGAAACTGCAGGAAAGATTTTAGGCTTAATCTCCAATTGTTGCAAGATAATCTCCAGCCACTATCGTCCAAAGGAATTATCGCTAAAATCTCCCCCAAAAACAAATGAAACATGCACAACGACGCTGTCCGATCGACAAATCAAAGCGACGATGGAAAATTCGTATCGGTTGTGCGGCTATAGTGCCGCTATTTTTTATTAAAAAAATCGGAAACAAATTTTTGGTCCTTTTTTCATATTAAAAGAACCTTATGCTACATTTTTAATAAAGTTCAGGAATTTCTTTAAAATCAGCTCCAAAGTTATTTACCATTTTTTGTCTATCATCGTCGCATTACACCTTAATTTAGTAGTGAAACTAACTAAATCTATGTTTAACTTACAACTATTTATAAATTATAACCTAAATTGAAATTAAAAGTGAATCAAAGTAAAAGTTACGACGAAGTACAATTAAAATCAGAATTATAGACGATGTGTGCGAATGTAGGAGGCGGTGATGCTAGTCTAATCAAATTTTCATGAAACCAAGGTAGACAGGCTTCGGATCGAGGGCACGATCAGGCCTAACTCGTCCCTATAGGCAAAATTAGGTAGCTGCCCAGAGCGTAAAGTTGATAAGGGGTGCAAAATGGGATTTTGAATGTTGGCATTTTGTAAAATAAAGCTTTAAATGAAATATTACAGGTTGTACTATAAATCAGGGGATTGGAGCAGACCAATTTTTTATTTGCTCCGCTCCTGCGCCACCCCAACATTAAAATACTTTTTCCAGCTCCGCTCCTGCTCCGCTCCAGCTGCTTTTTATTTAAATAAAAACTCTTTTACTACTAATAAACAAGTGATCTTTCATTTCCAACAATCCCCATCCTTCTAGCTTTTCATTTTCATATATAAAAAAAATCATAAAGAATGGTTGATTTTCGGGCAAAGAAAGTACTATGCTTCTTTAAAACCGGGCTGCGCGGCTCTGCGATATATAATATTTTTTCAATGATGAAAAATTGAGAATTGGCGTTCGCGAAAAACATTTCCTTCATCTGCTCTCATAAAATGAAAGGAATTACAAATAATAAAAAAAAAATTGGAGTTGCTCCGGGCAAAAACCCATTGTTCCGCGATCCAGCTCCGAGCTCCGCTCCAACTCTCTGCTATAAATATGTTAAGCTACGAATAAAAATTCAAAAAGCTGAAATAAATGTATCATAAATAGGGGGCACAATTTTGCAAGGTCCTTTAGGGCGCATAAAAGGCTCGACCCGGGCCTGGGCACGATAAACTACATAGTTACTGAATCAAGGAGAGAAGGTTAACCTAATAACAAAAGACCTCGCCATTTTAAATTATTGAAAGCACCTGTTCTAGCTCTTTCTCAAATCGATTCGCGATTTTGCGCGCGTAGGCATATAGTTCTCGCACTCCGTTTCGGGGCGCAGTCTGCTCCTCTTCGTCGAGTGCTCGCGGTGGCTACGTTCATCACACGTTCCTGGAAATCGATGTAAAAGTTCGAAAGGAGCAAACGAACCGTGGGTTTCTGGAAAGCAAGCCACCCCTACCGAAGTATTACGCCGGTTACGCGACGCCTTTGTCACCTGAACCGAGAATATCGAGGACATCCGTGAAGGACGATAAAAATGTGCCTTCTAAGAATGGAAAAGAAAATAACGGTGAGACACACTTGCGGAATGGCCTGGACCGACTGAGAACAAAGGATTTCCCCACACGATCGATCGTAAAAAAAAATAATAAAAGAATCTTTATCGTTCGTAATTTTTGTAAGTGCTGTTTTACGGATAATTTAGTTTCTCATATATCAGAACGTAAAAGTCCTGAATTTTATATATTAAATATAAGTTTTGAGGTTTTGACCACGAAAATGGATATAGTTCTTCAATTGACATTTGTATTAAATTTGTAAAATTCAAAAATGAAATTTTTGTGGTTTTGCCCATAAAATCCCAAAATTTCCCCACTGTGCGATTGTGTTAGTCGAAAAGAGGACAGAAATACATCTTCCCGTAGGTGTACTTTCGACAGATTCTTCACGAATCGACTTTACCGAGTTTTCCTTTGCGGTCATTCGAATTCCGAAGTTGAATTGGGAAAATCTGGTGGGTGTTAACCTGGTGTAATCATCGTGTATTACTTTTAATAATATCCATCAACAGGGGGTACTTGAAGCATGGAAGGTTCAGAAGCACTGAACTAGACGAATGTCTACTATACTATAGGAGCATCTGGTAACTTTTCGTGTAATTTATTTGCAACAATTATCTTGTCAGATACTGTACGTAGTATATATGTATAATATTGTACAAAGTGAATGGAGGAATTGAAAGAGAGTATTGTGTTCTACAGATAGAGAAATGTGACAGAGGGAGAACCAAAATGGTAAAATTGCTTTCCCTTGCGAAGTGCAATATGCAGTTGCACTGCTTTTTAATGGAAAAGCAGCTTTTATGCCTTGGTATAGTTTTTTACGTTATTTTACGTGTAAGGTTGTTAAAGGCTAAGAAGTGCATAATTTGTGAGATGCTTCGTGTGTTACGTTGTAAGCCGACTTTTTTTTTACGGTGAATTCGAATGTTCCTACATTACACGGCAACTAAAGTACTTTTTACGGGTTTAGTTACGTCTTTCGTGGCATTGTTGACCTGGTCAATATTTGAACATTATATTCTAGCTGTTTAAAGCCTTGCCATAAAACGGCAAGGATTATGTTGTAAAAAATTACTTAAAGAAGGGATTAGGAATTCGAGCTGACTGGTCAAGATTCGATATTACGAGAGCCAACGGGTTCCTTTTTTTATAGATTAAGTACCCTTAAATTGGTGACAGCTCGACAGGTCACGAGAATCGTAAAGAAAATGTGTAGAACTTAATGGTGGGAGATTTGAAGGATCTGAATAAAGTAGATTTCTGTCATAAAACGTGGAACATCTAGCGAAGTATTCAAATTTTGATGGCCCTGTACCTACGCTACCAGTTTAAGAATCGGGCAAAACGCATATTGCGCTTGCGTTATTGCATTTAGGGGAAATAGTTTTACTCTTAATTAAAGTAACATCTACGTTCTTCAATTCAGAGTTCTATACACCAGTATAATGGCAAACCACTGTTTCATTAGATTCTGCCATTATTCATTCCAAACTCATATTTTTAAACCTGACAAATATACAATATTTTCAAATTGTTATTTTTATTTCCATCTCCAACACAAATTTGCCCAGTTCTGCCTACAAATTCCTCGATTTCCTATCCATTCTGAACGATTCCCAAAATGATTACGTAAAATGTACAATCAGCTGTATTTAAAGTAAACAACGCATAAGCAGACCTACTCGAATTAATTCAAAAGAAAATCTAAAAAGCTTTCACTCCCTAAACAACACAGTCCTAAACGAATCACCCCATTTCAGGAGTTCCGCCGCGAAAAAGATTCCCTTCCAAGTGGCAGGAAGCGCACAGCTCACTTGTCTCATAAAGAAGCAGGAAAAATCGAAAAAACGACGAGCAAAATTGAGAAGTAGAAGGAACTTAAGGGTCACTCGGTGTCCTTGCTCGAGGATCAAGTAAAACGAATGTCGGTCTGCCATTCACAAGGACTATTTCTCACCCGATTGACCCCGCTTTCGTCGCAAAACGGATGAAAATATTGATTCGATATATATTTCAGAAAAAAAGTCTGTAACCCGGCTGCTCTCGAACGACTCATTCTGAGGGGGGGGGGGGGGGGGGGGGATATGTGGAGCCAGCGAATCCTCCTGAAATTTTGATCAGGCTCCCCGGGAAGGAAGGAACTCGGAATTCTAAAGCGGAGGGAGCCATGATGCTTTCTCGTTCACAATTTGCTGCAAACGTTTCGACCGGTTCAGCTCGTTGAGCGGTTACAGAGAAAAATAGAGGGTGCATAGTGCATACTGCTCCTGGTTGTTTATCACGCAACCAATATGCCGGATTCGAATAAAAAATTCTGAAAATATAATCTCATCCAAAAAGGCTCTATCGGACATCTCCCTCGAAATTTTTCAAGCTTTTCTCGATAACGGTCGTCGATCGCCGTACCCGCATTGGCATTTTTATCCCCCAAAAAATAGGGCCCGATTATCTTTTCTGATGTCACAGCGGCTCGTGGCCTTCCAAGAGCCGCGTTGTTGGAAACACTGGAGCTGTGATTTTAGAAACGATATTAACACTAGAGCTGTGATTTTAGAAGTAAAATTCAATTATTTATAATATCGGTCACTTATGTCTCTTTCTTTGGTAGACGGTACTAATTAAAAATATATTAATCAAGGTGTATACTAGTGTAAATTAGAGTGCGTAATTCTGAATTCAACATTATATGAATAAATAAAATGTGTTACACATTTGAGATTGCCGAATATGTACCTTTGTGAGTGAATGCATTTTCGAAAGAAAGTCAAGTATGTTGTATGGTCGGGTTTGATTATTCTTTAATAACTACCCTGTTACACATCAATCGTTCAAGGTTTCTGTGACATTTTCGTCGGAGTCAAAAGAGGATAGTCACTCAGCTGGGTTTGTCATGGCAAAGTGGCTCGATAGCCATCGACATTCTTTTTTCCCTCATTTCTGACAGCAATTTCCTCTTTCTTCGGCTATCAGTTTCTCTTTGTCAGTTCTCTTGGTCCGTTTTTTGTGTGTTTTCGCCACTCTCCGTATCCCCGCTCCGTCCGTTTTCCCATTTTGCTTCGACGCTTTTCCGTCCGTCTTACTCAGGAGATCCTTCGAGACTTCGATGATTTATTCAAGTATCTCAAAGTTGATGCCCATTTAAACGTACAGCACTCTCTGGTGATACAATATCTTAAACGTACCAAAGCAATACCTGTGGTCGAATATTGCATGTATCACAACTTTTAGAGGGAAATTCGAAGAATAATAGCGTATCTATGTGTATCTAGGAAATTGAAATTCCCTCTTTGTGTGCCAACTGTTTTGATTTAACCTCTGATATTTGATTCCAAGTGTATTTTTAATTCCCCCGCGGAGAAAGTTTTTTTAAAGATACTTGTTCCATTAATATTTCTACTTATATAATAGATTGAGTGATTTATTGAAAATTCAAATTTTACCTCTCTTGCAATTCTGTTACTTGATTAAGGGTACAGGCGTCTACAGACGTGTTCAGATGGCCACAGAAATTATGGAATAAACAGTTAATCAAAGGAAACTTAGAAAGTTACTCAAGCAGCTGTGCACCCAATTAAGAAATTGCAGAATGCAACTGTAAACATGGCAGGTACAATGATTCCCTGCGGAAAAATAAGTCAGGATTATTAAATAATGTTTTCTCCAACGAGGCTTTGTTGCCGTTAAAATCGGCATTAAATAAAAAACCCATTTTGAGGGAAATATGCAAGACGTTTTCTTGAAAACGAAACCTTACTTGATAAAAATTAAAAAGTCAATCTACAATTTCAGTTCATTTTTCCCCAGAAATTCACTTCATCCCTAGTTGTAGCATACTCTCTACGCTATTCTATCAATTTTTAATCAGACACACGCACACTCTTGTAATTTTCGGATGCATTTCTCTCAAAGTCGAAGGTTCATGTGGGAAAACTTTCCTGCATAATTTCCACTAATTTCAACAGTTACGCCACAAATTTTTATTATTATTATTATTATTAACGGGTAAAACCCTTTGGAAGCAAAATATACAAAGCAAGAAGCAAAATATACATGTAAGCATTACAAAATTAATTAAAATTAAAATTAAAATTAAAGTTAAGTAACGTAAAGTGAATAACTAATCGCTGTGAGTACTTAATATTAACGCATCACGTCGAGTGACCTGTACAATGCCACCCTATACAATTTTGACCCACCATGATCACTGACTGCACAGATCTCGGCTGTTGACCAAATCCATAGCACCTGCTCTACGTTAAAACGTACTTCCTCATCGAGCCACGGCATAGTTACACCCACCCACAAGAAACCACCCCCAGATCCTTCTCCCATGGCACCCTTGTAATACCCGCGTTCCACTTGTTCGATCCGCGAATATGGGTGCCATCGTCCTCGAGGAGCCGGCATCCGCGGCGGGGACCACGAATCATATCGACAGCATTTTGCTCGAGGAATCGGGCTTTCGTGCTGGATGGCCCTTTCACAAAGAGTACCCCCATCGAGATGCGCAATCCCATTCAACAATGTAGACGCGAGTCAGGTCGTTAGAGTTTCATAACTACTCGAAATTAAGGAACCAGTTCTTGGCTTCCACGGGCGCACGCTTCGTTACTCTCAATACGACAGCGTTCATCCAGGACTTTCCTACTCTCTCCCTCATTTCGCCTCCCCCCCCCTCCCCCTCCCCCGTCCCCCCATCCAGCCGGCACTCTTTCCCTTAAATGAGATTCAGTTGGAAATTGCGTCATCCGTTCCTGGGAAATCCACCTGGATCAGTTCGTCCGTCAAGGAGAGATCTCCCACCCGAACTTCCAATTACGAGAACATCGTGGAAGAGTTGTGACGGGCATGCGCTTCAGGCAACGAAACTGGAGCTCCTCGGTGATTATTACCTAAAAAAAAGGGTAATTGTCTTGGTTAACAAATAAAATAAAACGAGACAAGACACCACTGAGACAAGAAAGAAAAAGATTTTAATGCAATTTGTACATATTTATTCAGTTTAGCAACACCAATTCGGAGAGCAGCGCCAATTATTTTGAATAAAATATGTATTCGTATTATAATATTTATTTGTATAAAAATATATCTGCTTAATATTATATAATACATTTTTTTGTATATATATCATTAGTTTTGTAAAGTTATTTAATTTACGACAATGTTTTTTAAATGGGATTCTTTTTGATGGGTAGGTATTAATTTACGACAATGTTTTTGAATGGGATTCTTTTCGATGGGATTATATACTTGGCGCTCTTTTTGTACCTTTTTTTAAAAAGGTAATTTATGGGGACTTCGCACATTTTGTAGTGTTTATGTATTTACGGAAATCGCGAAGCCGTGAAATCGTGAAATCGTTTTCTTATGTAAACCAAACCCAAGCTATCCATTAAGACCATTAAAAAGCTAATCGGATCAGCCGTTATCGGGATTCGGTAATCTCAGGGTTCTTGATAGCGGGTCGCGGCATAATAGATACACTCTGTGTCTCGCGCTGTGCATATACATATATATACCTGGCGCGAGACACTGCCGTGTCTCTTGATTGGGGGAAGAGGTGGGAGAGGGATGGCCGTCCCCTAGGAACCCCCTTGGAACGAGAATTCGCGGATGAAACTTATATATCGTATATGTGTGTATGTATATTATAGCGTTGCTTCGAATTCGCGGTTGCCCCAACGAGCACGTTGCAGTTTCGCCTTCGTCTGTTGCTGAATGCCACGGTAAATTACAATTTAGTCTGACGGATGTTGAGTCAGGGCTGGGACTATTCGAATACTTTATAGGCGGTCAAGTGTTACAAATGTTGGTCGAATATTATTACTCAAGGGTGAAGCGTTCGTGCAAGGGAGTGTACTTAAAGGGGTACAGTGGGGTTTCCTGTAACGAGCGACCTTATAACGAACGAATCCTATAGCCAACAGTTTTCCTCGTTAAGTCAAAACGCTTACAACGAACGAATATGTTACACTAACGCGGAGAAATACAATCAGTCGTACACATGTGTTCAATGCATAAAATTTAAATATAAGAAATTCAATTTATAATACGCATATTTGTATGTTTCTATTTTACACATTTAGAATGTATTGAGAATGTACAAATTAATGTAAAAATTTAGATTCTGATTTTATAAATAAAATTGTTATTTATTTTTTGTGAAAATTGTCACATTCATCTGGATTACATTCTGGGACACAATTCGTGACCCCGGAGTTTATCGTTTGAAAGTTTTAAGGTGACAGACAAACACACAAACGTATAGAAGCTTTCTGCTTTACATATTAAGATTAAGATATTCTAAAACGAATAAGTTCGTTTCAGGTTATCTCACTGAATTGCCATTTGAAAGATTAAGAGTGATATTTTTTTTAAAGTTTAATATTTTAGAAACATATTTTTTTTTTTTTTAATTTTATGTCAAAATTCAATCGAACAATAAAGGTACAGAGGTTTGAAGCATTGAGGGATGGGAACTGAAACGCGCAGGGTTCGTGGATTCTTAGAAGTTTCATAATATGTACAATAGTGTCATGGCTGTAATAAATACCATCACGAAAGGTAAAAAATTAGGGAGAGAGAGGGAGAGAGAGAGAGAAGGTAGGAGGAATACAAGACTAGCAAATTATGAGCAAGTGCCGTATACATATATATTAGTATGAACGTTGAAAGTAGCGCAAAAGTTTAAATGTGTTTTTCTGCAACTGTGTTCTTTAAATAAAACTTCAAGTATGACATGTCGATTTGCAGCTCTCGTATTTTACAGTGTAATGTATTCCTTCGAAATGTATTATACCTATATCTTTCGAAATCCTAATTAGAACTCACTGTACTGCAAAACCATTTATTCTACGTTTTAACAAAGATTCTCTCATTAACAACCTTCTATTTTACAGAAAAATGCATTACCTACTCCAGGTCATTAAAATACACAGTGACCACTGAAATACTGAAATATTTTGTAAAATCGCAGCAAATTTAAATTACGTGCATTATGAGCCATCAAAAAATTCGTACCACCAGCGGCAATAACATTTTTCATCTATGTATCGTGGCTGTCATCTGTAGGTACAGTTGGAGTAACAAATGGTCAGTCGAAGAGAAATGGAGTTTTGAAATTTGACCTGCCTTTTGCCTCACAATCAGATTTTACTCGTTACACAAGAGCACATATTCAGAGTTTTCAAATATGAAATATCGTATGGTCTCAGTGATACACGGAACTCGAGCTTGTTAGGCAAAGGGCGCTTGAAAACAGTTTGAGTGTCGAAAAAGGATACCTTGCAAACGAAAAAGTGCATCCGCGTTCTCGAGTCCTTCCCTGGCTTGTTTTTCATGGATGGAAAAGTACCTCGTCAGATTATTGATTCGACCATCGGTACATGTCCCATGGGAATCTTCTGCAACAGAAAAAGAGGGAGAAGTTGAACATCGTCCGTCGAGGAAATAGAATGTGGCATATACGATCTATCAACAATTATTGAGAAATTTGAGAATAAAAAATGATGATAGGTTGAAAATGGTTCCAAATGCTAGAAATTGTTATCGATTTCTTATTGTTTTTGCACGTCAATAATAGAAGTCGTAATGAATTGCTACTGATTATTGAGTAAAACCTGATACCAGTTCCTAATTATGCATAATATTTTTATGAAAGTAGTGTGTCGTGGTCAAGAGACACGGTAGTGTCTCGCGCCAAGTATATAATATATATATATATATATATATGCGCAGCGCGAACACGGAGTGTATCTATTACGCCGCGACGCGCTATCGAGAACCCTGAGATTACCGAATCTCAATAACGGCTGATCCGATTAGCTTTTTAATGGTCTTAATGGATAGCTTGGGTTTGATTTACATAAGAAAAATGTTTTCGTTTTGTTCCTACGTGCCTTATGAGCTGAGATATTTCAATGCAAAGTTCCAATTTGGCGAATTTTACGTTAAGAGATTTTTCTCCATCGTCAAGTGTGGGCAAGAGGGGAGCATGAAAGGGTGAGGAAATGTACCGCCAATTCACGCAGTACGAAAAAATCAAAAAGCATCTATGTTCAGGTTGCTAGTCAACGTAACCTAGCTAGTGTCAGTCACTTTACTCATAACCACTGTGATACTACTTAGCTGTTCTGTCTAGGGTGAATTGACCAGTGAATGAACAGCTAAGCGCTTTTTTAGTTTCAAATAACGATAAAAATTAAATAATGTCCTAATTTATTCATGAAACAAGAATTTGTAACAGAATAGGCTTTAAAAATGTCTAAAAAAATTGTTTGTGATTTTTTACTTGACCGGCGTCAGAAATAAATCATAAAAATGTAATCAATGCTCAATATACTAGTGAATGAACAAAATACCCAATAAATGAATACCTTCACCCAGTGATTGAACACAAAGAATAATACTTCATTTTCCGACGAGAAAACGCTACAAAAGAAGAAAGGAATTTTAGGCGAGGGACCTAACATAAGAATATAAAGATATAATCTATATATTATAATAATAGGAATTTGACAAATTTAGTTATATCAGAACACAGTTTACACAATATAATGGTTAACTGTCATCGTACGTGTTTTCTTACTAGGTTTCTCGCTGAGAATGGCAGCACCCGAAACCACAAAACAAAAAAATTAATAAGCGACCGAGACGTTCATAGATTCAAAAAATATTAGTATCGCCGTTATCTCAACCATTTAAAAACATTGTCGTAAATTAATAGTTTTACAAAACTAATGATATACACAAATTGCGCCAATTATACCAATGGCTATTTATACAAACAGGACCGTTCCTGGGTTGTTGGTCGCCCAGGTGCGAAAACAATATTGCCGCCCTTATTAATTTAATATTCTTTAATTAAGAATTTGATATGCAGTGCTTACTTTTACATCTATATATACAAAAAAAATGTATTAACCAATATTAAGCAGATATATTTTTATTTTATTTTATACAAATAAATATTTCAATACCAATAAATATTTTATTCAAAATACTTCGCGCTGCTCTCCGAATTGGTGTTGATAAACTGAATAAATATGTATAAATTGCATTAATCTTTTTCTTTCTTTCTTTTAGACATTTTTAAAGCCTATTCTGTTACAAATTCTTGTTTCATGAATAATAATAATAAATTATTCGAATTATTCGAAATTATTCGAAATTATTCGAAATTATTCGAATTATTCGAAATTATTCGAAATTATTCG
Source organism: Andrena flavipes (assembly GCA_963971345.1). Classification (NCBI taxonomy): domain Eukaryota; kingdom Metazoa; phylum Arthropoda; class Insecta; order Hymenoptera; family Andrenidae; genus Andrena; species Andrena flavipes. Next base: position 8,445,701 of record OZ020481.1, read on the forward strand.
AAATTATTCGAAATTATTCGAAATTATTCGAATTATTCGAAATTATTCGAAATTATTCGAAATTATTCGAATTATTCGAAATTATTCGAAATTATTCGAAATTATTCGAAATTATTCGAATTATTCGAAATTATTCGAAATTATTCGAATTATTCGAAATTATTCGAAATTATTCGAATTATTCGAATTATTCGAAATTATTCGAAATTATTCGAATTATTCGAAATTATTCGAAATTATTCGAAATTATTCGAAATTATTCGAAATTATTCGAAATTATTCGAATTATTCGAAATTATTCGAAATTATTCGAAATTATTCGAATTATTCGAAATTATTCGAAATTATTCGAAATTATTCGAATTATTCGAAATTATTCGAAATTATTCGAAATTATTCGAAATTATTCGAAATTATTCGAATTATTCGAAATTATTCGAATTATTCGAAATTATTCGAAATTATTCGAATTATTCGAAATTATTCGAATTATTCGAAATTATTCGAATTATTCGAAATTATTCGAATTATTCGAAATTATTCGAAATTATTCGAAATTATTCGAATTATTCGAAATTATTCGAATTATTCGAAATTATTCGAAATTATTCGAATTATTCGAAATTATTCGAAATTATTCGAAATTATTCGAATTATTCGAAATTATTCGAAATTATTCGAATTATTCGAAATTATTCGAAATTATTCGAATTATTCGAAATTATTCGAAATTATTCGAAATTATTCGAAATTATTCGAATTATTCGAAATTATTCGAATTATTCGAAATTATTCGAAATTATTCGAAATTATTCGAAATTATTCGAATTATTCGAAATTATTCGAATTATTCGAAATTATTCGAAATTATTCGAATTATTCGAAATTATTCGAATTATTCGAAATTATTCGAAATTATTCGAATTATTCGAATTATTCGAAATTATTCGAAATTATTCGAATTATTCGAAATTATTCGAAATTATTCGAAATTATTCGAAATTATTCGAATTATTCGAAATTATTCGAAATTATTCGAATTATTCGAAATTATTCGAAATTATTCGATTAACATCTTACCTGGTAACAAAACACAATTTTAAAGTTTATGGTTGCTGTATTAAAATTCACTTCTGGCATATTTCATAATATTTAAAGAGAAGTACTACGAAATTATTTTTTAGAAAGATTTCCAAGAAGTTTTAAAGTACCTTACTGCCACGTAAATAAGAAATAAGATAGTGTCATTAAGAAAACTAATGATATCTTTCTATTATATTTCACGAATATAATAAAATCTAATAAAAGAATATACCACGAATAATACGCACCATAAAAGAATTTAAAAATTAACTAAATAATTAACGAGCAGACGAGTACTTAGCACTTCCACGCATCAGAACAAAACTGACTGATACAAAAGATCGTGCATATTAATCATCGAATTTTCGTAAAACAATTTATCTTCCACTGGTTGAGAAATGATTTGAAAATAATACCTATCAAATTTATACATATAAAAATTTTATTTCTATCCCGAATTAGTCAATTATCGAATACGTATTCTGCAATCTGCATCTCTACCGCAAGATTCGCCGCAAAAAGATGCAATCGATCGTTAGAAACGTTCCCTGCTCGAATGCGTTCCCACTTTGATTGCCCGTAACGCGATCAATTTAGGTCAAGCATAACGTTGCCAGCAAGAAAGTCCTCTCATGACGCTCAAGTCCCTGCTGAAAACGCTCCGCGATCTTCCTTGATAACACGTTCACAAAGGGCTTCTGCTTAATTCATAGGCAATCTTGTCTTATTGGTTACCAGTGAATATTCCTGCGATGAAAAGCGTCGCCTGGTGAACGAACAGTACTAACTATGAACATCGCTGATGCACAATATCAATAATCGATAACTTGATAACATTGAACGTTAAGGGACAGCAGTCTGGAATGTATGCCAAATATTTTTCAAGTAATCCCGTTTAGCTTCTGCCTTTCAACGAGATACTGATTGTAATTCTGTATTGCGGAACGAGATCGTTTAATCATTCCTTTTTCTTCATTTTATGCCACGAATGATGTATAAAGTATTATTAACTTGAATGAAAAATAAGAAAATAAATTAATTTTCTGTGCATATTCCTATTAAACCAAAAAGAAAGTAGATACAGAATGTCATTGATTTGAAGGATTGTTAGAAATAATTCTTTTTCTATAACAATGTCTATGTTATATTCAGCTGAATAGAGGAGAATGGAGGAATTACGGACACTTAAGGGAAAAGTGAAACTGAAACAAAAGTATTGGCTCTAATCAGATTACGTTTATAGATAATTGAATTAATTATCTACGAAGACAACACAAAGAATTATAGATACTTTAATAAACAAATGAAAAATGAATTAAAGGAAAAAATGAAACTCTTTTTGTCCACTCTCCCCTATACTAAATTAATTTCAAATGAATTCATTTTGAACTCACGAAACGCTGTCCGAGTTTGTTCTCTATTAATTTTTTACAAAGCCACTCTAAAAATAAGGGAAAGTAAAGTTTCCTGGCCCCTGGGTGACACCTTCCAAGTTTTTCAATTTATTCTGAAACAAATTCTGGTAAGTATAAAGTTTCTTCCTAACGTGTCCTGTTCAACACAAGACAGAAGTATACACAGAAAGCTACGGTACAGTTACATTATACATACTGGTCAACTTTTATAACGATTTCTAAAAACGACTTGTTTTTAGTAATTCAATCATACATTCTGTTAAAAGTTTAATAATATCGGCTGAAAATTATTCAGAATATAAGTTAACCCTTCGTGGTCACACCTTCTTATACTTACAAGTTAGTCACACGGGGTTCATTGTACCCCAGCGTCATTTTTTTAATTAGCACTTTTGTATTTTTGAATTTTTTAACTTTTCAGTGATAATTGTACATTCGTAATACTTATATAATCATGGTCTAATAGTCTTTTTCTAGAAATGTAAATTTTGATATGATAAAATTTGTAGTTGAAAATGAGCGATTTTCCATGGTTGTGGGAAAAAAGCGATTTTTTAAATTTTTTTCTTCATATTTTTTGCGATAAATCCCCTTTGAAAGTCGTAAAGACGCGACATTTTAACTCGAAAATTATTCTTGGGGTACAATACACCCCGTGTGACCACGAAGGGTTAAGCCAGAAAATCATGTGAAGTTACTTTATGCTCCATCGATAACTTTAAAATACCTACATTGTCTATTTCGTTGCTAAATTTTTAGATTACACTTGGATCAAAGCAACGATCAAGCATTTTGCCAAAGTTGACTGCAGAGCATTGAAATCTCCACGTGTTCTCTGAAATTTTTAAAACAGCACAATTTGAAAATTTATAGTTCCCAGGAGAAATATATTCTCAATATGCTTAATCAACTTTACAAAATATTATACAAACTTAGAACTGCAACAATCCATTACCAAAAAGATTTCTTCTAATCTCCTTATTTTTGCACCACGCTATCTTTTCTTTCATATACAACCATCGATGCTAGTAACTCAAAATTACTTTCCCGAAAAAGTTCCAATTTCTTCATTTATATCACTGTTCAGTGTACACAGACTAACTAACACACGTATTTTCAGTACACCCTTTCTATGATAAGATTGACATTTACAATCATAGAGTTTCCAAGTTTGTTTCATTAAAAACGAAGTTCTGAGAGCGCCCTTCAGAAACAAATTCTCCTGGGAGGCATGCGTTGCCCGTGCATTGGCGGATTCTCGTGATTGAAATTTCGATGAAGGCGAATGCAGGGAACGCGAGTTTCTTAAGTATAATGATTGATAATATCTCCGCCTCATTTCGTTCCAGCATCGCTGAGGAAATGGCAATATCGGTGTGTCTTGCTAGAGTTCCTTTTTACTATCCAACTTCACGGGAGAATAAATTTCCTGGTTCGTTCTCGTGGTCTTGATAGATATTAAACCGATATCAGCACGAATCTAGCGGAATTTCTTCAAACATTGCAAACAAAGTAAAACATTGCAAAAAATGTAAACACGCAAAATTTTAACAAAATCAACGCTCTCACAAATTCCGCAAGTGCTTTTTACCCTCTCGAATCTCTTTTATTTGAGAAATTAATAACACAATTTCAAGGGGGCAAGAGATGATTCTTTATGAAAATAAATAAAAAATATAGAATACACTTTTTCCTCTCAGGCTTAGTTTTCGACTAAGAAATTAATTAGCAGAATGCAGCGGTAAATATGGCACAACTGCTGATGAAGCGAATTCTTGGGCAGGAATAAATCGAAATTGTAGAATAGAAACAAATTCATTTTTAAGAAAATCGATCTTTCAAATCTGTTAAGTATTCGTGCACTTGAACCAAAATTGGTTCCACCCTCAACACTAATTTTCTTACAATTTAGATTCATTTTTGTACGTGGATTCATTTCACTCACAGTTTTATTATATTTGCTACCACGTTCTACTAATTTTTGACCAGATTTTGTTGTAGTGTAGAATCGCCAGCTTCCCAGTGGCACCATCAGTTCAAATATACAGAATGCCCCGTGTATCGTAAGTGATGTATCAGCTTGCCCCAATAAACGCATGTTCCGCGATCTTGTAAAGTAAACGGAAGCTTTTACGCAAACGCGCGTTCAATTTCCGCTAAGCGCGTGTCAGCATCGGTTATCCAACGCTACGTTCCCCGCTAAAGGTATTGGCACCTTGTCGAAATGCTGATCGCAAGAATTCCCCCGCCGTAATCTTATGGCTGCTTGTTCGCTGGTATCATTGCCGCGATAGTTTAATGAACTCGGAGTGTTCGATCGAAAATGCTCCAGCAGGCAACGATTCGAAAGACGGGAACGTTCCGATGATTAATTTGCGGGAGTTTTGGAAAGGTGACAGAGCGAAACTGAAAGTCTAATAAGAGGATATCGCATTGTATATTCATGACGACTCGAAAGTTCTCGCGACGCGGCGAGACCGTTTCATCAAAATTTCAGATCCTTCTAAAATATTGTGTTCTGAAAACTTCGGAGATTTGTCAAAGTTTGTTCGTTATGGAAGACTGAAAATCAGAGTACAATAGATAGTATCTTCTGAGATAGAATGGTTTCTCATTAAAATGAAACTCATCTTATAGACATCGGTACTTTCATAAATAGTTGTTAGTAGAGTCTGTGGTATCGATACCCGTAGTATTTTAAAGCGATAGCTTTAAATGTAACAAGTTTGCTACGAAGGAAATGGTTTTTGATTAAAATGAAACTCATGTTCGAGTGATTAATATTTTCATAGATAGTCATTAGTACGATTCTTAGTACCAATGCAAGCAATAGTAAATCGTGATATTTAATAGGAAATAAACTTTTTATTGAAAGAATAGATATGTCCCTCGAGTCGAAGGATTTAATACAACTTCAATTTTCCTATAATTGAATATTGCAATCCAACTTTCTGACTAGCTTCTAAAATCCTTCCGAGAACTTTAAATTCCAATGTGGCACTCAACGTGTTAAAAAGGATTCCTCGTGACATGAAATTCAAGAAGAATAGATACTTTCTGTGATATAAAAATGGAAATTTCTGCTACCAGGTGATTGGAGAAGAAAAGCGATTTAGGTAAAACTTCTGTTCGTAAGATCAACATCGAAAGTCGTTCTTAGGATCAGCAGTATCGATGGACCTGTTGTTTTAAAGTGTTTCCTCTATAATATAAAACAAAACAATAGGTGAAATGTTCTGTGACATAAAAATTTAGTATCTAGTATTGAGTGGGTGGAAAAGAAACTCGATTAAAATGAAATTCGGTTTTCGAAAATCGTTAGTGAAGTCTCTAGTATCGATGCATGTGATGTTTTAAAGAGCTTTCTCCATGACATGATGTATAACACAGAGGATGATGGTTAAGCGTGTTTAACACGTGTCTATGACAGAGGACAGGGTATTATCTTTGATAGAGTAGCAGGTCGGATAAGCTTTTGAATAAACAAAACCATGGACAAGGATTGCTGCAGATACTAGTGAAGTCACGTTCCACTCCAAGTACTAACAAACGGTCAGCTTTGGAAGATTACTAAACGTCATCGAAAACCAAACTGTGTAATAGTTGAACGAATATTATCCTGGTTAATAAACGGGAGTCTAAACAGAATCTACAGAAAGTATTCTATTAATGATGTATAAAAAACATAGATGAGAAGATGCCGATGTAAGAAAATACTACGGTTTTTGTAAAAAAATTTACTCAATAGGGCTCCAGCCTTAATTTAATGGGAACATTTGACAGCAATAAGTACTAAAGTGTTATATATTATATATAAAGTAGTTTTTCTAAAAAGCTTAGTAAAATGTTCCCATTAAATTAAGGCTGGAGCCCTATTGAGTAAAATTTTTTACAAAAACCGTAGTATTTTCTTATTTAACAGATTCGCATTGTTAACTCTCTGGTAATTCTTCAACTACTGTGTATAAAAAAGAAGAAAAAGAGAGCATTGATAGAAGAAAGAGGAGCACATGAGAAAAAACGAGAATAATAAAAATTAATTCTTGCAAAGGGGAAGGAGGCTGCAGTGGTAATCAATAGGTCGATAACTCGTAAAACAAATGGACTGGCGCTCCTCAGGATTTCTCGTTTCGAACCGCTTCAGTCAAGGGTGCTCCAGCTAAATGTAAGTGAGAGTGTAACTTGGCGAGACTAGTGGCTTTTGGCAGCGCGGCCTCAGCCTGTTTTCTTCTGTATAGCAGTAATTGGATCGTCGGGAAACTGTCGAGTAAATGTCAATCTGTTCGCGACCTTCTGAAACTTTTACCTAAAACCTCCCTTGTACCGTTCCCTCGCGGAAATAGCTGCGGAGAATCGAAGAGAGATGGACGGCGTACAACCGCTGCTTCCTCAGCTAAAAAGCAATTAAGTGTCGGAGACAGGACTAATGAAAATCCGCATCCTTTGGGAGCTAAGTGTGCCTCGACACAAACACTTTTACCATGCTCACCAGGATGCAGACTGTGCTTCCGCGACGACGGAGATGAAGATGATCGCGATGCAATATACTCCCGAATTGGCGAGGTGTAACCGCGCGGTTAAAATGGATTTTTTAGTTCTTGAACGAAATAAAAGTTTTCGGTGATATAAACAACAGAAGCTGAACGGATTTCCGATGGGAAACGCAGGCTTTGATTGATTGGAAGCGATCGCACGTGAACGTTTAATTGGTATTTTACTCTGGCGCTGTTGGCCATCTTCTTCGAATTCATCGCTGTTTGGAAACTCTTTTTTTGGCACAATTGTTTGGGGGAATTGGTGTTAATGGGAATATCTTTGAAAACATGAATCGAAATATTAGTGCTGGTGGTGCTCGGTAGAACCTGATATTTTTATATGTACGTGAAAAATGTTTAAATCGAAGCAACTTTTTGCACCATGAACAGCGTATAATTTTTTCAAAATTACTAATTATTCCCAAATAAGTTTCCTCCATTGTTTAAACAACTGCTAACTTGCAAGACGCATACCAATGCTGCCCTCTTTAGTTAAAATGTCCTATCTAGCATTTTGAAACAACCGAGAAAACTGAATTTTTATCATTTACTTTGTACCGCCCTTATTTCGCTTCATTCAAATTAAAACATGTTATCATTATTTCGTAACAGCTTAATATAATTTTTTGCAATAGCTATACCGGCAGGTAATGTATTATTAACGTACCAATTAATTAATTGTTTTAGATAGGATATTATAACCATTTGAAAAAAAAGTTAGGTTAAATACATTTGACTGTTTATAAATCTTTACGAAGCACGTAGAGTTTTCTAACTTTACTTAAAAGATAAAAGACCTGTGGAACTTCTAATATTTCAAAATATCTCAAAAAATGAAGAAATGCTAGATAGGACAGTTTAACTAAGGAGGGCAGAATGGTAATACCATTATTCATAAGGATCATTCAAATTATATATGAAATACTTTTTACATTACCACAATTGAAAAAGGTGCAAGTTAGGTAACCTGTTTCAGTTAGGGTATCTTGCGTGTTATATTATGAAGTTATCCCATAACTTTTGCCTTGTTTGTTTATTAGTATACATTTTTGTACGGTTCATTGTTGGATCACGGATTTATTGAAACGAAAGATCTTAAGCTGAAAGCTGTATAGCATGCCAAATTCTCTTCGACTTTTACGCTCTTCTTTCGATCTATCCAGCAAACGTGGGGTAATCTAATGTAGAAATAAACGTTCAAACTGATAATCAGATAAACGTTTCTCCGACAGTTTCCCGATAACCAGTCGGTTCGCTCGAAAACTCGGATAAAGACATTCGGAAACCTCACTTTCACCTGCGGTAATCTGCTGTCAGATCCATTTCTCTCGGTCCAGTTACCTCGTGCTCTTTCATCGGGATAGAGATCTTCTAACCGAGAAATATCGTGTCGCGATACCGGATGTGCAAATAGGCTCGACGTTCCTTTAGAATTTCTTATTCATTGCGAATCAACGATTAATTCTGTACACTCGATGTGCAGGATTTTGATGAGATTGAAGTATGATAGAGTCCGCGTGAAATTAGGGGAGATTTAATTCGTCATTTTGCTGATTTAAACAAAATTGAGAGACTCTGTAGCCAAAGTTAGGCTGGCTGGAGTGTTTGGTTGTGGTACAGGCGAAACAGGAGACTTCAACAATTCCAAACACCCAACGTTAGTCCTTTGAAACGGGATTGACAGTAATTTAAACGGGATTGACAGTGATTTGGACGTGAAATATCTCTACAAATACATACAGTTAATAATGTGATTATCAGGGGTATAGACTTCCAATGGTATGAACCAGAAAATTTAAATTCTTTGATTAAAAATTTGGTAGCCTATGTGAGATAGATGATAAAAACTTGATAGACCTGAGGAGCATAATTATAGATCCTAGAGCAAGAAAGTAATTAAAGGACACTTTTCAAAATGATTTGTCTACCTACCTTAACAACTAAATGACTTCGTCATTCTACGCCAAATGGATCACTTTCTACGTGCAATATTAGCTCACGTAAAATTATAAAATAATATCAAACATGGATAAAAAACATTCTTCACTCTCTATCGTCCACTTTGACATCATTTATCGCATTCCATTATTATTCAGCAAAAGTTCATTGAAATGTGTGTAGACTATTACTTCCAGGCAATTTGGCCGTATTTTATGAGTCTCATAATTAGCGTTAAACAAGTTTCTCGGTCTTATTAACATGCTGAAATAGCGCTGCGCCGCGTGGGAATTGGCGCATCGATTTTACGCGGCAATGGCGCGCTGATGGAATCACCTGTCCGGCCGACGGGAAACAATTTGAATTACAAATATGTCGTCGATAATAGAATAAATGTTATTCAGTCGAAAGCCCGATTAATCTGCAAGTTCGGGAGCGCCGCGTGCCCCGGCTTCATTGTGCGCCGCGAAACTCATTCCCCACTTTGTTAATAGGGCCGTGGGGAATGGCGGGGAATGACCGCGCTGCCATGAACAAGATTGAACTTGCTAATTCGAACGAAAACTTTCCGCCGACTTTTTTCGCGGAAAATATGACGGGAGCCGACCATAAAGGGTGACCCTTGACGCGCGGCAACTATCGAACGCAGACATGGGCGCTGAATCGCTTCTGACACACGACGGGAAAGTCGAGTCAAGTTCGATTATCACTTAAATCTCATCAATTTCGCTAGGAATGATGGATCTGGAGAATTTAGTTCTATCGCTCGATAAGAGAGTTGGGCATTAAATAAATAAAAGAATATTTAAATAACGAATCGGATAGTCTAATAATAGACTATTAAGTTACTTTAACTTTAGATTATTCGACGAATAAAGTTAATTTTTTTATTCGTTGAATGCTTCAACTTCAACATTCTTCGACACATGACGAATAATTTTTTTTAACTTCTCTTATTCAAAATTACAGTTTAAATAAAAATTTTACCCTGTTATTCAATCGCTTAACTTACAATTAGTCTCTGCGAGCAAGTAGAACAATTATTTACATTATATTTACAGAAAGTTATAAATGGGAGAATAATACAGAATTTAATGATCAGGCGAAAGCTGGCATTTATAACCCCGTTTTAAATATGTTTTCAAAATAATGTCCTTCTTTAAAAGCTCCATTTCTCCCCCAACCTGCTCATTTACGTAAAACGAAATTATTTAGCTCCTGCACAAAAAGCTCCCTCCCCCCTCCTGCCTTATACATTCAAAGCACTCTTACTAATAACAGTTCAGTACGCAATTCGCTGTTCTTCCCTCCGCAACGCCCAAACGAACGCATCCACCTCGGAAATGTTGAACGCGGGCACCTGACGAACGGCCGCCTGAATTTAAATTCACCAACGGGCGCAGAATTAAAAAGCACGAATTGGAAACGCCGAGACGGAAACAATAGTAGCACTCCGTGAAAGCAGAAAATATTGAAGCAAATTGCTTCTCTGTTCTGGAATGGAATCGCTGCCGCACGCCGCGCTTTACAATACCGGGAAATATAGAGTGATGTTCGCCAAGGGGGGGTTGCGGGAGGCGGGGGGGGGGGGGGGGGTGGGTGGGTGATCCAAAGGCAGAGCCGTCCCCTCGCAGGGATGGGTGGGAATTATTTAGAAACTTTTTTCCCCGCATTTGTAAGTGCGCCGGTCCTAGAATAGCAGCTTGAGAACGGTGATAAATTATGGAGAAATTTTTATCGATGTTCGATACAGAGGGACCCAGTTCAGGATTTCTCGTGGAGGAACGCTCGCGAGCAAAAGGGGAAGCTGCCTGGAAGCTCGTAATTGCGCGGGCGTAGTTAAGAACTTCGACAGCTCCGATTCAACGTCCACGTAATAAATAAAATCCGTGTCCCCGTCGGGCGCGAAATATATTTTAAGCAATTTTTCCATTAACCAGCCCCCCTCCGCCCGGGAAATATTATACCGACTCGCTGGCAAGCGGAACTTATCGGGAGCGATAAATAAAGAGGACCGGGATCATAGAGGTGCGGGGAATCGCGCTCGCCAGTTTCATTTTCCTTTCACCCTGCGGAGCTCATCGGGGAAAACGAAGAAGCCGCTCCGGCAGAGTGTGAAATCGTATTTTCTAGGTCTGTAATTTTTTTTTCCAGCCGCGGGGAGAAGAATTCTCACGGCTGCGTGTATCGCGCGTCCGATGTTTCGTTCGCGAAGCACCATTCGCCGCTCTGTTTTCTAATTATTTTACACCAGCCAGCAGCGCAAGGAATTAACCACCAGCAAACAGAGGAAGTTCGGGGCATAGTGGGCGCGCCACTCGCACCATCGTTGGCCAGCAATACGCGAAAGCTAATGCAAAAGTTAATGGCTGACGGGGATGCAAAAGGGCGCGCGTAATTCATTCGTAGACGTGACACCGTCCCGTTCGCCGAAAGGTGCCTTCTGCAGAAAATGAATAGCCAGTACGCACCGGCTATTTGAGAACAGTTTGCCTGCTGCACGACCACGGAGGCTAGTTTTCGTTTCACCCCACTTTCTGACCGTCGATGTACTTTCCCAGTGTGGAACTTTGAAATAATTGTTTCTCATTTTGCTTCAGATCGCGGTACACGGTCCGATAAATGTGCTACTAAAAGGTTTCGTTAAAATTCGAAGGGATAAGGGAGCTAGAAGGGTTTCGGCGAACGTGGAAAACGTTCGCCAACCGAAGAAGTTGTTGTTTGGTGCGGATTAATTCATCCTAAATTGATCACCTTTCGCTTTTAATAACAAGGATTTCGATGAAATTGGAACGTGATGCTATTTGATGTTCGAGTCACCATTTTGATGTGGTAACTCAATAGAATGATGACTTAAGCTCTCTCTAATTACATGTAATCTGCAATATATTTAAATTTCATCAAAATACTTAAGATTTTCATACATAATAACATCTTCTACAATTATTTAATATCATTTCACGGGGCCAAAAGTTACAATCACACGGTGACTTGAGAAATTGACGTTCCAAATTGAAATCAGTTACAACTTCAAACGAGTTTTAACTTCAAACGTGTACAAACTCACAATCAATCGCGTAAAAATAAAATTGAAACCTTCCAATTTCCCGCTCTGCCGGAAACTCGTAAAATCCCTACAATTTACATAAAGTGTAATCTGACTTTTTCAACAACAAAAAATATATCAAGCTTTAATTCGCCTATACGCTGCATACCGTTAAATAAATGTTCATTTTCTTTCGATTTAATGAATATTCATCAGATATATTCCTGTTATTATCGAATATACTGAATAAACCGTTTCCAATGTATGCTGCTACAGCTGATAATACTTTTACAATGATAAAACGTAAAGAGGATTAATATCAATAATTGTTCCGGCTGGTGATACGGAGAATGGACAAGAATGCATCGGGATATTTCGATTTAGACTGCAATAAAGCAAGGGATATCTGTTTGTCGTATGCCGCAGAAATGGTAGTCCGTACTACTAGAAACTCGGACCAGGAACGCGGGCGAGTGTCTGGCTAGAACGACTTCTTCTACTTTCAAATATCACATTCATGTTCTGCCGCGTGCTGCAGCGTTCAACTTTCTATACAATCTATTGTAAGCTACAATAAAGGAATATACACGGAGAGCATGGAGTGGTACACGATGATGATAACGTAAGGAATACCTTGTTTGTAAATAAAGATGAAGCCGGAGATATCGCAAAAATGATGAGAGAGTTTAAGAAGAAATATTGTCACGATAATTCTGTTGTTACAGTAGATGTTACGAAAATATTCAGAAATATTCGTAGATCATTTTTGTTTAACGGAGAAGAAAGAAATTTTGCAGTTTTGTTAAAAAATATAGAAAAATAGCTTTATCAGTGCGAATAATTCAAGTTAGTGTATACCTTGTTTTCTTTTAACCACAATTTATGTAAGTGTGTATATGTTTAATGGCATGATAATAATTGTTTATACAAAAGAAAAATTTATGATTTACAACTCTACTGAACTTATATAGATATTCATGCATTTGTACTTTCCAACTGTGGCTGTTGTGCTTACTGAAAATTTAGTACACTATTTCCTATATTTCCCTTCTATTAAATATTATGTTCACATAGAGTCTATCTCCTCTCGCAAGAGAAATTAATTTTACCAGTATTCATAATTCCCCTTTTCATCGATAGCTAAATGTAAATGCATATTTCACTAAATCATTTTTCTATCGGATTTTCATTGTATAATCCAACGCTGCGTATGCTTAAATCAATATCCCCTAAAAGAAGTGCATTTTTACCTGCAGCACATACCTTCCTGCCAGAAAAATGGCGGCATGGAAAACTGAAGGCACCTAATTGGCTCTAATTAAGCAGATTACGCGAAAAATCCGGAACGGTTTCAAAAATAAAAATGGGTCTTAAATTTAATTCCAGAGTTTATGAATAAAGGAAAGAGGAAAATGTATTTTTAATACTGTCAACATTTCTTCCTTAACTTGAAAAAAGAATTATTTTTATCCGCTCGATAAATAGGTACTCGTTAAATATTTACATTACAAGTTTCACGAAATTTAGAATATTTGAAATAGGTAAGGTACATACTATTTCATAATATTCCCATATTTCTAAACCTGATTATAGTTATTAGATAATAACTATTAGCACTTTATGCAATAAATTATTCACTTTATGAATACAATATGCTTCGAACAAACAATTTTAGAATAAAGTATTATAATTATTCTTATTTTCTAGTTTTGATTTTTGCAAAATTCGGCTCTCTCTGCTATGAGGAATAAGAATATCGGGGAGATCACACTATTCGGCTTATCAAGTCGAGCAATAAAGCCCGGTTAGGAACAAGGATCGAAGATGTCCAGAGGAAGGTGGAAGCAAGGTACGAGATAATTACGTTGAACGAACGATCCTCCGAGTCTCATTATTAATTCGTCCGGGTGTCTCGATTAATAAAGCACAATCAATAACCAATTAAATTTTAATACTCGAACGTCGAACGTTCTTAGCAATTATCCACGGATTACCTTCCATTGGACAATTCACAAAACTCTGGGGCACGTATTGGAACGGAGAAAGAAAAATTATCTCCAATAATCCATAAAAGTCAGACTAAAGTCTTGGAAACTATAACAATATGCACGTTTCCTATATTACTCACGGATCAAGTGAAATTTGCAACTTTGTTCATTTTCACAAAAAAAAAGCCCCCACTTCAACCTTCTTTCCTTCATCGATTCCTAAATCATTTTTCTTTCGTTTAAAATAATTTTCCCCTGAAACTGCACTGATAACAAAACAATGATTATTCCAAGTTTTTTGCTTATTTTTTCGTAAAGCAATCACCTCCTTATCAGTTGCACTACAATTTACCGTTTGACCAAAAATCGTCGACCTACACGGCATGCATCCCTCTTTCCAGTATCATCAGTCGTCACGTCGTCCAACGAATTAACGACCGACAGTGAACGAAGGAAACGAAGGACCATTTCTGTTTATGGGCGAAAGGAAAAGTTCGTCAGCGGGAATTAGTCGGCCCTCTGACTGGTTTACAGAATAAGTGGAGCCTGGCCAGCTGGAAATGTGCGGTCCTGTTCCAGCCCACAATCCTTTGCCATTGAATGCCTTGGCAAACTTCATTAAAGTCAGCCCATTCCCTTTGTTCGACGATGGGGACGTTGCTGTTGACGCGTGCTCTCGGCAAATACGTTGTTAAATACCAATCTATAAAGGCAGCCGCGATCCACCGTTTAAAGCGACGCATGCGTAATTATTCGACAGTCCCACCCCCAGGATTATAACATTGCCGCCGATAATGCTGGCGGCGATTAGAGCGATAATTCCATTAAGTGGACGTCACTTGTACGCGGGCAGGAACCAAAGACAATATGCGTCTAGCAGTTAACGGGATAATGGGTATCGGTCCCAGAGCGAGGATTTCCATGTGGCAAAGAATAAAATGAAGTTGGCGATACGAGGTTCAAAGGGTTGCATAACGAAGCTGCGGATGAAGTGCTGTTTCACTTACAATAGTCGTATAAACGGTTGTTAACCTTTGGTAGGCGGATAATTTCAAAGTTGATCACATGGCGGATACGGGGTCCATTCTGACCCATAATTTATTCTCTGTGTATATGTTACTGTAAAAGCTTGAACACCGGTGAATCTTGAAATTTACCGGGCAATCCAAAGGTGATCCAAAATATGCCCCAAAACATTCAAATTGTCAATTTGAATGCAAAAAAGTTTAAATATTTTAGAAGATATTTCCGACTTTCACCACTTCAGTATGGTAATGCTCGGATTCATTGGTAAATTCTGAGATTCACCGGACTTCGAACTTCACGGTAAAGTAGGTTATCGTCGTAATTACCATTCTAATCAACCTTGTTGCAAGACTAACTCCGTAGCTTTCAGACGATCCCATGACGGGTTAGCCCACGATTTGATGCTAGTACAATGTAACAATTATAGAGGCTGCGCCGGTAGCAATAAACGAGAAACCGGTGACGCGTTTCCTCGCGAAATGTGTTACACTTATTCCGCGAAACGGAATGATCCGCTCTCGATACAATTAATAACGCGCGGGTGAACGACTATAACGACCTGCTCGCATAACGAATTCGATGAGCTTGCCCGCTAATGGAGTGGTCGCACAATGAATCAAGAACAGAATTGAATTAACAATGCGTCGGGCCTACAATAACGCTAATCGCGCGGAAATTCTGCTACCGCGCATTCCCATTGGAATTTTGAAAGTTAAATTTGGCCTTCGAGGAAAGCTGCATAGGTACAACTCGGGAGAAAAATTTATTTTTATTTTTTTAAGGTCAACTTTTTTGCGATTTCCCAGGAAGTAAGTTTTTGATAAGTTGGCTGTGTGAACACAGTTAGGAAACAGAGCATTTAGGTATTTCTCCACTGTGGTTCTAACAGAAGTTAGTGTTAGAATTTCTCCTTTTTTTAAGGAATACTTGTACGTGAGCGTTTGCACGTGCTGGAATTTTTAAATCCCTTGGCCTTAGCGCTTTAAAAGTTTCAGACATGAAATATTACAAAATGAAGTATATCAGGAAAAAAAGTCAGGACTAAATATTACCAAAAAAGATAGTACATTTTTCATTTTGGTTTTTAAATAATGTGAAATATTGTGTAAAATAAGGTAAATTTTATTTTATACAGCATGTAGCTTCAAAGAATGTTTTACTGTCGGATAATAGGAAGAATTGTTAATACTTGTATATTTCCACATAAAATTAAAAATCCAGTAACCCACGCCTAATATAATTTTCTTCATTTGGATGAAAAATATAGAGGTGGTGAAATCTTGTGAATATCCTTAATAAAGAAATTTTTCCTTTGCAATAGACATTTAAAATTGAACAACATTTTGTCTGAAACAGTTTACGATTAATAACTTCATCTCTGAAGGGCTCTTTTATCCCCTTAAATTGTCCATTCCCAAAAATAGAAAAATAAGTGTCTAATATTGTTTAAAGCTCTACATATTCATATCAATTTCAATAAAAAAAAGAATCGTTCGTAGAAATAATACCATCAACTAAAAAGTGATTCTCATTCCATTGTAAACACAAATTCTACATTTGATTTTCTTCCCATTATTTACAAACTCTTTAGAAACCATTTAAAAAGTAATTGCAGTCTCGCATCCACAGCTTTTATTTCTAATAACTTTACCCATTCATTACATTAACTGTTCTGCAAAATCACGCAAACAAAGAAGAAAAGGCAACTATCAATCTTACACGCTAGATTTTTTATCCGAAGAGATCGTTTAGCCCCGACAGTACGTGGCTGATTTTCTTTGATGACCTATGAGCTGTGCACTAATTCTTTTTTAACCCTGCCCCCTAAATTCCAAGTCACACATCATTTGCATTAACAAACTTTCCTCTCAGAAACTGGCTTTTAGACGCTTCTCACACGCTAACGCATGCACGGAGTGTACCTACTCCATGTTCGTCTCTTTTCTATGCATACATTCCTAAAACCGATGAGAAAGAGGATCCTTTTAAATTGAAATGAACCATGAATCCCCAAAATCCGTACCAATTTAACGAGCACGATTTGCTCGTGTTCCTTCAACATGCTGGATCCCTCTCGTTCAAAGGAGCCAGTAATTTATTCAAATCAGAACGTATTAAGTATGCTGAGGTCTATTAACTGATTCCCTGCGAAAGAATACCTATCCTGTAAATTTTACTCTAGCTGTTGGGACACATTTGTCCCAGTAAATTTTTCTGATCCTCTGTGGAAAAATACTTTCACATATGTGCGTTATTTTATTATTTTTTAGTTCATCTAAAAAACTATCATTAATTGGCAATCATAAGAATAAGCAGCTTAGTAACGTGCTAAATAAATTTTATTTACACAATCATAGAAATCTCGTATTTTACAAGCGTAATTGAACAATTCTCTGAAATTTTTTATTGTAGCCTTTCAATTTATAGCAGGTACGATATAACTGTTCTGCTTAAAAAGTTCTTAAATTATTGTTTTTATTTATCTTATTACGCATAGATATGTGCCTCTGCGTTTTGGGGGACAAATATGCCCCATTGGGTATTTTCATTTATATTCCAGAATACCTACGGTCAAAATATTTTTCTCTAGTTGCGCTGCGAAGGCCTTTGCATGCCTTATCGCCCGTGAAATATTACACTCCGTCAAAGCAACGCTTCTTCCCACCCCCCTGAAATATGTAGAACTGATACTCACTACGAGGAATATCATGAAAATACATGTACAATACAGCAACGGAAGATCGAAAATGTTTAACCCTATATGCCCCACTAACAACAAACTGCTGGGAGGCAATTTTTAAAATTGACGTACAACTTCCAGATTTAATCTGTACCTATAAGACTAACAAGGAGAGAATCCGAGGTGTCCGCCTCCGATTGCTTTGATTTTTGGATATGTTTTAGAGGAGCGAAAAATAAGAAAAGATGACTTTTTGTTCTGGACTGTTTGCATGTTTGGGCGGTGAAACCACCCCGCAAAGCTTTAGCCAAAAAGGGTGGTTTCACCCCCTAAACATGCAACAGATCAAAACAAAAGGACACCTGTTTCTTATTTTTCTGTCTCTAAAACAAATCCAAAAACCAAAGCAATCGGAGACTAACATCTGAAAATCTTATAACCCCCTAAATATGAAAACGGACCACTATAAAAAACATGTATATTATATTTTTCCACTCTCCAAAACATGTCCAAATATCAAAGCAATCGGAGGCGGACACCTAGGATATTCTCCTTGTAAAAAAATATAATAAAACGCCGAATTCCACGCAGATGATTCTGTGCGAGGAACGTAACGTCAGAGTCGAACTAGAATCTGAACTAACACCTTCAGGATTTAAATGAACAAAAGTTTCAGGCTTGTCCAATATTCCTTCGATAACAGACCGCCCAACCCATTTTCATTAAGGTCGGAAAAAGAAAAGGGTACATTTTCATCGCGCCTGCGACAATAGGATGGATCGCCGGGAAGAAAGGAAGGAAGATTGAATGAGATTTTATGTTGACACACTTCGACATCCAAGGGGGAAGAGAGAACTGGAGGTGCATGGACAAGAAACGCAAGGAAGCGAGAATGGAAAAGGATCGAAAGGAGTGAATGAAAGGGAATTGAAGGCCGCAGCTTCCATTCCAGCCATGGCCTTCAAAACCCTAGCCTCCCCCCCTCCCCCTGTGAAAATCAATGTGAGCCACCGCGGTTTCGTTACTAACCATTCTGAGAACGTGTTTCCCTCCCTTTCACCTTTCTATCCCTTCTCTCTCCCTTTCTCTACGACCGCGTCGCGTAGAAATAGCCCACATTCTGACTGAAATTTCATTTCCCGCCAAATATCGAGCCCCCACTTTGTTACCTACAGTGGCTTCACATGGGGCTAGTACTGACACACTTCTATTCTTTAGAGAAAAGAAGAGGATTATTATTTAAGTAGATAGATTCATGGCGGTACATTTTTAAAAAATAATACACTCGACTAAAGTAAAAGAGAAATATTCCTTAATAAAGTATTTTATATTTAAAAAATTCATGCAATTAAAGATCCTCGACAACGGTGTAAATTAATTAAGAAGAAAGACACTGGGCGACGTCGGTGAACAATTAAAATTCTTAGAAATTTGAATTCATCAAGATTAAAGTGGCAATTGCGAGATTTATAATGGCGATCTATGAGGTAAATTTGATAATTACTTAAAGGCGTCCCTGAGTTTCGCTACATTAACCCTCCCTGTGACTCCGCTCTATCGTAAATTAACGAGCTGAGCGTCCATTACTCGGGGGGGGAAAGTAGTGCACGCAACGTTTATTGCCTTATTTTACGGTGAAACGCCTCTTTGGTTTATTGTCACTCGATTAACTTGATTCTCGATACAGGCTGGGTCTGAACACCACTCTACAATTACAACGATGCAACGGGATTCTGCGAATTACGCGGCCCCTGCTTTCAATCATGTCCGCGTTGCGTTTGTTTGCTAACATTTCTGTGTAATTTATAGATGGGTCTCAGTTAATTGATGACGCCGCAGCCGTTGTTAGTTATGACGGCAATAATTACACGGCTCTGCAACTGACACGGAAAGGGTTCAATGCACGTGACACGGCAAAGTTTGTTGAACTTCGTTGCAAAATAGAAACGATCGTCTCCATTAATTAATTTGTAAGTTGCGTAGCATCTTCGGCAATTTAGTGTCTCCGCCCACCTCGTTAAGAAATTCTGCGTCCTCCATATTCCACGCATCTACAGAATTCGATCGATGAAGATTTTCCAAAGAATTTGTGGCAAAATTTATCACGACAATGAGACTCGAGGTCAATTTTCTCATTCCAAACCTATTCTACTGGTTCAGGGAATTGGAAGTTGAAAAGAGGCCACACATCCTGTATGAACAGCTTTGTCGTAAAGAACTATCAAAGTTTTGGCCAATTGGAGCGTGCAAAGCGAAGTCGGAAGGCCCCTTTTCCTATTGCAGACTGTTACTGACCAAAAATTCAACAAACTTTTATAAAAAAGACTCTTTTCTTGAGAAGATATGACTCTTCGAACGTTCTACCAGTAGAATATACAGAAATAAACAAAAGAATTTGATCTTCAATTTCGAAGTCACAATGGATACCAAAGCAGGTTTTATTTTTTATAATTGTAGAGGCGAATTATTCTTAAAAGGTGCTCACATTTTATGAACTGAATTCCAGATTCGACACATTCTATTAGCATCTGAACCTGCGTTCATATTTACGAAACCAGAGCAGCTTGAAGAAAACTTGATGTCATTAAGATGGTGATTAACGCTGCGCATGAAATATCATTCGGAAATTTCACTCATTTGTCCCTCGAAGGATTAAAAAGCTGCTTGCGGAAGCACTTACTGTACTTCATCGATCAAACCTGACGGAATTTATGCACCCAATATCATACAAATGCTTTCCGAGTAAGTTCGATGCACTCTGCAGACTGTGCATATTGCATGCCCGATGCGTCAATATTGGGGCGTTCTTGGCAAATATTGCAGCTGAAATAACTCGACTGAAGACATGGAAATTGACAAGAGCCCCGATACCAGCGACATTCGTTCCGAAGCAGCGGAGAAGAACTGTTTAAAACGATGCGCGATCGCTTCTGTCGCGAAACTTCTACGACAAGCGTTGATTATATTACTAATTTCGACTGGAAAATGCATGCCGCGCGTGCGTGGATAGAAAGGAACGTAACTCTCATCCTAAGAATTTCTAACCAGTTTGGTAAAAACAGTAATAGAGATTTTCCAAAATTTCCAATTTCTGTGCTTTTTTGTGGGCTAATTTCTGTATTAAATGAGAAAATTTTATGCATAGTAGTACCTTTCATAGTTTTGATAATAAAAATTTGTAAGATTTTTCTTTCAAAGAAATCCTTAGAATAATCTGACTGTGACGTGCTGCTATAAACTATATTTTACCGAATATGTAATTATATATACAGTAATTGAAAAATAAATACCCAAGAAAAGGCATATACAATCTTCTTAAAAATTATGTAAGAAGTAAATAAGACAGAAAAAATGTTACATGCAACTTTAGAAATCTTATAACAGGAGCTAATTTATTGCGACAAATTTAGTTGACAGTAAAGCTTGTTGCCTTAAATAGTCACTCGTTTATTAATTCTTAAATTTGAAACAATACGCCATCTTCTTCTAACTAACTGATGGATCATTTACAACAACATCGAGCAGTACACATAAATTACGTTTTAACCATGTCAGAATATAATGATTTAAATTATTTCGTAAACGTATGCTCGAATTATTATACAGAAATCCCACAATTACAAAATTAATTATTACGAACGACCGAACTATTTAAAATAAACAGAAGCCATCCATCGAAATAAGCATCCCCGCCCCACCCACGATACCATTGTTTTGATCGATCTGCTACGGCCAAACCACGGGGTTAAAATTTTTAACAAAATTTAAACACAGCTCACCGATCGAACAGAGAAGCTTATAACTATTTTCACTGAAATTTGTTTGGACCGAACTGAACGCCACCGCCGCGGATTCCGGCGGGTGTGATTAAGAATTCAATTTGAAACGCGTCCCGCCGTTTTCCCACTATCCATCCGTCCCGTCGGCTCGATTTTATTTTTATTACCGCGTCATTCCTAGATACACCCCGTCCACTCTCCTTTAATCTGTTTTTATCGCGGTGCGAAGCAATTACAAGTTCTCACGTTTGATCGATAAAAACACGTGCCCTTACACCCGTCTACCCTCTAACGCCTACCCCCACCCTTCCTCCACCTGTCCAGAGGGATAAAGAGAGGAGAAAACTTGGTTCTCCATTCCACCGGGATAACCGAGAGAAAGTTTGCGTAAGACCTTCGCGGTTTCAAGATTTATCGCCAATTCGTCGTTTCCACCCCCCGTCGATTCACCCCACGTTCCGCGACGCGTATCAATCACGAAGGGAAACCGACGGACGTCTGTTATCGCTATTATCAGCCCACCCCTCTCTCTGGCAGGACAAGTCCTGCCTGTCTCTCGATCGTAGTCGAGAAGAATACGCTCACCGAGGAAGAAAATTGGAGATCAAACTTTATCCGGCGGAACGAGCTAACGCGCTCTTTTCCCCGGCACTGGTGCGTTTGTCGGTCGGACGCTGGGTGATAGAGATTCGGTTTAACCCTTAAGGTCTACGCACACG
The DNA here is from genome assembly GCA_963971345.1 of Andrena flavipes. Lineage (NCBI taxonomy): Eukaryota > Metazoa > Arthropoda > Insecta > Hymenoptera > Andrenidae > Andrena > Andrena flavipes. The sequence continues at coordinate 8,467,910 of OZ020481.1, forward strand.
TAACAGTGTCAGTGACTATCACGGAACAGTGTGAACTGCTCCGTTCTGGAACAGGGCCACCATAGTTTTTACCAACAACACTGACGGCACTAAACTGTCAAGGAATTAGTATGCGTGCGTAAGAACTTTAAAGTCGCAGCACACGAGACGTGGCTGGTAAGTTTCGACATTTCTACTTGGCAAAGACATCGCTAGTTTAAGAATGATTGCAGAGGGAAATGATTGATGATGTGTGAATGTATTCGGAATACCAAACGGGACCCACAAAAAATGTCTTGTGGGGAAAGGCTTTTTACTTTCGGCATAAAAAGGTCTAAAAACCTTTAAATTTATCATTTTTTTCAAAGGTTACTACTTAATATAAATAAATGAAACAGAAGAGGAAAAATAGCTAATACATGTATTGTGTTCCGAATTGTAAATTAATTACGCGGTCATGGGGAAGGGGCATGGGACACGAGCATGGGCTATTTTTTCTCTTTTGTTTCATTTATTTATATTGAGTAGTAACCGAGAAAAAAATGAATATATTTAAAGGCTTTTACACCTACATTATCCTTAAGTGAGAGGCTAAATATCTGAAAGTTCACGGAATCGTATTTCAGATTAGGTTTAGCAAACAATAACAACAAAATTTTATATGGGTGCCGTTTAGTGATGCTTACTTTGTTACACTCTGTGTGGAAATGCTTACCAATTGTGTTTCTATTAAAATCTATTTGAAAATGTCATTGTCCAACATGTTTTTCAAAATTAGTCGTAATATTCAGACTGTTTTAGATTTTAAATGATTTCGTAAACATTTAATTTTAATTCCTACCACTCGCAGCAGTGTAATCTTATTTTAGGCTGAATCGATAACGTTGAGTGTTACACAAAAATGGTAAGATGGCTCACGAGCCCCCCGAGCGTGTGACACAAAATTACATTGCGCGATAGCATAGGCGAGACATACCTAGGATAGACCTATCGATAGTTTTTTTTCACCGGTTTGTGGGATTTCAGGATCCCGTTACCATTTTAGTGTCACATGCAACGTTATCAATGAAGTGTTGAAACAGATTGTAACGCTACGCGTGGTAGCACCTCGTCTGTGGTGTATAGGATAGATCTATCACCACAGACCAGATGTAGGATAGACCCATCATGCAATGTAATTTTGTGTCACACACTCGGGGTCCTCGCGAGTCCCCTTACCATTTTCATGTCACACCCAACGTTATCGATTCAGTTTAAAATAGGATTGTAACGCTACGCGTGGTAGGAATTAAAATTTAACACGGGTAAAACTTAGATCATTTGAAACCCGCGATTTACAAATGATTCTATTAGAGTAACAATTTAAAGATCGTTTTATAAACGTATTCCGTGCAACGACACAGAAAGAAGGTTGGCAACAAAACAAGAACACATTCGCCCTTTAACCTTGTTTTCTATTTCAGTTTATTTAACGCAAAATAAATTTATTGAACATAAAAATTTATATAAACAACAACATTATGTGTGGAAGACATGCTTTTATGATGTAACGTGGAATACCTCGCTAAGGGATTGTAACTTGGTATATTTCAATAAGGTGCTGAAGCACAGAGGACTTTAATAATTGTCGAAAACTCATCAGTTCCAGTATCTCGCTAAAAGTTTCTAACTTGCACATCCTTCTATCTTAACACTATACGCGTGCTTTTGGGTCGGGTAGGAACAATCGAATAACATTTCACGTTACATATTTTATTCTCAAATTTCACCAAAGTATTGCAACTCAAATAAATTTTTATACAATGGCAGCTATCGGCTCGGTTCTCACCGATTACCAGGTCTCACCGCGTGGAGGTTGCTGCGTTTTGAGACCCGTAGAGAGATAGATGGAATCATAGTTCCGTCGATCTCCCTGTACATGAAACCCTTAGCCTACTAAACCAAAGAGATGGATGGAAACAAATCTCCATCGATCTCTTCGGTTCAGATATCGAATCGGAGATGAGGAACCAACAAAAGGTTCATCCCGAAAAAAAACTCTAATCCCATCCACCCTCCATTATAATCAACTCATCGCGTCCCGCATTGCAAGCAATGAGGGAAGCGGCAATCTCACTCTACTATTTAAAAAAAAATCCGCGGACGCGAAAGAGATTTTACAATTTCATAGTCTTAACAGACTATGCTTCGGTATATTAACCCTTCGGACTGTGATTGCAATATTCGGTAAAAGGCTACTAAAATTCTTTCAAAAGACTTTACTTTAAAGTATAAAGGGTTAACATACACGCGTGAGAGAAATAGACGAGAGAGGTTCTCGTCGATCTCTTTGCTTTGCTCGATGCTTTCGAGTGACAAACAGATTCTAAGTATCTCATTGCAGAGATAGAAAAGAATTGACAAACGCACTTGCGTAACTTACGAGGGATATGCGAAAGCTAAGAATGTCCCGATTGAGATTGCAAAGGAGACTAAACGCGACATTCACTCTCGATGCACGGAATTTTCGTTTCTACATGTCGTGCGTGGCCGAGAACGAGCCATCTGAGACTACAGAGCGCATCGACTTGGAAGCCCGGTATAGAAGCCCGGTATTCGACAGGATATAGAACTCAGAATGGTCATGAACTGGCGCACATCATCGACTTTCAAGGGTCTTCTGTCTAAAGCTGACAGGCGCGACATTCACTCTCGATGCACGGAATTTTCATTTCTACATGTCGTGCGTGGCCGGAACGAGCCATCTGAGACTACAGAGCGCATCGACTTGGAAGCCCGGTATAGAAGCCCGGTATTCGACAGGATATAGAACTCAGAATGGTCATGAACCGGCGCACATCATCGACTTACAAGGGTCTTCTGTCTAAAGCCGACAGACGCGACATTCACTCTCGATGCACCGAATTTTCGTTTCTACATGTCACGCGTGGCCGAGAACGAGCCATCTGAGACTACAGAGCGCATCGACTTGGAAGCCCGGTATAGAAGCCCGGTATTCGACAGGATATAGAACTCAGAATGGTCATGAACTGGCGGGCATCATCGACTAACAATGGTCTTGACTAACAATGGTCAGACGGGACGCGACGCGACGCGACGCGACGCGACATTCACCCTCGATGCACCGAAATTTCGTTTCTACATGGAGACTCAGGTAAGTACTACGACTTTAGACACTCGTAAAAAGCCGTGATACCAGCACAGTCTGTCGTGCTCTACAGTCGAGCAACACCTTGCGCGAAATCGAAATCAGTGTTCGAAGGCGAATTGTATTTCTAGAAAAGTGCATTTGGCACTCTTATATGTAAAAAGAACGAGACGGAACAGAAGCTTATCGCTCGAATTACGCAAGTGCATTTTTTAATAGATGTCGCGGACGCGAAAGAGATATACACTTTCCATTCTCGTCTATGTCTCTGTACGTATTGGTTGCAATATTTAGAGAGAAAAGGCTACTATGTTCTTTCAAAAGATTTTAATTTAAAGTCCAAAGGGTTAATAAGTGTATACACGCCGCGGGGTATATAGGGGTGGCTTTAATTCGAAAAAGGAGTAGCAACTTTTGGCACTCTTGTATTTTAAACGCGCTATTTCAATTATTTCACATTCCTTGCTCCCGGAATGGACTCGTTGGGCAAAGTCTTTTTGTTTGCATTTTGTAGGATGCATATCCTACCAAAATGCACTGCGTGCAATTAAGTAGGATGCTTACCCTTCCAAAATGCACGCACAAAGATTACTACCCAGGAATACAAGGTACTCGTGTCTACAATCGCATGCAAGTAGGCCCTCTTTAGGGCCTATGCTGCAGGCCCTCTCTAAGGCCCACGTTTTAGGCCCTCTCTAGGGCCTATGGCAGGCCCTCTCTAGGGTCCCCATTTGGGCCCTCTCTAGGGCCTACGCGCTAGGCCCTCTCTAGGGTCCATTTGTTGGGCCTTCTCCAGGGCCCACAGCTAGGCCCTCTCTAGGGCCTAGATTGAAGCTAAGCGAAAATTTGACTCTACATCCGCGATAAAAAAGCAATTAGAGCACCGGTGCTCTGGACGAACTTTATATGCGCAGAAAATTGGCTCTACTTTCGCGAAGAAAATTCAACTGGAGCTTCGGTGCTCTGAACAAGTCTTAGATACGCAAAAATTTGACTCTAAATTCGCGGTAATACTACTCTAAGTAAGAGCCACGGTGCTCTGCAATACATGGACGCGAAAAAAGCGGGGACTCTACGATCGCATTACGCGCGATCATCTTGGATCCACTTGGAACCTTTTCAAATTTTTCGCGGTGACTCTACTCGACCCGATCGATTCGGTTATTTTATGAATTATTAATCGGAATTGTCAAAATCGCGAGCAACAGATTTAATTTTCTGATTTTAAAGCAGACACATGCATGTCACTATCTACGAGTACCTTGTATGGTCAGCTCATTTGATTCTGCTCTTTCCAACACATATGCGCGGCGGTTAGTGGCCTATTTCATATAACTGGCATTCGTTTTAGGAATATTTCTGCAATATTTCGTGAATATGGTTTAGAAAAGAGCCACGTCACGAGGCTATTGCCTAGACGCCCTAAGCCATACTCGCGAAATATTGCGTAAGTGTTCCCAAAACGAATGTCGACCATGTGAAATGGGTCCCTGCATGTCGCGCATTTGTGTTAGAACGGCCAGAATCGAAAGAGCTGGCTACGCTACGTTTTCTACAGAAACCATTTTATTCTCTTGCATGCACCCACATTCGAAGAATTATAAAGTGACTTATCGTTCGCTGTCATCAAGAGTACTGCATCTCTGCAAACTCGAACCCCTGACCAGCAACCCTGGGACCAGCAACTCTGTGACCAGCACCCCTCGAACCGGCATCCATCGGACCAGCACCCATCGGACCAGCACCCATCGGACCAGCACCCATCGGACCAGCACCCATCGGACCAGCACCCATCGGACCAGCACCCATCGGACCAGCTCCCCTCAGCTCAGCAACCCTCAGCTCAGCACCCCTCAGCCCAGCAGCTCCAGTTGGACTCGTGCATGACTCTACTTTCGCGGTCAAAAAACTATTAGAGCACCGAAGCTCTCAACTAGTTTTACTTGCGCAAAAACACTGACTCTACGATTGCATTACGGGCAATCACAAACACTATTACTGAAACAGACAATTTGTATTTAAGCAAGTTCCAAAAAATTTTCTTTAAATTCCAGGCAGCCACATGGAGCGCCACGCAATTCAGACATTTAGAAAAATTTCGAGCAGCCACATTGGGCGCTTAATGATTCTTAACATTCATAGGAAAAAGAAGTGGCCCCTTTGGGCGTATAATACTTTTCGATTTTAATGAGAAGAAAAAACGAGAGTCCTCTATGGACGCTTAACGATTCTTAAGACTGATAGAAAAAAGGAGTGGCCCCTTTGGGCGCCTAATACTTTTCAATTTTAATAAGAAAAGAAACGGCAGCGTCTATGCGCGCTTAACGATGTCTAATCACAAAACGGAAGAACAGCAGCCTCCTTGGGCGCATAATAATTCCGAATTGTAACGTAAAAGAAGCAGCCTCGTCAGGCGCTAATGGCATGGAATGCCAGAAAAATCTGAATCACCAGAGAACTCTTCGGCGAATCCCTCGGCGAATCCCTCGGCGAATCCCTCGGTGAATCCCCCGGCGAATTCTTCGATGGAACGCTTAAAACTAGTGTTGCCTGCCCAAGTTTTCTAAGTTACATGCGGTTACAATTTCTTTCGCATATTTTAGAGGTACGCTTGCAATGCTTTCGAGTGACAAACAGATTCTAAATATCTCATTGCAGAGATAGAAAAGAATTGACAAACGGACACGGATTCGCCGTCTCCGTCTTCGGAATCATATTTCCGGAAAGAAAGAAAAGACAATCGAAAGTAGGGAATATAAAAGTCACTATGACAAGTGTTTAAAAGTATGCTAAATGAGAAACGGCATGGTGCACGGTCAAGCTAATTGTAAGAGAAAGCAAAAGCAAAAGGTGTCACTCTCGACAAGCAAGCCTACCTCTACCCTTAAATTTAGCCTATCGCACTCTTTACAATGAGCCCTAGTGGCATAATCTATCGCAAATATCCACTTGCGTAATGATTGCAATGTACGGTAAAAGGCTACTAAAATTCTTTCAAAAGACTTTACTTTAAAGTCTAAAGGGTTAACATACACGCGTGAGAGAAATAGACGAGAGTTTCTCGTCGATCTCTTTGCTTTGCTCGATGCTTTCGAGTGACAAACAGATTCTAAGTATCTCATTGCAGAGATAGAAAAGAATTGACAAACGCACTTGCGTAACTTACGAGGGATATGCGAAAGCTAAGAATCTCCCGATTGAGATTGCAAAGGAGACTAAACGCGACATTCACCCTCGATGCACCGAAATTTCGTTTCTACATGGAGACTCAGGTAAGTACTACGACTTTAGACACCCGTAAAAAGCCGTGATACCAGCACAGTCTGTCGTGCTCTACAGTCGAGCAACACCTTGCGCGAAATCGAAATCAGTGGTCAAAGGCGAATTGTATTTCTAGAAAAGTGCATTTGGCACTCTTATATGTAAAAAGAACAGAAGCTTATCGCTCGAATTACGCAAGTGCATTTTTTAATAGATGTCGCGGACGCGAAAGAGATATACACTTTCCATTCTCGTCTATGTCTCTGTACGTATTGGTTGCAATATTTAGAGAGAAAAGGCTACTATGTTCTTTCAAAAGATTTTAATTTAAAGTCCAAAGGGTTAATAAGTGTATACACGCCGCGGGGTATATAGGGGTGACTCTAATTCGAAAAAGGAGTAGCAACTTTTACGCAAGTGCATTTTTGAATAGATGTCCAGACCGAACCAAGCTCACCAAATGTGAGTTTCGCTCGATCTGGGCCCTTAAACTAGATCGTAGGCTTTAGCTTGATTCCGTTTCGCAAGTCACAATGCCTGGGAAACGTTACCAAGGAGCCGAGCACACCACTTGGAGGTACCTACGAAAGTGACCCATTTCTACGAAATATTTCTGGTCTATGTTCGACCAATGCTTTGCGCATTTTTGAAAATTTGGAAAAAGTCTTATGGCTAAAGTTCATAAACTATGACTTATTGCTAGACTGGTTTAAATATTGCAAAGAGAGAGAATAGTAGAAATTATTATTAATATTTGTATGAGAAAGAGCTTCAAGTAATATAGTTGAAAATCCATAAGAAATTAATGCTTTCCATTCTCGTTTTATTAAGATAATCTAATGACTCGAATGTAATTAAACTTGAGAAGTGTAACTCGTATTCAAAGCATCAAGCTTTGATTATAAAATTCAAGAAAAATAATTTCTAATATTTAAAACACGATATTAGCACTCTGACCTCGAATTTGAAATTTATTGTTACTGTTTACGAGAACTAAGTATGTATTCGTGGTCACTGTGCTTGCTACAGCAATCATTTGTTCAATAGCATGCAGAAAAATTGAAAAAATGAAAATGTACCACTCATCGATCGTTGAACACAGTCTCACTGCTATCCATGCAGACAGGAAGCTTGATTTCACTGAGATCCGATCACTATCGCATGTAAAGTTCAACTGGCAGATCACGAATTCGGTAGAGGTTGTTGACGTTATGTCTCGCTCCAACGACTCCCAGCTCTTCGAGAAAAGTATTGCTCGAGAAGTCTTCTAGATACTGGTTGAATTGTAGTGGAATCTTGTTAAGCGACCTCCCACATGGTCCAGTAATCGATTCAATTAATCCAGGAATCGAGATATCACGAAATAATATGCTCACGCGTTCACAGACATCCGATCACTATCGCAAGTAAAGTTCAACTGGCAGATCACGAATTTGGTAAAGGTTGTTGACGTTCTGTCTCGCTCCAACGACTCCCAGCTCTTCGAGAAAAGTATTGCTCGAGAAGTCTTCTAGATACTGGTTGAATTGTAGTGGAATCTTGTTAAGCGACCTCCCACATGGTCCAGTAATCGATGCAATTAATCCAGGAATGGAGATATCACGAAATAATATGCTCACGCGTTGACTGACATCCGATCACTGTCGCAGGTAAAGTTCAACTGGCAGATCACGAATTTGGTAAAGGTTGTTGACGTTCTGTCTCGCTCCAACGACTCCCAGCTCTTCGAGAAAAGTATTGCTCGAGAAGTCTTCTAGATACTGGTTGAATTGTAGTGGAATCTTGTTAAGCGACCTCCCACATGGTCCAGTAATCGATGCAGTTAATTCAGGAATCGAGATATCACGAAATAATATGCTCACGCGTTCACTGACATCCGATCACTGTCGCAAGTAAAGTGCAACTGGCAGATCACGAATTTGGTAAAGGTTGTTGACGTTCTGTCTCGCTCCAACGACTCCCAACTAACTTGAAATTCGTTCAGGCCAGAAATAATTTGATACAGCAATGTTCATTGCAAAATATGTACTTTTCGCAGCTGCAGCCATGCACCCTGCATTTTCTTGTATATGTCTTTTACTACTGGGGAGATCCCAAATCTGGGGAGGTATCAAATAAAATAAATCATGTAAACCTATCGAAGAAATGCATGAAATAAAATAAATCATGCAATCCCATCGAAGAAATACACGAAATAGAACGACTCATGCAAAAATCCACGAAGGAATGTATGAAATAGGACAGATGATGGAAAACAATCGAAGAAATCAGTTAAAAAGGAAGAGAAATGGGTTTTGGCCTTGGCAGAATATTAACATTTTGAATGGCTTTTAACGAACCCGAAAATTTCATCGGCACCAAACGAATAAGCTAACCTCGGCTAGGGGGCCGAGGGGGTGCAGGAAAGACGAGGGCTGAAACCGTGACGAGGTCCCCAGGAAGTCCAAGTTGTCCAGTAGGTCCGAATGGTCCAGGTGGCGCAGGAAGGACCAGGGCTGAAACCCTGACCAGGTCCCCAGGAGGTCCAGCAGGTCCAGCAGGTCCAGCAGCTCCAGCAGCTCCAGCAGCTCCAGCAGCTCCAGCAGCTCCACGTGGCCCGGCAGCTCCAGGGTCCCCGGAGGTCCTCCCGGCCCGAGGGGCCGACGACGACTGAGTACATGGAGCTCCGTGAGCTCCGTATATTCACTTCGAGAAACTATGTCCTCCAATCAAAACAAAGTCGACGGTTGATTACAATTGCGAAATCCAAGGAATTCTTCGGCAAAAATGAATTTTCCGCTAAAATATCCATTCCAGTGGCTATTGCTATGACAAATAATGTTAACAACATTTGCACTAACCGGCCAGTATAAATTATTATTAACTATGATCGATACAACTCGAGATATGAAGGAATTAGTAAGCTTTGGCCTTGGATTTGCAAATGATTTTCTATGCCAATTGAATTCTATTTTATTCTCAATGTTTAATCGTTCGATAAATGAATGTTAATACTTATACATATTACATAGTATTATTTATACTGTTTAAATACATTTTAGTTGAACGCTTCGAATCTACATATATGACGAAAACTTCCAAGCACTTCGAACATGATTCGAAGCTTAAAACTCTTAAATTCTTGATACGTCTTGAAAATAAACATCTGATTGTCAAAAATTAGCCAGGTTGATCGGCCATTTCGAGAATTCTTTCTCGAGAAATATTATAATTGCTTATTTCTTATTTCTCGAGAAATTTTAGTCTAGCAAATCGCGAACGTATAAACACATCTACAATTTATAATAAATCTTATTAGTAACATTAGAACCTATATGAATTACAATAGAAAATCTCAATAGAGAAGATTCTACATTATTGACTGCAAAATTCTTAACTGCAGAACTCTTAAATTCTTATTTAACAATTTAGAAAAATTGTATACCTACTGAATTAAGTAATGAGTTTCTTATGGCTACGAAAGGAAAAATATCGAAAAGACGCGTTTTTTCATTTAATTCCAAGAAAGATATGTATAAACGGCAAAGCAAATTCTAAGTAGCTAGACTTTTCGGAAAATATAACAATAACTTACGGATCCTCAAAATGAGGAATTACCATTAAGAAAACAATTCCAAAAGTTCCCGACTTTAACTAAGGAATTTCATATTTTTCAGTCCACTGGAAGAACACCCAATTTACCATAACTTTTGAATGTGCTACATACGATCAAGTCAATGTCCAATCAAAACGAAAGAAAATTTTCTACAGCTACAGATTTTATTCCCCCCCCCCCCCCAAAAAAAAAAAAGAAGGAAAGAAACAGATTAAAAACTATTTTACAACAAAAAAGTTCTACTACCCGCAAAGTACTAATAAACAATGTCATCTTGCAATTGATAGCCTACACGGGTTTTGAAGAAATACCATTTTTGAGCGCCATAGTGTCTTGATCCCTGAAATGGATTTCCGGAGAGAAATCCGCGTGAGTCGTTGACAAGCCGAACCAAAGCACAGCGTAGCAAAAACCTGCCTTTAAACAAGTCACACGTATACAAGCATGCACACAACTTTCAGCATTTCAACACATTTCAGAGTAGTTGCTGAGTTGGACGCTGTTCATGAGCAGATGCCACTACATTCAGTCCTCAAAATTATGGGTCGGCAACACAGTTTGGGTGGTGACACGAACATCTATAAGGTGATAGGTCTATCCTATACCTGATCTGTGTTTACAGCAGGCTACATGTTGGTAAAGAAGTTTGAAAAAACTCTATGAGTGAGAGCTAGCTACTATCAGTGTTCTATTTATACATCTACATATACACACATAGTTACATCTTAGTGATTCACTTCGAGAGATTCTTTGCTACAATCTACAATAATTGATTGGTCCTCGAAAACATTCGCCTCCAGGAAAAGTGAATCGAGGGAATCGAGTTAGCATCGTTGCGGTTTAACTGTGCTGACTGCTGATCTCATACATGCTGATTTGCGCCGCAGATATATGAAATCATAAAGTCCGTGCACGTATGGCTTTACTACAAGTGTAAGCAAATTATACGACACAAATGTGTAGCAATTTTTAACACGATTAACAATGCTTACGCACAATTTTAAATTTGCACAATTTAATCATAATCGATTTATACCAGTATGCGTACGAATGTATAAGTGAAAACGTTAACCATTAGGAGGGTTCGTCTTGTAAAATTAAATTAGACTACATTGTGAAGCGCATTAACCCGAGCTTTAAATACTTCTGGATTATTTGTACATATTTTTAGCTTCTGACAGACGCTTTTAATAATTGCTGATTAGGAACATCAATGAATGCCTATAGGTAAAAAATATCGTTGATGACTCATTTCTGTTTGCGAAACCGCCACGTTCGGCGGAGAACAACATCCTTGCTCTTTCTGCTACTCAATTCATCGAAAGCCACTTGACGCGTTCTTTCTAGTTTTAAGACACAGATTTCGTGTCACACCTTCGTTTCGAAATCGCGATGCTTTCCGGCACATGTAAGTACATACTCGTGACTTATCTTATCTGCATCGAGAAATTTGATACTTCACTATGTTGTGAGTATTTAATATCAGACGCGATAATCATTATAATGAAATACTATATAATTTTGGTAGTTATCATAATTTACATAACAGCTCTGTACATATGGAGATCGTCTGGAAGAATTTAAAGCGAAACTCTACTTCGTGCTTTCAATACTTTGTTATTACTATTTTATGCTAATTTATTATTATCTTATTGCGTTCCTTATGTTGTATTTTTATTCTTCTATTCTGTAAATATTAATTACCTGCGATAATAAATATATTTTACGGAATGCAAAGTGTGTTTTTAAATAGTAGAATTTGAATGAGTTTCTTCGTTTTATCATACCTTCCAGAATTTCGTCTTATATTCTGCTTGAAAATGAGTATATTTTACAGGAGAAGACGATAAATAAATTTCTTAACAACTGAGAAAATCAACTTTTTATATACAATAAGTTATGCGAATAAGCCATAAAAAGTAGGCGTAATAAATAAAGCATCGATAAACCAAAGATTTGATATGGAAGGCAAATGCGAAGACAATAACGTCGCCAAGCGAAATCCTTGGCCGTATATGAACATAGGTTCGCTGGCCATATCATTTCTGGCCAAATTGGCGGCTGCCGGTGTTATTTGGGGATGGGGATACTCGAATCTGAGTATAGCGTGGTTAATCGCGCCCATCGCTTTAGCAGCATGGAAGTCGGAACGTCGGAAAGACAACGAATTAAAAGCAATCACTGCCCAAGCCAGTGTAATGGCCAAAGAGAAAGAATTGATTATGAGTCGATTAGACGAACTGCCTTCTTGGGTTTACTTCCCCGACTTTGATAGAGCCGAATGGTTAAACAAGGTACGAGGAACTTCGTTTCGATATACTTTTCTGTAATACCATGTTATGTATTAATTGGTAATTACCTTTGTTTATATTTTAAGGTTCTATATAAAGTCTGGCCAAGCATAAATCATTTTGCTCGTGAACTCTGCAAGCAAAGTATAGAACCTGCTATTGTCGAGAAACTGGCAGAGTATAAAGTGAAAGGGTTTCAGTTCGAAAGATTAGTTTTGGGTCGCATTGTGAGTTAATTTTGATTTGACTGTTTAATATTAGTACGTCAATGGTATGACTAATGTTTATTTGTAATTATAGCCATTAAAAATATATGGAATTAAAGCATATGACAGAAACACCTCAAGGAATGAAGTTATAATAGATGCTGATGTTATGTATGTATCGTTCATATTAATAATAGTACAAGTTTCCTTAATTTGATTAATATTTATATTACTCAATTGTTTTTAATATGTTCCATAGGTACGCTGGTGATTGTGATATTACCTTTTCTGTTGGGAATATAAAAGGTGGCATTAAGGATTTTCAGGTAGATAAGAATGAATTATTACATACAGTGTAGCCTTTTAATATCAGCACAATTTATTAGCTATTTCTGATTTAGCAACAAAAACATTTTTCCTTGCAAATGCAAAGAACACTTAACGTTATAAAAGCTTCTTATATAAGGATAATCTTCATTTGTTAACTATTCAAAATAGAGGCGAAAATAAAAGGAAAATCAAGAACGACGAAATTGCGGTAAATGCTTCGTTTTCGAAAGTCACGCGTATTAAGCTGAAAATTACTAAAATTTATTAAAAAGAATTTACCGCAACTTCGTCACTCTTGATTTCGTCTTATCTTCGCTTGTATAATCCCCCTGGTAGAGTGACTATCAGCAGAGTAACACCCTGTATAATATTTCTATACACTGTAATTAACTTTCAGATTCGTGGGATGATGAGAATAGTCTTAAAACCATTATTACCTGCTATGCCTTTAGTGGGGGGTATACAAGCGTTTTTCTTGAATCCTCCAGCTATTAATTTTAATTTAGTGGGAGTAGCAGATGTCCTCGACTTACCTGGATTTAAGTAAGAAAGCCACTGTAATAAATAACTTACATAATTGCTTGAGCAAAAATAAAAATAGTCGGGCGTTCCTTCTGCAGTGACATTTTAAGAAAAATAATTGTGGAACAAATAGCTGCTTTTGTCGTGCTGCCGAATAAAATTGTAATACCTTTGAGCGATTCAGTACCAGTCGAATCATTGAAAATACCAGAGCCCGAAGTGAGTCTTCTATTCATCATAGTTTCTTCTCAAATATTATAATGCGAAGCTTATACTGACAAGTAATCGTGTCTACTTTCTAGGGAGTTTTAAGGATTCACGTAGTAGAGGCAAAACATCTTATGAAAAAAGATATCGGTGTGTTGGGTAAGGGTAAATCTGATCCGTATGCCATTATAAGTGTCGGAGCGCAAGAATTCAGGACAAAAACTATAGATAACACTGTGAATCCGAAATGGGACTTCTGGTGCGAGGTATGCATAATATTCTTTACATAGAGAGTCATATTAATAGTATTCGATGCATGTGCTTTGCTATAATTTGTTCTTGTAAGTCCATTGAAATTTCAAGCACAACACCTTTTACATGGTAAGAAATAATATCTTTTAAACAAATGAAAGCACATGGTACGGTAGATCCTAATTATTTCAACGAGGAAAACAAAGTATACGACATTTTAAAATAGATCGCAATAATTCATCACTCTTTAAGTTAGTCACGTTCATTACACTCCCGTTATACGGTTTTGTCTTGTTATTTTTCTTTAAAGGTTTCTTTTCTTTATATACAAATATATGTCTATTGTCCTGTTTTAGTTACAAGATGTTGCTGATCTAACTGATTATTATGCTTTTCCCTAATGAATCGGCGAAATGTTATCTCGCCTGCATTTGTATAAATCGTTGCCTCGCTTATAGTAACGCAATGCAGGTTATTTATTTGTATAAGATCGGGAACATCTTACTTCGTGTCAACGTAATTTAGTTTTTAATACCTTGGTATGTATGTGTGTATGTGATGTGCGATGTGTTATGTGGGATTAGTGTGCCGTGACATCGGCCATCGCTCAGCAAATTACTGTGCTGCTGTGGGACTATGATGACACCAAGGGCGATGAGAGTCTTGGAAGGTATGAAAATATAGTATTATACACTTTCTCATTTAAATTCTCTATCAAACGTACAACCATTAACACAAATTACAATATTATTTAGTACATTCGTAATCCATTAAACCGTAGTTAAAGATATTTAGAATTTGATCCGTTATTTCAGCTACCATTTAATTGCCATCTATACATTTGCATAATATCTTCCGATCCGTATCAACATATTAAAACAATCATCATTAATGTAAAATAGGAGCATGCTCGTGTTGCATTGGTTTTAAGGCGATGCCAGTGATATTCGTTTGCGAGTGATGTCTGAGTGTGTCGTTTTTTAGTATCGGCAGTTATTTGATGCTTCGTAATACAATTTTTAATAATGGAAGAGGGATTTTATTCACTTATTTTAGGAATATCGATTATTCTCTTAAGGGGTAATGCCGCTGTAGAGCCTGGAAAAACAGCTTGATTTTGAGATTTTGAATTCCATTCACTATACTCGCATAAAAAATTCTCAAAATTTAGCTTCTTTTCTAGGCTCTAGAGTGGACTTATCCCTTAATACTGATATTATTTTCCTATTCATTATTTAAAATAAGTTTCTCAGTTCTATTATATTCATAGTCATTCTATGTGGCACATATACACTGTATGGCAATTCATTTGAAGTATTGATAAACTAGCAAACGCCATTGGTATATGAACGAAAGATTTATAAATCGGTATCTTCATCGTTTTTATTTCATACACTCCATAATATTGGCACACAGGCTGTGGTCTGCTCATGCGTAATGCAGAAGGCTATGGTGTTTCTTTGGGATAGGGATACAAACATCCCATGTGTTCTGTATGATGACTTCCTTGGAAGGTAGTATGTAGATGTATTTATAGAGAGTTATATGTAATACCGAATAATCTAACAAAGGTGATGAAACTTTAACAAATACTTGTGCACGCCACCCCGCTGTTTATAAATCTTTCCTATCATATTAACGTGATTTTCGATATTTCCTAGCTTTGAACACTAATTGTTATATTAGAGTGCGATGTTGTGACGTACTACACCTACAATGCGTGCCATGCGCGTGGATTTGCTTCCTTAAATGTTGTATTTATTACCATTACGTCCGTAAGAGCTAACAGTTCTTCTAACTTACATTAACTTTGGAATTGTTTTCATTGTAGCTAGATAATTTCTATTATGTACGTTCTTATTGTTTCAATACTTATTTTGTAGTATGCATTTATGTTTTACTATGTTGGATTTATCCATTATAATTAATATACCGTTTCTTTCACGTCCTTTTATTAATTTTTCAATTAACTTCATAATATGTTATAACTCCGTGATTTTGCTCTTAATTTAATTTATTGGTCTCACGAGAGTGATTAGGTGACTGCATTTGGTAAAAAGGAGACTAAAGTAGATTGTATGATGACAGTTTATAGTGGAAAAGAGCTTGGGAGCCTATTACAACAGAGTGGTTGCCCACCTCTTTGACAAAGACAACGCTGGTCAAGATGATCCACTTGGCAGGTATTGCTACTTGTAGCAAGTACATTTTTCCAGGCATAGAATGCATTCGAAGATTCTTACACAATTAGTTTAGAAGAACGTTCCTCTGCCTTGGTTTCTGTAGATTGCGTGCTTGTAAATCTGCAGTACTTTCAAAGCCGAAATTATTATGGCGCATGTTGTTGAGAGAGGTCATTTACAAGAACATGGTAAATTTACATGATAGAAATGCTGCGAAATGTTTGTACCCTTTACAGATACAGTAAGATAACTCACGTCACCGCATTACTCTTCACATTTTATTACCAATTATACATTTTATGATACGAATACTTTGTTTACGAGATAAGATAATATTTTAGAGTGCTGCTTGTATGACTATGAATGTATGCAAATGCAAAAGAACATATTTTTCATTCCTGATAATGAACTATATGAAAGGAATAAGGAATGTATCGCTGCATGAATGCTTTATAATTTGCACGAGGTGTCTGGTAAATTTCATATATCACGAAATTTAACATGTTAATCATCGATCAGAGTTGTATGATTATTATCATCCGAGACAATATACGTTAGCAGTAAGTGATGTGTCACGTGTTAGAGAAATTGTATAAAGTATTGAAAATGTTATTTTTCCATGCCGCATTCATATAGAGCTACTATTGAAGTCAGTCGGGTGAAAAAGAAGGGAAACATCGATACGGTTAGTACAAGATACTGTACTACTATTTTAATAAAAATTCTTTATTAATAATCAAAACGTATCGCTTTTAGTGGGTTTCACTGGAACAAGCAAAACATGGTATGGTTCACCTACGATTAACGTGGCTTCAATTTTCAAAAAATATTGCCGACTTAAAAGCCGTACGTATTTTTCACAAGATATAAATTCGGCTCTTTTAAAATTGTTATATAATATTTTTTTTATATATACAGGCTTTAATTGAAACTCAAGAACTTCGAGTAACATCGATGAGTACAGCTCTTCTCGTTCTTTACATCGATTCGGCAAAAAATTTACCAGTAAGCAAAGAATTAATTGGTTTAAAGTAAAATATTGATTTAGAACGAGGAAAGTAAATTTACATGTTTAAATTAGTGCGTTCGAGGAAATAAACAACCAGATGTTTATTTAGTAGCAAGTGTTGGTGGAAACACGAGAAGAACGGGCACCATTCTACGCTCCTGTGATCCAGTATGGGAACAAGGATTCACCTTTTTAGTTAGCAATCCAGAAACTGGCATTTTACATATAAAGGTCGCATACATTTGTCTATAAATCTTACTCATTTCTTCCGTTTCATTTCTTCAATCGTGCTGGTTTTTAGATCACTGATGAAAAGACTGGCCTTATAGTGGGAGAACTGAGTTATAATATATCTCTGCTTTTGAAGCAGAATAATTTTGAAATTGCGCAACAACCTTATGATCTGCAAATGGCAGAAGCGGACAGTAAACTAATATTGTCTATGTCGTTGAACGTACGATTGCTTTATATTCACATATTTGTTCGTGTAATATGAGAATTTGATGTTATACTTTTAAAAAATGTAGATTCTGAAATACGACGAACCGGAACCTACTTCAGAAGAGGACGACGACGATCACGACATTAATCAATTGAACAAAAGAATTGAACGCCAAGAATCAAATATTAGTAACATAGTATCTTCTAGCGGTGAGTGTACTTATTCAATCGCACTTAAATTCGATAAAATATACAAGTTCTTTTTAGTACCACCTAGTCCGTTGAAAAGGCAACCTTCAAAGGAGTCCGTCAACAGTTCGACGCGCAGCACTGGATCAGGTGCAGCGATTTTACCAGAAGACTCAAACACGGTGGATGAAGAATTAATTGTTACCGCTACTGCTGCATCTTCTGTTACCGGGAGCCCCCAATTAACTCATAGAATTCCAAATGCCATGTTATCCGCAGGCGACGCTAAATTAGGAAGAATACAGTTGTCCATACGTTACAGCGTCCAAAGACAGAAGCTTATAGTTGTCGTACACAAAATAGCGTATGTAGATCGTGATCGCTCAAGAGTCAGAGAATTTTCGCGGGGTCGTTAATCGAATGTTCTGTTGTTGCAGTAACTTACCTCTGCCGCCAAACGACCCGTACAATATACCGGATCCGTACGTGAAGCTCTATCTCCTTCCTGATCGGCACAAGGAGACCAAGCGTAAAACAGCAGTGATGAAGGATAATTGCAATCCAGTATTCGATGAGCAATTCGAGTACGTTGTTTCCCAAGGTGATTTGAATTCTCGCACATTGGAGGTCTCCGTGTGCACGCAGAAGGGCTGGCTGTCCACCGGAAGTAACGTGATGGGTCAAGCCCATTTAAATCTGAGTGAAGTCGACGTGACGAAATCGTTCACCAGCTGGTACGATCTACAACCAGAGACTAAAGACTAGAAGCTAAGGAAAAGCAAGTGGAAATTCGAACAGTTGTTTATATGCTTTCAAAGGCAATCTGTCGAATTTCCACAGCGCCGCTTCTCCAGACGTTGAAATCTCAATGAAATGTGATCAGACCAAATTCTGCGCAGTGCAGAAGATATTGAAGAAATTACCAAACGTTCGGTACTGCGAACGTTTATGAAAGTTCTGAGAAAGTGACAACTATTGCGTTTATTTCTTCTTTTTGCACTCGGACCGTCCACTGTCGCGAAATGTTTTTAGTTCTGTAGACGCCCAGCGTGTTATTTAAATTTATTTTACGTTACCGTACGCTTATAGAATATTTTTTGTTGATAGAAAGTGCCATCAGAATGATCTGCTGCGTAGCATTTAAATGATATGCACATAAATATATGTATACATGATACGCGTTACACGCATAATATTACAATCGCTATTTATCACACGCCACTTAATACTTTACGTAAAAGTTTACTGATAGTACTTTTTCGTTATGTTTGAAGCTAAGAACACTGGTTGTTTTTTTTTTTTTGTTTTCGTTTATAATACGCTTAACTCTCTCGGTAGATTTTGTTGCTTTATTACTAATTATACACACGATGCATTTATACACATCTCAAATGATCTTATATTGATTAAGCAACTTTACGATCTGCACATTTTATTACTAAGTAACGAAAGATAATGACAAGATAGTATTGGTCAAAGTTTACAGTTACCATGAATAATCGAGTCAAATTAATATAATATATACATGTTATATTTATACCAGAGTTTTTGCTATATTGTATATTGCTATATATTATATGAATTTATGTTTTTGCGTGTACTGGCGATAGACGGAGCCAGTATAATATTGCAAATTGTTGATGATAATAAAATATACATATATACACGCATTCGAAACTGTGATTTTTGTGAGTTCATTATATTCCTAGCGAACTCCATGGAATCATCACCAAGGAAACACAACAACAGTAAATAGAAGCATCTGTTTTCTCATATCGATATCAAGTCGTGTAAGGTGTTATCTACGTTTATTGTAGATTCTTTATATGAATTTAGCCTGTCCTTTGCTGCAAAATGCAAGGCGGTCCTGCGCTTCCCTGTCTACCGGGATACAGTTTCGATACAAACGTAAGTGATCGTTTCTTTTAAAATAAATTCGTTAAGTAACAGTTAATCAATGAAATTAACAACTGTAAAACGGACACTGGTGCCGAAACTATATTAAGTAAATCGCGTAAAAGTATTGAAAAGCTTTGGTATATTGGTAAATTTTTTCCATTCAGCTTGGTCGAACAAGATTCCATAGGGATCAATATTTCGGCAAGATACACGAGGGGGTTTATTATTTATCAGAAAAGGCGGATGTTGGTGACCATGTTCGCTTTCCCTCGATTTATGCTCGCGGAGAAGCTCAAGAATTGCCACCATGGATTGCGTATGATGGCCAAGTAAGATTGTTTATAAATTTAAATAAATTCAATACAGTAATCTCTCGCTATGGGCTCATTTCAACCATCCGTTCGTCGCTATCCACACTATTTCTTGGAATCCTTCGGTCGAGAGTGAGAACCCAAGAGCGAGCGAGAGGGGACGAAAGAATCGACACGACGGTCGGCTATGAAAGAGAGAAACCATGATACTCTGTCTCGCTTCGTTTTTCACGTGCTTAATAGCGAATTCGGCACGCATTAGTGACAGAAATTATCATACATGACTTTGATTGGTTGATTCTTATAGAACTATCTTCGTATCTACCAGAAACAACCAATCAAAGTTATGCATGATAATTTCTGGCACCTGTACAATGTCAGTGTGTGCCGGCCGAATTCGCTATAAGTAAGTACGCTCTGCCTCTTCGAGTTCGATCGGCGCGGGCGTGCGGCCATAAGTAGACCTAGCGACTACATAGCGTTTTGTATTCGTTATTGGTTCGCATCGCACCTTGCGCTTCGTACATATGTAATTCATTTCGCGATCTGCATTCAATAGCCGAGTGTATTGATACATATATGAAATTTTTTAATCATGTAACGTATTAGATTTTTTGTGTGAAGAGACGAGGAATCACGACGTTATCCGACCACTTATGAATTACTTTGATTATATACACATATATGTCCCTTACCCCCCCCCCCCCCCCCACCTTAAAGATTCCTTAAACTGTAAACCGTTTAATATTAATCCCTACTGCCAAAAGCAAAATAAACCGTTATATGTACTTATGAAATATAACTTACCTTTTTTCGGGACCGGTAACCAAGCCGTTTTCTCGTGTTTTCACCGATGTCCACCACCAAACGTTTTTTTCCTTTAGGTTTCTTCTCCCAGGAAATAGTCCTTTAGATTTTCCACGGATCGTTTAACGTATCCTGGCGCCCGTGCAGTCCGCTTCGTAAAAAATTCTAGCGCTCTTCTTATTTCCTGCATCTCGGTGTCTTCCTTATCACTTCTATCTTCGTCTACTCGAATTTTCTCTTCATGGGCTTCTATTTCTTCACGGGTTTCTTCTTCTTGTTTTGCTACTTCAGTCGCTTCTTCTTCTTCTTCCTCTTCTTCCGCTCCCTCATATTGGACATCTGCCTCAGAAAAATTCATTTCCGCACAATGGCAGTTTGTTAAAAATTCTTTAACTCTTTCTTGGGAGGGCCTTTCCCCAGTAATTGCGGCGATTACTTCTACCAACTGTGGCTCTAGTGGGTCCGTTGGCTCTTCCCCCGCTGGCGTTCCTTCATGGGCTGTCTTCATTATATTATTCCACGAATTCCGAATGTCCGAGGCGGTTATTTGTCCCCACGCTTCGTCCAACAAATCAATGCAATCTTTAAGATTGTATTTTTGAGAAAATTCTTGGATGCTGCCGAAATAGCTTACTACTCGACGCAGCATTCTGCAGTGGTAAATTCTTTTCGCCTTTAAAATCACCCCCTGATTCATAGGTTGTATGGTGGAGGTGGTATTGGGTGGCAGGAACAGAATTTCAAATTGACGATCCTCTGGAAATTTCGTTGACTTTAATTTTCTCGCTATACAATTATCCACTAGAAGGATCACTTTCCCCGTCGTGTTACCCTCTTGCTGGAACCCTCTCACCGCTGGCTTAAAATAATTTTGAAACCAATCAACGAACACTGTGTCGTTCATCAGACCACTTCTCTGCCCTTTATACACAACTGGCAGGCTATCCATGATTTTCATTATCGCCCTCGGATTGTGTAATGTATGAATGAGCAGAGGCTGTAGTTTGTGGGTTCCTGTCATATTGGCGCAGAAACCCACAGTCACCCGATCTAGTTTTCCATTCGTACCGCTAACATCTTTTTCTTTGTCGTGTACTAACGTCGTTAAAGGAAGAGCTCTCCAGATAAGACCGCTGTCGTCCATGTTATAAATATTATCATGCTCGATTCCTTCCTCTTCTATTCGTTGAGCGAAGTCCAATGCGAATCTTTCTGCAGCTTCCACATTTGCACGTCCTTTCTCTCCGTAAACATCGGCCAAGCGTATCCCGTAACGATTTTTGAACTTCATCGTCCAGCCTACACTCGCCTTAAACGTGGATTCGCCTCCAAATTCTTTGATTAATTCTAAGGCTTTTTGGCGCAATATCATATCTGATAATGGGTCTCCGAGCTTTCTTCTTTCCTCAAACCACGCGTACAGTCGATCCTCCAAATCTTTATACGGCGCTGTGCGTAGCTTCTTCTGCTTTAGTATTCCAAATCCTCGGCCCGCAGCTCGGTTTATTCTGGTGGTATTTTTTCGAATACGCCGCACGGTGGTTTCGTGAATATGGTAATCGCGAGCTATCGCAGTAACTGGTACTTTATTGGCCAACTGCTGCAGAATTTCCAACTTCTGCTCTATTGAAAGCGAAGTACGCTTGGTCTTGTCGTTGTTCTCCATGGTAGATGTAACTTGCTCGGATTGCGTCTTGTATCGATGTCCAGTACTCGCTAATCAAAAGCCGGAATAAGACTGGGCCTCCTCGATGGCGTCGTCACTCGTAAAGCTCTTGACTCCTTTGTTCCTTACACCGCCAAACATTGTATCGGCGACGCTACGGCGAACAGCTCGAGCGACATTGCGCTCGTTCAGATTTTACTACACTGACCCACGAAGAAGCGGCGTGGCACCGCTGATACAATGGTTTCGGGGTACAATAAATTCTCCTTATAAGCGCGACTCATGGCGCTGGCGGTTACATACACCGAGTAACGGACACTCGGTATTCCGAGCCGCCATGCCGCGAGTGGGAAAATCCAAGAGCGAGCGAGAGGGGACGAAAGAGTCGACACGAAGGTGCCGTCGGCTACGAAAGAGAGAAAGCATGATACTTTGTCTCGCTTCGTCTTTCACGTGCCTACGCTCTGCGTCTTCGAGCTCGACCCACGCCGAGCGCGTCTACAATGTAACAGTGCTTGGCGTATTTATAATATCGCATTGCACCTTGCGCTTCGTTGTACGTATTGTAATAATACGTTTCGTGACAGCCGAGTGTGACAAAAATGCGCGGAACGTAGAATCCTACTGTAATTATTACAAATTTGTACTAATATTCGTACATTATAGGTAGAAAGAATTATTATTGTAAATACGAGTAAAAATGAATGGGAATGTGATAAGGAACACGCATGTGTACATACTCAGAGTATGTAATTCGGAAGTAGTCGGATGACGTCGTAGTTGTTTTTCCTTTCACCGAGAAAATTTAATACGTAACAGAATTAAAAAAAAATTCATGTCGCAATACTATATAGGATTCTAATTATTGTAAATACGTTTCACGCATATTTGCAGGGTTGTCAGGAATTTCCCTACCGTAGTGGAGGGGGAACACCTAGCTTGGCATCGATTGGTGACGTCACGGCGTTATCACGTACACATATACAGTAAATACTCGTATTAAACCCGACGAACGGAGCTGGCGGCGGGCGTACGACACGTTGCGGACACTATTCCGTCGACTCTTTCGTTCTCTCTCGCTCGTTCTCGGGTTCCCTCACTCCCGACCGAAGGATTCCAAGAAGTGGTGGGGATAGTCACCGGGCGTACTATGCATAGTAAAGACGGGGATATAACGAGGATTTACTGTATCGCACTGCTGTAGGTGTTCCCACTACGGTTGAGATTTTCCTGGCAATTCTGTATATTTGTCACACTCGGTTACTGATTCTAGTTCGCGAAACGAATTATGTACGAAGCGCAAGGTGCGATACGAACCGATATCGAAACGAGACAAAGTATCGTGCTTTTTCTCTTTCGTAGCCAATAGTAATGTGCGTCGTGTCGACTCTTTCGCACTCTCTCGATCGCTCTTGACAAGCCCCGATTGAGATTTTTGGGGCCCGAGACTATCAAACCTTCGAGGGCGCCCGTGGTTGAAAAGGGAGGAGGGGGTAAAATTTTTTTGTAATTAAATAACAAATTAAATAACATTCAATCATAATGAAAAATAATATTAAAAGATAAACATCGGAAAGATATTGTAAAATGAAGTTTTAGTTGAAATGTTTTTTTTTCTTGACTTTAATTTTACAAAATTTTGCATCTTTGGGTGACCTAATCGTTTAGAACTGAAGGCTTAGAACGGGGACTCCCTGGAGGGTAAAGCTCGGGGTTGCAGCCTCCCTAGTCCTCCTTTAATTCGACCCTGGCACTTGGGCTTTCTCATTTACGCCTTTGGCGGTTCAGACGCAATGTGTTTGAGCGTTTACTGCCACCCCAGAGCGCGAGGTTACTGTAATCGATAGTATTAATACGTATTTATTAAATATACATTTTTTCTATACACTTTCTGTTCAATATTTCTTTTTAGAGATTAATGTTCAAAGCCTTCTTTCAAGAAACAGTTCAAGAGAGATGGAAGACAGCTTATCAAGTTCGCGTAGTGTTTATCAGCTTTTTCTTGGAGGACGGAACAATGAAAATTAGTGAACCCTCCGTGAACAACAGTGGCCTTGAGCAAGGTTCAACGGTGCATTGTTTTCTTAATTATCCACATGCTTTTGCTGTTATGTTCTCAGCTATTTAAAAATTATATTGCACTCTCATTTCAATATAAGTACAGTATTTCTTCGCTAACAGCTCAGTTTGGTCTACACGTTAGTACGCATATGTTCTCTCTCCACTACGGTAGGGAAATTCCAGGCAACCCTGGAGAAACGGTAAGAGACAGATTTGCACGAAGAACATGACCGTTAAGACTCCCTCTCGTTCCATCTCGCTCTCGAGTCCGGCAAGAAAGAAGCGAGAAACAATCGCTCGGAATCGTGGCCCTCTACGTTAAATGGCCGCGAGCTCTTAGCGAATAAGTACTGTTAATTAGAATTAACAAAAGATGTATTTCTAGTGTTCCTTTGTTACGACTGTTCCTGAATTTTAGATCACGCTTTTATTAATTTTCAATCCTATTGCCTTTTTGAACATACGTGTCTACTGATTTCTCTTATATGTTTCTGCTGTTAGAAAGTGCAGTTTTAACGTTAGAAACTTGAATTTGCACAGGTGTTTTACTAAGGCGACAGAGGATACCAATGCCTGATCCAGTGAGATATAGATTTTACGATATAATTGATTTAAACATCGGCAAAGAACCAGAAATCTTCGGTAGAGTATATAAAATCGTCGACTGCGATAAGTTTACAAAGATATTTTTGAATCGCATGGGAATCCCGGTTCCTGATCCACTCGAGATACCGAAGGATCCATACGCGGAACTTCGACAGTTTGTAAGCAGGATGTATTTGATGTTCTTCAATTTGTAATCCTTTACATAAGTGAATTTTTCTCAATTGTTATTTCATAGGAGTATATAATTTTACATAAATAATTTCTTACAAACTACATATGAAAAAAGATAAGTACGTAAGGCTTGAATCGTTTTGAAATGTGATTCCGTAATCGCTTTAAGCAGTATATTTTGGTGATAACCATATTAATTGTGCTTCAAGTTCTTCTTTCACATCTACTGTACGATCCCACAGTAATTGCTTAATTGAGTTCAATGGTAATTGGTACAATAGGAGGCGTTTCCGAAGAAACCCAACCGATCGGTGGACACTCGTGGCGATTTCCTAAAGTACGATAAACAGGTGCTTAGGTTTTACGGCTATTGGGACGACACGGATAATCTGTACGGTACCATTCACGATCTCGTGATTCATTACTACCTCGCCGATAATACGATGGACATCAAAGAAAATGTGCCACCGAATTCTGGACGAGATTTCGGCGGCATGTTTCTCGCACGAATGACCGTTCCTAAAGTAAGATTCTTCATCCATACTGTTGAGATAAGTAATTTCAACAGGAGGCACTTTTAAAAGCGGGCTTAATTACGTCATATACATGTATATTTATATTTTCTCTATACGAGTGGTATCCCTTTATTTAAAAAAAGTTTTTCGCTAATTCATCCTCTCTCAATACACACAAGCACAGTAAGACGTCTCTTAACGGGTCGAAAAAAATCAATTTTTTACTCAAGTTGAAAATAACCTTTCGAGAATATGCTCCTAAAATTGCAAGCCGAAATTCATTTTGTTTTTTTCCCGCATTATTCTACAGCGACGTTTCTATTGCGATTAAATTGCGAAAGGACTTCTAATTGTAGTTCTTCTCCGATTTGGCCCCTGTTGGCGCGGACGATCCTGTTACCGTTTTGAATATCATGGGAGACGATACAGCCAATGGATATTACACGGTAGATTCGTTGAATACTGGGAAAGTTTGCAAAGATATTTACAAGGATAATGAGCTCGTTATTGGAGCACAAATAAACATTTTCGGGAGAAAGGTCGTTATAACGGATATGGACACCTTTACGAAAGAATATTACAGGTAATACCTAGAATATATAATGTTAACTAAAACATTATTTTCGTAGCATGTAGATTTCATCTGATATACATATATATATATATATATATATATACATACATGTACCTACTTTAGTAAAATTTCAAAGGTTTATCTTCATTAAAACAAATGAAACAGACAAATTATAAGATAGAAAAGTTATTTTCTAATAAGAATTCTGTTAACAATTTTATACAATCTTTAATTAAAGATACCTGTATTCTTCTTCTCTGATCACATCCAAGGAAGAAGTACGGTTTGGACGATTTCACGCCCCTTGAGAGACCTCAGCAACGGGGCGAGATTCCCATGAAAGTGGAGAAATACATCCCACCTTATAACGGTTTCGGCTCGTACGAGGATTCCCTTGGAAACTGTTTCAGTGTAATGCCAACAGCGCCCAAGACAGACATCGTTAAGTTTCTGTATTACGACAAGTAAGTAGATCGGCTCGAATCGATATCTTTCACGTTAAATCTTACAACCACTATCCTTCAATTTCAGACAAGGTTTCGACAGCCATGTTTTGAGATTCAGGGCGAGGATGATATCAGACATACCGCTAAATAAAGACAGACAGTTCATTATAAGGATTTTCCTCATGGATGACGGGATATCTATTTTCGAGCTGACAAAGAGGAATTCAGGTGATATCACTTTGCAAGAGTAATTCGGAGTCTTCGGAAAAGATTTCATCCATTTTTTTTTTTTTGGTAAACGTGAGGGTGAAATATATGAAATAAATTTTGAATATACATTACATGCGTCCTAGATTAGATTATAGGCTTTTCCTTTTTAGGATTTTTATTTTTGGAAACATCATAAATAATCCCCAGGTGAAGCTGGGTAATGGGTCAGCTAGTTTTCTATAAAAATCTCAATCGCACTCGTTTAACCATTGCGCGCATTTCTCGCGCATTTACAGGTTTCATACGAGGCTCGTTCCAGGGGAAGACGCCGGTGATGTTGCCCAATCAGGAGATATTTACAAGCAAGAAACCGGACTATTACAAACCGGCGGATTTCTACATTGGAGCACGTGTTAACTTGAACGAGTTTATCTTCGAAATTACCTCTGCCGACGTTTATGCGCTTCGTTACATGGAAATACATTGCGATAAGGTTCTATAAGTTATACGCTGCGGATTATTTTACTCTTCCATTAATTCTGAACACTAAAGCACACGATTGGCGTCTCTTCACTGCCCCAACCATCCAAGTTCCCGAAAATATTTTACGTTCGTTCCTATTTCTCAGTTTCCACAAGCCAACATCAAATTGATCATGCGGAAGCTGAGGCAAATATTGAAACCTGTTTACAAGGAGTTTATAACACTTTGCGCGCCCGCGAAATCAGCCGACGAGGACCTTCAAGTATTGTCGTATGAAAAGCTCAGGTATCTCGATATTTACTAAGTCGTTGGATCAAATTAAATAGAGGATAATTCGAGATCACTATACTAATCAATTTTAATGAAGAATTAATGCGCTACTATTACTGACAATTTTTTTTCTGCAAAATCATTAGAAAATCTGATTTTGAAGAAATATCTTTTTTTTTAACAGAAAATGTGTTTTTTATGGGAGACTAATTTTACAGCACTTCGTGTGGTATTTATCTTTAAGAGTTCCAGCTTATAAATTATGCGATAGATTTTAGTTAATTATTCTCAATTATCCGTATCGATGCATTCGGTGTATAAATTACATTTTATTCAGAGAAGCTGTGTGCAAGTATTCAGAAGGCAAAATAACGGAACACGAGACGATCACGATTGCTCGGCATTATTCGTCCCACGAAAAGAAAGAATTTTACAGCCGTGAATATGTAAGGTAATAATTTACTGCTTACGTTCCTTCGATTCCATTTTTCTTTTTTTCTTTTCATCTAGGTATTGTTGTACCGTGGTGATTGTATTTTTTGCAGGCAATTAATGCATACAGAACTGGTGCGCTCGTTATGGGACGATCTCGATCGGTTGGAAGGGGATCTTCATCAACGGGACAGGGGCAGAACAGGGTTTTTACCACGTACCACGGTATACACTGTACTTCGTGGATCCAGAATACCAGTTGACGTGGAACTCCTAAATTCTATGCTTGACCAGTACGTAAATTGACACTAATTTAGCTCTATTAGGCTGCAGCCCATAAAATGTTCTTCCATTGCAATAAAACATAAAAGCTTCATCCCTTGAACAATGCAACGGTATTGATTAAAGTAATTTTTATATATATCAGTTTGAAAGGAAGTATTTTTTCCGATGTATTACAATGTTTTAAACTACTTTCAGATATGTACATTTTTGTTTACATTGATAGAATTTTATTAGGGGGAAAATGATTTAGCTCTTATCAATTATAGTATCCCGAAGAACGAAGAAGGAAAATTAGACTACAACGATTTGCTGCGATTTATGAACGTGAAGATCGATCCGCTCCCTCCTGCACTGCCAATAAATGTCAAGGTATTTATAAATACTTTATTTTAGTCAGAAATACTGAAACTGTTGCATGGTGTCAAGAATCACTCTTGATACTACATATTGGTCGTCAGAATCGATCAATTTTAAACAAAAATTATTACGATATATTATATTTGAATGGTTTTAGTGTCCAATAATTTTATTTCAATACGTCTTACTACTCCCTGAAATGGCAAAATTATCTTACATTATTAAAACATCACTTGCTGAAAATCGAGTTGAGGACTGAAATCATGACATTTGGCCATCTCTCCCGAGATGCCGGGAGAGATAACTCGCGTCTTTTGGAGTGACGTCCCACACAATTATTCATGAAAAAATAACAAAGAAGAAAGCAAAATTATTTATGAGTGAATATTACAATTACAAATTTATTGAAATATAATTTGTTTATGCTAGATAAGAACGCAACGAACGAAAAGCGAACTAGCGATTAGCCAAACAAATGAACACAAAAACGAACAAATAAAATAAAGAAACAAAAACTTTATTTTAATATTTGGAAAAAGCACACACTAGTCATTTTTTTATTCTATGGAGCCTCATAAGCTTTTCTCGCCGGCCACAAACATTACATCTATCACCGTACATTGTACATGCTTTATGCATCCATTTACCACAGTCAATGCATTTGAGCCAGTCAACGCTTAGATCTGTTTTCGAATAATTTAATAAACATTCAAGGCAACAATCCTCTTCTTCTAATAAAATTAATTCAAGAAGATTCACTGGAAAATCATCTTCTTCACTTTCACACTCTCTTTGTATTTTCTCCTTCTTCATTGATTTTCTAGTTGTTTCAATTCTATTTTCACCCTTCATCGATTTTCTCTTAAGGTTATGTTTCTTTTCATGTACAAATTCTTCATCACGAATCCTAGCAGATGGCCTTCGTTGCCTTTTGCCTTGTTGTATCAATTTTGATGCTGGAGTGACTGTGTGCAGATATTTCGAGGAGCTCGCATTACGAGGTGTGTTTTCAGTACTTTCAAAATTTATGCTGTATGAAGGAGTTTCAGTGCTAGCTATTCGTTGTATAAGTGGTTGGCTTTCTGATTTATCTACCGCATCTGGTTGAGAAGAAGCTGTATCCACAGATGAGGTACTTGATGCATTGAAATCTAAACGAACAGTTCCATTCAAAGGGAATATCCCTGTTATTTCAAAGCCATTGACAGCATTGTCAAATGTAGCGCTCTTTGCCCATGCGTTTCCGACCAGAGTTCCAGCGTGTACTCTTTTAATTTGTTTCTTATGGTAATTCACCCATCCTTGTGTTTCTTCTTTGTAAGCAGTCATGAAAGGCTTGAAAAA
Source organism: Andrena flavipes (assembly GCA_963971345.1). NCBI lineage: Eukaryota > Metazoa > Arthropoda > Insecta > Hymenoptera > Andrenidae > Andrena > Andrena flavipes. The sequence continues at coordinate 8,497,960 of OZ020481.1, forward strand.
GGATCTGGTAAGCGGCTGGAGAGCTTGTGTCGTTTGAGTAGGTAGGCACAATAAAATTATGTCGTGTGCAGCAGCAAACTCGAACATTTCTAAACAACTTTGATGGGTAGCGTGTCCATCCATTAGTAGAAGTACTTTACCAACTGGTTTTCGTGGCGTGAAATGCTCCACCATCCACTGGTACAATATTTTGGAAGAGATTTCAGACGACTTTGGGTTCCTGTATACTTTTGATCCCGGGGGAAGCCCAATCACCATTCCGGCAACTCCTCTTCCTCCTTTTATTACCAATGAAGGAGGAAGGAAAACACCTTCGGCGCTACAACATGCTATGACTGAGACGCTTTCTCCAGGGTTGTTATTCAATTGACAACAACTTTCACCGACATGGAATATGTTTCCTGGTTTTGTGTACAAATCAAGCTCGTCGTATATTTTAGTGAGCATTTTAAAAAAGTTACCCACTTCTTCCTTATTCTTGTTCGTAACTCGAGCTACCGTCAAGCCTTTATTCCTTTTCAAAAAGGAAGCAAGCCAATCGTAGCCTGCCAATCTGGTTTCCGTATTGAATTTATGCTGGAGCCCTAACGATTCAGCGAATTTAAATGCTGTACGTCTGATTGTTGTTCTGTCAGGAGCAAAGCCAGCCTCTTGAAGACGTTTAATGTGCACAAATAGTCTTTTTTCATTGTCACATCCCAGAAGTCCTTGGGGGCCAAGAGGCATTTTATCAAAATTATTTATCTGCCTCCTCCGTACGATAGTTTTGGCAGGTACCTTGTAATAGCGAGAAGCTTCATTGACTCCCATATCTCCGCTTTCAATTCTTCTGACAGCTTCCTTTAAATTTTCCACCGTCCATTGATCTCTTCTTGATCCTGGTTTTCTTACGTATATGGTGGGCATCTTGTGAAACAAAAAATTGAGAATAATTAATATAAGGTTAGATTAGGCGTAAAAAATTAATAATTCAATGTTTCTGTTCATTATGAATTCAATTTGTATTTAATTTGTATCCCTTCGCAAAATATTGCAAACTTAATTCATAGAATAAAAGTTTATGTGTCATCTCTCCCCTACAATTTGAAAGTGGGCATCTATCCCAATCAGAACTGAGGCATCTCTCTTCTCTTCAGGAAAAGATGCTCCACTCGTTAGCTACGAAAGGAAGGGTCAATATGGTGAAATACTTTTGCTTGTATTGTTCTTCAATACCTCTACTATCTTATTATCCAAAATATTAAGCGAAAATTAACTTAGAAGTATATTTGAATTACGATTCTGTAAACTACTGTTTTATGCAAGAGGTGAAACATAGCTTCCACTTACCTTTTGTACCTATAGAAAATGTACCTATTCAGAAAAAACACAGAAGTGCATAAACGAAATGACGTTGTTCATTCAAGTGTTTGTCTCGTAGTGGAGCAATTGTTCTGCACTATAACGCGCTCTTACGTATAGAGACTGAAATATAGCGGCTAGGGCAACTCACCCGGTAGGGCATCTCACCCTGATTTACCCTATAATGATATCCGACATACTTTCTTATAAAAATATATATTTTAAACTACTAAACAAAATAATCACGATTTCCTCGGAATCACATTTGCTGGATTTAACAAGAAGTCGTTTTTGGATATAAGCTTTTTAATTATATTTTTCACACAAATGGCACATAACGGTTTAGACATCTTAAAGACGTCGTTAAAGACATCCTAAAGACGTCGTTAAAACGTTTGTAGAATATTTCGCGTCGATACGCATTTTTTTTTATAAATAATTAATACTAGTTATGTACCTAAAAATTAAAAGTTTTTATAGGGAATTTTGTCGGGTTGTTACGAATAGCGGTTGATTTGTAAACGAGAAGTTCCCGGTTCGATTCTCGTCACCGTTTAAAAAAATAATAAAATTTATAAATAATATTTATCGAATTGCCAACGTGCCGGTCAGTTTTTAATATGGGAAAAAAATAATCATTATAAAATTTTAATGAAACACGTTAATTAATTGAATAAATTGTCATACACATTGTCGGATAGTAAAGGTAGCCAAAAATATTGTTAGTAGTTAGATGCCTTTGAGGCAATGTTCTCGACGCCTGTGTGTTATCTGGGTTTCCAACAATTTAATCACTAAGGCAATTTTTTTGTTGAATATTTAGACGGCACTTTGGTGGGCATCAGAGAAGGAACCGGATTGTGGAGCTGGCATAAATTGGTGTGCCTTCATAAAAGATTTAGACATCAAAACCGAGGAAGAAGTTCCAGATGATGTATCGAAGTTCCTGGCTACGCGAGCTTCGAAAACAGATTAAGTATCCTCGCGTACTGGTCCGTCAACAAAAAATGTATCACGATATTTTGGTAACTTTTCTACAATATCCAACAATTTCAACGAAAATTACGATCTTTTAGAAATACTACATAGTTTGCACACCAATTGTGTAGGATTCGTACGCAACGAAGTGGATAATCAATACTTTTGGGGTGAATAAAAGCACGCTTCGGTATGTCAAGTGATATTTATTGTAGAATATAATTTGCATATAAACTACGTTGAATTTAGCGAATTATTTACATTGTACTAATCACGTCTATGCCTAGCATGCCGCTAAAGCAGTGTTGCCTGTCTTTGACGTTGCCAATTAACATTTTACCGTTAAAACATTACCATTCGATTTTTTCCTTCGTTCCCCGGCATAACACTGGCGACGAGTTGCTCCTGTGTTAATATTCCCATATTTCAGCCCATGCTGACCGACAACACTGTGCTATACACGCGACATATCGAAGACAGGGGCGGATTTGGGTATAGGCTATGTAGAATGCACCCTAAGGCGACAAATTTTGGGGAGCGCTAAATTTGGAAGCGAAAAATTTTGGGGGCAGCAATTTTGGGGAAGCGATAAAATTTGTGGGGGCGCAAAGTGGTGAGCGATAAATTTTGGGAAGCGGCAAATTTTGAGGAGTATCAAAATTGGAAGCGAAAAATTTTGGGAAGCTATAAATTTTGGGGGCAGCAAATTTTGGGAAACGATAAATTTTGAGGAGCGACAAATTTTGGGAAACGGCAAATTTGGGGGAGCGATGAATTCTGGAGAGCGGGAAATTTTTGGGTACGGCAAATTTTGAAGAGAGCCAAATGTTGAGCGAAAGAAATTGGGACAGGTTTAAAAGAGACAGCAAAAACCAATTTACATTTTTCCATATAGCGAATTAACAATGACTAATACGTTAGTTGCCATATTGAATTAATTTCGAAATTGTCTCGACTTTTTTAACGTAAAATATTTAGTGGCGCCAAATCTTCAAATCTGCCCCTGATCGAAGATACAAAGTTTAATAAATAGCAGACGATATAAATAAGGGTTCTATAAAGTTTTATCATTAATTATTACGTTCTATTCGACGCTCTCGTCGTTGGCGATACGCTCGAGTAATCGTTACCGCGCGTGATCCCTAAAAACGGCTACGAGCACGCGATTTCGTAATATTACCCGATCGTTTGCAATTATGGCGACAATTAATCGTACGATATAAATAAGTTTGATTTCGTTCGACCGTAACGGAGGAATCGCCATTCACGTTTGTCATCAATAGCGATGCAAATGGATCATTTATCCAGACGCTGTAAGGACCTGCTTCAATCGAAAGGCTTTTCGATTTCGCGCGTTCATACGCACTCGTAGGTCTTCACGACTTCCCTGCAGGTCTTGCACTTGACGTAACAGCAGCTGATGTACTTGCAGTCGCACCTCTCTAGGACCTCCTCGGTTTTAGTCACGTGACCCCGGCCGCAGCAGAGGTACTCGCAACCCTCGTAACCGAAGCTGCTGCCATTGCATTGTCTGGGGAAACAAGGTGAAACCTGTTAACGTGCTAAATGTGGTTTATGTCCATCCAAATATTTGACGTTGTGTGCCAACAGGGGTAGTTAAGGGCAAGGGTGTCCGGAGACAGGGGGTTAAAAGGGGCACTTGCCTCCCCTGGCTTTTGCGAAAAAATCATTTATTTTTAAAAATTGATCTTTTCAAAAAAGCAAAGAGGGTCATTTTACTCGCACTGCGTGTTTCACGATCCGATTCGTCAATATCATCCCCAGGATTGTTTTTTCATTACTATATTTTTCTGTACTGTTATCCTAAAGCTGCCCCCCCCCTGCTCCCTATGGAAAAAAGTTTGCGGACGCCCTTGCTTAAGGGGGATAATAATTGGATAAAACAATACACATTTCATTCTTCGTGAACTTTTATTAATTTAATTCGAATTTATTAAAATACACGTAATGATTAATAGCAAAGCTTTTAATCTTCACTGAGACTTCGGGAATTCCCTGGGAAAATTTATGAGAGTGGGTATTGTTCTACAAATATACAAATATCTGTCTAAACTAGAATTTACCATTTTGAAAAATACACGGTCACTTGATTTATGCAATGCTGGTGACGTTGACCATGGCAAAGGGTAGTAGTCAAAAATAGAAACCGACCATCCGTTAAATATTGAATATCAAACACCCGGAGGAGGGATTCTCGTCTAACAGCCCCAAAACTAACTGATATATAAGAATTTTTTTTTAAAGAACTGTTCGTTCAGCCTTGGTTTCCATCTCTCTGAGACACCCCGTATATTTATATCGTATATCTACACGAAACATTATCTTAATTCAAAAGAACATTAACAGCTTAATAATACATGTTCATTACGCGATCTCATAAAGATGCACCGAGAACAAAGAGCCTCGGAGACTCCGGTCGACTGTTGCAGTACCTTTTACACGGATGCGGTGTGAAGAAAAAAAGATTTGGAAAAAGTGTACGGGGAAATGATCGAAGGCGTCCCGTAATAAACATTCGCCACGCCCACTCTGTATAATCATACGGAGGGTTATAATTACTGGTTGTAAGCGGTGGTCGGCGAGCTGGTCAGTGGTGCCCAAGGGGAACTGGCACCATATATTAGTGGAGAGAAATGAAATATTAACGTGTCCGAAACTAGCATCCGATTAGCTTACGAATCGCTCGCGGGTCGGTCTCGTCCATTAGTTTCTCTGTGATTAAATGTCCTAGTGAAACAGAGGCCAGCGCTCCTTTTATAGCAGCTGTTTTAATGTAGAACAGAAGGGAGCCATTCATATTGCCACTATGAATGGTGGTTTATAAGGAACATCATTAAAATCAATTTAGTAAATACTAAGGCTCCCCTGCTTTTTAAACGTCTCGTGTATTTATTATGCCAATTTAATCTGTGTGGTTAAAAATAAATTTCAGTGGTTTGATTGCCTTCTTTAATACTGAAAGTACGAACAGTTATATGGCAAGGTAATATCAGTTTTCAAAATTTCATATAATTTCTAATAAGCTGGGTGTAAATGTTTAGGTTCAAGGTAGGTCATAGCTGAGTAAAATTCTACTTTTCCTTAAATTATTAGAGAAGATCAAGGTAACCTGGGAACCTTAAAAAGAATGCGATTTCCTTGAAAATAATTTCAAGTAAATATTTTTCTGTCATCCCTATAAAAAGTAGAGAACTTACTTAAGATGCTAAATAAACAGAAATATTCAAGTATGCAGCTTAAATTTAACAGAAATTACGTTTAATTTCAATTAGAAAGCACAGATAAAAGTAGAAATCTTATTCAACAGTGTCGCGAGTAAAATGGCTATAATATCTTTATTCGTCCAGTAAATCCATTTATCCATTACTTGGCGGAATAAAGATAATACTAGTCGCTCGGACGTCGCGAGCAAAGAATAAAGATAAATCGTACTTTTATTCAATTTCTTATCGAGCTGAGCATTTTATCCGGATGACGCCTAATTGTGATATAGAACACACTAAACGCGTCATCCAAAACGGCTCTCTCGTCCGTTGGAGCGATCCCTCTGCCTTCCGAAGCCAGCCACCATTCCTGGAATTCCGTGGGTGATCTTAATTCACGAACACCGAGGCGTGAATAATTCAGAGATACGAGGAGGCTCCTTTCGCCCTGCCGCCGGAAAATCCGTGGCGAATGCAATCACCGACGAAAGGAGCATCTTTCTTTCTTTATTTATGTCGGCCCGGCTCGCGCGATTGTTGCACGACTCTACGAGCCACGCTTTACCCCTGGGGGAAACCTTTCGTTAAGGATTAACGTTCGATAAATATGTACTTCGGGCTGATTTTCGGTGAAACCAACTGGAAATGAGTCATAAATACGAATACTCTGGTAACACCATTGCTACGTTTTCCATTTGATCGAAGGGAATAGAAGGGCACCAGGGGAAGAAATAGGAAGAGGTGTGCACGGTTGGTTGGTACAATTGGGGTGTGATTTAACAGAGGTGGGAGTGGAAAATAGAATAAACGATTCGATTTAACTTGATTGTACTGAAAAATAAGTAGAGGGAAGTTATACTTATTGACTTCCACTTGGGGATGAAGAGGGTTTTTCTACTTTGGACGGCTTAAAGAATTGATTTTTTTTTCTTTATTCTTATCCTTGTAGTCCTAGAGATGTCCCACCGAAGGCTTTTTGGCGGAAGTTTGAAATTAGCTGAGTTACAGAGGTTTGAATTAATAATAGTATGGATTATCTAAGCGGCTCAGGCAAACTTTAAACGCATTTTTCTAACAACAATGTTTTCATAAGCTTCTGCCATGGTTTAGAAAAAAGTAACGACACAATTGCTTTGAAACTTGAAATAAATGGTTGGCACATATAATTTTCGTCTGAACCACGACTATTCACAATCGATGACATTTTCTATATAGTTCTTTGGGGGTTGAAAGGTCGAAGATTCGATACAACTCGCATTACTTTGCTTCATACCTAGCTATTTTGAAAATCATTCTGCAAATTCAATATCCGTGGTTCAGACGAGAACTATACTCATATAGATTAAGAACAATTTTGCTTTTTTTGTTTCGGATGACTACGATAGCCAGAATCATATTCGCCAGCAACAAACTTTTTTCAAACCCCTTTTACTACTACCACTATAACTCCGAACACAATTATTATTATTCCATAAAAAAATTCAGAGTTAAAATTTGTTCCCAGATAGGAACTTCACAATATTTATTAATAAAACAAAAATGATTTCTACTTCTCCATTCCTATCTGCAATAAAATTAATGCAATCAAACACTCGACAGAAGAATCACCCCACTTATCACAAATTTCAACCCCCAAAACGGACCATCAAGGCCGATCAAAGGCCAAACACTCCCGAGCCAATAAAAGTGACGCAGCAGAAGGCGCACGACGGACTATTAAGGAGAGCCAAGCCGAATTGCTCGTTCACATAAATTCATGGATTTATAATTACGATTAACGCGCTGGGTGCGCGAGTGTGTGTAATTATCAAGGTCGATTTATTGGGGGCTCGTAGCGGTACTAGACGGAGGGGCTCGTTGAAATATCGTAAAACAGAGGATTTATTGGATTTCGAGAACAGGTTTCCCGATCGCGGGGAAAAATGGGTGTTCCGCCCTATCTCCCGAAGGTCTTCTCTCATAGGTAATTACCGGCACAGTCGCATAAATAAGCCGGTGTATCTGGCTATGCCGAAGATAACTAAGATCGAGCGAAGGAATTCGTTGTGTGTGGCTGGCTGCGACACGGCGACGACCACGGGGCAGAAGGGTAAAAAAAGGAAAGAGACAGGTGAAGAATCGAGCGGATGTACAAGATGGAAGTATTTTATTAGTACTAGATAGCGATTAGTCGGCTAGATGAGGGGACAGAAATGAAAGCTGCAATCTCGTCAAATCGTGGCTTGTAAAGCCTCGTAAAATATCATGAGATATTTGTATTAGATGTTGGCAAGCTTGCATCCCATCCTTTTTCAATCGTGCTCTATTATTTTCACCGGGGAGTAGACGTTCATAATGATTAGTGGACGGTTAAGAGCGATGAAAACGCCTTAAGTCTTTCGTGAATCATAAAGGGACTGTGAATGTTGCGGGGAATCGAGATTCCTCCTCGAACTTGAAGTTATTTATTTTTTATTACTGTAAGGGGACAATGCACCCCATCGCACGAAAATCAAGTATTTTTTGCGAATTAATTGCAAGGAAATTAATACAAATTGTGGGGATTAAAACATTTGCAAAATTTTGAATAATCTTGATTGGAATGGTGGAGGCATTCTTAGCTATCTGAAAAAAATAGTCGTTTCGCTGAATTGAAAATCTCATTTTCTGTAAAGACATTTAATTTACGATTTAATATTTCATTGCGAAAAGAATTATATCAATAAATTGAGACAGATTTACAGTGGCCACGATTATTTGCGCCCAATTGGAAGAACCAAAACATGTGTTGGATCTAACAGCTTATTTTGGCTCGTGAAGTAGAAAGAGGGCGATATAATAGATGAGAGACCTGTGTCGGAAGCACGAACCAATTCGCAAGATTTCTTCTTCTTCCCTGGGCACCAACGGAAACTAATTGCGCGGAAATCGCTCGGATACGAAGTTTACGGCCTGGTCATTCAGTTTTATTGCACTCACTTTTACAACGAGTTACTCGTCTTGACATAAAGGGTTAAGATTACATCTTACGAAACAACCATAAATTCAGGAATTTTGGAAAAAGGTTATTGGTGAAAATTATTCCAAAGATTTGCCCACTAATAGGTAACACAATTTAAACTCACTTCCACAAATCCAATCGACTTGAAATTTGATGAAAATAATTGTAATTTGTTAAAAATTAATTGTAATTTGTGAATACTCAGATATACCTAAATTCGGGGCTTATTATTTACTAAGGGATATTTCAGTGGAGAATTCATAAGAAAGAAATTGGTTGGAAAGCACAAACACTAAAAAGTAAAAAATAAAATATATACACAAATATTTGGGACATACTTCTTTTTCCATTAGTAATACTGTTGGTGTCGCAGCTTTTTCCACTTTGTCACAGAGAGTTCTCATTTTGTATCAACCACAGACCGAACTAAACTTGTATGTAGACCACAGAAAAATGAATAACTGACGCGTTTAAACGCGACGTTTGGACGCTCCACCTAATCGTCGTAGATATACATTATTTTTATGGATTGCTGGCGAACGAAAGTGCAATGAAGAGTCATTAGCACCGTCGTAACTCGGTTTTATGGCACACCTGGCCATTTACGAGTGTATATACGTTGCTGTTCTTCCTTCGTACGATATTTCTGTGCCAGAAGACGAAAGAAACAGTCCCGAGCAAGGCAGAGTAATCGTCGGCGTAAATTCGATCTGTAGAGTAAGTTGTTGATGAAGGAAAGACGTTTATGATCTGAATCATTAGTCGAAGGTGAAGAAATATTGGAAAACTAGGTTACACGCAGAATTAAGGAAGAAGAAAGAAGCAGTGATGATTATTATTATTGTTTTTGATCTGTCATATTCTCACTAGTTGATTAATTTTTTATACATTCCTTTTTTATATTTTAATTTGTTTTAACTATTTCTATTTATAAGTACTATTTTCTTCGTAACTAAAGTTGCTGGTGTATCCATTGGATTCGACTTCAATTTTAAATATTGCTGGCGGATTTACAGTGCAAATGAAGTTTACCTGAAGTTACACTTTGTATTTTTTTTTGAATGAAGAAAAATTGACGAGATTCGTATAGAAACTTAAATTTTCCAGCTTTCAAACTTTGTTGTTTCCTGATTGATTTTACTTCTATTTCTTCGGAAGAATAATTACTTCTTTTTCTACTTATTCCTATTTCTTCTGAAAAACACATACTTGTTTTTCTACTTCTATTTCTTCAGAAGAATCCAAACTTTTTCATCTAGGTACTTCTGTTCCTTCTTTCCTCTTAATTTTATTCTGACTATAGTGTTTCGTAACATCGAGATGAGGGTAAAGCAAGAGCAATCAGAGATACAAGTACGCTCCACCGGGATGTACTCAGAGCTCAGACCTTATGAAAGATTCATCGATCGAGTACACAGCAAAAAGAGGATCCTACTGGATGATTGGCGAACGGATGCATCGTTAGCCAAAGGTTCACGATCCTTGAATCACCGAAAAAAACTGGTCAATTCCATTTTGCTTTTACGTCTCCCTTCGCGAAGCTGTCTTGCCACCGTATACTCAGCCTTTTTTTCGTCCGCCATTGAGCGTAAGAACACGAAGGAATTCCGTTCGTCTTTAATGAACGCTAAATCATTGTTTCTTCTTTGTCAGAATACGCCCAGGCAGCTTCATTTAACCAGGATTCACTTGTGGCTGAATTTTTTGCCAAAACTACACCTTGCAGAACTCTAATGGCTGTGCAATCCGGCACAGATATTGTATAATAATAATCGACAACGCTATGTGTTTATACTGTACGTTAATTTTGAAACCAAAACCAGTGCATATGGACGATATTTCCAAATATACATACTCACTATGAAAAAGTTTCCTAACAAGCCATTAACTCAGAAGGATTGAATTCGTCTCATTTTTGTATTTTATAATACGCACAAACGTAAAATTGTAAAAACGAAAATTTGTATGCCTCACAATTAGATCACACAAGTGTCATTATTACTTATTAAAACCGCTAATGTGTCGATTTAAATTACACAAACTACATGGAGAAATTAATGTATATTAAAAAATCAAGTTGCGATTAAGGCAATGTAGATGAAATCTTAAAAAAAAATGTTAATAAATAACAGAAGTTCAAAGGGTCTATCTCGAAGTTGAATAATACTTGAAATAATTTATTTTAGTTAGAACGAGTACGATAAACATACCGATCAAGAATCTCCCTGATTTTTTATTTTTGCCCACTCTGGCAGCTCCAATCACCTTCGCCAACAAGCCAGGATTTTTAAACACGCGTTTATTGCGGGCACAATAAAACCAAGTAGCAATTAACTAAAACGGTCAACAAAATTCTTATGCACGACGAAAGTGTGACCGAATAAACTACAAAAAAGAATCATAACGTTAGAAGCACGTATCGCTCGAAAAAAAATTCCTAAAAATTGTTCGATCCTGCAACGTTCACACAGAAATGGCCCCTTGAGTACTCGCATCAGGGCCCCACTGGTTCACGTCAAGCGTTCATTTCTGGCGTGCGAGTGGTATGGATTTCTCCGCGGTAGTTTTTACTGGCATTCTTAAGCCTTTCATTACGACTTGCCCTGGCCGTAGGACACCGCTATTGCGCGGGACGATACTTATTCCGTGGCGCATATTTCGAATGCATTACCCCGCCGGATTATGTAACCGGTCGTGAACGTGTAAGTTATTAGGTTATTGTATACGGAATGACCGATTCACAGATAAATAGCATCGCCAGCGTTATAGGTCATTAGCGTACATTATCGATGCCACTCTATCGCTTGTATCAATCTAAAGCCCCGCTCGCGCGTATTATTCGTTTATTCGTTTTTCTCGTTTCGGCAAGTTTACGGACGCGGGGCATTGTTATCGGGCTAACTAGAGAGATAAATAAGAACGATACACGTATGATTCTCTTATGTAACTAGACAATGGGGACGGCTGCTGCCACTGTCATTGGAAACGCTGGAACTCTGCTTCCGAGTTGCAGACATTTTAAATGTGCATTGCGAGTGATTGCTCGCGGGGCAAACATACGTGATTCGTACAGAAAGGGCAATGTTAAGCCTGTCGAGTGATTTATCAGCTGATGTACAGCTTACTATGTCCCAAAGATCAATTAGCATTTTACACACCATAGAATATTAGCGTTGCAGGAAGAAGAAAGAAGAGATTCGGTTTACCTGCCGATAGTGCCAAGGCTTCCCCTCTTTTTATCAGGAAGACAGTAGTCCGGGCTCTTGGTGGTGTAGAGGAGATTGTCATGGTGATACAAGGGTGGTAGCCTCCCGCCTGATCTTGGCCGAACTTCCGCCGCGGTGGCGTATCTTCGAAGCAAACGACTTCCGGCAGCCGAAGGCCCCGATGAACCGAGTCCTCTCCAACAAGTACGCACGCTGCAGGATCCGGACACACCGTGGCACTTACACTCCAGGGTCAACGATTGCTCCACAGCCTTTCGACAAGAGTGTGGACAGTGTTTTGTATTAGTAATTAGGTCTAAGTAGTATTAGGTCGATTGGAAAGTTCCTGCCGCTATATTTTACGTACACGTTTAGGGGCGTCCATAAATTACGTAAAGGTAATTTTGGCGATTTCTAACCCCCCTCCCCCTCCAATAGGGTGGAACGAAATATAGGGGAAAAGTATATTTTTATTATTCATGACTTCTAATAGTGGGCAAAAGTTACCTTACATAATGGTATTTAAGCTTCCAAAGTTTGAATGTGATCAACAAATTTTTTTAGGTGCCGCAAGCCTTTCAAAAAGTAATATTTCAGTAAATATTAATATTTGAAGGGCTTGCGGCACCTCAAAAAATTTGTTGATCACGTTCAAACTTTGGCACCTTAAATACCATTATAAAAAACAACTTTTGCCCACTATTAGAACTCATGAATAATAAAAAAATATTTTGCCCCTATTTTTCGTTCCACCCTACCCTCCAAGTATAAGAATTCTCAAGATTTTATATCCCAGCTCCCCCGTTCTTTCGTAATATGTTTCACATTGCATTTTTTCAGTTATTAAAAGTCTTTTAAGAGGCTATTTTGGCCACCTGCTTCCTTCTGCCCCCCTTGTAAGAAAACACAAGAAATTCGCAACCCCTTCCGCTCCCCAAAAGCCCTTACGTAATTCGAATATTCGAATACTCCGAATTATTCGAATATTTACAGCTTTACTATAATATACTAATCAATTTCTGGCATTCCTTTAACATCAACGCAATACTTTTAATTACCCTTCGACCCGCCCTGTTGTTGTGCATATTCACAGCGTGCATGAACTTGGCTGTCGCGCCGGTACCAGGAGGCGTCGCGCCCTGGAGGAACCTTTTCGCCATCCGCGACGCTGACCTGACGTCGTCACCGCAGCCACCCCATTTGAACGAGTTCCTGGCAGATATTGTGCCGAAAGACACAGGGGTTGCGGTGAAGGAGGAAGGTGAGATCAAAGCAGACGGAGAAGGTGGCTCTCTTCGTGGTGGCGTCGCACAAGAGCAGGCTGCTAGACTTCCCAAAGCGCACCCCCTTGCCAGCCTCCAAACTGCAGCCGCTGCTGACATCGCGTACACGAACGCCTGTTCCCTCGTTCCTGTTTTTTTTTTCAAGGTCAAAGTCAATCTTTAGATATTAAAGCACCAGCAGGTGAATCACAAGTTCTTGTGCAGTTTGCGCGCAGAGTTCGTTTGTTTAAAAAATTCAGGTAACAGATTTTAGCCTTCGAAGTAATAATTACGCCCTTCATTTGGGCTTTGAAGATAAGAAGAAAGAAACTTATGATTCATACTTTGCGAATATATGTCTGATAAATAAATAATTGATCACTAGCACATTTCGCCATTAACTTCGAATAAGTGTCTTCAGCCTTTCATTCGCAGAACAAAAATATAATAGTCCTCGTTTCTCCGTCATTTCTCTAAAAACTCTACAATTTTCCTTCATCACTTTTTCATTCGGAGTGCTTATATCGAGGTAAAATGCGCGGTAATTTATCATGCGCGGGTAGGATCCCCCCCCTTGAAGTTACGGGCCGGGGTAGTCGTAAGAAGCTTCGCTAAACTATTCAATCTTGGCTGAAAGAGAGGTTGAACCTCGAGATCCAAACGATGCCGGCGAATTTTCTGGTAAGAAGTCTCCAACGATGGCAATTAACGAGGCAAAGAAGGCGCGCCTATTCGACGCGAGCTACCCGAATTAAATTGGTAATAGTGCCCTTGGAGGCTGCATTCACCGCCCCCTTCCCCCCGGCCGATGGCTTGAAATAATTGAAGGAAAGCTGATTAGCATACCGACGTGTACCCCGTGCACGGAAAAGGGGAGAGCACCTCCCCCAGTCCTACGAATACGTATCGGGTGACTGTGTTTTTCATCGGCACCGAAATCCACCGCGGGCTTCTCAGTTTTCTCATTAACGAAGTATCCCCCTTCCTCGCCAGGAACACTTTTATTTACAATACAATTATCGTCAAATACGAACGATTAAGCCGTGGGTAGAAGGAGGGCAGGCAGGTGTGGGGGCGAAGGGGCCAGGAAAGAAGGAAGCACCAGTTTGGTAATGACCACTAATTGAGATGCTCCTTCGAGGTCTTCCTATTTACCGTGAAATTCCGTCAAAGGATAATTTGATCCGTACTGCGCGGCTTGTGTCGTTTTTTGTGTCTAAAGGAAACCAACGATATCAAGAATTATATTATTATTATTAGAATTATTAGTGTTATTGTTATTGAAATCAACGGGTGAGACACTTTAGTACACAGAATATTAGTGAGGATATTTTTCTGTAAACTATAGGGATTGTTTATTATTGTTGGTGGTCTTACTATGAGTGTCTTTCATGTTTTTCTGTGAACTGTTACTTTTATTTGTGTCCTTGTATTCCTCGTAATTGCAGGTGAAATGAAATGCAGAGGGAGTAGGTAGGTATCCTTCTTTCTGAGTATTATTCTACGTATAAGTAGAAGGGATGTCCTTTTAAAAATATCGAGTCTTTTATATTGAAGGAATAGTTGACAAGAGGTAGCAGAAAATAATATCCAAATAAGAAGCAATCATTTCGAACGCACCTTTTTTCTCTTTTCCATTTTCTACAGTCAGAGTTGGACATTACTCGAATAAAGATATATGCGTTATTCTCGAACAACTTCATTTTATTCAAGATCATTCGAATAATGCCCAGCTCTGCTGTTCAACATCTTTCTGAAGCGCAATCGCATTTCGATTCACTGATTATTCCTCGATTAAATTATGAATTAATGAACAGTGCTCGATTCGACTGGACGGTTTCGTCGATGGAGAGGTCGATAGTATGCGCCGGGCCTGAGGCCCACTGTGATATTGTCTATACCATTCCACCCGGAAAAAAAGAAAATACAGGTCACGATACAATAAATCGATTTCACGACGCAGTTTCAAAAAACACTGATATAGAGCATACCAGTAAGTAGTTCAGGCGTGTAATCCGGCGCGCGCTCGATGCTGCTGCAGTTCCACCTACGATGTCGAAATGCCTGTTGGCACACCGTCGAGGTGTCCCTCGCTGCTTGCACCAAACTGGGCATCACGTCCGGCGTCGCTCTGCATGCCCTCGCCTGCTTTCTCTCCAGAAGGCCCGAGCTTTTCGCGCTGGTGCAAGCCTCTCTTGTCCACGTGTAACCCTCCCCCGTACGGCCCAGAGCCCTGAAATTAAAAGGGAACATAACGGGGTTGTAGTTCCTTCGACAAAGTAAAAAGAGAGATGGGCGAGGTATACAGACTTGGGCAAAAAGTATTTGAAATAAAAAATAAAAGGTAATATTTGAAGCACTTAATTATTCAAACCACTTTACGAATTCTATTTTAAAAATAATTTAAAGTTTAGAGGAAGTACCTAATTTTATTTCTCGTCAAAGCCAAATAAATCGTTTCACTTTTTTTTCTTTCTATTTGTTTGGATTCAAATTTTTTCCAAAAATGGCCCCACGTAATTTAAGGACGACCCCTAACAGCCCTCTTCCCGGGAAGATCAGCTCGGTAGACGACAACGTCCCCCGGCCGCGAAGGCCAGAAATCTCAGCCCGAGGGATCGGGAATCGAAGGTTGAGGTCGAAACCCACGGGATTTAAGGGAGGGGTGGTCCGCGCGGTGCACGGGGTTCGCGCGCGTACGTGCAAGGACCGTCGACGGCAAGTTGCCCGCGCGACGGCTCGGCCTTAGGGCCGTAAATCAGGGGTGAATTTCGAAAATTATAGGGCGTGAAGCTGAAAGGTGCCTTTAAACGGCACCGGTGGATACGTGCGGATGCCGCGGCGCAAACCGTACGGGAGGATAATTACGGACACCTGAAAGTCGGAATGGCTCGTGCACGGATACGTCTAGACGTAACAGCCCCGGGAATGACCGGCTCGCCAACCCCGTGTCAGGAGCCTACCCTCGGAATTACCCTATCAAAAGGCCGTAGCTCTAATTCATTATTCCGTCGCCGACTGCCGCGTGGATCGTGCCGTTTGATGGCGAGATGCCTGTCCCGCGTTATACGCTCGTCATCCTCGGCGACGATCACGGGGCTCGCGACTCGCTGTGCCAGGGGGACGGAAACGAGGGCGTCGTAAAAGGTGACGTTTCCCATTTTCACAGGGGAGGGCAGCAGGTGGGCTCGAGCTGTCGCTTCCACGTAATCTTATTGTCGGCTGGTGATCCCTTTTATTTGTCTGCTGCGTGTCTTAAGCCCTTGCTCGTGGATACTTCGGGGAGCTGGTTTCGCGGAAATTGGGGGACATGTTACGCGCAGAAGGGCGTGGATGGGGTTCCGAAGCAGTGCTTCTTTGGGTATGCATGATTCGAGTGAATGCGCACGATTTATCGCGAGGCAGAATTTTGAAATTGTGTTAGGCAAGTCTTTGGGGTATTATTAATATGCGAATTTTGTCCATTTTTCGGACAAGTTTGCAATTCCTCTGCTGAGGAATTCTCTATCACTGCTGTGCTCTGTTATTTGGAGGAACTTTTCCTCATCTTTCAGAGAAGTTTGCGATCACTCTGCTGAGGAATTCTGTGCCTTTGATGAGGGTTATTAATAGGTGCAAGTTTCATTCATCTTTTAGGCAAGTTTGCGATTCCGTTGCTGGAGGATTCCGCGTGTCTAGAGCTGAAACACTCGCTCACGTCACTTCGGCGACATCGTCACGCTGTAGGACCATTTTTCAGTGGCACGTAACGTCGTACTGGGTGTTTCGGAATTATAAATAACAGCTTATCGAGTTGTAAAGGAAGAAATGGAACGGAGAAGGTTTAATAATGGCAATATGATACACAGGGCTGTTGGCTTGCAAGCGAAAGAATTTAATATCTACGTTACTATTGGTTTAAGGACTGTAACTTACGAGTAGTTTAAAAGAACGTACGAGGAAATGGAAAATATATGAATTGAAACGCAACCAAGGCTCTTTTCTTTCCTTTTCGTTCTATTAACTGGTTGCATTTTTACCTGCAATTCAGAAACACCCTGTATATCGTGCCGTAAGAAGATGATGTGTGGCGCGAGAGGAGGAAGGCGTTTTCGTCAATGAAAGAGGAAGGAAACGAATTTATTTCACGCGTCAGGCGCTTCAGAACGGACTCAGGGGAGACACTCCTCGAGCATGGCTCATTAAATTCACGCATCCCAAAGCAGGGACACGTGAAAGAGTTTATGCGTAGCCGGCGAACGCGTTTGGCTAATTTTTCACCGTCCTGCTGCAAAAAAGTCAACTCATTTTAGTAGATAGATACCTCTTCTCATCTTCTCCTCCCTGTTTCTTTCTCGTCCCCTATTTCCCTTCCTCTGTTCACCTGTGCTATCTAATAAGGAGAGTGCACGAGGCGTGGTTCACCCATTTTTAGAAACAAATTTTTAAGGATTCAAAATTTATACCTTTCGTTTGAAAATTTATAAACTTACCAAAGATTACCTCCTCGTCTAAATATGAAAATGGAATTAATTAATAGGAAATAAATATAACTATGTCTACATTTCAATTCTGAACTTTCTTACCATCTCATCAGGATGAGTGATAAATGATGAAATTATTCACTTGAATCGGGGATAGTAGGGAAATATAATTAGAATTAATTGCTCTCGATATGTGAGTTATGATAGGATTGCGAAAGGTTTTCTACCCATGTATACAGATATTTACATCTACCTAGTTATCTGGTTACATATCTGTCGCGCGAAAGAAGAATGATCATAAATCATTAAAAGAAATCGTTGACCGATTGACAGAAGATATGCAGTCATTCGTTTCTACTTTCGAAATACCTAATTTGAAAGGAACGTTTGCCTGGGAATATATTCTAACAAAACTGTCAACCACATTTCATGCAATCGAGCGCTTAATTTCACATTTCTGTGAGAAAATTTCGAATTCTTATATACGTATACCCGAGGGGCTGATCTCGACATTCTTATTCTAAAACTATATATTTTCTTAGAATTACAAAATGGTACTTTTGAACCAATGCGTGAACGTGTAATTTGGCAAACCAAGGTGACAGTTCTCTTATCTTCCCAAGTATCGTGCCACGCAACGAATAAATTCTAACCCACTCCGTTGTTCTTTGCAAGGAAAAATTGCGTGACATTTAGCTCGAGGCTAGTTTGGAAATAACGAATCGCAGACACGCGCACGAAACGGCGGAAACAATCTCAGAAGACAGATTCAATGTTCCAGAAATGACACTTGACAGATTGGCCATACAATTATGCAAATCTACTGGCTGAAACACGCCAGCTGATGGGCAGTAATTATTTTAATACGAGAGTGTGATTTGCTTTACGTTAATAGCGCGATACTAATTTTCTTCTGCCTCCCTTTCCTTCGTAACCGTGATTGACAGAGTTAAAAACGCGCTGTACACCTGAATTCGTTTTTTAATGCGCGCCTTTGAACTCGTATTACTTGAATTTTCTTATTTGGTGCATGGATATTGGGCGAGGTGATATTCAACTGTGAATTAAGAAACGTGGTCCTCATGTTAATAGGAAAAGTAATGTCTAGTCGTTTATTTCTCATTGATGAAATATCAGAGGATGGGGTGAACAAGATTTTGAACTTTAATACTAATTTGAATTTTAAAATTGCCATATAAACTATGGTGATTGTTAGCTGAAAGAAGGGCGAATTGTTTGAAATTTTTTATGGTAATATTGAAAATGATATCTGTTAAAGTTTCAGAGGATATTATACTTCATCACCTATTTCCAAATAATATACTCGATTGTTATTCAAATTTCCATATAAAGTATAAAAAGAAAATTGTATAATTTTTTTACAAAAATATTGAAACTGGGTTCTTTCAAGATTTCTGTATAAAACAAAATTGTTCAATATGGAAACTGGGTTCTTTCAATATTTCTGTATAAAAAAAATTGTTCAATATGGAAACTGGGTTCTTTCAAGTTTTCCGTAAAAAATTATAAATATTGAAAGTGGGTTCTTTCAAGATTTCTATAGATAAAATTCCAAAAGCTGAGCACTTTAGATTCAAGCATCGAATTAAACGCAACTCCACAGTTACCCAACCCTTTAACGCGTTAAACGAATCTATACGGGTATGAAACATTTACTTTGCAAAATGTCCCACCAATCTTCGTATCATTTAAGTAATTGAATAATCCACAGATTGCGCAATGCCTCTTGGAAATATTTCATGCGTAATAAAGCCCTAGTTGTGCAACAGACGTCGATAAATCATTCGTAGTAAATAGTGTGACGGAAACTGTCCGACATCCAATTTGCGGCGTGTGTGCTTAAATTCGTTACGAGTTATGATTCCCATACGGTATATATCATGTCGATAACCATTTCAATTAGCCAATGAACGCATTTTCGAGGCAATCTCGGCGATCGAAGCGAGATCTTGTCTCGCGGGACCACCTAGTATGCAACAAGTCCGACAACTTGTACACGCGGCTACGAATAATGAGGAATATCGTTCGTTACCTATGGAGCTTGTACGCGATCATTGTCGATCAGATCGATGAGTTTCCCTTCCTGTACAAGATTTGTGTCCAATTTTATTTACTACAAAAAGTCGCTTCATATCTGTACGTACACTGTCGTCCAAAAGTGAATATTTTGTCACTCGTTAGACGTGGTTTGGTAAAAAAGGCCATGGAACACCTTTCCACATTTGTGTGGTTCAATTTCGATATTTTTCAGCCCGTTACAATTGTTTCGTTCCATGGTGCCATAGAAATCAGGGTATAGGTAATTTTTAAAGAGGATAGACTCCTCGTAGCTCCTGAAAATTACGAGAAAGCAGGATTGATTACCTCGAATGCAGTTGGAAAACCGTTTCCAAGATTGGTTACATTGAAACTACCAACGGAGGTTTCATCAACTCTTTCACCGACTAGAATTCTTCAAAATTCATCCCCATCAATATTTTTTCCGAAAATTCTTTATCTCCATATTGTAGGACATTTAAAAACACGAAACGTTGAATGAAACCTTTGTTCGATGTCTTTTACGGTTTCACAGATATTCATGGTAATTTGAAAATTGACTATTTTTTTGACCGGGTGTTTCATTCAGAGCGTTGGAGCGGAGAGCAGTGGAGCAATCGAGTTTTGCCCGGAGCACGGACAATTTTTACTGGTCCACTGCTCCAGATTTGCTTTTATTATTTGAATTTTATTTTTCTTTATAAAAGTAGGCGAATGAAATTCTTTCAAATACCAATTCTCAATTTCTCGTCACAGAAAAAATATTATATTATATTATTACTCGCAGCATGAAGCCTAGCTGGAGCAATTAAATAATTGCTCTGCTCCAATTCCCTGGTTTCATTGCCGAAACAAAAAATGGCTACGTCTTAGCATTATTTGAACCACGTTTCTGCAGCGTTTCAAATTTTTTCCAAGCCTTTTGGGGGGTAACACCAGTCGAGACTACACCTTCTTGTTGACACAAGGGAGGGTTCTGGCCATAGGTAGTGGCGGGCTACGTGGACCGCGTTCATCCGCAAGGCCCCGGACCCAGATTGCCTTCCCCAGGAAAAAGTGCACCCATAAATTGAAAGAAAGTGCCCTCCTCCGCGCCTTGTGTTACGTGGATGGGTGTGTAAGGACAGGCTTATCCCGCGAGAAGTTCACGGTCGTTCACGGCTGGGACATTCTTATGAAAATGCGCGACGGCACGATAAAACTCCCTGCCGCGCGGTTTGGGGGCAGCCTGGGCACGAGCGTGTACCGGTGGCGTGGCGGGCGCAATTTCGAAATTCGTTTCGACTCGTGGAATCGTAAAGTGGCGTTTTTACGGGGCCGATAATAGGCTGGCGCCTACGATCCCCGACCGCCAGCAGATATCTCGCGTGAGGCCCACGGGGTCCGACCGACCGAAAAGGAAACGAAGGCTGCTGGTAGTCGTCGGTTAACAGTTTGCCAGCTGCGTCGGCTGTACGCGGTGGCAGTCTTATTTAGAGGATTGCTGGATAGGTACATTAGTTTAAACAGTTATGAGGGAAGCTAGGAAGAATTGAAGGGCCCAGTGGAAAATAGGCATATGGCATCGGTTTATGGGTTTAGAGGAAAGCAAGTTGAAGGGAAAATTGCTTTCGTAGGAAATGTGGTACGAAATTGTAATTATTTTAAACGGTACTTGAATTGGTAAATGACAACTATTGCTAAGTTTTAACTGAAAAATTAATTTTGTTAGATCATGGTAGGAGCCGAATGATGTGGATCCCTTTTCCACTACGCATTTCATTTTTGGCAGAGTTTTTTGTTACTATATTGCAGCAACTAATTAATGGTACAAAGAAACGAAAATTCACTAGGCCATTAATTTCGAAGGGAGATTGTTTATGAATGAATCAATGGATAGATATTATGTAGTCTTTTGTGCTACAGTTTATTGGATTGTCTATGGAATACAGAATTTTTGGTCTGTGCTTAATTGAGAGTATTGGGGTGCAGCGGTGGTAAGAAGAGTGGTACAACCAGGTAAAAGGTTACTTACACAAGGTTCATACACATTTAAATTAGTCAAATCATAGAAAATAACGTAACATCATAAATGCTTAGAAATACTACGAACATATTATTTAAAGAAGCAATTTAAAAAACAATTGTTCCATCCAATAAATCCAACGTATTTTCAGCAAGTATGTGTGTAAATTGAAGAGGAATTGCATGCATATAAATATTATATAAAAGAAGAGCGCAAACAAAATTCAGGTGATTGGAAAAGTGTTGAAATCGTTGATAAATTTACTAACAGTCGACGTTTTTATATATTGAAAAAAATTCGAATAAGGTGCAGGTGAAAAAATATTTGAAAATATTCGATATCGATATTCTACCGATACTGTCATCAATTATAGTTAAAGCCTACCGCGTTTGGAAATTATAGTGGGAGGAACCGTGCGAAGATGTACATTATGGATTCCAAAATTGGCTTTGACATATGGACCGTAAAACACAGTGTTTACAGGCTTGATAATAGGCCAGGTTTCTTCAGGCCCTTGAAAACTTAAAAACCGATCGGCACAGAATTTATGGACGAATAACTTGTTCGGTATTTCGAGAAACTCTACCTCGGTAACAAGCCTTTAGTAGCAACGTAGTCAAACTTACTTTGTATAAATATACTTATACAATTGGTCGAAATTTTATATATAATTATTATTTATTATTCACCAGAAGCAATTATTTAGAACAGATTGTGTTAGCAGAACGAATGACAAAGGACTTATTATTTCCAAATTGATCTTTATGATCATTAATCAATATCATTATTATATTATACGATATTCTATTAGACAAATAAATTATTATATTTGGTGTATCTATATTCCTATTTTTCATGTAATATAATATGGATAAGAATTGAACATTAAGAAATGAATAAATGATTTGTTATTCGCTTTCTTATTTGTGTTCCTTCTAAATTGCTATTTTGTTACTATTTTTTAATGTTATTATATGGCACGATAATTCGTGACAGCACAAATTTTCAAATAAAAAGTTATAACAAAATAATATTTCACGTTGATTGAGTCTTTCCTTTCGAAATTTTCACATTTTCAACATCAAGATATAAATTTGTTTAAGAAAAATACATTTTTTGATGTTTCGTACGACTTTAAAACTATTTTCGAATCTATCCACAATTAGAAATCTACAGAAATATTATTTTTATACAAAAATAAAACCATTCCCTCGTTACCCTTTTCGTTTCTGGTATTCACTTCACTAAATCTTTCAAATATTCAATCCTTTGCTATTTTCTACCGATTTATCACTTGGCGTTTCCTTTCTATTTTAAGGAGACAATACCTTTCTAGACAGTTCTTGAGAAAGTTCTTGCGTCAGGTGACACTGTTCGTATAATCCAACATCCGGTTAAACAGTGCTCGAATAATCGAGATTCTACTGTAGTTAATACTACAAGTATACCGCACATATTTACTGTATATATTAATCATCAATATTTCACAAATTAATTTCACGAATTTTTTACAAATAAAATTATCGTGTATTCCTAATTAGTAATAATTCTTTAAAAAAAAATAGATATAAACCTCTTTTAAATCTTCACAAGTATAAAAAGTACACAAATAGGTATTGAAATTAATTAGTACTTTGATGCATTCATTGACCATTCCATTTCATCTCTCATTGAGGAAGAGAAGAAGCACTGCTTATTTCAGAATGAATATATACATATGTCAATATTGCCAATAATACTTAACTTAAATTTCTTGCTCTTCGATATACTTCGTCCAAACTAAATCCACTGGACACCAGGACTATTTCCAGCGAACATATTCTGCTTTCCCTTTGTTCCTTTTCCTACAGGACATTTCCGGTGAATGTCAATTTTATCACGCGGCCAACGATGCATAAAATACATTGGGATTTATATAATTTTTATCCAAATACGATACAAACTACAAATTATAACATACAACCACCGCAAAGCAACCGTTTAAAGCGTAACGCCGTCTGTTAAGAAGCTTACCAAAACGTAGAGATTGAATTTTTTTAAACAGCGAGATTTATCCGGTAAATTAGATTGCTATTCAACGCGAATAGCAGAATATGTATCGTTTATTCAGCCCCTGGAGATACCTATTAATAATGAGTAAGACATTTTTCAAAGTGTCCCAGAAATGGAACATCGACGTTCGGTAGATAAAAGGTTTTAAACGTCCCCTCTGCATAGTGCATGATAACGCGCGCCAGGATGAACCATATTCGCGAATGGATCACGCAACAGATGATTTACGAGCAAAGAATCGGCTATAAGTAGAGCACGGTTCGTTACGAGCGATTTTATAAATAGCAGCATCCACGCGATCTCATACCGGTCCTACGTTTAATCAGGCTACACATGCAAATTATTCTAAATCGATCGTTAGTCCTCGCTCGCCGTCAAATCCCGTGCCCAGGTCTGTTTAAAAGAGCTGATGATTGCAGCGAGGGGACGCGTACGGTGCTCCAAGAGCAGAAAAATGATTTACCGATCTTTAAGCGAGTGATTAATGGACGCCTACTTTTAAATTAGCCATCGAAGATACATCGCTACTTTGGATGGCAAAATCTGGACGGTGTAAAAACTGATTCCGGGAAATGTTTCTGTATCTGTGCGCGTGGGAGGGATATTGCATAGGGTGTCTTGTAACTGGCGGTAGAAGTCGATAAGTGGTAATTTTATGTAAAAGGGAAGAGTCGAAAATGTAGAAGAAGAAATTTTTTTAAAACAAATTACACTGAGTAGTTTCCAAGGATTGTAGTTTCAGGGATTGGGCAGAATTTGGTAGTAAATTGTAGCATAGTTACGAATAAAATGATTTTTTAAGATGAGCCGAAATTGGAGAGCAACCTTTTTTTAATCAGACTTTGATTTTTAAGAAAACTCGGAGTAATTTGTCAAAAGCCGAATTTGAAGATAAGTTAGCTTGCAATTCTAACTGATTTTTCCAGATGAATTCATAACGCGTACTTAATGAATACTGACGTTGAATGAGATTTTCTCGAGAGTCGAGAAATATCATTTTAGCTTTCAGTTTCCACCTTCAGTTATAGAATATCCTGTACATGGGAAAGTAGCAGATTCATGATTAAATCTGTGATCATAATAACTCTAAGTAACTTCAAATGGGAAAAGGTAAATGATCCATTAAAAAGCTTCAATCTACTAATTAAATACCTTGCAGCAAGAGGAGTGTAACTCCACATTTGACAGTTTTTTAGTTATGGCGTGTAATATTCGTAAAAAAAAAACTGCATCGTTTGGCGCAAGATTGATGCAAATCCGGAAACAAATGGGCAATTTATTACAAATTTTGGACTTGCACCCATTACCGTTTTGTGCAATACCCATGCAGATCCGGATCTGCCTCCTTCTTGTAGCAAACCAGCGACGTACAATCTACCAGTTGAGTCCCTGAATCTACTGTAAACTGCTCCTTTGCCACTGAAAAGGGCAAAATATAACGACGCGATGCAATTAGCCACCTGACAGGCCCCCTCAAACGAGGCGATTAGGGTGTTAAAACGAAGAAACAAAATGTTCTATAAACACGAGATATCTCTAACCAAGAATACAATTCCACTAAAATCTCTCCCCGCTGTCTCAGCTTTCCTAATTTCACCATCGCATCTAAATCGACCCCGCCGCTTCAGGAGCCGCAGAAGAAACGTAGATTCTTCCCCCGAACATTTATCACATTCCCTCGCTAACGCGCAAGACTCCAACAAGCAGCTCCCCCGTCATCGCTACAACCAACATTAACATCCTGTTCATAAATTTCCGCGCAAAGGCTGGCCCCTCAAGACCACGCGTCTCCCACAGCGCTGAATGTGACAGGATCGATGTCATTCTGCTCCGCGGAGCAACAAAAACGGATCGCAGACGTAACTTGCGCGAGATCGCCCTTCGATTATCCTTCATTGTCTGTCGGCGGCCCGGGCGATTATAAACAAAAGGCGAGGACCCTGGAAAGACTAGCGCGCAAGAAGGGACCCGTGGAGAGGAGGCTTCTCGGAAGCGGCGCTTATAAATCACGAATCGCGGGCAACCCCTAATCTTCCACCCTGTTCCAGCACCCTTCCACCCTTGGCCCGTCTTCCTCTCGTACTTCTCTCCCCCCCTTACCGCCACCCTCTTAACCCCCCCTCGTATTTTGGTTTTGCACGCAAAACCACCATCACTCCTCCATTCATCATCCGACGCCGAGCGGCCTTCTCTCTTTCTGTTTCCGCTTTTCCAGCCCCTCGCCGGTCAGGGGGACTGCCCTTACCCTCCGTTATTGCGCGGCCCCGATGAGATTCGCCCGGAATCGCTGGACAATTAACGTCCACCAGCGACCACGCGAAATAAGGGAGGCTCCTAGCGACGATCACCTCCGGCGTGACCGATAATGGGATATCTTCATGGCTCGCGAGCGGTCGGGGGAGGAAGACGATGAAAGACGAAGCTTCCTGCGAATCCACCGCGAGAGGGGGGCGTCGGGGAGGGAGGCGGCGGAAAGGAATGGATTAATTGATACGAAGAATGGGAATTAAAACGGGTATCTGCGGACCCCCGAGGAGGGCCTCGCGACGCTGGTCGGAGAGAGATTAATCGCGCGGGCGAATCGAGAGGATTCGTGGAAAAGAGGAGGCGAGCGAATTCCTTCCAGTCGATCTCAATCGAAAGTCGAAGTTATCGCCCCTTTGTTGCGACCAAGGGGCTCCCCCGATAATCCTCAAATTCGACGCCCGTGATCTCGGCTTTAACGGGCTAAAATGGCACGCGATAAATCCTCGTTGGGAGTGATTGTGGCCCCAGCGAGGAAGCCCGCGAGGGAAAAGAAACGTTCCTAATAGAGCTCGCTCTCGGTGCCATTCTTCCTCCGCGTGTCCGTGCACCGTTCCAGCTTGCTAACCTATTTGTTTCTCATTAACGGCCCGGCATTAATCTGCGAGCAGCTACGGGGCCCCGGCGAACGAGTGTCAGAACACCGTGGATGCTTGTTACCGAAGGATTCATGGCTCTCCGGATCGAGATAGAGCCCTAACAGTCAGCTTTTAATCCCCCCCGCTTGTGTATGCTTCTCGGAGCAATAAAGCCACCAGGAGGGGCACATAGAAATTCGCCCTGTGATTAATTCGCGGCCGGCGGATAAATAAGGAGCCCCGAGGATCGGGATAATAAACGAGGCGAGTAATGGCCCCGCGGTTAGCAGCGAGGTCTCGTTGTCGCGATACTCACAGCCACTTGATGCACCCGCCGCCCTGGACCAGCAACAGGAACAACAGCAGCCAGGCCTCGGCTCCGCTTCTCTTCGTTACCACCATCTTTCTTCGCTTCGCATTCTAGAAGATCTGCATGCCTCCCCGCGTCTCACGCACAACGGCCTGCGTCGATCGAGATCGGGAAAGTTTTTCGAACACCCGGCGCCGCGATGCTTTCAGGGGCCACTGTGCTCCTCCCGGTGATCGGCGGAT
Source organism: Andrena flavipes (assembly GCA_963971345.1). Classification (NCBI taxonomy): domain Eukaryota; kingdom Metazoa; phylum Arthropoda; class Insecta; order Hymenoptera; family Andrenidae; genus Andrena; species Andrena flavipes. Next base: position 8,524,963 of record OZ020481.1, read on the forward strand.
CGGTGGACGGACGATCGCGGGACACCGGACTCCTCCATTTTCCGTACCGATTCGCGGACTCCTGGGAATAGCGGGACCGGGTTTGAACGCTCCCGATGTCTGCGCTCGGGGATAAATTACTTCTCCCACCCACGGAGCTGTACGATCTTCCAGGCGACAGGAAGGTGGGACGTTTCCGAGATCGTCCGCGGCGGAGATATCGCGGATAGCACCGGGAGATAAATCTCCAGTGGAGGGACACTCGACTTTTGTTTCCTTAATTACAGCTGTCGATGAGGAGGCGATAAGGCGGGCTGGTTACAAATCACACGCGGAACCCGCGCCTCGTGGTATCGCGCGGCTGCACCCGCGAACATTGCAATTAACGCGCCACACTCGGATGGTGAAAACGTGGAATTAGGAGAGAACGTCACATGGAGTTTGTTCACTGTCGTGCCGCGATCCAGGATCGATCGCCGGCGGGCGAGTACACGTCAACGCGCGCTATCCTGAATGATCTGCGACCGGCACCGCACGCTATCGGGGAAGTTCCTTCGCACCGTCCCGTTCGACTGCAGGGAGTCTGCGTGGTTACAGGTGTCCGTCGAGCCGTCCTGCAGGATTTGCCGGTACGTCGTGGAGGTGGAATCCTCCTACTACTACTCTATTTCCTCCTACTTCACCTACTCGTTTTTCGTTGGACGAGCTGCCGGCCACGGGGATGGCGAGCGGAGGATGAACGGGAAGGAACCGCCGAAGGGAGGAGGCGAGGAACAGGCCAGTATATGTTGAAAGATCGCGCCGGGAGGTAGGAAACGGGGAAACCGCTGAGGGAGGATCTATTGCGTCCGTTGCTCCTCCTCGAGTAACCAAGCCAATTTTTTGGGAAATTGAAGGCTTCCGGTGAAGTTTGTTGGGATTGTGGGTGAAATGGGTGGTGTTCGGCGAGGACGAGTAATTTCTTCATTTCTTCGGTACTTCGTGTCTTCTTCTTCTTGCAACCGAGTTGAACACAACTCGACCAAATTTTTGAGAAATTTAAGATTGCAATTATTATTTGTTAGAATAATTTTTAGCAAGTTTGTGAATGAAATGATTAATATTGTGGAAGAACGAGTAATTTCTTTATTTCTTCTTCTTCTTGCAACCGAGTTGAGCACCACTCGACCAAATTTTTGAGAAATTTAAGGTTGCAATTATTATTTGTTAGAATAATTTTTACCAAGTTTGTGAATGAAATGATTAATATTGTGGAAGAACGAGTAATTTCTTCATTTCTTCTTCTTCTTCTTGCAACCGAGTTGAGCACCACTCGACCAAATTTTTGAGAAATTTATGGTTGCAGTTATTATTTGTTAGAATAATTTTTACCGCGTTTGTGAATGAAATGATTAACTTTGTGGAAGAACGAGTAATTTCTTCATTTCTTCTTTGAATGGATGGGAACATTGCTTGAGTACATTTTTGGGAAATTGATAGTTTCAGTTGAGATTCGATGGAATTAATTTTCAATGTGCTTATGAATAAAATAGTTCGTGTTCAAGGATATTTAAAATTCTTCGTTGAATTGAAATAAACACTTCTTGCTTGGAGTTTTATATGGATTATATTTAACCAGTTCTCCCTGTTTTTCATAATACGTGGGTTTTGCTGGATAATGATATGAAGTTGTAAGAACGTAGTTTTATCTTTATACCACATTAATCCAATTCACGACTTAATTCTAAAAAAGCTTTGTTTATAAGCAATTACGCATACTATGTCATGGTTAATATGTTGAAAAATTGAGCGTGTCAATTATTAACGACTTAAAAACTAATATATCTTATTTTCGACTACTTCATTTACATATTCATGCATTTCCAACTTTTATTCCCAATGGTCACGGCTTTTCTACGCGATATATTTGTCCTTACATTCATAATTTTGTCCTTATCTCAAGGACGATTGGGTTACGAATCTGCTTTTGCGTTTTTCTTTTTTTAAAAATTCTATTACCCACTCTAAGTTTGTAGCAAAGCTAACGAAATATTTCGTACATCCCCAAATGGATCAAGTTCTCAGATGAAACAGTTTTGTAATAATATTTTGCATGCAGGTTCCAAATGCATTCGGTTCTTACAAATAATGGCCATTAGTATCGATTACATCTCTCGTTAATTAACATTCATGCCCTTACAATGATTCACGCGCCATTGTGAACCTACGAGCAACAAAACCCTATCATTTTGGAGCGATGTTTTGTGCTCACCTATCATATTAAAATGGCCCATTAGAGTAATTAAAACGGACCAATAAAGCAATTGTAGAACGGAATGATCATTAATAACGAATTAAAAGTTACGTTAAAATATCTACGTGTTCCAATCTATTGTCATAATTTTTCTCACGTAGCTGAATGTACTTAATGTACAGAGGGATTCTAATCCATGGTAGAAGCTTGAAGTTGACGATTATATATGAAAAGAATAGATCGAAAATGTGAAATCTATCTAGCACACAAAACAAAAGACATTTCACGAAAGTATTCGTCCACCCCTAACTTTAAAATATATGGGAACTTACAATTTTAATTCACATTAATATGTATACTTCTCTTTCGGGTGCTTTCAATTGAAAAATTATAACACAATATTGAAGAAAGTATTATTATCCATGGAAGCAGCAAAGATCTTGCAAACAAATATTTTCCTAAATTCAATATTTAATTTATACTACCGTAATTACAATAAGTTAATAATCTTCTTATATTCCTGCTATTTTATTATAAACTAATTTTCAGTGAAATTCGGGCTTACCTTGTTCCACATTTACAGCAAAATTTCTCTGATCATTTCTTAGGTAGATGGTATTAACTAAAAATATATTTAAATTATCCTGGGTAATTCTGAATTTAACAATACTTAATTAAGTGAAATACGTTATACGTATGGGGTGGGCGGATACATTCGCGAGTGACTGTATATCTTCCTGTTAAGTCATATTATATAGTACAGAAGACACAGGTGAATCCTTCGGTCCTGCAAAAGGAGGCTGGATGAGTCCGAGCCAAACTTAACGGCGTAATGAACGTCTGGCAGAGGTTTATTTATCGACTACGGTACAGTAAGGGGGGCCGAAAGGAACAAAGATGAGGAGGAAGACACACGTTCGTTGTTCTGAATCGGATCGTGCTAATTTTCCAGCGTAAATGACCGAAGCAGTGCCAGGCACGGTTCGCCTTCGTAATTATTCGAACTACAAAATAAGAAAGTATTTAACGATGCAAAAGAAAGGGACGAGAGAAAATGCTGAGGGGACGAAAAACGCGCAAGCAATTGGCGGTAAAATACGAACTGAACGCCTTGGTGGCGAATGAACCGGCTCCTTAGACCTTTCTAGATACTTTCGTTGATATTTCTAATGCTGACTCTAAGTTCTCGAATAATATACGATCCCGCTTTCTCTTCGAAACTAATTGGCGAATCGCGCGAGCAAATGGTCCGACGTTTTGCAGCTGTTTGCCACATTACTCGGTTCGCCACATTCTTTAACTTCAACTTGAATGAATATGTAAATGAACGATGGAGCCTGTTCGATGGAGTTTATTTTTTTCCGTGGAACGCTGAAGGAAAAAGGGAAAGTGCCATTTGGCGGTGTGAGCTTTGGGGGTGAAAACGTAGGCGCTGCTGACGCGGAAACGATCTCTTATTGGATTTAAGTTTAATTTTAATTTAATTACAATAAACGGGTTAGGTAACCCTTTGATACAATTAATATTACAAATGAGGTAGGAAAAGAAAAGAAAATGCATGAGTATAAAATATGAATCAGAGAAGAAGTGAAGTTAGTCGTGATAAGAATTAGCAATAATTTAAATGAAGGAGATACATTGTTTCAGGGGAGAAGGTCATTTAGATCGGGAATAAAATGAGGTTTTTTCATCTTAATAATCGGACAGTAATAATAGGTCATATTAATAGTAATTAAAATACCATTTCCCGTTTTTGTTTCTGTTCACTTTAAAGAAATAAACGAAGGAACATCCCACGCCGATGCCAGTATTATAACTATGTGTTATTTTGAGTGAAAAAAGTATGTAATTTCTCCTACACATATATTTATCAGATATGTGTAAAACCTGAACTCATATATAGTTGTACCTATAGATTTTTCTACAGCATCTGAAAAAGTCACTTTATGGGCCCTCCAAATAATCCTCCTTCCTTCAGTCTTCTGTTTGCAGTGGAATGAAAACAGTTATCATAACTCCGTCATTTCTGTGAGCGACTTTTGTGTATTATAATAAAACACAGTTTAGAAGTTCTTATTTACCGTAATATGGACGTGGTAAATTAGTTTCATAGTTCTCTGAAAATTTAGAAAGCAAATATTTGTAATATTTAGAAAAACAATTACCTAAATCCATATAAATGAGTAAAGTTGAAAATAAATATAAGTAAAATCACTGAAATTATCAAATAGCAATAAATTCTATAATAACTCTATTCTTCAACTTAGATTAAATATTCTATGACAGCAAGTATATTAAAAAAATAATAATTTGACATTTTATGTACATAGCAGAAAAGTGAGTGTTATCTGAAAATTCTATCATCTGAACACTCGTATCACCCTATCACTACTTCGCATAGTAATGGAGGTTCCACTCTACTCTGATATCCTGATACCAATAACCGTAACTTTACATCCACCTGGTGAATTACAGAGATCACGCTTTGCATAACCAGAATGGCACGAAACATTGCAAATGCTTGAAGTTCCACGACACATACGAAAATTTAGATTCAGTTATGCTAGTTTAGTCTAACCTCTGCTTTTAGTGGTAGGGAAGTCTAATCGTTTAGAAAGTAATTTCCTTGTTTTTGGCTGTTACTATTAACTCTGGACGACAGATTTGCCAGTCATCAGAAGACAATAGCTGTACAATTTTTGTAAATGTAGAAAATATCAGATTTAAAGAAAGTTCCTTCCTAAACAGTAATTGTTTATATCATAAAAAAAATTCTTAACGAATGAATCATGTGTTTTATTGCCTGGAGGATATTTTTGAAAAATTCCCACGCTCTTGGGAGAACAGAAAACAGGAACTGGTGATCAGTAACTTATCAGCACACATGGTTATCCCTGATAATCCTTTGTTTTCTTAGTGCAAGGAGCGAGTAGATGGAAATAGGTAGCTTGCATTACTAAAATAGAAAGCCACTGTTTACTCTGAATGGATTAGTCTGCACACCCACGTAAACTAAGCATTTCCTAGACAGCCTAATCAGTCCTAAAAGCATGCAAAGTTTTCAACAATCTTTCGATAATACCCTGTGTATAATTTCTGTCTTTGAATGGCCCAACAACGTTCATATTTAATTGCCTTCGTTACATTCTCTCGGTACCCTGAAAATGACGCCTTGTATGGGGAGGGGGCCGCGCAAAGGGGAGAAGGGAACGAGTTAAAAACGGTTTATTGGCGGAGGACCGCAAAGGACCGCCGCTTCTTTCGTTCCAGATTATTTCCTGCCATTATTCGTCGAAGACGTCTACCATAAAAAGGGGGCAAACAGATCCGGCGACAGCTGCTTGGCTATTAAAAGCGACTTAAACCTCAAACCCTCCGTACGATCGCAAAAGTTACCTCTCTCGTTCCACGGGCCTCTTCCACCCTCCAACCCCCCTACCCCTGTTCGTGATTACGCACAAAGCTGACACACGAGCACACGCGTACACACGCATACACGGCAGAGACTTTTCCCAGCAAATAAGCAAATTGTTAAATGAGCCGTGACGCCGACACCCCCGCCTACGAGAACAGAAAGGAAGAAAATGTTAGGCTCGGGCCTTTCGCCGACTTTTCCCTTGCTAAATATTACGCCTTCCAATGCACTTCAGCCAGAGCTGGGCATTATTTTATTGGGATGACGAATAACGAATAAACTTGTATTAAAGAAGAATTTAAACGAATCGGTTTTTAGTCAAATAATAATTTACCTATCGGGATAACTTAAATAAATTTTGTTCGGATAATTATTTACTCGGTATACAGATGGTATGAACAGAGTTTTACAAAAGTCAAATCAAAACTATGAAGAGTTATTCGTACTATTATTTGAATAATCCTGTAATAGATATTCGAATATAGTATTCGAATAAATGGATAAAGTAATATGTTTCAAATGACGGATAATTATTATCCAGATGAAATATTCGACTACATTCAATCTACTCGGATATTTATCATCTTAGATAGATATTTATTCAATATTTTTCTTTGTAATTAAATGAAAAAGAAATGAGAACATTAACAAGTTAAAAAAAGAAACGATGACGATGACAGAAATACATTATAAATTCGAGCATAACTTTTAGTGGTTCTTACATCCTTCTTCATCAGGTGTGTCGCAGGACTTTTTCACCTTCTATTTACGCAATATTTGACAACAAAGATTAGAATGATTTCAACGTTGGAAGAATGGCTGCTTTTCCTAAATCATACGAATGTTTGAACAATGATTTGTAATAATATAACCGCAGCGTTGTTCTCTTTGTATTATTCAGAAAATTGTAATCCTGAAAATTGGAAGTTGCATGTCCACGCGGACATAGATTAATTAGTCCGATACCGTGCAATTAAATTGACATCAACGTATGCCGCAACGACGGCCTCTCATCTGCATAATCTGTAAATGATAACGTCGCCGAAGGAAAAAGGAGTCAGTTCCCCGGGTGATGAACTTTTTACCACTTCTTACCATCGACGCCCGCTTCTCGAGGCACGAGCTCTCGTGTATCTAAAATCTAAACTAACAGGGGAAGATCCTAAACGGAGACTTTGCAAAAATGATGAAACCAGAGTTGGGCATTGCCTGATAAAAAAATATTTAAATAACGGATCGAATAAAAGTTGTACGTATACATAGAAAGAGGAAAATTAGAACAAATCTTTTTTTCACAATACTGCGTATCATTTTTTATAAAAATACAGATAAATCCGAATGTCAGCAAAGAGAATAGAACGATTCTCATTTAATATTATAACAATTTTGGGCGAGAGAGTTGCAGTCCTTTGTCTTCTATCATAAAATACATACCTACCTATTAGGAGCTTAGATGAAAATCGTAGTCTTCGGGTAATTGTATCCATGGCATCCACGTTCCATTGAAATATTTTGGAAAGGAAGCTGGATCCACTGGTTTGTTCGTTTGAGGTATTAACACTTTATTGTATTCCTCGATATAGCGACTCAATTCGTCGACAATCTGTAAACGAAGCAATTTATCCAGGATAAATGTGTATTCTACTTAAACAACTTTATTAACAAAGCAACTTTATTAACTTTATAATACCATTTTATGTGTTACGTAAAAAACTAAAATATGTTGCATTAATTTTAATAGAAGAAATAAATTCTGCAAAGCACAATGATCAGGAATCTCCATAAATGACTGCTTTTCGTAAAGACACAAAATTTTATAATTAAATCAAAATCGATAAATTAAAAAAGGCTCCACGTACTTTTGGATATGCAGAAGACAAATCCGTGGTCTCGCAGGGATCACTGTAAACGTTAAACAAACACCTGTCCAAGCATTTTGGGTAATTTGTGAAGTTCTTACAAATCACTCTCGATTCTTCGCGAAGATTAATTATCTTCTGAACGTTTAACGCAGACTCCGATATCCTAGCAATCGTGGATCCTGTGGACGATTGCAAAACAGCCGACACATTGTACTCCGGGTAGGATTGATTCGTGCCACTATCTCCATAATAATCACCATACTCTAGCTTCGCTCCTTTACAAAAACAATAGATAAGACACAAAGTGATAAATTAAAAGCGTATGCGGGGAGAAGTCATAAGAAAAGATTCTCTGGCTTATTACTATGGAGCTGTTACATATAACTAAATAGTTGTTATATCTTAATATATAAAGCAAAAAGTGTTTGTGTGTTTGTGTGTGTCTGTTGCTGTCACGAAATGTGTCCCAGCTCATTACGCCTAGCTAATCTAGATGAATGTGACTATTTCCACAAAAAATATATAAATAAAAAAATTATATTTTTATAAAATCAGCCGAGTAGTAAAGCTAGTACAATATAGATAGCAGAGTAGTAGTACAGTACTACAAGGAGAGTGCATAAGGCGTTGGTCACCAATTAAGCTAAAATACATATTGTTAGTTTGTACTTTAAAAATTTGTGACCTTTTTTCAAAACAACCTGTATGTGTTTAAATATCAGTTTGCAAAGGTAATTGAATATAACTTGATTGTATTAGAAAAGTAAATAGCAGGGAACCTTACTTATTGACTTCCCCTGTATTTCGATTACCATTGATCAGTTTATAATTTCCGATTAAAGCTCCCGAAGTATGTTCGACTTCGTCAATATTGAACAACACGCTGGTCCTTTTTGTCTCTGTTTCGGAAACTATGGTCGACCATTGATCGATACCATCCAGATTCTCCTCCAAATCCTCTAGATTACCACCTGCGGCTGAGTAGAACGTTGGCAACCAATCAGTTACGTGCATCAACTGATTAGATATTCGGGAACGATTCTTTATCAATGGCGAATAAATGCACGCTGCTCCGCGGACTCCGCCCTCGAACAGTGTGAATTTTAACTGAAAATTAGAGTAGGTATTTTGTGTTTTGAGAGTGAAGAATAATGTCGAAGGAATTGTTTCTGGAATTACGAATAAACTGTTGTATTCAGTTTAGATAAACATCACTTATTATTTAATTAATACGTTGATTTATTCGACAACTGATGTACTTTATGCAGGCTGAGTTGATTAACTTGTATATAGGTATGATATTTTTCAAATATTCGATGTCATAAAAAAATAATGGTTAAATGGAATTTATTGGATAGATTTTGTAATATGGATTGAATTTCTTTTAAAACACGAATAATATAAAAATGCAACCTAAAATCTTGGAAAACATTTATAAAGAAAATATTCTTCTTACTCTCGTTTTTTAAACGCGTTGTTCTCTTTTCGCAAACTCAAACGGAACGAAATATTCAGAAGCAAAGTTTAATAAAATACACTATTTTATAGAGTAAAATAGAATATTTAAAATATCTCTGTCATTCGCAATGGTGTTTGCCATCTTATGAAGATAAAACCCCCTGATTTGAATTTCTGAAGCAGGAATCCACCGAGGGACTACCGTGTTAATGTCATAATAATAGTCACAAGGTAGTCTGAGTGTTCCTATCTAAATCCCCCACCCTGTACATTCGAAAAAATATATTCAACATAAGCTTTCATTACCCCTCGCAGAGGGTAGTTCGACCCATAGTTCTCCAACAGTCCTTCAGTCTGTGCTCCGTTGTCCGACATGAAAAGAATAATCGAGTTCTCTAACATCTCTGCATCCCTCAACGCTTTCACCACTTTCCCAACCGAATCGTCCAAAGCAGCGAGCACCCCTGAAAACGGAGCATCGTATCTTATGCAACGATACTTCGAAATAACCGTAATATAAATATACCGAGCAATAGTGAAGTTTGTAGGAGTTAAAAGGGGTTGGAGAATAAAAGAAGTGATAGAAATTTGCCTGCCAAGGACATTCTTCGATACTAGATCGCCAGTCAACCTCCAATCTAGTCGTCGCTACGAATTCCTCGTTTAAACTTCTCTCTCTTCTTTTCCATTTTCTGGTCAGGCATGCGCGCTAGAGGACTTCATAATTGCTCGGTACACCTATAATACAGTCAACGCATGAGAAGAAGAGTGCAATCTAACTGTGTACGTTATAAACCTGCAAACTTTCTCCTATTAAAGTCCTGGATGTATCCAAACGTGTCATTCGTTTCCTTCGCGTCGCGTACTTCCATTACAGCTTCAGCGTCGCTGGAATGAACAGCGATATGGGCCAATTGAAGATAAAGGGGCTTCTCGCGATCATGCTTCGCGATCAAACTCTCTGCCTTCTCCGTTATGAGATCGGTCATGTACCGATAATCGTGCGCTGCGGACACTTTTCCGGGAACATCGTCGTGCAAATCGTTTCCAGTTTCATTCTGCGGGGAATTAATTGTTATTAAAATATACGGTGAATATCAGTTTAGAATTTTTCTTCTTTTAAGTCTCCCTTCGAGAATGAATCGAGAATGCGAATTTTTTACGCATGGAGGCTATTCTCCGCATGGAGGAATCACATTTGCTAAAAATTTAGTTCAGCACCCAACCAGCCTTACGCCCCTCCCTCAAGGCCAGCATATTCATAAATGAAATTTTATTGCGAGGCTACAAGTAACTTCACCCGAATTTAAAAGCACGACTCACGTTCTGTCCGATGGTGTGATTGAAATACGTAATGTAACCATTGTAGTATCCGAAGAAGGTGTCAAAGCCGCGATAGGTCGGTGTGTGATAGTCACTGAAATAGCCGACGTGCCATTTCCCCACGAGATGAGTGGCGTATCCCAATTTCTGCAGATATTCTGGCAGAAGGGTGTTAGTCAAAGGTATTGCACGGGGCTCACCTGCCTTGAGGGGGAAGCCTTGCATGCCTGTAGCAAAATAATAATAACGATACGACTTTATCACGCCACAAAAAAAAGTACAGTATAGGAACAGGAAACTATTTAAAAAAAAGTGAAGAAACAAAAAGAAAGTAGGTAGTATAAAGGAGGAGATTCGACAAAGATAGATTTTTATTGCACTTTTAAAAATTCAAGATTTTCATAAAAAAATTAAAAAGTCGCGGATTTTTAGTAGCGCACAAACACGAGCTATCAACCCGGGACTTTTTAATTTGTTGATAAAGACCTCGAATTTTTACGGACCATATTAGAAGTTTGCTAGGACATGGCACATGTTTTACATATCCTGTAATTTTTTCAAGTCTATGTTTTCAAAACTATTTTTAAATACAAGTTTCAACACATCAAAATTAACATTTCTGGAAAAAGAGTATTACAGCATGATTGTATGAGTATTACAAGTGCACAATTATCACTGAAAAATTAAAAGATTCAATAATACGAAGATGGTAACACAAAAATGTGACCAATTTGTGATTATAAGATGAGTGTTAAAGTGTTAATGTACAAGCTGGACTTAAAACAGAAAATAAATGATTTAATAGTTGATAATTCAGTAAATAATTTTTATTTATAAAAGTTAACCGTTTCACTCACTCACTACCCACGGAATCATTAACAAGAGTAATAATATAGTCTCGAATAATCTATTCGAAGCAATTTGAATAATGCTTAACTGCGACCTTGGTGCACATTCATGCGGAAAGGCCTAGTTTGCTCGAGCATTGTTCGCACATTCGGTAAGAAAAGGATCAGCGTGAAAGCCGCAGCGAGTGTCGTTATCGTGGATCGCGTTGAAAGCCTACCTGTTCGAATAGGATAACGTCCAGTAAGAAAAGCTGTTCTGGATGGTGTACATATCGGCGGAACGTAATGACGCTGGAGTATCACGCCGTTGTAAGCCAGAGCATCTATATTTGGGGTAGGTATTTGATTGGCCCCATGGAAGCTCACGTCGTTCCAACCCTCGATTAAAAAATTCGAATCGTTTAGCGGTAAACAATTAAATAATCAACTGAAGACCTTGCAGTCACATCGTTACTAATTTGGAGTAAATTAGAAAAAACTGTTTATAAAATTAGTGCTTTGACTTGACATTAAAAGGAGAACACTAATTAAAAATATATATTTTCACATAATAAATAGCAGTTATTGTGTTGATAAGTTTTTATTTCTATTTTTATTTTGATTTATTTGCATTAAATCGTTGTTTTACGTATATTACACTTTTTCTTCTATATTTTATGCTGGATTGAATAAAAATCGTGAAACTATAAAATTTGACTGTAGTGAGCAGGAAACGCTGAATTTTTTGCATTTTTTTCTGCTTAAATAAATACTCGCTATTCTACGTATTTAGTAATTTATCTTTTTAAAATGGCAGTTGAAATTTCAATATTCAAATTTGTAGCGATCGATGATAATTCTGTAAAATAATTTAAACCTAATTGCTTAAAATGAAGCGAGTTCAACTTTCGATTATTAATATCTACTACTATAAGAAATAAATGGAAATTGTAAGGAGTGCAAAGAGATAAAAAGTGTGCAAGTGGAACAAGGATTACGTAATTGGGGTCAAGTTTAATGCATTCGTTGTTCTTGAATGACTCAAAGTTACGGGCACCGCTTGAAAACGCTACATCCATAAATAATGTTAGCGACTTCTCAAATCTTCGTCTAACAGCTCAGTAAACAATATTAACTAAAATTCATGTAGTGATTCATTTTCAGCCTGTTAACTTCATCGAACTTTCGGTCGTTTCTTATACAGTGTTTCAATTGATTATTGACAATAATCAAACTAATTTATTATTAATCACCAGAATGACTTAGAAAAATAATTAATTATTTCTAACTCGATATGAAATTCTAACTCAAATCTATGCAAATTAAATTATAATTTAATTGTGAATATATATGAAAATAATTATAAGCTAAAATATAATTGAAAAGTGTAACAGTCTGTACTACTTTCATTCCTTAGACAAGTTATTATTTAATCAGTCAGGAAGCGAATGGTTTCAATTACACCCGGATATTCTTAAGGTGCAGTAATTGGATGGAAATAACTTCCCACTAATATTAAGCCATAATAACATGCGTTATTCTCAACTTTCATTATATAAATGTGAAACAGCCTTACGAGATCATCTGCAACGATAACAATTATGTTTGGCCGCTGCGCCTTCGGCTGCTTCTCGGAATGCAGTTTCTCTGACAGTACATAGTATAGACACCCCGCAAGAAGAACCACGGATAACAGGAAGAGCGCGACAGCCTTCGCCATGATTATCATAATTTTTCTTTATTTAGACGACAGTCTTCATATTTTATGAAATGGCACCACCAAATGCCACTTCTCTCGCAAATAATCGTTAACTTAGGAACCGTTTAAGTCCGGATCAAGAGATTTATATCCACATGCTGAGGTTCAAAAGAAATATCCAGAGTAATTGACATCCAACGGAGTTGACCTCCAAAAAATTGGTATCTACAAGAAATGAATTTTAAAAGAATTTAAAGTCTAAGAAAATTGATGCCCCGGAAATTGATATCTAAGAAGATTGATCAATCTAAGACAATTGATATCAACGCGAATTGGTATCTAAGTAGATTGGTATCGATATCGCCGCGAATTCTAGCTAAGATATTTGAAATCCGCACGAATTGAATCTAAAGCAATTCTCAAAAATTGCTATCTAAAAGAACTTTTACATAAGGAAATAATTTACTTCAAAATTACAATCCACAGGAATTGGTTTTCATAAGAATTGCTATGCACACGAATCGAAAAAAGAAATGACATTCGCGCGAATTGAAACCAAAACAATTGGTATGTACAAAATTTAATTAAAAAACAATTGACATCCACGCGAAATGAATCCAAAACTATTGACATCCAGAGGAACTGTTACAAAAAAAATTAACAACCGCACGAATTGAAACCAAAACAATTGGTATCTACAGGAATTAAATGCAAATCAATTGATATCCACGCGAACTGAATTCAAAACAACTCACATCCACCAAGTTCTCCGTCAGCCGAAGTATATAGAAACTTTTCACAAAATTCTCAGAAAAAAAAGTAAACCTTGCACTGCACGTGGCCACAATCTCTACGCGGTGTTACCGATAAATACGAGCTACTCAAAGCCAACTGCCTTAACGACAAGAACCCTACTGCACCGTGCAATTTATACCTTGCTTGTTTTATAACACCAGTAGAGAAAGTATTACTCAGGATGGTACTATCTATCATCGCCAACAATTGGCTAACCATTCGACATGGAAGGTTACGCTACTGAGACCATTCACGGCATATCTACACTTATGTTCTTCAAGGAACCGTGCAAATACGCGGTTTCCCTGCACGTCGAAAAATACCGTGCCGGTTTAATTCCCCGATAACGCGCGCTATGTGCTTAACGTACGCGAGCACGCGCTCGAAGCGAATCCGACAGGTGCTACAAAGGGTAGGCTTGCTCAGCTGACCACGGGAACATCTTCAGCATCGTTGACAAGATGGGAGAATAACAGATCGGACGAAATTTCAGGGTTCGACCTCGGAAAATGGCAATTATTAACGTCATCTGTGACACACTTTAGTCCAAGGTCACAAGAGAGTGCACGAGGTCACTGATATGGCTCAAATTTTGCATATAATTAGTGCGCGCCTGTGAGTAATTATGTGAAACGTTTGTGAGAAACAAATGTAACGAAAATTTAAAACTTACTTCAGAAACATAAAAATGCACTAAAAGGTAAAAAATAATTTGTTCACTTATTTATTCTATGACTCTCCATTTTTTTTTATGTCAGCGCCTCATTATTTGCACTGTGTAAGTCTGGCGCCGACTTAAATGAATTAAGAGTCGTAAATTAAATAAGTGAAAAATGATTTTTTACTTTTTAGTGCATTCGTATTTTTTGGAAGTCGGTTTAATTTTTCTTCAAATTTCTTTATTTTATACTTTTTTAGTTACTTACGTTATAAACTACAATTATGGAAAGAAATATGGGTAGACCTACACAAAGAGCTGCTCGTAAAAAAAGAAATGGGTTCTACACGTCACAGCGTGGAAATACTTTAAAATGCGAGAATACATGAAATGCAAATTATGTGATAAGTCGAAGTTTTAATTAACCATTATCACCCTCCTTCGAATAAAAAAAACATCATCAAAATTGGTCCATATGCTGAGGAGTTATGTCGAGACAAAAATAAAAAAAAAACATACATACGGGTTGAATCTATAACTTCCTCCTTTTTGAAATCGGTTAAAAATGGAGTTAAAAGCCAAACCCAAACCAACTACCGATTACAGGTTTTCGCGAATATCTCGAAATTTAAAGCCGAGCGACGACGATATGTACAGGAAAAAGTTGTTCAGCATGCTAACCTTGGCAACATATTCCAAGGTCGTCGAAATCGGTGAGAACTGTGATTTTATAAATAATTACCGGAAAATTAATCGAGGTGGTTGCTTTATAAACAACTTCAATATGAAGTCATAAAGAAGTTATGAAATATATAGTCACATGGCATGCAAACGTTATGCACTTCCTTTGGTAGTTTTTCTACAGAAAACGCTTTTGTAGCTCCAAAATTAGATTTCCGCTACTTCGCTGAGGCGGTGTTTGTTTAAGATCGAAAGATTGAATAAATGTTCCATTAGCGTTTTTAGATACCTGTTATTCCAATCTATAATTAAAGATCTCCTAATTATACGGCTTTCACGACCGTGTATACCAAATAAAGCTAAATTACTTAAGTTTCTCCCACGATAATGAATCAAGAGCATAAATTTTACGCACACGCGGTAACAGCAGATAAAGCGTTAAGGTATAATATTTGAAGATTATTAAAAATGTTTACAGGTGTAACAAATTTCGAAGTTGAAAACATGTTGAGATACCTACCTCGCAATGTGTTCATTTATACTCCTTCATACTTATTATGTTAATAACGGAAGAAATCAATTTATACAATCGCAGTTAAATAATTTCAGTGGTATTTTGTAGATGCATTTCTACTCTTATGAAAGATATACCCTTTAAAGTTATTTACATTACAAAATTCTGCGGCACTCTTTTATGTATCATTAATTAAGTTATTAAATTAATTGGGCCTCTGTAATTTTGAAGGTGCAGCAGAACGGTATTTTAATATCGTTTAATACACCTATGAGTATACACGGCGGCAATAAAGAATTACCTATACTGATAAGATATCTGACAATTAAAACTTGCAGCAATTACATCACCGTTTATCTATAATCGGCATTAAAGTGTAAGATAATAATGATTGCAGAAATCTTAAGTTTGACGATTGAAGACGATTTTAAACGTTGCAAGATGTCTGAGCAGGTATTTCGCGTGTTTTAATTAGAAACTCGACTCGTCTAGAATAATGAAAATATAATTAATAAATGAAACTTAAATCATCGACAGCTTCCTGCTAAAAATGTACAACTAAACATTTTTTCTTATCGATCATTTTAATGCTTCTATAATTTATACAGTAAGTTGAATGTTTGCTTTCACTTAATTTTAATTGATAATTTCGAAGATCCAAATTACGATGAAACCTTTAAGTGAATAAATAAATTGTTGTACTTCGGAGCTATTTTATGTACACTGCATAGAAGAAACAACATTCTATGTTTTAAATTGCACGTATACTTAAACATTGTAAAATTTCCTTACGTTTATAAACATTGTAAAATTTCCTTACATTTATAAATCTACTTTACATTTCTACATTGCAGAAACTATAAACCGTTCTTAAAATTGAGAAAAAAATACAATATTTTTTGCATATATGTGTCTAACTAATGAAATTGGGCGTTAGTTCTCGTCTTAGCAGATGTATCATATTTATCGTGCTCAATTTATCCGATTCTTTTTCAATTTAATTAACAGTAATACAATGTGTAATAACTGCTGACAACTAATATTAAATTCTGTTACATATTGTGTTTGAAAAAGCATATGGTGGTCAATTATGCATGAGCACCTACGATATTTTGAATTGTAAGATACTTAAAACAAAAATGAAGCAATGTGTCATTATAATTAACGACTTTTAAAATATTACCTGTTATTAGATACAATTTATGGTAAAAGAATAATGTAATTTACAATAATTGAAGGGTAAGGGAAAAAACAGATAATGTCCATTTTTCGTGATTTTGTAATTCATAGCATACTAGCTTTACTACTCGGATTTACCCGAAATTTCGATTCTGATTTTATAAAAAAAATTTGTGAAAATAGTCACATTCATCTGGATTAGTCAAGCATAATGAGCTTAGGCACATTTCGTGATCCCAGAGTTTATCGTGCGAAAGTTTTTGGCCACAGACGAGCACACAAACATAGAAGCTGTCTGCTTTATATATTAAGATTTGGTTGGTAGCAACTCGGACTATAGAACTGTCGAATCACAAAGGGGTAAAGTTCAAATAGCCCCGTAAGATAACGCTAAAGATTTGATATACTAGTTAGAAACAGGAATTGTCACTCTGCACTGAAACAAAATAAGGAATATTCTCACTCTTTGCCTTAGCATAAGCTTCAGTCAAGGTAAAACAAGAAATTATTTAAGAAGAAAATTAAATTCATTGAACCTTGTTTCTTTACTGATGGACTAAAGTATTAAAACTTAATTTTCTCGATAAAGCTGTTTTGTGACATTCACGAATACACATTTTGTGAATACACCAGATGATGAACGAAGAGATTTTACTAAAAATCTATGGACATCCCTAAAACAGCACGTCTTTATAGCAATAAATTTTGAAAATTATCACTATTTTAATGTGTCGCAACACGCAAATATATTAATGCTATAATTCATCCGGAAAGTCGTCAACTTCGATGGCACATTTGACTTCAAATTGTGGAGATCTAGAGCACCATTTAAATAGCCCAAGGAGACCTCTCTATCTAAGCAAGAGTACACGATGAAAAATTGCTCGTGCACACTTCATAAGCTGTCTTAGATCATGCTAGACACGCGTGAGACAATATCCATCGGTTTACTTTGCAAATTTTAAACTCGTTAAACTAAAGACCCCAATAACTTAAGTTGCGGCAAGTAATATGAGCATTCTCCGTTAAAATACTTTCCTGGAAGACCACCTAAATTGCTTATTCGTTTGAATTACGAAGCAAGGTCGGCAAAATCGTTAACTATATCGTAGATATGAACTCGTTTATTTCAATTTACACCTCGCTAATCCCCATCCCTCGCCATAATTTATCAGTCGAGCCGAAGCGTTTCGAGCCATATTTCTGCATTTTCCAACTTGAACGTAGACGACCAATTAAACATATCAACACTACTTTGCCGGAACCGACATCACCACATATTTCACCGCTTCTTCCATGTATTCATAGGAACCCTAAATTCTAGTGACTTAAAAGGGGAACCCTATTTTTGGGACTGGAAACACAGCAAAATTTGAGAATTCTTTTTGAAGAAACTGGTGATTCGATTCATCTGAAATTTGGACCATATTTGTGTGCATCTTTGAAGAAGTGGCAGTTTTTTTATTAAGTAAACCAGCATAGGATAAATATAATTATTGAGGAGTGTGGTGAGTTTTCAAACTGAAAAGCCTCAACCCTCAATTTTTGCTATCCAATTTTGCGCCATTTTTTTGTAACAAAAGAATAGTCGATCCTGCATAACTCCTATGTGTATGATTAAAAATTAATAAAAAAAAAACTGGGACTTCTTCAAAGATGCATAAAAACATGGTCCAAATTTCAGATGAATCGAATCGCTAGTTTCTTCGAAAAGAATTTCCAAAGTTTGCTATATTTTAGCACAAAAAATAGGATTCTCCTTAACGCTCGCCTAGCGGACACGTGGGTCCATTTTGACCCACGCTATCAAATTACATATATTACTTACGGCACTGTGAATACAAAATGGACCAAAGGTTAAACTACAGGTCTTCTTATCGTACCAAACGTCTGTACCAAGATATAACATAAACAAAACGAAATAAAGAAAAACATTACACTAATCGAGTGTAATTAAATAAAATAGAGACAACTGCATAGAACCTATCGTGTATCATCGAACTACGTACTCGTTCCTGAAGATGGAGGGAATGTAGTCCGTGTGACGCAAGCTTCTAGTAACGCAATTCGTAAATTGCAAGTGTTATTAGCAAATTACAGATTGCACATTCTATTACCCTGTTGCTCGAAGAAATCGTGCGGCGTAATTAACTGAAATCCTCAGTGCCCCTTCGGTGCAGAGCCGGCGTGAGTTGTGTGGAATGTGCGGAGTACTCCACACTTGAGAATTTTCTCTGAACGCAATTTCCCTTCCGGAATTTAGGAAGCATTTTACCGTTTCGTATTTTTTGTTTGCGCACTACTGTTTCGTAAGCTGTTGAAACTTGATCTTCTAATTTGTACTCCCTATCCCAACTCCACACCCCGGAAGAAATTTGTACCGCCGACCCTGCTTCGGCGGAATGGTGACAATTTTAATAGGCACATTCGCCGTTCGCACAAACGTTGCACGATCAAATGAAAGTGTTCAACACCATCGACACGAAGATTATCAGAATGTGAACGCAGTACAGTAAATTGCCAACCACTGCCGCGGTGTTGGGCATGTATATCCCAGCCCCTGAATTCATCCACGGTTCCCAGGTGTTGTTCCGTCTCCTTGGATCAGCCAACCAATCGACAGGCAATTTGGTTTGCGTCACCAAAATGTCCCCATAGCTTTCCAAGTAGAGATCCAAGTCCCGGGCAACCTAAGGTAATACGTACAACACTGTTATAGACATGCCCGAGTACCCCCTTGAAATGTGAAACCTACATACTGAAAGGACAACTCGATCCTCGGGAGTTGGTTTTGAAAAATGAAGGTGAATTCTAAAATTGTGTAACAAAGTAAATAACGAGTTTTGATCAAATTTCACTGAAATCTACAGAAGGCATTTTTTACATTTTCATTACAGGTTCAGATAAAATAGTTGTAAAAGGCGACCTTCGCTATTTTCTTCGCTATCCTGAATAATTGCAATTTTTATCAAATCTAGGAAAACACGTCATCTAATAAACTAATCTTTTTAGCTTCTCGAAAAGACCCAAGTCGTTTGGACAAATTTTGAAAAAGTTATTCGCTACTGCCAACGTGTTTGCGCCACTTACCCTAGGATACGCCTCAGCGATGTTCTTCGTTTCGCATGGATCGTTGATTATGTCGAATACACATTCCGTAACGTTGCAAGTGGTGAACACGTGTCTGTTGAAGTACGTCATATTTGGTCGGCACTGGACCGTTGCATCTCGTCGTAATTGCATCATTGTACTTGGTTGCGTCACGGGACCACCCAAATGATAGGTGATACTTTGAGAGACAGAACTCTTCAGAACGAGGTCCGCGTACGGTGGATTCTCCATTGTCCTGCCTGAATCACCATAGTATCCATCGAAGTAACCGTTTTCCGCGGAGCCTAAAGTAACAAAAATTACACGCACCTTATTATTATGATAAAAAACAAGTGAAGCGTATTTGTTGATATTAATTCTACCATTATCATCATTTCGGATCGAATGCGTATCGTGTTTCACTAATTCCTTTGCAAGGCTTTTACACGAATATGTTTACGACGTTGAAATAACATTCAGCTACATGTGGGAGAAAATTTAAGGAGTAATTAGACGTTAAAATAAGTCGAAAATCAAGAACAACGAAATTGCGGTTGAGGCTTCGTTTTCTGATTATAAACGTTTAAAGTTTTGGTATGTAACGCCTGAAGCAGGCAACCGGCCCAGCGTTGTGCACGCGGAAGAAGTCATTCGAGGGGCAGAGCAGTGAGAGTCAAACCTCGGAGAAGTTGCAACAAAATTTACGGCAATCGATATGGTCGCACGATTCTACGACAATTGAGTTTCGTTGTGTAAAAGTTTCTTTCTTTTTCATACTGAAAAGAAAGTTTCAAATTTTTCATAAGATCAACCGTGTTGCAGGTTGAGAATCTTAAATTGACTTTTTAACAAAGTTCTACAGCTTTACGAGTACCTGAGCAACTTCTATTTGAAATGAATTTTTCTAGTAATGCATATATTAGTGTGTATACAGTAGTGTAGTGAGACACAGAGAGCTATTAATTTATTGACTAGGGTGGCTTTTATTTACACTTGGTGAAATATTTTTTCAAGATTTTCTTCGCGGCACTCCCCAGAATTGTTCCAAATAATATAAAAAATTTCGGGCTCAAACTTTATACAGTTTTTTTTTTTATCATTTGGAACTATTGTGAGGGGTGCCGCGAAGAAAATTCAAAAGTCGAATATAAGAACCACCCTAGTCTGCACTGTAAGAGCGAAGTAGAACGTGGTAAGCAAGGGAATAGGGACTGTATATGGTCAGACGCGCCTAGCGAACCAATGTGCCGGGAACTATATTCACGTTCCTCTAACTCTTCAAATGTGCATTATTTTAAAAATCGTGTCCAGGGAAAGTTATCCATATTCATAAGAACTTCATGACCGCGCACAAATGTTGAGGCAATATAATTTACAATTCTAGATTTACAACGTTATTTACGGTTTTAAGTGGGGCCTAAAGTCCAGAAGTTTATGTAACACGAAAGGCGTTTTCCTAGTAACGAAGAACCTTAACCGGTTAACTGTCAATGTATCATATATGATCAAACAAAAATCTGGCCAATTTTGTCAATATATCATATATGATCAAAAAAAAGTTTGGGCACGAATAATAAAAACAGCCATGCCAGTTAATAAGATAGTGATACTGCCATTAATCCATGCAGTTTTTATAATTATATTATTAGTAAAGTACCCCGTATAAATAAGAAAAATATAAAGGGTTTGACTTAAGTAACAGATATTCTATTATCGTGCAGTTAAGAATTTTCTTTTGATGGATCAAAAATCTTTACATTAGAAATTTCAAGATCACTCAGTTCCTTAATTAGGAGGATATACAGGGTGTCCCGTAACCAGTGGTACAAGCGGAAGGGTGATTTTAATATCACACAGTGCTTGCGAAATAATTGAGGCATTTGATGGAAAAAGGGCACATAGGCTTATGTGCCCTTTTTCCGTAAATCGTTTAAATCGACTCAGATATATGTTATATATATATAATATATCCAGGACATTTCTTTTCCCGCGTTTAAATTAGCTAGTTTTGTTACGTTTTGTTATGTAGCGTGATCGACATGCAGCTACATGGTCGCTGAGCGGTCGCGCTACCGCGCTGTCTATTGTCGAGTCGTGCAATACGTTTTATTTTGTGTAAGAGATGAACTATGGAAACTGAGGTGAGTATCGAATCCACAAGGAAAGTAATAGTTTTGGAAAAATTTAACAAAAATTACATATTTAACTTCTATAAAAATACTTACTTAAAACATTACATTTTTTGTTTATTTTTGTGATTCATTTTGTATTTTTATTTAAACAAAGTATAAAACATGTGTAACTAAGTAAGTAAACAAAATTATATTTAAATAAATAAACAAAGAAGCAATTTTCTACGAATTTACCACTTTTATGGAAAAAGGGCACATAAACCACTTGCATAAAACTATTAAATAAAGACACATACCATTTTCAAATCATGACTTCTGTTTACGAAACGTTTCAAGGATATGGTACTACATCCTTAAAAAAAATTGGATTTAATTGCATTACTTTTCACTAAGTTATACTATAATGAAAACTTTGAAGTCGATTTACTCGAAATGGCATTTTGGCGTATGTGCCCTTTTTCCATCAAATGCCTCAATTGAATTGCAACCGAGAGCTGTACTCCGGTACACGCGTATTTTACTAAAATTCAAAGTCAACTTTCTCGAGAACCGAGCGCGATATTAAAAAATTTTATTATTTTTTTCGACTTCATTTTTCATGTAGACTCACTACCCTTCCTCTTGTACCACTGACTACGGAACACCCTATATATTTATCGTCGATAAGTAAAATATACAACCCCACAACCATCAAAATTTCTTCGCCAATGAACTAAAAAAAATTGTACTTTCCTCTTGCCATCAAACATAACAAAGATGTTTCAGGGGAGGTAATGATAAAAAAAATATCTTTTATAACAAATTGTGCTTGAAATATATTTAAATTCAAAAGTGAAATAAAAAAGCCACTTTATGAACTTTGAATATCATACTTACAGTTAATTTGCAAGGAAATGAAGCACATGCAGACGAAATAAAAGTGTTTGAAACAGCCTTCAGCTAATAAATGTGCGTCAAAACAAGCCGTATCCACGAACGACTGCATATTTAAATTTAGAAAAATATTTCCTTTGGTGCTCGCTAGTATCGACTTAAAATATCTATTTTAATGAGTTTGCATCTAGTTAGTGTTAAGCAGTTAAGCGAACAGTAGCATTTCAACGTAGAATATTCATTTCATTCTCATTCTATTTTTAAATTTTCATTAAAAGCACAAAATGAATTTCCACATTGTCACCACTATGTAACCCATTACCTCGCAACAATTTGAATCGTCTGTAGATCGCTCCCTCGGTTTTCGATGCTTCGTCGATATTCAATAAAAGCTTGTCTCTGCCGAATCCGCGACCCTCGCTGAGGACCTGCCAGTGATCGACACCGTCGATCTCACCTAGATCCTTTAGATCGCCGCCAGCCGCGGTGTAAAGAGTCGGCAGCCAATCCGTCACGTGCAACAATTGGTTGGAAACACGCGCTGCTTTTTGCAATCTAGGCGACCATAATGCTGCTACACCCCTCACACCTCCCTCGTACAATGTGTACTTCATCTGCAACAAAGAGAAGTAAAATATCATTTATGGAAATTAATGATCGTTTGCTCGTTAAATTCCAACGACGAAGAAAGGAGTGTCTGAGGTTTTTGATAATCAGTGGAACGTGGAAGCGATAACTCAATTCTGTAAGCATTTGTTGGAAAACATAAAACGACTTAGAAGATCCAGAAATTATTTCTGGCAGAAGAAAATTATTTACTATAGACTTTAGTTGAGAAGATGAATTGGTGGATAAATGTTTTTACGATCGCATCTATTAATATTCAAACATCCTAACACTTTATATTTGTTGTATCAATTTCCATGAATTTTACGTTCCAGTCTAGTTTTTCAAGCAGAACACAACTTTCGTTTAATTGCAGTATTTTACTTTAAAATACATTGCAAATAAAATGGCACATAATTCCCGCATTATAGAGACATCATAAGAAATCCTTTAAAAAGGGACATCAAACCAGAAAAGCTTTCATGCAAGATGTAATTTTTTTTTCAGTTTTAAAACGTTATAAAAATATTAAGTTCCACGGAACGTCTGAATTTTTCTGTAATACAAAAAATGTGAATCACTTCACTTAAAAGCTGTTTCAAAATGGAGTAGCGCAGTTAGAAGAATTAGAGTACCTATGATTTTATAAGCTGAGATAACTTGATTATAATTTATAATACATAATACATAATTCTCGACATATCAGACAACAAATATAAAAGTATTAGTAAAAGTATTATTACATATATCGTCATCTTACCCCTCTCAAAGGATAATTTGATCCCCAGTTTCTGTAATTGCCTATAGGCGCTGCTCCATTATCGGTGAGAAACAGGATCAAGCAGTCCCTGAGCATCCCTTTATCGCCCAACGCGTGGAAGATGCGACCAACCGAATCGTCCAACCGCGACACCATCCCTGTCACGAAGCAATCACGTTAAATAAAATCTCCCACAAATCACGAAAAAGTGGAAGGGAAAAGTAAACTCTGCTTCTTCGAAAAGTTCTCCTCGCTCTTCAAACTTCACGTGAATATAGAGCATATTGAAATACGCAGGGAGCAATTTTTCTTCTACAGAAATTCACTCTGAGGGGATGAAATCAGCACTTAAAATTGTCGCGTGTTTTCGTTTTCCCACTCTGACTTTATTTTTCATTTGATGGTGTGATGGAGCATAAAAAATGACACCATGCTTATATTTAAAGGTTTATAAAAATAAAAAAAAAACAGATAACTTTAAGTGCTGATTTCACCCTTTCAGAGTGAATTTTCGTAGAAAAAAGTTGCTCCTTGCATATTCTAAAGTCCAATATGCTTTACACTCACGGGAGGTTTCGTTGAAAGTAGAATTTTCCGGATAGTACCGTTTCCTTGTAAGATGTGGACAAAGAAAGTTACGTCGCGAGATTTTCGTTTCCTGCTTCGCATTCTCCACTCTCTGTTCCCTTCTCTGGCGTTCACGTTTACGTACTGGCATATTTTCGACGATTCGGCTCGCGTATGTGACCGAATTCCTTGTTGTAATCTTCCGCGGGTTGTTCCACCGGCCCGTGAACCGCGAGATGCGATACCTGGAGGTAAAGGGGCCTAGGGAGCTCGTGATTCTGGATAATCCTAATCGCTTCTTCGGTGAACAAGTCCGTCGCGTATTCGCGGCTGATCCCGTGAGCCGGATCATCACCTCGGTGCATGTCGTAACCGCTCATATTCTAAGGAACGAAAGAAACGCCCCGGTCATAATAATGATGCAGCTTCGTTACGACACGTAAGAAGTATAATTAGAAAGAAGGCATCAGGTCCCACCTGATGCGTGTATCTGTAGTCGTAATAAGTAATATGGCTGTTGTAGAAGCCCAGGAAGGAATCGAAACCCCTGTGCAATGGAGTATGCTGAGGTGTGTGGTACCCCATGTGCCATTTCCCAACCAACTTCGTAGTGTACCCCAGTCCTCGTAGATATTCTGGCAAGATTTTTATGTGCAACGGAAGTCCACGTGGCTCGCCACCGGAGATTCCACCCCCCTGCATCCCTATAGAAATCATTAGGCTGTTGGGTCGCTTCAGGGTAGTACATTTGCAAAATACAGGGACTCTCGTAATGGCTCAGTGTTTCCCTAGCTTTTTTGAGTAGCGACCTCCATTTATAAAAATCAAATAACTCGCGACCCTCCTATATAAGGTAAGATAAATTTAATTAGGTCAACAGAACACATTAAAAAATAGATATTTCAGAATATAATTCTAACTTAATAATATTTATCTATTTTAACACGTATATTAAATATACTTAAAGGTATTTATCTTATTTAGTGCGATGGTTGTGCTTGCATCAGGACGACCACCTTTCTCTTTTTTCATTTTTCAGAAATCAGTGTTACATCATTAATAGAATATTTTAATGCAGCCATATTAAAATAAATAAGTGCTAAGAATCGGCAACTAAGAATTGAAGGTCGCGACCCACAGGTTGTGAATCACTGTTTTAAGGGGTTACATACTCTTGGACATTTTAAAAAAAATGTACCTGTATATTTATAGCGATTCAGGTGTATGTAACTCCTAGGTATAAAAACACTTATTCTTCAATGCACTTACCAATACGAAGGGGGTATAGTCCAGTGAAGAAAGCTGTCCTAGAAGGTGTGCTGGATGGCAGCACGTAGTGTCTGTTCAATATGATCCCATTATACCCGAGGGCGTCGATGTTTGGGGTTGGTATCTGATTCGACCCATGAAAACCGACATCGTTCCACCCCTACGAGGTACCAAAATGCCTTTTCTCTTAGTAAGGGAGACTACAAGCGATAGGTCCATAAGCGTGATGTTGACGTTTTAATGACGTTTCTCGCAGTGAAGGGGACTGAAGTGAATGATCCATGCAATTAGGCTCAGGTGATTAACAGTTTAGAAGATATTTAATATTAAAAGATCTGCCTGCCGTCCAACCTACTTTTAAAATCGAAAATAGCCAAACCAAATAGCTGAAAAACATTTTTTTTGCATTTAGCCCGCCATTTTGCTAATTTTGAAGATAAATCAGAAATTAAAGTCCGAGCGATAGCGACAGTCGTACTGATTAAAAATCTATTTGGATTTTTAATTAAAATTTGGGTTCAGATAAGTCCTAACAGCTGAAATCGCCTTCACGAACGAAGCATGAAATTTAAACATGTCATCAAGACCGCTTTCAAAAGCATTTTAAAAGCAATAATTTTATTACTTTTGTATTTTTTATATACTGTAGAAATGTAGTTTAATATATAAAAAAGAGATTTTTTCCATTACTAGAATTGTTTTCGTCGCAATAAATTCCTGAAAATCGCTAAATTTAAGCGCGCTAAAACCACTTAAGAAAAAAGGCCCTAGTGCCAAACGTCCTGAGGGGCCATTTTTCGAAAAATGACGAGGTAATTTTCTAAAAACGAGCTAAGTGTACAAAAACAAAAAATTTAGTGTTTGAATAATATCATCCTTTTTTTTTTGAAAATGGGACCGTGGAGGCCTTCTGAGCAAGGGCCCAGGCGGCAACTGTTCATCGGGCGGCCGTTATATCCACCACTGAGCAGAAATACTCGAAATGCAATGAATAATAAAAAGAATTCGTCTCGAACGTTCCAAAATGGGGACGAATGATGCAGGTTCTCATGCAAATTCACGTTTGCACGGTGGCGCGCGGGATGATGGGGCGATTATGTAATAAAATGTTGCGCCGCGTAATGTAGTAATTGATATTACGACAGGTTCGGGAGGGGGCGAGGGATTTTTGTTTTGCGGTTACGGTGAGTCACACAAGCGCTAGCATCCTTGTTAGCCGCGGGGGCGTGGATAATTTTCGAGCTACGATAATTGCCTTAACTAAGGACAATTTCAATTCAAAACGCTTTCATACTACAGATTAATCGTAGCGAATTAAGCAAAGTAGGCAGGCATATGCCACATACGAATAGCTGTCACGTTGCATTTCCCATATTCGTGGGTCTTGACTGTGTTTTTTTTTTGCCATTTATAGTCACACTACTGTTCCTCCACAAAATATTTTAATACGAAGAACACGAAAATAACTACGCTCTATTTTAAGCAGAAGTTAACTAACTTGATAGATCGCACACAAATCTGACGGAAAATGCTCAGCATGTGATAACTCTACATATGTACGTACTCAAACATACAGGGTGTTTCGAAAAATGCTGGTTTCCTTGGTGATTGGTATCCCAAAAGTGAAATTCAAAAAGGTGCAATATTCGGTGATCGAGGTGGCCATTTACAAAATCAACCCTTAACTGGTGACGTTCCATTTTGTGACATAAACGGTGACGTGGAGTCTCACAGACACCTCTTTAATAATTTGGAAATAAATCTAAATTTATCTTTAACTTTAAATTTATCTTTATGTTTTGTTCAAAGAAACTGAAAATTTTCTACATGCTACGACATAATATTGTAAAACAAGATCGAATGAGAAGAAGGAAAATGTAGGAAAAACAATTCCGCAGGAGTCTTCCAGACTCCACGTCGCCGATTAAGAGTTGTGTTATTACTTTCATTCCCATGATAAATTTTACAGCTAAAATTGCCAAAATTAAGATAACTTTTACAACTTTAATGGTACTTGTCTTATGACATATACGTTTTCGATTGCATATAAACAGGCCTTCGTTTACTTCATTTCACCCTTTTGAATCTCCAACCACCCCCCTCAAGAAACCATTCTTTCCAAGACACCTTGTGCTATCATCGCATTAATATGCCATCCACAAAGTGACACAGTTTATATTCTCTACTTTCACAACGAAAGCAAACTGCGTGTTTTATGTATGCCCTAGATAATATTTTCGAATACTTAAGCCAATTTCAATAGAAATTGTCTCCGACAGGGACGTCCGGCGACTTTTTTTCATTGGGGAGGGGGCAACTTTGGAATGACAGTAAAGGAAAATATACTTCTCTTGCCTTTTTTAACCCATTTTATAGTACCAATTTAATTAAGAATTTAAAGCCGAAGTTTAAAAATATTCCCTTTATTACTATAAACTTAATAAAGATCAGTTCTGAAAAATAAGCAATTTTTTTCTCAAAAGCCAGAGGGGCAACTGCCTTTTTTGCACCCCCCTCCGCCCATGGTCCCCGAGCAATTAGAAAATCCCTCTGTCACACAGCATGTACACCGTGCTAAGCAGTCGAGGCTCGATTCCTCATTAAAATATTTCTGATGATCTTACCAAATCGTCGGCCACGAACACAACGATGTGAGGTGCCGTTTCGTACAGGCCAACGGCGTGGCCGGCGCACAAGGCGAAGAACAAGAAGCGTGCACTTAACCGACGCATGTTTCACACGCGAGAAAAATCAGGATCAGAATGGTACGCGATAAGATTTCAATAGGAGGGACTGTAAAAAAACGAAGAAATAGTGGAGCACGATGGAATACTTCCTCTTGGGCACTATTCAGACGCGGATTCGCGGAGAAGCGCCGTTAGAACATTGCGCGCGATGTTTATCGGCGGGCTCCTACGGAATACATGAGGAATGAGGAACGGAAATAAACACGTTTATATAGTCCACCCACGAGCAGGCATCTCATGAATGGACCCCACGAGAGAGTAGGGAAAATACACTAATAATTATGGTAATAAAGGAGGTACGTGTTTCAACTAGGTTGCTTCTCGTCTTACGTGCTGTCTTCCGTACTTATGTAATTGACTATCTGCGTACGAGCCGTGTGTGGTATGATTTTTTGGGTCCAACCGGCGTATTTTAACAGGGCAGACTTCCGAAATTATTTGCGACTATCGCTGTTGGAACTTTTTGGGAATTTGACGATATCGAAGAATTGACTTCTGTCGATGCTTTCCCGAGGAAAATTTTCTGCTGCATCGCGTGGAGTAGTCAGATTTTCTGCTAGACCCTTAATTTTGGAAATAAAATAGATATCTGCAAAAGTAGGGGGATTTCGGGTGTTCTTTTCCCTTTGACCGTTATTTAAATATATTTAAATGTTCATAATGCACTAATAACGTATATCGTTGTATTCGGAAGGGTTCATATAATAATTTGACGGAACAATAAACCAAATATCTATTAATGTTTCGACACAAAAAATGGTCAAAGTTGAAAATTTGCAGTTTTTTCAAAATCGAATTTTTCAAAAACAGAGGGTGATGGCGATAAACGGATGAAACGGCTATTGAGTGTTACAAGTCCAAATGGCTTTCGAACTGTATAATCGTGTAGCTGGCGAAAGATAACAGATCACACTTGGATCGTTAAGGAATTGTTTTTAGTAGGTATCCCAGACAGCATACGACATCTTAAAAATGTCCATTTTACGTCCCTGTTTTACGTTTGAATATCTGAACGTTCCTGATTTGTAACAAAGATATATTTAAGATGTCTGAGATAAGATATCATAAAAATGTCTGTAAAAGATTTCTTAAAGATGTCTGACAAAAAATTCTTAAAGATTTCTGAAAAAGATTTCTTAAAGATGTCGTCTCGACTAAAAGATTTATGAGAAAAGATGATGCATTGGTGTCTTCTACTTCGAATCACATCAGCCTCTATGAAATTTCCATTGCCACATCAAATTGCTCAAATCCCACTGTTATTAAAACATGATAATTGATTAAATTGTTCAAATAAGAATTTAAGTATTTCTTAGGCACCTGAAGCAGTGTTGAAATTCCCTTTTTAATTTGCAATTTGAACAAAAAATGCTCAACCTCACAAATACCTCTAAAACTTGTACTCTTATTCTTGGAAAAAGGCAAATACATGCCTTACATTTAATTAAAATACGTTATATCGATAAGAGTAACTGATATGAGCACTCCAAAAGTACTTAATTATGAAAATTCCGACTATCTTTGACTCGCGGCTTAATATTTGTGTGTTTGTTCCGTTCCATCGAAATAAGATAAATACATGATATAATATACGCTGACTTTGTGCGAAATAAGATAAATGCATGATATAATATACGTTGACTTTCTGCGAAATAATATCGTAATTTTTTAAAAAAACAAAAAGACACACGTACAATTAAAAAGGTACTTGCAGATAATGCTCGCATTACTGCAGTAGGATTTGCCGTAATACAGGCAAAAACCTATATTCATTCAATATTTTCAGTACGGTAAATGTGTTAAATTTTTCAACCGATAATTACCAATCTACAGAATAATTACTATGCGCTATGAAATTCAAATATCCAATAGTGTATTACCTACTCATTTGAAACATAAAAGTAAATGCTGATTATTTTACAAGTCAAAACTGATAACAATTTTTTCTTCAAACCGTGCGTAAAATATCGATGTGAAAAAAAATGAAACTTTCTCCCAATTTTATAATTACGGATAGATTAATAAAAACACGAATCTCTGAAGAACGAAAGAATTTTTTAACGCAAAATAATGACTAAACGAACTTGAGTTATGATAAGCAAAAATGGGAAAATATTTTAGAACTTATCTAAATAATACGACGCATCGCGATATAAATTTTTCCATACATTTACCCAAGGTTGTTTCCCTGAATATGCTATCGAATAAAATTCTAAGAAAACGCATTATGTAAAAGTCACTTTATTTTAAAGTTACAAAACTATTCTTTGTATGACAAAATTGTATTCACAAAATGTACATAAGGACATAGATCGTTCCACGGTAATTATTCACAACAGTTATATTACACCTCCTTACGCCTATAAATCACATGTTACATGGATCCCGTCGATTTATTTTAAAGTTGCAAAAAATACGCAACACGCGCGTTACTCCACGAAACTGGCCGCCCTGCGAAACTTTGTACTCGAGTTTTTCTATTGCGTTTACCTAAATCTTTGGACAACAACCAAACGTAATATTTTCAAATAAATTACTAAAATACCGCTGTATTTGTATACTTTCATTGTACTGTAGCACTGTGTTCGAAACAAATTTGAAAATCACGTTATTCGGAAAATCTGGAGAATCGTTCGATTCTGTTTCTTTCGTTCGGAACAAAAAGTTTTATATAAATCTTTGTATGGTTTTGTGATCCTGCATCTTTTCCAATGCGTGTAGATTGTCCCACCACAGTGGCAATTTATGTTTAAGGATCAACTCGAACCACGGAGTCAATGGACAATTAAGGCTGTTCACAAACTGATCGATTCCAGACCTTGGAACCCACTGAAGCTCGCTAACTTCGTCAGGGTTCGGATTCAAAGTTACATTGTCTTTCTGCATAAATAACACGTAATCTATTTCGTGTTCACCCCAGTAACCGTTCGCAGCGTGGTAGTGAATTCTTGTCAGATATAAAAAATCTGACGGTTGAACTTGCGAGGATGGAATTCCTAATTCGTAACTAAGCCTTCTCCTAGCTGCTCTACGGATTCCCAATGCCTCGTGTTCCTCAGTTTCGCCGGGAATCTCAGCCAATGGATGACTACAGCATGTATTGGTATAATAGCTTGGGAACGTTATCTACAAAGAAATAAGAATCTTCGATTAATCCGAGCATTCTACGATACAGGCGTAACGATAATTCTTCCGTGTATACGTAATTTCTACCTTATTAGCGGAGCGCTTTTGGAGTAGTAATTCTCCTTTACTATTAAAAAGGAAAACACTGAACGCTCTGTGGAGGAGCACTTGCCCGTCCGAATTAACGGTGTGACAGTCTCGCTTCGTAGCTTCGCCAAGGGGTTTGTCCGATTCGTCGACAAGGATGCAACGCTCCTCCAAAGCAGCTTCCTGCAAAGGAGCTGTTTGAGCGTTGCCGAAACTTCTCACTGTGGATGTCAGCCTTCGTGCAGCGGCGCACGCTTCCTTGATCGTCTTAGCCATCATGTCAGAGTCGGCTCCCAACGAGTAATATTCGGTGGCCAGAAATGCCGATGCCTTATATATAGGCTCCCTTTTCACAGTGGTACATACGACGCGGCGTATGTAAATGACAGGTTAAATAAATCGATGACCTTCCATGCATTCGATAATATTATAAACGGCCACATCTGCACAAGAACTTTAACTACTAGTGTGACGCCGTGCGTCGCGCAAAGAAACTTTCTTTAAAAAAAATGCGGCCACATACTTCCAATACACGCGCAACATAAAGGCTCCCCGACTCGACGTCAACGATCACCTCCCATCACCTCCTCCCGAATTGCTTGCGAATCACCACGATACACGATGCCCCCCTATATACCGTGAATACTATCAACTGTAGACCCACCAGCACTTTTTATTCTCCGAACGCTACGCATTTTCAAATCTAGGGAGCGCGATGATATAATTTTTATTGCATTCTCGTTCTTATCGGAGATCGACGATAAGTTGGCCCCTCATTGGAAAATATATCAGTTTGACGCCGACTTGCTCGCGAAAGAATTAATTACTGACTTCTATTACTTTAATTTTGCTTGGTGAAAATTTATACTGGTGTTTTGAAGTTTTCTCTTCATTAAGGCATTTTTCGGATTGGAAATGTTAATTTTTTATGTGTTTTTAATTAAAATGAAAGTACATGTTTTTGTCCCTATTACCGTGCCCTGAAAAATGCATTGTTCCTATTCCCGTGCCCCGAATAATCGTGCCTTTTTTTGAATACCGTTCCCGCGGTTAGAATATGTCTTTCAACTTTGAAATGTTGAAAACATTTTTTTACTCTACGAGAGGTGTTTGTATGTAATTTTAATATTACCTTTTCATTACAAAAGTAAAATATGCGAATATAAATTCCACTCATTCACTGTTCACTCGTTCTGAGAAACGAAAGTAAGGTTAAATTTAGCAGTTACAGAGGGAGCCGAGGACACCGAGGGCTACGGTAATATGGACAGAAATTTGAGGCTTATCCCTATTACCGTATTCGCTTTAAAAATACGAAAACGATTCAAAAGTGCTCATTTCGCTACTTTTCATAAAATTTGAACCTTTTATGATATAATAAACACTTTACATAAGTGCGACTTAGGACTCTATTATAGGATTACTATTGTCGTTTATTGAACATGTCGATCTAGATTATGAATACACTATGCCTGTTATCATGTGTCGACTAGTGGACCGACGTCGAGTCGACCAATCATTGCCGCAAGGATAGCGCATTAAAAGTGTTTATTTCTTACAATTTACACATTGTTTAACCATCAGCCAATCCGACAACCATGTCTTTCATCGGTAAATTTGAATTTGATAAATAACTAATCGTAGTAATAATGACCAACAATAATTAAGAATCACCGGCAGCGCATGACCAGAGACGGCTGACTCGGGCTGTCCCTAGAAACCAGCGAATTGACGCCAGCGGCTTCACGCACACATTGCCCGAGTCACCGATCCCTGCGCATGGCATCGAGTATACATACATACATACATACTTATATCTTGCTACAACAGCACCACTTTACGCGGGAATTGGCGGGAATTCTACCAAGAGTATCAGTGGCAGGGTGCGGTGTATTTGGTGTTTAATGACTTGAGTAGATCTTGTATCATTACTAAATTAAGTTCACAAGTTATTTCTTCAGTATCTTCTATCTATTGCGTGATACGCCGTACCCCTTCTCTGTCATTACTACGCTTTATTTTGTGATTATCATAGTCAATTTTTGTCGGCAATTGTTGTTCGTTCTGTAGTCATAGTCCACCTAATGTAATCCTTTTGAAGATCCATGAAACTTTAGATATCGTTACTCTCAATATTTCGACAACTCAGTTGTTCGAGATAGAAGTTTTTATTTTATTTATTAGAGTAAGTAGTTCAATACAAAAACATCGGTGCATTTAGAACCATTTTTACATAGTGTAAAAACTTGATTGAAACAAATTAAATGAAACGAGTTAATTGCTATATTCTTTCAGGCAAAACTGTGATTACGGTCTTGAGAAAAATGCCTCCTACCCCTCCTAAGCTCTACAAACGGCCATTCACAGTATGTATAGAAGGCAATATAGGAAGCGGTAAAACAACATTTCTAAGTCATTTTAAAAAATTTAATAATACAACAGTTTTACAAGAACCAGTAGAACTTTGGCGGGATGTAGCTGGGACAAACTTATTAGTAAGATTTCACGAACTTAAGCCTATCGGTGTAATAATATCTAATACCAAGAGAAACTTATGAATTTTGTATTTTTACTATTTAGGAATTGATGTACAGCAATCCCACACGTTACTCTTTTCTATTTCAATCGTACGTGCAGTTGACAATGCTTCAACTCCACACTCACAAAACTCCATATCCATATAAGATCATGGAAAGGTCTGTGTACAGTGCGAGATGCTTTGTAGAAAATATGAAACGTACGAAGATGTTGCATGAAGTAGAATTTGTAGTGTTGGAAGATTGGTATGACTGGTGTTTGAAAAGTGCTAATATAGAAACAGATTTAATTGGTAAGACTTTGATTGTACTAAAAGTCAAGCGTCGTTATTTTATGTTAATTATCATTTTTCCCTTGAATCAGTATATTTGAGAACCTCTCCGGAAATTGTATATCAAAGGATGAAGGCAAGAGCAAGAAAGGAAGAAAATTTTGTCTCGTTGGAGTATCTAAAGCAAATTCATGACATTCACGACGAATGGCTTTATCATCGAACCTTATTCGATATACCAGCACCAGTTTTAGTATTGAACGGAGACAAGAGTCTCGATGAAATGCTAGACGAATTTGAGAATTGTAAGAATATGATATTTGGTAAGAGGAAAGAGGAAAAGACTGAAGGGAAAAAGGTAGGGGACGCACTCTCACCACGTTCTGTGTCAGAAATTAAAACAGGTGTATCGGAGTGACTAATAAAATAGTATTCTGGAATATGGTTCGATCTATGCAGGTATGCTGACTCACGTTTTTAGAATGGTATTTGACGAATGTGTAATTTTTCAGTTGTTTATATATATATCATTCAATTTAAAGTATTTTTGTAATTTAAGTTCTGTATATATATAAATATGTAAGTAATATAGTATCGGATACGAGTTCTATAAAACATTCTTTATTCAATAAAATCTGATTATTCACATAACTGCGTCTGTTTTCTATTTAATATGTTTTGTCTTTATGGGGTACAATAAAATGTAAGATTCAAGGAATAACGTTAGAGGTTTTTAAAGATAACATTAATTATAATGAACCTTGGTAAAGAATCAGTCGGTCAGCCGTCTCTACAATTCTTACGATGTTCGGATAATGTTATCTGCCTCTGTTCTTATCTGTTACTAACGGCCGCAGCGATCAGCAGAGCGGCGATATACAAGATGTTTAAATAGTACGTATTCAAATAATATCTTACAAAAATAAAAGAATTACATTTACATTTTGTTTATGTAGGAATTGAATTCTTTTATTATTAAACGTGCGATATAGTTTTTTAGCGCCCCCTTCGGCTGGTGCCCTTATGCGACGCATAACTTGCATAATACGTACTGCGTGTACGCGATGTAGTAAAAAAAACGTATATTTCAACTTTCGTCCTGGAATCGGCAAAAAGGAAGTTTTTGCGTGTATAATCCCACACAGCACAACGTTGTGCTGTGTGGGATTGCCTCCAGTAGACATTCGCGCAGGGTGGTCCGGTGCGTTTGAACGCTAATAAGCACCGTACGTTAAAATAATAATGAATTTATGAATCGTGTATCGAGGACAGTTCGAAAAGTGACAGAATGAGGCTTCAAGCAGTGATGGTCTCGGGGACGCGTTTTCTCGCGCATGTGCGAAATTTGCAGTACCGTATCTATGTCTCCAACACCATCACTGGTTTCAAGGCATTCTGTAAGAGGCATTGGTGGTATATTCGAATCGAACTACATATTTAGTGATTCTCCAGAGTCCAGGGAGTGATCAGAACAACCTGTATCATCGCTGATTGATTGCCGCCATTTGTGGTAAAAGCGGAAGTAGACAGAGAAACAAAACTGTAAAACAGAAAGAGATTTAATGAATATTTAAGTTATGTTATTTCCGGGTTTGCCACAAATGGCTGCGATTACACCGATCACTCCTTGGAGGTGAGCTAGCCGATAAATGTAGGAAAGACATAGTAGCCAATACATATCGAGAGTCGTATCGTGTTAGAAGATACTTTATGTTTATCCGTTATTGGAGGTTTCGAATAACACGATTTATCGTTATTCCAAACATCACGGATAAATAAATTTATTTGAAGTGCATTTATTTGACGGCGAAAGATAATTTTTTTTTCGAAGTCCGACTGTTTACTGGCGACGCTTCGATCGATTCGGACCATAAAAAAAAGACGAGACGGCCCTCTTAAGTGGAACTCTTACGAAAAGAGACTAATCGTTCTGCGCAGTCGTATTCTTGGCAAGTCCATAATACGTTCATTAGATAACCAACTTCTGCACTGTTTGTGTTAGCTTGTTTCCAATCAAGAAATATTTGATAAATTACCTGAAACCAAAATATTAATACGCGAGAAAGTATAAGCATCGATCAGATATAATTTGTTATGTTTACCTCACTTATTCCTCGGACCCTATAATTTTCTTCAAATTGTTCAATTTGACCATCTGAATATAACAACCTTCTGGCAACGTCCCTCCAACCGTGTCCAATGTGAGTCTTTACAACAAATATATCTTCAAAAGTGATTTCGTCGGTGCAAGCGCATAAGCGCTCTACTTCCGCGGGCATCTGTCGAATCTCTGACTTTGACCACGATTCCTCCGATGCCGACGGTGTGGCACCGGCACCTTTCGTGCCAAACTGATTAACGTTGCAAATATAACTAGTTCTCGCACCAATTTTCACTCCATTTGAATTAACTATATTGTAATTCACAACGTTAGTACCTTGAGCTGTAAAACACAGAATTAACATCGTCCTACACAAACAAACGACATTCGAGAATTTGCACTTACAATACTTGAACTGCTTGGATTTCGTTTTTGTTTTAACATTCGGTTTTTTATGTTCTTTCGGTGGGGTCGTGGAATATTTCGTATCGTCCGAGTTTTCCTCTGTCGCGGAAGTAGGAACGTTTATGGGTACTGCACCGTTTGACACGGGCGTCTTTTCTTCCGATGGCGTCACATCGTTTTTGCGTTGAATTTGTGGATCTGGCGTGACAGGCGCAGATTTAGGTATGCCATTTGTTTCGCTGGTTGCCGTGTGTGGATCTAAATTGTGCGTATATCCAGTGATCTCTATCCGTGGCGGATCAGGTTTCGCATCGGTCGTTAGCATATGGAATCGACGTGATAACTTGGAAAATATCGGCATTTCCTTCAAAATTGATATTGCTCTAGCAGAAAGACCTTTCACATTGCCTCCTCCTTCCTTTTGCTAAAAGCGGCGTTAGCTTCTGCTTTGATATCCGCGAAGAAGATTTTGAAATCAAACAAAGTGTTAAACGAAACTTTGGCGAACTTGTTGAAGAGCTACCTGGCACCGATTTCAATGAGGTTTGAATGTATTGTAGAAATCAACATTTTTAACAACTTTTTCCTTTGGCAAAAATACCGGTCAACTCTAGTTTCCGAGATATTTGCAAAAAATATTTTTACTACGTTACACGCGTACAAAATGTAAGTAATTGTATAAAATGTAGAAAATGTATTCGATGTCAAAAACTCAAATACAAACT
Organism: Andrena flavipes; assembly: GCA_963971345.1. Taxonomy (NCBI): domain Eukaryota; kingdom Metazoa; phylum Arthropoda; class Insecta; order Hymenoptera; family Andrenidae; genus Andrena; species Andrena flavipes. The sequence goes on from OZ020481.1 coordinate 8,562,883, forward strand.
ATTAACCTCTACCTACCTATTGCATTGAATTTTACTAATATTTTAAATTACTTTAAAAAAAAGGAATGGAATGTAATTATAAAAAATATAAATAATTTTGATTTTTTAGTAAATTTCATATCTTTGGTGTACAAAAGATACTGGAATTTTTACATATATCATCATGGATTCTGAAGAAATTGATATAGCCTTAGCAGATTATATCTTTGGATGTAACATTCCATTTCGTATTATTACATCTTTAGGAACTTTGTTCATAAATTGAATCCAGCTTATAAAATTCAAACTCAAAAGACATTGTCGAATAATTTACTTAACACAAAATTGCAAGATTAAAAAAAATCAATAATCAGTGTGGAATCCAAAGATGCAGTTCTACTTTTAGATGGTTGGAAAAATTCATCATCCAACAATAAGTATGTTGTTGCAATTTTGAATTTAATGAACACGATATATCCATGCAGGTTATGGCTGTCCATAGTCCTGCAACGTTTTTTCAAATATTATTTTATACAGTAAAATACATGAACGTAATAAAGTTAAGGTATTTACTACGTCTTATTCTACTCATAGGGAATTCACGTACAGGCTTGCATGTGCACGTAATATTTATTGGAGGAGTATAAAGATGAACGACAGATATCGCCCGACAACCACTACTAACGCATACGCTGCCACGGACGCACAATTATAAGCAGAATTTACTGTAGTGGTAGCGACAGGTTTTTGCGAATATATCGGAAACTAGGGCTGGCCGCCCATTTCGACAAAGGAAAAAGTTGTTCAGAATGTTAACGTCTATAACAAATCAAACCTTATTGAAATCGGTGACAGGTAGCTCTTCGAAAAGTTTACCGAAACTTTTTATTACGATGTAAAGAAAGAAAAAATAATTCTTACGCTAACTCTCGCTGTAAAAATTAAGGAAAGCAGCAAACAGACACGATTAGTGTTATTTTGTTAATTCCTTTGTTACATGGGTTCGTGACGCTTTCGCTTTTCAATTGCATACGCCATACGGCCTCGATATAAAGAATCATAAGGAACAGTCGAAGGGAAACATTTGCGTAGCTTGTCCGATCCTAATATCCAATATTTGGTTATATACATACACTTTATACACTTTACACAGTTTACACGTTATGCACTACAGTGCACGAATGCATTCTTTATTTCTTTTCCTAAAACAATACCACAAAACCGAGCAGTCGAACTGCGTACATATGTCTCGCAAATTGTTCTTAGCAATATGTGTCAATTGCGATAACAGGTTTCTTAAGACTTTCACGTATAACAGAACGTTATTAAACGTTTATTTCGTACTAAAGAATACGCTATGCATCCTACCAACCTCGTACAACGTGTTGTGGCGTTTATGGTGGGGCAAAAATAAATATAAAACAAACACAGATAAAATAAATTCTAGTACCTATTTACAGTTAAAAAAAATACGTATGCCAGCGTAGTCCAAGGTCGTATACGCGATACTCGGTGTTCTCCCACTCTCGTTGACGTTGTCAGGGATACCGCGTGACGCTAAAGAAGCGACTATGACAGACCAGCAGCTAACCTGGCTAGCAAGTCATGGCAGCCTTCGTAGCGTCGCGCGGTCTCCTTGACAACGGAAGGCACGCTGCGCGAAAGAAAGATTGGAAGGGGAAGCAGGCGCGTGAGGGGCCCCTACGCTGAACACCGTTCAACGGCGGCCGGAGCCACAGTGATGGAAGGGGAAACGCCACAGAAGCGATGGTAATGTGTGCGTGAGACGCCACGAAGCCGATTTTCAGCTCCTCGGTGTCCACCGTAGTGACTTGAATGCATGTGACGTCACATTAGCTTCTCGATGTCGCCACGGGGCTGGCTTCGTGCTGGCGTCAATTCACGCACACATTACTACCACCGAGGAAAGTATATAAATTAATGAAAAAAAATACTTATTTGTGTAGTTGATGCCTTCAAAAGATGGACGATCACCAGGTGAAATATTAAATATTTATAAGCAACCACACGCACTGCACACAGCACCCCGAATGACGGTTACTCTGCGTTCGCGTATGTTCGTTACGGTATCCCGCCAAAACAGTACTACCAACATTGTACAATGTACAAGCGGAGCGCTGCAAGTTGCACCTCTGACGGAGATATCACAAGCTGAGATTCCTTACTCCACCGCAAGCGGCGCTGCAGTCGGAAATCTTCGCATCTTGCACCTCCCCAAACAGCACAACGTCCGGCAAAGTCCCTGGGACGTCTACAGACCGTCCCAGGGACGTCCCAGGAACGTCTTGTTACTGATCAGGACGTAAAGACAGTAACAAGACGTTCCTGGGACGGTCTATAGACGTCTCTCCCTTTGATACGAAAATAAAGATGCAATTGCCTACGCCACTGTATATGCCAGTGTTTCGCAACCTTTTCGAATCGTGAATCCCGTTCATAATATTCAAATGACCTGTGCCCCCTCCCCCCATCATATAAGGTAAGGTAAATTTAATGAGGTAAAGAACGCACATTAAAAATAGGTATTTCAGAATATAATTCTAACTTAATAATATTTAATTATCTTAATTAATACATATATTAAATACACTTGAAGATATTTAATATACTTAATTATCTTATTATAGTGTAATGGTTGCGTTTCCATCTGGGTAACCAGCTTTTCCTTTTTTCTGATTTACATGACAATGTAATCATATTAAAATAAAAGTGTTATGAATAAAAATTGTCAATTAAAAATAATCGCGGCGACCCCACAGAAAGCTCCGCGACCCACCGGTTGGGAACCACTGGTAATCAACGTCAAACAAACTGCAGCTAAGTTCATGCAGTTTGTTCCGTCACAGTGTGGAGGTGGTAATTGTTTGTTGTTCCTGACAAATATTTAGCAATTATTGGGACTGCGAACACGTTAATCGTTTTTAAACCGAGGAAACTCTGTGATACATTTTGTAGAATATCGTTAGGGTAAGTAGATGAAACGGATCCCTAGGGCGCCAATAACTTCGTTCTAACCTGTGTCGTTCAGTGGGAACAGAAGCAATTAATATTTAATAATGTGAAGACATGGGCGTTCGGAGGGGCAGTTGCCCTCCCCCCACCCTGGCTTTTGAGAAAAGATTGCTTATTTTTAAAATCTGATCTTTATTAAGTTTATACTAAAAAAGTGAATATTTCTAAATTTCGGATGTAAATTTTTAATTAAATTGGCACTACAAAATGAGTTCAAAAAAGTAAACTCGTGTTTTCATTACAATATTTTTCTTCTCCATCACCTCAAAGTTACCCCCTCCTGGAATAAAGTCTGCAAACACCCTTGTGTGAAGATAAAATGACATTTGCCTAGATGTGCGCGGCTTGGAAGTCAAATACTTGGCGTGACCAGGTTAAGGTGTTGATGAATAAGAATTATTTAAAAATACAAAATAATGAAAGTGTATTCGTATTGACAGAGTTTTAAATTGACAAATTATGTAAAAGCTTGCGAGAGGAAAGGTATCGGTTTCGATGAATGATCTTACAATTATTTTAAAACTTGATATAATGAAAAAGTACGCATATTGTCCAAGTTTTAAATTGATTAAATTGACAAATTATCCGAAAGCCTGCGAGAGGGAAGGTATGGGTATTAATGATCTGAGAATACCTTGCCTGGCCACGCCAAGTATTTGACTTCCAGGATGCGGACATCTAAGCAAATGTCTAGAGGTTACATTTTATCTTCACATTATTAAAATGTCCGTGATTATTACAAAGCACCTTTATGTACTTGCAGCTCATTTTGATTTCACATTTTTTTTGTAATGTAATTCTTATTATCTTCTATTTTCTTTCTAGACTTTTTCACGTACTTGGCGTCATTTTTTTACTTTTTCGAAGTTTTTTATGGGTTAATATTGATTACATTTCATTTTCACGATAGTTTGCAACTGTTTCTCTTTTTGCGATTGTATGCTTAAAGGCTGCCGCGCATCATTGGCGAAGCGCGGCGATATGAATTAGGGCTGGAACTATTCGAATAATTTGATATTCGAATATTTTACAAATATTCGTATGCTACGAATAAACTTCGAATATTTGAGTATTGGAATGTTATTATTCGAATATTTAAGTTTTCGAATAGTATGGTGTGAATAATAAATAAAGTTCTTTAGTTTGTCAGGGTGAAATCCTTGTCAGCTAATTTTCACCCTAATAAAGATAATACTTAAATATTCGAATTATATTCGCCAAATAATTGAGCACCTGAAGTATTCGAAAATTCGAATACCGAAAAATTCGATAAATAGTCCCAGCCCTAATACGAAGAGAAAAGTTTATAAACACTCGATGACCGAAGCGCAGCGACAATTAATTAATTATTATTAATTTCTTCGATTTGCCGCGCTCCGCCGAAATGCGCGACGGCCTTAGTATTCCTTTGAATTTGGATTTTAGCGAAGAGCATATATCGTAATGTAATTCTGAACTCATATAAATAAATTGATTTGTAACGCCGATTATTCCTTTCAAGAACATAAAAATGCCATGCTGGTATTATGAGAAGAAGGAGCTACGAAACACACCGTCGATCCAGGATGGGATTGATTACGAGACCGAATGTAGATATAGGAAGGAAGGTGCCCGTTTCATAATTGACACGGGCACGAAAATGGATCTAGGGTACAATACGATGGCAACTGGTGTCGTTTACTTTCATAGGTTTTACATGTTCCACTCGTTTAAGAACTTCCCACGATATGTACGTATCCTTGTTTTTGTTAATTAAGGGGGGAGCTCTATTTGGGACGCTTGGAATAACGTGATTCTTGGGAATCTTTTTCGAAGAAACTATTAAGCGGATCTTTCCCAAACTTTCAGGGTATTTTAGCTCACATTCAAACAATAAAAATTAATTTTCACGTTACAAAGTGTTCGGTACTCGGTTAGGACTCGCGCGCCGGAGTTACAAATTGACAATTGTAATGGTGGCTCCATTTCTTCCCTGAAATAAAAAAATCAAGGATTTTCTTATTTCTAGTTTAATTACATTGTCGATGAACCTAAGACATTGATAAATAAATTGAATTGAACAACTCTTTTTCCATAAATAGTACGAAATATCTTGGGGCAGAATCGTAACTTTTTCTTTAAAGTCCCACCAATTTTCCAACTTTTAAATTACAATATAATTATACTATAAATAAGAAAATCCTTGGATTTTTTATTTCAGAGAAGAAATAAGACCACCATTATAATCGCCAATTAGCAACTCCGGCGCGCGAGTCCTAACGACCGTGTTCATATATCTCCATATCTACCGAACACTTTGTAACGTAAAAATTAATTTATATTGTTCGAATGTAAACTAAAATACCCTGAAAGTTTGAAAAAGATCAGCTTAACAGTTTCTTAGAAAAAAAAGTTCCCAAGAATCTACCTAAATAGGGCTCCCCCCTTAATGTTAATTAAGTTTCGTTGCTGTTAATTAAATACACTTGTATTTTATATCTTTATTGTCACCCAGGTGACTGCATGCTGTTGTTTGTTCCTGGCAGGTAAAGTAGAGGAAACTCCAAAGAAATGTAAAGACATTATTAAGACTGCGAAAACTTTGTTGACCGAACAGAAGTTCATGACTTTCGGGGAGGATCCCAAAGTAGGTTTAACATCATTAAAATAACAATTGATCGATATCAAAACAATATTCTCATCGATCTGTTTTATATAGGAAGAGGTGATGACGTTAGAGAGAATTTTGTTACAAACTATCAAATTTGATTTGCAAGTCGAGCATCCGTACAGTTACTTGTTAAAATATGCGAAATGCCTTAAAGGTAGGTAATTGTGCATTCTCTGTACGATACTGATTAATATTACACACTGAAAATTCTTACGATATATTATACAGGTGATAAGAACAAATTACAAAAGATGGTTCAAATGGCTTGGACATTTGTTAACGACAGGTAACGACGACAGCATTATTCATAAATTTACTAAAGCAGAATATACGATCTCCACTCTTTCTTACAGTTTATGCACAACGTTATCGCTGCAGTGGGAACCCGAAATAATAGCTGTCGCTCTAATGTACTTGGCGGGAAAGCTTAGTAAATTCGAAGTAGTGGATTGGAATGGAAGGCAGACTAAACATTTACGTTGGTGGGACATGTTTGTCGAGGATGTCACCATGGACCTTCTAGAAGGTTCCCATTTTCTTAATACCTCTGTTTATACGCGCGTACTTACATTTATAATGCTTACTAATACTTCACACCTTTCCTTTAGATATATGTCACCAAGTACTAGATTTATATTCACAAGCGAATAACTCAAAGACACCAGATTCACCACCGATGACCCCCTCCAATGAACCATGCAGGGGGGATCGAGGTGTAACAGCGCCTCCCGTCGAATCTGCATCCACCACGCCAAATGGTATTTAAATAAGTTGATATTTCGCTAGTAGAATAAGTACGAGATATTTTACTTCTTCGTGCATCAACGCTACTTTATAGCTACCCCGGGGAAGTCTACCAAGGTTGACGTAACTCCAGTCTCCGCAAATGGATGCCCAACCGCAGACGCTACAGACGCAATGAAACCGATCGAGGTGCCTCCGCACTTTCCAACGTATCCAGCTCCTGGGTTCGCACCTAACAACACCAACTATCCGCCAGCATTTCCTCCAACAAATGTTTCCGTACCTCCGCCCCCCGTCAACGCAATGAACCACATCGTCCCACCTATGCACCACATCGGTTCCTCCGCTGCCATCAGACCTGCGCCGCCCACTCCTACGACAACTCAGCCACCGTTTCAACCGTACCCTTACCCCACAAACGCCTCGTACTTCCCACCGAGCAATCCGGTGCCCCCTGCGCCGCGCACGTACTATCCACCGCAACCTTAACACGCGGAAGCTTGTCGCACCGAGAATGTAATTGCTGCAGATGTAAGTGTCGTTATCGTAATTAAAGTTAGCCTTATCGAAGACTTTTATAACTGGATCCTTGTAAATATTGTAAATATGTAATCTTTGCTATCGACAATGGTATTTAATTATAAAAATTTTCTATCATTCGTGTTCGCATATTTCAATCTCGACACAGAATCGAAGCGGAAAGTCTTCGAAGCGAACGATCCAGCGCAGATTCACATATAAAGATTTCCTTTATTAAAAAAGTTCTTCCCAGTGAAGGTAACGTCGTGCACTGTGCAGTCCATCGCTGAGAATAGCTTCAAAAGCGGATCAGCGGACAGAGAATCGAGTACAAAAGTATCTGTATATAAAATGTATAAAACCGAGGGTAGATCCATGAACTCGGCGTAGGATAATACTGAAAAGGGAAACACAATTTTGTCAATAAACTTGTACCTTAACAGAAGCCTCGTGTTATTTAAATGCCAACCTCCCGCTGCAACTCCGTAAACTATGTTCGGTTGTTCTAAGAGGGGTTCCTTTAAGCTACAAACGCTACCTCCGTTCTTCGTAGCCAACATTCTCAAGAAAGATGGCACCGTCGGTATTTTCGCAGTTCTAAAGTGCGATATGTGATGGCACGTTATGCAAATTGTCCTCTTCGCGGTTGACACGACGTCGGACATCTGATACAATTAATAAATCAAATATTTCAAACGTATCGCATATGCGAATATTCAAGATAAGAAGACTATACCGTGTCGACAAGCTTGCCGGCGAATTTCACGTCGAAGCGTGGCGATACGACGCATAAGTACGCATGGTCGTTAACTCTGTAAATCACGCACGCCTTCTTCTGCTGCTCGTCCTCCACGACGCAGACTTCTTTGGAATCCTGGCACAGGCATTCCCTGGAGAAATCTGTAATTTTATTGCCAGACCTATCATAATGAAACTTCTAAACTAGCGAATAGAAATATGGACATTACCAATTAACATTTCACCCTCGATCACGATTAGCGTGTTAATCGCAGCTGGCTTTTCTTCCAACCATCGAAGCGACAGTTCCCTGGAAGGGATGTATTACTAATTACATTTTTGAATATTTACTAAAAGAGAGGTTATGTTGATGATTGAAAGGAACTTACGATTGACGAACTGGAGTTTCACTGGGTCCATTTTCGTCCTCCTCGTCCCAAAATGCACGTGAAACTGGGAATACTACTTCGCCGAAAAAGCTTACCATTTTTTTTTATTAACAGAGTTAATCAAGATCGCCGCGGAACAATCACAGGACCACTATAATTTCTACTGCGTCTATGTACGCCGAATACTACGAGTCATTCTACCTTTTAAATTTAAAAATGGAATCCACTACGCAATTGTTATGAACAATAGTGCTTTTGCATACTGCATTCGAGTGCTCGCATAAAAGGCTCAGAACAAATAACTATCAATTAATTCAACGTAAAAGTTACGCTGCCAAATCGAAATAACTTATCCCGTTGTTTATATTTATTAGTAATCGACAGGGGCGACCGGAGAACTTTTTCCAGGGGCGGTTGGGGGGAACTTTGGGATGATGGTAAAGAAAAATATACCCCTCTTGCTATTTTAACCCATTTATATAATGCCAATTTAATCAAAGTCACGCACGGCAATTCTGGCACTAGTGGGTGCGTTTAACCGACACAACCGGTAAGCAATCGGCGAGTGATTTCATTAGGTTTTTACTTAATTTTTTTCTTTTTCTTTCAGATGATTGTAAAAGCTGCTACAAGTCACGCCAATAGGAGTTACATCGTAGAAGAGGTTAACAAGATTTCACAATAATTAATAAATACAAAAGATCGAATAAAACAAATTTCTACAATTTTAAAACTGCCTCCTTGTATCCCAAAGGAGTTTAATTCAATATTAACAATCGTTTTTTGGAAAAATCTTATAAATATCAGTTACTTTTAGGGCTGCTACGCGAGAATCTCGCCTTAAGGGGTTGGTCTACTTACTGTGACAAATAAAAATAAAAGGCTACCAGCGGCCGTGGCCGTGATGGAAAACACCGGTTCTCGTTAGATCACCGAAGTTAAGCATCACGGGGCGGGTACCGAGGAAAGATGGGAGAACCACCTTTCTCTCCAGGTTCCGCCGCTGCTGCTGGGACTCGGAGAGAGAGAGAGAGAGAGAGAGAGAGAGAGAGAGAGAGGAGGGAAAAAGTTTTTACGAACTTATTAATTACATAGTTCGTTGGGCAATATAAGCGATAAGCTGTGAACGGCCCCCTATCCTGCTTTTAAAACACAGGAAAAAATAAAAAGGCATTCCAGGCACAGATTGTGAGGAAAATAAAAAATTCAATCAATTTGCGATTTGGTAATACTTTATTTGATTGTGTTGTAAAGTTATAACTTAGCGTTATAGCTTTTTTGCGAAAGCCAGTGTACATTATTATGCCTTGTAGATGTATCTGAAATAAAAAAAGCGAATATTTTTCACAAATTATTAACATGAACTAAATGGCAAGTGTTTGAATATTTTTTGCGACATTCTACAGAAATTTTTTTACTAATTTGTTTAGAATTTACAATAAAAAACTGATATTGCGAAAAGCAACGGTCAACACCTAATAATTGTAATGTTTCATTAGATATGTATATTGTACATTTATACTTACTAGGATTTAGAGGTGGATGGAATCCATAAATATCTGGAGGTATTCCTATCGAACGCGATGGAAATGTTCTTGAAGGTCTCATCAAAGGAGGATATATATTACCTCCAAAAGGTCCTCGAATTGGGATCCACGATCCAACTATTAATGGTCTCGGTTGAAAATTCTGAGCAAAGTAATGAACGAGTTTTATATCATGGCTAAATTATCGAATTTTTATGTAAAGTACCTACTCCATAATAAATAGGAACCGGAATTCGTTCAATATAATGCTCTCGGGGAACCTCTTTTCTAGACCTATCTCCTTCTCTGTATCTGTCTGTTTTCCTCCTGTCTCGAGAATGATCTCTGGGTCGCTCTCGATGGGCTTGGTAAGATCTCTCACCCTCCTTCCGCTCTCTACTATGATCTTTCTCCCTATGTAAATAATGTAATAGTCTGGTGAAATACAATTGACAGAAACGTAATGAACGCAGATACATGAAAGTGTAATAATAGCTTTTACCTATCACTTCTGCAACTTCCTTTATTTTCATGCTTAGAATCGTCATACCTGAAACAGTGTAAAAAATTAGCAAAAAATTTAATTTCCTAAACAATTTCAGATTATACATTAACAGATTTAAAATATCAATTTTTTGTACATAGTTTACACTTATGTTTATATTGCAATACTCTGTATAAAATCCAGGCACGAACCTGGGGTGACGAGACCACGTGCGCCTAGGACTTAGACTTCGGGTTCCTGTACGACGCAAGAACGCCGAATGCCTTTTCAACGTTTTCGACTTGTCCTCTACAAATTAAAGTGTCCATATTTGCGAAACAAAAGTTGTAATAAATCTTAGCAATTTGAAATAATAAACATACCTGAATTTTCCAAATTCACAGTTACGACAGAACGATGTTCCTCGACTTCTTCTGTTTCACCTATTGCTCTCTTTATTTCTTCTCTATCAAATATCGGCTTGGATCCCTCTCCTACAGTTAAGTTTAGTAAATTTAATAATAGAAAAGCAATCGTATGTAAAAATCGGGAAAGCATTTAAGCAATTCTAGCAACTGTGACAGATCTTGAAGATATTAACGTCGCTACTCAGAAAAACCGTTTCATCCATTGTTGAAGCCTAATGTTTAATGTCTCCCCATGCCTCATCAGGTGCTGATTTTGAAGATTTAAAACATCTTCCAAGACGTGAAAATCTTCCAGTTAGTCTGCTTTTAGTAAGTAAAGCATTTGAATAAAACACTTATTTAGACATGCACACATTCCCAAAACCAGGACACAAGGAGAATGCACAAAAGTTGTTTGAACTACGTTTTTGGGGGAAAAATTAATTTATATTAAAATATCTAATATTCATTGTAGCAATTAACATAACTAAAGAATAATTCTTTGTGCAAGCTCGTAAGAAAAAAATACTGTAAAAAAACCAACAAGCAAGCGATACGTTAAGCATAGCAATCTTAAAGCAAAGTAAAAAAAGTTGTGCTTACATATTGCACATTTAGCGATCAATACAGTGATCCAACGTTGTATTCCAAATTCGCTATATCCTGGACGAATCAAAAACACGTTATTAATCGATGAATAAAGTTGAAAAGATTCTTGAATATTACAGGGGACGCAGTATGAATGTAAAGTCCGGAATCTTCATGACTGTAGGAATCAGTGACAAGGATTCCGTTCTTCAAATGTAGCACTTGGTAAAGTAAAAACATGGAAATATTTATCCAGACTTCGATAATACATTTAAGCAGAAACTGAATGGATTCTAAAAAGTGGAGAGTAATGTCTCACAGAGACATTTTTACATTAGAAAGCATACAATGTTCTCAAACTTCAATTTATTGATCATGATATCTGGAAAACCCCAGAATCATCTTCCGCGTTGAACTTATTTTCCTTGATGGTACTCGACTGCTGAATGACTGAAAATTCTTAAGGAATTATAGTAAAAAATCAACACGTTACCCGCTCTTCTTTTAAGCATCACATCTTCCTTGTTGAGTATATCCCGCTTAAGTTCGTCGGTAGCTATTCTTCCAGAAATGTTTCTACGAATGTCTACTTTGATTTTGCGAAGTTCCATTGAACTAATTTTTGTGAGTTCAGGTCCTTTAAATAAGGGTGTTGTACCACTTGATGTTTCAAACCTAAAGTGCAGAATAATATTATAAATTTGATATTTTATCCAAATACAAGTTAACACTTCATAAAGAAATTTTCTGGAAATAGCCAAAAACATATTTATTTCAAATGTATTCGTCAAAAGATGACAGAAAAAAAATCTTAAAATTATTCTTTGTCTGTGAAATCCTCCAGAATGAGACACTGTGTCTACTTTAATAATTAAAGACAGTTCATACTTACTTTTTAGAAAGCACAGAAACTTTAGGTGTACAATGCTCAGAAGTTTTTCTATGTCGACTAAGTGGAGATTCGCTCCTACTCCTACATCTGTTGCATCTTCTTTCGGTAGGTGGTAAGCCCATATCACGAGCGCGTCGTATCTCATAATCCATAATCATTTTTTTTTTCAGTCTATTATGCCTGACCATTTTTTCTTGTTCGATCGCCCATTCGCGTCTACGCCGTTGCCTCTCCTCTTCCGTGCTTGCACGTAGAATCGCGTCGGTATCTTCATTACGCGAGGGCTTAGGTTTTTCATCGCGATGAGAATTCCTCGATTTATGCCGTTTCATTCCTAAATACAAGATACAACGTAGCAAAGATAGATATGTACATTAATTCGGTGTCAAAGAATTTCCTACTTGGTTAGACAATCGTAAAATTTGAATAGTTTGTACGTTATACCGAATTGTTGTAAAAGAAATTACCTTGTTATCACGCAGAATAATGGCCAACAATGAACGGAATAACCAATAAATAACAGCATAAGGATCAAACGTATGTGTATTGTTTTTAAACTTTAAAATGGAAACACTACGCACCGGCACACTGCAATCAAGTGCAGCCAACTAGAGGTGGAGAACTATCGATAGCCGACACTATCGAAATTTCTATCGATAGTCTTGTATAACTATCGATATTTTCGATAGTTCTTAATGCGCGCGAAGAACTGTTAGAACTTCTCTTGATCATGCGCCTGGTGCCATTCTGTGCCATTGAGCGCATCAACATTTCGGCGACGCATAAAGTGTGTTTCAATTCACGCATACTCCGCATGAAATTGGTGGCATCGTACGATCAAAGAGTAGGTATAATAAGAGGCGTCACTCCGGGCGGAACCTTCGAAGTCCTTGCTTAACCTTGGCATTTAAATTGGTTGTCTATTTCGAGCGGGATATGCAACACTACTCACATCAATATTCTGTATTTATTGCTTAAAAATGCTATTTAATGCCCCGAAATGAATGATATCTAAGACCGATGACGGTCAAGATGTTTAAATTTACCGCACATTTTAGTTCATAGCTTTCGCCGCTACGTGGCGATAGTACCTATTCGACGTTCCGTAATACGAAGATATGTTTCACATCTAGAATGCCAGAAGAGCGTTGGTGTAGTTGACGAGAGGTGTACTTCGTTCATAACCTGCACAAGAAAGTTTAATGAATGTTCCGATTGTTTCGTGATTGTTGTTAAGATAAGACATGCATTGTCCAAATAAACAGTAGTGCCTGAACAAAATTGTAGCAATGGCCCTGCCCCCTTCTTTCGGGCTCAGTGACATCGTGCGTTTAAATGTTGGTGGGACGAGGTATAGACTGGAAACGAGCTTTCATTACTGTTTGACAACAATAGGAACGAACTACATATATCGTCTGTAATATCCTCATCCTTACTACACGAATATAATACTATGTTTTCACAGGTTTTCAACGTCCAGACAGACACTGACATGGGTCCCAGATTCCTTTTTCACAGCTTTGTTAAGCAGTCGAATCGCCAGTTACAGAGACGAGACGGGAGCGTTGTTCATCGACAGAGATCCGAAGCTGTTCTCGATCATATTGAATTATCTGCGCACGAAGGACATCGACTTAAAGAACGTAGATCTTCGTACGTTGAGACACGAAGCTGAATATTATGGCGTTACTCCTTTGGTAAAGCGACTGATGCTGTGCGAGGATCTGACTCAATCTTCTTGCGGGGACGTACTGTTCTATGGGTATTTACCACCTCCAAGTAAGTTTCGAACGATGGTGGATAACGGTAACGATGGCGTTGAAGTTTCATGCGTGTTTTATATTTCAAAGGTATACCATTACAAGAACCTACTACCATCGCATCGAATATAGGAGATGTATCTGTTCATGGTAGAGTTTCTGGTAATGCTACTAACTCTAGAGTAGAAATACCATCCACTTCGCAGTGTACACATCCCGCGACTTCTAGCAATCACGCTAATACGGGTAACGAGAGTATGTACTATTTAATTTATATAAAAGCTGTTACCAGTATTTAACACGGATCTGCTTTAGGACAACAGAACCACAAAGGAGTGCTCGGTACTCATGTACGAAACTCCTCCCTGGATTACAGAATCCAGCAAAGAGGCTTACCACATTCACGTACTTCATCCCTAGATTTAAGACACGTTAGGAATAATTCGGCAGACTTAAATAAGTTATATAAGAACGACATAAGTTTAGTGTTCGGCCCCCAACAAGGTGAATGTATACGACTTCCCTCTCTTTCAATCTTGTCGCAGCGTCGTTAACGATTCTCTTTCCAATATAGTTTCGTCATGGGTCGATCCTTTAAGGGTTCAGATCATAAAGGCGCATCACAATTGGATCGTGATTGCTTATGCGCATTTTATAACGTGTTACCGACTTAAAGACTCAACCGGATGGCAGCATGCATTTACTAGTCCCCATATCGAATCGGTTATCGAAAGGGTCGCTATAACTTCAAAATTGAACACTAGCGTCGATGTGAAAATGGTAGCTATTTCTTACGGGAATCAAGTTAGATTGTGGAGCGTTTCAGCGAATGGGATAAAGACCAACATTGGCACGTTCAATTTAAACGTTCGCGTGGAGTATTTGTTCTTTATCGGAAGCCAATTAGTTGCTCTGTCTCCTACCGATAAAATTGGTGTGTGGCACGCCATGACGCATCATTGGCAGATACAGGATGTGGTACCTATCTTATCGTTCGACACAGCTGGCTCTTTTCTCCTACTGGGATGCAACAATGGATCCATTTACTATATTGGTAAGAAACATTCGAATTTCTATACGCGCGCTTTAATGTCTGATGTATGCGATAACATCTACGCCGATTTTCCCGTTTCAGACATGGAAAAGTTCCCTTTGAGAATGAAGGATAACGATCTGCTTGTAACTGAATTGTACCGTGATCCAAATTACGATCCCATTACAGCCATATCTGTTTATTTAACACCAAAGACATGTAAGTTTTCATATCCGTTTTTATCGTATCGAAATATTCTCTTGATAACGGTTAAGCACAAAAAAATCCAAGGTAAATAACTAATCCATGGTTCTATAACGTTGAGCATTACAGTATCTCTATTGCAGAAATACCTTTTCAAGTGACGTACACAAATAAGCGGACTAAAATGTAATTGTTAAATCTGCTTGTATCGAGGAATGTAATAACAAACGTGACTTCTGTAACGAACGTTTCTTTTTATGTTTCTCCCATGTATTTTTCTTCTTAGATTAGTCGTGCAACAATTTTTCGATTCTCTCTTTTCATTTGAAGATTTATGATCGTGAGCCTCTCATTGTTTCTTCGTTCTTGACGATATAAAGGGAACTTCTTTCGATATAGACCGCCCACACAAATAACCGATCTCTACTTGTTCAGACACAAATGTTCTACTGTCTTTCAATCATAAAGTCCAATGCTGTCTTTGAATATTAATGAGAGTTTATTATTACATTCTTTGCTTCATGATTTCGTACAACTGGATAAATAGCACAAGGCAAGTATGGGTCAATACGACAATGTTCTACAATATTCTCACATTGAAGTCACAAACCGAAACGACATGTGTTTCTCTACATTTTGTACTGCATTGAACATGACGCATTGATATGAATACTAGTGTCCCCGTACCCTTCCTCTCCAGATATAGTACATCGTTCTGCATCGAGTCAGTGCACAAATCCATATTCATGTACATACCGCTTTTAACAGCACTTTTTAATTAAGACCTCCGTTTCGTGCGTACATTTACGTGTATCGAGAAAGTAGCTGTGACTCGCGCGAGTCCCTTTAAACCCGGAATACGAACGTGATGAGAATCAATCATACGTGTTCGATCGTTTATACCGAGGAATACCAATGGAATATCCAGAGACACTTGTATTTTCTCTCTTAGTTCGCATTAAACATACACAACCCCGCTATCCTTATGCGTCCAGTTGTACTAACGCAAATTGACGATAAAACGTTTGCTTTCTATTCGCTAACATCTAAATTACACGATCGCTATGCAATTCTGCTTCTCGCGATCTCGAATTGAATATCATTATCGGAGCTTCACGCTTGCTTCTTCCATTGTACTGTATTTCACGGCAGCATCTGAGAGGGGAAGGAGAAGGAATAGACAACACGTATATCTCTGCTTGCATAGTTATTCTGTATTTTAAACAGTCCCAGATGTGTATGAGCATTACATTGTTCGTTACAAACAAATTATAGTTTCGTTATGTACATTGTAAATATTCTTTCGCACAGTTGGCACATAAGATTTCATTCCGATTCTGAAACATATACCTCTCGCTAACTAAAACAGAAATTAACAGACTGCATATACAGTGAGTAACGAAAATATTCGGACACTATTTAAAATGACATAACTTTTTTAAAATTAATCCAAATGACTTGAGTTTTTTTTTAGAAAATAGGCGGATTAGCTTGCTAAGTGACGTGTTACGGCGTTTTGAAAAAAATTGCAATTGGTCGGAATAGCGAAAAAAATAGTAAAGGTCGTTTTTTCAACTTTTTTATCCGAGTCTGTATTGAAAATTTAAAAATCCCGTTTGTGGATTTAAATAAGTTGTATACATGCTTAAAAATTCATCAAAATCGGTTAACATTGCTCTGAGCTATAAACGCTTAATTGCAATTTTTTCAAAACGACAAATCATGCCACTTAGCAAACTACTTCTTCTAGTTTCTCAGGAAAACTCAAGTAGTTTCGATTAATTGTAAAAAAGTTATGCGATTTCAAAATGTATCCGAATATTTTCACGACTCACTGTGTGTATATATATCTTTATAAATAGTCGTTTTTTTATAATTGTCACAATACAAAGCATGTATTTACGTAGGCTATCCGTTTTGAAATATATTGAACAACACATGCACAGAGGATATTCTCACAGCCATCGATATACGTAACATCAGTATCGTGTCATTTACATTTCCTGTATTAAGAAACGTAGTTTACCTTAACAACATTGAATATCTTCACTTGGAGTGGCTTAGCGTAAAGCAGTATTTTTTATACAGCTCTCTGTGGCAATTGGATTGAAATCGCATACGGCACGAAATCTGGCAGTGTGAGAGTTATAGTTCAGCATCCCGAGACCGTTGGACACGGACCGCAATTGTTCCAAACGTTTACGGTCCATCAGAGCAGCGTAACAAAAGTATGTCCACACTATACTCGCTTCTATTGTACATAATCAGTTTACCAAAATTCTGTACGTGTACGTTGAAACACACAGGTCACGTTATCAGAGAAGTATCTGGTATCAGTTTGTTCCGAATACAATCATGTCAGGAGCTGGGCTGTGAAGAGATTTCGTGGGATGATATCCACTCAGCCTGGATCAACGCCTGAAGCTAGTTTCAAAATCGTATCCTTGGAAGCGATCGAGCCTTGCATCAGTTACAACGCTGGCAATGATTTCGGTAAATATACCGTCGCAATAACAACGCAATGAACTCTTACCAGACTCCTAATCGGGACAGAAAATTAATCGCTTCGTTTCATCGTACAGGACCATTCGGGGAACAGGACGACGAACAAGTGTTCGTGCAGAAAGTAGTACCTGAAACTGACCAGCTGTTCGTACGCTTAGCATCCAATGGAAAGAGGGTTTGCGTGATCAAATCGGTGGACGGCAGTATTATAAGTTCATTTTACGTCCACGAATGCGAAGGGTCCAGCCGTATGGGCTCTAGACCCAGGCGATTTATATTCACCGGGCATTCTAATGGCACAATTCAAATGTGGGATCTCACGACAGCATTGGAGCCGTCGTTTTCTTCCGCTCAAAGTAACATGGCTATCCTTGCTACTAGAAATGATTTTATTGTCGCTTGATATGGTAACATCGGTGAATGAATACGTTGATTACAGATGTTTCTGGGGGACCTACGCCGGAAGAGCTTTGGAAACTGTTAGATCAGTGCGACTTGAGTAATAGTTATTCCTCGACTCCGTGCATAAGTCCGTGCCCTTCGCTTATATCCTCGGGTCCAAGCATAAAAACAAGCAACGTATTGTTTCTCAACCAATCGCAGAACTCCGAAGCGACACCCGGACCTAGCGAAACATAGAGGTAACGCGAAGGAGGGAGTTTCACGGAAACTTTACTGCCTGATATTCTTCTTTTTTATGCCGCAACACGTATCCAAGTCATGATTACTAGTATCCGCATTTATTTATTTATTTATTTATTTATAAATATATTTATTACGGGTTATTAACACGAAAGTCTGCAGTTACAGTTCCTAGTGTAACAATTCTTTTTAATAGCTTTGATTCCAGTAAGAACTCTACGAACAAATAGCTAAATAACGAAATGCGAAAGTGATATATTAGGTAATGAGGCGTAGTAGGGATTCTGCTGTAAGAACTGTAACGATAAAACTATAAATAAGTGTTTGATAAGGTATTACATTGCCTTTCGAATCTTAAAGGCAAGTACTTTCTCTACTTTGTCTCGAAAAATTGTACGACAGTGTAACATGATATTCGAGATACAGTGTATAATTATTTTAAACTATTCTAAGGTAGAAAAAAAGAAGTAAGAGTTTTTCAACGTTGATGATTGGTATATAATACGAGTTGAAATTTATTTATATTTAGTATTTACATATTCTATATTGCTATGTTATGAAATAAATGAGTCCATCCATGTTGTATGATTCCGTTGTTTAGTACAATTATATATAACAACAGGTTTCGTTTGGAGAAATTTACAATTTAGAGTAATGTAAATATTTATAGAAACATTTCGTTCAACAGTTCAAGGGTTTCCTCCTTTAGATGAGACTTACTTTATCATCCACAAACTGCGATTAAAGTGTAAGAAATGAAATACGTAATTTACAGGAAGCACATGATAACGAGTCGTAGACAATTTTGTCACAGGAACAGGATATTATCTCAATGTATAAATTCATATATACATATATTTCCTTATGATTTTTGCTAGGTAAACGCGTATACACACACACTTATGGCAAATATTGTAATACTGTTATAACTGTTATCTCTGTGATTCAAATAAACAATAAATGTATGTATCGCGATGTTAATTCTTACATGAATGTAAATGTAAACATGTCTCTGAATATGTAACCAGGGTATCTAGCTAAGTGACTTTAAAATAAAAGCGTTTCTACACTTGTACATTTTATCGAGAGAAAATAAGCAGTTTCCAATAGGGCGAACTTTTTATAGAAATAATCTCTTCCTACCGATTTAAAATAATGCATTATTTATTGTAACAACGTCATAATTTTGGCTTACACAGTATTTCATCAACATTTTCGTTTTAAGAAAAACTTCACCTAAATCGTTATTGGTATTTGCGATTACAGCTAGGTAAGTTTAATTAAACCCGAGGCACTACGGTGATTTCATATTAGTCCTATATCGCATGATCAGCTTGCCTATAATTATGCACCGAATGATTCTCTGTAAGGAATTAGAAATACCTCGAATTATAGATGTTGAAGTTCTTTTTCAAATCTGAACGGAAAGATCAGTAATCGAAGTCTTAATACGTAATGCACGTTGACTTATGCGGACTTATGATTTATGAGAATGCATCTACATTCGTATATTAGATAGCCTACTAAACAATATTTCACCTCAAACGGGTGGGAAACGTATTTTTGTTTAAAAGTATCATGCAATAGGATTTGCTAAAACGAAGTTAATAATCTTGAATCAGACTAGCTGTTCCCTTGTAAAAATCGTACAAAGTGTTACTGACATTATCGAAGGTGAATGACACTTCATACAAAATGCTTATGCCAAAATAAATTATTATGATACAACGTTGGGTTCGTCATTGGCGTTAGCAGGAAACACCAAGCTGCGAGGCCAATAACGAACAAGGAAAACAGTCCAGCTCTCTTTATGGGATCCCTAAACGCTACAACTTCGGATAGATCTGGGAATCCCATATGATTGCAAAATGAATGTGCCGTAAATGCCGCTGCTAAGTGTCCTATAAAACAGAAAGATGCGTGAATACGGTCTTAGATACGAACGAAAGGAAGGGAATGATAAAACGGTCATACCTGTTTTAGCGAAAAGAAAAGCTGCATATGCTCCGAACAGTGTCGTATATGCAAATTGAAAACCTGATTAACAAATATACCGTTAGGATAAAGTCGATATGTTCGTACGAGATGAGAATTGGGAACGATACCTACAAGATATAAAAAGTACGTGTTTAAGTTGCATGCCAGCTTTTACTCTGTGTATCACATGATGAAAGTGTGCCACCCCGAAAAACAAGGGGCAGACGAATATGGCAGTAGTCGGCGTGAAGCATTGCAAAAGCAATGGTAACATGCACGCTCTGAAGGTCCATTCTTCGGACAGAGGCGCGACCACTTGGTTTCTCCACCACGTTAATGTTCGTACACTTCCGAGCCAATACATGGGCTCTACAGGAAGGTAAACACAGATTTATAGAGCGATATCTTAAGCGTCTTCTTTCGACGCTTGCTACAAAATACTAACCAGTGTACAATCTCCAAAGACCATTAAAACCTTGTATGCTTAATGGCCCAAGAAATAGTATCATTGTCAGTAACAACGGTAGCACAATCGCTTGAATTAAACCTGGCCATCGCAGGCCCAATAATTCCCAAATTGTTGCCTAGAAATTATAATTTCATTTAGAAGATTCGGTAAACAGTCGATCGTACTATTCCCTCGCAAATTACCTTCTGAAACACTTTCTCATTCATTCCAAAATACAACGATGCGGGAGATATAAGGGATATAATAAAAACGCTAAAAAATCTTTTTTTTATTGTAGTAGGATGTTCCCTGGAATAAAAAGAAACTGCTCAGGTCCAATCGGGATTCCATCAATTTCAATTCGCGAGTAATCACGTCACGTTCGAGATACTATTTTCAGTTATTATTTAAAAAAAAAAAAAAAAAAGAATAAGGTAACCAACATCCCGAGTGCATCTATTTCAAGTGTGATTCAGTTCTGCGCCTTAATATTCAAATTGCGCGCCGATCAGAAAGAAAGCAATAGAACCGAATTGCCCCGGCAGAGGCGCTGGCGCGCTCTATTCTTGTCCACGGTGCGTCCCCGCGAGTGGGAGAACTCGAGAGAGAGAGTAGGTAACGTTCGCGTTCTCGGGGCGGCGTGAATACAGTTACACTTTGTTCGTGGTTCCTTGTGGTTCGTCACCGTTAAACAGGGCCGAGAGAGTGCGCCTACGGTCGCACGAAAATGGACATTTAAAGCACGATCGAGACGCGTTCCTCGGTGCCGTCGATCGGCGTTACGTACCTATTATACGCCGAACTCCATACGTAGAAGCTCGCGACGAACACCACCGATAGAGCGAGACATGATAATATCGCGGACACGCAGGATAAATCGGTATTTCGGTCCGCGGTCTCCATAACTCCATACTGATGTTGGTTGCTTGTGTCGCGATCCCACTGCGGAAGAGGGGATCGGTGTGAAGGGGGTGGGGTGGGGGGGTGGGGGGGCCAGAGCGACGGAACGAGAGGGTTCATCGAGGAAGAAGGATACCGCGCTGGGTAGGGTAGGAGGGTGGTCGGCGAGGAGAGAGGGGAAGAGCAGAAATTCATCCGATTGGCGGCGGTCTGGCACCAGTCGGCAGTCCTACCGTCAATGAGAAGATGGCCGCTGGGCTCGGTGGAAGTGTCGCCATTGTTTAGTGTTTAGTTGTTTTACCGTTTCTCGCATATAATTTTGTCGGGAAACACGTTAAAGATGCCAAGCGCCTCGTTCACATCGTCGCGCAATTACGTGCGGAGATCACGGAGAAAAGGCGCGAACAGGATCCCCCTGCCTTCGAGAACCACCTCGGGTAAGAGACCCTGCTGCATCCGGACCCTCGGTTCACTGCTCACCTGTCGTCCCTCTGCCTGGCTCTCGTTTCTTTCGCCTTCACCTACTTCGATATTCCGCCGGGTTAACCCCGTTCCACCGATACTGTCCTGCAGCCGTGCAACCGTCCGCCGACCGTACCGACATCCCTCGCCTCCTCGGTGCTCTCCTGCTCCACCGTTTACGATTTACAATGTACAATGCACAATTATACACATTCCTCCCGGACGTTAGAGAGGAGAGCAGGGACAGAGAAAGAGAGAGAGCGAGAGAGCGAGAGAGAGAGAGAGAAAGAGACAAACACCGTCGAACCCACTATACACACTGCCTACACACGTCTCCTCTCGTACGATATTCACGCACCACGGGATGGCCGAAAAACGCGGTGGCGTATCCGTGGCTCCGATGACGTTTCCCCAAACCAGCCTACCGATCACCGCTCTCGCAGCAGCCCCTTAATTTCTCTTCTAGGGGCGGGGAGGGGGGCGAGGGGGGGACATCGATCACGGCGGCGATCGCGTACTCTCCGCGATCGTCAATTTTTACCGTCGAATGTCGGCTCAAAGTCTACTTTCCTCACCCCACCTCCCCCTCTCCAACCATTTTTTTTCTCTCTTCCTGTAATTCCGATTTATTAAACATCCAGCTGTGTATGAATATTGACGCGACGGATGCCCGTGCGATTCGGGGAAACGGCCGGGGATCCCGGACGCGAGGGATCCGCAGGACCGCTTTTCCACCGATATCGCTCCGATCGACAAATTTTCCATCGAATCGTCGGGGTAGAACCGTTCCACTTTCCCGAATCGCCTCGCGTGCCTTTGGGAGCGCGATTGAAAGTGTTTTCTGCTACTTTGAAGGTGGGATTCTGCATACTCCCACTCTTAAATGTGCTTTGATAATTGCTTCTGCATACGCGTCAAAGACAAGTTCTAATTGCGTCCCATTAGCAGGCCGGGAATTATCTGTCTATTGTTTACGCGTTCTTAACACGGTATAATGTTACTTCTCAAATATTCCCTTCTTAACCTAGCATGCCTTCCGAGCAGTGGTCCATATCTTTTCTATCGTTCTGTCGCCACGACGACTAATTCTAACACTGTGTCGTAATGTATGCTTCGATCGATCATTATTCTGTTCGGTTATCGCAAAGAATATGTGCACGCATATTTAATGGAAACATTATGCATGCTTGCCGAGCGATTTTTTTAATTGTGCTTCGCAAAGTGATATGAAATAGACACGGTGACACAGAACTAGAAACTTTTGTTACACATACTTGGAAGTAGCGTTCCGTCGACAGATAATGGTACATGCAAAACATATAGCCGCTCGAACAGAAATTACAACGCGTGGAGCAGCTTGGAAGCTACTAGCTGTAATTATTGCGTTCTTTCAGCCGAGCCATGCGACTTGCCATGTTCAGCGTCAAATCAGATACCTCCTGGTGGTGGAGTTGGTGGCGGGGGAGGAGGAGGAGGAGGCGGGGGTGGGGGTGGAAGCGGCGGAAGAGGATCTTCGCCCAGTGTGTCCGGCGTTGCTGCACCATCGCCATCCCCGTCGCATTCGCACTCTTCTCCGTACGACTTGAGGCGCAAGAGTCCACCTCATCCGGACCCTGCTCCTGGCACCAGCTCCGCTCTGCCCCCGGCTGGTGGTAGTAGTATCGGCGCCACTCTCGGCTCTTCCTCCCTGCCAGCAAGAAAACGACCTAGGCGGACATGTTCATTATCCACAGACGGTACATTTGTTTATACGCGTATCGAAAACCAGACGAATGCTAAATCCAGCGAAAGGATCCATCCGAATTGATATCTATTAATCCGCAGGTACAAACACAAACACCGCCGCGCATTACCTTCAGTACGAGTTACCAGACGAAGTGCTGCTTACTATATTTAATTATCTAATGGAACAAGATCTGTGCAGAGTGTCGCAGGTTTGCAAGCGTTTCCAAGCGATCGCGAACGACACCGAACTATGGAAGTCCCTCTACCAGCAAGTTTACGAATACGATCTACCACTATTTAATCCTGCACCTTGTAAATTCGAATTCGTATCACCGGACGAGTCAGACTATCCGAATCCATGGAAAGAGAGCTTTAGACAATTATACAGAGGAGTTCACGTTAGGCCAGGATTTCAGGATCTGAAGTTCAAGGGGAGGAATCTGCCATACTTTAATACGGTTCAAGGGGCGTTAGACTACGTAGACGAATATAGAAGCAATAGCGGCTCATCGTCAAACAACAGCACAAGCACGAGCGGCCAAGGGAATTGCTGCGGGAGCAATTCCCAGTCGTCGGAGGAGGCACCTCAACATTTAGTTTTCTTACACGCTGGAATCTATAGAGGCGAGTTTCTCGTGATCGACAGCGACGTAGCATTGATCGGCGCAGCGCCCGGCAACGTGGCGGAGTCTGTTATATTAGAGCGAGAAAGCGAGTCTACGGTTATGTTCGTGGAGGGAGCGAAACGGGCATACGCCGGCCATCTCACGTTAAAATTCACCCCGGACGTTACTAGCACGGTGCCCCATCATAAACATTACTGTTTAGAAGTCGGGGAGAACTGCAGCCCCACTGTCGATCACTGCATTATCAGGAGTTCAAGCGTCGGTAAGTCTGCACACGGTTTGATGTCGCGCGATCCTTGCGCATAATAATCTACCCAGATTGGGTTCGTTTGAAATTAGAACGGTTGGTCTTTCAACTTCCCCAGTTGGAGCAGCCGTTTGCGTGTCGGGCGTAGGGGCCAATCCCGTGGTGAAGAATTGTGACATATCGGATTGCGAGAACGTTGGACTCTATGTCACCGACTACGCCCAAGGGACCTACGAGGACAACGAGATCTCTAGGAACGCGTTGGCCGGGATCTGGGTGAAGAATTACGCGAATCCGATAATGCGGAGGAATCATATCCACCACGGAAGGGACGTCGGTATATTTACGTTTGACAACGGCCTTGGCTACTTCGAGGCCAACGACATTCACAATAATCGAATAGCTGGCTTCGAGGTGAAGGCTGGTGCTAATCCGACGGTAGTACATTGCGAGATACACCACGGCCAGACCGGCGGGATTTACGTGCACGAGAACGGTTTAGGGCAGTTTATCGACAACAAGATCCACTCGAACAATTTCGCCGGTGTTTGGATCACATCGAACTCCAACCCGACAATTCGTAGGAACGAGATATACAATGGCCACCAAGGAGGGGTATACATATTCGGCGAGGGCAGAGGCTTGATAGAGCATAATAATATTTACGGGAACGCGTTGGCTGGGATACAGATCAGAACGAACTCCGATCCCATTGTCAGACACAATAAGATCCACCACGGCCAGCACGGCGGTATATACGTGCACGAGAAGGGTCAGGGCTTGATTGAGGAGAACGAGGTCTACGCGAATACTCTAGCCGGTGTCTGGATAACAACGGGTTCGACGCCGGTGTTGAGAAGGAATCGCATTCACAGCGGCAAGCAGGTCGGCGTTTATTTTTACGACAACGGCCACGGGAAACTAGAGGACAATGATATTTTCAATCATTTGTATTCAGGAGTACAAATAAGGTAACGTAACGTGTGGCAGCCGATGAATTATACGTTTTATCCAGCTTCTGGCTAACACGGTGTATATCTTTCCGCGGCATTAGGACTGGCAGCAATCCAGTGATACGTGGGAATAAAATATGGGGCGGACAGAACGGCGGCGTTCTTGTGTATAATAGCGGCTTAGGTTTACTCGAGCAAAATGAGATTTTTGATAACGCGATGGCAGGAGTTTGGATCAAAACCGACAGTAACCCTACGTTAAAGAGAAACAAGATATTCGACGGTCGGGACGGTGGAATTTGTATATTCAACGGCGGCAAGGGTGAGTCTCGCGTTTCCTTCTAAATATCAACGATAGCGTTGCAATCAAACCAGCCGTTTCTTTCCTCTTTCTTTCTCCCCGATGCAGGTGTTCTCGAGGAAAACGATATATTTCGTAACGCGCAGGCAGGCGTTCTTATATCCACTCAATCTCATCCGGTCCTGAGGAGAAATCGAATCTTCGACGGATTGGCGGCCGGCGTTGAGATAACGAACAACGCCACTGCCACGCTAGAATTTAATCAAATTTTCAATAATAGATTCGGTGGTCTATGTTTAGCGAGTGGAGTTCAACCGACAACTAGAGGTTAACACCATTCCACTATCAAAACAATATAGCCGATGGTAGAGAGAGAGATAGTGAAGTAGTAAATTTGGCGCGGCCATAAACGGAAGAGCGCTTTCATTGTTGGGTCAAGTATTTGGAAACAAGGTTAAGGTGGTGGGGGGGAAGACCTTACTAAGAACCGTACGAAGCGTTCCCATTCTAAATTAGTTGCGATTGATCGGTCGAGAAGTCTGTCACGTCGCCTTTATTTACTTCACTATACCTTTACCATCGCCAGCACGTACGCGAAGAAGGAATTTAATCATCGACTGTTCCTTCCTCAGGCAATAAAATATTTAATAACCAAGACGCAGTGGAGAAAGCTGTCGGAAATGGCCAATGTTTATACAAAATATCGTCGTACACGTCCTTCCCCATGCATGACTTCTATCGCTGCCAGACATGCAACACAACAGACCGCAACGCAATTTGTGTTAACTGTATAAAAACCTGTCATGCTGGCCACGATGTGGAATTCATCAGACACGACCGGTGAGTATTATCGGCGATCGCGTTAATCGCGTTAGCGACAAGGAGATCCACGCGTATACGTAATTAATTAATCGATTTTCTCGTGATTTCCCGCAGATTCTTCTGTGACTGTGGTGCTGGAACATTAAGTAATCAGTGTCAACTTCAAGGTGAACCAACGCAAGATACAGACACGTTGTACGATAGCGCAGCACCGATGGAGTCCCATACACTTATGGTCAACTAGGAGCTAACCTAAACTAAATAAAACAATCAAACGACACTGACGACATCCTGTAAGTCCAACATATTGCAAACAGAAAGTACATTGTTGCTGAGTTCTTTATTATGACACTTGTTCCTTCGCGTCCCCGTTGCGGTTGTTATCGTCTATTTCATTAACTATCGTTACCGTTCACCTGCCCCAATTAACGACAATTTCACCGTCATTGATATCATCATTATTATTATTATTATTATCGTTATCCTCATCCGACCATCCGCCCCATTTCTCATTCATCATCGTCATCGCCGCGGTCGAAGCTGTCGCGATCATTTAGTAAACGAAAGCTCGTCGTCGGATCGCGCGCGCGTCGTCATTGCATCGTCGCCGTGAATCGTCCAAACAAGAGATCGGATATTTTTCATTAGTAAATTAGCGCTTTCTGTCCACGCAATACTTGGAGCCAGGAACGGATACTGGTTCTGTTGATGCTCGTGTTTGCTCAGATATCGCGAATCAGTGATTCAGGAGTTCGGTAGTATAAGGCAAGCTTTTTCATCGGGACAGAAGGGAACTTTTGCTGGGGAGCTGTTGTTTCTCTCGGATAGATTCACACACACATACACACACACATTATTCCCACGTAATAAAGAACTCCGCAACGAACAGGAAGGAACGTCGATGAGCAAAGCATATAAAAACAAGTGGCAAATGGATTTCTTATATAAACGAACCTAATAATTAGATAAACGTGAAATTAATTTAAAACTTGTAATAAAACGAACGTACGCGGTAATCGTTAATCGACTGGAAACGTAGTAACGGACTTCCCCACGTGAAAAAAAAACTCTTCTCATTAAGTTTCGCTAATTTTTAAGTTCATACATTTAAAAGAAAAAAAATGAAAAAAAAAAAAGAAACAAGTGCAGTGAATCTGTGTAAAAAAAATATATAATAACGCAAGTAAAGAAACATATGTGTATACGCCGGTAAAGGAGACGCGTGGCGATCGTGGCGCTTTCATTAAACAAACAGACTGTCTTTAAACGAACGCGAACGGACTCGTACAATGCGGAACGGCATTGCTGGAGGAGAAAGTTTAAGGGAATGGAGAGATAGAGAGAGAGAGAGAAACGTTTCAAAGCTCACGATAAAGCACAGTGTCGCGAATGTAAATTGTGTATATCGTATTAAATAAACGCGAGCGGACATTAAAATTAAATTGAATTATCTGCTTGGTTAGTCGAACAGAAGCATCGTCACTGTACAACGTGCGCGAGACACCTCGCAAGGATTCGCGCTCGCAGCTAAGCGAACCTTAAGCTAGCCACTGTGTGCCGGAGAAGCAGAACGATCGTAAAAGCCGTACGTGCAGTGGGGAAATCGTAGGAAACCATGATTACGCATCGGGGGCAGGCTGGAACGACGATCGTGGGAGGAATCATGGCGACCGTACCACAGAGCAAGCGTGGCTTTGGTAATAAACTTGTCGAACCTGCGGTACAAAATTTTCTGATAGAGGAAGCGAAGGGAACCCGTGGAACAGAGACGACCCTGAACGACATGCTGAAACAGATGTCTAAAATATGTGATAATGTAAGATTCACAAGTGGAAATAATCAAAATGGAACGGAAACATCTATGCGATTCTAAAGGTTTCTTTCTCGTTGTTTCTTTACGTAAGTGTACTTCGCAGCACGTATACAGTTCTGCGACTCTGCTGTCCGCATTGTGAATAGTGATGGCCCTAAGTTGCTCGGAGGGAGGAGTGCGTAATAAGACAGAGTATAAATATCCGCAAGTAAAATCTGCCAGGGATTTACACGATTATGTATGTCGGTGTATACCAGTGAAAAGGGAAGAGAGGCGAGACAGATAATGTTGACGAAAGGAGGAGGCAAGGTCGAAGAAAGAAACGATATAATACTGTCCGAGGAACAGTTTTTAAAAAACGGAAAAAAAGTAATCTCGAATTTTTAAAGTAATCCGATTTTTTTTTAATAATTACGTTAGCGGTAAAGTCTAATCGTATTAATTATATAATTGTATATTCTTCAAGGGCGACCCTGCTCTTGTTGTGAAAAGAAAAAGCGCCTATTAGCGATAATTTTAGACGCAGCCCACATCCACTTACGCAAACGATGAATATAAGGGACTAAGTAGGCGAAATATCGAAATCGTTACGGTGAAATCTTGTTTGCGCGACAGAATTTTACGGACACAAAATCTCTCGCATTCATTACTGTATGTAGTACATTTTTCCTTTTGTTTTCTTTCTTTCCTTTTTGTTCTTTTTTTTTTCTTTTTTTTTTTTGTTTTTGATAGAATGGGTAACGGCACCTTGAGAATTGCCTTTGAACTTACAGACCTGAGGTCCGTAGAGTATTATACACCCGCAGTGTCATATTATACATAGTGTAACTATATATAATGTCTAAACACGTATGTGCACTGAGAGTTAAAGGTGTGCGTATGTCAAAGGCATTTTTCATAAGTGCTGCACACGTTCTCGGGACGCGAGAGGAAACCCTTCGCGTTCCCGAGCGATGCTCTTTACGCTCCGTTGTTTCCTACTTCCTTGTTTAAAGAACACTCTTTGCCCGCGAATTAATCCCTCTACTCTTTTCTTCTTCGTCTAATTTGAAACTTGGAGCAGAGGAACTACAGAAAACAATTTCCTCGCGAGGAGCGAGAGAAAGAGAATGAAAACGAGGACGATAACTTGGAAGTTATCGAGCGAAAAATACCGGGAAACTTTGCCGCGCGCGCGCGCTCTCTACGTTGTGTAATTGTAATTAGCAAAATTTATTTGTCGATCGTTTTTTTTTCTCGTTTTGATACTATCTCGAGTATTATTTACGAACTGTTAAATATGTTTATTGTATTAACGGAGAAATGAAATTATAAGATGGACAATTGCGGTCTTTTGTATGCCCTTGTTTTTTTTTTATTGATTTTTTTTTCTTCTTTAGATGGAATGAAAAGAAAGTATCTTAACGCCGAGACTCGTGATTATATATACGAAGCTAAAGGAGGAACGAACGTTTTTCTGTGATTTCTACCCTCTTACAGTTTCAAAGCATGTTGAGTAATTCGTACGGTGTAACATTGTTTTGCGCAGCAGCCGTGTAATGATTCTTTTTTTCTACGGTCTCGCGTTGATATTCCACCGATGGCTTCCATTCCGCCTACAGCTTAATGAACTTCCGAATGATGCGAAAGCTTAAATGATATAATGCGCGTGTAAGGAGGAGGGAACGAATGGTGAACGGAGCCTCTGCGCAAACTTCTGCTAGGCGAACGATACCCACGATCGGCTGCGGCACGATTCTAATGTTTCTTCTGTTTCTAGTTGTTGGATGTATTAGATTGTAAGGTTTAATCAGCAATAGAAGTCTGTTGTGTTTTTTTTTTAAATTCGTCTATTCCCGTGTAACATCGGCCGATACTCTCTGCATACAGAGTGTCCCGCAAGAATCGAGACGCCTAATCAATCTCCCGTAAATTCTGAAGGATACGAAACGATATTTCCAATGTAAATTAAATGGCATTGAAGGCGAGAACTATAGCGTAAAGACAATTTTTTTTCCAAAGCACTGGATTTGCTAACTACAACATAATAAACATAGTCTTGCTTCAAAATCATTCAAATTAAGTTCGAAGGATTCTTTCGCTATATCGGTAACCGGGAAAGATGATCAGGTGTTCTGTCTTCGGTGGGACACTTTGTAGATAAAGGCTTCATTCCCAGGAACGGATGTATCGTCTCGATGTCTGAGAACGTCGAGTAGGAATGGATAAAGCCCGTCGATCATGCCCAGGATTGTTGAACGAACCATTTAGAGTTGACGATTGGTGCGCAAGTGATTTGTTTCCCGTAACTTTTCGTT
Source organism: Andrena flavipes (assembly GCA_963971345.1). Lineage (NCBI taxonomy): Eukaryota > Metazoa > Arthropoda > Insecta > Hymenoptera > Andrenidae > Andrena > Andrena flavipes. The sequence continues at coordinate 8,593,547 of OZ020481.1, forward strand.
GGAAATGGAGGGGGAATGAAGTGGGCGATCGAGTTATTATACGGAACGCCATCCCGAGCATCGGATGTTCGCGGCTATGATGCGAAACATATCGATGTTGTCGTACCTCGCAGAACGCAGCACACGATGGTTGTGTCCAATGATCGCGTTACGATTTATATTTAGTGTCACTTTATTTTCTAGAGAGTTTCCCCGCTTCGTTCGTTCATAACTGTACATTCGTCCGGTGTATTCGTATATAGTTTTTCTATTTTTATCGAATTAATAGTGAGTGTAAAATGTCTTGTTAAGTCCTACGTTATCGTCAATCGCATTTTAACCATCGGATCTTCCTCGTTTGATCGTTTTGATCCTCTTAATTCGCGACACCTTCTCTCTTATACCAATCTCGTTTCATTCCATCGCGTACCGTGTCCGGCGACAGAAAACTAAAAAGAAAGGGAAAAAAAAGAAGAGAAGAACGTGTTTCACTCTGATAACACATTTTCGTCGAAGCAAATACTTGCCATTATTACGTTAGTTGCCATAGTTCTCTCGGTTTTTGTTTTTGCGGAGGTGCCCCTAGGTATATAGGTAGCTTAATGATTTTTCTTTTTTCTTTTTTTTTTTTAAATATGGAGCGTAAACGAAACGACGAAAAAAAAAGTTAGATGAAGTGAAGAATGAAACAGAAAACCGCAAAAACTAATACCACCAACGTATTCTGTAAATATTATTTTGCCCATTATATATATATATATATATATATATATATATATATATATATATATATAAATATAAATATATATATATACACACACAACATTGATTATACTATTATTAAAAAAATATATATTATTACAAATTGTAATTTTTATTTATCTTTTTTTATGTATCCTTATTATCATTGGCGCCCGGTGACTTATGTTATTGACTATTACTTATTTCTTTAGTTGCATCGATAGAGTATCACGATCACAGTAATATAGAACACGTAGGATTCGATAAAACGCGGCTGGCAGTAAATATTTCACGAACGTTGAATGCCTGTACAGGGTGTAAATAAGATACGGACACGAACTTGCGGTTCAGAGTGCGAATCCTTGTACAATTTTCTCAACGAACCCTCCGGCCGAGCTCTAAAGGACATTAATCATTCCACAGAGGTCGCGCCGACCAACGATTAGCAAATTATTCAGAACTAATCACCCCCTCCCCTCCCCACACCCCCCGGAGCTATCAGCTTTCAGATATCGGCCCGCCGTGCCTTTCTCGGCTCCCCCGGCCGGTCCCGTCGGCTGAAGTTTCTATCCGCAACTTATTTACACCCCGCCTAACCATTCGCAGCGACTCCGGTGGCGTTTAATCACGAATCGAAGGGGGGGATCCGAATAATTTCCCTCGGAAGTCTCCAAGCTCCGCCGAGGATGTGTTGTGTACATACATGCCGTTTCTCTGTTCGACTTCGGTACACACGGAGGCGAACGCGTCAATATTCTACAGCGAAAATGAAATATATTCACAGCGATTTTGCGCAATGTTCGTAGAGCGGAGGGAGGCGAAGGAGACCCGTTAAGTGTATCGCGCCCCGTAGGTATACGATGTACGTGGTATGCTCATTCACGATTTAAGACTATACTAATTGTAAGGCACAGCTTCGCGGATTAACGATCCTGAACCCCTTTGAAAATAGTCTCCTTCCTCGTAACGCGAGAGAAGATCACATGCCATGGCCTTAAGACTAATACATATACAGAAGATTCACGGGAGGGTTGGGGGGGGGGGGGGTGAGCCATTTTTTCGAGCAGCTCAAGTAATCATACGTTCGAGGGTTTTTCAGTACGGTTTCAGTGAACGATGTGCCGTTTGTTGTATTTAACCTTCCATCGGGTGCAACGGTGCCTCTTCCCTTGATTGAAAGCTCCTACTCGATCCCTGCCGGTCGTGTCGGTTTACGACGTTAATGTTCCGAAAGACAGCCGTTCGCCGAATCCGAGCACATCGGAGAACGACACAAGTGAGCGAAAACGTACTAATATATAGTAAGGTGGACGTCCCCATCAACGACCTCTACTGGCCGATCGCGTTACTCTCTGTTGCGACTCTTTTTTTCTTTCTCCTTTCGCAGTAAGAAGCTCGACGGCGAGCTTCTTCGATTCCCGGGCGATGGGGCCGCTCACCTTGCGCCACCGATACCATAAGCGAAAGTTATTTAGAGATTACGAATATATCAACACCCGATGGGGGGAGGGAGGGGGGAATTGACGGAGGAGAGGCGAGAACGGTTGAGTTGCGAGTTCGCAGGGTGAAGACGTAAACGCAAGCCTTATTATTGTATTTTCATACACAGTACAAGACGAACGCGCGGACGTTCCCGCGGTGGAGTATTAAGGTCCGATCTATCCGACGATAAGTTCTGGCCCTTTTTGTATCTCGGGGTCTTTACCGCTTGCCCGAGCTCGAGCAGTCGCGCGTAGTCGGGGCGCGGAGCATCTCAGTGCTTCCGAGCAGAGAGGGGTTCCTCGATTTCGCGTGCCCGCCCGTTCATCAATTAACAATTAACGAAACGAACAGTGTTCTTTGCGCCACTCGCGCGACACCCAGCGTGGCGGACTCGTGATCCGAAACGAAAGAGACTGTTTAATTTGACGCGAGAGAAAGAGAGAGAGTGAGAGTGAGAGCGAAGCGCGATAGGGAAGAGGAGAGGAGAGGAAGAGGAGAAGCATCTATTCTCGCGAGAGCGTCGATCGCGAAGAGTGTACAATAAGCTACTTGTAAATATGTCACGCGTTAAATATTATCTTACCTAAGCGTAATATCGTTCGGGGGGCGAGGATCCCCAGGCCCCCCCATGTCCCCCTTAAAAAGATACTTTTTCTAAGTAGACTTCGAGAGCGTTCCAGAACGATTATACCGTTTCTTAGCCGAGTAAGCTACGATTTGCCGCGCTTTGCATTCTACGGACGGGAAGGAACCGGGGAGGAGGCACGGAGCGGTGGCCGTCGAGGATGGGAGTCGGAGGAAGAAGGGACAACACGAGCAATCGACGCGACTTTTGTATGACGAAATAAATCTAATTAATTTTTTTCACGTAAACGCGTACACGTCACTAGACTGTGTGTAAGGAGCAGCGTCGTCGCGACAATTAAACCGGAGGCGAGATAGCCGATGGACGGTGAGCCGGCGAAATGGACCGTGGCCCCCGTCGATCGGCTATCGATCCGATATTTTCACGCAGTGCCAATGCGTTTACGGCGGCATCGATCGTATATACGATACGCGCGCGAGACGTCACGCGAGCGGATCCGTTCCAGTTCCCCCGTTCTCCCTTGCCGAGAACGGAGAGACAAAGGCGGGGAGCGCCGCTCGCTCGCGGATGAGCGTCCGTACAGGAATTGAGAAGAGGGGCCGGTGGAGCTTCTCTTTTTCTTCCTCTCATCGGTGCACAAATTTCCACGTGAGGGGAACGCGACGGAATGGCCTATAGATAGAGGAGGATCGTTTCTAAGCGGACTGTATAGACTGTGTAGACTGTGAAACTTGGCCAAAAGCAGTCGAGCCTGAACTCTGCGGCGCTTAGGCGCGCGGGGAGCGCGGGAGAGAGATGGGGGTAGGCGGGAGAGGGGAGAGCGCGCGTCGCACGACAATTTTTTTCAAGTATTAAAAAACTCGCACCCTGCACCATCATTCTCTGCGTTCACGCGTAATGCTCGCGCGGCGACGACAACTGTATTATTGAGATGTATAATAGACTTCTAGCCCGTAAGACTATATCAGGAGCTAATTCGATAACCGATCAACGTTCTATCCAAGGCGATGCAGCCGAGTTTAGTTTTTACAGTGGAACGTTACGTGGGACGAGCGCGCCCGTCCGAGCAACGCGACCAGGAAGAAGGCCGGGTCGACCGCGATTCCTCTGCGGGGAACCTCGATCGGACGCCGGTCACGAGGAACGAGCGAAACTTGACGCGGTACTAGCGACTATTCTACGGTATAATCGGTAACGGTGATTCGTACATATTCCGCCTCTGTTCGCGGAAGCGACATAGGGTTCTCGCTTTCAAAGACCCGGTGGTAAATCGAGAAAGTTTCGGTCGCTCTTTCGGGAAACGGACACTCGCAAGGCGCGGCGTGCTCGCGCCCGAGAGAAAAATAATGCTCATTGGAGGCTTCACGGAGATTCAATATTCACGGTGGAGCGTCGCATCGACGACGCATACGATCCGAAAGCAGTGTCGTTCGAATCGATTCGCGAGCCCGCCAGGAAAATAAATCGACTGTATCGCGTTGCGCACGCCTGTATCATACCGAAACGCACGAATTACTATGTGTCATATAAGAAGTATATATATATATATATAAATATGAATATAAATATATAAATATAAATACAAGAATCTATATATATATACATATATATATATATATATGAATGACTAACAATAACGATAATAATTAAGTACCTTACACGTGTAAGCAGTATCCAAGGAATCCGAACTAGTTGCACCAAGTGCCATAGTCCATATAGGTCACAGTACGTATAGAGCGTAGGGTTTGCCGAAGGGAAAGTGCGTGCGAGAATGGAATGATCGAGAATGGTCGTCGCGGCGTTCGAGTCGCATTCTTGTCGCTTATGTTATAAGGTGAGCCGCGTGATAAGAGAGGCGAGAGGGGGATAGCTAGGGCGACGATGCTGAAATCGGAGAGGCGAGGCGCGACGAGACGAGTCACGTGCGTATTGTTCGCGTGACCCCCGAGGGACTTCCGGTGGGGACGACTTCGCCCGTCTTGGACAACGTTTTAGGATTTACAGACACCAACATGACAATATACTATGAAATTAATTTCCCATCCCCGCCCGCCCCTGTTACTCGGTTGACCCAGGCGCCCGGACAGGCGCCCGCACCCCCACCCCCACCCCCTCCTTTGCATCCAAGAAACAATGAAACCTCCGAGACTCCAGACGCATCCGTTGACACTTGTACATTTCGCCAGGTTTATTTTTCGAACGCGTTAGTGATGCGATTAGACGCGATCCCGGCTCGCAAAATCCGTGCATTTTTGAGAGAGTGTGTGTGAGAGAGAGAGAGAGAGAGAGAGAGAGAGAGAGAGAGAGAGAGAGAGAGAGAGGGGAGGAGCGCGAGAGAGGGAGAGAAAGGGTGAACAGTGGAAGAAGCACGTGGCCAGGAGATGGTACGAACGGTGGTGCGTGACCTTTTGCGAGACATTATCAATTTACCTTAAACGAAAAGCGAAAAATGAGAAAAAAAATATTACAACTGTAGTAACGTCGCAATTGTATGTTGTAAACATTACTATTTCAAATATACTGTCATTATTAACACGGGAGAGAGTTTGTGACTTCGCCATGCCACCCTTGGGGCGAGAAACTAGCCATCCGTTGTCGTTCCTTTTTTTTTATTTGTAGTTAAAGGTCGGTTGTATAATAGAGATAACTCGAGAGAAGAGTACAATTCTTTATTGCGCAGCGGACATTATGGAAGAGTGTCCTGTAAGAAGACGAGGAAGAGGAGGATAGTTAATTATATTAATACACGTAAAAATAGAAGAGTAACCTTGTAGCCTGCTTTATTATTGCATTTTACACGAAGGCGCAGCAGCCATACGTGACTTCCCACGTGATCGGGATCTTTATCGGGTACCAGTGCCTATAAACAGAACGTCTACCCGTTTAAACGCGTCGGGCTGAACAGAGAACACCCCCTACCCTCGATGCGGGATAGTTTAATAGTTCACCACCTCGCGACCCCTAACAGTGAATAGCTCGAGCAGCCAGTAGGGGATGGAGTACACAGGGTGTCTCAGAAATCGGTGGCCAAGCTTCGAGGCCCAGTCCGCTAAGTCTCTAGAGTTACCCCTCGGCAGTGGCAGATCTAACGGGTGGCTCGGAAGGCTCCATCTTCGAAGAAGAAAAAAGAATTATGATTTTAGCCAATCACTATATTTTTATTTCAGTGTTACGATACGTGAACGATTGCCACCTGGGCCTGTTTCCTTAAATCCGCCACTGTCTCTCGGAACGTTATCTCGCAACAGATAAGCGTAAGGTAAAGGCACCAGTAGTTGACCATGTATAAGTAGTTGACCACTTTTCAGAAAAACATGAAAAATAAGGTTTTCAGAAGCGACGATCTTTTAGTTCTCTAACTGCACTTTGTTCAAAAGATCGTTACTTCTTAAAATCTTATTTTTCATGTTTTTCTGAAAATGTTTTCCTATTTATACACGGTCAACTACTGGTGCCTTTACCTTTCGTATCTTAAAAAAAATGCTTCCGGAGGTAGGATCGCACGTCCCCTTTTTATCCGCTCGGTGATCGGAACGAGCGGCCGGTGGTAGTTTACCCCGTTTGTCTCTGGAGCGCCTTGCACGAGAAGGGAGGTTGGGCGGCGGAAGGGGCAAGTCGTGAGGGTTCGCCGTCGCTCGCGGGTTCTCGAGCGCGCGCACGCGTCTGTGTGCGTCGCACGCTACACCGGGACCGAGGGGGTGGGGGGTGTGCGCGGGGGTGGAAGGGGGCGGCTATATATCGTGCGGGAATCGAGAGCGTCGAAACACGAAGCGAGATCAGACTGACTTTCACGAAAATCGATCGGACGGTCGCTCATCGTCGTCGTCGCCGTGGTCGGGTTAGCGACGCCTGCGAACCGTTGCCCCGTTGCGACGCCGCGGTCACGAGGAGCCCTCTACGCTCGCCGGCTCTCCTCTCGGTCTCCTCCACGCGGAACTGCCCCGTCGAGTGCTGCGCGCGGTAGCCTCGTGTGCCCCGAGTCGCGGCGGCCTTCCACCCTGAACCCGAGTGCCAGGGGTACGTTCGCGGGCTGGCGATCCAGTGAACGGGACGAAAGATCGAGCGGAAGCTGTGCGGAGGTTTCGTGGGGCAGCGAAGCTACGAGTGTAGAGAGAGGAACCTCGGGGGGGTGGCGGGGGTCGTAAGGTTCCGAGAAGCGCAGCCCATGGAGGCTCCACGTTCCCGAGCGATTATCGTGGAGGAAGCTCCGCGGCGCTGCTTCGTCCAAGGATCGGCCCGATGAGGCACGAGGGAGCCGCGACGGTGTCCTCCTTCCCTGTCATCGCCATTGCCGATGCGTCCCAGCGCTCCGACCTCGTTCTTCCGCTCGCGACGCGGCGACAAGTTTAGAAACGATCCTGCGGGACCTAGACCGCTGAGGACGAACGCTCGCCAGGCCTGCTGGGTCGGCGTGAGTGGCAGGTAGAAGTCGAAGGGTATCGTGCCAGCCAAGCGGCGAGGGCCGCTCGAGGATCGAGTAATCCTCGCGAGGGGGATCCGCGGTAAGATCCTCGAAGGACTCTCGATGCAAGGCGCAATAGGGAAGCGGTCGGAGGTTCGCTCGAAAGCTTCTCTGGGCAGCAGAATTAATCGGTGAAAGCGTGTCCTGCGCTCTGCTCCCTGTCGTCGCGCTCGGGGTATCGTACGCACGGAGGACGTCGCACGAGGACACGAGGAGGAGGCGGCGGGGGTGGGTGGAGGCCGTCTACCCTCTTGACGTGGAATGATAATAAAGGAGGGCCGGAGGACAGGTCGGCGCGGGGCGACATTATGCAAGGAGCGGATCTGAACGCACCGAGGCCACCCCTCAGACCGTTCCCCTTTGGGATGGCAATCGGGGCGCTCGCCGAGATCGTGGTCAAGCTCGTCATCAGCGGATACATACTCGCCGTGGTCGTCTACGTGAACGCCACCGGCAATTGGGATAAGGACGATGACTTAGGTACGTGCTTCGGTCCGCTGCGGCTCTGCAGGAGCTGCCTTCCCGGCGAATTCGCGCGCGTGCCTCCACCGAGTGCGAGCTCGCCTCTTTCTGCCACTAGGCTCCGCGAAACGTTAGTTCTCTTGTAAACGAATCTTCCGGGAGAGGAGGATACATATTCTGCTCGCTATTCGGTCTGACCAAAGTCTGACTTATCTACTTAAACGAATATCGACGCGTGCAGTGGTGTGTACATATACTGTGTACTGGTCAGACACGTGGCTGACTAATCGTGTAGCGTATCTACTTGCACAGGTAGTAGACAGAGGATAAGTAAAGGCACAAACTCCTGGTAACCTTTGCCAATAGGAAACTGCATGTATGTGTATGTACACTGGTATCTTAAGTAGCTTGTATCCACGTTGGTCCTACATACCCACTTAGCTGCTGGCGTATCTGGGTCAATAGATAGCTGATAAAGGTGAGAACGATCGGAAGGCACATTCTTGATATTCACTGCAAATAGTTATTGAGATTGACATACCAATTGGACAGCGATCCAACCAAATACACGTCGTAGCTGCTACTTAAACAGATGCTAATGTATCTGGGGATCAGTAAACATTACCCACTAAATGGGAACAATTCAATTAAATGCTCCTCAGGAATCTGATTTCTCTTCTCTTTCCAGTGGCAACCTTCGAAGTCAGCGCCGTTCTGGGACGCACCGCCAGGTTGCCTTGCGACATTGAACCGTCCACGCGAGAGGATCGCGTATACATGGTGCTCTGGTTTCGCGACGATGCTATAAAACCGATCTACAGGTACATCTCCCTTCGAACGAGCCTGAAATCCTAAGGTTCGCCTCCCGTGCCAAAACGACGATTCGTTTCAGCTTCGACGTTCGAGGAAGGGCGTTCAACAAAGCCCTGAACTGGTCGGACAGCACCGTGGTAGGGCCCAGGGCCTACTTCGTCACGGTGACAAAGCCGGCCGCCCTTTCCTTGGAGGCGGTCCAGCTGGACGACGAGGGGATCTATCGTTGCAGGGTAGACTTCAAGAATTCGCCCACGAGGAACTTTCAAGTGAATCTCACAGTAATCGGTACCGATTCGCACGTACCATTCAAAGGGTGGTGTTTTTATCCAGGGTGGTCTGAAGCGAGGGTGGAATCACTCGGCAGCCTATAATACAGAATTAGAATAAGGAAACCGTTCACGGCTCTTCAGACCGCCGTGTATATAACACAGAAGAGATACCTTACTCCAACAATCTTCAGGGTAATTGCTTTCAGTTCCGCCGCACGTGCTCCTAATTTACGACAGTTCCGGGGTTGAAGTGGAGAGCACCGCGGGACCGTTCCAAGTCGGCGTGGAATTCGAACTGTCTTGCGAAGTTAGGGGAGGTAATAAATTCTTCCTCTATTCGACAGTGACGCCTCGTAATTGTAATCAACCCCGCCGCGAATGCAATCCTCCCTATTTTGCTACAGGGAAACCTACGCCGGTTGTCAGCTGGCTGGTGAACGAGAAGGAGGTGGAGAGTAGGCTAGAAGAAATCGAGCAAAACATTGTCGTCAGTAAATTGAGGATACCTCAGTTGAGGAGGGAGCACCGCAACACTACTTACAAATGTCGGGCCTCCAACACGAATCTGATACCCGCGCTAGAGAAGACTGTCCTTTTAGACGTCTACCGTAGGTATTTTATAAACAACGTCCATCCCGCCTCGGTTCTGCGATAAGCTCGATTAATTTGCCCAGTGAAACCGTTGTCGGTGAAAATCCTGTCGAAACCGGCGATCCTGGAAACGGAGAAGGACTACTCGATCTCGTGCGAGACGACAGGCTCGCATCCTAGGGCTAGAATCGCTTGGATGGAGGGGAACGCCGATTTCCACAACGGCAAAGTAAGCGACGAAGTCGATCCACTTAATGTTACACGTAGCGCAGTGGTATCGTTGTTAATTGGAAGCTTTGATCGCCCAGGTGGTGCTCGACGGAGGTGGCAACGCCTCGGTGGTATTGAGCACGCTCATGTTTTCGCCAATTCCCGACGATCACGGGAAGATCCTCAAGTGTCGAGGGGAGAACCCAGCACTGCCAGACGCGTTTCTAGAAGACTTCTTTCAATTAAACGTAGTTTGTGAGTATAAGTATGCGCGTGACGTCCTTGTTATGGTGATTTTAACTGTGGGTTTGACGTTCCACAGTTCCACCGAAAGTACAATTACACTTGGGTAGCACGCTGAACGCGGAGAAGATTAAGGAGGGCGACGACGTCTACTTCGAGTGCAAGGTGCGAGCTAACCCGGAGCACCACAGGATCACGTGGAGGCACAACGTGAGTGTAGCGTCGGAATAGGTTTTGTAATTCCTGTGTGTTGGTGGGAGCCACGGGAAAAGAGGCGGCGAGGGTGACGAGGGTCTCAAAGCCACGAGCATTGTGTTAACCCCTCAACGACCGACTCCTGAAACGAAAAACTCGGGGAGCTCGGGACCGTGAGGCTCGGGACCTCGTCACTTTGCTATCTGAGGCCTTAGCGCTCAAACATCACTGTACGGACAGCCTCTTGAGTATCTGGTACTGACGCGGGAGCCACTTGAAAAACACCACCAGTGGACCAACTTTGACCAGTGGAAAACTTAGGGTCAGTACCAGAGACCGAGGTAATCGTTGAGGGGTTAATGACCAGCTGCCTAACACAGACCTCGGCCAAAGCCAACCCTCGAAGGTCTCTTATTCCGAGCTCCCTTTTATGGAGGTTCCGTAATTCTAATTCTAATCGCAGGACGCAGTACTGACGCAAAACTACTCGGCCGGAATAATCATGAGCACCCAGAGTCTGGTGCTTCAGAAGATAGGTCGCGACAACGCGGGGAATTACACGTGCTTGGCGAGCAACGACCGCGGCGAGACCACGAGTCCCGTGGTCACTCTGAGGATACAGTGTAAGCATCCAGAGGGAGTAAGTTACGAAGGGCTTAGCTCGATGGTAAAATTATATTCCCTGCGCACAGTCGCTCCCGTTTGCAAAGCGAAAGAGATGACGATCATCGGCGCTTCGCTGGAGGAGTCGGTGAAAGTGCGCTGCGAGGTGGACGCCGATCCCAACGAAGTGGAGTTCGTCTGGGAGTTCAACAACAGCGGCGAGAACTTCGAGGTGGCCCCGGCAAAGTTCGACGGTAATAACGGGACGACCAGCGAGCTCGCGTACACGCCAATGTCCGAGAGGGATTACGGCGCCCTGACTTGCTGGGGGAGGAACGTGATAGGGAAACAGGAAGCGCCTTGCGTCTACCAGATCATCCCAGCAGGTACAGTCTGCTTTGTAAATTGAGCGAAGCTGGGGCCTCGCCTAGACTTGTCGACTCCTAAAAGTATAGAAATGCGGAGCCGATAAGCGAGGGCGTTTGAACTAAGCATGCCAACTAATTCCCTACTTGACACCGGTTCGCAGTGAAACCGAATCCTCTGAACAATTGCACGATAAAGGCGTCGTTGAACCAAAGCTCGGAGATATTGGAAGTCGAGTGCGTGCCTGGATACGACGGAGGTCTTAGGCAAGAGTTTCGGCTGGAAGCATACGAAGTAGCCACCGGGAATCTGCGAGTGAACGCGTCCAGCGTATCAGCAGACGCGCCCATATTCCGCATCGCCGTGGCGGATCTCCTCCCGGCCACGCACTTCTACGTTGTCACGTACGCCGTGAACGCTAAAGGGCGGAGCGATGTCAGCCTCCTCGAGGACATTATGCTGAGGGATTCCGAGAAGCATACAGGTAATGTCGATGTGCAAAGTATCGAGTAGAAGCTCACAAGGGAAGATCCCGAACCTAGAGATTCAAAAAATTCTGAAACTTGTGAATAGAGAGGAGATTTTCTCTTGATTACAACGCAATTTTTGTTTGCTGCTCCAATTCACTGGGGGAAGGTGAAATTAAGCCTTGAAAATTCGGCTATTTTCTGATTTTGTGTTATAACTCGCGAACTTTAAGAGATAGAAAAAAGTTACAAGACGAAAGTTACTTCTTTTAATTAGATTTTACATTTGGTAGAGGAATTATTTTACAGTTCACGAGTTATAACACAAAATTGGAATATAACCGGATTTTCAGGGGTCAATTACACCCCTTTAGGGTGAATTTGGGCAGCAAACAAAAATTGCGTTGTAATTGGGAGGAAATTCCCTAAGAATTTTTCGAATTTCCGGGTTCGGGATGTTTCCTCGTCAGCGTTCCTCAGAAAAATTAGAAAATCGCGTGGAGTTGAATCGGAGACACCTGAAAAATGCATGTACGATGTAGGGTAAAGCAACCAGTATTTTACCGCACACCAGTGAATGACCATTAGACAAAGAAATGTCAATTATAAATTTAAAAATTATTATATGTTTATAAATGGAGTGTAGTTGCATTTTTAATATTCCATATTTTTAGTTACGCGTTATTAAAAGTATGCGGTCATTTTTTTAAAATACGATAAGACTAAGTAATTATTTTTATAGAAATCTCAAGGAACATAAATTTAAATGCAATTTCAACAGTTGTTTCGTTGTTATACATAAATATATTCAAGTATTAATCTCAAAGGTCCATAAATTCAACAATTCAGTCATTCAATGGTTGGTTTACCATATTAATAAATATATTAGACGGTCGCTACGAGGTTCTCTGGATTATTTCGAGTAACTTGCCTCGAACGCTTCCGATCGTTCCTGACTGGGACGCTTGTGTTTGTTGTTTTAGATAGCGGAGTAAGTATGGTGCCGCTTATTTTACTGCTGATGGGTTGCGTGATAGCGTTCGGCGTGACCGTGCTCTCGGTGATGCTGATGATGTACCGACGCAGAGGCACCACTTCCCCGGTGCACATCGAGCCCTACATGAAGCAACCGATAATCACGCCGCCGGACTCGAGGAACAACTCTATGCTCGACGTCACGCACGGGGATCACACCTACTTCGTCGAGTACACCCTGAAACACGACTACGCGCTCAACAATCAACCAGACATCATACAGTCACCTCAAGGTAACAACGCCCGTTCCCCAGCTGCTCGCAGTGTCTCGAGAATGTTAAATAATGTAAGCAGTCCTTTCAGACCAAGAGAAGATAAAGCGTGAACCACAACTGTTTCTACCAGTAAGACCAGACACGCTGTTCGCACCGTACGACGTTCACAAGCAAGGGCTTCAGACTAACAAGTGCAGTGTAAGTTATCTGCGAACCTCCTATAGCTCATATCCTTTGATACACCACGCTGTATCCGAGTGTTCTCAAGACTCCCCGATTCTTACTGCAGCTAAATCCGTTTTCTGCAAAGTCCTGGGAGCCGATTAGCTTCAAAGCCGATCGTAACTTGACGAAGGAGATCATCATTGCCAATTCTATACCTGGTCCGGAGAGCTGCGTGTAAGAAACTTGCCCGAGAGGACGGACGGGGAAACATATCAGGAGGACCGGTCTCGGAGCCTAAACAATCCGTGCCGTTGACCGTCGCCGCCGATCAGCGGGCTTGATGGGAACGAGCCGCAACTGGTTCTATCGTCGATTATTTCGCGTGAATCGCACAAAGGGGACGACACGATCTGCTGCAACGCTTGACGGGTCGTCGTCGAGGGGGGGAGGCAGGGCGAGGGGAGGGCGAGCCCGCGAGGGCGGAGAACGATCTAGGAACCATCGAGACGAGACTAGTTGCATACTACCTAAACGCTACACATGGTGTATTATTCCAAGTTTAATATATTTTGTGTCAAGTCTTGGAAGGTCGTCCTTATTCGACGGCGAATCTCACCCGAAATCGCGACACCGCAAACGCCGTTGTAAAGACAAGCAACTCGCCTTTAAACACTTGCAGCTTGCACCGATTTACGTTTTCATCAAGTCAAGTAGGTAGGACGTTTCTAAAATAACGCGTGCTTCGCGTGGGTGTATCGAACGGTAGTCATGCAGGACTGGCCACTGTTGCAAAGGTACGCCCGGAAGTAGACGCCGTACAGTAAGATACTGAGCATGATGATCGCAGCGATGGACACTATCAAGCCTATTCTTTGGCGAGCCCTTCTCAAGGCGTGCGCAAGCCTTGCTGGACGAATGGGCGTCGAGCTCTCCATTAAAGGCCAAAGTGTTCCTGTATTTGTCACTTCGTTCACGTTTGATCCTTGGTCCGTTCGATACGAGACACCTGGGGGGCATTTCATCGACGCATCTGGGGGGCATGACACCCGGGGAGACTTCTGCTGGAAAACAGAGCCATGATTTTTCCTCGCTTAAACGTTAAACTCCCTTTAATCGCTCGACTTTACTTGCGCCTCGTGGAAGCTACGGATCTGCCGGCGAATCAATTGGATGACCTTGCATTTCTGGTGACGCAGGCTCCTGACGAACTCGTCCGCGTAAGAGAGAGTCTGCTCCGCGTCCACGTACTCATTGTAGCATGTACTTCCGTCGCATATCATAACTCTTGCGTCGCGCGTGACTTTCCTGGACAGGTAGCCGCGCGTTGGTTATAATGGAGCGGGTCGATTACAAATGAAATTCTGGAAAATAATTGAAGCGCTGATATAGCTTGACGTTTCGGAGCTTCCTCTTCTCTCGGTTCCATCTTCATCTAAATAATCCCAGTGAAGCGATTACCAAGCGTTTTGTCCTCGACGACTGCTTCTCTGACGAGGGCGGCAGGGTTCAATGTATGGTAGAATCTTCATGCATGAATTCAGCCGCGGTGTTGCAGGTGAACCTGAAAGTTCGTGGCACAATGTCCTTTCAATTCTATTTGTGTTCGATGTTAAATGAATTGTGAATCTCGTTCCGTTCGAGCGCAAACACGTCGGGATTTTCCTTGTTCCCCCACGACACCTCGGAGAAAGAACCGACGAGGTTCCTTAATTCTAGCTCCTACGGTGGCAAACGGGAAATACCAAGAAGAAACAATTGCCAAAGACGAAGCTAAACATGGAACAAAAGAGATAGACACGGCTGACTGCTCGTGGTGCAGGAAGAAATGAAAGAACAGTGGAGTTAATATGTTTGGCTTACCTTTAATCTTACGCTAATGTAATACATCGCAACATCTATCGCATAACAGACTTCATCACAGGTTTTTATATTACAGAAAGGAAATGTACAATTAATCGACAGGGGTAGTTTCTGTTCTTGCGAGGTGTACCGTGAAAATAGAGACGATATAAAATACGCACATGAACCTCATCTATTATAATATTCGTTAATTAATCTTCGGCTTCTTTTCTGGCGGCGGTTTCATGTCCTTCTTCTCGACTTTCACCTCTTGCTTAATTTCCATCGCTGCGATAGCAGAGGGATAAACGTTAACTTTCTATTTGAAATTTGTATTAGCACAACTACCCTCGATGATCTAAGCACTTACAGGACTCGATAGCTTGATGATGCACCGGCTTCGGAACTGGCAGTGGAAATTTGCGCGTGAGTTCGGCGAGTAACATATCCACCCTTTGACGTTGGAACAAAGAACTCGGCTCTTCGCGGACCGGCGTCTCCTTCTTCGCGGCCAAAGCTTTTCCGTTCTTAAAGTCCCAGTAATATCCTTTACTAGGATGGTACCGCGAGCACGAGCTGGCTTCTTCGAAAGCCGACTGCAGGTGATGCACGGTAGATAACTGCGGAGCAGAATCTTACTTATTAAGTATATATTTTAAACCCATGCTACTGCATCCTTCGCAAAGAATACGTACCAATCTAGAGCTAACGACAGACGCCAAATCAGGAGCTTGGTACACGACACCCGCTATGATATAATAATCAGCGAGAGGAGCCGCTAAAGTCGGAGAATGACGATGCTGCTTTCTAATGACGTATAAAATAGGTTCTTGAACGTGCAGAAGGATATACTCCAGCCCAGTCATATTCCTGCAATTAAACAACCGCTCGTCGACAGATAATCGTAGATTACACTTATCCTTAATCCAGTAATCCAACTCGGAGAGAACTTACTGCAACTGATCAGGGCTTAAACGTTGCATTTTAATGGTTTCATTATTGCAGGTCCTATCGTAAAACGGGTTACTCCGTTCGGAAAAGTAGTCCATTATGTTGTTTGGATTTAATACAGGAATCCATGCGCTGTCGTGCCACGAGAGTCCCAAGGGATTCTCTGTGGATTCGTGCGGAACAAACAATAGCAGGTTAGGAGACAAGGAGAGAGTTTCCTTAAATATTAACGATCCTTACGGCGTAATTTTGAAATCGTTATACCATTACCTATTACGGGTGGTGGTCTTCCAGGCAACATGTTTAATTCAAGAAAACGTCAAGACACATCAAATGTTTAATTGCACAGTGCACTTGAGATTCTCAGTAATTCGATGCCTTATTAGTGCGATCAGTTAGAAGAATGTTGATACGCGTGCTCGTAAATATATTCCCAGGTGAAATGCATTGACAGTGCTGTTTACTTTTAACGCGCATTGACACCGTAAACTAAAAGCGTAAGAGTAAATACAAATAAACCAGCGTTCTCGTCACTGGCCAGTGGCTCTCATATCCCTTAAAGATTTCAACTCCGAAAGCTCGGATGACGGGATATAATTATAAATGAAACACGAAGCGAACTATAATCATTGGAATTTCATTTCTGTATTCCGAATAACACGGACGGGGATATTCCTCCAGGATTTAAGGAAGCTTCAAAAGTACAGAGAACCCTATAAACATGAAAGCGCAGAAACGCATTGCGGGCCCATCCTGCGGAGACATCGCTTGCATCGCTGCCATTGATCATCACTGTCGGAATCAAAGAATGCAGGACGGTGTTCACATATAGAACAGAGGCTATTCGGAAAAATGGGTCAAACGCGAGAAAAAGATACTCGCGTTCGAAAGGGAATGGGTCACGGGCGACCCGTAATAGGACATCGAGCGTAAAAAGGAATCCGTGCGTCGGACCATATATATTTTTATTATATCGCGGAGAAGAGTAAAGGTGCAGCGATGAGGCGAGTGCCGCCGCCGAGTATCTCGGAAATATACTATCGCGAAGGGAGCTAATAGTTCTCTATATACTATTATTAATTATAGATGTGGCAGCGCAAATGTTACGCGGACTGCGTCCCTTTCCTAAACGCGACGTTAACGCCTAGAGAATCGCCGCGATAAATCATAACTCGGGAAGCATGCCTGCTCCCATTCGGGGATACACTCGGACGGGACGGTTATATCCAATAATGCTGTCGGGTGTGGTGAGGATTTTACATAACGGTGGGGATGTATTCAACAGAAATATCGTTCCTAGCCCAAGACGGACACTAATCTGAAAAGCTATTTCCGCGCGCTGGACACGTACAGGTGAAGGAAGAAGAGCCCAGTGACCTTTAAACTCGCGTGTCAAGTTCTCGTCCCTTGCGTGGAAAAATTGAAACACGGTAAGGACATCTGCTGCTCCGAACTATTTATCGCGCTCGTCTGACGCGCGTTTACTCTCTCTGTTTCTCGATGCCTGTCAATCGCAGGTTGTTGCGCGCGTACCCGTCCCGTGCCCGGGGCAAAGTTGGTGTCCCGTTCGCGGAAAACGAGCGGGTCGGTGTCACTCGATTCGCTCGAAACATGCATTCTTTAACCTTCCGACGTTCGACCAGCTATTCCCCGACCCCTTTTATATCGTTGCTCTTTGAAATTATCTGCCTTTTGCGGGAATGAGATCACGCTGTCGCGTCGCTCGCTATCCGAAGAGATTTTTATCTCACTTTTTTACCGATGGCGTAAGTTGCTTTGTATTGGGAAAGGTGAATTTATGTGGAAATATTCCGCGAGGAATATGTTTCTTTTACGGAATATTACTTGCAGGAAAAATGGCAAATATCGATAAGGACTATACCATCATAGTCCCTCTTCACAAACGACCAGATCTGATTCAAGATTGTTGCAAGCTACTCAACTCCGAATGGCCACGAAGCGTGTCTGCTAGGTATATCGGAGTAACTTTCTTTGGCGGAGGAATTCCCTTCTTAAAAGTAATCGGTCTTTTTTATGCGAAACAGATTGAAGTCTCTGAACGTATCGTGCGATGAATTTCCCACTTGTCTTGTACTCGTTAACAAAGAGAATAGAGTTCTGGGTCACTGTAAGATATCCTTGATACCCAGGCTGCGTCACAGCTGTTTTATACAGTCGGGTGAGTCTAGCTGGCTGATTTGTACAGGGAGATGCGGCAGGATTTAATTTCCTTCTCTGTATTTCAGTTATAATCGATTACAAGTGCAGGTCCCAAGGACTCGGATCTAGATTGCTACACGGGGCTGAGGAATATGTAGCTAAGAAAGGAATTAAAAATGTATATTTGATAACCAACGGTCAAGAAGTTTTTTACCTTAAAAACGGATACAAAACGTGCGACCCGTTCAAAGCTTACGGGATTAACGATGTTGTGTATTCTAACGCAGCATTTACTAAAGCGAAGCTCAGGGAGAAAAGTGCCCAGTGCACCGGTCCGCCGCCGCCTCCAATGCCAAACTTTCAAATGCCAAAGTTCTTCGATTTAAGCGGAGTAGCCCACAGAACACACATGGTAAAGAAATTATCATAATTATGCGATAGTGAGAATTACCCTTACCTTTACAAGGACTCTTCCATGCTCCATATGTAAATGTTTCACAAAGCACGCATTACTTATTTATTTCGTAAATTATTTTTTTAATTACTCTTAAATACAGAAATACTTCTCATTCGTTAACTTTTAAGTCTCGTTCATTTATTACAAAATGTAAGTTATACTTATTCCGACAAATGCTTAGAACCACCGACACTTTTAAATGCGTACAGGTTTCATCTAATGTTTCACTCGATGTGGAGAACGAAGTAGTTATTGTTATTTGTGCGTAGTTCTATGTAACGTTCGCGATACCACAGACTTTTTGATAGCGCTCCGTTTGTTCGAGACTTTCGATAAGGAAAGCGCCCAAATCGTGCTTGGAAATAGCACGACCAGGGGACTCGTCGTACTTCACTACATACTTTGAACTCGGAGCGTCTGAAAACAACAAATTTGCCTGAAATATTCTGTAATAATAGAGGTTCGACGCACGCTTCGGTACGATGAATACCTGCGATGTGAGGGGGTAATACAGCGATCCACTTTAATTGGCTTTCCTTCAGAAGATCAAACATTCGTTGGTGGTCTGCATTTAAGTTTTTAAATACACCAGGCACCGCTTCGGGCTTGTAGAACAGAAACGCTACCGGGGATAAAATAACGCTTGAGATCTCACATGAAATATTAATGCGTTTCGAGCAAAGTATCTTAGGACAAAACATTTACCGGACAAGCAAACTGATACTATGTCTACGTTATGCGCTTTCATAGCGTCTATTATATTTCTCATGCCCTGAGACAACACGGTAGTAGAACCTGAAAGCATTAAATATAAAATTATGCGACCCACGATTAAAGGCTTGGTCTTTACATAGGAAATAACGTTTACTCAAGTCATTCCGAGTGCCGAGCACAACGACCACAGCGTCTCTGTCGGATACTGCATTCGAGACTTGTTCCGCGTCGGTAACGTCCCCAACGATCGTTTCTACTTTGTCTCTCAAATTTGCTGGAACTTTCTCCGTGTCCCTCACAAACGCCCTTACGTTTAATCCTAAATTTCAAAACACCATCGTCAAATAAAAGATAATAGCCAATATTATAGACATTAAAATATCGTTTCCGTTTATCTCTTTAGTGTTTATTTATTTATATTCCAATATAATGTAGAAATCTTGATCGTTTACAGTGAACTAAATGAAAAGGAATACCCTTGTTTATGGCACTGTTTAAGGCGCACAATCCTGTATTGCCTGTAGCTCCAAATACCACTATTCGATTCATGGTGACACAACTGCTATCTGATAGACTGTCAGTCACGATTCCTTTGCGATAGCAGTTAATCGAAAGTGCTATATCATGATTATACGGAATTCAAAACTGTAATTAGACAGAATTTACGAAGACCGGCAGTCACATCCGCTTTTACCGATTCGTCCTCATTCGTCCTATTAGATCTGTTTATAATTGAATCCTATTTAAGCACAAAGTTACTAGATCAGTTAAATTGGTGTCTGATGCCAAGCATTGGAAATATCGGTCCCGGCTGTACAGGTAATTTATGCATTCACTACTAACAGAGATAGTGTTATACAATATTGTCATACTTCTGACTTCTCCCTAATCACGTAATTGAAATCCTCGGTTTTATCTTATCACAGGCGAGATATAGAACAGGGATGCGATGAAACATTTTCTGTGCCACTTGTTCTGGGTGGGGGAACACCTCCAGGAGTATGGTAATTCGTCGTGAGACGCTACGGCCAATCAGTGTCGCTGGGAAATATGTTGTCGACCCTGGTTGGCCGCAGCGTCACTCGCTTGGCGATTGGGAACAATGTTCAAATCAAATACAAACCCAATAAAGTAGGTAAAGGTGTTTTTTTCTCTCGTTCTAACAATTTTCACCGCGTTTAGTTTCATCAATTCTTACCGCTAGTAGGATTGTAGTTAAATTCTACTCTGAAGTAATAACAAAGAGGAGTTATAATAAGAGGCGTCACTCGACAAGGACAGAAATAACCTAGGGAAATCACTAGACAACCAATTTAAATGCCCATTCGGCAATGATCGGTAAACTTCGGCAATAATCAGCCAATTGCGGTGAGGTACATTTACCCGATTTGAATATCCCGCTCGAATGGACAACCAATTTAAATGAAAAGTGACGCCTCATTATATCCTCCTCTTTGGTAATAATGTTGTATGACAAAGTATAGGATAGATCTATCACCTTATGGGACTACGTGTCACCACTGAACTGTCTTACCGACCCATAATTCGAGAACCGAAGTCAGCGGCCTTTGTTCATGAACAGCGTCCAACTTAGAAATAATATTATTCCTTACTGCCAACGTAGAATATTGTAGCATAAGCACATTTCAAGTAAATGTACAATGAATTTTCTACGTTTGCAGTACCAGCAGACTTTCTGTCTAAAAAGTACAACGCAACAGCTGAGAATTTCTTTCCACATTCAAAATAAAATATGGAAATAGCAAACAGCTCCCTCTCGCGTGCACAGGTAGCCGCGTATCTATGGGTATTACCATTTCTGTGCAGGAAAACTCTGCTGTAATACCGACCGACCAAATCGGCCAGACCACGTGACGTGTCTACCCCCTTAATAGTCCAGGAGCCAGTGAACATTTTTAGTGTCCCATCGCGACATGGTTTTTCTATCATTTTTCTAATTAATCTTATGCTGAAAAGTAAGGAACGCGCGGTCTGACAGTCGAGCCCGGGGACAGGGCCGGGGGCAAGCCCTCGAACATGTCAAGTTTGAGAGCATCCCCGACTCATCGCGACAAGGTTGAATTTCCACCCATGACGACGAAGGTCCCCGTAGAGCGCTGCCAGACTGCGATTTTCTTATTCTGTATTAAATTGTTTATTAATGGGTGGAAATTCAACCTTGTCGCGATGAGTCGGGGATGCTCTCAAACTTAAAATGTTCGAGGGCGTGCCCTTCGGCCCTGTCCCCGGTCTCGACTGCCAGACCGCGCGTTCCTTGATTTTCAGCATAAGATTAATTAGAAAAATGATAGAAAAACCTTGTCGCGATGGGACACTAAAAATGTTCACTGGCTCCCGGACTATATTGCCACTTGTTTTGGGTGGGGGAACACCTACAGGAGTGGTGGTAATGTAGACTCTCCAAGGTCGCTCAGACGTGAACTTGATGTTCTCCCACTCTAACGAAGACGTCTTAGCCCGTCATAGCAGTCTTCGTAGGGCGTCTGCTAGGGGAGAGGAAAAACAGACCTCGCAATATTATCATATTGACTGAAATTCGTAAATCGCAGTGGCAAGTAGGGACTATACTTTTCTCGTTATAAAATTTGTCTCTGCAATAAGCCTTTGGCGCAACCTGGATCAGTCGTAAGCCCGTGAGGAAGTCAATGTACGACAACGGCGATCCAGATCTCATATTACCGTCAAAAGCAAAAATATTTGAAGGGAGAACTGAGACATATATCTTCACGTAAAATCCTGGCATCTGCGTTACATGGCGCAGGTGTCAAATGTGAAAGAAGTTATTCCTTGGCAGATGAACCGATGTCAGATACTTTAATCTACACACAATGTACAATAATTTTGTATTTTGTAAAAGAATACTTTATTTAGATCTCAATTTTTCCATCGATTATAATCATTTCGGCGCAAGCTTACAAGAACAATACAAGTTACTTTAATGTAAATAAAAATAGAAAAAATGATTCGAATAAAACATTGTACAGAGCTATTATACTAAAGGCGCGTATCAAAAAGCGACACATTCTTTAATACAGCTTCGCAAATTCTGCCGAATATTTTCACATCGTGGGATACAAGCCGGGCTGACCGAGTGTGCAGCGTGTGACAATTGTGAACACATTTTAAAGCAGCATAGAATTCAAGAATAACGCACACCGCGTACCACTTCACACTTAGAAAGACCGATTTCAAAAGTCTGTTCAACGCCTCCAGGATCGAAATGAAAGTAAGAAATTAATCAACTTAGTAATTTTTATTGTAATCGTTACAAACGTTAAATGCGAGTCGCCATTTTCGTTTCTTATGCACTAACACGCCGGAAAGGAAGCGAATGCCCCAATAAATAATAAACGAAATAGAAAGAAATCGTTGAACAATAGTTAAAGGGATAACTATGAATAACTGTCGGTTAAAAAAAAAAGGAATTGCATGAGTTTTTATTTTTTTTTTTTCACTTTTCTCGGTAGACGTTACGGATGACTTAAGGACAATGGGGGAGAGGAGGGGGGAATCCGAACGAAATTCATGCGATCCAAAAAAAAAAAGTCGTTTACTACGCTAAGCTTTACACGTACTCTAAAGCTGACAAGGTGCAGCGGAACATCTGTCACAGAAACTGAGACTGAACAAGATTGTTAAACGAATTATGGTGAAATATATATAGGAGACAACGTATATTAATTGAATTTGTTCGGTATCGAAGTTATTCTCCTTTATGTATATCGTTATCGTTATTATCGTCGGACACTTTCATTGGAAAATAGAAGCGATAGTATCAGTTTCTCCTTAAACATTTCGAACGTACGGATGGTAGAAAAGTAATAGAAGCTGGTCTTTCCCTTCTGTCACACAATTATCATACTTTCCTCATACATGCATACAAATATGTTTTTTCCGTTTTTTTTTTTGTCTTTTCGCATAGTATAACATAGCTGTACACGAATCACTTATACGACTACTATATACACTAAGTTGTTTCCTGTTGCTTGATTCTTCGATTTTGAAATTTCCTGTGGCAGATTCAATCGAATCGATATTAATATAATACCGAAATTAATAATAATATATAATAGTAATAATAATATTATTAATAATAATTGTAATAGAGCGTCAACATAGATATGTATAACAGTATAACAAATACAGTATTACGTACTCGAAACGAATGTTCGTTCTAATAGATACAAAAGGATACGCTTAGAATTTAGTAGAATTCGAAAAATTTTGTAATATTATAGAGTTAATTAATTTTTACCTAATATTACGATAATTCCGCATATTGCTATCTTTGTACTATTTTCGCTTGAGAGAATTTATAGGGAAGAATTTTGAAAACGAGATATCGATGCCGATCGAACTACCCCAAATAATTCGAGGGTCGAATCGGATCTGCGCCCGGCAAAGTCGAAATTGTTAAAAACTTAAATAAACCTCCTAGGAGCTTAGGGACTGTTCCTTTATTATATCACACTGCTTCTGGTCAGTTTTCATTCTCCTTATTATATCCCTTACTCATCTTTGTCTCGCATTAAACCCCGATGTCCCCGGTTACTCCCACACAGACCGCACTGATGTTCCTGTTTCCGGGTAGATGGCATAATGAAAGAACGGTCTACTACCAGAAAATTCGTGAAAGCTAATTCTACCACTTACACTAACATATTTACAAATTATCGCGTCGTCGGTATGAATTTCCGTAAATTCCAAGGTACATATCACGTAACAGTTCACCTCTGTTCTTTTTTACACAGAATAAAGCAATGTAAATTTCGATTATCTTTCCAATCATTTCTAAGAATACGTGGACACGCTTCGAGCGATATTTCTGGTAAAATAACTACGATAATTTCCTACTAATAATAACTCTTTACGCGGAAGCGCGTACTTAAAATGAATATATGCTTCTATATCTATTTGAGGCGCCATATCTTGTGTTGAAAGTTCTAATTTTACAGAAGTTTTCAGTACTCGAGGAACTTGAATATTTGCCTTTGAATCATTCAGATATTGTTCTATACTTAATAACGTCACAAATGAAATGTTCCGTGTTACGCACTTTTGAGTTTCGCCGAATTCATCTCCACGTATTCTCGACCCCTGAAACAACGTTTAACAACTGCCCCAACAATCTTTTCAAATTACTTAATCTCAGTTTGGCACTCATTTTCTCGCGTCGTCGCTATCCTCCTCTGTACTGTACCTAAGCGCAGAATATACGTATTCTTGGTGAGAGTTTTCATTTCCGTCCACTAACATCCCCTGTTGAATCAGAATTTGATTTCCCTCGGCCACCATCAGAACAGCACCCTCCAAATCGTCTAACTGCATACCTTCCTCTTTTTCCTCGTTTCCTTCATCCTCTTCGTTTTCCTCGTCCTCTTCATTCTCCTCGTTTCCCTCGTCCTCTTCGATCTCATCATTCTCTTCGTACTCCTCGCTCGTTTCATTCCCCTCGTTCTCTTCGTTCTCCTCGTTCATCTCACTCCCCTCTTCGTTCTCTTCATTTTCCTCGATCTGCTCGTTTATCACATTCTCCTCACTGTCCTCATTTTCTTCGACGTCTTCGTTCCCCATTTCCTCGTTCTTCGCGTTGCCATCGATATCTTCGTAATTCTCTTCGTTAACTCCAGCCTCGTCATTCTCTTCGATCTCCTCCTCGCCCGCGTTCTCTTCGACCTCGTACTCATTTTCCTCGACAGAATTTTCGTCGAACTCGTTTTTCATGTCATTGTAGTCCTCGTCACTTCGATTCATATACGTTTCCGATTCAAAATCCATGGACTCATTGTTCAATAAACCTTTCTCATAGTAGTTCATCGATTTCGGCGCGGACTGATTTCGAATTTCTGACAGAGCGCACATTTCTATGTCCTTTTCGGACATAGGTACCATTTGACCCAGCTTGTGGCCCACCAATTGCTCCTCGGACATGGCTGCAGAAATCAGAGGCATTATGGGGCTGAGGATCGGAGGCCCGTCGTCATCCGATAAATCCACATCATTCTTCTCTGTATCTGAAACATTCAGAGTATATTTACGTTTAATGGTTCGCTATTCGTAAAGGATACTTAAAGGAGCCCTTGATTTATTCCATTACCCATGTTCTTTGCGTCCTGAAGGCGCTCCAAAGCGAAACGCTGCATATCCTTCTCCTCCATCTCCAAATTGTCCAAATCCTCGGAATCTTCACTATCCGAGTTATAAGTGATATCACCGGTAGCTCTGGATTCGCCCTCAGACTCGTTTTCTTCCTCAACCTCGGTACTACTACCGCTTTCCGACTCCTCCGTGTCCGCTTCGTCGGCTTCAGATTCGAAGTCCCCTTCCTCCACTTCTTCGATCATCGTATCATCCGCTATCAGGCTTCCCTTTTGGTAGAAATTCATGTTTGACTGATACCCGACAATAATAATCCGTCGGCAAACTGGCAATACTGAAATCGCTCGAATATATCTTTATTATAGCTACTCACTTCTGGCTTCTCCTCGTTCTTCAAACTCTCTTCTTCCGTCTTGCCAGAACACGTGTTTGCATGATCGGGATCGTCAGTAATATTCTTGCGACACTTTGGGCATAAAGTTTCATTGCTCGCATGCCCAATATGAATACTTGTATGCAGTAATAATTTACTACGAGCGTTGTGATACCTACGGGACAGAAAAGGTAACACGATTGATAGAAATGGTAACGGCGCAATTAAGGCTCCATAATAAATTGCGGTTCTTCGCCCATGGAAATATAGATTCTGTAGGACACAATACCTGCCACAAGTTTTACACGTGAAGTTGTTTCCTTCGCACGAAAGGGTCGCCTCGTGCATAGCTTTCAAATGGTCCGCTAGATCGCCATAGTCCTTGCAAAGTTTCAAGCACACTCCGCAAGTAACTGCGGCCTCTGCTCGATGGAACCGGATTAGATGTTGCCATAAGTGTTTCTTCGCTGGCCACTGTTTCCCACAGACTTCGCAGGCGCATTCTGTATTCGTCGACTCGTCGTAAACTTTTCTCGAATCTTTCCTTGAACACTTGATCGGTGGCTTTACCCTGGAACCACGTACAGATAAATATAATGCAATCGATTTTATTCGTTATACACTGTTACACTTTTTGATATTTACCTTTGGGAAAGTGGCATGAGATTCGGAAGAGGTCTCTGGCCTGAGAGTTGCAGATTTATATCTTCGAAGAGATTGAAATCGGGTATATTCAAATTTGACGTAGACTCTTCCTTTTTGATTTGATTGTTATTCTTCGAAATATCCACTCGATTACCGACCGCACCTTCTCGGTTGTCCAACACGTCGTTTCGCATAGGCAGCAGCTCTTCCTAGATTTAACACGTCTCGTATGAAGTTTCCAGATAAAAATTCAACCAAGGGGATAAGGAAAACATCGCTTACTTCTTTTCGTAAAATGCTTCTCTTGCAAGTTGAAATGTGATTCCAATACAGCGTTTTTGTACAGAATTGCCTCTTACAATTCTTGCAAACGAAATTCATTTTCCCGCGCATCCTTCTCTGCTCTTCCTGTTTTAATCTCTTGAACATCCTTTCCGGATCTGTATTATGCATGTTACGATAATGCTTCGAAAGGGCGTCGCTGTTCACGAACATTTCGGGGCACATTTCGCAGTCGAAGGTATCAGTCAAGGATCTGCGTCTTTTGGAGTCACTGGAATCCTCATCGCACAGATCAACGTCGTACTCTAAATCGTCTGGCTCTTCCTTCACAGTGATATCAGGCGACTGCAAAGCAAACGATTAATCAGAACGTTGCGTTTACATTCAAGCAGGGTGCACTTGAAATTCGAACGAACTTACCTCTATTTCGAAATCCTCATTTTTCGATCCAATGTCGAATCTGTATTCAAACGCGGCAAGCTGATCCTTCGGGACGTTGTGCACGGTTTCGTAGTGGTCTCTGATCGTGGAATCTTCGGTGAAGACCGCTAAACATTGCTTACAAGTCCTAAATACTTTCCCATGGCACTTTTTAGTATGATCAAAGGCTTTCCACTTGGACGCATATTGTTTCCCACAGACTTGACAGGTATTGGGTCTCGAAAGCACACTGGAATGAACTTGTTCGACGTGACTTTTCAGCTCCTTCGGATCCTTCATTGGTATCAAGCACACTCCGCAAGAAACGCCGATTTCGTTTCGATGTAGGGACAGCACGTGCATTTTCAATTTAAGCTTATTCTCAACGGTGTCACCGCAGAAGTCGCAGACATTGGGATTCGTATGATATCTTGAGGAGAAAAGTTCATAATAATTGATTAGGGTAAAGAACATTGTCCATTAACATAATGAGCTGCGGTAAGTTCGTCGGTTAATAATTGTTACAACAAATAAGTTACCTATGGTCCTTTCTATGGGCCTCTAAATCCTCCTTTGTCCTGAACAACTTTCTACAAGCCCCGAAATTGCAAGTCAAGTCTGGATGATCCATATGCTTCACCCTGTTATGCGTCATGATCCCCAATTTCGAAGTGATCGTCTCGTTACAAAGGTGACAAGTGTACGTACTGTGATGATTCTCAATATGCTTTTGCAGGCTGGCACGATCCTTAAAGATTCTCTCGCACGCCCTGCATCTCGTTAGCAACGCGCCAGGATCTTTCCTGTAATTCTGGCAGCCCTTCATGTGTCTACGCAAAAGGTATCGCTTATGGAACCCTTTATTACACTTCTCGCAATAATGCAAATTCACTTCCTCCGTCTTGAACTGCCTGCTATCCTTCCCGTCCTTCCTAGAGTCCGGCTCGTATCTGTGTATTTTCGAGATGTGCGCTGCCAGATGGTCCTTCGAGGCGCTGGTTTTCAAGCAGTAGGGGCAGGTGACGTCCTCGTGGCCTTTGTGCACTCTGTTCACGTGCTTCCACAAGTGAGAGGTTCTCCCGTAACATTTATTGCAGAGATCGCAAGGGAAGAGGCCGTGAACGATTCGTCTATGGTTACACAATTTCTCTAAGTTAGCGAACTTCAAGTCCGCGCACAGTTCGCAGCTCAATTCAGTCTCCCTGACTCGCCCGTCCACTTTGTTCTCATTGTTCTCTTGCCCGTTATCGCAGCTCTCTTCGAACCCGTGGATCTTCCTGTGCCTGGACATCTTGGACTTGTTCGAGTACGGCCTCCCGCAGATATCACAACTAAAGTCGCCGTTCGTTAACGGCCAATGTTTCGATTTCACGTGGGCGCTTAATTGTAACACGTTCGAGAACACTTTCAAACAAACGCCGCATATTAATGGGACGGTGTCGGAATGAACGCCCATAACATGCTTCCAGTAATCCACCCGGCTGCCCCAAAGTTTTCCGCAGATCTCGCAGGTGTTCGGGGATGAGCCCTGTATCGCGTGGTGCTGCACGTGATCGTTCCTGAGCGACTTTGTGGCGAAGATCTTACCGCAGTCCTCGCGATCGCATTTTATCGCCGGCTCGTTGCCGTGGCAAGAGCTAACGTGCAGCCAACGTTCCCATTTACTCGGGTGCGAGCTGCCGCAGAGCTCGCAGACGAAGAACAGGTGGTACTGGGCTCTATTCCCGCCGCCGTTCAAACTGGACGGATTCAGAGAATCTCCTGTTGGCATTAATTGTTCAGACTGAAAGGTTACAAAAGTTTCTTTTATGAGAACTTCTCAAACGAAAACATCGGTTCCTCTCTTGTTTTACCCCTTTAAGAATTCTTACCCTATGCGCATTTCTTTGGTGTCGTATTAAATGATCCTCATTGGGGAATGATTTGTAACAAATATAACAGTCTACTTTGTCTACGTCCTCCTCGTAATCGAGCATCTGCTCAGCAGTCTCGTTGCCATTAATGTTCTCCCCGTAGTAATTACTGTTTAACTGAACGAATGTCGCGGGATCGTAACTGGGATCTACGTTGTGTATAGACACGTGCGCGATCAGCTTCTTCCTGGAATCGTGCTGCCTGCCGCAAATCGTGCAGCTGTACCTGAAACGATATCTTAAATGTTTTACGCCGCACGAAACGCGAGTGGTTCGTCTTTTAGATATCTGCTTTCTCTTTTAACGTGATACCTTCTCTGTTCAGAAAGTAATAGTTTCGAGCCACCGTGATACATGTTTACGTGATTCAGAAGCTGGGTATTGTCCGCGCAGATCTTCAAACAGACGCCGCACGCGAATGCCGCGCATTCTTTGTGGGTGGCCCGAATGTGCAGCCACAGAGATGCACGATCGTTGAAATCGCGAGTGCAAATTTCGCAGACAAATACGGTTTCGATTTCAATGAGATTCTCCTGGCCACTCTCGCGGTCCTCTTCGTCATTGTCAGCGTTTGTCTTAACATTTCAGAAAGCAACATTAACATTGGCAAGATAAAGTGTAATCTTACCGAAGGATATCCGTTAAATTGTCAAAGACGATTGAAGTGTACCTCTGGTGACAAGGGAAACTCGGAAGACTTCCCCTCGTAATCGAGATCCATAGGTTCGTTCCAATTCTGCGAAACGATCTTCTTTAAACACTTGTCGCTCTCTACAATGGGGCATGGATCAACGCCGTGTAACGTTTGGATGTGCCTGCTTAAGGAAGACTTGAGAACGAAATCTTTTTTACAAAGAATACAGATGAATGGCTTATCGGTATCGTGGATCGATTCGTGCTCTTTCAATTCCTCGACAGAGGTGAAAAACTGAGGACAAGATTCGCAGTACCACTTCTTGTCACTTTTCATGTCCGTTTTGTCTGTTGGGAAAAAAAGAGATTTATAATCGAATTCCGTGCCACTTTATAATTAAAACTGCAGGACTTGATGCTTCCGAGTTACCTGTTTTTGGTAGCTTTTTTGGTTTATAATTCGTCGCGAATTTGTCCTCGAAATCTCGTTTAAGGCTGTCGCCTTTCGTTAACGCCTGTTTCAAGATCGTCAATTGCGGATTCTTAGCCAGCTTTGCCTCCGCGCTCCTAGAGAACAGAAAACGGTCAGTATTCGGCGAGTTTTCGAAAATCTCTCGGAGACTTTAAGATGCCTCCTCGGTTGTACCTGTAGTCTTTGCTATCGTCGTCACTACCAACGCTGGACGTCTCGGAACTGTCCACGATTTTATTCTCCTTATTCTGATCTTTCCCCGATAGATCTAATCTCTGCTCTTCGGCGCAGATTCTTCCATGGAGATTCAATTCCATGGGATCCGTGCATATCTTCCCGCATGCGTTGCACTGGCATCTACTTTCTGGGCGATAGGAACTGTTCACTGGGACCTCCGTGGGCGCTGGAAGACCAGCGTGACGTGATTTTATATGCTCTTCCAAATTTGTTCGGGTCGAGTAGATCCGGGAGCAATAACCGCATGTCACTGCCGGGTGGCCTCTAATACAAAGATCATTATATCATCATTGTCATTATCATTACAATATAAATATGTGTACAGTACACCTTTAGATATTTTAAAATTAATCCTTTCCTCTGAATCCACTCAGAGCATAGTTCATCCTCCCATAAAATTATTCCTATAGAATCTTCGCTCTTTCGTTATGGCAGTTTCAACAGTTCGTACAAGTGCGAACGATACTGCGTAATTTGAAAAGGAAACGGCAGGGACAAACCTGTGTGTTGTTGAAACGTGACCCCAACGATGCTTCGCGGTCGAATAAGACTTGTGACAAAGATCGCACTGGTAGGGCCTCTTGTAGGAAGTATGATCATCCGTAAGAACTTTCTCGCCGATCACGTCACCGGCGCCCACGTGGATACGCGCGTGCAACGACAAATGGCCCTTCGAACTGAACGCTTTGTTGCACAAGGAACAAACGTAAACTTCGTGTTGCTGAGACGTGTGCTGCAATCAAACAATCAAATATATCACTGCATGTCTCTCCGATGTAAAAATCTACAGAGCTTCGCCCATAAAGTTTGATAGTTATACCTCTGACGAGTTATTCGGAAGTTCTTGACGCCTCGACTCTGATGTTTCGGGCTCTTCTGTCACCATCGAAGTCATCTCCAGAAAATCGCTTGGATTTGTTTCCATATCCATCTCGTATTCCTCTGAACGACGATCTTCGGAGTCGTCCACTATTGTTGCTGAAAGAAAAGAATCGTAGAACGAAATACTTATTATTCTTTTATTTTTTTATTCCATTCACCATTTCATAATATCAATGGCAAATGAGTAACGCGAAGAATGCGAGTCTCGTAGGTAGAAATAAATGGAATACCCTCGTCGGTGCCACTATTATCGACCATATCTTCGATCTCATGGTCAGCTTCCCCGTCAGAATTTAATCTGGGCGGCGTGCCTAACGCAGCATTCGGATTCACTATGGGAGCTTCCGGTATCAACACTGGCATGCTTTCCTTTCTCTTCATGAGCTCCGAATCGTTGTAACATGTCAAGGTGGTCGTAACACCTTCGCCAGACTGAAACATAGAAATGAAAAGTTATCCGTGCTGTTGCTATTGCTGTCGTACGTAAGAAATGCGAAGAGCTCACTTTTCCCGAAGGTGGTAGACATCTTTCCAAGAGGGCCACTGCATTGACGCACGCTGTTCTAAAATCGTAGAAATTCTCCAAGTTGTACATGCACCGATAACACAGACATTTTGGTAAGCGATCATTTTCTGCAATCTGTAATATAAACATTCGAGCCTTATGTAAGCGAGTTTGCTGATCTAAATGACAAGAAACTTATGTATAACAGACATTGAAATTCATGTAATTTATTTTAATGATTGTGTACTTGGTGCTGATTGTAAGAATTATATAACTTCGTGCAGGGACATAGTACCCGTACGTGTAATGCAGAAATAATATATCTGATGGATAGTAAGATATATTATATATTTTCAAACGTATTATCACATTTCTGTAATTATATTACAATTCGTTATATATCATCATATATTATCTTACTGAAGTTGATTGAACAAACATATATATAGCAAAAATATATCATTAATGTGAAACAAAATGTTTACGTAATACATTATAGTAACTTTGAAAATATATTCTGGATTTGAGCAAGTATCATTTACAATGGAAAAGAATTTTAGGAAGTTAAAGCCTTCGGTGATTCAAAGCAATAGGATACATAAGAAACATTCAATTAAAATAAAATAAACAAAGAATATAAGTAAGTGCTATCATTAAGTATATCGAAATCTAGGTGAAGTAATTAAAACTGAAAAATATCTATAAAAGTTAAGTAACAGATTTGCCAGGGCATCGTAAACAAAAACAGTAAAACAATTGCAGCTGGAGACAACAAACTACGAAATCTTACAATAGATCGAAATAAACAACAAAGCTAAATAACAATTATTGTTAAAATGAAAAGAAGTAAAATTTTCAACAGAAAAGAGAACTCTTCTACTTGAAACATAAGAATACGAAAATAAGATTAAAACCTATCGTGAGTGCACATGACAGATACGCAAAACTAATTTCTGTGCAATAAGAAGCTTAACAAACCAAAAGTAAATAGAGAACAAAGAAGAGGGATGGAAATGAAACGAAAGTAACGGTCTACGAACAAAACAAAAACATGCCAGCTACAAAATTTATGAAAAAATATTAGACATAAATTAAATTGTCTCCAAATGCTTGCCCCCACAAAAGCAAAAGGGAGAAACAGAAACGAATGTCTGCACACACATGACAAAGTCTGTACATTTACGAAAAAATGAATTGGAAAGCAACAATGAAAAAAACGCTGTAAAAAATCTACATAATCCAACAGACTTTCTGCAGCTAACTTTACAGGGTCGAAGAAAATAAAGGAAACGTTACGAAGCCATCGGATTCGAAACTACCGAGTGGTACACCCAAAAGGTGCACGCTAAGAAAAGTCCTCGATCGAGGACGCATTCTGTCAGAGATAAATCGGAACGCCAAGAAATTAGCACGTTCCCCGAGAGCGGTGATTATTTTGAAGAACAGGTTCGCAAGAGTCGAAGCGAGGCCCCGATAATGGGAGGGGGAGGGGATCGCGTGATATCACGTACGGACGAGGACGAACCTTAAACGGCAGACAGGCTTGTATCTTGTCAACGAGCTGTCTGTTCTTGCCCTCTTGACCGAAGATGTCCATCTTGACGGCGTCGTAGGATGCGCAAAGTCTGCAGAGCTCCTGGTATCGTTCCCTGGGCTCCATCGTCGGCGTGGCCACCAAGAGGATCACGTTATTGGCCGGAGGAACTTGGACAACCCGAATTTCCCCGTGGCACCGTAGAAAAAGGCTCCTCTGGCCCGAGCTCGGCCTTCTTCTTCTTCTTCCTCGGATCACATCCTTCGGAGCGGGGATCCGCGGCTCGCTGCGACACCGCGCGGCTTCCGTTTACGGGCTACTTCCTGGCGATTTTCACGACAGTTAAGGCCCCGGGCGCCGCCATCTTGTACACAGACACTTGTTCCGTCGGCTCTGCCGTGCAGCACCGCCTCCATGCCGCTAGGCATCTTGCGGTTCGGCAAAGATATCCGGTGATTTTTCCACACTTTACAAACCGCGAATTGTATTTTGGCTTTGCGTAAGGCTCTGTTCATATTGAATTCATTTATACGGCTTCGCGGGCTGTTTACAACGCGCGCGACGTTCGCTCGGACGAATCCGATTGGCGCGAAATTATCTGGTTGCAGGCGGCTCCCGATTGGCGCGGCAGGGCGCGTTCGATTGCGGCGGTTCTAATTTAAATGCGTGCGGCTAGTAGCGCGGCTTCAGGTGATTGCTAGTTATGCGCGCTTTGTGAATTTGTTTATAATGTTTTGTGACAGTGATCGGGGCTGAGCTGGGATGAGCCTATGGTACGGCGTCGCTTTAAAGCATTTCCATGAAATATTGTAGAGGAGATCGTGAAACGGATGCATTTGCTGTCGTGCATTTGCGCTGGAGGGGGTGGAATCGAGCGACCGATAGGATGTTTTGCAGTATATGTTTACTAACCTCAATCTTATAAGTTTATTGGGGTTCGTCGAGGAAAAGATCTGTGGCCACAAGAAAATATTCTTGTAGCTTGTTTTTTTTATCAAGTACCAAGGATACGTATGTCGAATAGATCTCACGGTTTTCACGATGTGATTTATCATTTTTAATGTGGATCGAGGTTAGGATCCCACACACTGGCATTCAAGTGTAATGCCTATTTTAATTCACACTTTTGCCGCTACGCGCCGCCACATTTGTGCGTCCAGAAACTCATCCAATTTTCGAAAGGCTTTTTTAAGCAACAAGTAAACAATTTTAATGTTAAAAGTTGTTCCATAACGATTTATAATATGTATAGAAGACGTCTATAACCTCAAAGCGAAAGGAAACAAATAAATAAACAAATTGTATGCTCCTGAACATAACCTCCTTTTTCATTCGACGAACTGCGATGGAAAATTAATGAAATATTGTTTTATATAAATTATTTATGTACTTTTGCAGTAAGATCTGTGAATATATACCATTAACTAGTTTTCTACAAGATATTTGCAATTATTTCATTCATAATTAGTTGGTTATTAGCAGTTATAGTGTTACAACAAACGTGACGCTCTACAGCGAATGCTTACTTTATCGAAGGAATTATATATTTTCTACAAATAATTTGTACACATTTGGTTTTGGTTCTTAAAGTATAGACCTTTGACTAGATTTCTACATAGTAGTTGCAATTATTTTTATCGTAATTCATTAACTATTAGCATTCTTGGATGTGCTAATCACTTCATATAAGAAGGAACCCGTTTCACGCATGTAGAATGAGCTCATTGGCTCCGTGGGAGCGTTGGTTGGGGTATAGCCAATAGTTGCTTGTTGCAGCAGAAATCAGCGTCAACATGCGCTGAATTTGTCGATCAGCGGGTTCTTTCTTATATCAGCAACGTAACCTAACTACAAAACTTTATTCCACAATAGTAATCGTGCATACATTAATATTTCTCTCAAACACGAAGCGTAAGAAAGGTAAACTTTTCAAACTATGGGAATATAATATAAAGTTTTATGTATTTACACAGTCGTAGATTTTTTTGATTCTGTCTTTTAGCGTAATTTGAAATAATGGATAGGCTCTGCGATCCGTTTAGTTTTAATAAACAAACAGCTACCTTACTGCGTGGCTTGGGTGCATCTGAATTAATACCAGAATGTAAAAAAAGAAATATATCAACCCATGTTTTGCATGAGCTAAGTACACAGGAATTGATAATGTTAGGTAAACTAGAAGGATTTGAACAATAGCATTAAATAAGAGCATTTTCTTTTGAATAAGAAACTTTGAATTTCTTTACCTTTAATTAATTGGCTCCGTACATCGTATCCTTTATAATTTTTGTTGGATTATAATCAGACTACTTGTTTATATTTAATTTAATCGATCTCGATATAGGTGCCTCTTCTCAGAAAGCAGAAGAAATAAAGAATGCTTTGGATGTAAAAAAGGAAGGGTCCATTATTGTGCAAACAAATGTTCAGGACAGGTAAAAGCTTTATTAGATTATATTCGACGATATAATAAGATCTTGACATGTATGTGAAATTAATAGAAAGGCGAGCAGTTACAACTTGTAAATGTTTCAGGATCCAACATTTCTTCGAAATAATTAAACGCGGAGAGGAACGGTTGTCTCTGTTGCAAGCATTCGTGGCGTACTATCGAAAACGACTCTCGGAGAAGAGAATCAATTTCTTTGTCGACGTCGACAAGTGTTTAAGCGCTTCTCAGATATTACCTATTTCTGTTAATGCAACTTTGGCGGAAGTGGACGAGGCGAGGGGAAAGCTCTATGAACTTGAACAACTTATTTTAAGGGTAAAGTTTAATTAACGAGAGAAGTAATTTTATTTACGTACAGTCATTGAAGAAATTTCTGTATTTTTACAGTCAAAAGTGAAACCAAAATGTGGCAGCACTCGTATATTCTATATTTCGATTAGTATAGGCTTGGTAACGTTTGCACTGCTGAAAGTGTTGCTTTGATTACATCAGTGTACGCAATGTACAAATAATAAATAAACGCTACAACTTACATAATTCGTGCGCATTATTGTTCAATAATAACACGCGCGAAAATCACTTCCGAACTTCCACAAGAGCTTCCTTTCATATATCTATACTTACAACTTCCCGGCATTAATATCTTGCTAGTTAAATAAAACAAACAGAAATGAGCCGTTTATTTCGAAAGAGGCCCAAGTCCATTTGTCAATTTTGTTTGTCGACTGTAATAGCGTGTACAACTTGAAGTTGGTATTAACAATTTTTCCTGTATTTTAAGCAGGATAGCGTTTCAAGCTTATCGCTTATATTGCCCAACGAATTATAGTTGTATCTTTTTCCCTCCTCTCTCTCTCCTTCGGGTCCCAATTTGTATATAAAATTTTTTTAAATACAAATGGACCATTGAGCTATAAAAGTACAGCTCAATAAAGTGGACCCAAGTATATGGGTCACTTTCAAAATAAGCGGCTCAAATATCAAATTAAATAGGGAACATTCGATTGCATCGATTCCGTGCGGCGCTATCGATTAGCACACCATTCAAATCGATAGTCGTTCTAAGCATAAAAATTGAACGACCATTAACAGTCCTTACATATTAAACATGACGTTCGTTATATCGCGACACATTTTATTAAAACTCTATTATAAAATTATGCAATCATACATATTCTCCAGCTGTATTACGGCGTTTAACAATGCAAATCAAGAAACCTTGGTACCAATGACCCCGTTCAGATGGCGAACCAGTTTATTCCGAAAGATGGCGCAGATTCAAATCGTCACAGAGCCCCACCTGCGCTCAGAACAGAAGCCGCACGCCGTATCCAGCATATACCTATACGTCAGTGGTGGGATCCACCCTAAATACCACGATGGTGGGGGTAGAAAAAAGGATAACCTCCCTTGACGCGTGCGCGCTTCCATCAGCTTCGAGCTTTCAAATTTCAGCTCAGTCGCCCTAAGATGGACGGTGGAGCGTACGGTGGAGGAAAGGCAGGAGCCCCTTTCGACCCCATTGCCTTCGTCCAAAGGCCTCAAGTCATCCTAAGAGCCGTATCCCTGGTAAGTTCTCGTATCGGAACACCCGAGACCTTCTCGCTCCTCACGGCGACGTCTTCGAGAATTCAGCGAAATGTCGATTTTATGCGACGAGCATTGATTTTAAACGATGAACCCATCTCCGCCGCCCCCCTCCCCCTCGCTCTTTCGCTCCCCCAACGCACCCTTCGCCAACATCGCACGATGGGGTTCTATTGATTTTTCGCGAATCCCCGCGATACTCCCCATAATACGGAATCTCGTATAATTTTCCGTCGATCCCCCCTCCCCGTTGCTCGAATACGTTTTATTTCGATGGTTGAAAAGGGTGGATCGAATCGGAACGTTTACGGTGCTCCGTGTGTGCCCCTATCGAGCGGATATCACCGATCGCCGTGAGACGGATCCCGCAGCTTTTAGAACACGGGGATGTTTCGCGGTTTTTTCAATGATTAGAGCTCGTTTCCGTTTCGGAAGAGGGGGACGAGGTGTCGGGAGACACCGCGGGATCGATCCTCGGGGCAGAGTTCGAGGCGGTAACTACGCGCACGGTTTCGTCGAGATTCTAATTGCACCTCGGAATGTAGGGGATTCGGCTGGTTGCAAGGGGGGCCTCTGTTAATTGACGTCTCGCACCTCCGTTAATCGACCATTGCGCGAATATATCGCACCACTCGAGTCGTTTGATGCTCGAGGCCACCGGAAGTATAATTCTGCCGGAATCATCCCTATTTCTCGTTACGAGTTCCCTGAATGATTCAATGTTTAATGGGATAAGAATTCCGCGGCGGCTTTCCCGTTTCCCGATGCGAGAAAATATCCCGAGGTCATCGGAATAACAAACACTTTCAACCGCATTTAGTTCATAACGCTTCTGTTATTTTAAAGCATTAAGATGATTCTTGCGCTGTAATCTTGTGCGAATTGGTTTATTATATTCCCCGAAATTCTTCACATTCGGTGTACAAAATGTTTGTACGCGCGTACATCCGGGTAATCGGAATGGAAGAATTAACAACTTATCGGGGTACGAAGTTCCAGCTGTATTGATTATTTTGGGAGGCCAAACTTCCAAACTTGAGGATTATATATTATTTTCGTGTTATGTTGGAAACATCTCCTCCAGTAGTTATAATCACCTATTTTATTAATTATCGTCAATCTTTTATATATACATTACAGATATTATTTCTAGTTTATGCTTAGGTATTCTCTTTCTGTTATTAATAGCGCTCGATTTATTTTGTAAGCGTTGCGCTCCTCGCGGTAATGTAAACGAAGAAATAAATTTTACGGTTGCTTTAATTACTGCGTCTCGTAATTAGTTTCCTCTACATTTCAGTCCCGTTTCTCAGATCTTCTGACCTTCGTCTAATCCACTTTCGTGTCAAGGCGGAACTGGACCAAGTCTAACCTACATTCGATTTTACGTAAATAGCAGCGCGGAAGAGGAAAATATATTTAGGGCCGCGGAACTGAATTCCAATTTAAGCACTGAAATGTCAAATACAACCCAAAATGGGTACTTTGTAACGGATTTCAACGTCCGTTCCAAACGTAGCATCCATCTTCATCCACCCCTTTACTTACTTACCTACTGTTTGTCCAAATTTTACGATCGTGCCCTAATAATCATATTAACACATACCGCACTTTATGCCAGTCAATCGAAAATAATAGTAACACCATTTAGCAACACTTCTGGCCCCCCCATTCGATTTTACTATTAGGATACCCGGTACAGTATTCCTCTATAAAGACAGATTGTCGAATGATCGTGAAACAAACTGTTTAATTTTACAGCTCTTCGCAATAATCGTGTTTGGATGCATAAGCAACAAGGGGTACATCACAAGGGAAGACGGAAAAGAAGTGTGCCTCTACAATGAGGATCACAACGCTTGCAATTACGGGATTGGAATCGGAGTGCTCGCCTTCCTTGCCAGCATTGGATTCCTCGTCGGGGAGTATCTGTTCGAGCAGATGTCCTCCGTTAAGACCAGGAAGCACTTTGTCCTCCTCGATTTAGGGTATCGTTGTAAACTTCCTATTAGGAAAAAAATGGCTTTCGCATTTACGTACAATAGTGGTCGAGAGGAAGTTCGAACTGTAAATGATAAAGGAAATAGGACAGTTCCATTAGAAAGAATTATATCTTGAAATTTATGACCCATAGATTGGAGCGTTGCCAGAATAAGTTAATGGTCTCCGTGTAATACTCGAGCCTAGCATAAAGCTAGTTACATGGACACGTAACGATACGAGCTTCAAACTTTCTTTTCACCGCCACGGTAGATGAAATATTATCGATCGCTCTTCAGGGTGTAAATCGTGCGATGGTGAAACTATCAGTGATTAGGTCTCTACCATCGAAACTGTTTTGCCGATATTCGTATTAGATTCCTTAAGATTTTGTAACACTGACGAAATATTCAAATCATTTTCGAAAAGGACGCATGGTTCTGTTTAGGGAGAATTAAAATATTGCATTCTGGTGTTTAGATTTTCAGGTTTCTGGGCGTTCCTCTACTTCGTCGGGTTCTGTTACTTAACCAATGCTTGGAACAAATCCCTCCCACCGAATGAGAACTATGGAGTGAACAATGTCCAAAGCGCAATCGCCTTTTCCTTCTTCTCCATTTTCACTTGGGTACATAGATTATAAGTTTGGATAAATTATCGAGTCAAAGTATATACGTTCGTAGAGGCGCGAAATGTATTACATTGATTTCGAGCCTTCGATTCTTCTTCCCGTGTTAAATACCCTTTATTTGTTTTTGTACACGTTCGATAGGCCGGTTGTGCCTGGTTCGCCTTCCAAAGATTCAAGCAAGGGACCGATGCAGCTTTCGCGCCTAGTTACGAGGCGGATCCTGTCGGAGGAACAGGATATACAAGTTACCCCGACGCAACCGACACTGGCTACCAGGACCCGCCATTCGGCCAGCAGCAGCAGCCACAGCAACAGCAACGGATGCCCGATTTCCAAGCTCCGGCTTACTAACCCCTTCAAACATAATTTATCGCTATCGGTAATGCAAACTTCATTTCAATTCGCGTGCAATTTATAACAGCCCCACGCACCTCAAACATACCGAAAGACTAGTGCAGCAGAGAGGAAGTTAATCCCTTACTACAGCAGAACTCCATTTATCTCAACAAAATCTTATGCAATTCTCTATTTACCTGTTGAGCTTTACCTGAACTACTGTCGAGCGTCGCTTCAGTTACACGAACGCTTGCAAAAAGAAAGAAATAAACAAGTAAATCTTATCTGAACACGAGCTCCGGTTGCTCGAACGAAAATTGCTAG
The DNA here is from genome assembly GCA_963971345.1 of Andrena flavipes. Taxonomy (NCBI): domain Eukaryota; kingdom Metazoa; phylum Arthropoda; class Insecta; order Hymenoptera; family Andrenidae; genus Andrena; species Andrena flavipes. Next base: position 8,633,881 of record OZ020481.1, read on the forward strand.
CGAGCGAGGAGAATCAGTAAACTCTTGTCGCACGAACGATTCAGATAAATGAAGTTTTACTGTGTATTAACATCTGACGAGACTCCTACCGAGTCCAGATATATACCGGTCGCGTCAACGTCGACCGGTACTATCTCTATAATTCTACTAACGCCCGGTTGTGTGGTGGCCTTTCAGACACAACGCAAGAATCAGTAGGAAAACGAAGGCAGAAGCTCCTCGAGGAACTTTTCGATCACTCGATAGGTCACTGAGCAATGTCGATAGAGTAAGTTCTCATAGTAAGACAACTAGTGAATGAAAGGGTGAAGGAATGAGGGGGATAAAAAGCGGTTCGAGGGGGAGAGGGGGGCGAGAGGAATCGCAGGAGCAAGGGAGTTGTGGGAGGGGAAGGGAACGGAACATGCGCGCGCGTGTATATGTATGCATGTGGTGTGTGCGTATGAATGAAGAAGAAAGAAGATGAGAGTGCATGGGTGCGTACGCACGAAAGGCAACAAACGTTACTTGTTAAAACTGTGCTTCTTATTGTTGACCACTTAATAAGTCTTACACACCTGGAATCAGTGGCGTAAGCAAGAACGAAGAGAGAACATAAAAAAAGCAAAAAAAAAAATAATTAAGGAAGCAGTATGGATTACTTCCCTCGGGTAAACAATCGAGATTGAGGCAACGACAGAGTGCAACAGAGCGAGAGGGAGCGCGCGCGACAGAGGGAGGAAGAGAGAAAGATGGGCACTCACCATCCACAGAATTATATATATATATATATAAATATAAATATAAATGCATATATATATATATTAATATAATATATAAGGTGTGCCGAAAATAGAGCGGTACAAGCGAGAAATGTAAGATTTCGCGTCGCTGAAGTGAAAATAATCGTAGAAGAGTGAACTTTCCTTCTGTTCTTTTTTTTTCCTAGCGCTAAATGCTCAGTACTCCCGAATAAGTTGCGATTAAGAGTTCAATGTGTACCGCAGCTTTTGTCATCGATTTCGGGAATCTAGGCGCGTTCCCAAGGGACGTCTCCAGACGTTCGAACAAACGCACAGCTGCACTATGCATTTTGATCGTAGCCGGATAGTTGGAACGAGAATGCGAGAAGGAGAGGGAGAGAGAGAAGGCGGAGGTTATATCTTGAACATGTCCTTCTGTTCGCCTTCTCGGTCCCGAGCGAGAGGAATCCCTTTATATTTTTCCTTTGTATTGCCGTTTTCAGAACACCGTGTATATGTACACGTATATAAGTACACGTACCGAATGTACGGCAATGCCTGGCTACCAGGTGCGGCGTGGACATCGATGTACTAGTAGCGGGGCATCGCGGTACACAGAAAATGTAATGTAAACGGATAACAGAGAAAAGATAGCGGCTCTGTAATAATTCTTAAGTAGTTACATGCACATATACTTTACCGTGTTATAACGTGTTCATAGAGGAGCCGCGGATGCGACTGCGTATCGCCGCGATACATGGGCCCACCGTGGATATTTGGATCCCGTTGGAAATATCGAACCATGTGTTCTCGATTCTACAGTTATCGTTGCTAGAGGCTCCTCTGCTCGCAATACGCCCACGCGTGTCGCGTCGACGTATCGGCGGATCCCCAAGTACGCTTTTTATGAATCGGTACCGGATGTTGCGCGTCATCGCCGTGCCACGACCACGTGCCATTACATACCTTCGAGTTAATCTGACGATCGCGATCCTCGATGATTTGGGAAAAAACCAGCAGGGAATTCAGGCTGCTTCGTTACAATCTCGTGCCCCCAAAACTCGCGGGCACGATTACTCCGGTGTACTTGCGCGATCACAGCGACCGAGAAATTGGGAGAACTTCGCGAAGCCGGTACGTATCGATACACGGCTCGTTTTAAGGGTGCCCCCTTGTTTGTGTATCATAACACTTTCGACCCAGTTTCTCGAGTTTACATGTAATAATTACGTTGATAGGATTGCGCCTCGCGACAGTGCGAAATTTAATTTCTTATCTCTGATGTTGGCGATCCTGTATTGCTGCAGTATTAAATGCAAATGCCGCTTAGTTGTTTAAACGCAGCGTTGCTCGTAAAAGACACTGCATCCATACTTCTTAGGCACTGTACTGACGAATGATGACGAATGATTTTTTACATTCCGTTCCCTTTTACTGCATTTCTAACATTCCAGCAATATCGGGGCGACATTGGAATAAAAGATCTCGGGGCTAAATGCACGACTATTTCTTTCCCCCGCGTCGACCACGCTGCCCGCGTCTCATGGTCTCGAATAGCGGTCTCGCACGGTAGCGTCGTATCAAGAGCAACAAATAAACATCTGTTTTTACGATAAGCTGTACCAACTTTCTTTTAGAGCGCTCTCTATATTGCGCTCTTCTTAATAACGACTCGAATTGATGATAACATAATTTACGTGCCCATAATAGTGACACCAGTGCGATAGTACGTTGGAGGCATCGAAAGAAAAGCCACGCAATGAAACTCGATCGAAGATAGTACCGAAAGGCTGTACCGTTGATTTCAATTTGGAGTCTCGCTTAGTTTTTCCTCTTTTGTTTTTTAAAAAACAAAAAAAAAGTATCTCAAGTAGTCACTATTCTGGGCAACTTTCCTCCGAAAAAGGGAAAACATTCTTGGGCCAATAAGAACTTCGGAACCTTCGTGGTGTCTCTGGACCTCAGTTTTTGTAATAACGACTGTTTACTACTTCGCAACGTGAACACTGTTCTCTTGCTGAGAAGAAGGAAATATGTATTAAAATGGTATCGATAATTAAATAGTTGTTGTATCATTGTGATTGTACTAGGTGTCTCATTTTAACGGATATTATTGCGTCCGCGTGGATGCGAGCTAGTCGTTCTATTCCACTGGTACAAATACGTTCGCGATTTATTAATAATCCTCTGAAGGATCGAACGTTATCATATCATTTCTATTACCCGAGTGTCCTGTCCCCTCGTCCATATTTGATAAATTATGAAAGTACCGAGGCTACCACTCCCCACTCCAGCTCTAAGGATCGTCTGTACGCGTTTAGAACGGAGGAGAACCACTAGCTGCCTCCGCTCCCTTGGCATAAGTAAGACGCTAATGTCGCATTGTATGAAACGTTTGATCCGTCGTGATCGGAACTATCGAGACACCTAGTATGTAACGTAGCTGTATTTGCATTCGAAGCAGTAAAAGATCTGAGTGTTTAGAAAGAAGTATAATCGTGTAATTAACTATATAGACGAGATACGTGCAAGTAATTATTTTTATGCGAGTCGAACGATCGAATGGTATATCGAAAAAAGAAAAACCAATAAGCTTCGATTCATTGACTCTCTAACGCGGTAACATTTGCGAACCAACTGGAGCCGCGCCCCGCCTAGGAGAATTCCATGAACGGAGCACAAACGTCGTTTCATTTCTAGCGTTATTTATGTCGCAAGATTTCATTAGCGAAGTCGACAAATGCTGGGAGAAATAACGAGAAACATTCGGACCTCTTATTTACCATTAAACGAAGGGAAGTTGTATTAACAATTTGTGTGTGATTAAAATTTTAAATTATTCTCCCTCGCAGTACCGCGCAATCCGTTTCTCGTTGTTTCCTCAACATTCCGACTCGTAGCTATGTAAATTATTCCGCGATATTTTAGCTTGGATTATGGAGATAGAACGCCCGTCGTCCAACAGCGTTCCTCAGACTTGAAAACTGGCAATTTCTTTTCGCGGTTTCATTGCATTTTCTATATCGGTTGAAAGCGTTATTACTAGGGTTTGTATTATTGAGTAGCGTACTTTTGTTGTTTAATAAATTTTGAGTGCCTAAATCTCCGTGCTCCCTTGTTGATACCTTCCAGCTATGTCGCAATCCCTACTAAATATTTAATGAAGAATAATCTGACCAAACCCTTCATTTTTTTATAAATCAAACTTCCCATAGGATTGTGTAAGTAAACTAGTTAAACTCCGATCTATTTTATAAGTAGTTAATATCTAAGAAATTGTATCTCTTTTGTCGTTGTTCCGGTTGTTTGATAAAAAAAAAGAAGGAAAGAGTGAAATCACAGAGTACGAAGCCACTACTATGTGGTTCTGAGGCTTCATTAGGTCGACAGATCGATCGTTGTTCTGCAGTAGACCAGGAATTACACAGAGAATTCATCGGCTCATCCCATATCAGCAACACCCGCCGTGATAAGCTGCGCCCCGAAGCCGCCCACTATTCAAATGTGGACTCTGCTCATTTCTCACGTTTCTTTCGTCGTTCGACGATCGACACACGTCGCGCTACCTTCTTATCTTTGGTAAATATTCGGGAGTAAGTTTCGCCGATTTTCCTTGATGCCTATTATATATATTTCCACTGATCGTTAAAGTTTTCCTTATTCGTGGTGCTTTGGTGAAAAGTGGATTGTCGTGGAACAGAGGACGCGAGTGAAGTTGAAGATCTATCGTTACTATAGAGTGCAAATATAAGTATACACACCCGCCAAAGGTTGTGACCTATGCTTTGCTTTTGTTTCGAGACTCGGAACTTATGTGTTTATCAACATTGTGACGCATCTTAGTCGCGTTCTACAAACTGCGCGGTGCCGCTAGTAAGCCGATTGCCTTCATGGGAGATTTGTATTAAGATGATAGTTAACCTCCGTTTGTTCCAATACCTTGCCGAAATATTATTAAAATATTTCAACTGTCACTTCTAAAGCTCCAGATTCTTATGTTTTAAAAAAGTACTGTACATTCTGCTCTTGCTCGTCCCTCGATGCCAATAAACGTCACTAAATCGTGAATGCATTTCGATTCTACAGTCACCGGCGGAGCCTTTCACCAGTTGCGAGATCGGCGATCGACGTTATCGACGGTCGCCAGCGTCGCCTCTTTGGTAAAGAAGGGATTGACTCGGGAAAATGAAAATATTCGACAAATTATTTCACAACGGGAAGAGAAGGAAAAGGAGACGGGATTCGAAAAAGAATTCGGTGAAGAAGAGGGTCCAGATACCGCACGATAATTTCCTATTGGCTGGGAGCCAGACAAGGAGACACAAACGAAAGTATAAGGTAAGGAAATTACCGATTAAAAAAAGAAATGTGACGGATATGGGTTTTGTAGTGAAACGATACTATATTTCACGGAAACATTTCTGTACTGGCAAACATGTAAAATATATTTGTAAAGTAACGTCGAGGAAATTATTGTTCGATTGTTTTTTTTTTAATACTGTTTTGAGACAAACTAAATATTCGAAATTGTCGATGCTTCTTTTCTCCAATTTAATAGTCCAATTTAATAGTCTGGTCTGTGATATCATCTTGGAGGAAACTGGTACTCGAAAGAAATTACGACGTCAGGATAAACCTGTTCTTTTAAATCGATCCGTCACTTAAAGCCATCGCTAAGGACTCGCACAAAGAAAAACGACAGTTTGGCTGGAATATGACACACCTCTCGAGCAGCTGGAATGTGTTGGCCTGACTCAGGTACCAGCCTTCCGCCCCTCCTCCCCCTTAGACTAATATCCCCCCTCCCCCCCCGATTTGCAGGTAGCGCAGATTATTTCACAGAACCCGGAACAAGTGAAATGCAGGTTAAAGTCGGGAATAAAGTTTTCCCCACTACGTTAACGTAGTAAAACCAGAAGATGACGAAACAAACTCGAATGCGAGACACTTACCTGTTTGTTGAATAAACGAGTCAGCTTCGACAAAATTTCTTTCACGCTGACATCGTAACTACGCAACTTGAATAGAGCGGACACATGCGACTTAGCCGAACAAATTTCAGTAAAAAAATCAACTATCAAATTCAAGTCACATATAATCGCCGAGAGTATTTAATAGATATGTCATCACTCCGACTACCAGCATCTCACCCTGGACCGTTCGAAATGCGCGCATGCATCGTGGTTCGTGCGCACGTGCGTTAGGTTCGAACGTGACTTTCATATAACGGGTGTACTACACGGAGCGACTCCACAGTTTACTACATAACCGACATTCGGACTATATACATATCAGTTCCAAGCCAACAATTAATCCTGTAAAATGAACGTTACGCACTCGACGAAATCGAAATTGTAACAACGTAAAATTAACTACAGGGATCACTGCGAATAATACGATGTAGTTTCATCGTTATCTAATTATCCCCGGGAATATCCACCCCATTGCGTGGAATGAAAATTTACGCAATGCATTTCGTTGTAATTCGATAGATGTTAAGAAGATTGGTACACATCGGTCGGGATTGACTTGCGCGCCGAGGAAACAGCGTCACACCGTCGCGACTGAGTCAAGTTCACAGCTTGAGATCGGGCCCATCACTATTCGCGTCGAAAACCGGTGCGCAGGCACGCGCATGCTGTACGCCCCCCTCCCCTGCGCAGGTCCCCTCCATTCCCCCCACTCCTCGCAACACGTTCAGTAAAGGGAGCCCCGGTGCTCCTCCCCGCGGCCGCCAAGCCCGTTTCTCATCCGATTCGCGTCGACCTGCTGCCTTGCCCGTAGCCAAGCCACGCTCGGGAACTACGAGCCGATCCTCTCGGACAGGAGAATTTCTCGACTTCCCGATGCGTGCATCCGTGCGGTTCTCATCGGCTTTTACTCGTCCGTTCACGTCGTCGGCCCCGATCGCGCGAGCCGTGCCGGCCGATCGTACATCGCCGCGGAGTATTTCACCGTGGATCTTAAAGCGTGGATGTTGAAACGTAGTGTGCCAGTGCCGTTCGAAATTCCGTCGCCGCGACTCCGTGAATTTTCTGTTCTAAACACCGTGGAATTTCGTGTGCGCCTCTTTATACCTGGGGCGAGAACGCGACGTGGTGTTATAACCGTGAGAGCAACTTATCCCTTTATTCGTGGACGTTGAACGTCACGATCTTCCCTTTCTTCGAAACCGAATGCCTTTTTTCATTTCTGCATGATGCGAGGATGTAAGAGTTCGGTGGCTCTCCTTTGGAAGAATATATCGTGGATCTATGCTTTACAGTTTACGCGATACACCCAACGTAGAGTTCTTTTCTTCTGACATTGGGAAACTGTAAAATCCTTCCTGCTACACTTTTACTTTGCTTTATTTCCTTGTGTACAGCCCGTATCGCGGCGAATCGGGAGTAGAGGATTTAAATGATAATTGTTGGCGGCAGCGTTTCGATACATCCAGGGCGTATCTATTCCCGTATTGCTGATTTTAAAGCAGCGAATGAGATCGCTGAACGTTTAGGTAGGAGTAAATGAATTTTCCTTTGCTTGCGAGTCTTCGCATTGAGCGATGCGGAAGTTGCGGTGCTTCCCTTGGTTTCTGTACATTTTCTCACAGTTGTTCTTTCGCTGGTCTCGAGAGGGTGACTAGGATGATCGGAATTCGTTCCTCCCTGACAACGTGGTAGAGATTTCTCGAGTGGGACCGTGGGATTTCATTCTCCCCGTCCAAGTTTCCCACTTGCCGTGCTTCGAATTTGCCTTCGTAGATCCAGATCGAGTACGGGGAACAAAAGTACGGCTAATAGAAGCACTGAAACCCTACGAGCTGTAAAACCCCTCGAACTCGCCGCCTGCATTTCCGTGCAACAAGTGGTCGTCAACGGGAACTCGAGGTGTAACCTTAAAATCGGGATTTCTCGCATCTTTCGGGGCAACGCAATATTCTAGTGAAAACCCCCCACCATTAACAATTTCGGAGATTCGTAAAATTCATCAGCGCTCTCTTGAATATTTAGTTCCACCTAAAATTCTCTCGCAATAGATGAAATTCTATTGGAATCAAAGTTCTAAACGAACTCGACACCCTCGCATCGCTGACGGAGATGTGTAAAGGCTTCATTGTTTAGGCTTCTCATTTCAAACTTTGCCCTCGGACGTTTAACGAAGTAGTAAGTTTTTATAAACTCAGTTTTGTATGCTAGAAGATGGTGGCCACTGATGAAAGACTTATTGTGCAGTCGGCAGATGTGTGAAGAGGTTAAGGAAACAAAAGCTTCCTCAAATACCGGCGGTTCGTTGCAAGGAAATGTTTAAAACCTACCTAAGCGCCAACTGTGCCATTTCGACTAGCATTACTGTAAAACTACTGCGTTGATCAAAGGATAAGGCACTTGTCGAAAATCCCTCGCGAGTAATACAGCAATTGGAAATAAAAAGCACTTTCAATTAACAAAGTTTAAAAATCGTGAAAATCGAGTGGACAATAAATCTATGAAAGACGGCTGTGCAAAAGTGCGTAGTTCGAAGACATTTTAAAACAAATAGGAAAAGGTGTTGCGCGTAAAGAATATTGGGGAGAATAGAATTTACTTTCGAGTACTTGGAGGGAGAAGGAATTCGATGCATGAATGAAAGGAAAAGGAAGAGAAAGAAGAAGAAACGAGCGAGTGCTTGGAGTTGGTTGGATCGAACGAAATATTCAAGATCGCCGGGGAAAAACGGCCGAGCGTGAAACATGGAATTAGAACGACCAGGAAAGTGAAGGTCCGACCACTCGAAAGGAAAATGGAATTCCATAACTGCTCGTTGCTTTGAATTGTTTGCGTGCTACGCGCACCGATTCATCGACATAAAACGCCACCGAGAAAACTCTCTCGTTGGAAACGAGGTCGTGCACTCTTATGGAAGAGAGCATCGCTTAGAAATACAGCGGAGGAAAGCCCAAGAAGAAGATACGAAGGTGGAGGAATCTGGGATGCACGTGGGCTCGCTCGCTCCTACGCCATTGCCCCCGGGACGCCTATGCGCCGGAAAATTCCGCCAATAGAACGCTCCTGCGTCCCGTTTTTCTAGCAGACAGGGGGCTGCGATAAATTTCATGCGTTACCCTGTTCTCTGTACGGGGCGAGACGCCAGAGTTGGGTTAACCGATTGTAGAGGAGCAGGGATTGTTTAGACAAAGAAGGCTGCCACGCGGCGAGTTTGGAAAACACTTTGAGGGGGGGTGGAACGATGAGCGCGGAAGTCGTTTGACTGGAAATATGTTTAAAAAGGAAGATGAGAATTTCGTCTGCGGAACGATTGACGGGTATTTTGGGAAGAAGGGTTTTTTGTAAAAAGGAAAAGAGACGAAAAAGTGTCGAATAAGTATTTTTTTTAGCTAGAGTGCAATGTTAATTACGAAATGAAAATTCGATAAACGAATTTCACGCGACTTGGTTTGGAAAAAAGAAAAGGAGATTGATCGTGAAAGAGATTATGCCTCAATGAGGAGCAAAGATGCGAATATAATTTAGAAGAATATATATGCAGAAGAGTGCATACTTGGCCAACATGCTTCTTCAGAGGTGTTGAAGGGGGTATTAATCCCGAGGCGAAGGTTTTCCACTGCGCGAGAATGGACCGGAACGACAATAACGTGGGCGTCGGAAATTCGGGGAATCCCTTGAATTCGTCCACGACCACACACGGTATTCTTCACAACACTCCCGGTGGAACTGACACGCAGGTGCGGACGAAAGAATTTTGCGTAAATGAATAAAAATTCCGACGTGAAAAGATGGCAAAGAAAGAAAATAACAATAAAACAAGAATTCAAGCTATACCGATATTCGTTCATCATTTCCAATATATTCTAGAATTTTGTCTTCTAATTTCCCGCAGATGATTACTTTCAACCAATAAACACTATCGGCAATAATATTTTACCAAATTACCGAATTTTCAATTCAACGAGGAAATTTATTACCACCGAGCACAAGTTGAATTATCAGGTCCGAGTTAACAAATAAAGCGTCGGGCGGTAGAAGAATCCTGTTAACGAGAATCCATAGAATTCTCATCCAATTACCGATCCGCTTGTTTCCTCGAATTCTTTCCGTCTGTTCGCCGAGAACTAGGTTCTGCGAAACTTGATAAAGGAATTGGATTTTGTTTTTAGTCGACTGGAACAGGCGGAAGATTTTATTCGACCATCGCAGATTAGGATAATCAAAGTGAATGATGAACGTTTCATCGTGGGTCGATAATCAGTTTGATCGTAACTTCAGCCCCATAAGCGCCATTTATGCTTGTCGGAATATAATCTATACGATCGCGACGTTTTCAGCGCGTAACGGACGTTTGCGTGAATCGTTTTTTCAGAACGGAGACAGAGGATGGGAGGTGCACCATGTCACAGTTACCAGAGTTCCCGGTTACGGATTCGGGATCGCGGTTTCCGGCGGCAGGGACAACCCCCATTTCACCAATGGCGATCCCGCTATTGCAATCTCCGACGTCCTCAAAGCTGGACCGGCTGAAGGGAAGCTACAGTAAGAGAACAAAAATTGCAAGAGGCTACTTTTAATCCTTTTAGCCCGTTAACATTCAAATACCTCTAATTTTCCCAGCTCAACGGCCGTTTACGATTGAAGAGTCCTTGTAGAAAACAATATAATACTGTATTACCATTGGCACACAGATCATTTTCCGATAAATTCTTTTATACTTTTGGCACTTGCAGTCTTTTCTACAAGGACTCTCCAATTACCGATATACCTTGTGGCACGCTCATAGTGTAAAATATACTATTTCACAGAGAACACTATTAAATGAAGTCTGAACGACGAAGTGCGTGAGCGTTAAAAATGCAAAGACTCCACCTACGTATTTTCTATAGAATCTAATTAAATTCCAAATTTCTCATATGTACATTGGCCTTTGAATGGAGTAGATTCATCAAGAGTTGGTCACTTTTCAGAGTAAACGATCGTATAATATCTGCAAACGGGATATCACTGGAAGGCGCCGATTATGGAGCGGCCATCCGCGTCCTCAGGGATTCTGGGTCGACGGTTCTGTTAGTAGTCAAGCGTAGAGCTGCATCGAACTCTTCTAGCAACCCAGGGAACCCTACGCTTCAGAGTCACCGGTTGACACTAACGAGAAATAATAAGAAGGACGGTGAGCGACACATCATCCACTAGCTGTGCTAGTCTTCTGTATAATTCATATAACCCGTGTTACAAGCTTTACCTTTGCTTCGTACAAACGTATCTCCGGCATATGAATGGTAATAACGTTCCGCCAAATATATCTTCCCTGTATTCAGATTTTGGGATTGTCCTCGGTTGCCGGCTCTACGTGAAGGAAGTGACGCGAGAGAACACGGGGGTAAAGCCGGGAGACGTTCTCACCCGAATAGGCAGCGTGGCGACGGACAATATGAGCCTGAAGGAAGCTAAGAAATTGATGGACCAATGTAAAGACAGACTGTCCATCGTGGTGACTCGAGATAATTCCTGCTGTCACGCTCAACAGCAAACAAAAAGTGAAGCTGGGGAGTATCTCTCTGGAACGACCAGTTACAGTAGCCAGAACTTGTACGTTCCGCCGCCAACGAGGCAGCCAATGGAAGACAAGAGCAATCTCGTTCCCAGAGGCCGTGCCAGAGGACCCTTGATGGACGTCTCCCTTAGCCAGCTGGATCTTCCTGCGACTCCCACCGTGGATCCTCCAAGACCACCGCCTCCTAGACCAGAAGGTATCACTTCTACGTATGCTTCCCCGTGAGATCGATACTATTGCATTGCGTGTTTGAGTTAAGATTTACCTGTTCTGTGCCAGATTACTACAGCACGAGAAGACAACTCTACGACGAGGAGTTGTCTCGGAATAAGCTTCCAATGTAAGTTGTTGTACCGTTCGATACAGGCAGGAACTTGACCGCTATCGTACGGGCAATCTCTGCTAGCCACTTTCTCAATTTTCCAGGCCGGATCCTCGATTCATTACTTTCCAAAAAGAAGGATCAGTGGGTGTTCGATTGAGCGGCGGAAACGAGACGGGCGTGTTCGTCACTGCTGTTCAAGCAGGGAGTCCGGCATCTCTTCAGGGTTTGCAACCTGGAGATAAAATTCTGAAGGTGTGATTTGGTGTATCGAATACTCGCGGCGAAAAGAGGAGCAGCAGGAGGAGAGGGACTAAAACGCGTTTGAAAATTCTAGATAAATGACATGGACATGAAGGGGGTGACAAGGGAAGAAGCGGTTCTTTTCCTGCTCAGTCTTCAAGAGCAGATCGACCTGATCGTTCAACATCGGCGACAAGAATACGATCAAGTGGTCGCTTCCGGGAAGGGAGACTCTTTTCACATCAAGTAAGTGTTCGAATAACCCACTTCTTAACCTGACAAGCTTTAACGCCGAGAAACTTTGCTGAAACCGTGCAGGACTCACTTCCACTACGAGCAACCGCAAAAGGGCGAAATGAGTTTCCGCAGCGGAGACGTATTCCACGTGGTAGACACGCTACACAATGGAGTCGTCGGCTCCTGGCAAGTATTCCGTATCGGTAGGAACAATCAGGAAGTGCAGAAAGGAATTATTCCGAATAAAGCTCGCGCCGAGGAGCTGGCGACCGCACAATTCAATGCAACGAAGAAGGAAATGAGTGCCAGTGAAAGCAGAGGTAGCTTCTTTAGGAGAAGGAGGAGCAGCCACAGGCGTTCGAAATCGCTTGGGAGAGTACGTTTCCTTTGGCATATTCTACCCATATTACCTTCTGCTGGAGCAGCATTCGATTTGTTTAAACAGTTTCGGCAGTGTATGAGAGTAAATCGTTTCTGTCCTTTAGGATCATTGGGACGACGTAGTGTTCTCGGACAGCGTCAGCAAATTCCCAGCCTACGAGAGAGTCATTCTCAGGCATCCAGGTTTTGTCAGACCAGTAGTGCTTTTCGGACCGGTCGCAGATTTGGCCAGGGAGAAGCTTCTGAAAGATTTCCCCGACAAATTCACATCCCCGCGTAAGCAATTAAGAAACTCGGCGGACGTGGGAGACTAATTTCCAGAGGTCTAAAGAGGGGTGTCTGTCTTTATAGAAATGGAGAATCAGTTGGACGATAGCGTTGGGAAGAACACAAAGTCGTCTGGTATCATTCGACTGAGCGCCATCAGAGAAGTGATGGACAGGGGGAAGCATGCGTTGCTAGATATCACTCCGAACGCAGTGGATCGACTGAATTACGCGCAGTTCTACCCGATAGTTATCTTCCTGAAAGCCGAGACGAAGCAGATCGTTAAAGAGATGCGCGCTGGGATCCCCAAGTAAGTAAACCCCTCTGAAACAATCCCCGTCGATAACGAACTTACGGAATCTGTGATCGAAGAACGCGAATTTTCCACCAGATCTGCGTACAAGAGTAGTAAGAAGCTTCTGGAGCAGTGCCAGAAGCTGGACAAAATTTGGGGCCACATCTTCAGCGCGGTGATCACGCTGACCACGCCGGAAGCCTGGTACCGAAAGTTACGGGAATTGATCGATCGGCAGCAACAGGGATTACTGTGGATGAGTCAAACCAAGGTAAAGATGATTTTCTAACTCGTCCCAAGGTATCTTTCATGCTATGTGTTACGGATAGCGCAGCACGACTTTAAATATCCAACTGAACCGATCAACAGCTAGCGAAATATATATTTTGCGGCCAGCGAAGTGTGCTCGTTTGGCTAAAGATGCACGGGGATGTTTAAACTGAAACGACGAAAGCCCTATCCGATCGGAAGCCAATGGGATCACGTTGATGAAATTATATTATAATTTATTGTAGCCCTTGTATGGTCAACAAATGACGTGGGAGCCATGCCAATCGGCCGGTGACCCCCGGGATTTACCTCCCCCTCCCGTACCCCCAATTTCGAAGGAAACAACGTTTCACGACGTGAACGAAAATGACACTTGTTACACGGACAAATTATTTTCATTACCCTCTTACCCGTCTCTAACTTCTGACGTTGTCCGTGAGCAATTTTTCGGCTACATTTAAATCCCGCTTCTCCTGGTCAGGTGTCTTGATTATCGCCAACATTCGACAGCCGGATCGCGATTCATTCGGATCTTGAAAGAACGGATCGCACATTAATGCAATGTCTGAGACGTGATATTCCTGACGAGGCGCATCGCCTCGGCTGTACTTAATAATTAAACAGATTAAACGTTATAAGATATTCGAGACACCTTGCGTTGTATGTGTAAGTTTAATTCTGCATGGCCACACCTCATAGCTTTATCGTGTACCATTGTAATCCGTAAGTTAAAATTATCGCATAGTATATTTCGATATGCCGTTAGTGTTTAAATATTAGAACGGATCGGGGAAAAGAACGTTTTATAATTTTTTATATCCCGAGTAGGAGGATTTTTGAAATAAAACTATTGAGATTTCCTATTGGGGACAGATTAAAATTAAAAGATCACGAGGATCGATTAAGCCTAATCATGATACATGCAACACGTATATAAACCTGGGGCGAGATCTTTTGATTGAATTAATCTTCTAGGCATTTCTTTGATCATTCATCACGCATCTTCTTACGAGACTAACAGAATGTTTTGGTGGTATGACTTGTTTCGATTTTCACACGCGGTGGGATCTCCTGCGCAGAATAACTGTCAAGCATTTCGCTATCTCAAAAGAAACCAACAAGTGATGGAAGGATATTGGAATACTTCCGACTCGAAGCATTCTGTTTTATCTCTTCGCATAGATCAGTTTTAATCTTGATCCATCCTGTAATCTATGAGATGCCTTTAACGAATTTATAAATTAGCTTAACCGAATGGCAAGTATTTGTTTTTCATTTCACGCTTAACCCTTTCAGACACCGTTGCTTTAAGCACATGGTGCTGTTGAATTATTTTAATAAACCTTTAACACGCTTCAAGAAACTTCAACATGAAGAAGGTACAGTCGCTATTGCCCACAAATGTTTCACGCCAGACTGTGTGTTATACATGGAGAGATAAATGAAGAAATGTCTGAAAGGGTTAATAGAGCATAAACCTCTGTAACGTGTTGTCCTCTGTGTCCTGCGATGATAGCCGGAAGAGGCACTCTCGGATGACTTCCTATTCCCGATGACTTCTCGCCTCTCCTATGCTTCCTCTCCGGAGAGTGACTTGGAACTCGGCCCAGCACCGGCTTTGTCGGGTGCCCTGGGTGCACCGTCCAGATTGAAAAGCAGCTCTGACCCAAGCATTGCGACACAAGATGACATTGCTGCGCCACCACCATACTCGACCACTTATCAGGTAAAAACCACAACTGTCGTAAAAAGAACCTGAACCACGATCTTCCCAATGCGAGACGCACGTAGCAACAACGTCAAGTATATAAGCCAATTACTAGATACTTTTTGCCCACCAGCAATCCTTTGAGCAATCAAAGAGGAGATCCCAAGGAGGAATGGGAGACGGAAAGTACGGATTCTCTTTATCAGGGCAAGTCAGCAATCAATCGGGATCGCCAGAATATCTGGGTGGCTCGTTTGAACCGAGATCCTCTCACCACACGCCTCCCGATTTACCACCACGCGTGGATCGCAATGTAAAGCCGAGCAGTCAGTCGACACGAAACACCGCCGTGAGATCTGCTCAAGAACGGCTGCTCACTAAAACCGATTCGGTATTGGATGTCGCGAATTACATAAACGCCACGCCCCATAAAGCTAACGCTACGTCGTCGCTGGAAAGAGCTCAACCGAAAGCGGTAAGAATTGCCCTCCTTCGTACGTCCTTTATAAGCCCTTGGTTTCATCGTTTTCTTTTAAACGCACGCAAACAGGGAAGCTACGATAGTATGTCCTCCTACGACTCCTACAACAATACGAATGGGAATGCGAGTTACGGAGCGCAGGGCTTGAGCACGTCCACTAGTCGACTAGGCCCCAATGTACCCGATGACTTGAAAAGCAGCGGCGCACCAGCGAGATCGCACGATCCGTATAGATTCACCAGATCTACAGCACAACCGATACCCAGTCACGATCCACAAACGCGAACCGATTACGCCAAATACAGGTACAGTCCTAGCAACGAACATGGAACTCACTTTGCTCGTTTACAATCCACCGTCGAAGCTGGCTTATGAAAGCTGACGAAGATGATGCCTTGTATCACCAATTTTCTGGACCCTACTTTCGTCCACGGTGTCTTTATTTCAGAAAGATATTCACACTGCCTCGACGTTACGCCTCCATTCTTTCACTTTATATGTTTAGAGTGATTGCGCGGAAACCTCGGCCATTGAGAAGAGCTTGTAGAATATACATTTCTAGTCGCGATACATTAGTTTGAATCTTCTGCCATCGATTCTTTCCTTTTTCTTTTATGCAAAGAACGCAGTTCCCTGAACTTTTTGTACGTCTTACTACGAATTAAAATACTTACTGTGCAAGAAACTGTGTAAGATGTACAAGATGTTCGTTTCGTGATTTAAGCTAGAATAATATTAGGTCCCATTTTTCTTTGGTAGTTTGAGTATTCTGTTGGATACCTCGTAGCCTTTTCGTGTCTCTGTCCATGGATTTCTGCGAGCTTATTATAGTCTTGCCAAATATCCACCGCACCCCTGTAAGCTAGGACACTTTGCTTTGTCTATTGTAGCCGCACGACCGATTACAAGTCGATAACGCTCCCGCAAAACAAACCTGGGGGCTCGTACAAGCCTATACCGCCTCCGAAGCCAAAAAACTACAGACCGCCGCAAACGAACTTGACGCAGCCAGAGAATAATGGGAACGAAGGAGCTACCAATACTCATCAACATTCGAAAAGCTACTCCATCGCCACGTCTCATGTAAGTCGAACCCTCTCTAATCGTGAACAATTCTCTGCTACGTATCGTGCTTGAAATTTCAGACTCTGGAACAGAAAGCGGCGGGATTAAACTGAAAATCTTCTGCTGTGCTTGTAGGTAGAGGGCACCAACAATGGTCAGCGCAACAGTAGCCAGTACTACTACAATATCCCACCACCGAGCCGTCACGATTCAAATTTGGGAAACTCTCATCACAACTTGAGCCACCTTCCTACACCTGCGCACAGCCACAGCCTGAGCCACACGCACCCGCACTGCAGCCCGCCAATAGCGTCTCACAGTCACAGCAATAGCGCCAGTCAATTGAGCCTCGGCCTCTCGCACAACAGAAACAACGCGAATCACAACGGATATGTTGCGAATAACGGTCACAACGCTTCTGCGCAAAATTTCCCAGCGAGCCCGGGGCATAACAGAGAACCGAGCGGACTGGACCTCGCCGGAAGTAGGGAGCAAAGGGGAAGTGCCTTCGAACTTTATCGCAAGCCTGTACACCATTACAACGCAAGGTAAGATTAAATTTTATAATAATCAGCCTTTCGTATCGCGCGGTCTGCCAATAAAATCATTCTCACTGTTTCAGCTAACGTGTGCAACAATCCACAGTTTCTTATAAAGAAGGGAAATGAATGGACGAAACATTTAAAGATACAGAGACCTCGTTGCCGTAATAATATTTGAAAACGGCCAAGAAGTAGGAATTCCAATAAGGGAGTCCTATTTTAACAGAAATAGATTAAGGCATAGAGAATTAAACCTGTTCCGTTTTTTTTTCCACTCTGACTTTGTATATACGAGTTTAATAAATGAAGAACATTACAAAGTTTTGCGGAAGCAATTGTTGAATAAAATTTTTTACTCAAAGTTATATTAGCGAAGTGAATTATCCTTCTCCCAGTATCGCGATACTGCTCCTGAAGAGGGATTTTTTTTTATAATTCATTAAGGTGCAATTTCATGCTAACGCTCGACGCGCTCGTTTTGAGCGTCAAGACCAATCACGTGACCGACGCTCAACCAACGAACGAGCTCTTAACGGAAAAGCTAAACTCGCTTGCTGCTGAAAGTCGCGTGGACCGATCAGGTGACTGGTTTTGAATAGTCGATAGTCAGAATGAAATTGCAGCTTTATGCGATAGAATGTGTCTTAGGAATATCTTCCCCCAATAAGTCAACGATTTTTATAGGGCAGGTTTACTTTTGTACAACGTTAACATACATCAATAACATTAATATTTCTATTACATTTTCGGAGAATCTTGACTAAAATTGACAGTAAATCCCTTTCCGGGGAATCTTTCTAGAATCTCCCCACAAAATTCTCTAGGAAGGAACAGAGGAAGAACAGTTTAACTCTTAATTGCTACGATATCTTTTAGAAATTCCGCTATAGGTAACTTAATTCTGCGAGAACGATACTTTCGGTATATACATAAATATTTAAACGAAATATCCAGACGCTTAGATAAGATTCTTTAAAGGGTTTTAAATAATTTAAAGATATCCTACTTGGGTAGTAAAGGAATCTTATAATTACGTTAATGAAATGTGTTGCAGCAGTGTGTTAGATTCATTCCCCCTCGGAATCAAATTGACGAGCGTTAGGTGTTCTTGTGTACAAATTTAAAGCTAATACGGATTAACTGTATTCTATCACGGTCTACTATTAATCATACCAACTAAGAGTTAATCTGAAACGTTTGGTTCTTATGGTTAATTACTTATAGCTGCATTACTGAAACCTAAATCAACTAGGATCACAAAAAGAAATTCAAACCTTACAATATGTAAGCTCCTGATATTGTACTATACCAGTGTTCCCGAAAGTATTTCTTATATATGTCACTAAAATATATATACAAAAAAATTAGACATAAAAAGATATTGGACTCCTATATCATTTTTCCCATCAGTAATTCTTACTATTCGTCAATAGCAATTACCAATCATATATTTAGATATGTAATATGGTATAATTTATAGACAAGCTTGACACTTTTTCGACTTAGGTCTTGTTTACTAAAAAACTTCGTAATTGAAAAAGTCATAATACTCTTAGACCTCCCAAGTTTCTTAGACTTAGAACTTCGGTTATTAAAGGAGATTAAGTAAAAAAACACGACTGGAAACACTGGCCTTTGATTAAGTGACCTATGTAAAAGGCAGTAAGACGGAAAGAAATAAAATCCATGATTTATGATACCAGAGCTCGATAGTAAAAGTAAACGAGCACGATCGCAAAATCATGGCTTTTACCTTTGTTCGATTATAATACTGGGCTGCAATCGACGTCATTAATATCAGCGTCGATCTGGCCCTGGTATGGTACAACAGAACCTTGATTATCCGAAGACTTATAACTACAAAGGTACTTAGAAGTAAAAAATTTCACCATTTCATTTCGCTGATCATATTCTCCATACATTCAGATTTGACATCATTCAAATTGAATCTTATTTATTTACGTTTTGATTAAATTCAAAGTAACTTCGATATATCCAATATTTATTTAAGATTCAATGAAAATAGTATTTAAGTTACATTTAATTTTCTCGACTCCCTTAATCATTCGCCGAGTTCATTTTCTACGAATTATTGCACGATAGCTTCTGTGAAATTGAATAAAGAGAAGCACAAACATTTTCAAAATGTAAATACGTTTCAAAGCTAGACACTGGATATTCCCCGGCCGGAAGGATATTGGCGTTCAACTATATCTTTCGATTCTGATGATCAAGGTTCTATGATAATGAAAAAATAAAAGAACAATTCACTTACTGAGTAACTAGCGAACCGTACTAAGCGAAAATACATCTATAATGCGCCAGTTATTGTCAGTTTAATCCCAGAGTATTTACGACGGCAGAAGAGAGCAGAAGGGCGATGTTCATTGAAGGCCCAAGAGCTTCTCCGCGACGCCGAGGTAGTAAACAGTTTGTGCGATCCCGAAAAGGGGCGCTATCACGATCATTCTGCACGCTCCACCTTTAAAGAACGCGGTAGGACCCTCGTTCTTTAAAGTCTTACTGCAACAGAGGAATAAAACGATTAAAATTTCTTATTTCTCATTTCTCGAGAAATTACAGAATTCTCGAGAAATATAATCTGATTTTAAATTTCTCGAGATGCAAACAAAATCGAGAAATCAGGAATACTAGCTACGAGTACCATAGCCTTCTTCTAAACATTTACACTCACCCGATGCAATCCAAGACACCATTGTACGTTGGTTCGCCAGGAGCCTTCTTGATTACTTGCAACCTAGTTTTGATTACGTCGAATGGATTGACTAGCAGCGCGGCTGTGGAACCAGCAGCGCAGCCAGCCAAGAATGAACACCAAAATACAGCTGTTGGCGGGAAATGAAAATAGAATTGTTAAAACAATGCTCGGAAGGATGTGAAACTGGAAATAAGTTTCCAAACATAATTCTCGTCAATGTAAAATAGACTTACAGGATCCATCCTCCCTCTTCGGACCGATATCATTCAGTCTAGCGAAAAGTGGGAAGTAGATGACAGAGAAGGTGACGTCTCTGAGCGCTGTCGCACCAGTGCCTTGATAAAGTCCCAAAATGCCTCTCTTTCTAAGAAGTTCTTTTGTTAGGGAGACGGCTGACACCTTTGGCACACTTTTCCCAGCTGCAATTAGATCAATTTTCTCTTTCTCAGATGTCGATATGGTTTCTCATTTCGCAGCTTGACGACTCGTTTCCTTTCATTTGATTTTTTAGTAAGAGGTTTTGTTCCAATGTACAGCTATTAAACAATGTGTTCGCTATTCGGAGGCATGTTTATGGTGTTTAGATAACATTTGATAATGGCTTTCCTGGCTCTCGTCGAACGGAGATGTATTTTTTTTTATCCTTCGTATATATTGGTATAAATTTCTATGCTGTAACTTAAGAAGGTTGAAACGAAAACTAAAAGCAATATGTCACAGCAAACAATTCGAATTACCAAAATCATTGAAACCATTAGTTTCTACTATCGTCGGTTAGTTGTGTATTTCGTACGGAAAAGAAATAAACGACCAGCACGTTGATGTAAATACAAGGGGACTCTCAATAAAACAGAAAAGGGTCAATCATTTTGGGGGATCGTGAGGAAAATTACTTTCCACCAAAAAGAAATTGTATTATAACAAAATGATAAATGCATACCTTCGAGGACCAATAAAATTAGAACGCATAAATCACTGGCTTTCTTTTAAACGAAGAATAGAATCTATAAAAAAAAAATTATTTTCTTTTCACAAGAAAGGAAAATAGAGGACTTCTCTTTTCTGAGTAGTAACATGTTTGAAAAAGTCGAGAATGAAAGATCGACATTAGAGAATACATTGACAATCAGAGTATCCACTCTGAATTCGAAGCAAACGCGGTGCTTTGAAACCCCTCGAGTAAAAATCATGACTGTGGTTCATTGACAGACTCATCGGTCGTATTTGTTAATACTCCTCCGTAAATATGTTAATCAGAACTAATCGTAAAGCATTCAGCATATTCGCGTGGCTTCTAAAGAGAAACAAATCTTTCTTTTAAGTACAACGTTATGACTTTCTTTTCTTTCCTTTCTTAACATTCACCAGTCACTTTACGCGACTTGATGTCTCGAGTCTTTACTCCTCGTTAACGCGAGCTTCGCAAACTTTGCAAAGGCTAGTTACCTTTCTTCGCTGCCATGGCTACCCGCCCAGCGTCCTGCATTTGAATTTTCAGCAGTTCCATCGGAGTCGTGACGACAATTTGGCATGCTCCTGCTAGGCCACCGGCAAGCATTTCGCGTTCTAATGGCAGTTTCTGTCTGTGAGAATAATAAACAACTCAAACAATGGCTCGAAAATTTACCATCAAAGGAAACAATGATCAACATTCGTCGCAGCAGAAAAATTCAACGTACCCAGGTCCAGTGGACAGATAATGACGGAAAGTATCGTTGGCAGTGAGTTTAATGGCTTTCTCCGGCGTGATCAGAAGAATATTTACGGCGGATCCTTTGTACATGCCAAAGTACCCCTCAGCCTTGTAAGTTTTCTTAAAGCAGTCCAACCTGAAAATTGTTGTTTAAATTACTTATCAAAGATACAGATAACCGATAACATAGTGCAAATTACTTACATAGATTTGTACATTCGTTTGCCATCGGGCCCGACAACTTGATTCTGTAGTCGTGTTTTAACCAAGTCCAGTGGGAACACCACAGAAACACCGATAATACCTGCGATTCCGCCATTTATAACTTTCGGTAGGAGTCTACGATCAAGATAATTCGCAATTATTATTCGTCAACAGATTCTATTGAGAAATAAGAAATCGGTATCGCAACGTATCGTTAATCATTCTTATCCACTGCAAGCACATTTAGATTATTAATAAACGCAACATTCTTTAGCTCCTGCGTTATAATTACAAGCTATCCGTTTCGTCAGATATTTTAATCGCAAACGTTTTCCACTTACTTAAATTGATTCGAAGCTTTCGCGCCGCCCTTTTCCATTGAAACTAGAGTTTAGAACTTCCTCCCTGTTACATTACAAAAAGTTTCATTTTATTCTATCTCTGGATATACCACAAATGATACATTATCATTACAAAGATCGAAACAGTAATTATTTCCAAGTTCCCAGAAAAATTATAAAGCCCCCCTCTCAAAGCAGAATTAAAACCTATGCCAACCCCAAAAGCTCTTTATATGTATAAACTCCTACATATTTAAAAATGTTCATGATATTGTGACATTAATAACATTTGTCAATTGTCTTATAAATATATAGGGTAAAGGCAGGTAGTATGGAACTTTGCAAAATCATCGATAAAGAAATAAAGAACTCTTCAGGGAATCGTGTATAAGTATAGTAAATAGCTAGACACAATAGACGATAATACTAACAATTGAGCATCGGTCCGGCATCCATCATTGAAAGAGAAACGTTTATATTTTTCGTGGGGTGTAAAAGTTTCTGAAAAGTCCATCGAACATTTAATATTGTAGCGAAGGTATGTTGCAAAGTATTATTTTCATATAATTTTTAATTAAATATGTGTGTCCTTGATTATTCAACAATAGTTTACCAATAAAGTTACTTTCTTCTTAGCATAATTCTTAATTTCTTGTCAGGACATACAGAGTAATATAGATGAAGTTGAACTTATTTTGTGATGGTAATTATAAAAATAATGACAATGAAATGTAGACCCATTTGCTGCTTTCAGTGGGCACACAAAGAATGTGGGGAAATGATGTATATTTATTTATTTGTACCTTCTACTTGATAAATCTTTTTTTTTTAGTAAAAAAAAAGTAAAGATTTTTCAGTTTTTTTTTTACAAATTCTTTCAAACGGCCGATTTTCACTCTTTTCAGTATTTTTTACTATAATTGCGAAGCAATTGGATTTTTTTACATTTGATTATGTTTTATTAAAAAAATTCCCCTGCTTTTGACAAACTTTTAAAATCAAATGTTTCATACCTATTACCTGCCTTTACCCTAACTGAAGAAAATAATAATTCACCGAATTACAAAATAGTACATTCAAAACCAGAGCACAATACCATGCATAATACAATGTTGATAAATGTAACTAAACAATCGAATACACTATAATTGATTTGTGATTTCGTACAATTTTATTATAATCGGTTTTGAAAATTTTTACTACGCCGATCACGTGACACACGTGCACCAAGCGCAAATACGAAGACACAGAAATTATCTTCTATTGTAGAAATGTAAATAAGATTACGGTGAACGTTGATGGTTTATGGATACTCATAATGTGTACTTTGGGTATGTTACGTAAATGGCCCCTATATGACCATATTGGCGCATTCTGTTGCTATTTCGTCTGTCGAGGAACGCGACCTGAACAGATCATCGATTTCTTACGAAACCCAGAAACTACCAAACGACGGCATTGCTTTGGCTCGCAACGAGCACTCGACGAGGGTTTGAATATTCAAACGATTCCTCTAATCAGTGGAGCAAGTAATTTTAAGTGGTAGCTTGTAACTTTTAACAGGATATAAAAATATTTCATATACGAATATCCAGTATCAACCTTATTAGGATTGGGTTCGAACACTAATTTTTAAATTCTCGAAACTCTCGAAGCTTGAAGTAGCAATTCAGTTTTGTAAGTGGAACATCTTGCTTTAAGAATTTAAGTCAACAGGATTTTTGCATAAAACTCTATCGACCATAGTTAAACAAAATACAAACAAAATTATAACGATATGCATATTCTCGAGGCCGCTGCGCATGATTCTTTATTCATTGATTTTACACTTTTTCTTATCTGGGTTTCGAGTTCTCGAATCACGAAAAAGTGGAAAGTTTCGATTTCTTGAATCACGAGAAAAGTGCAATGTTTCGAGTTCTCGAATCACGAAAAAGTGCAAAGTTTCGAGTTCTCGAATCACGAAAAAAGTGGAAAGTTTCGAGTTCTCGAGACTCGAAATTTTCTTGAATTTCGAGGTTTCCACGCTTCAAAATACCCGTCCCTTATTAATTTGACTCGCGTGGCATTGCAGGAAATCGATCACTCGAGAAAAATTTAGTGGATCGCCAAAGAAGCTTAGACAAATTCGAAATATATAAATAAATATGAGCAAAGACACTTGAATTGTCTCATGCCCTTTCTATTCGAGGTAATAGAAGTCGGAATGTCCCGAAGTAGACCTTGTAACGATTTTGAATGTCTTCAGCAATTTTCACTAGATTGGTGTTCGAGGGGTTTCGATACAAGTGTCGATCGATTTCTCTTGGAACGATGCTTGACTCGATTATCGAGCTCGCCCGTACTTGAACGAATCATTTCAAATAAAACTAAATGAAATTACAAATGAATTGTCGATCGTTTAAAAATGTGGCTGGCAAAAGATTCATTATATTAGATTCATTATATTACTTCACTATTGATTGCGACTATTCCACCAACAACTTTCGTTCGTCATAACTGACCTACTTACGCTGGCAACTCAGCAAAATGACAATGGTTTGATATTTGAAACTCCTGTGAAATTTTTAGGGAGGAGGCCTCAACATATGGAACATTCACAGAAATTCATTCGACTTCCAGAACCGCATTTATATCAAATGTGGGAACTTGGGGTACATTATCGCTTACAAAGCTTCGCTAATCTCGAATGGGATTTTTTTTGCGTCTCGATGTTTCGATGTAACTAGAGCACTCGCGGATTCAATTTTTTTCCACGACCTTGAAATTTGTCATTATAATGAAAATCTAAAGGAAATATTGCGTAACAAATTAGCGTACACATAACGATCTCGTAAATCTTTGCGCAATGCAACTACATATCTTTGTAAACTTGAAACAGTAGACTCCACTCCAAGGTCCTTGGAAACGTTTGAAGCTAGTATACGTAGGAAAGAAAACTTTGAAATTTTTCAATGTCTATAAGACATGAATCAGGATTTTAATACAAATGAAATAACGCTAGCAAATACGCTAAATAAATCGAGAAATTGATAGACGAATATTGCTAAACAATAATATATTTAAAATCGTTCTCAAATAAGTAACAAAACATGCGAACGAATAATGCAGTATTACTAAAGATAGAAAAACAACGAGAGAATCTAAACGACAAAGCATACACAGGAAAAGTGCTAAATACACGAGTATGTACATAAACGATGGACAAAGTAGGTTAGGCAACATCTGAAACCGTGCGCTTGAAAGGTTAGGTTGCGAGTGATAGGAAACCTTGACAACTACGTTTCGCGAATTTACAATTTCTGTCAGCTAGTGACAATCCATAGAAGACTTTTCGATTAGATGCTCTCAACTTTTTAATAAAGAGCCTCATAGATTGATTTCCTCGCGAGATCCTATCGATCCACCAGCGTGTCTCAACGGTCGATTAAAAACAGGCGAAAGGTTACGGCAGGCATTAGATCGTCGGCAAGCAATAGATTCTTTCTGGCGTAGATAGTTTGGCCGATATCTCTGATTGACAGCCGACCGGAAATTCAGCAGAAGACGTGCTCACCGATCGAAACTGGAGAGTGGTCGTGCTTGGTGTATCGTTGACGGTGAGCAATTCTTATCATCGAGGGCGTTGATAAGGTTCGCGTGGAGAGTTCAATCGCAAACTGGCGGTGTGACTGGCATGACAGTCGGCAGATTTCGTATTCACCGAAGCCCGAAGATCCCAAGAGATAAAAGCGAACTCGCCACGGTCCACGGGTGGAACCGTCGGCTCACTTGCGTCACTGGCCTACCGCGCCAATCGCAGTGCGCCTTTAACTGCGAAAGCGCGACGGAGGAAGAGAGAGAGAGAGAGAGAGATTCTGTGGGCTCAATTCCTCCCCCTCCGGCTCTCCACTCCGTTCAAAAGATTTTAAGCGATGTTAAACGAATGATATTGTATTGGCAATATATCTGCTATAATTGAGATTCATTTACCCGATAGATACAATAAAGCCCTACAATAAACCGAAATACTTTTGGCTGTCGGTCAGTATCATATCTTTACAGTTAAGACGCACCGAAACCTTCAAGTGTCACGAAATATTGTAATATTTATAAGTCACAAGAAACAGCTTTTTGTATTGAACTAATTTGAATATGTATGTGGCTAGATATTTCCTCTATTAAGTAGATGGAGGAGCTTTACTTTCGTAACTTCATGTTTAAATTAGCATCTATTTTAATTGAATATGTTAAAATTTTTTGTTGGAGATTCTAATTTTTTTCTAAATTTTTCTGAAGATAAATTCTATTTTATTTCATTTCCTTAAAAATTAAAAAAAATTAAAAAATTAAAAATTAAAATTAAAATCTATTACAATCCAATATGTTAAAATTTCTAGTTCCAGGTGCTGAATTTTTTGTAAATACCTACACTGTTTCGTAGAAATGTAATTGGGTATTGCTATCCTATAGAACATTTGTAATAAATGATGAATATTAAAATGAATACAGATAAATTTATAATAATGGTGTATGATAAATATAATTTTGCAGAGAACTCGTACCTTCATTTTTTGTTTCAGAGGTTAGTGGAGAATAATCAAAAAGTACTCTGGTGCGGTAACCGTACTTGAATATACTACGAGGCAAGATATATATATAGTTCTCTTTAATTCATTTAATTATTATTTCTCGTTAATTTTGTAGATAATCTGTGCATTTGAATTATTCTAGCAAGAGATCCAATCAGAATTGATGTATACTATCTTTCGAAGATGGCAGGAAGTGCTCGCGGTTCAAAACACGGTTCCGTTTCTAACAATTTTAACTCGTGAACTGAAAATAAGATTCTTCCGTGTTCTTTTCCTTCCTTTTAATAGAATGTGACTTTTTAGTGTTGCGTAAAAAATAGAAACATTACTTGTACATATAAGGGAATTAATTGATTAATAATTTAGATAACGGACTTATTAGATCGATAAAATATTGCAACTTCCGATGTTCATCATTACCAAAAAAAGTTGATTGTTCGGAAACACAGTAAGTACTATGTTAATGTGATTTGATAAGAATTTTTAATATTTATATACCTGAAGATTAATGAATATTATAGTTAACCTTGTTGCTGGCTTTCTATCCGAAGAAAAGCTATTCGTTTCGTGTTATTTTATTACTATTCGTTTCGTGTTATTTTATATATGTTACCTTATTACCTCTCTTTCAATTATAAATATTATCAAATCCATTTGATTATAAGTTGTAGTAACATATTGTAATGATTGAAGCAATGGAAACGGTGCAACTGGAAAGTTCATCCGAGGAGGACGATGATGTGTATTTAAATTCTGTAGCAAAGCTGAAAGGTACGTTTGCATATGCTGTTGTATTAATCTACTTTATAAATTACCTAGCCTACTCACCCATTTGTTCAATGTTTCCAACCTTTCAAATTATATTTCCGACATTCATTCTCATGCGTTCGTTATAAAATTACAGCCTTGAAGAAGCAGAAAGCATTGGAACCCAATCAAGAGAAGAATGAGACCAAGGAAGAAGAAACGATAGAAGCGTTGATGCACGTCTGATACATATAAAATAATGTTCATAGAAAATTAGTATCTCTAGAATTTTCTAGCTTACAACGTATAACGTTGGATTAATCTTGTAGTTTTCGTGGCGAAACATAAATAATTAGTAGCTTTCCTGTTATGCAAATAGCATAAATAGTTTTCATAAACTATTCTATTACAGTATCGAAGTTCCTAAAGAGGCTGCGGTACCGCAAATCACAACGCGAACGACTAGGAACAATCGAAATAAATCTGGTCCCCGCGTAACGAGACAAGCACAAGTAAAATAATTTGCATTTCTGTAGACTTTCAAGTACCGATATGATTCATTAAAGAAATTGGAATAGAAAAGAATTAGTTCTAAAATTTGATTAATATTAATAGTTTTTGCTAAAAATTTTCTAGAGGAGGGCTTATCAAGACGAGGATCTCGATTTGGAAATTGTTTCCGTACATGGAATAGTCACTGTAGCAGAAACACCGCAGTCACCAGAGGACGATTTGATAATCTTTGAGAAGAGCATAGATTCCAGCGAGGATGAGAACTACGATATCGATATTAAAATCCTCTGGCGTTCGAAAAACGTCCATCGCTTGAATATTCAACGCGTACGTAGTTGCGATGACTTAAAAGTAACAATGAATTCATGGATGAATGCGAAGAAACTTTTGATTACTGAGTGAGAAAATGAAACCTTCGATTGATCTAACGAATATATAACTCATTAAATGGCATATTGCAAGATATTAATATTATCGGTGGCTCTCGTCATTATTAAAACAGAATTATCGACATTGTTTCAGAATGAGAACTTCCGAAAAATCTTTGAACATTTCGCGAATCTGGAGAAAGTTTCCATAGATGAGATCTTGTTAACGAAAAAAGACAGGACGATTAAAAAAAGTGATACCCCGGCGTCCATAAATTTGTCCGTAATCGATATACTCGGTAAAGTGATTCTGTTGTAATTATTTGAAATCGAAATTGTAGCTAAAAATCTTTGTCGTAACAGATTTAAGAACGAAGAATATACTTTGCAGAAGGTGGGATTATTAAGAAAGGCAGTACTGTGGCTCAAAGGAACGCGGAAGGGAAACTCGACGAAAACGTGTGTGTCATAAAAGTGCAAACGACCAGCAAGAAGAGCCTAACGATAACGGTTGATAGAGACGAAGATTTTAAAGGTCTTTTAGAGAAATGTGCACAGGAACTAAATGTCGAAGAGTCGAAAATTAAATTGTACTTTGACGGAGAATTAGTAGCGATAACGGATACTCCTGATTCATTAGAAATAGAAGACGAAGCTTGTTTCGATCTTCGTACATCTTCGTAGTTAATCATTTTACCTCTATTTATTGAAATATATTTAATAAAATTTAAAACGTATCATATTTATAACGAGCCGTTTGTTTCTTACGAAAACTTAATTTTAACTAAATCTCAGAATTGTTATTGGAATATGCTCAATGATTTAAACAAATTATATATTATTAGTGAAAAATGTATATTTGATCTCCGTTTTATTTTATTAAAACTTCTCCGTAAATAATTCACGTAAATCTACATTAAAATTAATAGCGGTCCATCAGACTGCGGTAATACCATAGTCTCTTGCGCTTCCACGATTTTACTACGAATTATATTTCCCTCCGCGTCGGTTTCATCGATCGATATCAAAATATTCGAGATAACAGGCATCGATTTCTCATCGTAATCTTCCGCGCCGGACTTTTCCTCTGCTTCGTTCTCTCCGTCTTCGTTCCCCTTCTCATCCGAGTCTTCGAGAACCTACACAAATACAGTTTCGTCTAAGAATAACCAATAAACAACTAATCACAACTATACTCTACATTTCCTTGCGAACGTTCATTTGAAATTATTAGTAAAATATTACCTCGACTTGAGGCACGCTGGAGCTCTGATCCAATTTAATCTTATATTTTTTGTCCTCAAGTTTTGCCTGCGCGACCGAAGAATCGTTCTCTTCGTCGACAGCTTCGTATCTAACCATTTGCAATCTATAACAACCATCTTTATCGTGGGTGTATTGAAACCTCGTGTGTCCACTGGGCAGTTGCAATTGATGCGTATCAATTAAATGCTTTGTCAGCCTCTGGCTTTTCCTGTACTTTATCGGGCACTCGTGGCAGCAATACCAACGCACCTGCATACCGTGAACTCGTTCTATATGCCTTAAAGTATTTGAAAATTCATTGTTACGAGATTCCATTGCTCCCGGAATTTGTATTTCTGCCCGTTTCATTAGGGCGCGCGCGCAATCTATTACCTATCGAGAGTATACGCGACTTTGCACGTATACAAACATCCCTCAAAGTCGCAGGAAAAGATGGGCCCGCTCGTGTGCACGGTCATGTGAGAATCAAGATCCTGTTGTGATTTGGAGGCGTGATTGCAAAGCTGGCAAGGAAAGCTTCTTGTAGAGATATGCCTGTATCGAACATGTTTCGCGAGACTGGTGGGCGTGTCGCAGCTCATATCGCAAAGAGTGCACTTGTAATTGAAAACGTGCACTCGCATGTGATCCCTCAGGATTCCTTCCGTGGGATAGAATTTGTTGCAATGAGAGCACTGGAATCCCTGGACTAACAAATAAATCAATTTACATTTATTGGTACAGTTATGTATTTGTAATCTATCATTAGCTTGGATGCAAGCTCGGTAAAGAGTGAAATTCGATCGAAGTTGTGGAATTTCTGCGAAACGCTATATTCGAATGGACGCGCGTTATTTCGGAAGGGCGGGAAATTTGAAATTGAGACTCTACCATCGATCGGAATTTGTCGCTTGCAATGCACGTGGAATTTTGTATTGGAAGCGAACGTAGCTCCGCAATCGGGGCAGGCGACGATCTTTTCCTTTGTATGACGTCGCGCGTGATCCCTCAATTTGTATAAATTCGGATATGCGCTGTTGCAGCCCGTCCATTTGCATTCTAAACCCCCTTCAACTTTGTAGCCCCGTGGACCTTCCTCAATGTGAGCAGCCACGTGATACAGATACAGTTGATAATTCCTAAAGTGCTTCAAACATTCCTCCCAGCGGCACAGAAGGGGTGCCGGGAGGTCTACCACATTCTTCCATTCCGAGTCTCGGCGACATCTCTGGAAAAAAGCAAAGTTCGAATTAGCGGCGAATTCAATTTCGCTTCGTATTAAATTATATAAAAATTGAATAGTTCCGTACTGGTAGCTTAATTCTGGCTCGAATATTTGAACCGATGCATTTCAATTTCGTGTGAAACGCATGGTAATTCACATGCCTGGAAATCTCGTCGGGCTCGTTACTTTCATAGAAACAGCCGCTCCACTGACACACGTAAACGTCCACGCCTTTCTCATTGGTCCGCGTGCTTAAATCGGACACGTGTTTAGCCACGTGATTCACGTATCTCTCGACGTGATTGGTTTCGTACTCGCAGTCGGGCCATTCGCAGATCAGATGAAAAACTTCGCGTTTTAGCGGCACGCCGACCCTCCGCCGTTTTGCGCCACATTCCGATACAGAATCGAACTCGGAATCCGTATTATAACTATCATCGTCGTCTGCCTGTTTCCTCTTCCCGCTCGTCTCGTCCGTGTACGAGACATTTTTCTGCGTCTCTATCCAATCGTCGCAACACTGCTGCACGTCCTTACCACTTATTAACGTCTTCCCGAATTCTGACATTTCTTCGATCCCTTTCTACGACACTTGTAATCGAATGTTCCCTTCGATATGCTAATCACTCGCTTTCTTTTGCAATAACAATGCCAACCTGCTAAATCAGTTTCGGCATTTCAAGAGTTAATTATCCTATTAAAAGTCTCTGGTTTAATTAACAAACTTGGATTTGCCGACTAATCTTTAACGTCTACCTTATAACTCTCTTATCGATGCTTGGTAGTCACTCGCGTTAAAATACCTAACCTGATTGTAACCTAAAGGAAAACAAATTCCAGAATAAACTGTTGCATCGAAGGAAGAGCTAGATACCTCACTACTGAATATTTAAATGTTTCGAAAATTCCTGAACGAACAAGCATGGAAATTATCGATTCTCTCGGCGGTAACAAGATACGCAGCGTTCGCCCCGCCAATATCACTGCAAAGACACCTCAGCGAACACAAAGGATGTTCTACGATTTACGCACTGTCTTCTGGTTGTTACACTATTTCCTGCAACTTTCTAGTATCTAATTTCGTACCCGAAATTACGCGGAACACGTAATTTTAGCTCGAAAGTAACTTTGGTGCAGTCTTTTGCCAGGCCACTTCTCGCGTTCCGCCAATTTTCATTGCGCACGCGCCGCGCAGCTTTCAAGAAAAATTCTTTCAACATCTTTATCGGGAATTTAAAAAGAATATGAATAAAAACACAATTACGCTACAATTCAATTGAATTTAACAAGTTTAATATTTCTAGCTTGAAATCCGTCCTGTTTCCAGCATATTCCTAAAAGTCGATATGTTGGAAATGTAGTGGATATTTTTAAATTTTGAAATTCTTACAGTGTCCTTAAAGTATCTGTTCATTCTCTGGAAACCTAATTTGAGAATCATGCAAAAGCTTGCGCACAAGAGAGTACCAGAGCAGTGCAATTACTGCTTTTAGTGCAATTAGTGCGATTAGCTGCTTTTAGTATCTACTTTAAATTCCATTCAAGTGGTCTCATTTATCCTCTTATCGTTTATGTTCTTTTGCATGAAAGGATTTGGAAAAAGCGGTGTGGCGGTCATTCGGATATCCGGTCCAGAGGCGTCCGTAGCTCTACAACAGATGACTTCGATGCCCGATCTAAAACCTAGAATGGCTCTTTTAAGGAAAATCTATGACCCAGAAACGAAAGAAGTATTAGACAAAGGCCTCTGCCTTTGGTTTCCAGGTACTCGATATACTAAAAAGGAAAAGCATCTAAAAAGTACAACACAGTACATGGATAGCAAACCAAAATTGTACAAACACTGTGGATCCTCGCATCGATTAAATACACTGAAAAGGAAATTGAATATAGTTGATAACTAATGTGAGATTTCAGGGCCCTATTCTTTTACTGGGGAGGATTCTGCAGAATTCCATATTCACGGAGGCCCGGCGGTAGTATCATCGGTACTCGATGCACTTTCGAAGCTGCGTTTTCAGTTGGCGCCTCGTGGAGAATTTACAAGAAGAGCTTTCTTAAATGGGAAATTGGATTTGACCGAGGCAGAGGGTATAGGAGACCTGATTGAAGCAGAAACTGAAAAACAACGGAAACAGGTACAGTATATTTATGTAATATTAATGAAATCTTCTTTAAAAGAATGAAAAACGTAATAATTTTAAATTTATTATAATCTCCTGCTCAATGCTTCACACTTCCGTGATTTGTATTCTTTTAAATAAGATAAACGTTTGAGAAGGTAGCTGTGGATTATTGTAGCATAAAATCTACCATTAATAAATCAACAGGCCTCTAATCAAGCTAGCGGTTCTCTCCGCCGTCTCTACGATTCCTGGCGAACAAGCCTTTTAAATTGCCTCGCTAGCTTAGAAGCTTACATTGACTTCTCCGAGGAACATAGTTTAGAGTCTAATATTTTAGAGGATTCTAGAACCACATTGCAGAAATTATCTGCAGAAATTCAGCAGCATTTAACTGACCGCAGGAAAGGGGAGATTCTGCGCACTGGAGTACGCGTGGCGATTCTCGGGAAGCCTAACGTAGGAAAGAGTAGTCTTTTGAACCTCCTTTCTAGGAAAGATGCGGCGATCGTCACCTCCACTCCAGGAACGACCAGGGACGTTATAGAATTAACGGCAAATATCTGCGGGTATCCAATGGTTCTTGCG
This sequence comes from Andrena flavipes, assembly GCA_963971345.1. NCBI lineage: Eukaryota > Metazoa > Arthropoda > Insecta > Hymenoptera > Andrenidae > Andrena > Andrena flavipes. Next base: position 8,667,278 of record OZ020481.1, read on the forward strand.
GATACCGCTGGAATCAGGAGTGACCCGGAGAACGAGATAGAAGTGGAAGGTATCAGGAGAGCGAAAGAATGCACGAAAACAGCAGACCTTGTTATGTGCGTAGCAAGCGCGGAGGAATGTTTTCAAAGTTCTTTCGGAGAGTTTTTAATACGTTATAAGAATCTTTTGGGAATAGGAACGGAGAAAGTCATTACAGTGGTGAATAAAGTGGATTTACTTGTAGAAGAGGAGAGAAGGGCGTGGAAAGATGAGAATGTTGTTGCTCTCTCGTGCAAAACACAGGAAGGCTTGGAGGAGCTTACAGACAAACTAGCGCAATGTTTCAAGGAAATGTATGTGGAAAAATTACAGAGTTATAGTTGGCTGCAAGTCTGGTCCGGATAAAACATCTGTTTCCTAATTTAAATTTATTCGTCGCAGATGCGGCGATCCGTCGGAAGAGAACCCTGTAATCAGCCATGCGAGATACAGAAATCACTTAATACGAGTTACGGAATACCTCCAAGCGTACCTCAAAAAGACCGAGATCCAACATTACGATATGGCGATATCGTTGCAGGATATTAGAGGCGCGGCAAGGGAACTTGGGAAAATAACTGGTTCGATCAACAACGAGGAGATTCTCGACGTTATTTTCAAAAACTTTTGTGTCGGAAAGTAAGGATTGTCTGAAAGTGGATAAGATCGATCGTAATATTAACGAAGAAGCGGATTATAAATCGCACTGTATCGATTAAAATAATTTATTAGCTTTTAAATCGTATCATTCTTTTTTGTAACAAAAAATTAATAAAATTGCTCTTTTCATTTTAAGTAGACGCGTCAACCTTCCGCAGTCTTCTCTTTGTCTGTTCCCAAATGAGCTACATCAACTTCATCCAAGTTTATATTCTGATCCTTCATGGCTTGCTAGAAAACAATATTGTTATCTTACGTTGGTTACAACCTTCTCAGAATTGTATAAAAATGATCGTCTACTTCCAACACATCGTCGCGTTTGAGACACTAAAAATACTTTGGTCCAATCTGTGCCATTATCGTTATTAGCGAAGCGTCGTGATATTAAAGCTAATTATTTTCATACGTTCTGCAAAATATTTTTGTATCCTTATAAATTGCGAAGAGAACTATAGCGAATTCACGTAAAACTTTTAAAATTCCAGAATGTGTAAATATCGTAGTTGTCTTGTATTCCCAATTAGATCAATCAACCAGTATTGATTTCAAGAATCTACGCGTCTCCCACCACCCATGCTTCCGCGGTACCACGAAATTTAGGTTAACGTGCTTCCGAATGTTTAAAATTTATCGAAACTTTAGTGACATTTGCATTTCACTTTTTCAAGTTTTGAAATGCCCAGCCATTTTCATTTTGCCACCAAGATAAAGTCTCTGGTAGTTTAATATACATACAATTTGAAATCATAACGATAACAGAATCGTACAAGTCGTACGATCGTTTAACCTTTTAAATACACGGTCCCCTTTATTTAACGTCCGAGTATCGAAGAGACACTCGGCAAGAATCGAAAAATAAGCGATATGAGTTTTCACTAAATCTAACTTACCGCGACGCATTCGGTATAAACTTTAAGCAACGATGAGCACTCACTGTCGTCATAAACTCCGCGCAAAAATTTCTCAGAGAACCATACATTAAAGCAGTGGTCGTACTTTGCTTTCAGATCCTTGCAAGCCTCCATTCTATTGTTTCTTTATTTATTCCTATCGAATCGTTTCGCTAACCCTTTTTCACTCAACCGGTCGCGTAATAATACGTTTGTTCGTCGAGGAGCTGTCCGGTCAACCTTACATCTTCGTGTATTTGGCACGTGTCGATTTACTTTACTCCAACTCGCATGCTTAAGAGAATCGTGCGATCTGTTTGTCCCGCGAATTAAACGATTCATTTCAAGTAATTTCACTTGCGACGTGAACCATCTTATTATACAGGATGAATAATAAAAACCGTCACGTGAGCATATTTTTTTTAGAAAAGTATCGCCGACGATGACAAAATGTACATTTCTTAAATACTTTCTAATGAGAAACGTGGTCAAAGTGGATGCTTTAGTCAACGACTGCGCGCGTTGCGAATTATTAATTTAAAGCGATGGATTCTAAAGATGAATTGTGGAGGAAATTTAAATTTACCTGGAGGCACTGATTATATAATTTGAAGTGATTCGAACACATAGAGTCGTCGAAGTTTCCCTTTAGAAATTTTTCGGAAAACCAAAGCTTGAAGCATCCATCGTACTCCTTCTTGAGTTGGTTACAAGCTTCCGCGAGGCTATTCATTTAACTTCAGAGTTCGGGCGAACTTCAATAAAAGAATTCGTCGAGAACGAGACCCCGCGCTTTTCAAACCAAGATTCTAATTTGCATCGATTCTCCTCCCGACTGATAAACTATACCTATAAAAAATATATTTATAAATTCATCGCTCTTAAACCGCGATTTGAAGTTAATCGAAGTCGGATCGTATCGAATTCTCGAGTCAACTCGCGGCCGCGATCGATTTTAATCAAAGTACTCGAGCATCGACCGAGATCGATCAATCGAATTGCGTATTTCGGAACTGCTGTACCTTTGGCTCGGGATCTTTCTGAATTTAATGAAATTTGTTCGTATTGGAAAGGTTCACGATGTAATTTGTAATTAATTCACATGTTGAAAGATTGGAAAAAACTTACGACTTAAAAATCCGTTTAAAAACGGGAGTCCAAAAAATGTTGACTACTGAAATACACGTATTTTGTGGTTAGTAATGAATACGCTGCGCCAGCTAGTCAATAGTTAATGGTTCTCAACTTGCTTTCTCTTAAAATTCACTAGAGTCTAAAGCGCAAGGAATACATCGCGCCCATAGGGAATTTTAACAAAATATAAATATTTACATTTTACAATTTTCTATCCCATTAACGAATCTCCAATCTCGAAAAGCGTATTGGAATATCAAATTAAGATCTTACAATTTGTGCGAAATTTGGTCTGCCGAATTCTCAGAATTTTTAGAGACCCAAAGTTATCAAAATTCGTCAAGTCACTACCTTATCTAATTCTTTAAGGAACCTTTATTGGGCCAAAGTATAACAGATAACATGTATTTTTATACGTATATGTGCATTCATATTGACAAGACTTAAATCTTAAACAGGTCTTAGCGATTTCTACTACAAAATAATTACATTTGGTACACCTAGCATAGAAAAGCTATGTAGCTAAAATGTTTTATGTTAAAAAATTGAACACTGGTAGAAATAAATATTTTCATTCGATCGATCTTCGACTAAATTGAATTAGATAAATAGTAAAAAAATACAGTTGCAACATTGAGGCACAAATACTTTAAAAATGAAATAGCTAATTATATTAAACTGTTATAATAATCGTTGTAGAATATCAATCGGAACTTGCATTGTTTGATCATCAACTAAAACAATGTCGAATACTTCCATGTACGAAGGCAGACTGCTTTCAACCTGGAGAAAAAGTTATAACAATTAACGATACATATTTCATAAGGGAATATTTGATAAAAAATATATTACTTACATTGTCGTATAGGAAACCAATTTTTAGTACCGCGCATGCATCTATCGTTCCAGCTACCATCGACGCATCTCCCGTAGTATCGCCCATTAAAAGAACATTTCTCCTTCCGTCGAGTACTTTAAAATACTCTTCATCAATGGCGTGTTCATCTTTGTTGAAGACATGAATTAGCCGTTCGTTTTTAAAGCCTGCTATATGCCCGTCTTGATAATTGAGAAAATTTGATATCACCTTAATGTGAAAGTAACAATTGCTTTTGTAAAAATGACAATTAATTCATCCGGCATCGTTATAAAAGTAGGAAACGATATTACTTTCACATTATCGAACAGCACTCCGTGATTTCTCAAAACAGCTTCCACCACATCTCCCAAGCCAGCGCTAAAAACCAGCACGGGGACTTGGGCAGACTGTAATTTTTTTAACAATTCTTTAGCGCCGTCTCTTAAATCCGTTCCGTAAACTTTGGCTACTTGTTGTATTTCTGCAGGATCGAACGATATTCCTTTTAATAAACGATCCGCCGCGAACATCCACTCTGTCATTGCCGTCGCTTTTACTTCGGACGACAATTGGGGATCGATTTCAATTGGCCTATACTTTTGATAGAGTCTGCCCGACTCTTTCGAATACGTCTCTGGAAGTTGCTTACATTTGCTGAAGATCCCTATTTTGCAAAATTCAAAACAGACTTGTCCATTGCATAATCTTCAACTATCCCATCTTTACTCGTTCCAATATTCTTTCGCATTCCCCAACTCTAGGTAACTATTGCGTATTACATACCAAAGCTGCTGAGAACCTTTTTCCCGTTAACATGTTGTTTCGTTAATGTCAAGTCAAAATCGGTAATAATCTGAAAGTAGGATTTTGTAAATCAATTGTGAATTTTATTTTGGCAGAAAAGAATTCAAAGATCGACAGTTCATGCTTTAGTTTACGATTTTACAAGCAACTTTATTAACAAACATACCTGCAACGACTTACACCCGTCCCTTAGGATTGTGTTTATTGTTTGTAGAAGAAATTTCTTGTCCCTGATATGAACATGCTTTAATTTCAGGGTTGGAAACTGCATTGGAAAACATAATTTCAGATTTCTCTTAGAGTTACAAAATCTCGAGGTTCTTGGATAGCTTAAAATTTAATTGAAAAGCAATAATCTCAATAGGACAAAGGAATTACAAATTATTTTTATAGTTGACTATAAAACGTTCATTGAAACACATACATAAATTCCTTAACCTACAGTTGCGTATGTTTTTAATAATCATTACATGCCACAAGTTTGGCTGTATCAACTATTATATATCGATCTTACAATAATGTTCAACATATGACAAATGTAAATAATCCGCAGGAGGTTGGTTCGTTGGGCTTATTTAATGCTTTATAAATACAATTTTCTTCGATCATGTATGATTAGATTATTTTTTGGTCAGTTATTTATAATTTATTACGCGTTCAGTCCCACGTAAACAAATTCTTTATAAAGTATACAAAGTATGTCGCGAAGTATATAATAAATGATAAGGGGTTTGAGATTAATTTTGGTTATGTATTGTAGTTTCCACACAAATTTTTTTTATTTCTTATTTTTCTTATCGATTTGATGATTGCGCAAAGTGAGCTCGATTCTTGGGCTCGAATTTAGAAAAGAAAAACAAGTATGTAGCATTTTCTAATGAAATGGAATTTCCTAGTTTTTATTCATTGCTGCGGCTATTAAAGACGAACCATCGGAATGTAACGCATAAAATATAAAATATCCGAGATTTAAGTAGTAATTGAAATGTACTTCAAATTTTTAATGTATTCGTTTGTTTTCTTTATTTTATTACACAATTATTCATTTTCAACATATATTCCTTTTGAAACAAAATATGATTGGTTACTCATAGCACATTCGGCAACCTCTACACTAATGCGCACCGAGTGCGAACTTTTTCGCTTCCAATTGGCTAAATCTCATATTAGTCGTCCATTATCCATCAGTTTCAAATTTATTCCAAGGTATAACCACGCCGATTAAAACGTGTATCAATAATTGGTTTCGCGTTTCTCTATTCTCCCGAAACTTTGTAAACATTTAATGTCGAATAGAAGCAGGATGTCTCGTAAATTGTATATCATAGAATTATATAAGGAGAGTCAATCGTTTTTCTTATAATTTCTACTTAATTTTATCGCGTCAGTGTTTATCGCTGCCAAGGCGAGCATTAATTCTTAACATCTTTCAGTCTTTAACGGAGAAACTACAATCGAGACATGTCGAAAATCGGAAATATCTTGTATAATAAGGACACACTCGAGTTAAGGTTAGGTAGCGGTAGAACGACCATTGAAACATTGAGCACGGAGCAAGGTCAAACACGATTGGCCAGTTGAAAGACCGCGAGAAATTTGAATTACTTACATCGTGTAGGCCCAGATCAGGTGTTACGGACGTCATTCTCTTCCTTTTCGCGTCAACAGCAGACTTGTACTACTATTTCGGGGGCCCAACTGTTTTCACGTGTATGCACGCGTTGAAGAGTCGCCACAGATCCGATCGGCCAATCAGCTGTGGCGCAGAGCACGTGACCCATAGCTGGTCACGTGACTTTGTTTTCCTTTGTTGGGCTCCCGGCAACGTCAGTCTGTCGGCCTTGTTTTCTCGCTTTTCTTTCGTAACGATAATAATAACAACTCGTCGAACAATATTTATCGTTTCTACCCTTCACGATAATGGATTGCAGGAGCGCAGTGGTGTAATAAGATCGTACATAAACATTCTATAGTCGTGGTAGAACGTTTAATGGTAAATTCACGAGTGTACAACACAATCGATCGTTTAATATTCGTGTTTCAGGCAAAGGTATTATTAACAATACGCAGATCAAACTGGTATTTATAAGAAATATTCATCAGCTTCGATTGCTTCGATTGCTTCGATATTACTATTGTTACAATTATACGGTAAAATCTTGTCGGACATAGTCGAATATCGAGATGACGTACGCGTTCTGACAAAGAATACGTACGGCTACCATTGCAAGGATTTCATGGCCGAATGATAACTGGGGCTGTGCTGCGAATAAAATTGGGAGTACCACCTGCGATAGGCGAGAATGTTTCTGTCTTCTTTGACGAGGAGCGGTTGCCTCTCGAATTTCTTTCGGTTCCAAATTGCCACGTCCCTTTCGAACATTAAACATTCCGCGAAGAACATTACACTGGCGTACGGACCAATCAGCGGCGGGGAATAGACTATATGAGTCACCTGGTAAAAAAAATACAACAACGGTAATGCATGCTGTACAACAGAGTCGGGCAAAGTGTAATCAAATTACAAATTACGATTAAAGTGTAATTGTGTAATTGATTACACATTATTTTCTGTAATCGTTAATTTTAGATAGTCTGCCACAATTTTGTCAACTATGTACTTAAATTAACGGTTACAGAAAATAATGTGTAATCAATTACACAATTACATTTTAATCGTAATTGTAATTTGTAATTACACTTTACCAAACTCTGCATTACAAGTACATATCCATATTGAAGGAAACAATAAAACCGCGAATTCAGATGTCCATCGATAAAATCTATATCGATAAAAAGTTCAAACTTTATAAAAACTGTAAATAAACTGTAGAGATTTTCTTGGAAAATCTCCAAGAAAATACTGAAGTTCGCGTGATTGCTTGTTTTACGTCGATGTTAAAGATTATCAACGCTATCGCCAGTAGCGAAAGCTACCAGGAAGGTGATGATAATTTCACAGATTGAAGTTGAATAGACGAAAAGAACCTTTTGTAAGAGGGGTTCCATCGGCGTCACCGTTTGAAAGATACATATAGGCCCTAAATAGGTCTCCATTAGTAATTCAACGTATCCGGGGCCGATTTGCTGGACGTGCACGTCCAGCCGCAAGAGTTCGAGCTTCTCGAACAGAACCAGAGTGTGTCTGAGGGTCGTGTACGCTCTGTGGCTCAAATTCTCGGCGTCCTGTTTCTTCGATTCACCGCTGTCGGAGCCTTTGTCTTCCGAATACGAATGGTGGGGTGCCCAGCCATCGTTTATCCACGAATGCCGGGCGATGCGAGACAACGGGTAAGCGATACTCGAGAATATCGCTGGGCCATGAACCGCGCTGAGATGAGCCGTGTCGGCGCCATTCTCGGCGACTTCCTGAAGCAAACGATACTTGTATTAACCCCGATGCCGTTCTGATACACCGCATAATTTTTTTCTTCTCAACTTGTCACGGTAGGAGAGGTTCGCTTTAACGGGAATAAGAAAGGCCGATCTTTTCGATATCGATGGATTTCTGCGCAAATCTAAAGCAGTGCGTCATAGTTCTTACGAGGAGGAGTGCATGACTCATCGTGGAGGGTTTCCTACTTTAGATATTCATCTGCTTTACTTAACAGATATCTCTAGAAACCGGAAAAAGGAAGGGAAAGGAGACTAAGGAATCCTTGTCGATTTGCAAGTTAATGGCAAATTGGTTCCCTTGATTTTAGCTTCCATGATAAATGCGAGGAGATGAGTTACCACGTATTTCATCTTAATTTCTAAACAGAACTTTGCATCTCCCGTATTCGTGCTTGCGAGTTTTTCCTGTTCCTTCAGAATTTTTCCCATATCGTTGGTAGTTTCGCTAGAAAATCGACGAGAAAATGGAACGAACGTGGCGATTTATTAAGTACTCGTTTCAAGTGCTACGGCTGCGGCTGGTCACGATGATAACATCCAAGATACTCGGAAATAAGATTGACCGATTTAATTGAAAGCAGAGAGAAAAGTATATCTCGTTCAACTTACCTGTATGTGGCAGTTGATAAGAAATTCATTTCGGCCTTGGTAACGCCATGTTCGGTCCGAGACATGGCTGACCGTTTGCGGCTGCCAACCTGGCTCCAATCCTTCTGCGTGGTACCACACGAAAATAATCTCGTTCGCTTCGCAACTCTTCCATGTCTTCGTTCTCGCGATATGCGGCACTGAAATCGAGACGTTCAATGAGAATCTGTCGGGTGTCAGCAGGCAGTGGCGGATTTAACAGGATGGCTGATGCTCCCTGCCTGAAAGGTCTTCTCAGGGCCCCATCTCCAAAAAACTTATGATTTGATATAGATATCCAAACACTATATATTTTTTTTCTGTACTATTACACTTGGCCCGTTTTTAGTAAACTACCTCTTGGTTTTCCCGAAAAAATAGGCCCCTCGGAACTTTTGCCACCTGGGCCTTTTTTTTTTAAATCCGCCACTGGAAGCAGGCCTACCTGTAGCCCCTTCTCAACTGAACACGAAGAACATTGACAAAATAAGACCATCTATCTATGCTCCACCAGCACCCCGCTCTCGTAAAGACGCACGGAATAATTTCAATCTGTCAATTTCCTCCATCTCCACTTGGGAACCAGCTACAAGTAGGGGTGGATTTGTATATATTGGCGGGGACGAAAGAAATTGGGAAGCGTTTAAACACGGAGGCTTGAGACGATTTAAAAAAGCAATTTAGCAATGATTCTTACGCGAGTTGTCACGTTGAGTTAATTTCAACATGATATTATAATAGTATTATAAATTTACTGTATAAAATAGAAAAATATATAAAAGCGCAATAAAATGCCAAGTCATTTCTTAAATGACTTGTAAATTTAAAAAACAAGTCATTTCAACCCGTCTGGCAAAAGTAGTTACCCGTCAATCGTTTGTTGTTTTAGCGTTAAAATCGCCTCGACTCTTTTAAATTCAAATACTTGACGCTTATAAATCCCCAAATTCGCCTCTGACTACAGGACCTTCCGATTCCCAGAAGCATCCGCTTGCAGCGAAACAACGCGACACTTAAGCACAGCTATTCGGTTAAGGGTGCGTCCCCATTCGACTGGTCAAAGAAATCGATCCTTTTATTTTTTCATTACCATCTTTTACTATTAACAGAAATCTGGAGAACCCCCTTGGACCGCAGGTTACCTTTATCAGTGTATGGGATGTGATTGCACTGGCCATCGGAGCCACGGAATTGCCAACCGTGAAAGGGGCATTCCAAACAGTCGCCTTTCACTCGACCACCCTCTGCCATGTTCGCCCCAAGGTGGGGGCAGTAAGCGTCTAAAATCCTCACCGTCCCTTTATCTGTTCTTTAAACGAATATCACCGCTGATTAATCCGCTCGACTTCTGAGCTCCGCGGACTTATCGAAAATGCAAGTGTCGAGGTACCTGAAAACGGCAAAGTTTTGCCCAAGTGCGGCCACATGCTTCACTTGGCCCCTCTTCAGCTGCGAGCTCTCCAACAGGGCGAACCATCCGTTCGGATAAACAGGCGGGAGCTTCCCCAATTTCCGTTTCTTCGATTCTAAATGATTCGCTAGGACCCGCTTGCCGCTCCCCTCTATTCTCAGATCCTAGAAAAGGCAATTAATGGTCACCCCCGAGTTATTTTCTCTCGAACTAAGCGACGGCGCCAGGAAACGGTAGAAAGTAATAAAGTTTAATTGAAAGTACAGCTGTACTAAAAAAAAAGGGCCACCTTCTCCTCGGCGCACGAGTTAAAGCGCGTACAAGCAATTCCCTCTCGTTCGAGTTCGGTGGGAATTCTCGGGGCGTTAAATGAATCACTGTTGATAATAATTCTGATACCGGTAACTCTAGGAAGATGTTTCCCTTTCGAAAGGACGCCCCGATCCGCTGACGCGGAGGAAAAAGGATTCTTCTAGTTTTACGATGTCACGCGCAAAAAGAAATCTGCTTCCTCATCTGCAAACATAATGTCATCGCTTCGACCTCGCGCTGCGCTTCTTGCGTGTCGCCTGCGTCGAGCCGTGCCGGAATCGAAGAACTTCAAATATCGACGGACCTGTGAATCCCGTGCTACTCGCTCCTCTCCTTTATATTCCCGAGGAATTGGTTCAAGGAGAGGAAAAAACATTTTCCGAACGGTGCGTGAATGGTCGGAGAGAAAGAAGATGGTCTGACTATGGTTTCAATTCATCCCGCCGTCTTTCTCTCGGTTAAATAAAAAGGAGAAGGAGAGCCAGCGAATTATTCCCAGCTGTAACTGTGGTATAACGCTACACGTAACTTTGAAGCAGACTTGGCGCGATTTCGATTGAAATTCAATGCTAATTCTATGGTAACCCGACGCGATCCTCGTGTTTTATCAGCTTTTTTTATCAGAATCCTAATCCATCGGACGAGGGGGGGGGGGGAAGAAATGTTTCCATTATTATTCGCGCGCAGAGTTCAGATCGTTTCTAGGAGGAGTGTAAAATCTTTCGCTTCCCATTGTCGTCGCGATGTCACAATTAAACAGTTGAGCCACAAACGGTTATTAAGAAAAAAATTCATCAAGTATTTACCGAAACGGGGACAGGATTGTTTTCGAAAGACAAGCAGCTCGACGTTACGCTCGGCTCGGTGTTAATTACGAATCGCTAATTTCCGATTGCATATTTCAGGTGCTGGTTCGTTGACGTTCGCGTGTCGTTGGATAAAAAGGGGAATATATTTCTCGCGGTGTTTATCATTGGCCGAGGGTAGAGCGTTATGCAGTGTAAGTAGGTAAGCCGGGCAAAGGTATCGAAGAGGACTCACCTTGATCCAGTTGATCTTGTACAAATAGGCAGCAAGGAGGATACCAAAAAGTAGAAGAAAAGCACCACCGAGGCTCCACCATCCAGCCATCGCTGTCTTCTTCACCCTCTGCCCCCGAACGAAGAAAAGCAAGTGCACTCGAAAAACTTGTCCCTCCGGAACACCTTCGGAGCCACCTCTCTTACTCCTTGCTCTCACTCTCCCTCTTCCTCCCTTCCTTTACCATCCACTTCTGCCACTTCTTCCTTTTTCCTCTTCCCTTCCCTCTTCCTATGCTCTACTTCCTTCTCTCTTCTCTCCTCCCCTTCCTTCTCTTCCTTCGCGCTCCCCTTTTTCTTTCTTCTTTAGTTCCCTCCTTCTTTTACCATCCTCCCCTTGTCTCTCATCATCATTTCTTCCTCTCTTTTTCTTCTTCTTTTATTCTTTCTCCTCGTGTCCCTCTTCCCTTTCGCTCCCCGCCACTCCCCCCCGTGCTTACTCTCTCTTTTGATATTCCTCCCCACCCGGTGGAATGCACACGATTTCTAAGCCCGCGTCTCCGATAGCACCTTTTCCCCAAAAATTTACTGTCCAAAGAATCCGCTCGCCTCCGCGAGCTCTCGCGTCTACGTAAACATAACAATTTGCCAGGGCTCCTCTGGCTGACGCTCTGGCCCTCTCGCTTTCGCTGCTCTACGCTGCTACCGTCTGTATTTTTCGTCCCATTCGCTTCGTCTCCGTTCTGTCCTCTCCGGATTATCGTTCTGTACGTCGCCTCTCGATCTTCTCCCGCCGTTGTCGACCGTCGGTTCGCGTCCCTCGCGAAGAAATTGGCCGATGGCCCCCCCACCTGGGCCCGGTGGAGTCACGGGGCCGAAGACGAATGTACGGCGGGCCGAGGGAAGTGTTGGAAAAAGAGGAGACGGAGAAACGCGCGGAGGACCCTTCCAGACTGATTCCGAACCCTCGATCGTTTTTCGAACGACTGAGCCACTTCATTCCTTAGACAGGGCCTTTTATACCTTTCCGACGTAGACCACCTTCCTCGGCGTCCATCCTCTTCCTCAACTCAAACTTACCGCATCTCTTCCGAAAGCCTCCCCCCTCCATTGACACGTCCCGCTATCAAACATCGAGGCGAGATTCTGCATAGGATTTTATTCTCACGGAAATTAGTCACGGGTCATCTTATCTCCCACCAAAAATTCTAATTAAAATATAATTCAGCCGCGAGATGCTTGGACTCGCCCGCGGAAACGTTAGAAAATCCCCGCGAAAATGACGGAGCGGCTCCAGGAATATTTCGTCTGGCCTTTCCGTGCGAATGTCGCCACCATTTTTCCGCTTAAAATTATGTACACCGGCCGCGACCAATTTCCAAGTCCTTGTTGCATATCTCTCCTACGATCGGCGAATCGTTCTGCTTCTGCTTACCCTCCTTGCCTTTCCTTTTTCCAGGTTCCGTTTTATCGACGCCGGCTATCGGCTCCCGACCGTTTTGTATCTTAGCTCCTAGACTTTTCCACATTTATGTCCCCCCTTTTGCCCGCCTCCCTGGCTCTCCCATTTTAATGCGCCTCTGCCGGCGGCCGACTGCTGCCGCGCCGGCACACATATCTCCACTAATTTCCACGAGTTACACGGGGCCCCCGGTCGAATTTACAAAGCTCCCCGAACCGTTCGCCGCGAAGCACGCGGGGCCAGATCGGTATCTGGACCCGGAAGATTTAGGGCGAGCTTCGAAATCTTTGGCCGGCCGGAGGCCGATGAGGATTCATCGGTGATGCAGCTTGGGCCTGGCTTGAATAGTATCAACGGAGAGCGGAGCGGGCATCAAGGTGAGAGCTGATTCTCGTGGAGGAAACGAATGGAATAAATGGCACCTGGCATAGTTATGTATTTACGCATATTTTTATTGTACGTTATACGGATTATAAAGATATTCTAAATGGTAAATGGTTATCGACGCGCACGTAGTAGCTAATTATTCTCTCATTGTTCATTAGTGTTTACAGGATTCGCATACAGAAGCGAAATCGAAACGATTCCCGACGAAGGGGCCATTAAGGGGTTATACACACTGGTCGAAACAATCGATTTCACAAAAGGATGGTCAATGGCCCCGGAATTGACGATTTTCTATAAATTCAAAAAAAAAAAAAGAAAAGAAATGATCTCGATTTAACCTGGAGACTTTAAACTCTGCTTTCTCGAAGCTGCGCTTTCCAAATCGGCGCCAATGATGTATGAAAAACTATTGAACCGATTTGAATGAAACTTGGCACAATTATTTCTCACACCGTCGGTGCCCAGTCTTTATCATACGGATCTTTTTGTTGAGCACAAGTTGGTTTCAATTATTTTGATTTTATTCCGGCAATATTAGGCACTCTTATTTCCTTTTTTAAATAAAAATTTTAAAAATAGCGTATGATAAAAACTGTTCTTTTTTACGTAGGGTAAACTTGCCTAATTCGTAGCTGCGCCTAAATCGTGCACTCGCTGTTTCTTTTAAACCAAGACAGTCACAATCGCTCGTTCGGTAAAACTGTATACAATAGTTGGCTATACGCAATTAACAAACCGAGTCACCATGCCGTCACTCCACAAAAAAATATAAAGCAAGTTTTTCGGGTACTTTTCACTAAAGTTTTGCCACGATTCTTAACGAATTTGTACAATTACTGTTTGCGAGAAGCAGCGAAAGAAATTTCCATGTGAAGCTACATCTATTTTCAAATTTATTTCTTGTTTTGACACAAACAAACAGATTTTAATTGAAATTTTTGAAATTTTTAAAATTTTTGAAATTTACGCAGTTGCCTATTTCGTACCACCATGAGTAAGCTTGAATCGTACTGGTACTTTGGACACTTTTCTTTCTTTTTCTATTGGATGACACCCAGAGAAGATATTTTTGCTGTCAAGATTATCGCCATTTTTTTTTGGAAAATATTCTTTAAATTTTTAGCTTTCAAGTGCATATTACGATTTTAAAAACAAAACAATTACCTGTAGGTAAACATAATTCATAAAGCGTCCCCTTTTTCACGGCCCTAGGTGTATGTAAACCCTTAATGGAAAATTCACACGTACACACGCAGCACTAAACAGTAACTAAAGTGATTATAGATTACGCAATCGAATTAACTCGCGAATTCACTAATGAGTAATTACGTTATCGATACATTGGGCGAACCGCTTCTTTGAATATCATTTTGTCGAACTCACGCTTTTGTAAACGTTTAATGAGACAGTAAACGAACAAACGAATCGATTAGTGAGATTTTCGTCGTTCGTTCGTTTGTTAATCAAGGGCAGCGTGTTCCAACAGATGAACAAGGAAGCGATCCACCGGCCTTAAAATTAACTCGGTAATTCGTTGATGAATAAATGAATGAAGCGAATGAAGAGTCAGTTCATTCATATATCGCGTTTTAACAATATGCTCGTATACTAGTTCGTTCGCGTTAACGATCCGACACGATCGAATGAACAACAAATTGAAGGCACTGCGGTGCAAACCAAAAGTAAAAACAGGTCAACAGTATATCAATTTTTGAATTTTTTTTCTCTTTTTTTAAACATGGAATCTTTAACGTTATCTGTAACAAATTTCAACAATTAGAAGATCGTTTTCTGCGAAACAATGAACAATGGAAAACATTCTCTTTAACCAGTTACAAACAGAAACGTAATGTCCGTACGAAAGCTTTTTCTTTTGTTTTTTTTTTTAAAAGTTGCCACATATTTTACGCGAATCTAATATCGACAATTTTTCACGCACAATTTATCGTTTGGGATACCGTTGTGCGTAAAAATCGAACCGCTCCAGCGCGAAATATGCTGCCTTCTTATTTTTCTTTTTAATCGTAAAACAAAAACACAACTTTGGTCAACGAGATTTGGATAACTTGAAATTTCCGTTTGGTTAACATTAACTCAACGAGGCATGAACACTAACGAGAAGCTAACATCAACTGGAACAAGCGAGGGGGAACAGCAAAACTTAACAAGAAAACAAACACGATTAAATTTCTAACAAAGAACCATCAAATTTCGTAACGCCGTTGGATGATTAACAAATGGCCAACAAACGGGGATCAAACTTAACAAATCGAAGCAACGAGCAAAAACGAAAACAAGCATCATCGATCTTGATCACTAATTTCTCTTCCAATGATCGTGGAATGTTAATTCGAGAAATTTTGAATTTCCACTGCAACCATTCTATGACTTCCTGATGATTTTTTCTCCCGAAAACGGCTCGAAATATGGTCACGTTCCTCGCAGTCGAAAATGCATTACATTCCAATGATACAATTTCTCTTGAAACGAAATAATTTTGATGATCAACCTTGCCAAAGTAATGTACAATCTTCTGAACAGTCTCTTCTTTTTTTTGTAGGCCCAAGAAATGGATGTTGGTAATTAATAAAATGAAAATTTCAATTAAACCACGTCTGAATTATTTAAAAATTTCTAGACATCCCAGTTAACTTTGGCAGTGTTAGCTGAATCCTTTACACAATTCTGTTTCTCCCATTTATCAAGGTATTTGGAAGATGTGTTACCTTAATATTAATTTCCATCACATCTCTCAATTTAAATATTCGAAATATTCTTTTGCCCCAATGTTTCTTCATTCTCTTGGATTGGATATTCTTTTGTAATTAAAGGTCTGGAATATGATTCTGAAAAGAATTTAATACCGAGCTTCCCCTTTTCATACTTAACGAATTAAATTTGATGCCCAATTTGAGAAACCACGCCTCTTCACTCAGTTCCCATTTCTCCATCCTCATTTTTTTTTCTTTTTCAATTTTCTTCATCTTCCTTTCAATACTTCTTCGTATACATTCCCATCACATTAACTAATCATTTCAGCTTGAGGTAAATCCAATAACAATACGTTTCAAGTCCTGCTGTATTCTTTGGCTGTACATCTTTCAGACCGAAAGGTTCTTCTTAATCTCTTCTTTCCCAAATTCCTCGGATTTGTCTCCATTTAGCTGCTGCCGATTTCTTCGTCCCTTTAGCATCCTCGTAGCAGACGATGTTGATTCATTTCTGATGATCCAAGTGGTGTTTCTTTCTGCTCTTGGACTCCTTCGTCACAGTGGGTCCATCCTGGTAGTTTATTGTTAAAGGCTTCATCCTCGCCTGGCCCTCGGAAGACCTGGAAGGGTGTGAGTGTTAGCAAAAAAGAAAGCGCCAAATCTAGCCTAAAAAATTAAGCTTCGGAAAAAGAAACGAGAACAGAAGGCAGAAAGAATATCGTGAATAATTATACAGCACAGTTTTGAACAGTTCCTTTCGTCCAGTTTCGACGTTCTATCGATAGCTCCTTTTTTATTCGCGTTCATAGGGTTTCTTGCCAAGCAAATTAGTAATCATAATTTGACAGTGAGTTCGGGGGTCGCGTTGCGGTCAAATGTTTGCATCGATTGTGCGATAAATCGCGAAAAAGTTTCGGGTGATTTTTTCAAGTCTCACGCATGGATAGAAAAGAATTTCGCACTTTAATCTATCTTCACCTTTTTTGTTTTTACTGAATTTTGTTTACTCTCCTGCAACCAAAGCTTTTCAATGAAATTTAATTGCAATTCGAATTGTGTTATTTTAATGTACTCTCTTTGTGGATTTTTATGCGATGAAATGGAATATCTTTTGCGATTTGTTATGTTTCATTTTTAACACTCTTCGATGTTATTTGGTTCTACGTTTTCTTATAGGACATTATTCGGTTTTATTTTGTTCGTCTTTTTGGGGATTAAACTGATATCCTCTTTTTCAGTCAAACGGTATTTTCCTTCATAGTTACCATTATTTCATTCTATATATATACTGTCCATGTAGGGAGAGTGTGTTCCTCTTATTATAATTCCATGTATGTTTTATAAAAGAAACAGAGTCTACTGAACGTCCCTATATATTGTTCAATAACTTCCTTGCAAGTCTGTCTATCATGTTTTCTCAAAAATTGAGTTGCAAAATATATGTTTCTTAATTCTTATTAAAGCTCTATTTCCTTGGAGATTTTTAATAAGTCATTAATATCCAGTCCAGGTTTAACAGCGGCTATCAAAGTTCAGCCTCTCCTTTTACATTTACGTTTTTGGTGACTTTCCGTTTATTTATCTTTTATTTTCATTTCCCATTTATATTCTTCGCGACGCGTGAACAGTGTGAATGTAATAAATACGATATGTTGCCTGGCACGATTATTAAACTGCAAGTTTTATATCAGCACGATGGATCAGATCGAAAACTATTTAAAATCTGGTACCAAGTAATTGTGATTTAACAAATGAAGCCTCAATACAGTTTGTCCTCAGCTATTATACACAAGATTTCCTACTGTTTCTCACTAAACCTATTATTTTCCTATTTGTGCCTCGAAACGCGATTTACGTTCACGTGAGATTCTATAGAATTATGAAACAGATCCTCGGAACAAAGTCGAGATATGCAAACATCGGTGAAATCGAGTGACAACGGGTTGGACATTTAATAGTCCAAGCAAGATTTCGTTGAATTGGTGCATTTCCGGTGGCTTTAAAGACTGCTTTACTCGGTAGCCTTCCATACTTTAGTAATAAATAAAGACTTTGGTAATAAATCCAAGGCTCTGAAATGATCTCCGGAGATTCGTAAAAGATTTTGATCCACTGATTTCGATACGGTTGGTGGATTTCAAGGAAGACCTTGACAGATACAGACTAGACTTTCATAGATTCGGAATAAGGCCTTGATAAATCCTGACGAAACGTTTGCAAATTTATAACGACGCCGTGGTAGATTCGCCTAACGCTTTGGTAGATTTGGGAAGCAAATTTAGCTTCGGTAGAATAAGGCCTTGGTGGATTTTCGATGGAATCTTGTAGGATCCACACGAAACTGATTCCGATTTTAAAAGCCACGAAGGCGGGGAACGTTGAATCCAGATTATTGCTCACGATTATTTCCTCGTATAATTGGGCCCGCAGCAGATCTGTGGTAAATGGGGGAGAGGTAGGGATGTGTTTGGAAAGAGCTTGAGATATGTCGAAAAAATGTAAATGATTGGGGAAGGTTCGATGGCCCGAGGACATAAAATGTATAAATCTTAGGGTGCCCCCTTTGTTGGAGTCTGTTTATTCCAGGCTCTGTATGTTTGAACAGCCATTTACGTAATGGCCCTGGATAAAACAATCTATTCACTGAATTCATCGATAAAGAATGATGGAAGAAAAGTAATATCGATCAGATTGCATTGTGTATTGTTGTATATTCAGGCTCAAAGTTCAATTGATTGTGAAACGTAAAACACTGTGGCTTAAATTTTGGAATAATCTTTTCCTACGTTATGTTCGTTAAAAAAATATCCAGTATCTTTTTTATTTCAAATCTTATTGCTTTCACTTGAAACCGAATGCTGACGCGGTTAAAATTGCTGAAAATACTCTCTGGTTCCTGCCTTTTCGGTATTTGTCATTTTTCAACAGAGTCCTCGGTTGTTCTTGCGAATGTTTGTGATTTTAACGATCAATGATTCTTTGAAATTAAGGAATCCTTTGTACACATTGCTTCATACCGGGTTCGGATAAGGATTGAGCCGAAAAACGTAAGAATCTTTCTCCTTGGGAAGTAAAGTTTCACGTAAATGTGTGGAATAGTGTTTTTGGAGTTTTTCAATTGCAAAACCAGTCGAATTGAATTTTCCTTTCGACGATTCAATGTCTGTTAGTTTCGGGCGAATGCATTTTCTGTATGTAACAACGTATGTAAACATCTTGTTTATTGTTATTGGTGTCTCATACTATTTGCTTCTTAACGTGTCGACGTGGGGAACGCAAAAAATATCCATTTCAAAGCGGTTTCGACAATTGACTCAAATGCGTAAACTGGTAAAATTCATTTATTTCAAATGTAATGTCAAGAGCGTTCCATTTTTTGTGCTTTATATTATTTTTATCAAGTGTTTATTTTAACTAGCGTTCATTAGTGCCAATGGATGAATTAAAGCCTGATGGATCACCAAATTAATTCGGTAATAAATAATAAACATTATATCGAGATTCTTGCAAATTTCAACAGAACTTGAAGCATAATTGATTTCCTGTTGCTCTGCTTTGTTTATACAATTTTGGAGTCAGTAGTTTTAATTATTGATTGATTAGTCGCCAGTAGAGTAGATTAATCGCAATATCAGAATTATTGGAAGCTATTCTACAATTTCGATTAATTTATGAATGTTTTGAATTTTCACAGATTTCTGTATCGTTTATATCAAAGTGGAGTAATTCGATCAATGATAAATTGTAAATTGTATCGTGACAAAGGCATCCTTGAATGAATTAAGGACAGAATTGGATCGGAATTGAATTGTTTGGATTTGCGATTTTGTTTCGTCTGAAATGTTCCAACTTCGATATCAAATGACATGCGAGGATCGCAAGACTTATTTCCGAGAGGCCAAATGCGTGCGGGTTTCATATTTTGCTTCGTTCGAGATTTCGATGCTTCGGGAAGTGTGACGGGCGATGAACGGAGCACGGAGAATTTTGAAAAGAAATTTTCGACTGGATCTTAGTGCCTGGATAGAGTAGGGCCGAGCGAAATTACTTGGATTCAAGCTAAAGCTAAAAGTAAATAATATAAAGAAAAATTAAATCGCCGTTGATCGACTCGTCTCGCGGATTAAAAACGCATCGTGAGCGAGTGGTTTCGGTAGCTGGTAGAAAATATATTCGAATGAAGGAATATAAAGGTGTTGATAACGAATGAGCACGGTTCGATAAAAACAATGGTAGTATAGTCGAAGACCAGATGTACGGTGTTGATCGTTTTGTAATGTCGAATTTTGGGTTTGTAGAACAAATTTGATCTCTTCTTTTTTCTATTTCTTTTTTTTTTACTTTAGTGCCATAGATTGTAAGAAGGAAGTGAAATGATTTGTTGGCTTGTCTTGGAAAAATTTAACAATTCAACAGTTAACATTTTCGTGGCAGACGAGAAACGAGTTTTTCCTTTCTTTATTCGCGACAGATTGATTAGTACTTTAGCTGACTGATAGATTTTTCAATGCACTGGCTGAACAATGGTTAAATTCTCCATTTTTAGTAGTTTCTTCGTGTGAGATTTTTCTTAAATAAGGACTCTTTCAAAACATAAAATTTAATTCATATTTTTAACTCCGACATACGATTAATGCTCGAATCACGATAAACTAATAAATTTTCTGATGGTGTGGTTGTATTGATAATGAACAAGTACTGCAAGCTCAATAAAAACGAAAACCTTTTGAACCAGTTATTGATAAAAATGTCGAGATATAGCATGAGATTATAGCCTTCAAAAAAAGAAACTTGCTGTATGTAATATCCTGCAGTTTTTTCAGTCGGTTACTATTCGATAATAATCTCTATCATTTTTCTTGTCCGATATATGTTTGTTTCATTTAGAGAAGTGACACTTTATTTGCAGAAAATGCTGAAGGTGTTTAAAAAATTAAGCCCTTTTGTAACAAACATTTATTCCTTCAACCGTTTTTAGTCTGCATAAATTCCAAACAAACCCATTTCTCTCAAACACTCTGTGTATCGTTTGCGATGCGAATTAGAAACAAAACCAAAACTGAAGGGGAACCGAATGTAATAAATCACTCTCTGTAATATTCTAAAACTAAAAGCTGTTTCGAGTTCCTTCAAAGAGCATACCCTTCATTTCTCTGCCATCATATTAAATGTCTCCATGTTGTACAAACGCGGAGGGGGGGGGGGGGGGGCATTTTTCGATATTCCAGCATTGCAAGTGGTATTTGAACAAACGAACAGGCAAGATTTCAACAGGCAGAGTTTTATCACGTTAATGACTGGATTCGCGTATTTTTGTATTGGTCAGTGGCGCGCCCAGAGGGGGGCCAAGGGGCCCTGGCACCCCCCAAAGATAAAGGTAACAGGAGATTAATGTAATCACGACTAAAGTAATTGAAAAGCTTTGCAAAGAGAAAAGAAAGCCGGATTTATTCTTTGAATAAATTTCTATAAACACCTAATGAATTTCATCGAATTTGCATTAAAAATTCTAAGTGCGCCACTGCCATGTGTGCCACTGTTGTTTGATAAAAGAACATACATTTTAATTGTATCTCCCACTGAACCCATCTGTTCCATGATATTGAATTTGGAAAAAAACGAGGAGCTTTTACCGTTTGTGTGCCATTGTTCGAGGAGCAGAAAGTGTCTGTGAAATTCGACCGTTTTGGAAAAAGTTTGCAGACATTATCCTGCCAAAACTGTTTGCGAAAGGCTGATTAACAATTCCTCAATGTTGATCGATGCACTTATTGTGAAGCTCGGTATGACTAAAGGCATAACTGTATAGAATTCTGTTTCCAAATTACCCGCGGCGCGAGGAATTAGACTTTGCTGACTAATTTGAATATACCCTGCCGTTCCCAAGCATTAAAACACCTGCGGTATTTTTCTCTGCTTGTATTCTCTGGCTTTAATCTTAGATAGCATCTTTCTGCTCAAACTATAAATCGGCTCGTCAGCGTCTCCAATTCGAATCACATTGATTTTTTCTGTGGAACCATACCAACTTTCAATTTTTTTTCTACTGCTACAGATATGTCTTGTTTTTCTTGTCCCGTTAATAAATAATAATAATAAAAATACCAAGTGAAGCAAAACTTATTAGAGCTCTTCGATAAAATTTACTTTCCAATGTTCTTCACAATTACACAAGCAGAGTAGCTAAGAGCGTCCTAATGCTTATTAACGACACCGTACAAGAGATAGCATTATCAATCTTCTCAGTATGCAAAAGTGGCTACAGGTTCCTCCGGCAAAGTCAGGCCAACGACACTTTACTCTGAATTGTGTTTTAGGGGATTCCTGGATTCGATGTGCAAATGGGAACAACTGTACACGAAGCATGGTATCAATTAGAAAATTCTGTTTCACTGACTGGTTCGAACAGATCTGAGAGTTTCTCGTGTGGTTTGATAAGCTATTCCCTATCGTGCTCGGTGGCTCGATTTAATTTATCACGACGAACAACGGTGTACGGAAATATCTGCTCCAACTTTCAATGAACCATACGAAATTATCAATCAATTTGGCTAAGCAATTATTCCGAATTAATAAAGGGTACACTCTGTGGGGACACCGTAACCAGCGTCAGAAAGCTTTGTATCTGGAACACTTCTCTATTCCGCGGAAGAATGTATTTCGAGGCATATCGACGAGCTTCCACTGGAAGAGGAAAGGTGGTGAACGAAATGCTCCGCGCATCTTCTGTTCAGACTTTTCCTGCTTCGATTAACGTTCGTCGAGGTTCGAATGATTTACCACCGGTGGTAAACCCTTTGGCCCTCGATCTTTCCGAGATGGCTCGAAAATATTCGGACTATTCGGGATAGCACTGTTTCTAATCAAGAATGTTACTAGTTTCGAGTTCCTCTGATTTTACACCAAGCTGTGCCTTCTGCGATTTGTATAGCTGTGCGTTTCGCGGTGGATGCATTTATTTGTTTAAAAGAACAACGCGGGGATCAGAATTTTGACACACTCGCCAAAGGGAATTTAGAATCTTCGAAGCGAGTTGCTTAATTTTGGATATATATTATTATTGTTATGGGACAGAGCCCAGAGTATTATCTGCGAAACAGTTACAATAGAATATTTATATTCATCCAGGAAAAAGATTCAAAATGTGCTTCTTCGAGTAAAGAATGCCTGTTTGCAATTGACAGCGATAGATCAATTTCAGATTCTAGGTCAGCGCGAATTATGGACGGTGCAACAGGGACTGTAGTGTTTTATATAAGGCTATTGCGATTTCCCAGATCATCTGCAGCTGTACAGAAACGTTCGCAAGGCTTGTATTTGAATTATACCACTCTCCTTGAATATTCGTTAATGGATGAAGGGAAAACCAGTAACCGAACAATGAATTTCGTACGAACATTTCTGGAGAATTAAATCGGAGAAATGATTGCACCTGCCAGTTTTCAAACTATCATTATTAATAATCTATCCAAAGTGTGACACCGAAAATATATTAGCAGTTAAAAGAAATTCTCCGGATCTCTATTAAATCATAATTACATCGCTATTAATTAATTATCCGTCGATAGTTTCGCAGCTGTTTCTATCAAATCTTCCGACACTAAACCAAGCCGCCATAAAGCATCCCGAGATTGAACAACTAAATTATTCCGCGTGGCACCGAGCCGAATCTCAGATTCTCCGAATACTAATAAAGTGCCAGATAAAAAATACCAAAAGGACCGTTTGCAAAGAAGACGAATCCAACACCAACATCTCTCCCATGATTCTGCAATATCCAATCGGGCGATCCGCGAGAACGGCGAGCGGACGTGAGACGAGAACGAAACGAATGTGAGAGATAAGTGAAAT
Source organism: Andrena flavipes (assembly GCA_963971345.1). Taxonomy (NCBI): domain Eukaryota; kingdom Metazoa; phylum Arthropoda; class Insecta; order Hymenoptera; family Andrenidae; genus Andrena; species Andrena flavipes. The sequence goes on from OZ020481.1 coordinate 8,690,819, forward strand.
CAAAACGAAGGGGATAAGGGGGTGATTAAATAAAAGCTGCCCGAAATCGTGGAATTTTTGCGTAGTCTATCGAAGCACCAAGATCGTGATTGCCAGAAACGGGACTCACCCTCTCCGGGAATAGCGGCCCTCGTGGATCCGTCCGGGGCTGTGGCTCTCCTCGCCGAGTCGCGAAACACTTCTGCGCCTTTCGAGGGCAGTCGCGGCCCTTAAATAGTCGCTTTTCGACGGGTGCAAACGTTGCGATGGCTCGTGAGAAAATCCCGCGACACAATGCACCCTCTTCCTTTCGTCCCACGGGGGTCGAAGGTCACCTGGCGAGCTGGAGATTCTTACCTGTTTCCGGGCTAGGCGAAGGGGATGCTCGCCGTTCGGACAGGCCGCCCAGCCAGGGGGATGATTGCGAGAGGGGAGAGGACGGTAACGGTCGTTTCTTTTCAGCGCCGGGAGGAAGGGTGCAGGTCCCGATTCGTGAGAATCCGATCCACAACCAGGGAGGGGAAGAAAGTTCGGGGCACCTTTGAAACCCGAGACAGCTTGCTCCAGCTCGGGAAAAGTGAAATCGGTCGTTGCAGGAGCCGCGCGGGTTAGGGGAGTTGCGCTCCAGATGACATAGTTCTTCTGCCTGGGGCAGATACCTTTGGAATTAAAGGTGGGGAATAAGAGCAACGAACAGTCGTTTATTTAAAATTTATGTTTATTTAAAGTGAAAGATCGGTCTCGTTGCTTTGGAGATAATAATAAAGATAAGAGAAATTAGATAGGTGGTGGTGTGGGTATGTTGACAATTAGAGAATTGCCGGTGTAAGTAATTCGCAAGAAAGCTGCTTTTTTCTTGGAGGAACTCTAGCATAAGGCACGGCACCAGCGGGAACACAATTGTGCCCTTTTGGCTTCGATCGGCTAAACAAATCATTGGGGTGAATGCACGCTGCAGCAGTTCCATCATTCTTCGTTACGATCTCCTGCGAAAGTTTGCTACGGTTCGTCGTCTGGAGCAACTTCGAGAATCACACGGTTTATCTGCCTCCAAAATCGTACGGCTTGGTGATGTTCTTCATCTGTATTAGCCGATGAATTGAGAGACGAACGTAAATGGCACGCTTCTTCAGCGAGTTTTTGGAAAGATAATAGGGGTGTGTTGTCTTAAGGGGGGGTTTTGCCTTGTGGGACCGAAAAAGTATGGAAAACTACTATATGTAATTTAATGGGACTTGTTGCATTGTATTAGGGATGTCTTGAACTATAGAAATAATTTTTTTGTTTTACAATTCATCATTGCAGGCGGCAATGGGCAGCCGTTAGAGTCGTTAATGGGGAGTGGAAGTTGTAGCATCTAAAATAAAAAACCATGCCAGATTATTAAAGGGCGTGAAAGTGGCTGGTGAACTTGGCATTAAAAATTACAAATAATGACATTTTTTGAGGAAATAACGATACTTGAAGTTTGAAATCACGTTTTCCTTATATTTTTCGTCCTTTCAACGCCTTTAAAAATTACAAATTTTCTTTTTTTATTAATTTTATTTGTTTCTCCACGAGCTAGAAGTATATTCTTCAAAATAAAAAAGTTTCAGTCGAATGGGATAATAAATTTTCGAGAGATAGGTTCCACGATTTTAAGAACATTGTTTCGAGAAAAACGCTTTTAAAGTTTTACGTGAGCGCCGTGTGGCCGAGTGTTATCCATTTGCTGCTACTCAAATGCCTATAACTTCGGTAATTTTACAAATTTCAAAAAAATTCTTTTAAACACATACCCATTCTTATTGAACATTCGAAAAATGAAATAAAAAAAATCAATTTTTAGAGCGGAACCTCCCCTTAAGCGCAATTTCCCTTTCTATGATCGTGATTCTATTTCGTGATTGATCAACAAGGGAAATTAGGCGACTCGAAAATTCAGAATACCTATTCTGGAACTTTGTGTGCAAGTAAAGTAGTTCATCCCCTCAAATCTCCCCTTGAAAAAATGCACAATTTTTTACCATGATATCGGAAAGAAGTCTAGAAAAAAGTGTCATCCTTTTTTTATATCTACAAAACTGCGTGAAAATAATTCTCGAAAAATCCGTACCTTTCAAGTTACCCCCATCACGAAGCCTTACTTCGATAATTATTTTTACGCAGTTTTGTAGATTTAAGAAAAAGATATAACATTTGTTTAAACTTCTTTTCGATATCTCTCACCATTCCCGAGATATTGCACAAAGAAGAAAATTCTGCATTTCTCAAGGGGTGATTTCAACCCCGAAAGCCACACCATGGCAGTAACAGAAAGTCGGTTCGTGATAAATTACTCTACTTGCGGATACTTTTCTGAATTTTCGAGTTGCCTGACTTCCCCCTTGCGAGCGGTAGTTCTATGTTATTATGCGGGATGAAGAAGTAATTAAGAGGGTGCAGTAATTTAGGTATTCGACCCCTATGGGGGTGGCATAGGGGTCTTGTTGGGAAAGTGGTTATTCATTGCTGCGAAAATGGTAAATGTAAACGCCTTTTGTGTTCCGAAACTTCTATAAAAATAGTGCAGGTTTAACCTATGCTAAAAGTGGTATGTTCTTTCTTATTTTCTTGATTTGAAACGTTCAAGAAGCGTTCCATTCTTTTTGATTCTCGAATTTGTAATATCGTTCGGATCACTGAATGCCCTACTGGTGCACAAAGTTGTTCAATAGATATGCAAGAAGGAGAAGATTCGCATAAAAGAAAGCAAACTTTAAAGTTCTACGAACACGCTGTGCTAGCTATTTTCTACATTGTATTTTTCTAAATAAAGAATTCTAAAACCGTACTGCACCAAAGTGTCCGTTCTGTTTTAATTCACCCTCAACTGTGAAACCGTTTCCCAGAACTGCGTTTAAATTAAATACGTCCCTTGTGTATCTCCCATGCACTCCCCGCGATACACACAACGTAACTATGTGAAAACAGTAAATTTCTCTGGCACGCAATATTTCTTACGCCGTTCCTTCTTTCGTGTCCCAATATGGTGGCTCCGCATCGCGTGCGTTATCATAACCCTTTGTCTCCGAGTGTAAACATCGCCTCTAAAAGTTTCAAAATGGAAGGAGCGAGTGTAAACGTTACACAGTTTTACGACAAGTAAGTTCGGTTAAAGTTTTAGTTGGCCGCAGCTCGTTTTGTGCAACAGGAATTGATATCCATCAAATTGGTGCGTTTCAACCGGTTCATGATACAACCCCGTCATCTTGCTTCTCTGTCTCTTTCGCCTATTATTCGTATCGTTAAGGCGGTTCCACGGGGAGAAGATCCAGTTTAACTTCTCGTAACCGTTGAGCTTTTCTTCTTCGTACCTCAACCCGTTCCTCACGTGCCATGTTCTTTTAAACAGCCCCCTCTCTTATGCTAATGGAAAACCTACATGTGTATGTACACGTAAACATGACACGTCACCACATATAAGGGCACTGAAATACCTAGAGAGACATTTTGCTACGAAAAACACTGAAATAACATCCTCCTAACCATTCTAATAACTATTCCCCATTCGCGTACGTACTGTTAAATAATTAATTACAATAAGGGACATCTCAGAACGCTTATACACGCGTATCAAGTAATCCAATTCTTGTCAAACGTTCCTGCGAACCACTTGCGTCAAACGTACTCGCATACCTACGTTACGTACATATTTATTCAAGTTCCTCATTACCTTCGTAGATACTTTCTTATCAATAGTAAGTACGATGTACTTATCGACAGAGATATTACCGACACCGTTACCGACCGACTTGTAAACTTCATTACCGACACCTGGTTCATATGTACTCACACAGATTTGAAATAAATTACACGCGCATGTTCGATTGTTCTCCATTTCTATGGTTAACTCGCCACCAAGGTCGGCCAGGGTGACTTGGTGCTCGTGATCCGTGTATCTAGCTTTGTTTGAATTGACAAGAGACCACTATCGGTGTTGTTGTTCGTAAGAGTTGGCGAAGAGTTTAGGTTAAATAGACAAATAGCAACTACGTCTTTCAGCTGGGAGTGTGGCGGCTCCTGTAATCCGGCTACTCGGAGGCTAGTTATGTCGGAGGGTCTGAGGTCGGGGGTACCTGCTGGTGCGGGACTCACGTTGACTGGGCGTCCGCGCTAAGCTCGCCATCAATATGGGCATCCTGGAGGAGTCCGGGGTGGCCAGGTTGGCTAAGGAGAGGCGAACCGGGCCAGAGGGGAAACCCAGCAGCCAAAAGTCTCCGTGGCGGGCAGTAGTGGGATCGCGCCCGGGAGTGGGACCGCATTGGCAGCCTGGTCGATATGACTCGACGCATAACTTTTTTCCACTTTTTTTCCACATTCTGATTATCAATACAATCTATGTAACGTTCTATCCCCATCTTTTAACACGTCCCCGATTTTTAATGTTAAATTTTTCCTCAGTCGGATCATTCTAGTTCGAAGCGACGCCATCTTCGATGCGATATAAACTTTTACTTTCACTTCTCTGCATAGTAAAAGTGCATGCGACCTAGACAGATGTATGATTATTGATTAAGATAGAAACAGAATCTCCGTTTCTGTACGGCGATGATGAATATTCTACCTTTAGTGTACAAAGTTAAATGATATCTCAATCTCGTACATTGCTATCGAATTTGATCTTACTTTTAAAAGTACAAAGAATACATATACAAGCCTGAGAGGAAATTCATTTGTGGCTCATATTTGGATCTTAAATTCTTTTGTGAAATTTTCTCTCACTACAACGTTGTTTCTTTGACAAGTTTTGTACAACTTTTTGCGAGAGGTTAGGGCAGATCTTAGTTTAAGCTTTTTCCTCCGTAGGGGTTGCAAATATGGATGCATATGCATATTCATTACGTAGACAAATCTTGCGATTATTTAGGTTGTTTGTAGGACTTACTACCATCGACTTTTAGTATCAAAACAAATGCAAAAACAGTACAAACGTTTATTTGAACACAGTCTGCCATATGATTAACAATAAGCACAAATTAAAAATGTACATATGTATTGTGATGGTGCTGGTAATATTTTATGACAATTAACCCACTCAAAACATCATTTACTCACGATCACAGTACTACAAATGTGTAATGGGAATCTGAAGGAATAGATGGTAGTCTTTGAAACATATAGGAAATTCTTTTTTATTTTCTCCTTGTTGCTAATTAAATATTTCATTCTACCTGCCTTTTGCCGTGTTTTCCTTTCACCGCTGTACGCGCTACATAAAAAAACATCGCATTGGAGGCTTATACAAGGATCAAAGACCACATGACAAAAGTCACGAAGCTTTAGGACAATATTTTTTAAACGAAAAAGCGTTAAAAGAGATACAAGGTGTATATATTTCTATAATTTTTGTTTTTCTTTTTTGGCTTGTTCGGCAAGTGCTTCTAAACGATCGTGTTCCGCAATTAAGGCATCTATTTCATTCGCAGGAAGGATTTTTGTCTTGGTTTTGCCGTTCTCCCTGGTCAGAGTAGCCATTTCCACTGCAATAAAAAGATTAGGTCATTAACGGATCATATATCTCCAATTCTCTACAGTTCTTAATTATATTATTATATTACAGTATAACGAATAAACCGCACCTTTCTCCGCGGATAGTTTATTCATATCTAAGGTTTTAGAAAGCACTTTTATAGCCAGTTCCTTTGCATCGCTCAGTGTTGTCTCTCCATCTTTATATTCCTGTTTCAACGAAGATACTGCAGCGGCGAAATTATTTCCAATACATGTTGCCTTCCAGCCGCCGTAGTTTCCACTCGGGTCCGACTGGTATAACTGGTACCCGTAATGTTTATCCCATCCCATGTACAGAATCGAAACCCCGAAAGGTCTCTTTCCGCCGTATTGTGTGTACGCTTGTTTCACGTCGCAGAGCCAGGAGACAAGTTGCTCGCAAGGAATCGGTTCTCCGTATTGTAGCAGGTAACGTTGCGCGATCAAGCGCAGCTCATTCGTCAACACATTGGCGTCAGAAGTGATACCGGCGACGGAGCATATGATATCGTCGTTCAGTCTATAAATCTTTTCGGAGAAGAATACTTCGTCTAGAAGCTTGTTGGTGTTGCGTCGTTCTGCCGCGAGCAGAATGCCATCGGTCGCTAAGATGCCCAGACAAGTACCCGCGTGGCTTATAGCTTCCATCGCGTACTCCACTTGGTAGAGGCGACCCTCCGGGGAAAAGATCGTTGTGCGGGTATCATACCTGCGAGCCTGCGAACGTAAGACATTGAATTAAGGACGACAAAGGTTGAACACAGAGTGGGAGGGGGAATCAAGCTTTGGGTAACTTAAGTTTATTTACGCTGTTATTATAATCCGCTTCTAATATAAATCTCTTATTAACTATGTGAACGTAGAAATATATTTTTCAAATATATATACCGTTGTATCAAACTTAAATCCGTGGTAAGGGCCGTTGCAATTTTATCGAACACATACAGAACGCAAGAGTTTTTGGCGGAAAAGTTAAATGAATATCGATATTCTAAAATGAAATTCGAGTACAAATTCGATCACAGTTTTATTTTGTTCATATTATTCTACAAATTCTATTCGAGCTTGATGACAGTGCAGTTTGTATAACCTCTCACTCGGCGTTTTCTCGGAAGAATAATGAGAAACAGGGGGTAACGGTAACGATAATAATCACGATCTAATGTCAGATGAATATTGTTAAAATTTACCATTGTAAAGAATTGTTTTTGTAACAGTTACAGCACTGTAACACGTGAAAACGAAAACTTGACACTACGATCAAGAGCGATTTGTATTAGTCGGCGTTTTGAAGATCTTGTGGACATACGAGTGCGTTCTGCAAATCGATGGCGATATTTCGTAAAGGCGTGTTTGTAGTAACTTTTTGGATTGTGGATGGAAGTTTATGAAAGGTGAAGAATTCTCTGCTCATTGGAGTGCGGGTTTTTCAAATAAAACAGAATACAAGAAACTATTTGTATGTTAAACGTTGGAATTTATTTTCAATATTAGGTTAAACTGTTCCGGAAAGCAGTAGGTAAGTGACCAATCAGTCCAATCAGGATGGAGGCTGCATTCTTTCCCTCCGTCTTCAAGTGGTGGTGGAACTTCGGTGAAAGCGCGCTTTTCCGTTACACAGCGGGGTGCCCACGTGGGAAGAGAATGTGGGCTCTGTTCCAAGGATCGGGAAAACAACCCTTGAAGGAAATTTATGACTTCCTTGACATAGCCTGTTTCGAGTGATCTGGCACTCGTAATAGCTAACAGAGACCAGAGACGTCTCAAGATATTCATGACTTAAACTAGACCTCGCGATTCGTCTCGGGGTCTGCTAACTGATGTTCTCTTCTTGCTTTCGAACTTCACCCAAGATCTTTCCCATGCATGTCACCCGCATCGCGTACCCTTGACAATCATAGATACATACTTGCAAGCATGCAAATGCCCGCTTTCAAATCTCACCCCTATAATTAGACATATGTTACATATCGATTGCATACAATTCACCAGTCACGTTCAAGCGATAGCGCAACAGGATGCTTTTTTACGAAGAAGAAATAGTAATTGTATTTGTAGCGGTCATTATGATTGTATGATAAATCATAACTCTGTAAAAGAACTTTACAATGGAATAAAACAAAGTACTAAGCAAATTTGTGTATTCTTTCATTTAACCACCGTATCAGTAAATAAACTATCACAATTCATGCGCATTTTGAGTTGTAGTTGAAAATATATAATAATATTTGTTTATGTATATATTTATTAACGATACAACTCGATGTATTTATGCTGACAGTGAATATAAAGTTACTTGCAGAGGCAGAAAATTAGCTTACCTAGTTCTTTAATATTTATTTGCAATCCAAGATTCTGGATAAGTATATATTACAGAGAGACTTCAACTCATTATACAATCATATTTAACAACAGAATTATATAATTATCTGTTTCCCGCATTGGACATATGCTTGAATCAGGAAATTCGACTATTCGACTATTCATTGACTATTTTTCTGTACGAAATTTATGACGGTTTTGTTGATAATTATTCAATTATCAACAATTCTTATACAAGGCTGTAAAAAAACGGGACACAGTCTTCAGTAAATCTTCACTTTATTGAATGACTTCTTACAAATAATTTCTGCACATTTCCAGGTGAGTCTTAAAACATAGGCTCACGACTATTTTCCTGCACGACATTTGAAATTATCTTGTTTATATCATTAATTTATATATTTTTGGAGCTTAAATCGTAAAAACAGATCTGCAACAATTTTTAACAACACATTCTGCGCGCATTTTATCGAAGTGTAAGTATGTATTTATTAAATGTTTAAGGATTGCTCTAGATTAGTCTAGATTGCCCTTTGCTATGTGGAAGTAATAAATTAATATTATCGATGAATATTGCAAAATGAATGAATACAATATCGATGTACGTCACCCAAATCCGTACACTTTCCCCACCAATATCAAGACTATATAATACTTATTATGTATGCCTTCGTTTCTATCTTCAATGCTTCACTCTTATTTGAATTAATAACAACTTAAAATTACGAAGAAATTAACATCTAGTAGTTAGTACTTTATATGAAATAATACAAACTAATGTCCGTTACTTCATTATTGAAATGAGCATCTCCATTATCAACAATCTAAGTAAATACAATAGATTGAATAGCTCGTACGATTATAAAAAACTATAATTTCTTACCGAATGAATGGAAATAATTGATCAAGCATCGCTGCTTTTTATTACCATTCCATCAACTCAATTCGTAAAACATACTCTACTTTGGTACTAAAATAATAGAAACAGTTAACTTGACTCCTTAGTCAAGGTAAGAAATTCTTTTCTTCTTCTTCATTGGAGACTTTACATTCGCCCAACAAATTCTTTACTCTTAGTTTTAGTAGTACATTAAATCTACCTGTCCATTTCGAAGCTCAAGTAATAAGAGGGGAGCAGAAGATATCACGGAGAAACTAAGGGGACTCTTGCTTGTTTTGTGGATCACAGTTCTCCTCATCATCATTGTAACCATAGATAGCACTGAAATCCTCTGAATCGTTTTCCCGTGTTTGGTTCCTTGACACCTCGGCCTTCAGATACTGATAGGCGATAGTGAATCCTCTTCCAGTACTTATCTTCTTCACTTCTCCGCGAAGAGTGGCCGCCGATTTTGGATTTAAATGGCGAATCACCACCTTTCGAGATTCATTTCCCGTTTCTACGGTCAAATTTTCACGAACGCTAGAATTTTTATCTCTGACTTCAACAGACCGGTCTAGCTTTGTGCTATTATCTCGAGAGTCATGTCCCCTGATCTTAGAAATATTCTTTGCCCCCGAAACATTGTGCTCTGTTGTAATCGAAGCATTGTGCTGATTTGTGAAAGTGCTTGTGTTTCCCTTAAGAATGCTTTCTTCTTCTTTTCCTTGAAAAGTTTCCTCAAGCACGGATTTATTGGCTTCCTTCACGGTAACTTCTTTTAATTTTGAAATCAGGTCACTGATGGATACGTTATCCAACCCTCCATTGCAAGACAAGGCTTTGGCAGCTTTCTTAGGTTCTCTTAATGGTAACCCAAATTCCTATTAAAAAGAATGATAAACGAACGGTTAATAGTAATGCAACCATGGTAAAAATGGAGTCGCTCGAAAGAAATACAATTCATAATAATAACAATGATAATAAAATCTCGAAACGTACTGGTTCCTGGTAAGCAATGCTTTGTGTACTGTTATTCTTATTCTGATTATTCTCGAGAGCGGATAACCTGTCCCTTTCACGTTGCTTGAACTCCTTCTTCTTGGCTTTCGACAAACCTATCGCTGTTCTTACTATCGGTTTGTTCGCCGTTGCGACTAATGGATTGTATGTCGGGGCATTCTGAAAAACAGATTTAATTTTATATATAGTACCAATAGTACCGTTATTTCGAATTTGATCGTTTCGAAGCAAGTCTAATAGTTACATTAAAAGTTTGAAACACTAACAAAGAAACTGTCCGAGTTGTCCACCTCCGATTCCTTTGAATTTTGGATATGTTTTAGAGGGCCGAAAAATAAGAAATGGGTGTCTTTTTATTTTAGCCTGTTTGCATGTTTAGAGGGTGAAACCACCCTTCAAATTTCATGAGAATACGTGGTGCCATCCTCCGATTGCTTTTGTTTTTGGCCAAAGCAATCGGAGACGAACAGCTGAAAATCTTATAACTTTGAGGGGTGATTTTCACCCCCTAAATATGAAAACAGGCTGCTATAAAAAACATGTATATATTATTTTTCGGCCCTCTAAAACATATCCAAAATTCAAAGCTATTGGAGGCGGACATTAGGATACTTTCCTTGTGAGAGCAATGCTGAAATGGAACCAAAGATCACCGTTAAATTGAATGAGAATTACATACTCCAAACCAGTCTTCGTTGTCAAGAGTATTAGTTTTCAGGCTACATGCTTTCTCTATAGGAATTGTTCCCACTTTTTTCTGTGATTCAAACGAATTTGTGTAACACTTCATGTTTCCACTGGTTGTGCATACTGAAAGATGATGCTGTAACAATCGTAACAGGTGCATTCGTAAGATTAAGAAATACCGCAACAACTCGTCGCTGATCTATGCAAAACTTACCTCGTACTCGTATGGGTCTAGCATGTGAGTGGCGTCGAAGGGGCAAACAACTTTGTAGTTCTTCGGGTAGTTCTTGCGACATTTGAATAAATGTTTCTGAAGTCTGCCTTCTATGATCCGATGCGACTCGTTAAATGGGCAACGTAGATAAGGCCCGACGTAAGTCATTTTTCTGCAAACAGAAACAACATTGTTTACAAAAATAAATTCATTAGAATTTCGACCGTATATATGAGAAAATTCAAAATTAAATTAGTTTCGGCGCACTGGTTCGGTCAATTTTGATCGCAATTTAATTTTGAATTTTTTCAACATTGTTTACATTGCAAAATTACGTAATATTTTTCAACCCTGCTGGGAAAACATATGTGATCGTTGTTGGCTTTACTTAGCTAAAAGCTAAAAGCTAATTAAGATATTTTTCGATGCAAAGTATATGCCTAAACAATCACGACATTAATATTATCGATACCGAATTCAGAGAAGTGTAAATTGCGTAGGTAACGTCTTACTTACGTTTGCTGATCTACTTAATCTCGCAATAGTGTCGAAATCCTATGCAACTTTGGCAGAACGTGAAATTTAAGAGACTTTGTAGACGCAGATTGAATGATCTATAATTATTTTTCCGTATCCGATACTGATTACATACACACATATGCGTCAAGGTAACAGTTACCGCTAAATGCGCAGAAATGTATCATACATGACACCGCACAGAACGGGCGACGTGTTTTTACACGTAACAAACATTAAGTACGGTCTTCAATAAAAAAAATGTATGACCTTTACTTAAACAGAGGTAAAACTAGAAAGCTATTGTGTCATTCAAAATAAAAACAAACTATAGGATTCTATATGGCTCACTTGCTTTCGAGAATAAAAAAAAAATATATATATATGTATAGGTATTTATTTTCTTCTGATAAAAGAGGTTTAGGTTTAGGTTTTTTATTTATTCCTTGTACAATTCTACAAAAGAAATGGCGTTTCAAGACTTTGTCTCATATTGCCCAACGAACTTTACATGTTTACATCTGTGCAGTCTTTATTCTCCCTCATTTTCAAGGTCTACTGCCCCTTCCATAATCTCTCACTTATTCATCCCCTCCTCAAAACATTATCCTATTTTACAATAAAAGAGGTGGTTAATCAGATTTAGAACAGACAAATTTTAATGTATTTTAATATATGTATACATAGATCTTATAGCATATATTTAAACATGGATGTCACCTTGAGAGCTCGAAACTGTCGCCAACATGGTGCGAGAGAGAGAGAGAGAAGTATAAATTCCCAATCGACCGCAATGCGCATGCATCGATATCGTTATGTTTTTCTCTCTCGCGCGATATCGATGCATGCGCATTGCGGTCGATTGGGAATCTATACTTCTCTCTCTCTCTCGCCCATGTTGGTGACAGTTTCGAGCTCTCAATGAGACCTACTTGTCTATGTGCTCTAATAGCGAATTCGTCAGGCACGCACTGACACTGCACTGGTGCCAGAAAATAACTTGGATTGGTTGATTCTTATAGAGCTTCTTCGTTTCTATCAGAAACAACCAATCCAAGTTATTTTCTGGCACCAGTGCAGTGTCAGTGCGTGCCTACCGAATTCGCTATATTGTATATTGCTTTTCCTGTGTTTTTGCACAGGATGGCGTTTCGAGCTTATTCGCTTATATTGCCCAACGAACTATATTCCCATTTTTTTCTCTCTCATCTCTCTTTCTCTTTCGGATCCCAGCAGCAGCGGCGGACCGGGAGAAAGGTGGTCTCCCATTTTTCCCCAGTACACCAATTCGCTATAAGACATAGGTATTCCAAATTCCCTTGAAATTATCTGGCTTAATTATAATTAAGCTACGAAAATCTCGAATCACGTGAAAAAAAATGGTGAAGAATGAAATGAACATATTTCTGATCCCCGTTTCAAAACGCACAGACTTTTAAATGAGAGACTTTTTATTACCAAAAGTAGCTTCATTGGTTACTTATCCCCGCAGATTTATGATTTAACTCGTTCACATCCAACTCGACAAATTCTCCGATTGATCTCTCGCGTTGCGCAACCGTCACGGCGTGATGTTCATTTTACATACAGGGTATCCAATCTCTGAAGCATATAACTTGAGTTGCACCACTATCGCGCAAGAAAGGCACACGCTCTCCTCGCGCAGTATGGCTCGCTCGATTCCACTCGTGATTTGTTCAACCACGTTATACCGAAGAGGTTTTCTTTCATTTACAAGCGGATTTCTGCGTAAATAATCAAGGATCCACCATGGACGACGAATGGGGTACGCACAGATCGATATACGAGCATCTCGGCCATCGCGCGACCGTAGTTCCATTCGAGGCACTGAAATCATTTAACCTTCAACCTTTACAGATGTCGAAAACGCAGAGGCGAAATTCGACCTCGCTATTAGATCCAACAAGTGGGAAGGCGAGGACGAGGACGAGGACGTCAAGGTTGTCTTTATTCTTTTCCGTTGTAATTTATACGAGTCGTTTCCGAGGATCTTGCCCTTAAATCGACAGCCAGTGAAATACGATTAACCTTTCACGGGACGGGTCAACACGAGACTGATAGCACGACAGTGAATTATTGTCGAACGAACCGGAAGTTTGCCTTGAATCGATTCGAGGATCAAGTCGAAAGCATGTTTCAAATAAACCATATGAAATTTCCACTTAAATATGGATTTATATTTAAATGAATCGCTATCGGAGTAACCTGTAATTTCATGAAACTGACACGAGCTTTCGTAACGAGAGTTAAGTCGCATTAAGCTCCGAGTAACTTGGCGGCTTAACGTCCGATCCAAAGTTTTAGAATTCGTTCGACTTGTGAATCGGGACAAGGCGCCAGCCTGAAGTACGATTATAAATCTGAATAAGTAGGAATTAGTTATAGCTTAGTTAACACGAACGATAGATGAATTGGGAATTTCAATATTGAATATTATAATTGAGTAAAGTTGAAATTTGAGTTATCGATATATAAAGTTAATATAGATTCTCTAGCAATTTTATTTTCTATCGTACGAATAGTCGCCTTTGAAAGATTTAGGTAAAAAGTATTCGGGAGCGATAGAATCGGGGCATAAGATCCGACGATCGGTCCATAAATCTATAAATTGAAACTGACCATTTCCGCTTAAAGTACCGTTGGCTCATACGATAATTTTAAAGGAAATAAATCGATTAACAGGATAGTTGGGAAGATGTTGAAGAAGAGAAGAAAGATGTAGAGAAACCCGCAGAAGTGCCTAAGGCCAAGCCAAAGCCGAAGAAAGCTTTGGCAGAAAGGATCGAACAGCATGAGGTATTTTGAATCTTCACTCAGACGTTTCAAATCTGTTTTACCCATTTCGTCCGACTGTTCGGTTGATCGCCGAACGTTATTTGTTCCACTTGCTATTATGCTTTTTCGTCGACGTAGTATTAGAGGCGAAGATTCCTAATTAAATCAGAATAGAAAGAGTCTGCCGAATTAATTTTATCCATTTCGTTCCCTCGATCATCGTAGAAGAAGGCAAAAGAAGAAGCGGAAAGAAAAGCTAAAGAAAAAGAAGAGGCGCTGACACCAGAGGAGAGGAAAGCGGAACAATTGAAGCGGCAAAGGCTCCAAGAGGAAGCTGACCTACGTCTAGCCATGGAGACTTTCGGTTTGTCCAACCTTGTTGATTTTTCTCATCGCAAGCCGCACAGAACCGACAAGAAATGACTGCGTTAGAAACTTTCATCTGTTAACTCTTTGCGCTCCTGCTTTCATTTAAGCAATACTATTGATATCAATTTCGGATAAATTATAATCTTATGTAGCTACTACTAATTGATGGAACGAGGAACTAGCGCTGTTTTCTTTTTTGTTTCCAAGCATTAAAAATTAATATTTTGCTTGCGAGACATTCCAAAGTATGTGCGCATTTATTTTTTCCGGGGGGAGAGCTTTGTCTTTTTGGCCGATCTTGTAAATCGAATTACACAACTGTAACGGAATTTTTGCATAACCTTGACAATTTTGCTGAACTTATAGCAGAGCATAGTGATATAATAAAAATGATAAAAGTAATTAGTATAATACATTTAAGTGTAGGTTCATTATTTAATTTATTCGAATTTTGTTCAGTCTTAGTATAAATTCGGATGTAAATGTATTTGGAAAGTATTATGAATTAGCATTATTCGTCTTATTGAAATCTTGTGCTTCAATTTCCTTCATTATTGAATCTCGATCTTTAATTTAATCGATTTGAACATTTTTTTTATATACAAATGATTTGCGGCTGCTGAAAGTTGGAATGTTTAAAAAATTTTACTGGGCGCATATTTTATATTTATAATATATCTTTTACTCCACTATTCAACGGAAAATCTAAACATAAAAGTTTTGCCTATCGAAGCATTGATAATTGGACCGCAAAGGGTTGATCTAATATTTATGCTTTAAAACGAGTTCTTAATGGCTTAATTATTCTATTATGCTTTATCTGACGTAAATTAATATGAAGTATATTGATAAGCATTGAGTATTATTGGTGTAAGAATCGTAACTATTTGTACTTTTTAAATATATATCAATTAAGGAAGTAATCACGATTAATTATCTACAATCGATATTAAATTTGTAACGATTTTCCTATTTTAAAAGAAAAAGGAATATTTTTTTATACAAACTTAAAATATAGTTATAAGAATTCTATGAAATTTTAAATAGCCTTTAACGTGCTGAAATATTCTGCTTGAATTTTACTATTGATATAAGAACGAAAAGAAGTTTCTAGAAATTCAAACTCTACAATGTTATACTTTCAAAGTTATGCAGTCATTAGCGCGGTTACAATAATTACCTAACGATTTCCAAACATCTTCGGGGTATTATTCTTTTAAAGTGAAAGTTGATCTTATGTCAGGAACTGTACTAGAGACGCGAAAATGTATTCAAACGAAGTAACGCAGCTTTTAAATAAAATTACAAAAAAAAACTGTTATTGTGCGAAAAAATAAACATTCCTCTTTCACGGAAAAAAAACAAATCAGACGTGTCTTATTTATCAACATTGATCTCCCGTACCGTTCCTGATAAATATTTCATTTTCTCAGTAAAGTATAATTTCATTTGATGCGTTAAAATATTTCATGATTCAACTTCGTATCCTACATTACTTCTACAATTTCTACTATATGTTCAAATTGCCATTATAACCAGTGAATTTAAATAATTATTAATCCGATTCCATTCAGGAACACATTATAATCCACAGAATTAATGAGATTCTACTGCATCAGGCACGCTTCGTTATATTTGATTGCTTCTCCGTGAAGGATTAGTTTATCAATCGATTCCGTTTAGAATCGCGGGAAATCTGCATTTTTCTAAACGTAAGAAAATTAAAAACCGTTTATCCTTTGCTTTAGGGGTGGCAGAAGAACCTCCTGCGTTCAGCCTGGACAAGACGGTACCTAACACGATGGAAGAATTTGAACAATACGGGAACCTACTTGCGGAAAAACTCAATCTGCTTGCCAAGAGCGCTGAATTCTCTCTGTTCGCAGAAGAACTTGTTAAATGCATTGCACTCAATTGTAAGTACACTGTCTCGGAAATGTGTAACGAATTTCGAAAATTAAAGCGAGCTATGTTACGAGAATCACATTACGCTCGAATGAATGATTCCCTGATCATCTGCTATCGCGCGGATATCCGAATACTTTGAAATTAATGTGTCGCCCGTTGCATTTTCCAGTATCCTCGACAGATCTGAAGAAAGTGAAGGCGATGGTGGATAATCTTCTGGTCGAGAAGCAGAAGATGGAGAAGGGGAAAAAGAACAAGGGAAAAGGGAAAGCGAAACTCAACCACAGGGATGATAACTCTCTTTTGAGCGAATACGACGGCTACGTTTACGATGATTACGACGATTTCATGTAGCGACCTTTTCATCCCTTACTCTTATTACTCCCTATCCCCTTTTCTAGTCGCCTAAATACACGCAGATGGTTATTAATATTTATCGCAGATTTTATATCCTTTATTCACTTTCTATTCGAAGTGTCCTGTTTCATTAACTTTTTAACTGCTCCACTGGATATTACAATTTTAAACATTTCCGCCCTCTTTTGTAGAATTTCTTATATACATACATATATATATATGATAGAGTATGTCGCACACATCCGAGGGATGTAAAAAAAAAAGACAAAAAACATATCGTTAATGTGTTCTAAAAACGATGGAAAGCTTTTTCATTAAATCTGTTAATACTCACCGGATCGATTAAATTGTCGTTCTTTCTAAGTCGGCGGTTCTTCAAACACTTCGCAGAATTTAATTATGCTTACTGTATATTAAAGTCCAAAGTGTTCTAACTAGTCCGAACTGTAAGCGAAACGAAACTGTTCAGAAAGTCAGGGAAACGCGAGAGCACGAATAACGGTCCTTGCGCCGTGAGCGTCGCGGAGTAACTGACCTGAACCGAATTGAACTGAACCAGCTGGACAGTGTTGCTCGAGGAATTTATCCTTTGAAACATGCTTCCTGCGCATGCGTAGATAATCGTCTCAGCGCGCGAACGTGCGCGTGTTCCAGGGTTCCTTGTACTTTTATATATACCCGCACGATCTAACGAATCCCCGTCACGACATATGAAACTGTTTGAATAATATGTTATGAAAGTAATGTACTTTGTTTTGAGAGTCTTTCAACGTCCTTACTAATAGTAGGTGTGATTCCTCGAGGTGCTCGTGATAAGTAAGTTAACGATTCTTTATTAAGCTTCTTGTTACATTGAATCTTTCACAGAAGGTACGCGTACAGTGAAATGAAAAAATTACATGTATATTGTTAAAGTTAGAGATTTTGTTCGAGCGTGGACGAAGTTCATGCGCTTAAACTAATTCACAGAGTTTCTTATCTTAACAGCAGTAAAACTATAAGAGTACCGTTTAATATATTATAATAAAGTTAAGGATATTTTGTTTTATGTTCTTTTTCCAATAAATTTTACTCGTTATAATAAGCTTCGTATTCTTTCTTCGCAATAACAGTATTATTTTCTTTTATATATATATATATATATATTCTGTTGAATCTGCATTATTGTTATAATAATAGCTTTATCTTTAGAATAGCTGATCTTTCTTAGTTTTATTGCAATAATTTCTAATAATATGTTTCGCAGTAATGTGAAACAAACATTACAGTAAAACTGCATTCCCGTTGCAATCGATTTATTCAATCATCAGCTTCGTTACGATAAATATATCTCCAAGTTTATGCAAAACTATTCTTTAATTTGTAACAATATGGCACATTTTGATAGATTCAACTATTTCATTAGAAGCAATTCAACCGCTTCTCAACTTTTCAAACGATAGGAATATGGAATATTACTTCCATGATGATCTGAAACTTTTAATGTACAAGTACGCAGCTCTCCGTAATTGATTAATGAGTATCAATCAATTTTTACGTAATGCTGGAATCTTCGCTTGAGTTTTAAAATTATTTAATTGAGAGTAGAGGCGTAGGAATATGCTTTAACGGTATCAATAGTAATTACACCTATTTTGAAAATTAAACGCGTCGCGACAGTGAGACGAATTGGACGACTTAAAAACAACATGATCTTGCAATTACTTGAAGAATTATACCTAAGCTCGGAAAAACCCCGACCCTTTGGAAATTCTCCTGTACACGTGTTCAGCACTCGGGTCCTGCTCGTTCGGTTTTCAATAGTAATTGACGCACCATAAACGACAACTGGTTTCGTATAATCCGCCCGGATTTTTTACCTTCCCCGGTTACCTGAAGCTTTCCTAGCTAAAACTCACGTTGCCATTATAAGTCGCTGAATTCATCTGGACGTCTTCCATGACATTATATCTATCGAAATGTCGATCCACTTAATAGGAAATATATCGACAATTTTATATACCCCTTTGATCATCATTTATTTTTTCGGATCAGATTTTATCATTAGTTAGTTAATAAAACCCTTTTCATGATAAAAAGATCCTTCAAATATGTTTCTCTCTAAGCTGTATAACTTTTCCGAATCACTATCTTTAATACAACTAATAAAAGAACGATTCGAATAACTAGCTCTCTTACTTTCAATACGACTTTTAATTTCGAAGCTTGTATCTAGTATGCAAATTTGATTGCCCGCAGTTATATACCACAGATTTGTTATTCTCTTTAAATGTTTTACAACATTTCATACGTCTCGAGTGGTTTCGGGCATTCTTTAACTTTTTTTAAAATTAAGAATTACGCGTGTGTGTCGGAAATCAAATAAAGGGTATTATAAAATAAAATTTATTAACGATGAAAACTTAATAAAACTCGATGGAATTGCCTAAGTACATTTTAAAGTATTAACTTATAATTTACATAGTTTACATCCTACTTAAGTTGGAAAAGTATCTTCCGTAATGTCATGATATGATTATATTTAAAAATGATCGCGTCACTTAAGAAATTATATAAAATTTAAAATCCTACACAAGTCTAATAATACCGAAGAAAATAACTATCCTCAACTTAAGGATTCAAGTGACTCACAATTTAAAATTACGATTGTACTTTCACGTATATATCTAGAAGGATGCACCGATTATAATTGCAAATGCAACCGAAGTCTCTCCTTATAATGGAGAACGAAACGAACACCAAAAGTATGAAAATTTAAAACGCATTTACCTTAAAGACCTGTTTTACATAGGAATGTTGTCTTGCGAGTATAAATCGATACGACGGATTTTAGAAGTAAGAATTGTTTCTTTTGAAATGCAAAGTTGCTATATAGAATGTTAAAATTACAGTTGAAAGCAATGAAGCACGTTAGTCTTCATGCGATCTGAGAACCTTGTTAACGATCCGAGTCAAAGGAAAGGTTGCATCGAATTTGCACGTGTTGTTCCAGTCGTCGACGTTTAAAGACAATATCATTGCGCCTCCAAAGTTATTCGCGCGGATCCACTCTGCCTGAAAAGATAGTAGAATATATTTAAGAGCTACACGGGAATGCATATGAATTCTGATTTTCTTCGGTCGACTTTTATCGCGTGGATTTATAAATTTGTCCGCATCCTCTACCTGACCGCTATAACAATTGCAGCCCGTCGTAAAACAGTTCTCTTTCTCTCGAGTGGCAGGTAAAATACGGTTTCCGTACCTTGGAATAAATGCTTGCGGTGTCTTCGTAGGATACCCATTCCCTGTCCTTGTAAGCGTACGGAACTTTGCTCTCGTTTTCGAAAACGCGCTTCGCGCCATTCTGAAGGAACTGGCAAACCGTGGAATAACAAACGAAACCCATATCGCCCAATTCCCCGAATCCGTTTGCCGGGGCAAGTAAGCCGTGATTCAACGGGTTGTCCAATTTATAAGAGTGCCCATAGGTGGGGATCCCGATAACCAACTTTTCTCTGGGCATGCCTTTCGAAAGCCAATACTGCGCCGAGAAGTTCATGTTCAGGGTGGACAGATACCCAGATTCTGTTGAGCACGGAAAGAGCGGAGCGTTGAGTCCAGTGACTGGGTAGTACCAAACATAAAAATGGTAGTCGTACGACATCAGGTTCACAAAATCTACATACCTAAGGAATAAAGAGAAACCGATGGATCATCTATGAATGACAACGATGCATACAATAAAACAATTTCGTTATCGAGCGAAAGCTTAACGATAAGATAAATATCCTGTACAATTCGCTTACTTTGCCATGTCTACCACGTCGTAGCTTTGATCGACGATAGCTTGAGGGGCAGCTACTGCGACGGAAAGGATTAACGTTTGCTCGGCCCGATGAAACTCTCTTTGTAATTCTTCTAGCAGCTGCACGAAATGAATTTTCTCTAATTCGTCGGCACCGAGCCATGCTGGAAACTCCCAGTCCAAGTCTAATCCGTCGAAACCAAATGACTTAGTCACGTTTAGCACCGACTTTATAAACCTGCGACAAAAATTCACCATCCTCGATGTAACTGATTCAAACGGGAAATGGCGATACGAGAGAACGCGAATTACCTCATTCTATTACTGTGACTTTTCACCATTTCCGAGAAACCTAAGTGGAGCTCATTACTGCCGCCGACACTGATCATGACCCTCAATTCAGGTTGCAGGTTCTTCAAGGCGAGGACGTCCTTGTAGACCGACGAACTGTTGCCCAGATCGAGGCTACAGTTCACCACGCCCGCAAAACCCACGATAATATGCGTACAAAGATGAGGGTCAATGTGCGACGGACTGAGCTCCCAGAGCGTGTTCAGGTCCCCCGATACGGTGTAATAACAGACGATGATCTGCCTGGACATAAACAGAGACGATTTTCACCCGCTCGATCGCTGGATAGTGTTTGGTATTTCGTACGATGCCTGAAATCCATTTACCTGGTGGAGTTGGCGTAGAGCTGCTGTGGCGCACTGACGCTGCTGTTCCTGTCCGCATTCTGGTTCTCCTTCGTCGACTCGGCGTACATCCGAGCCCGACGTACCCACGTAGCAATCTTGGCATTGTCCAGCAACGTCTCTGTGTCGAGCGCTTCTGTTCCCGGAGAACGAAGAATAAGGATTCCTATCCAGGTGCGTGTTACGAAAAGAACCCCAAGTACCACGGATACCAATATTAAGCACAACACTTGCGTTCTCCAGCGAGGTCTAAAAATCAATATACAAATGTGCGTAAGTTTCGTACAGATTAAAATTTTAGACAAAGTGATAAATCGTAGGTGAATGTGTTATTTATATTTTATAATTTTCGATTATCACACGACTATAAAAATTCCAGGTAATTTTACTTTAATTTAGAAGTTTATATCGAACGTAAACTTCCAGAATATTTTCTACGGATACTGCATTCGGTTTAACAGAGGAAGGCTTCTTGTGCCATAGTAAATATAGAACAATCAATATGCCACACCTGTAACTTTTGACATACACTTACATGTTACCTACACATGCACCATAGTGTATGCAGAGAAACAGAGACAGAGAAATGAAAATACTCAATAAAGAAAATCGTGGTATAGCAAAGTATGTTAAGTTAAGGATAATTTTAAATATACATATAATATAAAATATCCTCCTAGCTCGAAGTGAGAT
The DNA here is from genome assembly GCA_963971345.1 of Andrena flavipes. Classification (NCBI taxonomy): domain Eukaryota; kingdom Metazoa; phylum Arthropoda; class Insecta; order Hymenoptera; family Andrenidae; genus Andrena; species Andrena flavipes. Next base: position 8,712,559 of record OZ020481.1, read on the forward strand.
AAAAAGTTGTTCAATTGACTCCAGAATTATAGCACTTTGTCTGCTGTGACTTATTTAAATAAAGCATATAATTGTATTTGAAAAATCTAAACATTCTTGTTATGTATACAAAAGAGAATCTCTCGATTCGTGGTACATAAAAGATCAATCTCAATTTTTCAAAGATAACAGACTCATCAATTCTGGATGATTATATACATGTTCGAAGGCGATAAATAATTTATTTGTGCGTACATAGATTTCTCCGCACGACTATTATAAATTGTATGATTCCACGATATGACAATGACCAGTTAGATAAAGTCATACAAACAATGGCTTTTAAAAAATACTGTACTGTCAACAATAACGATAATGAAACTAATATCGTTAGAACACATTCGTGTGTTTCTATACGATACTGAACTTGAATCTTAAGTAATATAGGAGTGAAGACAGTCGAGAATTAAACTTGAATAAATATTGTTTATAAATAAGTTATTAAACGCTCGGTGTATATGTAGGTACTGTGCAAGAAGAATGGAAAGCAACTGTGTCTAAGCTTTAGAGAATGCATGATTGCGCGTAATGGTCGCATGACTTACGTATGTGCGTACATAATATAATTACACTTGTAAAATGGAATGTAACTTACTGTCGAACGTCAGTTAACAATTCATACTTGGCCTGAGGCACAGGAATTTGGTTAACCATTGAATGGAAAATGCTCGTGGCGATTGACGCTTGAGGACGCTCGTCCTCGAGGTGGCTTACCACTTTGGTTACTACGCCCAGTGCGATATGATACCCCGATATATACGTATACGCACATATCTAGCGATGTAGAACTCTACTGCGCACGAGTAAGTAGATGGAAGCGGGATTATTTCGAATTTTCGCCGTGACATTGAGATACCTACGCGAAGAATTTTAACTTCCTTAAACTGCTAGTAAAACAATTTTGCAGTATTCGGTTAAGATATAATATTCGGGATTGCCCGAGTGCTTCGCGTCGTGTAGGATTTTTGAGGTACTTGTAATTTTGAAATGGTAGATTAGTGAATCAGTAGCGAATGTTTATATTTATTTAATGAAAGTCACGAATATGCTTGGAAGCTAAATGTGCGCATATATATATTTTCAGCAATAAATATACATTCATTTGAGTAATCACGTTACAACTAGTGATGGGATCCGGAGCACTTCGAATCTGTATTTTATATCAAGCGACTAATTGAACATGATTCGAAGATTAAAACTCTTGAGTCTTGATAGGTCTTGATAGGTCTTGAAAGTCTTGAAACTCTTGCTTCAAAGCCTTGGTAGGTTTCGGAACCGTAATTACATCCACCGCCGACTCGCGGGACAATACAGTCATAAATTGCGAGCCTGGCAAGACCCTCTGGCCGATCAACCTGACTGGTTTATGGCAACCAGATGTTCATTTACAACACTTTCAAGACCTATAAAGACTTTCAAGAGTTTTAAGCTTCGAGGATTGTTCGAAGTGCTTCGGATCCCATCACTACTTAGTTACAACTTCAACATTTACTCCCTCGCGCATTTCTATACTCGTTAAAGCGATACGATAACATTTTATAATTTTCCGTATTTTACATTAAATAACTTCAAATTAGAGTGTAGTACGTAAAATATAATTTACATAAAATAATTAAGATAATCGTAAAATACAATATTTACAATAATCAACCAGACGAAAGATCTGATAGAGTCGAATAACAATTATTAACATTTGAATATTAAGTAAAATTGTAATCGTAGAACAATGGTCGGTGTATCAAGTTTTACTTGTATAATAGACATTTGTAAAAGAATATATAATTTAACGCGGAAACAAAATAATATCAAATATTTTTTAAAGCTCTTTTTCATCACTCGATCTGTGACTAATTAATACGAACGATAACTGCGATGTTCATTTTAAATCGTAAGAAATCTAAACTTAAAACTAGGTGCAGAGGTTAATAAAATTCAATGATTTGTAAACGATATTGAATATTTCCATAAAAGGCAGAGTTATTACTTAAGTATTATATAGTATGGAGGACGTAATCAGAATTCCGCTTAAACATTTTGGAAAATCGCGCAGATTTTCCATGCACCGTATACGTTTACTGACTACCACCACTGACTAATGACTCATCTTCTGGTCGGGGGAAACGTTTGTAGCGTTCTTGCGACACGAGATAAACAGTTAAGCCACCAAACAGGATCAACAGAAGCCCAATTACATTGATTAAGACAGCTTCACTCCCAAGCTTTGAATATTCGGAGCTGAAATTATATATCGTAACGCATCGATTGGAACATGAACGGATCTACGACATTACGAGAACGAATACGAAATATGAAAGCATTCTTGTACCTTAAAACGAACATTGCCTTTTCATTGAGCCCTAGAAGACAAGAGGCAATTACGCCGACAAATCCCGCGATGCCAAAGTACACGTGAATGGGCATATAAGAAGTACGTAAAGAAAGTTGTATGCCCGGATAGAGGAAAGACAGAAATCCAGCGAGCCACTAAAATATCGTAATAAATACAGTAATTCCCGTGAATTAACAATATTATAATGTTCAAATGGTTCCTGTTATACCTGGCAGCAGAATAGAATTACGCTGGTGAGACCAATCCAGCTATGGAGGCTGTACATGTTCGGAATCGGATTTGTATTCAAGTTATGACTATCAAATACAGCGGTGAGAGCGATTACCACGAGTGTAACGACGGACAACATTATACCACCGTGGAATAATTTTAGTCGTCGTTTTCGTTGATTCCTCTGAGTTCTGTATATCAACATACCTGGGAGCATTGGAAAATATTAGAGGGGGATAATGGGAATAATACGTTATTCGGGATTAGGTACAAAGTATACCATTAGCGTATAGAAAGACGAATCCAATAGTCATTAATAAAGGATGCCAATTGAATTCCAAGCCTGGATTGGATCTCCAAGAAAAGCCGCCTCTGAAATGGCTGCACCAAACCGTGACCAGAGTTATCAGTATTACTCCGAGGACTTCCATTAAAATCGTGAGCGGTGTGAAACCTTCTAAAGATACGCGTGACTCTCTTACTTGCTCCATGTCTGAAAAATAACTTCATAATCGCATTAATGTTCCGAACCATTAAGTACAGCGTAAGGACATAAAATCTTGAAATCAATTTCATTTACGAAGTAGATAAAACATTTAAGCTGGCTAATTATACTTTTCGCTTCTCGACGAACGGCATACTTCGAAGTATAAAAAGGAACGACGTACCTAAACATATCTGATACTCGTACGGATAGTTTGCTGACATGATTCAATTAAAAACTGAATTCTCTGCTCGACAAAATTCTAAATACTCTTTTCTACAAGACTTTTGCACCTCTGAGTATTTAAAGTAGCTAATAGTGAAAACTCAATATTCCTCCTTTTTTAATAACATTCTGGAAAAGTCTTGAAGTTTACAACAGTTTAAAGGTGTTTATATTCTACATTCGGAATTAATTCGCCACGTTCGCGTAGCGTGCTTGCGTAATGAAATAATTCTTAACTTTCTTCGTCGAGATCAAATTATTTCTAAACCGCTTTACGATAAGTTTAAAAGATCCCAGAATGCCTCATTGCGAAAGAAAAACAAATTGACGTGTATTTATTTATTAACTAATATTTATCAATTATACAATAAATACGTTTGTTTTCTGTGAATTGCGTCTTTTTTTTTTCTTTATTACTGAATACAATTCTTTACTAACATAACTGCTTATTTTACAAAAGGAATATAATAATCGATTGTTTAAACTTTAAACCATGATCACATATGGTTCTATACATATAACGAATTCACTCCCTTTAATTTCATTCCAGCATTTCCTCTGCTAAGTATATACATTTCTTTCTTTAATGCACTCCCATATGGGTGAAACGGACACATGGTAATGTGACTAATAAACTTTTTATAAACCAGGTTAGAGTTTGCGAGGATGTTAATGTTAAATGGCATAAAACCGAAGAACGTAAGAGCAAATGCTAATTAAATTGAAAAGGGAAAACGAAAGGACCCGCTTTAACTAGCTGTAAAATACAAAGTTCGTTGCGTTACCTGTGGATTCTCCGCGAGAACGTTTGAAGGAAAAATCAACAGGTACCACGTAGATTCCCTGACGGCGCACAGTATATTATCGATTTTACGCAGTTATATAGAACAGGATATTTAAATGCATCGCGCTTCTAGTCAACACAGCAACTAATCGTAATATAATATATTCATTTAAAATTAAATCGATTGATTCAGTTTAATTGGAGGTTTGGTTGATCGAAGTATCCTTGCGAATAAAAGCTCGAGGAATGCATAGGAACGATACGAGCAGACAGAAATAAATTTATTAAACACCCACCTATTTACTTTTGCGCGATAGAGTTATATCTGTCGATGTGATAAGGAATTTACAAGCTAGGTATCATAGTATTATCGATAACGCGCCATCTCAGTAATAAAATTGAAATTCAAAGATAACCTTCAAACTTGTGTTGGGGAAGTACAGAAGTGGATTACAATTTATTGGTTATGGTTAGCTATATAGTGTCGAAGTGTTGTGGTTAGAAAGATTCAGAATGATCGAACGGGGAAGATTTCTTAAAAGTTTAATTAGAAGCAAGCGAATTACTTCTTCATTGACCAAGCGCTATTCAGAAGCTGCCGCAGCTGACGACAATGAGAAGACTACTCACTTCGGATTTAAGACTGTTAAAGAAAGCGACAAGGTGAAAGAAGGTGGATTTTCTAATTTAATAAATTTCCCGTAGAGCTCTTATGCTTTCGAGTAGAAATTATAATCGATATCTGTTCTTGATAATTAAATATTTTTAGTGTACAATGTGTTCGAGAAAGTAGCGAACTCCTACGATCAAATGAACGACGCGATGAGCGTAGGGATTCATCGGATTTGGAAAGACATTTTCATTCAGAGACTCGGACCTACTCATGGCAGCAAGTTATTAGATTCTGCTGGAGGTACGGGGGATATTACATTCCGGTATTTAAATTACTTGAAGAACACCCGCAACCATCAGGGTCTGAAGAGCTCCGTAACGGTGTGCGATATAAACAAGAACATGTTAGAGGTAGGGAAAATTAGAGCGGAGAAACAGAGTTGGACTAGTCAAGATAACGTTGATATTAATTGGGAGGAGTGCGACGCCGAGAATCTTCCCCTCGAGAATGATTCGTTTACAGCGTATACAATTGCCTTTGGAATACGGAACGTGACACACATCGATAAGGTGAACTTTCGTTATACACTAGCTAAATATTCGTTGTATAGATAGCGGCGAAATTAACCGCGCAGATATTACTTTCAGGTACTTTCCGAGGCTTATAGAGTATTGACTCCAGGCGGTCGTTTCATGTGTTTGGAATTTAGTCGTGTAGACAATGATGCTTTAAGATGGTATCTCTTATTTTTAAATTAAAGCCCAGATGTTATATTATACAAGTTTATATTATATCGCGAATCTGAAATTCTTGCGTAGGTTGTACGATCAATATTCGTTTCAAGTAATACCTGTGCTGGGTACACTCATAGTGGGAGAATGGCAGCCTTATCAATATCTCGTTGAAAGTATTAGAAAGTTCCCGGACCAGGAACATTTCAAGGTGAACGATACGCTACTGTAAAATGGACTTTATAAATAAAATAGTAAGCTAATTGTATCGATTATCCATTGCCATTACTTGTTTCAGGATATGATCGAGGAGGCAGGGTTCAGAAATGTAACTTATGAAAACTTGACTTGCGGAATAGTAGCGATTCATTCAGGGTTTAAGTTGTAATACAATCATACCTCGCCGTTTTGTACTTGGTTTGTAAATATATCGAAACGAAATTGACACTGGAAGCGAAGGTATGTTGTTTCTGTGATATTTAGTATAAAATATAAAATATATTGCTAAATATAATAGCGAGTTGTATTATTTCTTATTTAAAAAGTGCGTCAATCTTTTGTCTATTACTTGCTTCTGTTCCTGAGTTAGTTCGGTGATTTTCAGCACTTTTGGCTTCTTATTTACATTCAATTCTAATTCCAAAAGATCATCCATGGTTTTTATTCTTTGTTCAGCATTTCGAAAACTCTGGAATATTTATTATCAATGAAATGGATAATAATGTTGCCGAGGATAATTATAATTGGTATAACGTACCATTCTAAGCCCATGCTCGATCTCAGGATTGTTTTTCAATTTTCTCTTTACAGAGAATTCTTTGGCACTGAAACCTAACAAGTTTCCTAGAACCTAAAATAATACACGTATTTCATTTATTCAATGTGAGCTGAATTGAAAGTCGAAGGTACGCAATGATCACGGGAAAGAACGTATACCTCGTTTGAAAAGGAAATGTCCATTTTCCCAGTACCATCTTCTATTGTACCTTCTAAAATCCAACATGAATCCTTTTTTGTTAATTTTCCAAGACATTCTATACGCCCGCGAACTTTCCTATGAGTGATCTCCGTTATCACTTCGTTATTTATGTCGTGAATAAATTCACAAATTTTTGGCATATCTGGAGAAGTTGGTCGTCTCGTAAACTCTGTAATCTTTCTATCTGTTCTGCCTTTTTTCAACGTTATTCCTTCGGGGGGAGACATCGGAACCTAAAGAATTAGTTTATTACTCCGGTTAAATTTTAATAGTTTCTATTATAATTATTTATGATCAAAATCATTGACTGCATAAAGGTGAATTCTAACGTCAGAGACTAAGCCGGGCAGAATAATAACGATAAAATCAATTTAATCATTCGCAAGCTTACAATTCTCTTTCCTCCGATTAAAGGCGCAGACGTTTGTTTTGGCTTTTTAAATATGTTTGACTGCACAGTGCTAGTCGAAGGAACTGCTTTATTCGGAGGCCATGCAGAATTTGAATATGAATTGTGCTCCTCCTTCTTAAGTGCTTTGCTACGGAACTTTACATCCTCGATCTGTTCTTCTTCACTTAATACGATAATGTCACCATCGTCTTCTGTTGGCAGAGCTCTGAAAGGGGCTGCAATATTTTTCTGCTGTGCTTGCGATTCTATGAGCTGCCCTTCATCGACCTGCGGTAAAACATTGATTGGAAATATAATTTTAATTCTAATGCGAGTCGAATGAACTGGGTTATTCGAATAATAGAAACTGTTTAATTAAGACAGTAAGATACAAACCATTTCTAAGAAACAATCGTCATCGTCGAAGATAGCGTTTCCTTCGCAATTCTGTTCTTTTTGTATCGTAGTGGTAGCATTACTGGTTTCTGCTTTGATTTCAGTTTTAATTGCATTAACATTAGGTCGACTAGCGACTGTACCGTGCGAACTTTCAATTTTAGAAACATCCACCAAATCAATTACAAAATCATCTTCGAACAAAATATCCTCTACTTTCGCTTCTCTTTCTACTTTCGGATTATTTGATTTCGATTCATTGTCATTGTAAGGGTCAGGGTTCTCCTGTAGGTTTCTGCAAAAGAAAGGATTAAACGATGCTTGTTTGTTTGAAAATTGAACGATATGATGCTTTCTAAATCTATCTTACAATGCTCTGGCGAGGACATTTTCTAACGCATTGGGAATTAGTAAGCTATCCACTTCACCACCGATTCCTTTAAGCTTTCCTTCTTCTAATAACAAAACACCTTTGCGACATTTCACTGGTCCGATTATTAGAACTTTATATCCTGGTAACAACATATCCTTAAAAAGGAGAAAACATTAATGGTTTCTTCTGTACGATTAAAGAATCTTTCTCTCTTTCTTATTTCGCTTTGACTACAGAATAATCGTAAAGTACGTACGTTGAATCGTGATACATAGTTGTATTCAATTGCAATTACATCTTGCAATCCATCCGTTAGTCGCAACTGCATCATTCTTTTCTTAGGAGGTTCTGACTTCTCTAAATTCTGTGTTTCAGATGGGTCCACTTCAGAAATACGGACGTTCCTTATTTGCTCCAACTGTTTGTACTTCGATATCGTAATGTCATACATTTGCTCTACCTTTGTTAAGAAGAGAGATAAAAAGGCTTGTTAGAGCATTCTTGGGTGCGTTCAGCGCAACCAACTGTCGATCAACCACTCACTAACGCTCACTGATCTTTCGCTGAACGCTAACGATCAGTTGCTCACTTCCCAACACGTTCAGTGAGCGGTCGCCATTTTTTCAAGCGGAGGTAAGCTCCGCTCACTTTACTAAGCGGAATGATGGCTGCTCACCAATCAGTTCCCAATGATTGGGTCCAACAGTTGGTTGCCCAGTAATACACAAATTTTAGAAAGCTCTCAATAGAACGTCAAAGCTTTCTTGGTACTTAAAGATAGTTTTAAGAGAACCGACACACCTGAAGTATATAATTCTCGGATAAAGTAACAAACTTCTGTTGCGATAGGTTGCGCGGCAGACTTCCATTTTCATTATTAGTTTGTCGCAAATCGCTGAGCTGCCATTGCAGTTTTACAAAGTCCAGGATGTCCTTGTTAGCTGGCTAAAAAGAAATATGTATACCGTGTAGAAAACTCATATGTTTTTAACATTTGTAAAGCTGGATGGATATTAATAAAGAAGAAAAGAACATATATTCTCTCAATTTGAAATAGGATTTAAAGCCCGTTTCTTACGTGTCATAAAATTGCTCAAATTGTTTGGGTCGGGTGTAAGTTTGAAATTATTATTTACATTTGTGTGCGTGTTCACGTAGAACTCTATGCAATCTCTCAACCATTCGTCATTCATTAAATAGAATTCTAATTTCAATCTGCTTTTAATTCCCTTGAACATATCTCCGTTCATTTCGAGCAGTTTCCAATATCAAAAGTCTCGCTATCAGCCCTATATACATATTTATATTTTCTTCAGGATGATCAATAAAAGAGAAGAATATTCCCCAGTCGCTAAAAAAAAATTCTCTTAGTCTAGTCCTTTCAAACGCGACAGTTTGTAGTCATGGATTTTCATACGGACGCTCCTTTAAGCTAATTTGAAAACGCGCCAAAAGCGCTCGCGCATCAAGAACGCGCAGCGTGCTTCGCGCCAAAAATTTGTCTAATTAAAGTCGAAGAAACATCAGCTTTCTCTAAACTGTTAGATCGTTAAATGTATTCAAATTTCTATACGCATTGATTAAAGATTTTATATATCTTTTCATTCGTGCAGACTATTCGAAATGATTACGCATTTCACTTCCGTCTCGGAGCCTCTTTTTCGTAGTCAATTTATATTACTTTAATTCTCTGTCGCGAATCACCGTGATTCTTATGAAAATTCCATCGTTCCATTATAATTTCCATCCCCACCAGGCCAGCCCACTTGAGCCTATTTTTAGTCCTTTGGAACATACGTCTCTCCTGACAACCCTAGTGGGGGTGTGCTACCCTTAGTGGGGATTTAACAAAGAGAAAGGTGGTGGGGGGAGAAGGAAGCAAGCCGTCAGGGTAACGCATGCCTTCTGACGTTTCAGTCGGCCGCGCGAGCTAGTACCGTGAGCGTGTTATTCCGAAGTCACCTATCCTCTCCCCTTTCTCCCTCTGCGTATCATCCGGTCTGTTTTTCTCTCGCGATATTCCTGTGCGTGATTCGTTTCGTGAGTGCGCGGCATATCCTCACGAATGAATGTATATCGACACACGTGTAGTGGGAGGTACGTACGAAAATTTCTATGTACCCATCGACATGCATATAATACACGTACATAATCTCCGAACGAACGGAATTCTTATCACCGAACACAAAGTATTACTTCTTAAAGTGCCCGGACGCCCGAGAAGCAGGTTAAGAATATTATTCCAAACGCCGTTACTATCGTTAATTCACGACAGAGAGAACTGTCGTGAAGTCCTTTCACCTTAAATCTCATTATGGCATCTAATACGTATTCGCCCCCTCGGTTAAAACGGTATTTTCGTAAATACGAAATAAACCGTGAATATCAAGAGACATCGATATCGTACGCTTTGGCAATCGAGTTGAATGAAGGGAGTAATGAAATTAATGATCTCAATAGCAAGCATCGAATTCAACCGTTAACTTTTGGTCGTTACCTTTTTCCTTTGACTTCTTATTGGAGGGAAAATGGAACGTTGCTGGTTTCTATGGTTAGGTGGATCAGCTTTGTTACATTTCTCGCGAGTCGAGAGGCACGTACGTACACGCAGAGGTTGCATGCGTATTGAAACGTAGTTATGCGAAACATATGTGCACGGTCAGTATACGTACGTAGTACGCAGAATAGGATCGGGGTGTTTTTAGAAGTGTGTAACCGCCAAAATCGAGAATGTAGTCAAGGTCGAAGATTGCTCAATTTACGAGCACATCCTGTGCATCGTAGCAGCGATTTTTTCATTTCGGCCAGTTTGTTACCGAATAACCGCGTAACGAGTTTACCAGAATATTACGCGACGCGACTTTTCCACCCTTTCATTCGTCCCTTTCGCATGTGTGCTGTCGAGGTAGACTTCCGTGCACCGGAAGCACGAGAACAGAGGGGAAGAAATGGATATATTTCTACCTCTCTAACCGCGAGAAACAGGTTCAATTATTTTCGCCACGAGATGTTTATCGATCGTACATTTGCGGCTAAATAATTCATCGGAAATATGTATACATTGAATTTCGAGCTTGCATGTTTTCAATTACGAAATCGATGAACCAGAAATAGGACACATCATAGGTATATTTCGTGATGGGAAAAAGATACACACACGTTACTGCTTCGGAAATGTGTAGTTAAACACTTCCATGTTCGATAGTGAATTAAATTATTACTGGCCAAATTGATGTCGAGAGGATTATCTTCGACTTTTCGCTCTGAAGTCGGAAGTCGGGAACCTCGTATATTTCACGGGGTAAAGAGTTATTACACTATTGCTTCGGAAATAATTGTAGATTTCGATGGTTGATTCCGAGTTAAATTATAACTCTTCGAATTGATGTCGAGGGGATTATCGATGAATTCCCGTTGGAAATGTTCGACTGTGGAAATCGGCGAGTCGGAAGTTACAGGGAATTCGTTCGCGAGAACACTTGACGTTGCTCCTTTGAAAATAATCGTGCATTTCAGGGCTCGCGCGAAATGGCACAATGTTACCTTTGAAGTAACGTATTCATTTACATATTACACAGAGGTCGGTCGTTTATTTATGTGCAGCCGCGGAACAAAACTCGATACGAATCGCGCGAGCGTACGGCACCGTGCATACGGGGGAATAAAATTTATGACGCGTGCACGCGTGCATGGTAATAGGTTGAGAAGCGTACAGGTAGGCCGTTACTCTAACGCCATTCTGCAACTCTTTCCCTGTCGGAAGCTAGTTAAATTTTCAGGTCTAATGGAATTTTATATTATCGAACCAGCGCCCAGGGGAATTCTGAATATTTACGCTGAAAGCTTCGGAAGCTGCTTACGAGCAGGATTTATTTTCTCCGTCTGAAGTACACAGAAGCCGAGTACTAATTATTCCCGAATAAACAATGCTTTTAATCACATGCAAGTACAAGGTACTCGGGATTACAAAAGGTGCCATTTATAGGACCACAATCTAATTTTCTCGGGAAAATTTCATTCGAGGTACATTTTAGGTAGCAAATTTTTACAATCCTTTTTACCGCGCATAGTTTATTATATTTGGCACGGCTAGAGGGACACGAGCGAAACGGGACTGAAAAGCCCCACGTCGATAATTCTAACTAGATGTTATCAGATACTCGAAATCGTGTCGATAAAGTCCGCGAACGTTTGCGACTTATTGGGTGATGCTTTGGGCGTTCAACAAGATGCCTTTTAACTCGCGCTCTGTTGACGTTTAATTCCCATGCACGCACAAAATTTAATTGGTCGCTGAGGGATTTTACCGCGCTTTAATCATGATTGATAACAACCATCGTTTCGGGCCCAAGCTGCGCGCGTTTTCAAAGGGAATATGAGGAATAATTCACGCGCTCTGCAACTTCGTTCAAAAAGAATGGAGACGTTACCATACCGCGCATTTTTTGGGGGGGGCGAGTGACCTAGAGGAAGTATAAGGGCGTATATCACATCGGGGGCTCCGGTGAGCCCTAAATTATCAAGAAAGGGGTTGGTCGTTATCTCTAATAGTTTCTAAGAAAGTAGGTTGTAATTAGGATTTATGCAAAAAAGTGACTTTTGAAATAAAGATAGAATTCGTTTATCGAATTCTACTGTTCCCAAAAATCGGTTGAACCGGTTTTTGAATTGTTACAAAAAAATACAATTAAAACAGTAAAGAAATATTTATACTTATTTAAAATATTCTCAATGTTTTTTTTTTGATTTTATGGAATCACAAGAATATATCAAAATAAAATATGCTCTATCTCCACAAAAGTAAATAAATAAAAAATAAATTTGAAATAACTAAAATCCGTGCAAAATATAAATTATAAATCTTTATTTCATTTAGTATTTTTCTCCAGGAAGTATGAACTCATGAAGATTAGTTTTACAATAAATTGTTACCTACTACAATATGCTTGTGTCGAGGCGATTTCAAGTAAAAATGTCAACGTCCCTAACTAAATAATTAACTTTTCTATATTAATTCTAATATCCGCTGCTGCTTTTCAAATTTAAAACCCGTTTTCTTTTAAAAACTGACCGCGGGTCCGCGATCGTTAATTAATTTAATATTTCATTCTCCTTCGACATTCGACGCGCTGTAAACGCTTCGATATCCGTCATTAGCACGGTCGTTTAATAATTTAATTCGACAGCTGATTTCCTACTTATTTAATCATTCAGTTGATCTTCGAAGTATTGCTAATTAGAATTTACCCGTTCATTACTCATCGCCCGGCGGAATGAGACCTGTCGATTCAAAGTATGATTAATACCGGGAAGGACTTTTGCCCGTTTTAATAACCAGTGGAACACTTTAAGGAGTTAAACGTCACCAGAGATTTTTAATTGCCAGCGTTGGCGGAGCGCGATCGCGCGAGAATTAGATCCGTCGGATCAAAAGACGCCGTAGGCATTCGGGATTGACAAACGCAACAGAGCTTCTCGCAGCTCTCCCCTGGCCTCTAGTTCGCGGTAGTAATTCGACTCGGCTGCCCTTTGTGTGCACGTAACAGCGGCGCGCGTTCTCGCCTTTGGCAATTTGGAACATTATAATTTCATAACGCCCCGCTTTTCTTCCGCTTACCTCGCGCGCACAGCAAAAACAAGGGACTAGATCCGGCTGGATTAGATGTTTGTGTCGTTAAGTTGGCGTTAGGATGTCTATCGGAATTACCTGCTCGTCGCGGTTCGATTATACGGAGCGTTATGTGTGTTTAGGAATTAATAGGATCCCCGTGGCTGTAATTAATTCACGGCCGAGGCATAGGGTGGATACAAGGGGATGACGAAGAACGGAGATGCGTGAAACGTGCCGGGGGAGGGAAATGTCGCGGGGCAAGCTGACTTTCTCGGGGTGAGACTCGTGCCGTGTTACCTACGGCTCTCAAAAGTGACGATTGAAATGTGATGAGAGAGACGAGGGGGGTAGCGTCAACGAAGCCCGGGGACAGAGTAATATGCGCTTGGAAACATCGAGGGGATGCTCGACAAAGGAGGCTCCTAGGAAGGAAAGGTTGAGAGCGACGAAGCAGCCCCTGGAGACGGCCGCCTCCTCGATGATGAAGACAAAAGGCACCTCGTGAAATTTCAGGTGAGTCCTTGGAATCCTTAGTTCTGTTCTCGCCAGATTCTGGTGCAAATAATTCGCGCGCAGCGGTGGCCAAAAGAAAGCATCGGACTTGTACTATTCGAATGCATAAGAGAAATAAGTTTATAAATATTTTTTAAATAGGTGTAAAATGCAACGGTGTATGTACTTATTTCCAAGCAACGGTTTTGTTTCTTTTATATGTTTCTTTTTACATTGTAGCTTTTTACAGTCTCTCCAAATCGGTGGAATATAATAAATTCTGAAATATAATTTTATCCCCGTCACCGTTTAAACTTTATACTTTCTTTCCGCCACCACTGGACTCCCCTTTGCGTTTAACTCTGAACCTTAAACCCCGAACTGTCGTTACAATGTTCGGAAAAAAAAGAAGAAGCCTCTTGGATCTCGAAATCGATGAATTTCAAATTACTTAATGCACTTCGGTGATCATAGTTTAGGTAAGAGTGTCGCCCGGGTTCTATGTAGTAAACACAGGGTGTGCGCGATCGTAGCAGCTTGCTTCAAGTGTACGTAATACTTGTTGGAAGTGTTTATAAACGAGTGTTTGAAAATCGCTCGTTTCCGGGTTACGAGGTGTTTCTTCCGTCGCAAGTCGAAATGAAATTAATTTGTCGCGCTGGGATCGAGTTTCCCGCGCACCCTGTAGATACAATCGCGACGGAAATCGGGTGGACAGAGCAGCCCAGGGCAGACTTACGCGAGTCTCGGAGGAAGAAGGGGGATTCCGAGGTTCGGAGGAGCGAATGTTATAAACATCAGGAGCAGAGGCCTTCTCTTTCTCTCCCCATCCGTCTCTCGCGAACCGAGGACGTGTTTCTCTTTAAAAGAAATTAGCAGCGATACCTTTCAGGGCTCTTGGCCTCCTCTCGAGTGCCCTAGAGCTCAGAGTGCGGAGCACGAGTCATTCGGTCCTCTGCGCGCTGTGTACACCGGTGTCCTTATTAACGATACTCCGGCGCGAACTGCATCTTCGTCACGGTGAACTTGACGGAATACGTGATAAAGGGAGAAAGTGGGGAACGCGATTTTATTCTGTACTTACGGCTGGCAACAGGGGATCAGGAATTGATATTTTACCCTTCGCTGACACTCTCGGTGTAAGCCACCCTTAAGCTGATTTTGACGCTCAGAATCTTTTGTAAAATGAATACCTTTTTTCCAAAGCTGACTTACAAACTATTTTCTCTCTCAAAATATTATATCGGAGCAACAACTCAGTAGATCTTTAGCTCTAATATTGAAATTTGTAAAAGATATAATTTTTTAAAGATTTTCTTCCTTTTTTCTCGATATGTGGTAATGTAGAATTTTTTTACAGAAACTGTGGTTAAATTTCGATCAAAAAAATTTAGAATACATTCTAGAGATCTTGAAATTGACCCATGAATTTTGTAGTAACGATTGGATTCTTTAGATGAGAAAGGCAGTCGTTGAAAAATTGCTGTGGGTGTGAGCCACCCAGGTATTGCAAAGGAGGTATATCGACGAAGGATTAAATAAAATTTCCAATATAGAATAAGAGTTATAAAATTCATTCGTCATGTGTCGAGTACAGTTGCCCTGGGTTAACTTTATTTTACGAAGAAAATTCATTTTCCAACGTTTAATCCAATAAAAATTTTGCCCATCTCTGCTTGATAACAATACCGATTATCTATAAAGATAGATATTAAAAGCAAAAATATATTACATGGTCTTTTAATCAAGGTGTTTCCCTTGGCTATTATTATCACTTTTCTGACAAAAATACAAGTGTGGTGTATTGAAAGAAGACCTATTATTTGAACAAGGATACAATTGATATGCTGAATTGAATTCTATATTTTCTCTCTCCTTTTTTTTATATTTTCGGTACACTTTAATGACCCTTTGTTTTCCAAAGCGGCGTTGAAGTATTTCGTAAATACTGTTGCCACTCTTTCCGAGTTTGTTGAAAGATTCCAATAGGTTGTGCGTTGCGTGGAATTTGGATCGCTCGGGTCCGTGCGCCACGTAGTTTTAAATCCAGCGATATTTCTCGTGCAGTATAGCGCGACGGAGCGGCGAAACTTCGTTAAAATCTATATGAACCGCGCGGTGATCAAATGATACCTAGTTGGCCGCGGAATTAAACGAATCTTTGTTTATAAATGGAGTATAATCTGCGAGCGATTTAAATGCAAATGCGGCGAGCAAATGTGGAATTAAAATACGGTAATGCAGGTGAACTAGTGTCGAGTACAAACGCGGGGTGATTCGATTAAGCCTTCCGCACCGGCCTTTTCGGTACGGGAGAGTTAATTGCTATAATTCTCGTAATATGCTCGGGAATGCGGAGCGGCGAGGTGTGTGGAATCTTCGCAACAAAAGAAAATCTCGTGGAAGCCTCGGGAATAGAATAATCGATCGGGAGACACTGAACGATTTGAATCGAGGCAAGTGCACACACATGGCGGATTGTCTTTCAAATTGCAATTTCGTTGCAGCGCGGCCCGTTCGGTTTAATACTTCGCGCTCTGCCAAATTAATTTTAACAGAATAAATGGCAGATTCCTGTTGAATTTTTTGCGCGATATTCCGTTCACGCGCGGAAGTTGCGCGTACACAATTACTTCCGTTTAATATTCAGCGGTCGGAGTACTTCTGCATTTGTAACGTTAACGTGTGAAATTAATATTCTAGTATATAAAATCCCGCGTACCTCCGTTTTCATTGGAACTTCTCGCTCCGGAACGCGTGACAAGGAAAGCGGAGTGTAATTTGGAAATAATAGTTGATTAATTGATTATCCAGGGAGGCTGCCCTAGAAAGTGCTGAAACCGTTTCTAGTTGAGTTAAAAATATTAATGTCTCACCAACGGCAGAATATTTTAGCACTGCGGACATTGTGCATCATTCTGTTTTAAATTCGTTCTGAAATTAATATTATCGTTGTTAAGGGGAATTGAATATGCCCCTGTAAACTGGGGTAATTAGTTATAACATAAACGGATCCAGTATTGACGAACCCATCGGGCATTACCACCTTTAAATCAACGTTATTACTTTTAACGATGTAATAAAATATCCAAGAGGGAAATTGCTTGGATGGAGGAATATAAATTGGTAAATGATATTTTCGAGTTTTCAACTTCACTGTTATTTATTGATACAGCTTCGCCTGTATGTCGGTTAAGGCACAGAAATGACTTTTGGTTCCATTTAAAAGGACATCGGTGACCTCGATTCGAAGATCTCGGGAAATACGATCCTTATATGACGTCCAACCTCTTTCGTCGAGCAATTTTCTCATCGAGCACAGTTTTGCATCGTTAAAAATAGCTGAGTTTTTTTGTTTAATTACTGTGCCACGTTTTATACAAATAAACGAAAGACGAGAAAATGCACGAGTACTGCAGCGTCCGAATATTAATGGAAGGAATATTAAAATCGCGATAGCTTTTGTTAACTTACAAAAATGGTAATGAACTTTATTAAAAATGTAACGTAAGGTTCTCATGAAACGTGTAAAGAAGAACAAAAAATATTTCTTTTCATCAGATTTTTAGAATAAAAGAATGTTTATTTCGCGGTGGAATTTTTCACGAGCCACACCATTGGACGTGGAACAAAAGGGCAAAAAGTTTTGGAAAATACATTGACATGTGAATTGATTTTTTGTTAAGAAAATTTGAGAAAATAATTTGTTGTTCTTCTTTATACATATCATTATAACCTTATGCTATATTTTTAATAGAGTTCATAAATTTCTTTAAAATCACCTCGAAAGTTATCCCACTATTTTCGGCCCATCATCGTGGCGTTACCCCTTAAATTCCCGTTCAAGTTTCTTCGGCGGACGCTATTTTCCACGAACACGCGCGATAAATGGATGATACACGTCTGATACAGGCAAGTGTTAAAAGTACAGGAAGGAAGTGCGTGCAGCTCGGAGAGTGCTCCATAAATATCGGAACCCGTCGATCGGTTATTATCAATTATCCACTCCAGCTCTCCATCAAACAGCTGCGGGGACCCCCACGTCTTTACACCATTTATCCGTAAACCGCTCGACTCCTGTCGATTCGAAACGCGGAGAAAAACGTTACCAATTATCAGCCCGGCAATGTCTTCTCTCTACGCCAGTTGATTAAAATCTGCAAAAGATCTGAATATTGAAATAAAAGAGGACGTTAAGTAGATAAATAAATAAGCTAGAACAGACGAACATCAAATTTTTATTAAGCAGCTTTAGTTTTGGCAAATTTCCATTTCGAGCAAAGTCCTATAATTTCAAAAGTAGATAAATTGTCGAAGGCATCCCGAGTTTATGAGACGAGTCTAAGTATGCGAATTCTTTGCACCAAAAGGGATCGAAAAGTCCTTTGCCGTTTCGCGATCGGAGGCTTCGTTCTCGAGATACGAACGCTTGAAGTTTCGGAGGCCGACTTCCGGTGCGCGTCGTTTAACCGGAAGTCGGGGCCGCGAGACATTGATCGTTCATATCTCGAGAACGAGGCCTCGGATCGCGAAACGGCAAAGGACTTTTCGGTTCCTTTTTGCACGAGGAATCCTATCTTCTCGGGATTCTAAAGGCGGATTCACGCGTGTCAGTCTCGTCTGTGCCACTGGTAGAAAGCATTCTTTCCCTTTCGTAGAACGGAGTGGTTTCGCACTTGCACGTGCCAACTACTGCCGCCGAAGCAGCAGAGCGAGACACAAAGAGATACGCGTGAATCCGCCTTAAAGATGCAGCAGTAGCTTGTTCAACCTCGTCAAGCATCTACCCGTTGGAATCGATTCTGGGAGGCTCGAAAGCCTCGAGGCGTCGGGGAGTTGCACAATGTCCTCGAATAAATCAGCGTAACGCCTCGGCCCGCGATGCTGGCGATTCTCCGGGGCTTCGGGAATTCCAGCCATCGGGCGATGAATTTCGAAATTCCCGATGCCCTAGTAATCCGTTCCACCTTGCTTCTGGAGGCGTGTATAAATAGAACGATTCTTTGCTCCCGGGATCCCGCGCGAACGTCGATCCGCCGGTGGATTTCTGTTTCACTTTCGGGGAGGCCGGGGGATGATGAATTCCGCGATGTCTGGGGCGGCGCGGGAATATATCGCCACGTCTGTTCTGTGCAGGACTGGTGGTACAGGGCATGGTAAGGATGAACTCGCGGCCGTGGGCGAGACGGAGATGACCACTAGATCCGTGCCTCGTCCCGAAGACGAAGACGAGGAGGACGAGGAAGAAGAGGAAGAAGAAGAGGAGGAGGAGGAGGAGGAAGTCGACAAGGAGGCTCGCTGGAGTCTACGATATCACTGCCACTGATATCCGCTCTCTCGTCGCATCGATGCCGATCCCTGCGTCCATTGACAGAGGTAATAATTTGCCCGACAGTCGTCGTGAATCTTCCCAACAGATTCCACCTTGCTTTACCAGTTTTACCAAACAACGATGCGGCCCTTGATTATATTATACGAGGTGAATAGGGAGGTTCGACTTTTTTACGGATAACAATTGCATCTCCCCTTGGAAGGCATATCATTTATCACGGAGTGTCATATTATTATTCTGCTGAAACGAAAGCAGTTGGTAAAGAATTTAGCTATTTTTTTGTATCACGCTGTTGTTCGTCGATAGGTATAATAGTTTGGAGCTGCTGATACAGAATTTGTATATAGGTATATATTATTCCGTGTCACGTCCAAGAATTGGACTATGTTTACGTAAACCTATGCATATTTACAAAGCTATTTTACTCTCTCTCAACCTCTTTTCTCTTCGTCAAAATTCTCTTTGGTCTGTTTACTCCCACTGTTCTTTTTTCTTTTTTTTTGGGGGGGGGGGAAGCTCATATTTATTTAGGTATTATGTTTATATCAATGGTGCATCCTCGGCAACCCCCAAATCTATCAGATACAATTCTTTCTAATGGAACTATATTACCTACTCTTGTCACCCTCCACGGTCCATTAAGGGGTCTCCCAACAGTGACGGACGAAAAATGATGCGAAGTATGAGAATTTTTTAAAATAAAACCATTAAATATATCTATTTCCAGTTTTGTAGCTTTATTTGTCAATCTTTAGAGAATATGAAAAAACAAATTTTATGCAAAAATAGCGGTTATATCGGGAGTTATAGTGCTTCAAATAGAACGCCTTACAAAAATCATACGCACTTAGTTAGCATAAAATCAGCCGTTGTAGTTGTCTGAAATGTTTTCACCAATTCGAAAAACATAGTTTTGAGAAACACACGTTTAAAGTTTTAGGTACACTTTTTTAATTAAAAATAATTTGTTGGTTTCTCTTAAAAAAGTCCCAAATATCGCGATCCATTTCAGGCCGTCGAAGTAACTGTATAACTTGCTTTTGGCAACGTCACCGTATCAGCGAAATTAGTTAGAGTTCAAAAAGTGCTTGTGAAGCTGCGATTGAATTATGCGACTTATTTTTCCTTCCCGTTCCTTTCGAAGGAGAAATTGTTCGTGGCACGTGCGATCCGATGGGGGCATTCTTTCTGCACGGGTAAAGTCGGCCAAGTGAATCTTGACCCGATCGGATTGTTTACGCTCGGGACCTTGACGCTCGCCAGACCACCAAAGAAATTTCGGAAACGAGCCGCGGAATATTCAGCCCCCTGTTACGAAACTTGTTTTCCTACAACGCCGCTCGTTTTTCTCGCGTCGCTTTTATCGCGGCAGTTATTTTCCGCGTGGAGATTCCTCCAATCCCCTTTCGCGGCTTCCTCGGCGCGATGTGAATCCCTTTCGCCCGAGTATTAATAAAAAAAAAATCCCCGGAGAGAATATTCTAATAACTGTATCGTCGAATTATAATTAAGATTACAGAAATTAAATTTCTCTATCTTTGTACATCCTCGCGTTTGAAATACGAATGACTATTATAATTGAACAACTAGTACCCAGCAGAGAATTTCCCGAGAAATTACCCACACCAATGAAACGCAATTTAAGATTTAATTCGCAGAAATTTTAAATCACACCGCTTGTGGGCCCCGAATACGCGAGTCGGCGTGACTCAATCGGTTTCCGTAGCGCTCGATTTATCGCCACGTTAAACGAAGACGCGGTCAATTACTGGCATTTCGAAGGGTCGAAAGCACGATTAAAATAATGGTTCGAGGAATCGAACGTCGGGCATGATCGAGCATCTACGGGTACATTGAGATGAATCCGAGCCGAAGGCCGCAGTCTAAATTCGTCCCGTCGGATCTCAGCTCTTATTCCTCTCATGGATTCTACACGTGACCCTCGACCATTCACATTACAAACGATCCATTTCCCCGGGAACCATTCATCCTCGTGGATCTTAATATCCACGGTTCTTACTCGCCTCCTCTCCCCCTCAGCTGCCCCAGAGTATCCCTCGCGCTAATACGCGGCAATCCCTGCAAAGTATATCATGCTTCTGAATTAATTTATCGCCTCGGAGAATCCCCTCCCGGATATGTTTACCCGCGGTCGGATCCCGCGAAATCCCTAGCGGTGATCCCCCTTTGTCGTCTCGCGAAAATGGAGAGCGAAACGCTTGGAAATTAACCCGACTCGTTCGAGTCTCTGCAGAAGAGCACGATGTTTCCGAGCAGCTTCCGTTCGGCGCGCGTAAACACGGGAGGGCAGAATTCTGCGGCGGAAAGTTGGAGAAAATTTCTGGTCGCGCCGGGTGGGATCTACTTTCCCTGTAAATTTTCTTGCCCTTTCTTAAAGGGAATCTTCGCTTTCTTAACGCGAGCACTTCTTTCGAACACTGCGGGGTTTAATATGGTTTCATCTTCCCTTTAAAAGAGCGGAGAGCGTAAGAGGCCTACCACGATAATTATATCCCCAAGAAAAAGTGACTTTTATCATGGCCACCCGCTTATTTGAATTAAAAATATCCGATCTCGCGAGCACCGGTTGAAAGAAAGTTTAAGCCGCGAACGATGACGGGAATAGGTCCTTAAGTTTACGTTGTAAAGTGGATCAGTGACAGCGATTTTAAGCTCATTATGTAGATATGAGGTTTAAGGGCACCCTCCTGTCAAGGTACTCCAGAAATAGGTCATTTTTAGGATTTTGTTTAAAAGAAATGTAAACGTTGCAGGGTCAAAAAACTTATTGGGCTGTATTTGTTTATCTTTAAAAATAATAATTTTTTTTTCTTGAAATTTTATTTAATACTGCCGATACAATAAAGGTCCTCATCTGCGAGATTTTTAACGCCTCGGACAATTGTGTGAAGTCAACAAACCACGAAAGCTCTTAATGTTTATTAGCTTGTTCGTGGAATCATCTATCTACGGCCATCGCAAAATATTGTAATCTCGTGTGTTGGTAGACGTTTGAAACACAAACATCGAAAAAGGTAATTGTGCGCACAACAATTTTTATAAAAAGGAAACGATTGATCGTGCAGTTACCATCATATTTAGTAATGAACGAAATCTTGCAAGATTTTTTGACTTCGGTTGATTATATTTTTTGTACGTACATTGCTGTGAATTTTGACGCCAATTTTTAACTGAGAATTCTTCAGATGATGCACTACCAATATATATATTTGAATAAAAAATCGATTTTTCGTAAATTTTGAATGGCTCTCAAGAGGACCCTCCGGTCAAACACCTTAAAAAATAGGTGATCTTTATGAATTTTTTGCAAGAAGAGCTTATAATATATCATAAAAAATATTTTTAGCATTTATTGAAACACTCGTTAAGCGGCAAACAATTTTTTTGTTTCATGTTTTCACTCTTGATGCATTTTCTAGGCGAAAAAACGTGTTCAAAGTGTTCTCGGTTCATAAGTACATGAAACTTTCACAGCGTATTCTCGGGATGTTATGCTACAAAAGTATATGTAAATATAAAAAAATCAATTTTCTGAAAAATTTTAACCGTAGGGTCCCCTTAAGCTCCCTTTTATCCGCCACTGTACCTGCGAATCTAGTGTTAGCTAGCTCACCCTGTATATTCCCTACAGCGTGCCAAGTACCCCGAGTGCTTTCGCTGCTTTTTCTTGTTGAGCGAGTTCAGCGAGCTGTTTACGCTCCCCTGATCCTTTGAAACTGCCGGGAACAAAAGTTTTCGGTCCGCAACAAGTCAAAATAAATTCGTTCCCAGCGTAAACGGTTTAGTTGTACGTCCGCGGTGCCAGGATCTTAGAACCTTGAGCTACTTAAGTCAGAGAGCTCAATTTGGGCATCCCCTAAGTAAGAGGGCGGAGGAAAAAAATGCGCGGAGCATTGAAGTTCCTCTGCAAAGATGTGTACTCCGTAAGTCGACCTATATTGGGCTCGACTTTTGTCTTACTGAATAAACCAAGGCCGGATCAAGGGGGGTCACGGCGCCGGGCCCAAATTTTTACGGGGGCCGTTCCTAAGCCTTCTACTTATTGTTAGTAATAAAATAATTGAATGAAATTTTGTTTACTGCTTCACTTTCGAAATAATTTTTTTAGATGTTTGTCTATTAATATTATTTATTTGTACTATTATTTTCCGCTATAATTAAATGTCATTTCATTTTATTTAGAATAAATCTCACTTTTGAAGATTTATGTATTTTATTACACAAAAATTTACACCCGTCCCCCCTCTCAATTTTCAATCAATGGGGAGTTTAGAGATTTGACAACTCCGGGGTCTGAAAAATCTTAATCCCGCCCGAAGTTTACCGAATTTTAATTAAATTGGGACGTGGTCGTTCCCGTTTTTTTTCGCGGTCAGAAATCTGACGGGAGAGAAAATGTGAGTGATTGAAATTATAAGGGAGTCTAATTGGAATTAGTGGGCACTCGACGGATCGGGATTAGTGCAGCGATGAATGCGAGTGATTGCAGGTGATTATTTGGTGACCCTGGCGTACAATGGTTCTCGTAGGCGACGGATGAACAGCTTCTTTTAATGGGTCAAGTGTGAACTACTAATTACACCGGTTTCCATCCGCTGACGGACCTGCTTTCTGCTTTTCTCTCCGATCACTAAATAATCGTCGTGTGAAAAATTGGGGAACCTCTGGAACCCCTCTGCAATCTGTTCGAGAAACTGCTTCGATCGACGATCCTACCATTTTCAAGTTCGACTCGAATTCGGCTCTAAAAGCGGTTAAGAAAGTAGCATTCAAGATTCAGAGATGGCATAATGCAGGCAACATTTCATTTTCAATTTTAATAACACGAGTGATTTAATTTTCTTTATTTCTATTGCAAGCTTTTATTATATGTATACTTCGCATCATTTTACTTACTGGCATCCTCCAAAGGAAAAGAGATTAATGTATCCAGGAATGGAATAATTCAAGAGCTTTGTAAAAAGAAACGAAAACTCGATTTTATTCTTTAAATATATTTCTATAATCACTTAATGAATTTTATTGAATTTACATTAGAAATATTTTTATCCCTTCAACTCGACTCCTGCCAAGATTAAATCCTGAGTGCGCTACTGCGCAGTGGTATCACAGAATTCTGTATCCCTTCGAACACCTCTAGTCTGTGCGCGATAGTCGCATTCTACTTAATCGGGCTTCAAGGATTATTTCCACGTGCCTACAGCACGTTTCAATTTTCTTACGAAAAACAGCACGTTTGTCTTCGTTATTACGAAAACTACCACGTTTCGGTTTTCGCTGCGAAAACTAGCATGTTCGAGCGGTGTGCCACGAAAAGCAGCACGTTCCGACTGTAGGTAGATACGAAAAGCAGCATATTTGGTTGATTGACTACGAAAAATAGCATGTTTCGTCTTTGGCTGCGAAAACTAGCACGTTTGTAGCGACGAAAAGCAGCATGATTGCGTCAACTTAAAATACCATCCGACTTGATTTTTATTTAGTACTAGATAGGTAATTCATTAAACATTAAAATACCATAATTAAATTATGTGGATTAAAATTTTCATACGTGTTTCCTTTTGGAGATTACATGAAATTATTATTTATGAAACAATATTTTTAAAAGTTAAATTCTTTGATGCAAAATGTTCAACAATTTTAAACGTAATAGTTTCTGCAGTTTAATCCAGAACGTACTATTCTTCGTGGCGAACCAGGATAATGTGCTAGTTTTCGCCGCAAAGTACGAAACACGCTATTCTTCGTGACTAAACAGTGAAATACGTTAGTTTTCGCGGCGGAAGACCAAAGTCTTAATATTCGTCAGAAACGATGGAATGTGCTTCTTTACGTGGCAAACTGAAACGTGCTGTTTTCCGTAAGAAAAATGAAACGTGCTACTTTTCGTAACTCGCGTCGATTTGCCCCTCGCGCTATTATAAAACGCTCCAGCAATAATTGCTAATTGCGCGCGTCATATTCAGTACAATTATCAGCTATCTCTGCGTTTGTTATAACATCAAGCATGACGTCACTAGAACAGAAAGCACGTCCCCCGTAACTCGATATTAATTTCTCTATCCGCACACACAAAGCACTCTTCGCCGGCTGTAGCGAATACGAAACTTCTAGATCCTCTGTCGAGGCAAACTTCCCGCGATAGAACTTCCCCTAAACCACCCTAAATCGACGATGAGAGGATTAAAATCTTTAGATCCCTGACAATCGACTCGGCAGCTCGCTTTCCATCAAGTTCGCTTTCGGTCAGGTTAAAGGAAAGTAGAAAAGTAAAATTAAGAGAGACCGGACGGGACACCGCCTTGGGGATCGCGGCTCGGCTTAGGTGTCGGCTACGAGCAGCGGCCGAGGCAGATGGTTAATTTCGATAAGGCGGCAAGCTTATTATCGAGTGGGTGGAGAACGGAAGGCGGCCGATGTAAGCACGTATCGTAGCTTTTGTGGCTGGCAGAATGGATTCCATAATGAGATGCCGTGTAAACTGGGACATCTAATTATACTCGAGTGCACACCACTCCAGAAACGTTCGGCCGTCCCTGGAGCGGGAGCCTGGCTCCTGTCGCAACGATAACGAATATTCAAGGATCAACCGGCGGCCATCGGCGCCTCGCGATATTCGAAGACCAGTAATTTGCTGGCCCCTCTCCGTTCGTAACGAGTCTCCGATATTTCTATATGTAAAGGCGAACGGACGTTGCGAAGGGCTGATGCAGCTCGAAGCTTCTCGCTCGGCCGAAAAGCGAGGTTGGAGTAAATTAAAAAAAGAATCTAAATCCCTAGTTGCATTATTACTACTTTTTTAAAATTCTTCTCTTTTATTTCGAAGTTAAACGTGGCGTAGCGGATCGTCTACGAGCTGAATCCGAGAATTCAGTAGCTTGTATATGGCGCGAACCGTATTACGCTACTAGATACCAGAGAATGGGAATTGCGCTGCTTCGCTGTTAGCCCGAGGATCTCATAGCTGTTTAGCTCTTAAAATAGGGGCGTCGCTTCTGCATCGGGGACGTAAAGTTCTCTGGAAGAGTTTCGGCTGCTTCATTTGGCAATCTGGCTGGTGTTATAATGGGAATCGTAATGGAATGGAAATTGTTCTGTTGGAAACGGTGGACCTTCGGGTCAGCGGAGGGGAAATTTATCATTTGGCATCATCCGCGTTCTCACCAGTGACCCCTTTAAGACATTTGCCACCGTGAAACCACCGGCCCCGCTGTTTTTCAATCGCGCAAGATTGCGGGCGCTCCCGAAATATCAGTTATCGGGCATTTGAAATGCAAAAAGGGGGAACAATGAGTGGCGGAGGGTGCAACGGCTGAAGCAAGGGAGAGGATGGACGAAAAGGATGCAATCACTAGGGGAGAACAATCAGTCCTAAGTACGAGCTTCTGAAGCACTATCGTGCTATCGGTATATGTACATATCTCTTTCGGTTGCAACGATTCCTATTTTCTTCCGTCTCTCGTTCGCCCGTTGCTCTTCACCGTTTTACATTAATTCCTGATTATTCCCATCGAATTGTAGATCGCTCGACAATCGAGTACTTTTGGCGAATTAATTACAACGGGGTGAAAGCAAGAACAGACTTTTCCTTTTATACAATGTTTATCACTGTCGCGTAGAGTAAAAATATATATTTTATTAATACAGATCTATTTTAGAAATGGCATCAGACGAGGTTGATTACAGTGTTTTAGAAAAAGTGTCTTAGGTTTTGCCTTGATATTGAGCTTAAAAATAAAGATGCAACGGTTTCCTTGGAATATGTTTATCCTAGAACCTGCAATTCCAGCTGGAACCTCGGAAAAAAGAATCGAACCAAAATTATTAAAATAGCGATCAGGAGAAGACAATTTTTAGAATAAATTTTGGACTTCCGTGTACACAGATGGCTGTTTTTTTTTTCTCGGAAACGAGAGCTTTTACACTTTACTGCTAAGGTTCAATACAGAAAGGTGTGTTTTGAACATACTGTAAAAATTTCAAGTGGATCCGAACCCCCGTTGTTTTGCAATCACTGCCAAATCACAAAAAACGCCTACACATCGAATGATTCTAGCACTATCATATATATATATTCTCCCAAAAAATGTTTTCTACAGTTTATATAGTAGTAATAAGCATTAACCAAAGGTACTAGTCACAATTTGTATTCATTTCCTTGTAATTAACGCCCCCCAAAAGTTACATTTTTATCAAATCCAACTGCCAAGTCCCCTGACGGTTCAGGAACGGCAGAATTTAATTCAAACTTCTCAATCAGAAGTAGACTTCCAATTGAACAGTTACTTCATTTCTTAACTTGTTATTTCTCATTATAATAATACAGCTTTATTATAGTAATACATTTATTCCAGCAGCTTTCGCGCATCAAAATCGATCAGCTAAACATTACAGATTTTGCATCTGAACATTATTCCCTGACATTTTTAACGAAAAGGTTAAATCTGAAAATCATACTACCGGGTCTAGTAGCACCGATTAAAAAGCAACGACTGTTAATTCATTCCGAATATAATTATAAAATAATTGAGAGAGTGCCAGTATCAGGAATGGAATATTAATTAATTCGAGGTTTAAAACAGTATGAAAGGAGATCGAGGTTGTGTCACCTGCGGGAAGAAGGGAGCTTCAGATATTCCAGACTATCCCATTGGAAGTCGTGTCTATTCGTATCGGAAAACTTTGTGCTCCATTCAGCGAGCTCGGTCCGTTTTTCGTCAGCCCAGATGCGACAGTTATATCGATTGTCTTTGCCACAGGTGTGAAAAGTCGTTTCGCCATCCGATAAAATGCGGGTCCATTAAACCATCATTTCGGTTTCACTCAACCCCCTGTACTCGCATTCCGTACACAGGCACACGTGTCGCCATATCATTAAAACATACATTCGAAAGCTCAATTTCGGCGAGAACACAGATGCCTCGCATCGTTCATCAAACCTTTCATATGCCCAATTCGAAACCAGCGAACAATCCTCCTCCCACCGGCCCCGAATTCAGTTTCCAGACTCGCCACCGCTAAACGTGAATCATAATCACGAAACACGCAGCCCCCTAAGGTAGGCTTTCCTACACCCGTCTGCACGCAACATCAACAATTTCGAAGTCGATTCTCTCGACAACGAAGCGCGATATAAAAAAAAGTTGCTCTTTCTTTTCGACTTATAGCAAGTGAATAATTCGAGAGAAAGGAGTAAAATTTTTTGATATCGCGCTTCGTTATCGAGAAAAATCGTCTTTAATATTCTCAACTCGACGAGAGGTTATCTGTGGAACCACCGGGGGAGAGTCTTTCGCCGGAGGAATCCTAAAATGGGAGTGTTCCACAGCCTAATGGATTAGAAGCTCGGTACGAGTTGCCCTTCGCGCGACTTCCCGCAAAGCGGCGAACCAGCACGGCACGGTGCCGGCGGCGATTGTCGTTATCAGACATCGAAACGTCTGATCGATAACGCCGCCACGTATCGCGGTGGAGGGCCATTAAATTAATTGAACCGTAGCGCGTCGTCGGCCGCGAGCAGGGAGCATTAAAACGAATAACCGCCTATCCGTTTAACGTCCGCCGCGAGCGTCGAAGACGCGTCGATAGACGCCGAGAGTCCTGCGGGAAGTTCGTCGCGGCGAGGAGCGGAGGGGGGCGCGCGAGGAGGTCTGCGACGGGGGAGGAGGGTTCCCTTTCCTCTCCCATCGTCTCTTTGAAACCCGGGGAACATTGTACCATCGAAACAGTGACAAGAAAAGGCAGAAGCAACAGTGAGCCGGCCGTGAGCTTTGACCCGGTGACCCGTAGTGCGTGGGAGGGCTGGGAAGAGGGCACAGAGCGGCGGGAGGAGCGAGGAGGGGTTCTTTCTCCTCTCGCAGCCTGGAATCGATACCTGGCTCCCCTGCCAGCTCAACCACCCCGACACGAGTCCTCTCCGTCTACCCTTCTCTGCTCCCCCCCCCTCGCGCGGAGCTGAAATGCCTTCGACCACCTACCTGCCTCATATCGATTCCCATCCGACACGACCCCCTTTTGTCCATCGCGAAGAAAAGGAAGACTCCTTTTTCTTCGCCGCTTCGCAAATTGCCGGCCAGTCATTCTACTTACCTATTTTGTTCTACCTACTCGAGGATACCTGGCACACCACCGCGAAGAGGTTGAATGGGTATCTCGGGGCACGTACGCGAGGTAGTTTAGTTTACCGCAGGCTTCCCGATCGCTTATAAGTATCTACCTCTTTTTCAGAGATGATAAAGCAGGGGCTGAAGATAATTCAGGGCTTCGATCGGACTCTACGACCGTTTACGGATCGTTGCGGACTGACTGCAGACACAGATAGTGATTCTATGTGCTCTTAGAAAGGGAACACTTCTGCACAGTGTCCAGCTCGATACTTACTATAATTGGGAGTGTGGGGCTTTAAACGATTACCGTTCGAGGCTATTGATAGACGAGGGATGGCCGTGTCAGGCTCTCTATGCAACCGGGTTCAACAAACCTGTTACCTAGTCCGGATAATCAGTGATCCAGAGGGGATTTCGCGGGACGTTACTCGGGCACGTTTTCTGTTACTCAATTGCAGTTGATAGTGCACGAATGGGGGCCCATTATCTTTTTAGCCGTTCCTCAGAGGTGCATAGTCCCATCGTTAACCGGTCTATAACGCAAGCTCGCCTACAGCGTAGGTTCTTTTCACTGAATCGTCGAGTCGTTCAAGCTACCCATTATCTTCGCATCTCTGATAGACTATGGTCTATACTATGAATGCGACTATAACGAATTCATAGAAGCTCACTTATAACACGGACTCCCTTTCATCGAGCTGTCGCCCTAACGCGAGATGCTCATTATCCGCTCTCGCCCATCCACGGTGGAGGCGTTTCAATGAATTTTGCGGAATTTAAGGGCGGAGGTCCACGCAGGAATGTGGGCAGAATTTTATCACGAAAGGCACGTTGAATTCTCTGCCAAAAGGTGGTGGATCGAGATCGTCACTGAGTTAATTTCTCACTGCTGTTGGAATCTTTCGATTACATAATTTATCCTCGGCAACGAAGCGGCGGTTCAATCAATTTTCCGATTGTCTTGTCTATTCAATTTGAAATAATGAAAAGAGGTGTTAGGGAAGCGCGAAAAGGTAATCCCAGGTTTGTAATGACCATGTTCTTTCTCTCCTCCCTATTTTGTACCCGACGAGGGGGAAACAGCCTTGATTATTTAAGAAGCTTACACGTGTCCAGATTCATTTCTGGGGTAGCTCGCGCGAGGCTCGTTTCAGGCCCGTTGTTATCGAGGCTATCAGCAAATGGCTTTAAAGCTCTCCGAGGATTCTGTAAGGCAGGATCCTTGAGGGTTACCGCACACCAGCCACAGGTTGTCGTCCTCGTTCGCTTAAATCGACCTATTAACCCCCTTATTCACTGCTTCCTAAGCGAAATCTCGGAATTTCGACCGAGTTCACCGGGGGATTCCGTTTCGTTGAACATCTAAAGAACCTGTCTATTCCTTTCTTCCCCCACCTCCTTCAATCACTCGAATCTTTCAGCCCTGAAAACCTCGCGTCTCCAATCGGACCTTCTCCCCCGTCCTCATTAGGCACCCCTTTTTTTCTCACTCCTCTTCGATGCCCAATCATCCTAGCTGTCGTTTCGGCGAAAACCGTGGAAACGTGCATTTCTCGGCGGCGAAGCATGGACGGGAATTTTAAATAAAGATAAAATACAGAATCAGAGTAACGAGATATGTACCAAATTCACAAAATTTATAATGTCATTTATCTGTGAAATTCTCATTTCTAAATATTCCGACACATACCTATTCTTAATTTTAATATATAAAGCAGAATGTTTATATGTTTGTGTGGTTTTAAGTCGCCTAAGAATGTGACTATAAAAATTTATTTTTATAAAATCAGATTCTAATCTAAATTCCGGGAAAGCCGAGTAGTAAAGCTAGCTATATAATAAAGAGGAATAATAACTCGCGGTAGTGTGCTTTATCGAATGTTTCGTTCTCGTTTCAATACGTTTGCGCAGTTCCGTGCTCCAGGCGCGCCCGAAATCAGCCTGCCGATGGAAATAAGGGTGAAATTAGGTTTTCCCGCAGAATGGGCAACGCTATCAGTGACAGGTCTTATCGAGACGCTGTAAGACAGGCTCCATCGATTCCGTTGGAATCAATATACAGAACCGACAACCCCTATGAGCACAATGGCAGAGTGGCTCGGTTGAAGCGAAACGCTGTCTGGACCGTTCTTTCTCCGTGAAATTCTCCCAATTCGATACTTCTTTCTCGAATTCACTCCCAGTGACGCGCTCAGGATTTAATCTTATGGGGAGCCGAGTAGAAGGGATAAAAAAATATTTTCAATACGAGTTCGATAAAATACATTAGGTGATTATAAAAATTTATTTAAAGAAGAAAATCCAGCTCTCGTTTCTCTTCTTACAAAGCCCTGGAATCGCTTCAGTCCTGGTTATTAAATTCTCATTCTCCTTTCTCTCAATTAACTACAATTTTCTTTTCACAAAATGATTACATGTAGCAACGATGTAGCCGCGAATCTTATATTACTTTCGTTACATTTAAATGAGCGAACAGGAGAAGTGAAGTTGCGTCTGAAAGTTTTGAAATTTTCCAACGCGAAAACCACCGCTCCCTTTATTTCCCCACTGCTTTCCCCTGGCTTTTCCCTCCTCATCTTTGTTCCCAAAGTGTTCTCCATTCTCGAGCTTGGCAGCTCCCGATTGAGTGGCACTCTATAGGACACCCCTTGAAAAGTTCCGCGCTATTGATTATCGCTGGAATTCGATAGCTGGGCTGTGACTTTTTTTCGAGCCTGGCACCACGTGGTCCCGATGCTTTTTCGGCGTGTCGACAATGGGATACCGTATGGGAACACCAGCCAAACTCCGCCGTCATTATTTAAAGCAATAATTAAAGCTGACAATCCACCGCCACTTTAATATCTAATTCTTATTCATCTCAGCTCGCACTTACACTGTTTTTCATATTGTTGTTTATCAGGAGTAACGTTTTAAAACACGGTCCCATGGAGGGCGAGGGCCCTGCCGTGGACGATATACGCTTTACAATTCGCCCAAAAATTTCGAGCAACGTGCAGTTTTTTTTTTTTTTTTTATCAAACGATCGAATTACTGCCGCGCTGCGGCAGTCTGCGCTGGAAGGCTCATCAGTTTTTCAGATCAGCGCGCTCGAATTCAATGAATACGAATCACTTCCGGCGAGACGCGTGCCTCGCCCTGGAAAATGAGAAAATCCTGAATAGACGGATAAAACTGCTCGGAGCGGCCGCCGTTTGTCAACTTTTTGAAATATCGATCGGTGGAAGTTGGGATGCTACTGCACATTACGAATTTAAATACTTGCCCGCCGAGCATAGTTGCAGTTGGCAACTTTCCCCGCGATTCGTAACTTTCGAGCGGATACGCCGGCCTCGATTCCGTGATTGTTATTTTTCCAAAGCGCGTCTGGGAGGGCTGTAATTTCGCCCGGGCACGAAATTGCTCTAACAGAAGCTCGCGCAAGTCGAATCGTGACAAGTTACGTATTTCTACATAGGCCCTTCACGGCTGATCCCGCTCGGAGCATCCCAGCGCGAACCGTGTCATTTCGCGAGTGTTCCTCTCGGCATTGCAGTTAGCTTCGGCGTCATCTATGCATTAAGGTGCGCGTGAGTAATGGCTCGTCGCGGCGCCTTAATAAAGCTACGGGGCCGTGGCGATTGTTACTTAGAACTTTGGAATTTATTAGAGAAATGGCAGCTGCGAGTCTCTGGAAATAATCAATTTTTCTTATTGAAATCGCACGTGAAAATTTGAATTAGTAGAAAATACTGCGAAGGGATAACATTGTATTAGGTAATCGGGGAGAATATTTTTTCTAGATTTGGTTATTTGAGTTGGTTGAAAAAGATTGTGCCAGGGCTGCAGCTAAGAACCTGGACTCTGGAGGAGCAGTTTAAAGGTCTGGGCACTTATCAGTTCCGTGTAGACGTGCCAGTTGTAAGAGGAAGAGACCATTTATCCTTTTCTTACCACTGGCAAGCTGGCACGGAACTGGGACAGAGGTGATACGTGCGCAGAGACCTGCTTGTATTAAATATTAAAAGGAATTATACACGTTTGCTTGGCTCAGGTATGGGGAGTGTCGTCGGCAGCAACGTAAACGTAAGCAACATGACGACGAGGAGGATGGACTCGACGACGTTCCTGCCGGAAGCGACGCCGACCCTCAGCGAGCGGGAGCAACTGAAAATCGAGTTCTACAAAACCTACGACGTGATGACCGGGGTCAGAATCGCAGCGACCCTCGGTGGTTTCTTCGGTCTCATGATTCTTCTGCTCGTTTATAAAAGCAGGCAAGTCGCCCTCTAATTACCCACCTTCGTTTTCCACATTGGCTGAGAAATACCTTAAACTCGATACATGCAGCCCTTTTATCTGAATTTGTCCTAAAACGTTCATAGGCGTTACCATCGAGCGGCGGCTAGTTTTTATTTATTTATCTTATTTATTTCTTCCATAATTTGAACATCTTGTGTTCGATAAATATTTGGAACGGGTCAGAATGGTCCCCGCATCCGCCACCCGAGGATTAATGAAATGGGAAGACGACGAGGTCAAAGTTAGCAAAATTAGAGGAGACCCGAGGGACGTGGCGGGGTTAAAGAAACGCGGGACGGGTAGCTGGACCACATTTCCCATGCAGGGTCAATTTTACTTTATAACTTCGTCCAGAATCCGTATCTCCGCCAAGAGTTAATGCCGATAAGAAGTGACACGCCTGGTTTAATATCCAGGCGGATCCCGTATCCGTCAAGTGGCGGTTAGAGTAGCTAGCCCCTGTATTTAAGACAGTTAGGGGCAAGAGTGAAATAGTGAGATAAAGTTGTGCGGTGTAGGTGTAAATCGAGCAAGCAGCTGGCGGATCCGAGACTGACCGCAGCAGCGGCCGCAGCGGTAGCTGAAGCAGAGGCCGAGGAGAGAGCCCTCGCAGCCGCCCTTGAAGCCATCGCCAGATTACCGCCAAGACCAGATCGGGGCCCTAGGAGATCCCTTTGCGTCGAGGTCAGTCTATTCGGGAAACGAGCCAAAGTATCTGTGATTTAAGGGGGTAGTATACCCGTTTCAACCCTCGGAAAATGTGCACATTTTGTGGACTTTTTTACAAGGCAACGGCTTGATGAAGATTTCCCGTTTATTTTTACTATGTTTACATAGGATTATGAACTACTTATAAAAAAGTTTCAATTAAAAAACTATTGTTTCTCGGAAGTTATGAATACATAACCGAAAGTCTCTCAATTTATGACGGCTGTATGTCGTGTCTGAATTAAAAAACAATAAAATCTTATAAAGTATGTCAATAGCTATCCTCCATCGGATTTGATTTTGAAAATTTTGAAAAATAAAGAAATGGTGAGAGATCAAAGGTAAAGTTATATTTTTCTAAGAGAAAATGCCATCACCTTTTTTCTTTATAATATAATAAACGGGGAATCGGAATAAAAAAGACCTCGATGGACGATGTGGAATCTTATTACGTTCCTGCATGCAAAATTGGAAGTGAATTGGTCGAACGTAACGCGAGTTTTTAGGCCCACCGTTTAGCTGTCTAAAATCGGGAGACTTTCGGATATATATCCATAACTTCCCAAAAACAATAGTTTCTTAACTGAAACTGTTTTTTTAAGTCGGTCATAATACTATGTAAAGATAGTAAAAAAATGAGAAATCTGCATCAAGCCGTTGACTTGTAAAAAAATCCACAAAATGTATACATTTTCCGAGAGTTCAAACCAGTATATCCCCTTAAGGGGCTTGCATACGTTTAGGCGCGGAGAAAATGAATGATTTTGAGACTTCTTTTAGGGGTTTCATTGAGAAAAAATACAAGAATATACTTATTACACGTGATTTATTGTAGCCAGACTGAAGTACAGTGTTCGGTTGCAGGTAAGTCAAGCGCATTCCCCGAGGATCGGACCGCGTTTCGCGTCAGTCGGGGGTGGATACGAGGCTCTGTTAACGGCGCCGACGAAGCATCCGAATCTAGCACCGCCCGAGGAACAGAGGAGATGCAGTTTGGTGACTTGCAGCAGCACCGGAAGTAGTTATCTCGAGAGGAGGGGGTCCGCGATGCCGGTGCCGTGTTTGCCACTGCAGCCTACGTTCTCCACGAAACACGCTGCCCACGACGAGCCCTGGGGCTTTTATTATCCCATCGATATTCAGGTGGGATTCAAACGCTTTTACCCACAGTGTAATAGGCAGGTGTTCCGACTCTGTACCTTCTACCCTAGCGATTTTGTGTGCCGATTTCTGTTTAGTTCAACTGGCCGTCGCGAGAGGTGTCGTGACTTTGAAGGCATATACATATGTATTAATGAGACTGTAGTAGTAGAGATTTTAGTGGTATTACTGGGCTTGTCAGAAAAATCCTATGTATGTAAATGCCTTTACGACATCGACGAAATCTGCTGACCGCCAGAAGAACTAGGACGAAAAAGTCACACATTCTGAACAGGAGTTCAGTGCTTCCCCAGTTTGTCACTACTCAAAATTTTCCGCTCCCCAAAATCTGCCACTCCTCAAAGTTTATCGCTCCTCAAAATTTGCCACTCCCCCAAAATTGAATAGTTCCCAAAATTTCCCGCTCCCCAAAATTTATCGCTCCCCAAAATTTGCCACTCCCCTAAAATTGAATGGTTCCTACAATTTTCCGCTCCCCAAAATCTGCCACTCCCCAAAATCTGCCGCTCCTCAAAATCTGCCACTCCTCAAAATTTGTGACTCCCCCAAAATTGAATAGTTCCCAAAATTTCCCGCTCCCCAAAATTTATCGCTCCCCAAAATTTGCCACTCCCCCAAAATTTTCTACCCTCCAAAGTTTCCCGCCCTAGGCTGCAACCTGCTTAGCCTACACCCAAATCCGCCCCTGTACACCACCCTACCTTCTCCTTCACGAATAGATTTTATTCCTTTCCATATGCGATGTTAAGAAGTAATTTAACTTGTCGCGACAGGTAATCCAACCAACCCCGGAGCTTTCCCCGTGCACAAGCGAAGCAGGTCTTTACGCGAACGAAGTGTTGATCGCAGGGACCACTGGTAAACGAGCCCCG
Source organism: Andrena flavipes (assembly GCA_963971345.1). Classification (NCBI taxonomy): domain Eukaryota; kingdom Metazoa; phylum Arthropoda; class Insecta; order Hymenoptera; family Andrenidae; genus Andrena; species Andrena flavipes. The sequence goes on from OZ020481.1 coordinate 8,748,718, forward strand.
TTGGCTTCCATGGGCAGCGTCGATCCCCCGGAACCAGACTCCTCAAGGTTAATAACGATCTCTTGATTCACGTCTATCGGTGCCTTTAGTCTTGATTGGATTTGCATAAATTTACTTTCGATGGTGGTCGTTGAAGGTCGCTCGGCTCCGACTCAGTCTTCCTGAGAAACGACGAGCAAGAAGAAGACGAGTGTATGGGCACGGAGGACGAGGTGTCCGGGTTCTCGACCGATTCCGAGGCACCTGGGCCCAGCTGTCGACGATTCCTTCGGGTCCCGGCGAAGAAGAAGGAAACGGTAGAGAAGTGGGACGGTTGCACCGGATGCGTTCCTAGGCGACGACCTGGAGGGAAGCCCTGTAAAGCTTGCCACAGCATTAGCGCGGCTGTTGAAACCTCCAGGTACACCTTGTTCCTGGCTCTACAACCTTTCAATCTTAGCTCAATTGATAACTATCGACGGCATTGTAATCTGTTTGGTAGTTTCTCTATTTCTATTCTGCCTATCCGCGTCTTCCTTCGCCCACTGTGTGCATCATAATGGAAGTATAACTTCGTAGGCAATCAAAAATCTCGTATCAAGAAGAAATTCTTCGAGCCACTAACCATTTTTGTTTCAATAATTCCTCTTACTAGTTTACCCAAGGGTAGTAAAGATTCTTCAGCTATTTATAACGTGGCTTAAATTTTCACATTACGACCCTGATGAGTACAACTTTCTTTCAGTATTTTTGTAACTACTTCTGAACAATTCCAATTGCTCGACGAGGTGTTTGACGAAGTACCTACCTCGGTAAACTCACTAAACAGTAAAAGTTTCTTATTCACCCCTCCCGTAAAGAGTTTAATACTTTAACACGCAACTCTGAAGTTTGCCCGTTTTATGGCACACCCTGCACGAGTATGGTGGCGTTGTACAGACCATCGAAAGTGAATTTCGTGATGCATGCGGAGGGAAAAGGAGGAGATTGCAAATTGTTGTTGTTGGCATGTCGACAGGTCTCAGACAGCCTCTGCGAGTTCAAGCAGCCAAAGTAGCCTCGGTTCTCCACCGTGTTCGCCAGCTATCGAGCTCAGGCACAGACCACCGCCGGTGCCATTACCATCGAGCCCACCGGTCTGGTCGCAAGAGACGCTCTTTTAGTTATTTAAAAACATACCAGAAGGCTTTCATGGACGGGCCAGCAATCGCACAAAAGCATCCCTTCCGAAGAGCACGGACTAAGGTGGAAGGGAACTCCGCAACAGTGGCTAGGAAGCTGTGACTATTACGATGGTTCTTAGCACCGGTTCCATTTCGAATGCATAATAGGAGAAGAAGAGGCTAAAAGGGGAAGGGAATTTAATTCGGTAACCGCTGGTGTTACTATGATAGAAGACGTGAGAGCGCAGAGGGGACTAAAAGAAGTGGAGAAAGTATAGGGACTAGTAATAAGTAATATAAATCAAACACTCGCTGAAATCGAGAGCTGACGTGGGAGGAAAACGCGGTTCGAGGAGAAGCATGCGATTGGATAATTTGGTAAGGAAAGGGCTGAGGAAGAGGATCGTGTAGAGTCGAGGACTTTAACGAATGAAGAGGAGTGGCATGGGATCGAAAGGTGGAAGAAGAAATATAGATCTCAGTTGAGGTGAAGGAAGAAGGACAAGGAGTTATCGCGGAGGACAGCGTCGTCGAATTCTAGTAAGGTGGAAAATTATGGAGAATCTAGATCTGTGGTAGGGATAAGAGAAAATGGACTTCAAGGGAGGAACAAAAGCACTGTCGAGTTAACAGAAACATAATTAGATAGTAGGAGATAATAGAGGAAACACGATCGTGGAGAATTTAATGCAACGGACGAGCAGGTGGGAAAAGATTCGATCGGGAATTATACGAGTCCAGTTCTCAGGCACGCCGACGTTACGAAGAGGAGAGAGTCTATATTGTATCAAGAAAGAAGCGCCTGAAGAAATGAAGAATGTGTACGCTGTATACCAGGAGAAGGAGGAAGCAAAGGAAATGCCAGGATGTTTGTTTGTATAGTAGCTTCTAAGATACCAGGAAGAAAAGGACGCGGTAACTAACAGGCTAAATAATCGTTAAACAAACTGTTGTAAAAAGAAGAAGACGGTAGCGTGCCATAGATATACTGTAAATAAGAAGAGAAGAGGGGGCTCGACCTCCTCTTTCTCGCATTCGAGAAAGAGGGAAGAGACCGTGTATTATGTTTGTATCGCGTTAGAGGGAAAAAAATAATCAAAACTTTTAAAAAAGACGTTGACCTAGCTGTGCGTGTAAAGAGCAACAAAATGAAAGATACTTCGACTTATCGTTATCGATTTTTGTTTTTTTACCATGTATCCATGTATGTACGTACGATATGCGCAAATTAAGATTAAACAAACAAAAAAACAATGTTAGATTACTCGAGTCGGAGTACCTTGAAAAGAGGAGCGACTATGGGATTCAGCGATTGCGTTATTTTCGGTGGCTGGGAGAAATATTTTTCGAGCGATACGGCTGGCGAGATCGTTTCGCGGAAATCAAACTGTTACGAAGAAAACGACTGTCTGGTTAGAAATTGGAAGGTTGCGAGCGCTTCGAAAAATTTAGTTAGGTCATGTTTCTTCGAGGCGTGAAAAAACGCCCGCTTTGTTAGCTTCGGGAAGTTCGTCCTCTTCCAGTGGATTAAAATAAAAATGGAGAAAGATAAAATAGAGCAGAGGAGAACGTACCTCGAGGATTTCTCCGGCGTTTCTTTCTGCGTATATAGTTTGATTCCTAACATTCTTGTGCTTGATTAATTGATTAATTAAACGACGCTTCGATGACTGCCAATTAAGAAGCAGAAATCCTTCGTGTGTGCGTGGATGTGGCTTGCGGTTCGTACGTGTGTGCGCGTGTAAAATAAGAGGAGGCGCATGCACACTCACGTGTGTGTGTAGGAAACTAGATAGAAGATCGAAGCCAAATATTTAATAGTGTTGTGAACTTTTCCATTAATCGGGACGCGTTTATAATTATTTCAGTCTCTCGGTTGCCGAACTAAACACGCGAACTTTGTACTTCCACTTCTCCATCACGGAGATCGCTTTAAACTACCTATGTACTTCTTAAAGCAAATCGGAGAGAATCTAAAGCGAAGAAAGCTTTCTGTCGCTTTTCTTTTGCAAATGAAAAGCACTAAGCTTCGTACCTCGATCTCACAATACAATCAGAATCGACCAAAACGTTCACTTTCTGTGTATCGAAATCCATCGGGAGAGAAAGATGCCCGATTCGCTTTATCAGTATGTCAATCAAAAGTATCCCAATCTCGAGGATGAATTTCATTAATCTAATCAACATTTTAGTTTCAAGCGATGGTGCGCCAAACGACAGTACTGTATACACCAAGGGCGTTCGCAGACATTTTTCCAGACTTATTTCCACTTTAAAAACCAATCAAATTGTTTAAGCCAATTTAAAACTTAAAATTTTTTTTTTTTTTTAGTTTAAACTGAAAGAAAGATTATTTTTTAAAAGTAAGCTATTTTCCCTGAATCCAATCACTTTCCCACCCCTGCGGATGCCTATGGTATGTACCATATTAACGGTGTTTCGTCGCTTCAACTATTTATGTATTCGCAAATCCTTTCGTTCAGACATTCATTTCACTGCGTTGAACTATTCTCTCGCGTTACGTTGCTAACGACGTTTGCATTTTTATACTAACGAACCGTCTAGTGGATGTGTGTTGTAAACGCGGGCCCGATTATGCGTTTAATAATCACGTTGCAACGCGATTACTCCTGTCGGTGCCTTTCCGCCGGATCTTCTTCCATTATCATTTGCGCGAGCAGTGCCGTGGACGAGACGGCCCCGCGGCGAATCGTAAACAATGGCACGCGGCCACGGCGACGACAATCATAATCGCGGTGACGATCACTGTCGCCATTGTAATCGCGGCAGACTTAGTTGTTAAATCTGCGACAGATGGATTTGATAGCGTTAAGCAGTGATAAGGAGGAGGCAAGGAAAGATACCATAGAGGTTCGCATATTGACGACCTTGCAGCGCGAGAAGTGCAGTTCCAGTTCTTTTTTTTTTTACAATTTTTGAATTACGACGTCTAATGCGTGTAAAAGAAAATTTTACTCCAAGGTGGTAAAAACGGAGCTGCACCCCTGTTGCTGCCAGGTCCTCGATTGGAATTGAAGGGTAAGGAGTGAGAACGATAAAGAATGGAATTGGGGATGATGGATGGCAATGGGGGTGATTATCATTGTGACGTATGGGCCGCGATCATTGAAACAAGCTCCATCATTCTCTCGTTATGGTTCCAGCGAGTCTCCCCTCTTGTACGAACAATAAAACCTTCACCGTTTCCTACTATCATTTTCTTTCGTCGCGCCCTCCTCTCGCGAAGGTATTCTTTCATAGACTCGGCCGGTTTTTAGAAGCCGGCCACGGGACGTTTCTATGTTCTATCGGATCTACGGGCGACGCGCTCCCCATCGCAAAGGGAGATCTGGATAGAAGGGATCGGGGAGAGAGAGAAGGGGGTAGAAGTTGTCACTTATCTCGGGGACCATGCACCCCGCAGGAGACCTGTTTGTAAAAATGTACCCTAGACGAATGAATTAAGGCTCCCCGTGCATGGTCGTCGGGATAACGATAATGGTAATGAAAGTAACCCTCCCTCTCTGCTCCCGTGCATCTGTGCGAATCGTTTTACAAGGGATGTGTACATGTATACCTCGACTTACACCGTTCACGATGACAATCCTTACGACCTTTCGTCTCAACTCCTTTTTCCACGAACGAATGGTAGAACACTCGTTTTCTTCGCCGTGTCTCTATTTTTTCAGGATACAGAAATAAAATGTACGTGTTGAACATAAAATGTTGATGATGTTACAGTATCTTCCACGATTCTTTATTTAGCGAACACTCCGCCGCACAGTGGGCAGGATTCACTTATTTCACGCCACTTTGGTCTTTTTTTTAAGGTATCGGAATGAAATTGACAACAAAAAATAGGATAAAATTATTCCTTTCCAATGATGTATAATTTAATATTTTTGATAGTTATTTAAACTTCTCTGCTGTACCTCTAATAAGCGATAATGACACTCGACCATGGATTAATGGTGAAACGTATTTATCCCTTCTTACTTTGCATTGTAATTTATCCGCTTTCATTATGAATATTTTTGCTACTTTGTTTTGCATTCAGCGCTCCTTAATTGTGACGAAATTAATCGGTTGAGTTCGCTTTATTATGTACTCAAAATGGGAACGAGGAACGTTTACTAGTACAGCGCTGATAACCCTGGATATTGATAAGAGGGTGATTTTTAATTCGATCGGCGTTCAGTGCCAACAGTCATCCGAGAGATTCCTCGTCGACAAGCGACGAGCCGCGGACCGAATTCACGATTTACCGAGTGTCATCCAAGTGTTTAATTCAACACAAGTCTGTTTTATAAAATATTAGTAGCAGGGTGTACAATCGAGTCGGTTTGTGGACTCCAGTGAACGTGAACGAAAGTAGAGCTGTGAATAATTTCGAATACGAATAGTTTCTTTAAAATACTTCGAATAATTTCGTCGAATAATTCGAATAATTTCGAATACGAATAGTTTCTTCGAATAATCCGAGTATTCGAATACTTTTTATTATTCAAATTTTCGTATATTCAAATACTTCTAATTATTTTAATATTCGAATGCTCTTAATTATTCTAATATTTGAATACTAATATTCTGTTTCTCTAGAATTCGAATATTCAGCTTAGATTATTCGAATATTCGTTACAGCCCTAAACGAAAGCAATCGGGTCGTCGAACTATCTGACTTATAATAGAACGAATTAAAATTTAACATCCAATTTGAGGCTGGTTCGAAGCCAATCAATATCTGATTAAAGATCCAGCAGGTATTAATGATGGATCCGACGAGGTTCTTCACGAAACTCATGAATAGACGGAAGCCTAGCATTCTACGCGAATGGGGTGAGGATCACTTATAATCTTCGCATTAAGTTAAACTTTCATTTCAATTCTAAGAGGACATTCTCATTAAAATATTTTCCGAAAATTGATTTTTTAATTCGTAACGATATAGATGCGGTACAGCATGACAAAAGAAATTATGAACGGATTTCGAAAATCTTGGTGGCATTTTCTTTGCAACTGAATTCACTATCGTATCAACCTTCACTCATAAATTTTAAATGTCATAGTTTTTGTTATTAACATTCCTAAGCGTAAAATTACTCCTTTTGTAGCATGCTCGTGTTGAAACCTGCACCAAACATCGTCACTTTGCTTCCTTTGTCCTCTTAAAGGCTGACACGATAGCGATTGCTATAATACATAAGAATATCTTCGGTTCCTTGATGTGCGACAATCCTACGTCGAGTTATACTGGTCGCCGTCGATCCCCCTTTTTGTAGCAGCAGTCCACTAAGCGCTTTTTTTTTTAAAGGACGAAAAGGAAAAAGATTTTCTTATCCTTGAATAACGAATAAATAAAGGCCCCAAAGTTTCTTTGCTGAAAATTGTATACTTTCCTAAAAAACAAATCCTAAAGAGCGCCTATTTTCTGAGTGATTTTCTGAGAATGTCCCCTTAATAAGGGAAGATCCTATATTAATGCAGAAAAATTGGTGATTCTTTGTGAATTTTTTGTACAAAGACTGTTCGACAAATTAATCTGAAGTTTGGCAGGCTGTTTTATAGTATCTGGAACTATTATTCTGTATTTCCATGCGACGATAAAAAAATATTTTGATTGAGAGCGTTGGAAAAAATCGGGTGATACTGGCGTTGATGGAAAGTACCCTAGGGATTATCAGAAACACAAAAAGGAAAAAAGATTCTTAATCTACACGAATATGGCTATCTATGTTAATAGATGCATTAAGGAAAATAAAAAAATGTTAAAATAGCATCTTCTGAAAGAGATGAATCGAATTCCGTCCAGAAATCGGGAAAAACTTTTTTAAATAAAAAGAGGACCGGTAACAGATGCGACAACAAATCTACTACCACAGGTAGCCACGTTCAAATAGATTAAAAATTTATTTGCATTTTTGGGTTTCAGATAATCCTTAGGGTACTTTCGATTAACGCCAACCTTTTTTCAACGCTCTCAGTCATCACACTGTATCTGCCAAGCTTTTACGTTTACCGTCACAAAAAAATTCAGAACAATAGTTCAAGATACTACAAAACAGCCTGGCAAATTTCAAATTAATTTGCAGAACAGTTTTCATGCAAAAAATTCACAAACACTCACCTATGTTTCGGTCCGTTTGGGCAAGCACCGTCGATATCACGATATCCTTTGCGATACAGCGGAGAAATTCTTGAGATCCCGGAACTCCATATCCCTGGCGAACGGGATGCCGAATGCTGAGACCTTTCCCTTCGACGAAATTTCTGTGACTTACAAAAGCGGCACTAAAATCAAATTGGTGGGTGAAGAGCTATGCTCGTCGCTTCAATACGGTCCTTCTCAAGGGTAATGCTTTATAAAGTGGCTAACAACTTCGCCGGAGCTCGCAATTCGCGCGAGGACATTCCGCGATTCTATTTTCCTAAAAGAATGGCCCCAATGTTCACCCTCCGTCGATTCTTAATTCATACTCTGATTCCTCTTTGATCAAGATACACACCGCTATTAAAGAAGATGCGAGCGTTCCAGGAATATTGGCACAAGCCCGCGCAAAATTATTGGGACGTGCTTGTTACGGCGGGATCGATGGAAGGGTGCAGCAAAGTTTTCGAAATGACCGTGGAGATCGGGGACCCCGTGATGGTCCAAATGCCAACTTACGACGGAGTCCTGAAGGCGGTAAATTCTGATTTCCCCGCGTCTCTGCTCTTCGATATGATCTACTGCTCCTTTTTTTCTTGCTCGTTCAGCTCACGCCGCTGATGCCAGATTTCATCGGAATTATGCAGGACGAGGACGGGATAATTCCGGAGGAAATAATGAAGATTTGCGAAGAAAGATTGCGCGATGGGAAGCCGATGCCAAAGGCGAGTTTAATTGAAGCATCAATTTTCTAAATAAAACTAAATTAAAATCGGAACATCTTTCTTATATCCGAAATTCAAAAGAATGCAAGGAGAAATTCACAAGACTAGTTCTTATTATGATAATATCAAAATCTTTTAATCTCACCAATTTCATTTTTGTACATAGCTACTTTAGGTATTCCAATTATTTATTCGGTGTACAATGATTATATTTCTATACTTTACCACTTGGATCAATTTTAATCAGTGTTACTTTATACTGCCTTTTTTTAGTACAATGAGAAGCTTTGATTCCGCAGATCCTCTATGTAAATCCGACGGGAGCCAATCCCACAGGAACAGTCTTGACAGAGTCTCGAAGGAAGAGGGTGTACGAGTACGCTCAGAAATACGATTTTTTGATCCTCGAGGACGATCCTTATTATTTCCTTAATTTCCTCGACAAAAAGCTCCCGTCGTTCTTCGAGCTGGACACCGACGGTCACGTGATACGTTTGGACTCTTTCAGTAAAATCCTCAGCGCCGGGATGCGCCTGGGCGTAGTCACGGCCCACAAAGAATTTATCAAAAAATTGACAATGCACGTGGAGACGACGACTCTGCACGCCTCGTCTTTGTCGCAGGTAATTTGGCGCAGAAATTAATAATAATTAATTAATATCCCTTTAGTTCAGTGTATGCGGCTGCATAAGAATAAATTTATTCATAAACTTTTACCGCGACGGTGGGGGAGGAGGCAAAGGACCCGGGAACCCCCCAAGAGGAGGCTTTGTAAAAAGAACAGAAATCTGGATTTTATTCTTTATTTTTTGCATTAAAAATATTTCTATCCCATCAACTCGGCTCAAGCAAAGATTAAATCCTCAGTTGCGCCACTGATTCGGTTTATGCAAATGGCCAGGCGTTGATCGGAGCGTTCATTGCTTGCAGATGTTGCTGTACAAATTATTGGACGCGTGGGGCACCGAGAAGATGCAGCAACATATTGATGATATACAAATATTCTATCAGGACAGGCGGGACGTTATGTTGGAGTCGATCCAAAAGCATCTTACGGGTAATTTTCTCCTAGTTTCTTCCGCGATCACCTTGCTCTGCTCTGAATCGGGGGATTAGCAGAAATGATTTTGCGCTTCTAAGATCCTATGGAAATAGAATGATGAAATAATTCAGTAGGTATCAGTGGTGGTCGAAAGAATTTGGAATTCGGATATTTATTTAGTGTTTCATTTATTCATTATTGCAACCTGAATACTAGCAATTTTACAACCCCCTTGCTCAATCCTGGTGATATAAATTTTCAGATATAATTGAAAGAGTCCTCGTAGAAAACACTAAGAGTCAAATTTAAAAAAAAATAATTTTTTAGAGCAAACTTCTCTATGTGCCAATGGTAATATTATAGTATAGAATTTTAATACAATTTCCATGTGTAAATAAGTTAACAATAATGCTAAAAACAACGTAAGACTTGTGTCTTCTACAAATACAATTCTTTTTTTCTTGAATTTTCACTATATTAATGCAAAAAATAGAAAATTCTGTGAAGCATGTGAGTTATTATATACTTAATCAAATTTTGTGAATAATTTAAAAGTTAGGGAAGTTTTCCTCTCTCCTGGAAAATTTTGACACTTCGTGTTTTCTACAAGAACTCTTCAATGAATAATTTTGCCATTATTTTCTCTGTTATTTATGTGAAACGGTACGGTTGCAGGATTGGTAGAGTGGACCGTGCCAAAGGGTGGGATGTTTGTTTGGGTGAAAGTGAATGGGATCGAAGACGTAATGGAATTGGCAAGTGAGAAGTGCATCGCCCAGGGAATATTCCTTATCCCCGGACACGCGTTCAATTATGATCGCTCGAAGCCTGAACAGCATATCAGGCTTTCCTACAGCTACGCGACCCCGGAGCAAATCGATAAGGTCACTCTTTTCTTTTCGTTTTACTTCATTCGTTCCTCGGCTTCGGATCTTACAAAGATATATCAGTTTGAGTTTTAAAGTGATATCTGTTTATTCTAATCTGCTCCAGCACTGTACATCCCTCTTTACAAGAATCGCTTCTTATTTCCAGGCACTCACAATTGTGGCAAAGTTGATACGCGAGGGTCAAGAGAAGGGGACCGGAAAGAAATCATGATTGTCCATTAGTTCGTTAAAATTAAATTGAAATATGAAATAATGGTATATATGTGTAATAATATTTCTTGAAGGATGTCCAGAGAACCTAATACCTATCCTGACATCGCTTAAACTTCGAAATCGTCTTAATTTAGGAGTTACGACAAGTATGTTTATTAGGCTGGGTTCGAAGCTAATTTTCAAACTCTCGAAAGTCCAATCGAAACTTTCTTAGGCTTGGAAACTCTCGAAACTTAAAGTGTTGATTCGGTTCTGTAAGCGGTATATCTTGCTTTAAGAACTGACGTCAACAGAATATTCGCGTAAATCTCAATTGACCATACTTGAACAGAATACAAACAAAGATATACCAGTATATAAATTCCCAAGGCGAGCTGGAACGACTCTTCATTCGTTGATATTATACTTCTTATCTGAGTTCCGAATTCTCGAAACACGAAACTTATCATATATTTATTCAATTTCAACTGGAAACGTTATATGTTAGGAACAGTTTCCCCCACCCTCCTGGCTTTGAGAAAAAAATCTCTTATTTTGCAAAACAGATCTTTATTAAGTTTATACTAAAACAGGGAATATTTTTAAATGTCGGTTTTAAATTTTTAATTAAATCGCCACTATAAAATAAATTAAAAAAAGCAAGGAGAGCATATTTTTCTTTACCATCATCCCAAAGTTGCCGCCCTCCCCCTGGAAAAAAGTCTCCGGACGCCTTCGCTTAGAAATAAATCTTAAAAGTATTTACGACGTCTACAATAAATGCTAGTACACGCAGCTGTACACTATAATACACATAAATATTACAATAGAACCTCTAAATTGTTAATCCATTTAGCTAGCGTGAAACTAACAAAACTACAAATGTAGCATTAGCTAAAGTTTCTGCTATTCAAACCCATCTAGAATCGAATCGATATCGAAACGTCAATTTCTCGACAGCCGATAGGTATCGAACTCGACCTCGAATCAATGATCGATAGAATTTTGAATTTGCAAAATAGAATTTCCAGAGACCAAGATAAATTCAGACACGGAATCCTATTCGACCGACGAGCATCGAATCACACCGATGTCCCAGAATTAACGATATGAAAAATAATGTCATCAAAGACGGAGGCGAGTCCTGGGAAAGGTTAGGTTATCTTCGTTTACACTGATCAGCTGTGCCAAGTACGAATCGAGTAACTGTGATAGTTCGTTAAAAAGTACCGTTTCTCTATGTTTATTTAGCGTTGGATTCGATTTATTTAGATTCGAGTCGTTGTTTACTCGAGAGAGTAGTTAATTAAAATAAGCAGGGAAGTTGTAACTAGTAGTCGCAGAGCGAGTAGTGTCCCGGTGAATAGAAGAAATGAGCGAGGTTCAGGAGAGAGAGAATGACAAAGTGGAACCGAGCGTGGTGCTGGAAGCTGAGGAGATCGGGGAAAACGAGATTGAGAAGCTAAAAGGAGATACTGTGGGAAACACTGTTTACAGTGGTAAATGGATAATCAATACTTTGCTTTCCATATCGAAGGTAAAACCTTTAAGGCCTTTGTTAGGTTTAGATTGAAAGCCATCTAAGTTTGTATCGGATCGCGCTCTCCTTTATTAAATCTCTGATGCGGATTAAAGCGCTTTATTCAATTTTTAGTTAGAACGATAATAACTTGCTCGGATCGAATATTATAGATAGCTAAAGACCCTTTACCAAAGTTCTATCTCAAAGATTATATACTTCGCGAGAAGTCTTATTAATATTCCTGATGTTGATATTTAAAACATCGTTAAGTCCTAAGTAACTTCGACGAGGAGGCGAATTAATGAAGGCGAATCGAATGTTCCGAAGGTTCACGAAGATGGCTGGAATGAGAAACTGGAAACGGACCTATGCACTTTGTGGGACATGACCACGGAAAAGGACATTGTCCAGTTTCTTGTGGATAATGAGTTTTTCAAAATTGCAGAGTTCGCTTTAAACTCGTGCGAAGAGCCCAGATTAATGGTACGATTTGTTTCTACATTATTCCACCTCTTGAATCTGTATATCATTTATATAATAAAAGGTTCGCAAAGTATTCCCCGAGTTCCGTGATTTCCGAGCTTGAAAAATTGGTCGTCCTTAATGTTTTTATTCCATAAACTCCTTTTATTTATTTAATCCCTTGTTTCTTCGTTATTATCTAAGCGAAAATGAACCGATTTAAATAAGCAGTTCGCAGATCCTTTTTAAAGTATTCGGTCGCCTGTATTCTCTCAAATTTTCGATTTCGAAGCTTAACGATAGGAAACATTAATTTTTCTTATAATAGTTTCGAACGTTTCTAAAAAACTTATTAACATTATGTTCCATTCTTTGTATAAGATGTACACTTTGGATCTAGAACTGTTACTCACCGCTAATAATGGTTTTACAGGAAATAATTTTAGGAATACTTGGGAATATGACTTGCGAGCCGATAGTACTTGAATTATTGGGAACGAAGGAAGAGCTTCTGGAAACAATCCTTCGTCACCTTTCCTCCGAAGATACTGCCACGTTGGTGCAAATTCTAAGACTCTTACGATCTGCATTGTGGAATATTCAAAATAACCCTGAGTCAAAGTGGAGAGTTAATTTGAGAAATTCTACTTACTTAAGGGAAGTAGTTCCATTTATTTTGAAGAGCTCCACAAATGGTAAGTACTTCCTTTAATCGCGCACTAGTATTTTGTCCGATATACCAACCATCGAATGAATCGTTACAGAGGAACTTCTAATAGCAACGACAAGTTTTCTGCGCTCTTCCGTAGAAATCGATCTTCCATCTGGGAAAACATTATTGGATGAACTCTTCGAATCGTCCAGTTTTCTACCAGGTATAGAATTGGGATATGCTCTCTATAAAAATGTTATTCGATTGTTCTTTGAAAAATTCATTTTGAAAATTCACAGGCATGCTAGAATCTTTCGAAGAGGTTCTGCCCCAAGATGATGCTCCCTATTCAGCTCCTACTCTGAAATACCTCGAAGACTGGTTGGAATTGTTCTCCAATCTCCGAAAAGGACATCAGATTCATCAGGAGATCGTGCAAGATGATAATCTTGTCCGAACAATAGAAATCCCGCAAAGGATTCTAACGAATTTCATCGAACCGTGGAATCTCTTCCCTCTAGACGAAATTAAAGCTTCCTGTGTTCACAGGTGCGCGGAAATGATCCTCGATTTCCGATGGAAAGGCTTTTTAAGGGCGGACTCTACGGTAGACATAAATGCGACGATACTCAGTATTATTTGCAGCATCAGAACAGGTGAATAACTGTTTAAGTTTCGGGAAATCTTGAGAAATCACTCTCGTTCTTCGAAAAATACATTTACAGAAATCCCATGCGTCGTTTTCAGCGATGAAAGAAGAAGAGGAGGATTCCGAAGAAATCATGGAAGAGTTGTTAAAGTATCTCGAGGGATATTGGGTGGAGATAGCAAAGATTTCTACAGCAGACGAGATTGTAAAGATTTTAAAGACAAACGAAAAGGCAATTACAGATCACGCAATGAATTTGTTGAAGTCGAAAATTCCAGGAGAAAAAGTGAATAGCATAGAAAGTGGATTATCGAGCGAATAGAAGGGAATTCCAAGTAAAATAATAAAGAGGTTACTAAATTAATTAACCGAAGAGATAAATAACACTTCCGGTTTCGCCCGAGGAGACGGCGGAACGAGTTCGAGTTCTTTAATTATTTTCAGGTAATTAAGGATATCTTCTTTACTTTCGCGAGGAAGCACTTTCTTTCACAGTATGTACAAATGTCGCCGCGTTCGGAGAATTGTGCATTTTATCCAAGTTTTATATCGTTTTGTATACGTTTACAATTTACACCCTTCGTTAATATTAAAATATTTTCTACTAATGCAATCAGGAAATGTTAAATTTCCCAGCGGGTTCGCGAATAAGACTACACACATTGTTCTACAATTTTATTGCAATAAAAACTTGAGTATTTTATGTAGTACATTAACAATATACAGTTTATAGGTACAAACGGAAGATCAGTTCTCCCTTTTCTCTATTTCTTCGTCTCTCTCGTTTTAATTCTTTACGCTCCTTAAGTATTACCATCTTACGCATAATCACCTCACGTTAATTTTAATCCTTGCACATCCTCCGTTTCATTTTCTCCATCAACTATATGGAGCCCGTTCTATTTATTCGTCTATAAATCCCCGTATATCTCGTCCTCCGTTACGTGATCATCTAGCGACCTACCTCCCTCTCACTCGCATCCCGAACCTGTTGCGCGTTTTTACGCATTAACTTCTTGTTAATTCCCTTTATTCTTAATCCCATTCTCCGATGTACATCGCCCTCGGCGCAGGAGGGATTGCACTTCTAGTTGGCAATGGAAACCTCCCGTATATATGATTATACGGCGACTCATTTCTACCGTCCGAGTCTGCAACGAATAGAATAGGAAGATGATTATAGTATGTCCCCGCCGTTAGGCAACGGGCAACGAGCCGCTACAGTAGCATTGGCTTTGTTCAAACGTTTAATTAGCTGGGTGACTAACAATCAGGGTTTCAGTCTTATTCCAATTTTAGCAAAAGTAAGTACCAAGTCCGCTTTCAAAGCTTCTCGCATGATACATAATTGGGGGTCGATTCCCCGGTAAATGGCCGTAAATTTGAGAAGACTGGCTGCTGGCGTAGCCGGTGCCAGCGTATGTGGGCGCTTGGGGAGGTCTCGCGTATCCCCTCGACGAGACCTTACTATTCTTCGCCATCTTCACGAAGTTAGGAACACGGGCGCGTAATCCGCAATAGTAAGGATCGTCTGTAAAGGCGATGTAACATTTACTATATAAATGAATTCTATATAATATGAAATTCATCTCCGAACAATGCCTCCCCCGAATTACCGTATTTCTTTTTGTCGTCTCTTCTCTTTTCTTCGTTCATTATCACCGGTTTCCTGGCGTAGTCGTCCTCTATGTCGTCGTAGTCAGGCTGAAATTGCAGAATCGGGGGATTAATCTATGCTCGTGCTTGCTTAGAAGTGGGGGCAAATGAATTGGGAAGGAAGATATCGGCAAGAGAGTTTATAGCGAAATGGAATAAGCACTTTAGGTATGTCATGGCCATAGACATTCTCCCGTGGTGGCAGTTTCGGCGGTCTCTCGCCTCTTCTTTGTCTGCAGCCCGTGGATTGAGCGTAGATCTGCTCCCGGGTTTCTCGATCCTGCGGGAACGGCTCGGATACCCCGATGGAAGACGAGACTCCTGCCACGCTGTAAGGGTCCTCGTCGGGAATCGGTATCCTAGGTCGATTCTTTATGTCCACAGGCCTTTGTAGGGCTAAAACTGATCCATTCGCAACATGAAAACATACTTGCCCTTCGACGGCACGAGAATACAGACTATCTCTATTAGCGAGACTATGTCACGGTGTTCTTTTATAAGCATACAGGGAAATGGAAGGTGGTTACTAATCGGCCACTAAAGGCAGCTACAGATTGCTTGAACACAAACATGGAGGTAACTTAGATTAGGCACAACCTTCCAAATTTCGGATTGCACCGAATAGGAATCTGAACATGAAATACTTTTTCACGCTTCACCGTGAAATTCTTTGTGAAACATCAAATTCGGGGGGAATTTTCTCCGCTGATCCTGAGGGAACCCCCAGAATTCACACCGCTAATAAAACAACACCGTGACGGGATGTACAACGCTTGTTTCTGTACTGCACCTGGCGGCAGCTTGGACTTCAACATGTCCAAACCTACGACATTAACGATCAGTACCCAAACGGGACACTGAAGAATATCCGCCTCGGTTCTCACGAAAACAATAGCGCTCAAGCACTGCATCTCCAGCCTCCGTCTGTCCGGGTAGGCCCGTCGAGTCTCCCGCGAAAGATTCGTTTGAAATTTATTCATGTCAAAGACCTGCGAGCATTAACAGCGGTTCAACTAACAATTACTAAGCAGGAGGGAAATGGAGCCGCGGATGACTCACTTTTCCCGGTTTCTCGTGTTCCAGCGCTCCTTGGGAGTTGCGTGCGATTTCCGCCCCGATCGCGTTGTCCTCCTGACTGGTCGGCTTTATGTAAACGTTATTCTTGCACAACCTCTTGATCAGTATGTTCCCCTGCTCGTCCATCTTGATCTTCACGCCCTGGTTTATGTGCTTCTTGGCCTCCTCCGTCTTCGCGTCTCTCATCGGGTTCTCGAAGCCGCACAGCCCTATCCTGCGCGTCCCGAACAATGGAAACTATTAGTTCTCTTTCTCGGAAGAGATTGCATTACACTCGTCTCACCTGAAACCATCGAACCCATCGTTGGAGCCGTTGATGGTGAGGACCGGCGCCCTAGCGTAAGCTTTCGCCACCCTACGATTCCTCTCGAAAACGATCACCTTGGCCCAGATCTCGTCGTCTATCTGATTCCATTTGTCCAATACCTCCTGGATGTGATCCTGAAAGGTACGTTATCAATGTTAACCACTTCCCACACCACGAACGGTACCTCGATACGTTTCAGTACAGGGAGGATAAAATTAACCATTCGTGGTCTTTGCCAATATTTCTGCAAATTTTTAGACCTTAATAATAATGTTTAAAAATTTGGTGAATTTTAATAAAAAAAAAAATTGCTTCTATCCACAACTATTTTATCAAATACAAATTTTAAAATATCAAAATTTACATTTCTAAAGGAAGACTATGAATATACATAAACTCAAAAATGACGCTGGGGTGAACCCCATGTGACCAATTTATTTTTGGCAAAATAATTGCCAAATCGGGAATTGCTCGTTAAACCCGTTTCTTAAAGAAATCTTCAGCCTTGCTAATGGAAGCGTTGGCAATTTCCACTCACCTTGTACAATTTATCGATATTGTACCACACGTCCTCTTCGTCCTGGTCCTCGTACTGGGATTCGACAAGGTTGTCCCTCGATCGAGACAGGATCTTCCGCCTCGATACCATTGTTCGCCGGAACACGCTCGATCTAGAATCTAGGCCAACCAAGTACTCTTACTCCTCCGACATTTTCGTTTCCTTTCCATGTTTAAAGTTACATATCACGCTATCAGTATAAGCCAGTGGCGGGGGTGGTCCACCCTCTTCCACAAAAAAGATTATTATTTTATTCGAACAGTATATTTTCTTCTGTTTCTTCAAACTTTATTTTTGTAATAAAATTTTATTTTCCTTAAATCCGCCACAGGGTATAGCGCAATATACCCGACAAAACTTTGCTGCCAACGTTTGCCTCGTACGAGTAACTGTCAAATTGACGATTACAAAATTTATTCGGTAGAAACAATTCGGAAATGTCATATCGACGTGCGTTACAAAAAGTAGCACGTTTCAATTTTCTTACGAAAAACAGCATGTTTCTCTTTGTTATTACGAAAACTATCACGTTTCGGTTTTCACTGCGGAAACTAGAATGTTTGAGAGGTGTGCCACGAAAAGTAGCACGTTTCCTTTGTAGCAACGAAAAGCAGCACGTTTGGATAGTTTTCTACGAAACATCGGGTGTGGAAACTTAAATACCAACGCGATTTTTATTTAGTACTAGATCGATAATTTATTAAACAGTAAAATACCGTACTTAAATTATGTAGATTAAAATTTTCATATGTGTTTCCTTTTGGAGATTAAATGGAGTTATTATTTATTAAACAATATTTTCAAAAGTTAAATTCTTCGGTGCAAAATTCACTTCAACAATTTTAACTAACCGCGCGCCGAAACGTGATAGTTCCTGTTTAATTCAAAATGTACTATTCTTCGTGGCGAACCAGGATAATGTGCTAGTTTTCGCCGCAAAGTACGCAATGTGCTATTAGTTTTCGCGGAGGAAGACCAAACGTGATTTTCATAATCACCTAGGTAATGAATTTTATTGAATTTATATTAAATGAAATTGCTTTAATTAAATTCTTCTTAAAAATATCTTTATCCTTTTAACGACTCCCGCCAAGATTAAATCCACAGGGCGCCACTGGTTTCCTGTCTATGTTTGCAACATGGATGATTAACGAGGTTAGGGCAGAGACACGCAACCCTTTTCGCCGAAATTGTTTTTGTCCAAGTAAGTAACTGATCCGCCCGAAACGCATCCTCGGCGGCTCAACCAGTGATAATTGTAGCCGTTACTTCGAAAGTCGGTCGTAATTGATGACGAATGAGGCCACGGCGGAGATTTGTCTCCCTTCGATCGAAAGTTACCGGCCGTCGCGTAATAATTCGATTTTTATGGTAAACGCAAACTGCCGGGTACTTTCACCGCGCCGGCGGCTTCCACGATGCGGTAAGCGTGAGCGCTGTGAATTCTGCGCGACCAATTATTAAGTGAACACCATTAGGAGCGGCAAGTGCGGAGATGATATTGAGAAGGAAAGGAAGAGTCATTGTCGAAAGAGGCAGCGACTCATCCTCCCCGGAGGGATCCTTCACTTTCGGTTTGCTCTGATTCATCGAAATTCGGGAAAGCAACATGTTACCAGGATTTAGTCATGTGTGAAAGTGGTCCCAACTATCGATAATTTCTTCGTTAAATATCGATACGAAGATCGTATGAATTTATTAATTAAAAAATAAGCTACATATATTCAAGAGAACATTATTTTGGATTGAAAAGAATTTTCTAAGATACATTTTTTTATACATATACAGTATTAAGAAATTATTAGGAATTATTAATTATTAAGAAATAATAAAAAGGGAAACAAGTACTTTACTTTTCAAATCATATTTGTAAAGGAAACTAGAATTTATATTTTAATAAGAAACATATCATGGGAATAATTCGAAAATTATTAGCTATACTTGAATTGGCTTGAACGAAAGGAGGCGCAGTAAAAATTATCGATATTTTTACCAGAATTATCGATACCTGTAATTATTAGTGTTTGATATATCGATGATAAATATTGATAGATATATCAACAGGCAAATATCGATATATACAGTTATCGATAGATATCGCGCATCGCTACCGGGATTACAGCACAGTTCGCTGGTAACACGTGAGATCGAGTCGGCCGTACGTGTACGCAGGCACGTAGGAGGAAGAATCCGTACGTGAAACGTGAAATACTGTGCGGAGGCACCGTGTCTCGTTTGGTTTAATCTTTACAGAATTCTTGACGAGGAGAGACCTCGGTCACAGGAAAAGAGGAAGCATGACGACGCGGCATGTCTCCCGAGTGGCAGCAGTGAAGCAGCTTTCGGCATAAACTTCAGAATTAATTCCAGGATCGCCTGATGATCAGATCGACGCTGGGTAGAAAGAAGATACCGCAGTGACTACGTAACGAAAATATATATTCTGTCGTCTTCGCGAGTGACTATTAACTCCGTCAAGCTTTCTCTTCCGGGCGAAACACAAAAAATCGTAGGTGCTGAAAGGAGAATATTTTTTAGCCACCAAATATAAAGAGGAAATTCCTTGAGAAATATAGCAAGTGGACCCAGCGAATATTTTTCGACGTCGTTTCAACTTGAGCTTCTCGAATTTCTCAGATCGAAGTCGTAGCGAAATCCCTGGAATCCTCGCCGGGGACTGTCGCGTATCGTACGTTTGTCGTTTGGAGGAGCGTCCCGTGTCTCCTTGGAATATCGCGTGGAGGGGAACGGACGGGCGGCGCGAGCGGGTCCGTTGTTAAAAATTTTCTAAACGTCTTGCGGCTGGTGAAGGGGGCAGTTGGTACGGCTCTGCCGGCGCTCAGCCTTCGCATTCTTCGGAGAGAAGTGAAAGCCAGGAGTTTCAGGGAAATTCTATGCGGAATCGAATCCCTTTTTCCATGGTGCCCGCCACGGGCACACTACACATACCTAGCTTCCCTTCGAGCCACCGAAATGTCCCAACTCCCACGAAGCCAATAATCGACATGCACTAATAGTCGCACAAAGCCTCGCAATCTTCGCCTCCATCTTGCAACTGTTAATCCGAAGAATTGCATCGAAATTATCTGCTACCTCGAACTTTTTTGCGAAATCGAGTTAGTAGCAATAACGTATTACAATAGGCTGTACTAATCATACAAAATAGGACAAATTATTTTTCTTCAATGTGAGCTAATCCGTTTTTATTCTTAATGCATAATATACAGGGTGGTTAACTTAATTCGCGGTGCTAGCAATAACCGGAAGCGATCTTTTCTCCAAAAGTCAGCCGCCACTGTGCAATAGAAATCTTTTGAAGGTAAATTATGCGTAGCAATTTGAAGGAAGTGAATTTTGAAAAGGATGATGCTCTGGAATCAATTGGAATCTCTTCTGAAGAGTGGTGTTAGTGAAGCAATCATAACTCCCATATATATTATTAAAAAATACTAACAAAAAATCTGCAACTTCTTAAAAGATACCTAAAAACATGGTTGAAATTTCAGACGAATAGAATCGCTAGTTTGTTAAAAAAAAATTCCCAAATTCTACTACGTTATTAGCTGATAAAATAGGATTCCATTTTTAAACAGATCGTTAACGAGGATTGTAATTTAACCGTGCCAGTCATATACCACTACTATTAATAAAATTCCTATGGTAGTGTAGCGTATAGGGGGACACGGTATATAGAACACGACCAACATACCCGCGCGGAGAGTATTTATAAATTCACGCGGCGCCGCGGCCAAGATACGCCGCTCGGGCGTGCAGCCGCGCGGCGTATCTCGGGGCTTGCGTGTCGACTCGCGAGAGATTTCGAGCATTTTTAGAATGTATCGACCGGTGTCGGTTTTTCCGCGCCGCTCGGAGATACGAGCGCCCGGTGCCGCGAACCGCGCACGGATCGAACGCGAATGCTCGCGGACGCGCGTCCCGTGAGCCGAGTACGCGCGACACCCGAGCCGCCCGCGTCCAGCACGAATGATCGGTTGCCTGAAAATTCGAGCTATGCAAATCTCGTCGTGGCTCGGTCACTTTCGTTCAAGGGACTTGAATGGGAAGGTCCCAGAAATATCAGATGAAAAAATTGAAGTGAATTAGTAGAATTGTCAGAGTAGGTAGATTTGAAGCATTGAGAACAAAAACGGACCAGCCTATATTTTTTGCGAAATTGAGTTAGTAGCGTAGTGGAATTTAGCTAATGGCCCACCCCCTGGGGCAGGAAAAAAGTAATAAGTTAATCGTTCGTTTAAAATTAAATTGATTTATCTTCGTATATAGGTAAAGCAGAAAGCATCGATTTGTTTATGGGTTTGTCTGTCGCATAAGAACTTTCGAACGGTAAATTCTGGGATCGTGAAATGTTTTTCGGCTCATTATGCCTGACTAATCCAAATGAATGTGACCAGTTTCACAAAAAAAAAAAATAGAATTTTTTTTATAAAAATCAGAATCTAAATTTCGGGTGTAACCGAGTGGCCAAAGTAGTTACAAAATAAAAATAAATTAAATTTTGAAATAATTCCGCGTTCCACGGCTCCGGTTATATTGACTCCTAAATTACGTACATAAATTCAAAATTCGGTGACACCATTTATTGCCCCTCCCTGAATTAAATCCTGGCTACGCCCCTGATTAGTAGCAATAATGTATTCCAATAGGCTGTACTAATCATATGAAATAGGAAAGATTAATTTTTTTGCAATGTGGGTTAGACCGTTTTTGTTCTCAATGCCTCGTTTGATAAACATGTAAGTACTTAATACCGCGACACCGCTTGCGCGGGTTGCCCTGCATTGAGGTCTCCAGTCGCTACCGAGACCCGTGGTATAATATTTTTAGAAGCCCGTGAAAATCAGGATTAATGTTTATCGGTTGGTTTCGCTGTGCTGCGCGAGAATGTAGAAGCGTTACGAATGCTTTTGTATTAGATGAATGTTATTTAGGAACGTGGAAATGCAGGTCAATTTGAGGGGGAGTATTCTCGATCGTTTCAACGATTCGTGAAACAAATAGAAAGCGGAAATAAAGAATATTATTTAGAGCAGCGAGGGTATAATTGTTAATGGAAAGAAGAAGAGCGCATCAAGGCTTTGCATAAGTATTAAATATCCGGGAGCTTTATGGTATGCTTCTTAATGCTACTCTAGAGTAATATTTTCATTGAAACGAAGGGGAATGTTGATGAATATAGAGTAGATCTTATATAGAGCCTTTTATCGTACATTTTTACAAATTGTAAAAGAAAAACTAAATGTTGGTTGTAGGCGAAATTACTACGATAAAAGTGGAAATTTTGAAAATTCGATTTTAATGTTACGAGCCTCTCAAACCTAAGGGCATCCATTTCTTTTTTTTTTATATTAAACACGCAAGGCGATATAATGAGAACTATAATCCAAAAATTAGTTCCGGAAAAATATTCCAGAAATATTTATGAGCTTTGAGCCATCTCGAATTTTGAGAACAACTAATTTGTTCTCCTATAACGAAATTTCGATTATCCCACAAGATATTTTATCATTGCTATTACTGCTATCGGCACTATTAACGATATTATTGTTACTATTACGAAAATGTGCCTTCGATACCAGCGTACTTTCACTTTCATTTATGGCCGAATAATCTAAAAGCTCCGAGCGCCGACTATTTATAAATCACGCCTATCGAAATATTATATTCATCACGGATCTAAGAACCGCACTATCGCGTAACCTTTTCCCGGACTCATTAGTTCCCTGCACATTTGACATTTCCGAATTCTTAAACCGCTGACGCAACACCGGCAAAAGTATTACTCGCTAAATTTCTACTAAATTGCAATCCATTCCTTCCCATCTTCGCGAGATATTATTAATGAAAGAAGAAAAGAAGTTTCAAAGGAATTCCTCGCTCGGCACCGATATCCGCGTATGAACCAACTAATCCCATATGTTATACAATTCGCATCGCAACTGTGTCGGGATCTCGCGACATTCACCGAATTCGAATTTATTAAATTACAGTTGCACACGATTAGAATTAATTCTGCTCCTCGAAATGGCCAGCCACGGCACAGGTTTACGCTTGAGATTCTAATTTTTATAGTTCGAACCACGATGGAGCAAAGATACCCATTTGCGCGACTGGCATTCAAATCGCCGAGACGAGAGCGCACAACAATGGGCCTGGATGCTTCGCCTATAAGCTATCTTAAAGTTAAACGTTCCACGGGAGGATCCGGCGATAAACGTGTCGCTTCGCATTCCTTTTAATCGGCATACCTCAGTTTGGCAAACGAAACTTCTCCAAATGCCTTTCAATATGGTTCGCAAACGTCAAAGGCACTCGCGTCTTCTCCGTTACCCATAATTCACTTCCTGAAACCGTCGGAATCACCAGCGCTGCCCGTCGACGTCACCTTAATCGAATTAACTAAGAGAAACGATAGATACTGTCCCGACGGGAACGAAAACCGCCCGACCGACCAATAAACTCGCGGAGATGTTTCCAAGTTTTTTAATATGGCGCAGCTTTGAAAGAGCCTTGCCCACTGGAGAGTGAGAACCCAGCCGCCATCTTGGTGAACGCATGCGCCGTCCTCGAGAGGAGTCGAGGACGAACGCCGCGCGTGCGCGATGACTCGCCACCTCGTGGACTTCTCCGGGCTCTGTGGCGAGTCTGACGTCAGAACTGGGACAGTGCGAGCGACAGACTCGAGAATCGCCGAGTGCGAACAACTTATAGTCAGTTCCACACTCGCTCATTTCTCTCAGATGGATTCTTAACCGATTGCAATCTCCCTTTTGCCGCGATTCCAATGCGAAAAAGAAAGAGTACGCTGCCCCAAGTATTTGCTTCTCGTTCTAACTTCTTATCGGAAGATATAGAGGCTATTGTAGCGGCTTGACGAAGGTGAACGAAACATGGAGCCATGTTTAATGAACCAACGAATAGTAGACGTTTAAATTTTTATTTTATTAAGAAACGCATGAAAGTAATTAAGCAACAAGGGCGCTAGCTGTCGAGCTTTCGTATTTCCAATTCGCTGGGAGGGTTCCCTTCGACTTGTAATATCGGGCAAGCCGATGGATTCTGGATTCTACGAGAATCAGCCTGAACTTGCTGTCTTTGTCCTTGCGATTCCTCTCCAAGTGCTTCCTAATGGCCACCGCCTTCTTGATCAGGTAGTAGAGGTCCTCCGGTAGATCCGGCGCGAGGCCCATGCTCTTCACGATCCTCAGAATCTTGTTTCCAGTGCGGAAACGCACTTGGGCCACTCCGTGAGAATCTCGGAGGATCACACCTGGAAATTTTTATCGAGCGTTACTTTCTTCCGAGGAGTCGTTGATTTTAGCAACGAAAAGACGGAATAGGTGGAATAACGAGAGAGGTAACGATAGTTTATCGAATCCTAATTAACTAGCTCGAACGAAAGTTCGCGTCGTTCGAATAGTATGAAAAATTTACCAATCTGAGACGGCGTGTGGCCCTTCTTTGCTAACTTGAAAATCAAGTCTTTACAATCCTCCGGAGTCAACTTTAGCCATGTTGGGACACTGCGTCTGTACGGCAATGCTGACTGGGATATACCCTTTCTATAACATTACAAATATTTATGATTAAATGTTCCACTTTCGTTGTACTACGAATCACTCATCACCCGAGTTAGTTCAGTAACGCCCTCAAATCTGCTACAAGTACATACGTTGAGGTTATGTACAGCGATAAATAAAAAACATAGGATGTTCTTTGAAGAGGGTAAATTTCGTAAGTTTTACATTAAAAGCTGTTCGAAATCGAATCGAACGCGTCTGAAAATATGCTGAAGCGAGCAAATGCAATTAAATTATGAATTTGAGTGAGAAACACATGGTCGTCAACAAGAGGTGACTTCGGCAATTTTTTGCGCCACGTATCCAGAAACTTCTGTCGCAATAATAACGAGGAATTACAAGGCACGTCGATAGACAAGCTTGGAAAATTCTTCGCGAGGATAAATTATATTGAAATTTAATTTACTTTACCCTGGTGCGTGCATTCGACCCATCTTTCCGTAGTTTCTTTCCACAAAAGACAGCAGCGCTCTTTCAGCCTAGCCAGCAAGCAGAGGTACCATCCGTTTAAAATTCACGCGGGAAAACGAGTATCAGGCGAGGAAGTATTAAACACCAGTGTGAGGAAAATACTTCACCACTTGGGAATTAACTAACTGGAAAACTAAACTGCTTTCGATCCATTTAAACCGCGTCTGCCGCGAATTATTATTAGAAAGTACATCCTTTCATTAATTCTTCACACGACAGTTAATATCGTGTTATAAAACGACATACCAAACATTATGTAAACTATAATCGTACCACAGTACGAGATAAAGAATAACCGAACGGTGTATATTAAGAACTTAGATTAAGAAGTGGAAGCAATCGCTATCGCGTTTTTCATAAAAGGAAACTTAACCTCCCGAAGAGAGTTCGTAAAACGCAAAAGTCAAACTCACTGCTCTCTTGGCGCTTCCGGCGGATGCCTACCGAACGTTCAAGCGACCATCTATAGAGTCCGTGGCTTCTAAACCCAAGAAATTTTCTACTGGAATATTGCGCGCAAGGAAATATTCTCCAGAACGAATTATTATTTATTTCGCGCGAGTGGCTACAGAATTTACGCGTTTCGGGGCGATCGGCGGGGCAGCTAGAAAATATCGCAACGTCGCGAACGGCGTCGGCAGCCAAAATGTCGGCAGTTTCTCAACTTTAAGCGTACCCTCTGTCAACATTTGTGAATCTCCATCGAAGTCAACATCGAGTCGGACTATAATTGAATCGTTGATGATGTATGATCGATATCAGGTCTCCTTGATACAGTGATAAATCGGAATCCTCGGAATTTCGAAGGTAAATCGTCGTTTTCTAGGTTCATCCTCGATACTGCTATGTAGATCCTTGTCCTTTTCTTTCCGTGCATTTTCGTCAAGAATGCTGGCGTGTTGTTGCAAGGGATATCTCAATGGTTCCAGGAGGATGATCACTTAGATGAAATATATCCCAGGCGTACTGCTTAGAGAGTAAAATTCCCGATTCTACCAGATTTTTCGAGCAAAACAGATTTATATACTGTGTTAATGTGGTTATATACAGTGACTCACAAAGTATTTCAATGAGTTTTGAGTATATAATTAAATTCGGTATCTAAAATTTCTTAATGGCTGTAACATCCGAACAGTGAATGTAATTAGTGATTTTCAATGTATCTCGGTGCGTAATGAATTCGTCTCAGCTTTAATTTTAACACGCTCGTATAAATTTACAGTAATTTAATTATAACGTATGAATTTTATTTTACGGTATTGTTACAACTTCGCGTGTACTTCCCTTCACTTTTATTTACCTAAATTATATGGATACATCGGTTTCGATATTCGTTAAGTTTCCGTTCGATAAATTTTTACATCGTCGCGTCGGTGATTATTTTTTTCTTTTTCTTTTAAGATCAATGCATTCTGGGTAATGCGTAAACATGATTTAATTACGATACTTATTTTGTAGCTTTATTAATAAGGCGTATAATAGGTTACATTTTAGTTAGTATTATTTGGACAATAATTGTAAAGTTAATGGCATAAAGGAATGAATTTCGCGTAGATACGTGGGCATAAAAGTTAAATATTAATGAGAATATTAATCGACATTGGTTTTTAACGATCTTTCACTTTTTTAATTGCATACAGGACATGTGACAAGGCGGGTATGATTTTACAGAGAAGTTAAAATGTCTAGCGACAACGATCAGATTCCCCAGTCCGGGAAGCGGAAAAAACTTGTCATACATGATAGCGAGGATAGCGATGAATCTGTTGTGCAATCTCGTAGAAGAAAAAAGACTTATGTATGTACACACGTTGCACAGTAGCTTAAGATAATGAAGCTGTTAATTTTTTATCTGTAAAGTAAATATATGTTTCGTCAGATTCTGTTCACATTTGTGCAATGTGTAATTTCGCATTTGCAGAGAGTTATTAGCGAAGCTGAATCTAGTGACGAAGACAGCGATGTCCAGAGACCTATTGTCCGCAGGCAAAACCATGTAAGCCGACGATCGAAGCGTCGAATAATTATTATACGTAATATATTGTAAATATCCCATTGTCTATTTCAGAGAGTTATTACAGAGGAAGAGACGAGATACGAAGCCGGCAGTTCGTGCTCAAATAGATATCAATGTGGTTAGTTTTAACAATCGTTAGAAATTCATTTGAAAAGTAATCCAGTCATTGAAATATGCGAAGTAATAGAAGATTATCAATGGCACAAAATTAACAAGCATAAATCCTCTTTGACTTAAATGAACAGAATTTTTTTCAGGAGAGAGTAGCCAGAGTCCAGAATGGCAATCTGATTGGACCAGCTCGTCAGGGTCAGAGATGAAGTCTCCGGTGAAACGAAAGCTTCTCGGCAAGTCGAGAGCCAAAAACCCTGCAAAAATTGTATCGGATACGTCGGATACGGACAATAGCGATGACCAGTTGGAAAAGTGTCCGATATGCTTACTACCTTTCAGGCGGCAACAGCTTGGCACTCCATCTTCCTGCGAACATTGCTTTTGTTTAGAATGTCTAATTGAATGGAGTAAAAATATAAATACTTGTCCAGTGGATCGTCAGATGTTCACAACCATCCACGTTAGAGACGAACTTGGCGGTCAGGTACGTCCTTCTGAAATTAACATTCAATTGTTCGTTGTAATTAACGGAATTAGAATGATCTTTTTTTTCTTTTTTTGGTGTAGATCATAAGAAACGTTGCGGTCGAAGTGACTCCACGCGTGGAAGATGAGCTGGAGGATCCTACGTTTTGCGAAGTATGCCATCAAAGCGACAGAGAAGATCGCATGCTACTCTGCGATGGCTGCGACTGTGGCTATCATCTGGAGTGCTTGACTCCTCCGATGAACGAAGTGCCCATGGAAGAGTGGTTTTGCCCAGAGTGTTCACAGAACAGCCAAGATGATGCAGAAGCTGTAAGATTCTTATTATCCCGACTAAAAGACCATTTTTAATTCATTTGGGTTACTTTTGGGAACGTAATTATTTTCAATTTTAAATCTAAGTTGTCCCCTTTGAAATACGTGAACCTGAGAACAGTTTAAGCGTTCCGAGGCCCTTACATCTTTATTTGAATTTTATTATTCTTTTAAATAGGTGGAAATTGATTTGGACGAAATCTCAGATTTAATGGAAGAGGCCCGTAGACTTGGCGTCTCTTATGGCAGGACACGTACAGGCCAGGCTGAGAATGCTCAGCCAAGGATCGTACCTCGCACCAGACACACAGAGCGTGTCAGAGCTACTATTCGCAGGTACTGGTGAAACAGAGAATACAGTTTGGAGACGAAATAACGAAAAGAATACAGATTTGAATGAAATAAAATATAAGACTGAATAAAATAGGATTACATTAGTAATACGAATTTTATTGTACACACTTTTGTATATTATCTATGTACAATACAAAATTATTTGTGTTCACAGAAGAAATAGAGTTTATGACAATACACAACCAACCCGACATCTAACACTCGATCCAAACCAACCTTCTACTTCTTCTGGTTTGGAGTCGTTCGGTGACAACAGTCGAAGTCGTTCCCCGAGCAATGCTTCTAATTCTTTGGACCCTGAAGATTGGAACTGTTCAGATAGAAATTTTAGAAATTCTCGGAGGTCTCGAAGATTTAGAAGCAGCTCGAGCGAAACCAGCGACGAGAGTATTTCCACGAAACCTAGACAAAGGACAAGTGATAAAAGTAATTCCAAAAGCTCTGATAATAGTAAATCTAAAAGCAATTCTAGAAAAAGGGGAAGCACTTTGAGGAAAAGTAGTACTAGCAAAAAATCTGCAAGTAGTTCGAGAAAGACCGCGACTAGAAATCGATCAAGGAAGTCTGGGCGATCCAGAAATATATCTAGCGGGGGCACGTTGTTAAGAGAAGTGAGAATTACAGAATGTAACCAGGACGGAGAGGAGGAGGAGATCGTGACGTTTGTGAAGGTTGCTTCGATTGGGTCAAGAAGAAAGACAAAAAGAAGAAAGGTATTCTAATCTTTTATTATCAATATTCCACGAAGTAAAGATTGCAAATAATTGATCGTATTTACTTTCAATTTAAATGAGTAGAAATACTGTCTTTTACAGAGGAGAAAGCGGAGGCGACAAGCTAGAACTGTGTCTAGCGTCTTAGCCAGCTCGAAGCAGAGGCTTGCGGTCTCTTTAGGAATTTGTAAGCCAGTTAAAAGTGTTCCAGCTTTACTGCCTAGCGTTAGGAATCGTACAGTTCTATCAGAAAGATCTGCGTTGAACACTGCCCGATTTAATGCTGGAATCACACGGCTTAGTCTTCTTGGAAATGGTCTCGATTTGAGCTACAGTCCTCCAGGGTATGTACAGTATTCTGTTCTTAATTCTACGATTACGCAAGGAAATTCTAATCCCGTATTTACAAATATGTCATCTACAGATCCGACACGGAGGAGTATCATGGAACCGTTGGTCCCACTATAACCATCCACAGGCGTTCTGTACTTTCTTCTCGGAGGCACCTTCGCATAAAAAACATTGCCAATCCACAGCAGCCTCAAATCGATCTTTTGAGCAGCATAATAAATAATCAGGAAATTTGGCATTCGAAGAATAACGAT
This sequence comes from Andrena flavipes, assembly GCA_963971345.1. NCBI lineage: Eukaryota > Metazoa > Arthropoda > Insecta > Hymenoptera > Andrenidae > Andrena > Andrena flavipes. The sequence goes on from OZ020481.1 coordinate 8,778,411, forward strand.
GTGACCTTAAGAGCTGATGGTCTTCTCTTAACTGAGAAGCGAGACAGTGTTGACCATGTAAAGAAGGAAAAAGTAGAAGAGAAGAAGTCGTCCGAGACGGAGGAGACGGGTTCTCCTGTCGAAGATAGAGTGTCTGCGACCAATGTACCACTGGAAGTGTCCGGAATCAATCCAGAATTGATTACGCAAGCTCCGATGTATAACAATCCTTGCGGAGGGGGGAATAGGGGTAACTTCCGGGGTGGTTATAGGGATAATACAAGGCACAGTCATGGAGGGCAGAATTATGGGAGAGATTCTTTACCTGGAGGTGGAAGGCACAGTTACGGAGGAAGCGGAGGTAATTTCGGAAGAGACTTCGGACCGCCTGCATTTTACAATCCTAATTTTGAACACTGCGGCCCCCCGATGTTCGGCGGGAATCCACCGTTTAGAAATCGGAATCCTCAACATTTTAGAAATGAAAGGTACCAACCGTAATTTCGAATAAAACGTTTTCAGTTGTTCTTTTTCCTCAATTACATTTACCAAATCCTAATTATGTTTAAATTCGCAGGTTCCGTTTCATGCCTCCAGGAAGGCCTCCGTTTAATTTCGGCGAAGGTTTCGACCACCATTCGTTCCCCGAAAGGTTTAATCGCCCTAGATCTCCGCAACCCCCCGTCGAACGACCGCAGAATAGTATGCCAGCAAATTTACCAGAAGACACTCCAGGAACTCAGGCCGCGGAGCAACAGCCACAGGATGCCGAGAATCCTACCGTCAGGCAGGAAGAGGACTGTGACATTTATTGCGACATCGAGACGAAGTCCGATGGAGAGCTACAGGACCAGCAGAATGGTTCGATGGCGCTATTACCGCCCCCAGAACCACCCTCGGGGCTCTTAGATTTCGAAGAAAATTCTAGGAGTGATAAGGACAGTGATCAAGAATTAGTTATCGACGATAGCCAGAAGGATGACACTCCGAAGAACGATAAGTATGATCCTTTTTCTGTGGACAGTGACAGTGACACTGAGGTAAAAAAGAACGATGTGGCCGAGGAGGAGGAGGAGGAAGAAGAAAAGAAGGAAGAAGAGACTGTAGAGAGCGTAACACCGCCCGAGCCTCTGGATACGTCGGTCCGTTTGTCAGCCTACGAAGATGAAGATGAAGAGGATTCCCAATCCGACTGCCCGAATTTCTCCATCTATTCTTCCCAGACGATGGACGTGGCGAGGCACACTGAACAGCAATTGTCACAACAAATAGGCCCTCTTGAGCCACCTCCTCTTCCACCTTTGATCCCAGACGACGACGACGTCATCGTCGGCGATGTTCAAGCTTGCGACCTTGCCGACATTCCAGAGCCGTCAGATCCGTACGTGGAATCTTTGAGGAAAGAGAGGCAGACTTTGAGTAAAATTCCACCGAAGAAAATTTCTCACGACAGCAGGGGGAAGATCACTTTTAAGATAGGAACTAAATTGAAGATTAATAACAGATTGCTAGGACTGCAAGAAGAGGAAAAGGAGAGCGAGGAAGAGAAGAAGAAGGATGCTGAGGTGGGTAGTGGGCTATTCTAATGACTTATGAATCACGTTATCTTATTTCGAACCGATACTTGACTTGTTATTCTGAAAGTGTGTATAAAAGGTAATAATGATTTTTCCAGCCAGCAAAGGAAGAAGAAACGTCTATCGATCGCGAAGAGGAGCGGAAGAAAATCGCTAAGAGTAAATTTGAGGAAGAAGCTCAATCGGAAGAAGATAAAGTGGAGATCGTAGAAGAGACGTTGATAGCTGCGAATACTGTAGATCTTACAGAAGAAGGGGACGCGAACGAGGAGGAAAAGGAAAAGGAGTCTGATGATGTCTTTATGGTCGATGTAACTGAGAGCAATTCTAACGCAGCCGTTTCTGCGGAATTAACTGAATTATCTCCTAGAAAATTGGATAATGATTTCAGTATTGAATGTCTGTCGGATGCATCGTCGGAAGAAGGCAGTGATATATTCCCTTCGCTTCCCAAAATGTCGAAGGCGGACGTTGAGGAAGACAGTTCAAAGGAGGCATTGAAAATCGTGGAGGAACCTAGCGAGGTAAAGACGAAGGGTTTCGACGACGCAGAGAGTGAGAAAGACGAGAGGGAGCAGCTTCGAATCGGTGATGCGGACGAGGAAGAAGATGACGATGAAGAGGAGGACGAGGACGAGGAGGAAGAAGACGACGTCGAAAACGAAGAAAATGAAAGATTTCCTATCGAGAAGGAGACGGTGGAGAAGAAGGATGTAGTCGAGGAATCCGTTGATCGAAACAATTGGGAATCCGACGGAGCCTACACTCCTTGCAAGGACGAGCTTCCCTTGAAAGAATCGAAATCCTATTCCGAGCTGCTGCCATCCATTGAAAGTGGCTTAGAGCCGATTACCCCGACAAAAGATAAAGCTGATGATCTAGACAGCTGCAGAACTCCGGTGGATTACAATGTCCTGGGCACCGAAGCTATTTCAGAGACAGATGAAGCGATGAACTTCGAGGACGAGCTAACTTTATTGACGTTGCGAAGGGAGAAGGAAATGGAAGACGGGGAGATCATTGAAGAGAAGAGCATGAAGGAGAGCGAGAAGGCTGATAAGGACAAAGAGGAGGAGAGGAGACGTAGGAAAAAGGAGAAGAAAGAGAAGAACAAGGAGACGGAGAAGAATAAAGAGAACATTGCTTCGGAGAACCAAGTGGCATGGAAGAAACTATCGAAGAGCACAAAGGAGAGATCATACAGAGACAAGGAGAAGAGGTCGAAATCCAAGGAGAAGCTGAAGAAAAGGAAGGAAATAATGAAGAAGAAGGAGAAAAGGAAAGAGTTGCCTAGGTATGACGTTAGAAAAATAGTCGCCGAAAGACCTTCGAGACCTAGAAAGGACGAATACGGAAGGGACATTCGTGAAAAATCGAGGCAAAGAAGTAGGTCCAGAAGCTGCAGTTCGAAAGAATCTAGATCATACTCGAAAGTTCGATCCAGAAGTAGGTCCAGAACCAGGATTCAAAGATCTTGGTCTAGAGATCGTAGATCCTACTCGAAATCTCTATCAAGAAGGCGATCCCTTTCTCGGGGTAGACGTAAGTCACCGAAAAGAAGATCCTCTTCGAGGAAAGGATCAGTCTCTAGAAGAAGATCGGGGTCCGTTTCACGGAAAAGAAGTTCTCTGTCGAGAAGGCGATCTAGGAGATCAATGTCGAGGTCGAGGAGATCTCTTTCAAGGTCCAGACAGAGAAGATCCGTATCGAGAATCAGAAGATCCTTGTCCAGGTCTCGCGACAGACGTAAAGATAAGAAGAAATACAAATCCCGGAGCCGATCGAGAAATCGGAAGAGATCGTCGCGATCGAAGTCACCAAGAAAATCCTCGAAGTCTAGAGAAAGGAAACATTCGAAGAGGAAAGCACAGAGTAGGTCAAGATCCAAGGGAAGATCTTGTTCGAGAAACTGGGAACAAGTTGAGAAAATTGTGGAGCAGAACTTTTCACGAGAAAGAGACGAAAGAAGAGACTCTTGGAGTGCTCAGTGGACACCGTCTTGGTCAAGATCTAGATCAAAAACACCTCCGCATGTACAGCAGGAGCCAATCACGTCTAGGGACTGGTCCCCCGTACTAGACAACGTTGCGGTTCCGCCAAAAAATCTTACTGTCATCTTAACCAATAAGGAAGCAATTAAAAAGAAGAAGAAAGAGCGCAGGAAAGAGAGCAAGAAGGCCAGGGATGAGAAGAAGAGGAAAGGTAAGAGAAACAGGACACCGCCACCCTCGAAGGAGGTTTTCGCTAGCGGAGATAATATCTTGGTCAGCGTGTGCTTCAACAAAGATAACGAAAATGTTCAGACGGGAGTCCCGGAGCTTCCAGAAACAATACCTTTGATCCCTCCTTTGAAGCGTCGCCGCAGAGAGCCCCTTCAAGCCGATCCCCCAAAGCGTTCCAAAAAAGAAAAAACCAAGGATAAACGTTCGAAATCTCCGAAGCCGAAGAAGGATAAGAAGAAAAAGTCGAAGGCTGCGGAAATAGCAGCCACGAAGAAGCCAGTCGCCGTGATTGACCTGGATCAATCACCGTTCAGAGAACAGACCCCGTCTCCGAGAGATGTAATAGTTCTCAGCGATGATGATGACAAACAGGTTCAACAAATCACCCCGGATCAGTGTCCACCCTCGCAAAATTCTCCGCAGCGAGAGCAATTTGTCTCTCAGGGGCCGAAAACACCTCCGGAACCTCAAATAAAGTTCTCGATAAATAAGCAGGCTAGCAATTTACGACCATCCATGTTGAACCCGCTGTTGGACGAAGAGGAGGAGGAGGAGGAGGAAGAAGAAATGGACGAAAGAGTCGAAGAGGAGTTAGAAATGAGGGCGCAAGAGGAATTAGAGCTAAGATTGAAAATTGGACCAAACACACCTCCAGAACCGCCAACCTCTCCGCCGACTAGCCCAGATGCTTACGATCCATTCGATCCAACAAAGTCTAGGTCACCGACGCCCGATGTAAGCCAAGAAGCGAATTCTGGCGACGAAAGAAGGAGGTCTCCGAGGAAGGATTCGGTGGACGGGAACATTCTCGAAGAAGAAAATATACCGAATCAAGAAAGGCAGAGCCAGGAGAAACAGGTGGAAAAGCCTAAGATTATCTCTATGGTTACCATCAAGAGAGCATCTCCACAAAGGGACGATGTTATTGAGAACGAGAACAACAAAGATACTGTGGCTTCCACTGGGAATTTAGAGGTCCAGCAAAGCCAGCAAAATGTACAGGGTCAGAGTAATCCTTTCGCAGTGATGAATCCTGTACTTGCGACAGTAGCCGCAGCAGTGCAAAGAAGCGGTGTCTTCAACGCATCGAATTCAAACAGCGGCCAGCGAAGCTTGTTGCAATCAAATCGAATTTCGCCGAGCAATCAGCAAAAGCAGCGTGTGAACGATCGTTCGCAGGCATCGACAGTCTTCGTGAATTCAGGGAAACCATTGAGAGGTTTGAAATCTGGACAAGCAAAGAGTAATGGGCAAAATGGAAACGACGCCGGTACAGAAGTAATAGACAACGTGGACATGTCTTCGCCGTATTCACCTGGATCAACGCTAAGTGATGGAATCTTTGATCCGCCAAGTCCTACGAATTATAATAATTCCCCTGGAACTGGAGCAGGAGGTGGCCCAGGAGTTGTTGGGTCCCAGGCTACAAAGAACAGTGCCTCTTCGAAAGCAGCGAAGAATACGGAGAAGAAAGATGTTTTCGATACTCTCTTCAGTACTTTGCCACCTACGAAGACTGTCACTAAGCCGTCTAGAAGCAAAAAGCTTGAGAAGGATAAGAAGAAGAAGCCGACAAATCCGAAAGTTGGTGTAAGAATGGATGAGAATCAACTACAAATATTAGACGATCTTCCAAGCTCTGCTGTCGAAATGCAAGTCAAGGATAAGGTTTGGCTTTTAACATATACTAATACTTTCATTCAAAAAGATTACATCCATTCCTTTTATCCTTTTTCACGTCGCAATTTAATATCAGCGTTTTGAAATAGTCTTTCAAGTCTACTGAACAATCGTTTATTATTCAAAGATTAAGGGATATAGATTAAAATGATCTATTCTGGGAATAGACTTCGTCAAGGTATTTTATAATTTGACTATCATAAATCTCGTGTTTGATAAATATTGGATCGCTTCTTTACTATGCATAGCATTGCAAGTGATTAATGTCGGGCTTTATTGTTCCGTAGTTCCTAAAGAAATTAAATCGTCAAGAACGAGTGGTGGAAGAAGTGAAGTTAGTACTGAAGCCACATTACACGAAGAAGCATGTTACAAAAGAAGAGTACAAGGACATTATGCGGAAAGCAGTACCCAAGGTACGAAATCAATGTAGAAATTATTATCTACCATCCATACTCCCTAAAATATATAGAAGCTGAACACCTACGACACTGTCGTAACATAAAAATTAGTTTACACTGACAATGAGATACTATCTTCGCAAACTCAATCGTTGTAGGTTCTACAGATCGTACTATTACTTCCTCCTAACGTCAATTCTATTCTGCTACTAGATATGTCATAATAAGACGGGGGAAATCAATCCAAAAAAGATCGCCCATCTAATAGAAGCTTACGTCAGGAAATGCAGAAGTAGTAAGAAGAAGACTACTGAGAGTTCCTCCACGAAGGCCTCTAAACCTGCGTAAGTAGTCTTGAAAGATTATATGCATTTAAAAACTGAGTTTTTCATTACGTATGCATTTTCATTAATCCCAAAGAATTTGGTACATGTTTAAGAAGTAACAGTTTCTATTTGTTCAGTTAAAAGGAATACTCTAATGTATGAATCGTATTCGTTACTATTTACTTGTTTTACATTTAAATAGTATAATTCCTCTTTATGTGTAAAATTGTGTAAAGTTATAATTCTTCGTTTCCAAGTTTATATTAATCTTGCGATGATAGTTAACGAATTACCACTTAAAAGATTCTTCTTCCATTGTCTGTTTTAGAAAAATTTTATGGAGTTGATCACGAGTCAGCTAGGTGTCCGTTCAATTCCCTTCAATTTTGTAGTTCAGACGATCGTCGTGCTCGATGAGTGGTGAGTGAGCTTCGAAACAGCTAGTCTCTCCTCCTCGATGATGCGATGTATCTTGTATTCTCTGTAAATACGTAATTAATTCATTGATTGGTCAATTGATTGATTGATCGATTGGTTGATCGATCGGTTTGTCGCTTGATTGATCGATCGATTAACTTCTAAGAGTACCACTTATTATTTATATAAACGATACCCTTTATCTCGTCAGGGAATCCAATTGTCTCTACGGAAGATCCATCGCTTACATAATTATTGCTTTCTTTTCTTCAGTTTTAAAGGATTCAGATTTGCTTGTTCGACAATCATTCATCAGCATTTATTCAGCTTTCGTAAAAGCGTACGCGCTTCAAAATTTACGGATCTTTTGAAATTTAAGAAAAACTGTAAACATAAGGTATTTCATCATATATTCCACATATCTGGCGCATAAATCCAAATCTCAATTTAATACATCGGCAGTGATAAGCAGTTCTAATTTTCTGAAAATCTGATTTCTTCAAATTATCAAAAGTGTACGAGCTCTTTTTCGTTCCGCGTCTATAAATTTATGGAGAGCTAAGAATCTCTCATTTCGTAAGCTTCTTAAAAAAACTATCATCTATTTTTTAGTGCAATGATTCCAAGAGTGTATTGAAAATGTACATTGGTCGCTTTTTCAATTAAAGTTTTCCACGCGCAGTGCATTAGTAGAATCTAAAGTCCTTAAGAACCTCAAAGTGCGTGACCTCGTATGAATGAAAATTTTAGACGAAAGCAATACACAAGCCTTACGGAACTTTTATTTACGCTATCATGAAAAAATAAAACATTAGCGCTAATGCCATCTTTTTTGGATATTGAAAATGATTAGATTTTGCAGATGAATTACGCGTTAGTGCATGTCATCATTTTGATTATTTATTTAAATAACAGAAAATTGACGCTCATCTTTAATCCTTATTAGGAATGGTACATTGATAGTTGTGATACTTGTATTTATAATGCATAGAATTTATATGCCAGAAATTGGCAATCTTGGCTTTTCCGCAGAGACTGTCATTTTCGTATTCTTAATGCACATGTAAAAATGCTTAAATGCCACGTTTGTAACGTATATATTGTAATTTCACTCTTTCTACAGAGTTGGACGTTATTCGAATAAATTATTACTCTTATCACCAGCGCTACTACTGTTACTATTACCACTACATTTACTGTCATGTTATTATTCCGACTATACCTACATTTAATACATAGATCATCGTTTAAATGAACTTAACGTGCAGTAACTTTCTATTTATTTGTATATTTATTCGCAGATCTGTTTGAATCGATTACGTTGCCGTTTCATTGCGTATCCGGGCTAACCTCTATTAACATTAAAGTACAACGGAAAAGCTTTTTTAACAGTCTCGCGAAGTATTAAGTAAACGTGAAAGCTAGTTTCATTATTATTGACGCAAGAACGGAAGAACCTTGTGATGGAAATAATGTTATGCGTGTATTCAAAGTATTCAGCATAATTTACAAAATATTTTGTCAATCGATTTTTCTGAAAAGTAGTATCGGAACAGCGGCTGCGTTAATTTGCGGGACATTGATTAATCGAGATAAAGATAAATGCATGAACAGGGATTGCATTAGATTCTTTGTTTCATCGGTTCTTATTCGAATAAAAATGGTCCAACTCTGATTTTGTATAGCCATAAAACGTGTATGAGGATGAGAGGTATAGAATGAATGGAAATTAGCCTTAAGAGATAGAACATCATGTCTCGCGAGATTATAAAATCAGAATTTTAAGAGAATTTCACTGCTCGAGCATCGTGAGATCCCTCATTGGCTAATAGTGACCAATCAGGCGCAACCTTATTCTCCTGACGATTGATCGGATAATGTTCGATTCTTTTCAAGCGTGGACGGCTGAATGGGAACGCAATGGAAGGAAAAAGAATACCGAGATCCTTATCTTTTTTATGTTTCAACTAATTAGAAGTCATTAATTAGTAGCGAAATAACCAGTTTGTAATTATAATTAACAGCTGTAATGAATCCAATTCTACTTATGCCGAATTTGTAACTTACTCTCCTAAAATTGAACGCGACGGTTTAGCGGAAAGAACTTTTATAATTATTTAAACGAAGCGAAAATGCGGGAGACAATGCAGTGATACCAAAAAACTGAGCCACAGCATTGCTCCGCTCTTACAACCGAAACTTACATCCGTGCGTGATTATCTTTTGGGATTCTGCCCCCGCTACACCCATTCAGCTTTTAGGGGTAGTTAAGGGAAAAGTAGTCTTTGTTTGATATCACCTGTTTGGCTCCCGAACACCAATCGTCTCGCACAGATTGTATCAGTCCCGGTGTTATCAAACCCCCACCCTCATCCTTAATATATAAGAAAGGATTGATTTGAATGCACCGTTAGCGGTCCTGATTCTTCAAAACCATTGCAATGAAAGCAGCACTCGATTTTTCTATCCCTTTTTCGTGTCAGAGCAAGCGACTGATATTTACGACCCTTACGTTCCACTTAGCGTAGTTTCTATAGCAAGGGTGGGTGTAGAAAAGATTTCGACTTTACCCGCTCTACGTACTCCATTCCCGTCGTTAGGTGTCACTGTAATAAACGTAGATTCGAATATAAGACAATCCCCCCTCCCAAAAAAAAACTGCTATATTGTGCTAAAATAGCTAAAGCCTAATCGTGGGTGTTGTTCTTTAATATGTGGATACTTTCTTCGCCCTGGTACTATTATGTACAAAGTATTCAAGTACCGAGGTATGTCTCTGTGAAAATGTAGCGAGTTAAGTTGCAATTACAGATCGCCGTAATTGCTCCTCTGTAAAAGGTTGCTAAGATGGCGCTCGCGTATCCCTTCGGGAGGCGCGTAGGAGATCTGTACAAGCTCCAGAAGATACTCACGAACGGTGGTGATAAGAGCGTAAATCCGTGATAAATGTATACAGTAGTAAATGTGTATTAAAACAGCGAGAATGAGAAAGTAAGGATTAGCATGCCGAGCACTATGTAGCGGGCAGTGAAGAATCGAGAGAAATATCCCTAGACCGTGAGACTTTTATACTTTGAACCCCTTTGAACTCCTTTCAAATCGAATGAGGCACGATCCTGATAAAAATGAACTTAATAATTGGCGATGTGTGATTCGATCGATAAACGATCGAATGGCTTATGATTTCAATTCAACAGCCTCGACGCCAGGTGCGATTAATTGCGAGTCTGTCTGCCCGTGCGCATGAACTTTTGTACTAAATAATGGTGTATATACAGCGAAGAGAGAAATAAAGAATTTAATATTATCGAAAAGATGAATAGTAGAATTGTTTTTATCGAGTGTCCTAACATTTTTATATACGCTTTACCTAACATTCTGTCGTGAGCTTGGAGTCCATGAGGATTGATAAAAAGGAAATTCAACAAAGTTGCATTCGTGAATATGCTTCTCGGACGATAACTTATCGACGTAATCAGTTGCATTGATTTTTAAATAGATTATTCAATTTATTAAGCCACACTTGTGCTTGATAATTTCGTTTCGATTCCACCATTCAATCTCGATCGAAAGGAGGGCGCACTGGTTATGCGACGGAATAATCTCACTTCTCGAGACATAACCTCGAAAATTTGAAAAGCAAACAATAGCGAGTTAGTTATTCACTGTAATAATGAATCCATAAAGGTAATAATATAATAATTTAGTATAAAGTAAATACTAAATTTCTATGTGTTTTATTAATTTAACATAAAAAGTATGCCTATAACGATAGTATTTAAAAAATACGTAGGTGTATATCGATGAAATAGAACTGTCTGTTAACGCAATAACTGAATAGAAATGGAATGTAAAGGAACATTGGAGAAGTTTTAAGCAATGTTAACCACCTTTTTTCGTCCAAATTATTTCATTGCAAGTTACTTCGTAATACGAGTAAGTCCTTCGTCTCTATATAAATGCTTAATAAAATAGTGAGGTTACATTTGAATGTCTACTATTTATACGTACGCAGATAATTAACTTGAATGTGCGGAGAATATGTCTGTGTAAGAAGTCGATCTTAGCATACGCATTTAAGAATTAATACGATACCTATAACTGTATTGGAAACTATAGATCGTTGTTAAAATTAATATAATTTGAAATTTTGGGAAGGCTAGCCACAGTTTGCAAAGGGCCAAAGTGAGAGACGATAAAATGCCACCGAGCAGAGACGATCCAATGATTAAAAAGTTAGATGGCCCATTGTTTCATTCTCTGTTCACGCCAGAACTTAAAGTCTTAGCAGGATTATTTAAGGAACGAAATTATGAATTGAGAATTGCTGGTGGCGCTGTCAGGGATATATTAATGGGCCTGAAACCGACGGACCTAGATTTCGCGACGACTGCTACGCCGGACGAGATGAAAGCTATGTTCCAGGAGGAGCAAATCAGAATGATTAATAACAAAGGAGAGAAACACGGTAAATTCAAACAGATTATTTTTGTTCGTAGTTATCGAAGTGATAACTGTCCGTTTAAATAAGTATCTTGAAATTTTTTTAGGCACAGTTACTTCAAGAATCAACGACAAAGAAAATTTCGAAGTAACTACACTCAGGATCGATAAGATCACTGACGGTAGACACGCAGAAGTTATATTTACAAATGATTGGAAGTTAGATGCTCTGCGTAGAGATCTAACGATAAATTCCATGTTTCTCGACCTTGAAGGAAGGATCTACGACTATTTCTTTGGGTACGATGATTTGCAAAAGAAACGAGTTGTTTTTGTTGGTAATCCAGTGACGAGAATTCAGGAAGATTATCTCAGGATCTTAAGGTATTGTTATACATTTAATCGATATCTGTTTTATTCTAATACTTCTATATTTATACAAAATATCCACTATTCCATAGGTACTTTCGCTTTTATGGAAGAATAGCAGAACAATCAGATTGTCACGAGGAGGCGACGATAACGGCAATAAAAGAAAACATACATGGCTTGAAAAACATATCCGGAGAAAGAATCTGGTGCGAATGGTCAAAAATCCTTTCTGGGAATTATGCCAAAGAGCTGACCTTAAAAATGTTGGAATGCGGTATTGCGAAGTAATGTTAAGTTGATGATCATAAGCTTTTCCTTTCAGTTGTTAGTTGTTATCTCGCTGTAATAAACATAAAATTCTCGCCTAACAGATAAATAAAAACATTCCAGGTATGTTGGGCTTCCGGAGAAGCCAGATATAAAAAATTTCGAGGATGTTTACGATGCGTCTAAGAAGAGCAACGTTTCTCTGCACCCGATTTCTCTTTGCGCCGTGATGTTGAAAGACGAGGACGAAGTGATTAATCTTCATAACAGATTGAAGCTTTCCGCCTATGAAAGAGATCTGGCGCTATTTCTAGTACGATTTTGGGAAGACAGACCGTTGAAAGACCCTCTAAAATTTTATAAAAGCATTCTCGTTCATTGGAAGGGGAACACTATTAATGCAAAAAGTTACATTTGCGAGTTATTTAGGTGCAAGCAACTGTTGGGTTTACTCGAAGAATTCGAGAAGGTTACGATACCGAAGTACGGCGATAATGAATTTTGGGAATACAAGATATAAAGTGGAATTTTGTGTACCGTGTAAACGTAAAAGCTTCGTCTTGTTTTCAGGTTCCCGGTTAGTGGGCATATGCTGAAAGATCAAGTTACGAAGCGAAAGGTAATGGGCATTGTCATCAACGAACTGAAGGACATTTGGTTGGAGAAAGATTTCGATGTGACCGAAAAGGAGTTGCTGGATAACGTGCCGCGGATTATCAGTGAAATAGAAGATAAAGGACAATGAGCGTGAATTAGCATGAAGAATAGTTTAAAGAACGGGAATAAATTAATACACGACTACTACATGCAAGGATTCAGAAAAGGAAATACAATTATACATCATTAACAATGCATAATTACGTAGGAAATATTTTGTATTAAGATTTTTAACAGTATAAGACACATTTATTTTCAAGAGCATCACATACTTGTGGTAGATTGCAATCCCTTAGAATCTATTTACATAGTAAACTCACGTGAAAAAACCCGCAATCAGACTCCTCAAAATATAATTTAACACTCGGTTCATTATTGAGTTCTTAATTACGCCGATGGAGCCACATTTACTCGAGGGTTATTCTTTCTAACTTTGTTTTAAATTAACAGTGGAATGAGTTTAACTTCTCACGTTCGTTCAGCCTTTCAAGTCCTTCTATCTGAACGACTCAAAATATATCGCTGATCGTAGCTTTCGTGGTGGCAGGCGTAGGAAAATGTTCTCTGTTAAATTTGAGTAACTGAGGATCCAACGGCATCCTTAACTCGAAAGGAACAAGAATTCTAATCGAGCCTATCGGTAATAACTTCAAAGTAATTATGGACATTCTTGACTCGTCAAAAATCGCTTCTAAATTTAAAGAAATTGTAATGTTTCTCGAAGCACACGTCTAAAGACAAATCTTTATATCAGTTTCACGTGAACACATTATCGAGGTCGATCATTTCAGTTTCATATATTATTCTTTACCATTCCGCGTCACCGTTCATTTTCTGAAAAACGTAATCCTTACCGCTGAGGTTCATTATGCCGTCTTTGAGGTAGAATTTCCATTTGTTTCTACTCCTCGTTATCTGAAAGTTCATTCCCCGTGTTTATATTTTTATTGTATCATATATTATATTATAATTATATTTATAATTAATTTCTCCAAATAATTATTTAGTTTAGATGTACCTTGTCATATTGACAAACGACTACATTATCGGTATCAAAAAGATCTGCAGGGTCGTCATCTGTTACGTCATCTTCTGAATTTAATGGTTCCTAAAAAACGGAGGAACTGTTAAAATCAGTAAAATTCAAAGATATGCATTCGCGATTAAAAACATTGTATTGGTGATGAGGAGTATGTTCGTTCAATAGGAAAAATATGAAACCCCTAAAATACTAGATGAATCTCAATACCTCTTCTCTTGCCGCAGCTTCGTCGTTCTCCTCTTCTTCTTTATCATCGAGATCTTCTTCTTCGTCTTCATTATCTTCTTCCTCCTCTTCTTCATCATCATCAGATGAATCTCCAAGCGGCCCATCTAATTGTGCTATGTTATTCTATTCGCGAAGTAATAAAAAGAAAGAATTGATTATCACTTGTGGAAAAAACCCTATTTCAATAATTTAATATTCGAATATGTTGCAAGTATTCGAATGCTACGCATAAACTTCGAATATTTGAGTATTCGAATGCCTTCGAATACAAATGAATCTAAAGAACTTGATTTATAATTCACACCATACTATTCGAATACTTGGATATTCGAATTATATTCGCCAAATAATTGAGCAACTGAAGTATTCGAATATTCGAGTACCGAAAAATTCGACAAATAGTCCCAGCCCTAGTTTCGAACAGCTAATAAATTTCAACTGTGAAAGTAATAAAGCAAAATCAAGCTTATTTTACGGATAAAAATTTAGCGCTTTCTTCCCGATACACTGTAAAAGTATTAACTGCAAAATTATCTTTATCATTTACCTGATTTTGAACAGGTCGTTGAGATACGTTATTTGTATTCTGCGTAACAACCTGAATAGGCTGACTAACTTGGAGAGGCGCCAATGTCGCTTGGCCCTGTAGCGTGGAATTAACGTGCTGCTGGAGCAATGTGGAGGCCAGATTCGCTGGCAGTCCCATCGCGGCTGAAATAACTGGACCCGTCAGGATCGTATGCAACTGATTACCTGAAAGTACATAATATTCGATTCGATTACATTAATCGTTCGGCTTTCGTCTCTCTGATGCTAGTAGACTCTACGTCAACTTTAATGCTATTATTATGTATAAAACCATTTCATTATACCTTGAATCGCAGATGCAGGAACCTGAATCGTCAGAACCCTTTGAGGAGCGTCTGGAACACCCGACTGTGGCGGCAAAGTTATTTGAATAGGTACTTGCCGGTCCATCACTGCCGACGTAGACGTCACTAATTGCTGCACCGGCGTGCCGGTATGCTGTTGCATTCCAGTTGTAGTCGGATGACATTGCGTTTGCGTTTGTTGCTGAGGCTGTTGCTGCTGTGCCTGCGGCTGTTGCTGCGATGCTTGTTGGGGAGCTGAATTTCCTCCCGTTTGTTGTACAAAGTGGTTTCCTACATTCGCTCCTACAAGTAGAAATTATGCTGTCTATTTATAAGTATTTTACAACGTTTCTTATAACGTACTGTTTCTGATGATAAAAAAAAAATTAGATCGCAATTCTAATAACATCTTTAAAGGACGCCTATGTACCTTTATTAACAGACACAGCCTTGTGCGTATTTATTTGAGGGACCTGAGGCTCTGGAGGATCTGGATTAAGTTCAACGGCTTTGCTAGACATTAATTTGGTTTCCCATATTTGTTTGAGCTCCTGTAGTACTTGTTCGTCTACCCCCTCGTCTATAAAGGATTCCCTTACGCCCGATATAACATCCTCTATCACAGTATTATACAATTTTAGCTGTAAAATTAATATATATTTTATCGTCGAAGCAAAATGATCGGAACTATTAGACTAACATTATAAAACTACGCTTAATTAAAGACCTTTCGTAAATTCCATCTTATGTCTGTCTTACAACTTCTCTATTTAGTTACTTCTAATCGTTCGATATAGAATTACAAAGTAGCGAGCTTTATAAAATAAATTATTGATTGCACGACGATCTTTAATAAAAGCGTTACGCACAACTTCACGAGCAATATAATTTTCAAATGTTTTCTTAACTCGTTACTCTACTGCATTCTAAGAAATTTCATTTACTACAGCGTGTAATGGAAATGGTATTTGCAGTATCATCATGCTGAATTTTTAATACAGTGTACTTGGGCCGTTCACAAAAGGTTAACCGCAATTATTGAATTTTGAAAGCACCACAGTAAATCCTAACCTATTGTCACTGAATAAAATCTTTGGAATATGGTTTTTACGAGAAACAGAATCGCAATAAAGTTGGAAAATATTCGGTTTGAAGCTTCTATCGGCATAGATGTAACTGTAATATCGGAGCATCAAAAATTTACGATTCGTAAGTTAGAGGTCTGCTCCGTAAAGCATGAATTAATTATGAGTAATTATAAGAACGTACAGGTTTGATAGGAGTAAAAGGATTTACGATGTGGATTACGATGATAGTGGTGATAAGAAAATATTAAGTAATAAAAATTGTCATCGTCGTCATCGAGATGATCATAATTAACCGTTCCTTTGATCGGTCATTGGTTTTTGTTCATATTTGTTACTCACCACGCTTGTCTGACTGAGGGCCATAGCGAGGATAATTCGTATTGTCTAATTAGAGAAACAATAGGAATAATCCAACGAATAAATCAGCCCCAGTTCAGATGCCGATCCGCGGTAGCATCGCTCTTTTATATACTGTGGACACGTCTCCCATTCCACCTGACTCTACCGTGAACTGAGAGCGGCCATCTCAAGGGAAATCAATATGCCCAACATCGTGGAAATAAAGTTCTGCAAGTTAGAAGGAAAACAACATCGTCGACAGCTGCTGGAAAATAACCGTTGATAAACACGACTGTAATTAACTCCTTAATTAATGATGACGATTTGTCGCGTAAAAAAAAACCTCCATCCGCGGTATTCACTTCTATGCATTGGCGGGTTTCCATGAAGAGGTGGCAGGAAAAGTTCCGAACCACAAGACTCATCTAGGGACATCTGAGAATATTATTAATTACAACCATTGATGAGGCATAGAACAGAATTAACGTGAATTTTTGGTGACACTTTTCAATAGCGTATTCGGACGGTCGCACTGGTGCGTACTTGAGTCAAAGAGGAGATATAATAAGAGGCGTCACTCCGGGCGGAACCTTTGAAGTCCTTACTTGACCTTGGCATTTAAATTGGTTGTTTATTCGAGCGGGATAGTCAAATCGGCTAAATGTACCTCACCGCAATTGGCTGATTATTGTCGAAGTTTACTGATCATTGCCGAAGTTTACCGATCATTGTCGAATGGGCATTTAAATTAGTTGTCTAGTGATTTCCCTAGGTTATTTCTGTCCTTGTCGAATGACGTCTCTTATTATATCTCCTCTTTGACCGTGTCAATTTTTTCGCTTCCGATTGGCTAAGATTCGCCTTTGTCCAAATACGCTTAAGGATCGCAAATTTTTTAGAATTTTCATGCGACAGCCAATATTATCAATTCAGATTCCCCTTACGAGGGGAGGACGCGAATGGGACAAGTGATTTTTTAACGAAACCGGGCAGAAAATGTTAAGGCCGATGTGTATAAACAAATTCCAGAATATTAGGTGTGAATGGCCGCTCATTTTTATAAAAAATGACTTTAAACATTAAAATTATGAAGTTTCGTTAAAAAATCGCTCGTCCCATTCACGTCTTCCTCTCGTTAGAGACACTATAAGATTACAGCGTCACTAGTGATAGGAATTGAAACTATATATCATCCTCGGTAATAAAGGAAACGCGATGCTATCCTTATCGGCTGATGATAAGTTTCATAAATTATTGCACCACCACAGACGAGGTAAAGGATTTTTTGTTTCTATACCTCGTCTGTGCCACGGGCAGCGCACACGAGCAGGAGTAGGAATATGCTTGTGTGCAGTGCGATGGAAGAAAGTGGGGGACGACGGTAGGTCATAGGCGAATGGCGATGCATGATTTTCAATTACCAGATGGAGCGTGCTTCGCCAATAAATCGATCGATCGATTACCTACTCGACCACACTCGTTTTCGAGTTTCCGTTAAATCTGCCAGAAACAAAACTCGGCGGTGCGACGACTCCCATTTTATTATACTTTACACCAGTTGCAGTCCGAGCTTTTACTTGAAGTACTTCGACTCGCGATGTTTTACTCGGTTGAGCTACTTACCCTTCGACGAAAGGGTAAACTGGCGCGGTGCTGGATGGCCGCGACCATTAGCGAGAAAATGTTTAAAAAAACATGCAAGCCAGCATCCATCAGCAAGATCGACGTATCCATTCTCTGGTAAAATCAGTTTTCATACGCATTCGTTCACGAGTCTCGAGCTCAATGGTTCTTTTTATAGTTGCTTCGTTATGGCATCTATGTAGAATAGGGAGAATAGGATTTCTCAGACAAGTATCCAATTTTTGGTAATTCAATTTGTGACCAAAGACAAATCGGGGATGGGGGTGGGGAGAACTTTCCAAATACGAACTACGAAATTATCATTACATACCATTTCCAAGGGTGTCCGGAGACTTATCCGGGAGGGGGTGGGGCAACTGTGTGATGATGTTAAAGAAAAATATATCCCTTTTGCTTTTTTTGACCCATTTTATAGTGCCAATTTAATTAAAAATTGAAAAATATTCCCTTTTTTAGTACAAACTTAATAAAGATCAGGTTTGAAAAGTAAGCGATTTTTTCTGAAAAGCCAGGTGGGGCAACTACCCCTTTTGCATCCACTTCCGGACGCCCATGGCCACTTTCCCGAGTGCAAATGATATTGATCTTTCGAATGCAATCGTAAGTGAAAGTGGGGTGGGGGTAAAGTTTTAATTAAATTCGGAGGCTGTTATCTTTTGTTTCGAGTATAGCTGCGATATACGTAGACGTTCGGCGCGCTGTTTAATGGTTTGAACGCGCCTTTCCTTCGCAGTTGTTTGAATTGTTAATGGCCGGTTGTTTATTTTTCCTGAATTAATTGGCTCATTTGTTCTCGGATTCTCAGCGAGGAGATCTTGTCGACAATCGAAATACGGGAAGGTAGAAGCTACGGCAGATTCAGTCTTTACCTTTCTTCCCAATTAATGTACGGCGCTACGAAGCTACTTTTTTATCAGACGAAACTTTTCCAAGGTAATTTTATTGCGTGTCTGAGATTAATTAGAATATACATTGTAGTTGTGAAATTTATTATTTTCTATTGTAGATTACCTATTTCAAATAAACTGGACCCTACTTGAAATAAACAGGTAACAATAGAATGCAAAGATATATAAATCGAGATGTATATATAAATTTCGATCTAAATAGATATAATTTTCCAAGTCTGGAACATGTATTACAGAAATTCCAAATTTTTATGAATCCACTATGTCTTTTAAACTTCAAGCTAAAATCGATATATACCAATTTCTTTTATAAATAAAAGTTACTTTTGTTAGCCGCAGAGATGAGCTGAATATGGTAACGGCTTTAAACTTACCAGAACCTCCCCGGATAAACGAAGTATTCTACAATTCGGAAAAACCATCGAATTTACATCTCATCGCGGAAGAACCTTACACTACCGTCGTGGAACACTTGGTAAGGAATCCTAATCGAACTGCTTGAATGATTAATAAAAAGTATTTAAACGTAAATGCGTCGTGAGAATGCCTACACACGGACTTTTTAAATTTCCTTTACAATATTATCCGAATACAGATGCAACACGAAATGAATTTCGGGGCGTTGACCAGCTTCGAGATGGAGAGATTCATGCTACCCGGACCAGAGGAATCATCCCCGTTAGTTCCTTGTGTTTCCACAAATTCCACAATTCTAACACCTCCCGACATCATAGTTCGAAAAGTTTGAATTTCATTCACTTTCATTTCAAATAACGAAAATCCCTTCAAACGTTATTATAATTGGAATGAACGGAAGTATATCGTACTCCTCCCCCTCCTACACACTTTAATTACATCTTCTCAATTAATATTCCTCCAAATTTCTCTCGCCCATTCTGTTAACACTCGAAAAGTTATTGATTCATATCACTTAGGACGGAGATACGAAGATTCGGATGGGACCAGTCGGAGCAAATCACCGAGGGATCCGTGGAAGTCCCTCGGGTCCCCATTGACAATTTCGAGTTCGAGATTCCTGAGACTGAGAAAGAAACGCGAGCAGCTCACGCTAGAAGGGACAAAAGGGAATCGTTGGTCGTCGTCGAAGGTTTTCGAATTTCAATAGATCCGAGGATGCTTCTACTTCGGGAGAGATGTAGTAACGCATGTTCCTTTTTCAGATCAAGTTAAAATATCTGCTCCTTCAACACCTAAGAAGAGAACTTTGAAGTCCCCTACGGAAACTCCTACGAAAAGGAGTAAAGTACGTCAAAGAGAAAACAGCTCTATTATGTTTAATTGAAAATTGAGAGACGCGTAGAGCTCGTGACAGTTAACATTCATTTGATTCTCAACAATTCCATACTAAATAGGTTTTAATATGCCGTTTTATAGATAAGCGCTGAAGAAGTGGCAGTACCTGCAGTTCCACCTTCGCCTGTCCTAGTACCTGCAGTTCCACCTTCGCCTGTCCTAGTACCTGCAGTTCCACCTTCGCCTGTCCTAGTACCTGTAGAACCACCTGCATCAGAATTTGCGGAGGCAGTTGCACCCGCGGATGCGTTAGAATCTGAATCGCGACAGCAACTCCCTATCAACGAAGATGTAGAATTAATCGAAGTAGCGAGGCAAAAGAGAAGGCGGAGAAAACTTTTCGATGAACAGATAAAGTTATCCAATAACGTAATGCAGAAATGGGTTACGGACGTTAAAGTTCACACCAAAGTACGTTATTTAATATTAAAGGAATCGATTCATAGATTAAATATACAAACAGATCGTTCCGATACAATTAACCGAATGAAATTGCTGTTTATTATTACTCAGGTACAACAGCGACCTAACGTTTTGCCACCAGTGGAGGAATATCTATGCCAACCGTCGGTGAAAATTCAAGGGAAATGGGGAAACACTCTGACCAAATTGTACAGTCGATATCTTATTGACCATTTTATCGCTCCGAATGAATTTTCGGTTGTGCCTGATTTTGAACCCGAGCAAATAATGTGTGAGCATCGGAACGCAGTAATGAAAGCCGCCACAGTTCTCAGCTGGAAGAAAGAATAGTTTCTGTTATTACTTATGTATCGCGAATTTAATTTCACAGACGAGACGACCTTGCGCGCGGATGCATCGAGTAAATTACCAGACAAAACGGGTGAATTGTCGAGTAAATTACCGATAGTTTCAAGCGAAACGACTGCTCAGTCGAAGACGATAGAGGAGATACTTCCAATTGGGGAATTACCGGCCACAGCGCGCAAAGAACATCAGAGAAAAGAAATCGCAGAATCCCTGATTGAACTTCCAGAAATTGCTGGGCTCGAAGAGAGGACTGAGTATAATTCGATGCTCAATTAATCGATATGCTTAACAAGCCATCGTTAATTTATATTTCATTAAGTGCTAAAGTTGAGTTTTTACAGAGGAGCAATTGAAATACAAGGCAGACACGATTCGGATGGGAGAAAGTCGAAATGTTCGTCAAAGTCTACTTCTTCTGGGTCAGCAGCCTTCCTTCGCTTTTCAAAGTTATATGTAACATTAAAATAAGTATTTAGATCGTTCTATGACAATTCATTTATATTTTATTGCAGCTTTAACGTATATTTGACCAAAAGAGAGTTACAAGCGTTACTGGAAATTCGCTGGCACGACAGAGACCTAGTTTCGTTCCATGATATAATTTCACCAGATTTTTACAACAAACTCGATGCTTCTTGTGCGTTTCAATACTCCTTAGGTAAATGCAATTAGCTGTTAACTGTAACACAATGATCCCACAAAATATCGTGATTTCTCGATTTTCAATTAAGACATTGGTGTTAAATTTTCTTTGGCCTCCATTAATCATTTTCATTTATTATAACTTTTTAGAATTACAAGCGGAGAAATTTATAATTTTGAAACAGACTGGGCCGTTTGAAACAATTTGGATCCAGAAATATTCCACCTATTCTTCGGAAGATAGCGCTTAACTACATAAAAATATAACGCTTAACTATGTATTCCTTATACAAATTTATTCTTGTAAAACAAACATAATAAACTGTGTATATTATTGTATATTTAAGGCGTGATATACATAGGTATAATACAAATACATGTTCATTTGCTACAAATTACTCTTAATACATTTACATTTATTGCAATAATTATGTTACAATAATAATTTTACAATAGTTTCTATATTGCGGTAATTAGTCGCAGCAGTTATTAATAGCGGATAAGGAGAAATTCTTTTTAAATTTACTGAATAACAGGCTTTTGCTAAAAAGTTAAAAAAAAAAAGAACACTTTATTCGTGACGCAATCAATCTTTCAGTGAATTGACTAATATCATTTAAGGCATTCAGGAACATTGTTTTTCATATTTTATAATTTCAACATACTCTAATTGCAACTTTCCGACGAAGACGCAGTTTCACTTATAGCAAATGCTGCTAGGTAATTTACTTCAATATAAATTGTATAATTTATCGTGGTAGGTTTATAGCTATCTTGCAAAAATAACTGTGGGTACTACTTGTAATGCATTGTTAATAATATTTATTTTATTTCGCAAAGATCTTAAGCTTATTAAAATAAAAATTTATTTCACTTACGAAGACGATGCAAGCGAATCCTCGCAGAACGTTTCAACACGTTCATTACTGATATACATGTTGCAATAAACGTTGCAATAAAATATATATATATATATATATATGGGTGTGTGTTATAAGCATCTCTTTTATCCCTGTATTACTATTCGCGAAGCCTTGCTAATCGCTGTGTAAGCTCATCCTGTTCCTGACTAACTGTGGAGGTACCTATACTACTTATTTGTCCAGCTGGCAGTTCCATATTCAGTTCCAAGCTGTAAAGAATTATATAAAGTAGAGTTTGTTATTAATTTCGTTGTACAATACCGACTAACATCAGTAGACTGTTAAAATGCTCGAAGAATACTGCTTACCCAGCTTCGTCCGCGACTTGTTGTAACAACGAATCGACATCATTTTGTGGAACGTTGGTAGTTGTGGTTTGGGACATCGCGTTCTCCATGTACGAGCTTTGAACATCCAAATCCTCGAACTGGCTTTCGAACTTATCCATTAGACCTGAGATTAAGTTTCAAGTTATTATCATCGACGCACTCCTATGGTAAAGCATGCTCCTCCATCTTAATTCCACGCCTTCTCCGTTACCTGATATTTTCTCTAAATTCATCGATTTCATCGCAGCATCCATTGCTTTAACGACTCCAGCCATCGACTGCGTGACTTTGCGCGTAGTCAAAGCAGTCTGGACTCTACTAGCTACCGCGTCCACCCTCGCGCTCATACGCAGATAATTCAGCGCCTGATTTTTCTGGCGGATCGCGTTCTCCGCGTGAATGCGAGCACCCTCCATGTTGCCCTTTTGTATGGCCTTCTTTACTTTGGCCTTCTCCACCTTCTCCTCCTTCTCGCATTTCTTGGAGTTCCTCTCCAGTTCTTTCACCGCGAACTTGAGGTTAAATAAATTCTCTGTTTACTAATTTAGGAAACCGTAGTGGAAGATTGCACAGAGATAACGA
The DNA here is from genome assembly GCA_963971345.1 of Andrena flavipes. NCBI lineage: Eukaryota > Metazoa > Arthropoda > Insecta > Hymenoptera > Andrenidae > Andrena > Andrena flavipes. The sequence continues at coordinate 8,801,434 of OZ020481.1, forward strand.
GACATTTATGCGAGGAGTCTAGAAACCTCGGGGAATACAAGCTCTAACCTCGCAAGAGGCCTAACCTTACTCGAAGATGAAGTTAATGGTTTTTTGGTATGATACGAAGGAAAGATAGTGTAAAATATAGCTAATGCTTCGATGAAACAGTCAGCTGTTTCATAAAGAACGAGGAATTAGCATTCGAATCGCCCTTAGAAATATACTCTGCTGAATTCGTAGAAAAGGATACTTTCCATCTGAGAGACGGACATGGCTGATTGTTCGGCCCCCGTTGTGACAAACTTGAGAAAAGGATAGACGTCTTGAACGGTAAAAATGACGAGTCCCTTTTTAGGAAAGCAGTTGATGAGTATTTGAGTTACGATTTGATAGGGTCAATTGTCATTCAACCGTTCGTTCAACTGACATGACAATCGGTGACATCAACAGACACTGCTACAGTAACGACGACTTTGATGATCAATTTAACAGACTTCACGTAAGGCTGACCGGATTAGTCAGTGTTATTACTGTTATTATTAATCTTCGAGCTTCGAGCTGACATAAATGACAAGTAAGTCTCTGTAGATAGAAAGATTGAGAATATTTTTCGGTCCACGAACTGCCATATCGACTGAGAAAGTCTCGAAACATGTTATTTATAGATGCGGGGATCAATTGTATTCCTTGAAATATATCTGGATAGATTTTTTTAGAAATATCAACGAATATTTGTAAACTTTGGAATATTGATTTAAATAGGGATGGGTTTCTCGAGGTGTCGAAGCCTCGAAAGCCAGGAAAGTTTCGAGTTTCGAAACTTTGCACTTTTTTCGTAATTCGAAACACTCGAAACCCGGATAAAAAAGTATAAAATCAAATCTGGTTGACTTCGGTTCTTAAAGCAAGATATTCCACTTAGAGAACAGAATCAGCATTTCAAGCTTCGAGACTTTCGAAGCCTTACGTTTCGGAATCGAGAGTCTCAAAATTAAGTTCGAACTCACTCCCTAATTTTAAATGAACGGAAAATTAAGCGCCAGTAATATAGTACCCAGATAGCACACCTCGTCTTAGAAACGTCTAGTTTATGTCTATTTTAGGTCTGAACGTCTTGATTTGTAACAAGACATCTTTAAAACGTCTTTAAGACGCCTTTTGGACGTCTTTAAGACTTTACCAGACGTTGTGCTATCTGGGTATTTGAAACGTAACATACAGATTTATATATAAAGCTCGTTCGCATAAGTATTTCATTTAATTCGATAAATAATAATTTAATGTTTCGAAGATCGTCGAACTGAATTTAAGAAAGAAACTCAGTTCGATACTGTTTTCGATGTAGCGAATGGGTGAACAAACTTCTCAAGAAAGGAATCAGAAATTTCGTTTTTAATGTTTCCATTTCACTTAACAATTCACAATTGTTTTACACCGATTCAAAGTGCACTAGTACTTTGAAAATAAAAATATGCATCCACCGGGACTATTCTTACTGCAATTTAAATACTTCATACGAAATTGAATGATACAGGCGAACTGCGTTTGGGCTTCTTAAATTTCAATGTTTTGTTCAACGCGCGGTTTACAGAAATCGCAGTTATCTGGCGGCTTTGCAAATGACATGCTACTTCTCCATCGTGTCACGAAATGAAAAGAAAAATCATAAAATAACGATCTATGATCACACTTAGTCTACTTATCCGCTGTAGTTCGTTCTACAGTAACTCTAAGCTTAAAGCTGCAGACTTGAGTATTCTAACGTAAGCGTAACAGCCTGTGTACAGTAATACAATGAAACAGAGAATCGAACACTCACCCATTTTACTATGTCTCAATTAACTCGTAATTGCTTATAATCATAAAGATATAATGACACGTCAATACGCACCATTATACAAATAAACTCTCAATTTTGTTGCACCGTCGCATTGCTCGCTGCAGAAATAAGTCTAAATTAACAAACAATACATATCAATGGGTTACCATAATATCGATTTTATATATTTAATTGGAACAGCGAAAGTCAGATATGTAGCAGTTTAAAATGATATTTTAAAGATCAACGACTTGCTCAATTTGGCGTTCGATTCGCAGTTTTCTGTTGTATGTATAAATCCTAATGTATTGAATTCGTTGTTATTACACATATTTACAATGTAACGTATAATTTGAAACGACATTCTATCGTTCTAAAACTAATTCGGACGAGCAGTTGTTAAAGTCTACAAAAATATCTATTACAATACTATGAGACGTGTTTCTGAAAGAAAGCTGTATTCGATTGTCTAAACAATGATTCCTCCTGCCGCAATAAAAAGAATCTCGCATAATCCACCGAACCCCGAACATCTTCTTGGAATAATTCTTGGAATTAGACATTAAAAAGCGCACGATGTATTTAACAATCTTAATTCTGGACGATACAATAAATTAACTCCAGAAATAATGTAATTGCATCTTTTAATGTAAGAGCTCTGAAGGCCTTTATGCGGCGAGGAACATGTAACAATTTAATTCAAGTATATAATAGGATATATCATTTTATAAATAAAGATTGTAAATTTTACAAACAGCAGCTTCAAGTTTACTCCAATACAAAGTACATCTTAATTACTTGGAAAAGCATACCGCCCGTTGGATAATTAATTGCTTAATTGTCAAATACAATATTATAAAACTAGTGGTCAATTAGAAATAGTTAAGGGTAATGCGGAATAAATGATATACAAAAAGTGTTACAGTCCTGTTAAAAAGTTAAAAAAAAAAAAAAAAATCAGTAATTACATAATTAATTAAATATCGACTCGTTTATATCAAAATAAATAATAACAATATATCTGGGTTGAAGTAACAGTAACTGATAACCACTGTTCAAATATTAATGAAATAATTAATAATTAAGTAGGATCTCTCTATCCTCCGAATAAATAAGCTTATTGCTCTACTTTTGAAGTTATGCATTCAAATTTTGATTCTATTAATCACCATATGATTAAGCATTATAGCGTCGAAAATGAAGAATTCAACTGAATACCTCTTCAATTATTAATTATTTATTTGTACGTGCTCGTAATTAATTACGCAAGTAGTTAACTATACACTCATGCTGCATTCGTTGTGTAATTAATTACAGTGGTCAATCAATAAGTCAATTATTTGGAAAATTGTAAACCGATCAGTTATAAAAATTTATTGACTTAATTATTTAACTAATCTAAGTTGAACATTGTTATCGGAGTAATTTAATAGTTTAATCAAACTGTCGCAGAGCAGTGAATGAATTTTACCACAAACTTAAAATGTTAGATAGACGGGTCCTAAGGTTTTTAGTAACTCATAATATTGTTTATGGAAGTCCTTAGCCATATCACTTCTGCTGTGTTTTATCACAGGACGGCATGCACTTGAATCTAACATCGTAATTAATTTGTTCTTCGGAAGAAAAAGGACTGTTGTCATCTTTCTCTACATCTTCCTCATTCTCTTTGTCGTCCTCATCTTCGTCCTCCTCTTCTTCGTCCTGTTCAAGTAATTGCTTTCGAGCCATCTGAACTACTTGCCACTCTCGATAATGGCGCTTCCTCTTTGCCTCAAATGCTTTTCGTTTTTCTAAAATTTTTGCGAATGGATTGATAATTGCCTTGTAATTTTCAACAACGTCTGTATCATTTCTTTGCAGTTTCCTACTAGATTTAAATTACCTATTACTTTCTTTCAAATATATTACTTTTACCAATGTACTTTTTTTTTAAATATACGACGTCCCATAGCGCGAGACAAGTCTGCGGGGTCAAGTTTATGTTTTATAGAGTTTGAAATGAATCGTATGCGATGCATAACACTGTAGGTAGGAGAAATAAACCAAACATCATACCTCTTTCCTCCGGTGTTTCCTTCTCCTCTTCGTCGTCACTCGACTCCTCAAATATTTTTGGTTTACTGCTTCCTGCTAATCTGCAGAGGTAAAGACTGAATTATTTGCTATTCAGTTTGTAAATCCTCGGGTTACAAAAGGAAATATAGTATTCACTCTAATAACTTCAATTTTTAACCATCGGTACAGTAAAATATTTGTAAAACATCTCCTTTTCAACTTAATCAATTATTCGAGAAATTCTATACAGGGATAATGTATAACTTTTGCAAGACTTTATAGAGAAGACAAGATTTCAGTTAAGACCAAAGTTTTAATATAATAAAAATCAATTTCTAAGTTAATTACCATTAACTTCTGTGTTTTAAGTGTAATTTTAGTCGATTCTCATTGTAATATAACGAACCATGTTTGAGCAAAAAAAGTGTAAATATATATCGCTTATATCGAGTATGACTGCAATAGTTACCCAGTTTTTTTAATAGTTCACATGCGGTTCCCAAAATAAGATTTAAAAATGAAACATCACTTATTAAAAAAAATTGTGTAGCATTAAATATCTGCTAGTATAAAGTGTCCCTCGACATTAAATGTAGGAAGTATTAACAAAGAAGAATAGAAACTTCTATGAATTAGAGACAATGAACTCTAAATTTAAGCATAGTTAATGGTCATTGGGTTCATTAAGTACCAAAGTTACTTAAAACTATACGAAAAAGAACTGCTCTTACAGAGGACGCAACATATTAAATTATTTACTGCTCTTCTTTATGTACTTTACCGTAATAATCTGTACTTAATGAACGTATAGCGGTAAGTGAAGATTTTAATCAAAGGATTTCTCATTTCTCGGCCGTGCATGGTGTGTGTATATATACATAAATATGTATGTATTACTGTTTCTTCGATATCTTAAATTTCTACTATTGTGATTCAAGCTCTAATTAAAGCCACCTAACTATGCTCTGTTGTTTTCTTACGGCACATGCCAAATCCAGTTAAGTGCTTAAGTAACACGTAGTAGAAGTATGTGTTCAAAAAACGTATAGATACAAGAGTTCCTTGGAAGGTGTGTAACACCTTAAAATAACAATAAAACCACGATTCGTGTTCATGAATTTCTAAGATTTTCAGATAACATGTAGTTATGAATCTTTGTACGTTTTCTATATAACTTTTGTGTTAAAACTGGCTGCTCGACTGACAACTTTGATAACAGTAAACTTTTGCAGAAAACCATATGCCTACTTATATGTTGAAACACAATTTTCAATGTATTTATTAATAAATGAGTTTCATTACTTCCGATTGATTCGGCAGATATATTATACAAACTCTTGCTCAGCTTTTTAATTCTGTAGCCTAAATTTGGGGAAGTGAGTATAACTTTTGTGTTATTTATTTAGTCTTAAAGCACTAAAAAATGCAGATCTATGCGAACTTTCGAAACGATCGATCGAAAATTTTCTGCAGCAATTTTGTGTATACGAAAATCATAACTATATGTCACGTAACTCTCGACTTTAGGATGTTACATACCCTCTGAAAGATTCTGTATGTTTCTCGGTGTACGTGTTTGATTAAAATTGTTTAATAACTGTATTTGTACATACTATGAACCGTTTAAAGTTCCTTTTTACACGAATTTTCAACTCTAAAATAATATTATTCTGAAGTGTTCAAGTATTTCTCCACATAAGTATCTCTTTTTGTGCAGAATTACTGAAAACAATAAAGGAATATAACTCTAAGAAGGGAAAATAGCAAATTTACATTTTGAAGGACGCTAAAACTTACCGATGGAGATTAATTCCGATAAAAAGAACAAATCAACATGAAATTCTACATAGACTTGCACACGTTTGTTAGATTATTAACATCTGATTCCAACACCAACGCTTCAACACTATGCGTATAACAATGTTAGAACCTACACGGTGAGATGTTGCTGCTTAGTAGAGAATAGTTGGACAATTTAAATTTGATAGCTCCCATTTAAGCCAATCCTGGTATAAAGCTTTAAACAGATAGTACAAATTAGACCGATTGAAGAACTTAAAACAGACAGAGAGAAAGCATAATTCAAACAAGAGCTCAAATAAAATGCAATCGCCGTATTTCAGTTGGCCAATATAATTGTTAATTTATTTCCAATCGTTAAAGCCATGTTTATTACCATGTAGTCGCGTATCTTACTGAAAATTTTAGGACATATGCGTCGGTTTTATTTGGCAGTTAATCCTAATGACTTTATTTAAAGTGATGTATTTAAATGATTTAGAAAAAATCATTGTTTGGGCACCGCATGAATTAACAAGAATACTCGAATTATAAATCTTGTACTTGTGATGTATGTCATCGTTTAATTAAGTTTCTCACTAGAAAATAAGATAACTGTGTACGTAATGTGTACTTTAGATGGTACCCCGTTAGTTACTATTAAATTGAAATCTAATAGTATTACCAACAGTGAAACGAACAGAATAAAAGAACGAAATTAGGATCGTCATTTCTCACAAGTAAAGAAGATATAATCTTTCAAAACAATGCCATACTTCATGCTGTTAACTTTTCTTGTTATATAATAACGCACTCCTTGATCGCACGTTAGTACGCAATAGTTGTTCATGAAAGAAAATCTAAGAAATTAACAATAAAACGTCTATCTCTAACCTAACGCTTTAAATACTCACTTGGCAGCAACGGCGGTCGAATCTAATTGATCGAATTCAAAATCACTTTGCAGGCCTTCGTAGTTGTATGGGGTTTTTGGTTCATCGATCTTCATATGACCATAATCTTTCTCTGCTGGATGCAGCGTCGCTATTATATTCATTTCGTCCCATTTTGTCTCTTTACTTTGCCTGCAACGACGATCGCAATGGAATATTACAAGCAACAGCCTCGCGCGACTTTAATAAGTACAGCGGTCTACGATTCTATGGTAACAATTAACAGAATAGATAACAAATAAGAAACTTTTAAGCCAGAAAATAAACAGATACCAGTTTGCGATCACAGCATTAATGATACGTTAATATGGAAGATGAAAGTATGTACGCGATAGCGATAAGTCTACCAATTAACCTAACCTTAACGTAGAATTCTCAAATACGCGGTATGCAATTGCGAGTTTCTTTTAAAAAACGAAAAGCTACTTTCGTCGGAAAAATTTTTACGGTAGCGAGAATGGAATTCCACTCACAAGCACAGATTTAAAATAATGAATTAAGATACTCCTCGAAAATTGTTACCTAGGTGCGTCCGGGTTATCGAAGCTGCTTGATGTTTTCAAAATCCCTTTGGGGGGACGTTTCGAAAGATTTTCTGCCATTTTGAGAAGAGGTTTATTCACAGTTGACAATTACGAAACATGTCGTGTCTTTGTAATGTTAATTTTTCCGTCGTAACTCTTCCGCTCAAATTAGGGGCAATCAGGCTGACAATTGTTTACGAGCGAGCACGATTTGCCACCTTAAAAGTATTAAGTTTAGATCGAAAAATCGCGATCCGTGATTGGTGCCATGTTGCACAACACGTTATACAGTGGAGAACGTTTCGGATACATTTCGTCGTAATATTTCGACGCGTTTAGAATAAGTAGGGGGGCATTAGAAATTGAACTTTGGTTACCACTAAAATCTAATAGATGTGTAGCAATACAGATACAAGTATTCTCTGTTATCTAATAGCTCGTTAATAAAATTATAGGCTTTGTACAACAGCGAGTGGTTTTACATTACTGGATTAGTTAGGAAGTCCGCGGACATCGGTACTATAATACGCAAAAAAAATAGCTCCATTGCCAACACAAATTTTCGAACAATATGTGTAGTAAATTACTAGTAAATTTTCGAAAAATTGTATTATTTATTTAGCTAAATATTAACGACACTATCTTCTGTATACGGAACACGTTTTATATCCTTTTAAGTCACTTCCTTCTGCGTTCGAATGGATTGAAATTGCAAGTGATTAAAAGGAGCAACAAACGTATCGAGAGTGTGTTAAAATATATAAGTAGTTTCGTAGCATGAAACTTTAAAATCTTTTTTCTAAGAAGCTATTAAAAATAATAGCAAAATTCTGATTTTTATATTCTGCACAGTTCGTCGAGCTCCTTCACACGATGTCCTCCAGGAGCAAGAATTACATCCTCTGTATTATCTAAAATAAAAAATGGACTGACACGTGAATTTTCTAAATTTCCAACCAGTCGTTTTGGAAACTAGTGATATTTATGCGAAACAGTTTTTCGAATTTAAAATACCTTCGTCTAATGTAAATTTCATTGTATCCTCCATGTTTAACGATGGATCGTGTTTCAACGTATCGATGTATCGAATCCGAAGTATTTATCGATGCATCCCCCTCGCTGCACATGCGTCCCGATTGTTAATAAAATAGGAAATGTTAAGAGTGGTTAAGAGCCCGAGCTCCGAGCTAGGATAAACATTCGGACGTGACAAATACGCCCGGTAATTAAATGTGCCCTGAAACAAATGTAATGTCGGCTGTGTGTGATGGCGGGTAAAGAGTTAGTAGGCCATCAGCAGCAGTTCGTTGAAGAGATTAACTACGATGAAATTGAAACTGAGCAGGTACCTTCATTCGTGTAATAATTCCTCTGATTCCCCCGAACAATCGAATATCCAATTCTGCGTGCGATCCGCCGGGATAATCACCGAACGCTGGTTTTCTTCCATTGTTTTTAATTGTCCAGAACTTCTCCTTATTGATCGTTGGATTTCTTTCTGTCCCTTTTGTAACATAACCAAAACAACGACTTTCAAAGACTTTTCAAGCAAATTGTTATTCCACTGGGACGATCTATTTTGACAATTAACACTGAATTCTGCGGGACGGAATTCGAAGGATCTCCGCATTCTCAAGGGATCGTTAATTAAAGAAACTACGGGATATTATCCGATTCAATGATTTGTTATTGTATTTGTTGCTTCTCTTTAATACGGTATGGATTACGTAAATTCAAGTTAGTTTACGGTGAAAGAACTTATCTATGTAATTCGAAAATGTGAAGAGAAGTATTAAATACACTTTCGATTGTGGTAATCCACCAGTTTTAAGACGATCGATCTCGTTATGCAATTGTATCTGCGATTGAATTGTTTTTTTACACAGGTAGTAGGGAAAGGTTCTTTCGGAGTGGTATGGAAAGGAAAATGGAGGGGGCGATACGTCGCTGTGAAGTACATAAATTCGGAAGGTGAGAAGAAAGCCTTCACGGTAGAAGTCAGACAATTATCGAGGGTTATGCACCCTAATATCGTCAAGCTTTACGGCGCTTGCACTAAAAACCCGGTATGCCTGGTGATGGAATATGCGGAAGGCGGTTCCTTATACAACGGTATACTTGTACTTCTTTTCTACTTCGTCGAGCATTATTTCAATAATTTCCTTGTAATCCGTATCTTCGAGTTATTGTAATAATGTTTCGTTACCTCGGCGCTGTACTTAGTACCCGGTTAATCGAGAATCTTTCGCTTTGTTCTTATTTCGCAGTTTTGCATTGTAATCCGCAGCCACGGTATACCGCAGGCCACGCGATGAGCTGGGCTCTCCAATGCGCGCGTGGCGTCGCGTATCTCCACAACATGAAACCAAAGCCTTTAATTCACAGGTAAGTTGATCGCGCGCCAGCTGAGGCGCGATGTTATTTAAATATTCTTTCTTCTTTTCAGAGACTTAAAACCTCCGAACCTGTTACTTGTAATGGGTGGGCAAACCCTTAAGATTTGTGACTTCGGCACAGCTTGTGATTTAAATACGTATATGACCAACAATAAAGGTTCCGCGGCTTGGATGGCACCAGAAGTATTCGAGGGTTCTAGATATACGGAGAAGTGTGATGTATTTAGTTGGGGCGTTATTCTGTGGGAGATATTGTCTAGGAGAAAGCCCTTCGATGAAATCGGCGGCTCGGCGTATAGAATAATGTGGGCAGTGCACGTAGGACAGAGGCCTCCTTTGATCGAAGGCTGCCCGAAACCAATCGAAGATCTCATGACAAGGTATGTACTGAGATTGACAGCGATTTACTTGCAATTTCATAAAATGGCGATGAAAGGAACGCTACGGTAATGTATCAACAAATAATTGATAAAGCCAATGTTTCTCTTTCGCTTCGTTACGCTTATCTCTGCTCGTACAATAAGGATGACCGAAGCTAATCGATGCACGTTGCGTGTATCTATTAGTAGATATTATATTTGAGAATGAATGTGTGACTGAAAATGATGTCTTGGAATTAGTTTGATTCTGCCTCTAATGACTGTTTAAACGTCGTTTCTTTTACAGTTCGATTGTACAGTTTCTTTGTCAGTGGGGACAAATTAATCATGAATTTTACACTCGACTCGTATACACAAACAGAAAATTTCTCTCATAACTCTGACTTTCATCGGTTATAAACTTGCATATGCGTGCATACAGACAAATTGGAGATCAGCTGCAAATACCTGTAGACACGAGCAGTTAGTTAGATGGTTAAAGAAACGCACAGGGAAATACGAAGACAGGTACAAGAAATACTCCTCACAATGTTTCTTTTCGTTTATCGCTAGTTACTGTGAAGTTAGTGTATAGTACTTTCAAAATTCTCGTGCACACTGTGTCTGGTAACATGATAAATTGTCTTGGTAGATTCTACAGGGACGATTGGTTTTCTTCGCATAATACGTACGATCCGCAACTCAAATAATTCTTCGTGAAAGGACAAATACTGTTTCATTATTTAGTTCAGTCGAGTCTGTCTTTAATGTGCTCTCTATTTGTCCACAAGATGTAATTGTGGAGACATCGTCAAATCCATTATCTTTACGAATTTAGGCGTAAAAGTAAGGAAACAATGAGCTAATCATAATTAGATGGAAGTTTGTGGAGGTATAAAGATGGGGACGTAAAAGTGTTACGAAGCAGAACGTGGGTACAGGGTTCATTGTTCATAGTTATCGAACGCGGATGTCAATTAGTCTGGTGTTAGGGTAATTTTAATAGTTTCATAATCCTTCGCTCTGCGATTGTTCTGTATCTCTATTTAGGGCTTTTCTAAATATCTTCTTATGAATTTTAGGTTTTATCCTAGGTGAGGGTGGAGATTGGGGCACATAGTTCATCATAAAATTTTCATTAAACAAATCGGGGTCTTTTAGTGACTCTGGATTCTCCTTCGGGGCAGCGATCCACTCTTTCATCCCCTTCGATGTTTAGGCACTGGGAGCAAATTTTAGTGGTAAGTGAAATTGTCTTCAATGATAATTTTCCATTGAGTCTAATGACTCGACTACTTTCCCTTTCGAGCGTTCTCTTGACGATTGTACGTTAGGAGGAACGATTTGATGAATGCTCCCAGTTGTTTTCATCAGAAACCTTTTCTGATAATAAATAGTGGAAGGGAAAGTGTTGAACTCGGGAAGAAGATTGAAAATAGTTAACAGCTAATCGCCGATACCTACTAGCGAGGTGTACGATTAAATAGTTTAAAAAATATGAAAGTCAGAGTTAGGATACAGGTATCGCTTCTGTTGCCTCTTATCGCTGCTATATTATGCCGGTAGATTATCATCAATTTAATTGTATGAAGTGTATATTCTGCGTCAGGTGCTAACAGTTTAAATGATAAATTTTACCAATTCAAGGATAATACCTTCGCAAAATATTTTCATCCGATGAAAAAGAAACTGTTGACTTTTCCAGATGTTGGCACAAATCTCCAGAAGAGAGGCCATCGATGGACGAAGTTGTAGAAATAATGACGACACTGTCGCAGTTTTTCAATGGCCATTTAGAACCCGTTGAATATTCCCGAAGTACGTATGTCAGTCGTAAATATGTAGAAGAAAAAAAAAGAGAATACATACGCGCGTAGTAGCCTCGAGCAAATCGGATGAAAATATTGTAAATAAAGAGTTGCGTATAATATGCATATCTAGAGACAGTTTTTCATGTATTTTTAATACCATACAGGCGTAGCGTCGCAAGAAGTTAACGAAAATCATGTGTCTAAAGACGACACCTTGGACGTGACTACTACTTTGGACTCTCAAATAAATGGATGCACTGCTAATGGAACTATCACAGCTAGTGTGCCTAGTCCCAAAGAGAAACCGGAGATCCCAAATGGAAAAGATAGTTCGTCGCGTCCATTATACAATTTCAGAGACACACCTTGCAACAATAATAATCCATTAAACGATACAACGCATAAGCAATTTCAGAATAAGAACTTTCCACCTCTTCACATTGATTGCGATCCGGTTAGTATATCTTGACTTAAGTTTCGTAATAATAATTTCTTCGATATCAACGTTTATAATTACAGAATGCTTGGGAATTGCCGAGTTCTGATCCTCCGTCGCAATCGTCGGTTTTAAAAGCAAAGAACACAGCTCAGAGTAAGTTAATCCTTTTGTGTTGATATGCAAGTAAAGGAGTATTTGTTTGATCTTCTCTATGAACTGTGCCGAAAGCGCTGGTTCGTTACGAAGCAAATGATTAAATTGCTATTTATTGATGAGCTCGCCGCTCTATAACTATAGAGGAAGGGGAACTCGTCTGGGACGAGAGCTTCGGATTTCTGACTCACCGCGATAGTACTCTAATCCCAAAATAACGTTCCCTGTATGTTCTACAAAACCTTCCTTTTCGCGCGGAATGTATGTGCTCAGACCTACCGTCGCCGTCACCAAGCTTTTTGCATATAATTTAACATACGATCGAAGAACACTTTCATTTTGCCCATTAAACTTTTGCGAAGTATATAAATTATGCTTAATCCTCTCGTTTTAGAAATATACTATCGTTTTCTAGACTACTGAATGGAATTGCAAATTATTAGAGTGGTAAAATTAATTTTTGAAGTGAAGCTTTAACTTAACAGTATTGCGTTTTAGCGGGAGCATGCAACTAAATTTAAATTACTGACACTGTTGTTTACGTAGATATAAGGGGCGTATAAAAATGGAATTGTAGAGGAGAAAAAAAACTCTGTTGCACCTGGTACGTTGTGGTTTTGTCATGACGAATTCCTGTGGAGTTCGTCGATCAGTAAAATCTACCCTGGCAAAGGGCCCGCGAAAATAGTCACATTGTGTGACTACAACTAAATTTAACTGACGACTAATCGGTGGAAGCTGTTCTTCATTGACGCCTATCGGCGGCGATAAAGGCCGCATCCTAAAAAGCTCTGAGTAAATAAAAACAGGCTAGTCCCGTTTGAGATTGCGTAGGATCGAATGCCATACCAAAGTAGACGTTTGTCAATATTATCATCCAATTTCCTAAACACGCGAGAAGCGTAATAGCATTTACCATTAGCAATGTGTTCGCGGCAAATCGTGCGTCTCTTTAATCTCCGTTGTTCGGATTTGAGATATCTAATCTTAGTTTTGTTTGTCAAAGGAAGTCGTAGGCTTGTTAATATTTTAAGTTAATCCTTTCTATTAATTTCAGTCATATTTTCTTTCGTAAAGCTGGCGGATCGGACGCTCTGCTTTCCCAGGAGAAGTTGCCTAAGACGCGAACGGCTTCCCTTTAGTTGCCCTCGTCTTTGATTATCCACCGCGCCACAATGAAAATCAGAAGTTCGATTTAATCCAGATCTGAAGATGAATTAAGAGCCGAGGAACCGTATTTTCTTCTTGGCTCGTGCTCGCACGTCCTGTCGAGTGGGGGGATACCTCGAAGCAGGTGTGGCTGACTCACCAGGCCCAATATAGATGCACGTTTGTTTAGTGCTCTCCCGACCCACCACCAAGAACGACGGTCTTTCCTCCTCTTTCTTCTTTTTCTATCATCCTTCATATCGAAAGTCCGGTTTCTTCGGTGATTCTCTCTTTTTACCACCGGTTCTATCAGTCAGCTCTCTGCTCCCCCTTTTCGGAGATCGAAGTGGATGATATTGTGGTCATTGAACGGTGTGACACCTTTCATGTGAGAACCTTGATTTTTATTATGAACGAAGCCTCGTTAGGCTCCAGCATTTGGAAATGTGCGAGGAATACCCGAACATCGTCGCCACGGACACCCTAAAGCGGTGCTGGGTCCTATTGCGTTAGTACTTTTGCCTGTTTTTATTTATCGCCAGAGATGACGAGGTGTCTCAGCATTAGGGAAATTTGAAGTAAACGGAGAGGAGCTTGGAGTTCCAGTCTTTGATTTCGCGCAATGTTTATTAATGAAAAGATTATCCGAGGCTTACTTTCTTGTAATCAGAATTTCGAATTACTTACATCATTTTTAACTTCTAAATCAAAGTAACTACCGATACAAGATCACTGATTTACTGTCTTATTAAAATTGTTGAAATCATGATAAGGAAACATAGGCTCTCCAAAGAAATTTCTAACATCGATGTCTCTGAAATTATATTTGCTTCAATATATTAAGATATTTAAGAGATTCCTTCGTTCTTGATAGTATTTTTATTTAAAAAAAAAAATAGAAACTCGTTTGCTTTGTTACCTTTAGAATTAACTATAATATGTTAAAGCTTCTGATAGAAATTTTGAATGATACTTCATCTTCATAACTCTTAAGAATCTCTAGCTGTTACAATTTTATTCTTGTTCGCCTAGAGATTAACCCTCGCGTATTGTTATCGGTTTGCAGGTAATAGCACGACTAATGAAGACCTCGACAATGTTTATCGCCTCTTGGATGCAGACTTGAGGCCACTGACGCCTGATCAGACTTGCGAAAGATCAAAAGAAATCTTCGAAGAGCACAAACAACTGGCACAAGAATATTTAAAGGTTCAAACGGAAATAGCGCTTTTGGGCCAGCATAAAAACGAAATGCTTAAAAATTTGACTATAGACAGCCTAAGGCAACAAGAGGAGCTTCGAAAACTCGAAGACGAGAAGGTAGGTTGACCTCGCTAAATTTATTAAATAATTCGATAATTCCATTCGGTTTCAAATTCCCTCGGAATGGGAAAACACGAATGGTTTCGATTCTTTCGGACAGATGTTCAGAGCATTTTCAATCAGGAATTTATCAGCCCCTTTCTTGATTACAGGAATCCTTGATAAAGCTGTATCGGAATTTAAAACGCCAATTAGAAATCATGAAGAACCAGAGGACGAATAATGCCCTTCTGAGCAATGCTCAAGTGGTGGGACCTGCGGTCTCGGGAAATAACGGATGGTTCGTGGTACCTTGTCAAGATCCTTCGAGACACTCCTGAATAGCCAGCCAAAAATTTCTTCCTCGTTAACTATATAAGCCTGAAGAAGGATTTCACTTCTTAGAAGTAAAATAATAAAAGATGGAAGACATCGATTTTCTTACGAAAGTAACAGTGATCCGTTACAAAACAGAATGCAAATAATCGGCTTTGAAGAAAGTAACACATTTCACAGTGTGATGTACTGAAGGAATTATGCGATCCAAGTAATGCATTCTCCTGAGCATAATATTAAACGCGATACTACTTTTCCTTTGCATTTGATTGAAATTTTCTGTGAAGCTTCCTACGAATTTTAAGAACGCTTATTACGAGTTTTAAGGTTTTATTTTTAAATAAATAAAGGTGTAGAAGATAACTATTATTGTTTTTATCCGCTTTGGTAATTCGATTATTGATGAAATTTGTTCCAGGCCGATGACACATGAGCGTTGCACTGATACACTATGAAATAGTGCAGAGACCCTTTTAATGTAGCTTTAAACGTGTTTTCTACTTTGATCGTGCCTTAAAATGTATCGTTCGAAAGAAAAGAAGATAGAGGTGATTGGAGCAACAATTTTTTATGCCGCGTAGTTTGGAATATATTTATAAGACAATTGACTGTAGGCCGCTCGGCGAATTAAACGTGTAGTGAAATAAGCGCTTGCGTGTCTTAAGTCTGTTTCTACACAATTTAGATGGAACGCGTCCGACATCATCCCGGGCAGTCGGTGAGAATTAAAGTTATTTAGTCTCTGTAATTACATAATGGGTAGTCGATAATTGTCGAGTAGCCATTAACTTATCAGCTAACTGCCTGGGATTTACCGATTAGCACATTTATTTCTATAAGGATTAACCATGATAAATGATTAAGAATGTATCGTACAGTTATTTCGTTATCTGATTAATGTCCACTGGAAATTCATTCTCGTCATTACAGTTAATTTGTACAGACAATTAAGAATCTAATAACTGATATAATGACAAAGTATTAATAATTATATTTAATTAAACAATTATAATGGAATTCTTATTTCCAACTGTATACATTTATTCGAAACGGAATAATTTTCGCATATAACAGTTGATTCAATTCGATGAATTTTTATAAGTCAAAGAGATTTGTTTGTACAGAAAATAGAAAGCTGCCTGGCAAATATTACATCCGCTTAACGGGCTTACGTATCTATTAATTAAATCCGAGTATATGCAACGACTTTCAACTTTCTTCCCTGTTTCCAATAAATGATTCTTTTTCTACTCTTCTGTTTTAATTCCCCTTCGACGAATTGACGCTACAGAACAATGATCATATTCTAGGAACATAAAATCAATGGTCACGAAGCTAGAAAATTTTGCGTGACCGACACATGTCGCTCCAATTATATTTCTTTCCACTGCCGCCTGCGTCTGACCATAAACCATACACTCCACTTGAAACCATGACTAATAACTACTGCTCCACCGACTGTTACCCTACAATCTTCCAAGACCCTCGGTGAGCCAACGTAAAAGTAAGATATTAGTCGACTAAGAATAGAAGTGGAAAATTGCAAATTCACCCCCTTCGACGGATTCGCCGCCGGTACAAAGCATTTCGCCCGGCAGGCGTTAAGGCCCGAAAGGGCGGAAGGGAAGGCAGATAGCCGGCTCGGAGGAGAAGCACAGTAAACCCGGCATACACGATCAAGGAGACAAAGCTCGCCACCCGCAACCCTCGATAACGCGAGAAAAACATAAACGCGGGATGCGCACGCACCACCCCGTGCACGCCTGATGGTGCTGGAGGGGTGAGGACGGAAGCTCGCGTAGATAGGAAGGGTGCAGTCGCCTCAGACGTCTGCTTGGCCCTACTCTCGCGTCGAGCCTCCCCTTTAAGCTTTCCGTTCATTCGGTTTCACCTTCAATTTACCACCCTTTAACGACCGCCCGCGATGGCCCTCGATGCCACGGAGAAGAGCTACATCCTGGACGCGCGGAACAACTACGAGGACGTGAGTACCGTTGCCCTTAATTCAACGGCGATCCCCCATTGTCCTTTGGTCCTGGAGCACAGGCGGCGCGCGATCAAGCGGCGATTGCTTTGCGCCGATTTCGTCGCGCTAAAGGACGCCACTAAATACGGCGAGGATTAATGCTGCCCGCGCGAAAGACTGGGACCGAGACGGGCTAACTCGATTACTGGGGATCCAGGGGAGACACCCCGGTGATCCAGTTCGTTTGAAACTAGCAGCGATGTCGGTCAGTGGATCCGCGCAATCGGACGAATTGATCTAACATTCGAAGGTTGATTAGATTGCGCGGCTTGATTAAAGGGTGGCGATGGAAGTGGATACGTTAACCGGGTCGGAACCCGATGGGGGAGTGTGCCGACGTAGAACCGAGGCTCCAAGCTGGAAAATTGCCATTGGCTGGTCTCACGATTCCTTAACATTCCAGCAGGATTTTGAATCCCGTCGAATTCGCAACGTGGATGTTCACTCGGAGAAACCGTATGCTCTGCCACCGCTCTGCCCTTTGTCGAATTCGAAAGTAGAAGCCGGTGAAAGCAATTCGAACTCGAATACGGGTAACGAGGAATTTGTAGGGGTATCTTTTAATGTAATTTTGCGAGCAACGCTCGCTTGGGAAAGGAGACGAAAGTGCCGCGTATTTCGAAGTTTCCACGAGTAACGAAGGGGGAAAATCTATAACTCATTACGTATGTATTTATGGATTCTCTGTCTACGCATTTCTCCCCTGCACTTGTGCGCTCAGATTCCTTTCTCATGTGTGCACAGGGATTCCATCAATTTCTAATTACTGCCTCGTGTTGCTGCCCTAGTTATCGAGGGACAGAACTAATTAAAAAATTCACCGAGACGGAAATTAAACGTTGCGACGTTGCACGTTCGAGCAACGAGCCAGCGTAAATCATTGCGATCTCCTCGTGTTTAATTCAGTTAATAACGAACGCCGCAGTACGATTAATGTATCGCGGCGTCGCATTTCGAATTAACTCGGTGTAAATTTTTATAACGGCGATAAACGTCTCCATTCGATGATATTCGTAAAGTCGTTGTTCCTTCGTCTTCTTAAACTTGTAATTACGTGATAATTCGTATTTAATCTAGACACGAGGATTTCTAGCGGCGAGTCTGAGTCTTAGCGAGTGTCTGAGGAATCCTGAGTCGCGAAGATGCGTCACAAACGCATGTGCAGGGTGGGGCACGTGAATAGAGAAATTTTGACCTTTTATTGTTTAACACGCGATTAAAAATGTTTAGAGTAGCGTTATTAGAAATATATTTTACTGCGAGGGGTATTCAACGGACTTCTGAAGCTTGCTAGACAAATTCAGAACAGTCTTTTAAGATTTCTTTGTTAAATATATCGAATATACTGCCGTTACGTCTAATTTCGCTGTGAAAATTAGTAGAGACGAAGGAATGAGTCTACTTATTTTGATTTCAAACAGGGTGGCAGCCTCGGCTCGGAGGAGTCTTACGATGATATGAGACAATTAGTCGGGGTAAGGAACGATTAATTCACAGCATAATTAGGAGCCGTGTTTGACTAGCAATCAGCTTATACGCCAGGATTAATAAGGGATGTTAGGCAACCTGGTGATTCAGAAAATTATGCAACTCTGTTTGCAAGTAGAGTAGTTCATGCATAAGACAAGCTTCTTTTTTAATGGTGCAATTTTAAGGGATGAAATGACCTCTTGAAGAAAATTCAGAAGTTTCTTTTTAGTGGGATATTTCGAGAACGGTGTGAAATATTGGAAAAATCTTTTTTTTATATCTACAACACTGCGTGAAAGTAATTATCGAATTAAGCATTGGTGGTGGAGGTAACTCGAAGAGTATGGTTTCTTCGAGATTTATTTTTACGGAGTTTTGTAGATATAAAAAAAAGATATCTCTCACCGTTCACGAGATATCGCACGGAAAGGAATTCTGAATTTTTAAAGGGTAGTTTCATCCTATAAAACCACACTGTGGTACTAACAAAATATGTTTGTCTTATGCATGAACTACTCTACTTGCGCCCAGAGTTGCACAATATCCTGGATTTTCCGGTTGCCTAACTTCCCTGGTAAGAAATACACGCGGTTGCACGAATTAATGTACGCTTCCACTTGCTTCCCCCGCTTTCCTTTGTAGATGTCTTGCGTAGAGCAATCAAATTTCTGTGTAATTGTAGCAACTATTGGAACTGTCCAAGATCGATTTACAAATGAATTTCGAAATACCGTCGCTCTTTAATTTTCTTTTTTTGCCAGCATTTGTTATAAGCACTATTTCATTGTTTCTGAATCTTCCTTCCACTTTTTTTATATTTTAACTTGTTTCAAATATCTTGGACATAGCATCGTTTCTTAATCACGTATAATCGATCGTTCTTATTATTGCCACTGCTTATTAATACCTCCCCTCTTCTTCGGACCCTTTTCACTGTCCGTAGATGTAAAGGAATCTAATTTTGTAGGAGAAGAAGGAAGAATCCGGCAAATTCAATAGTCTGCCTTTGGCCAGTTTTAATTTCATCAATTCCATTATTGGCAGCGGCGTCATCGGTAATCCGAACACGTGATTAATAAAATTATCCTTAAACGCCGAAGTTTGCCAACTTACGAGCAACGTATAGTCTCTCTGCTCTGTCGACTATCATTTCATACGATGCGTGTACAATTGGGATGATAAATGATAAATGTATTCGTAAAATAAACATTTTTCCTAGTGTCAGGGGAGGTGTTCCATTCTCGTCTATAAATGAGGATTTAATTATTTCAGTATTTAATCTTAGGGGAGCTGGGTTCGTTAGGTGATTATAAAAATTTATTTAAATAACAAAATCCAATTTTCTTTTTACAAAGCTCTTGAATTACTTCAGTCGTGGTTCCATCAATCTTCTTTTTCTTTGGAGGGTGCCAGAGCCCCTTGGTCCCCCCTCTGGGTGCACCACTGTCACATTTACCTGCAATTCAACGTTTTACGTACGGAACGGGGATGAGGAATGAATTGTAAAACGTTTACACTTCTCTCTGCCGAGTGTGTCATTATAGGTGAAAGGAGCCTTGGCCTTCTTTCAATTTGGGGATTCGTGCCCTCTTTGTTTTTCCAAGGGAGGTTGTTGGCACGACGCCCAACCCCTTTTGGACACCCCGTACGACGAATGATTCATCGGGGATCACGTATCAAGGTGCTACTCTAGTCCACTAAAATGACTAAGATATACACAGAAACGCATTTTTAGCGAGGACTCTGTGCTATAATTAACGAGAAGGGAAAGGTAATTATTTTACGGATACACTTGTCTGCCAAAGTCAAAAGGAAAATTACAAAGGGGTCTGATCTTTCGAGCAGAGAAAAAAAAGGCTACTTCGGTGTTGAGAATAACTCCTAAGAAGAATCTCTCGTAATTATCGTTGACGGAGGTTGATGAAAATTTAATATACGCTTTCTAGGTATACCCTATGCTCTTCACCAAGCTGGATTCGGCCTTGGAATAGTATTATTAATACTGGTAGCCGGCCTGACTGATTACTCTTTAATTTTAATGGTCAGAAGCGGACACATCTGCGGGGAGATGAGTTACCAGGGCTTAATGAGAGCCAGTTTCGGTCGTACCGGATTTTATATACTCACGACCCTGCAGTTTATTTACCCGTTCATCGGTAAACCCACATTTTCGCAATTTATTACAATCTCACCGTAAAATGGCTAATCTGAAACTCCACTTGATCCTATCCCCGTGAAAGGAACGCTTCGAAGCTCCGATCTCGTTTTCTGCTTAACGAAGCCCGTCTAAGCTCATAGATCTGCTCGATATTAATGCGCGTGAAATTAAATTCCACGCGTTCCACCGCTGACGAGAATCAAGATGCCACTTTCAGTGCCGTCTAAACAGCTTGGAACTCCAGGGAGGAGGATCGTTTACCGGCTAAGCGAGATCTTTTGTTCTTTCCAGCGATGGTCTCCTACAACGTCGTCGTCGGCGACACGGTGACGAAAGTGCTGATAAGGGTGACGGGGATGAGCGAGACGAGCATCTTCGCTCACCGACAAGTGGTCATCTTCGTGGCGACGGTCTGCATCACGATACCCCTCTGCCTTTACAGGAACGTGGCTCGCCTGGCCAAGATCTCCTTCCTCTCGCTGGTCTGCGTCGGTTTCATCCTCATGGCGATCCTGATCCGGGTGGGCACCATGTCCGCGATCGTGTGAGTGATCAAAAAATCTGCGATCCGATCGATCGGCACATCAACCGTCTCGGTAATATAACAGTGACCGTACAGTTTAACGATGTGCGTTTCGATCAAGCGGCGTTAATGCCACCTCGTAGTATTCGGCGAGTCACGCTCCATCGTGCCCCGAATTCTGGTGCAGGCGGACTCGGAGGCCGGGCGTGACTGTGCGCCGCACCTGGTGCACAAGTTACGTTACGGCAATACCAGGAAGATATGTATCTACTGGCAGCGCGTCAGTGTCCATCGATTTTCAGGCCAAGCCAAGAGGATAGCTGGCGATTCGCGAACTTCCCCGGGATAGTGCCCTCCATCGGGATCATGGCGTTCGCCTTTATGTGCCACCACAACACGTTCCTTATCTACGAGTCCATAGAGAGGGCCACCCAGCAGAAATGGGACGTCGTCACCCACTGGTCCCTGTTCACCTCGTTCCTGATCGCCGCCGCTTTCGGGATCATCGGCTACGCCACCTTCACCGCGTACGTGCAGGGCGACCTCATGGAGAATTATTGCTGGGACGACGACTTGATGAACTTCGCCAGGGTCATGTTCAGCGGAACGATTCTGCTCACCTTTCCCATCGAGTGCTTCGTCACCAGGGAGGTGAGTCTCCGACGGTTCCGTGACGCTTCAGTGGACTTCGATGAACGACGCTTTCATGGGTTTCTTAATTCCTCGGAATTCTCTTCCTATACTGGGCAAGATATTTCAGTGAATTGTCTGGGGCGTTGGGGAGGGTGGAAGGGGCAGATATGAATGACGTAGTTCGCGATCTGCAGCGAAATGAGAGGATGTCAGCGTACGAATGCAGTTAGGATTCGACGAGGATGGGGGTGATATTGTAATGCGGGTAATAAACGTGGTGGAGGGTGGATCGTAAAGGGGAAATAGGGATGGATGAATTCAACCAGCGCGGGAATTAAAATGCATAGGGTGTAATACGTGGGTTGAGTTAAGGGCAAAGGAGATTAATTTGCATCGCTGCGACCTGGCCATCTTGGTAAATTTTTTAATCCGTTTCACTCGGGGACACACACATAGGGGTCGTATTTAAATTAAGTAAGGGTAATTTTGGCGAATTCTTACCAACTCCCAACCCCAGTGTAAGAATTCTAAGATTTGTTATTCCAACATTCCCCTTAGGCAATATTCTTTACATTAAATCTTTTTAGTTATTAAGATTCTTTTAAAGGTTTGTGTAATTTATTTAACTCGGTTTCGGGAAATTTAAATTAAAACTAAGTGGATATCTACTTTTCTGGAATACTAATGATAGAATTTGTATTTATTGAAAATAAGGTTAAAAAATATTACGTAAGATTCTACTTAACTCCCCTCAACTTGTAAGAAAACGTAAGAAATTTGCGATCCCGCCCCCCCCATCCTCCCTCAAAGAAAGCTTTACCTAATTTAAGGACGAACTCATATCACTCACGAGGTAAACACTCGAACATTTCTTTCTTCAATTTCTCCTCATTTCCCGTTACAATTTGAATTGAAACACTTATTACCCGAAAAACACAAATTTATTAAGGTGTTACTAGACAATTAGACAATTATTTCTACACTCCTTTCTTTTACTTTTCAGTATTTCTCATTTAATCGAGTTCAGACGATACCTACACTCATACAGATTACACAAATTTTTAAATTTTCTATTTCAGACAACTACGACTGATTTTATGCTACCCTTGCGCATATAATGTTTATAAGGTGCTCTATTTGAAGCACTATATCTCCAGACATAACCACTATTTCTGCATACAATTTTTTTTTAATATTCTCTAAATATTGACAAATAAAGCCACAAAACTGGAACTAGATATATCCAACGGTTTTGTTTTAAAAAATTCCCAAAGTTCGCATCATTTTTACTCCGTCACTACAGAGAAACCCCTTAACGAATATATTCTATAAATATTCCACAAAGATATTAGCAAATGACCAGCAGTTACAGTGTAACCGACTTCCATCCGTCACTGGGTCACTCGCATAATTACAAAGCCAACATAGCAGCACGCAATGCTAGACTGCGAGACCTCAGTCCCACCACTAACTGATATATTCTTGCCAGGTGGTCCTGACAGCGATTAAAGGCACAGACGAGTTGGAAGACCACACGGCTTACGTTCCAAACTCCGACAGAAGATACCTGATAATCACTCTGGCGATAGTGATCGTTGCGTACCTGATCTCTATGTCCACGGACTGTCTGGGTCTGGTCCTCGAGTTGAACGGTATCCTGGCAGCTGTACCTCTAGCCTACGTCCTCCCTGGCCTCTGCTACCTGAAACTCGAAGAGGGACCGATCCTCTCCCCGAAGAAACTCCCAGCGCTCGGTCTGATGTCCGCTGGCGTGTTCGTCGCGGTCTCCGGCTTCCTGCTGCTGATCATCAACAGCAACGCCTCCAGTTCCTGTCAGCACGGAAGAGGGATGCCGTATTGCATCGACGAGTCCAGTAATTCCACCTCGAACACCTCCACCATGGCCACCATCTCGATCTAACTCCCTCGTCCAGGAGCGACGGCTCCTTTTCCAAAGGCAAGTATGTATGTACTTTTCTCGCACTGCTCGCGACCGAATCCGTTTCCTGAGGCTCCTTTCGTCCCGACGGGCCATTGGAGGAGACGACGAGGGTGGCACCCGCAAGCATTTAGTTGCCTCTTGTCCTCTCCTCGTCGCTGCGGAAGATAGAAGGCCCCGGGATAAGTCAAGGAATTTTGCTTCTCTTTAATCGAACGACGAAACTTAAAACACTCTCTGCACTGTTCGTAACGCTGGTAGAAGGAAGGTGGCTCGAGTGAGAGGTGGCACCGGATGGATACTTTGAAGATTTATAGGCGTCTGCCCGTTGAATTTGTCGGCATTCTATCTTGTTGAACGCGTGGAGTCGAATATTTTTCAAACCGATGATTGTGGACAATATTGCAGCTACTATGTGCGTTTGGCCACACAGATTTCTTTCGGGGGTAAGGGGATGCTCGGGGATATGTATTTTGAATGCTGGAAGGGAAGCTTTATTGCTGTTATCGATAACTTTTGCTGTTAACTTTCATACACCCCGATACGAGCTGAGTGGATCAGATTCCTTACAACGGTAATTCGAACATTCCAACGATGCAAATTATCTATTATTGAGTGGTGATAATTTTACGAGGGCTCGAGTGTTATAAAATATTCAGCTAAATTTACGTATACTTTGAGCAAGATATTAATAAAAATTCATAACTTTCTTAACCCTTAACCGGTGACGTCCCACTTTGTGGCGTAAACGGTGACGTGGAGTTTCATAGACTCCTCTTTAATAATTTCACATTGTCAGGCCTATTTTTAAGATACTTTTGCATGTTTTGTTCGAAACCACTGAAAGTTGAATGAAAAGAGGGAAAAATAATTCTGCTGGAGCTTGCAAGATTTCCTGTCACCAGTTAAGGGTTAATATTAAATGATCCTTTGAGAATTCTTAATTGATAAAAGTTCTCCCACTTAGAACTAACCCTAGTATTCTTCTAAATGGTCCTAGATGTTACTCAGCTCTTGTTAATTGAAATTTACGAGGTACCTGGACGAGAACTTGTGCAAAATACGTACAATTGATCAAACTAGTAAGCAATTTTACAATTACCAGAATACAAGCTAATTACAGTCAGTAATTGAATTAATTAAATTTCTGAATTTAATTAATAATTAGTTCATTTTCGACGAGCAAAGAGGGTCTTCTCAAATGGAATGAGATTTCACCGTGAATAGATTGGGAGAAAACAATAAATTGAATTAATTACGATTAAGAAAGGATTATTTATTATCGGTAGTGTTCCATGTAACGTGGACTTAATTATACGTAATATTTATTAATAAGTGTAGCTGCCAGTAACTTAATCGTGAATGTTATGTAACTTGTTTGGATTAGTGTTGCTTCGTTTACTACTGATACAGGCAAATTTAATTTGACGAGGCGAAAATTGTACGGATCTAGAGAAGGGAAAGTAATAATTGCTAATGTGATTATCGGTGGACTCGGTGAGATAAACGAAATAGCAAACAGGGGATGAAGAATTCTATTCTTCGTTTAAAGATATTGCATAATTTAGTTGATATATAAATAATGGACATTATTTCCATTGGATAACAAACTCAATATAATCAAAATATATTGTTTGTCGATAAGAAGAATACTCATTATGATTACAGATGATAAATAATATTAAGCTGTTACAACACTATTTTTCGAATCTTTATCGTAGGAGCATATAATGAAAAGAGGGGTAGTACACTACGATTTTGTATTAAAAAAAATATATAGCATGGCGATGTTCATTTGGCGGTATGTGAAACACGTACTCGGTTGTGAATTTATGTGTCTGTTGTTTTATATTATTTACACTTGCTTGGTGACCATTCGAATACTTTATTTCTGTATGTTTCCTACAAAACTACTTTTATTAATTATTGGTGCCACTACTGTTCGATAAACGTCTAAGTAGTAATGCATTTAAAAAAGAAAAGAACAGTATAGTTTTTCTTTTAATACGAAATCAAACTATTTGCTTTCTGGAAAAGGTTTAGGTGTAATGGAATAAATAAATAAGGACGTTTCATAAGATTCAGAGTGATCAGAAAAATAAGTGCTTGGAAGTGTAAAATAAAATAATTTCAGCCACTTTAACTTAACGTTATTAATATAATTATATGTATTCTGCTACTTTATGTCATTTCGTTTCTATAATATTTTTATACTAAGAAAACATTTTCTTCCCCTTCTTCTCGAATTAAAACACCACTTCAATCATTTTACTATTATACACAAACGAATTAATCTGTCTGAAGCGACAAGCTGGAGATAATTAGATTTAATTGCTATAAACTACTAAATAAGTGAATTATTTTATTTTGAACTCGGGGATCCCTTATCTTTCTGATGCGCTGAATCTTAAGTATTAGGCCTAATAAGTATTAATTAACATAAATGAACGCTATTTATTAGAGAGGAACAATCAGAGACCACGATAACGAAAGTATTTAATGAAACTTATTAAGAGAACGAAATATTTAGCTTGCGTTCCAATCGAAGTCTTTACGGTATGAAGTTCGCGCAAAAGCCACCGGGTGTCCGAAAATTTGTACATAATATATATATAAAAATGAGTGTATCTATGTGTATTTAGCTTTTTGTCTATCTATATAGATTATACATACTGTATAATAAACTATCCACGGTGCGAGTGAAAGTATTACGTGTCACCATTCATAAGAAAGACTACGTAAACAATCTTTAGCCTCTCGAAACAAATCAGTTACAACTAACACCTCCAACTATAAACTCTCCCTTTTTATTCTCTCTACAATCTTCAGAAAACGTTTAGAAAATGTAATACCTTCGTTCGCGCTGAAATACCAGACCACGCTGTATTTTGGAAAATAGCCGACGATAGAAACCATTCTTCCGTTTACACGAAGTTTTCATATCGATCCGATGGTCAGAGACGTTTGTAAAATAAGATCCCAATTTCATTTATTCGCGCGTGGGTGCATTGGCGCAAGTATGCGGGCAAAAGGAACGGTCGGAAATGCCAATTTCCAATATGTAAAATGGAAACTTAAATTTTTCGAACGTCGTAGGATCCACAGTAGTCGGGAATTCTTTAGCTCCGAAAATGAGATGCGAAACTCGAAAATTCTTAGTGAAAATAAAGCTGCATAGGTGAGAATGTCTGCTTAAATAATTTCGCAGTATTTATTGGTTTTACGAGGCATACAGGAGCATGTAAGACAATGCAATAATTTAAAGAACCAACGAATAATAGAAAGCGGGACTCCTCATGATTTTTGTAACGCAACAGAATCTGTACGCGTCGAAGATGCTTCGTACCAGAATTTTTGACGAAGTTATAGCATATACAATTAATGCACTGTAATGATGAGACACACGGTAGTCGTTAGGTATCGACTTCGCTAATAGAAGTAAAGATTAATGCACAAGAGGCGAAGATATATTCTACGGACACTCGGTATTTTTTTAATTAATCCGAGCAAAATGAGATTGAAAGTTGAAGATGGTGTAGGATGCGGGACGAACGGAGGACGTAACAGTCATTATTGACAATCGTGCATCGCAGACCAACAACTAAGAGAAAGGATGAGTTGCCTAGAAAATGAAAATTTTTGAAAAAACGAAACTGGTTCCTAATTCCCACGATGGACGCGTGGTCTTTCGTTTATGATAGAACTCCTTCGAAATCTTCATTTTTCTAATTCTGAAAGCTTCTTTTTTAATCGCGTTGGAGATGCACAAAGATGATTTCGCGAAAAAGCTTGTACATAGCCCCTCTGTTTTTGTAGAACAATCGCAAGGTGCGCAACATTTGATTGTGGTCTGGCCCGTTAGGCGTAGAAGAGTACTATGGGAATCATCATTAAGATAACAGATGCTTTATTTTTTAATAAACAACTGACAGAGACTTATTACTTTTTGCCAATAGGTAATTGTAGATCTAACGGGTTCGCGATTCACCTAAGATTGTTCTAATTATTTGTTACACCCTTCTCGACCTTAATAATCATTAGAAGACAGAGATATTAGGGAATTGAAAAGTCAGTTAGCTGATAGTCTTCAATTTTCAAGCACCATTTGCTTATAAGCAAAGTCACACTTGTACAAAGTTGAAAGCATAGCAGACAAAAGATATACATACATAGTGTTTAGTAATTCTCGCGAAAGACTTAACACGATTGTCGTTGATTTTTATAAGTATATAAACAATTTCGAACCGAGAATATAATTGAAAGCAGAGTTTACTGTTGATATATATGTGTGAACATGATCCTGTGAAAATTGTTATCAATTCCCAAAGTTGGATGCTCATAGTATGCTGCATTTTTTTCTTATATAGCAATCTGAAAATATTTAAATGCTTACGAGTTAGAACATCGGTTTTTCTTTTTTTAAAAAGATAAAAGAATGGAATTTTTTGAAACATAAATGATGTGCTGTATTTTAGGGATGAGTTTCTCGAAGCGTCGAAACTTCGAAACCCCAAAAAGTTTCAAGTTTTGAGAATTCGAGTTTTCGGAATTCGAGTTTCGAAAATTTGAGTATCGGGACTACGAATTTCGGGAATTCGAGTTCCGAGAATACGAGTTTCGAGAATACGAGTTTTGAGAATTCGAATTTTGAGAATTCAAGTTCCGAGTATTCAAGTTTCGAAAATTCAAGTTTCGGAAATTTGAGTTCCAAGAATACGAGTTTCGAGAATTCGAGTTCCGAGTATTCGAGTTTCGAGAATTTAAAAATTAGGTTCAAACCCACTCCTACTATATTTTAAAATTTCCAAATACTTGAATATAAATTTAATTAAACATCAGAAATTACCAAATAAAGTGAAGAAATGAATATAGCATACCATTCGAAAGAATCAAGAGATTGCCCTCTCCTGGGTATACTACTTACTTAGTTGCACCGCTAATACCATGGAAAACCCTTTACCGAGTTCTAAAGTATAAAACAAAAAAAAATGTATAATACATATTTGCATCTAACTTGGATTGACGACTGAAAAATATACTCCTGTCCCCCGAGTCGTTCGAGACAGTGGTGTATTTTTCGAAATTCTCGGCGCATAAGCGAAAAGCGACGGCACATTGAACGCAGGTGAAATGCATCGATCATTGCGCAAAAATTCCTTCATGCGCCACGTGAAACTTTTATTGCCACACTCATTGCGATACGTTATGCATAATTCTCCAGCAGGTCCACGAAACCGTATATACGCGAGGTTGTCGATCGTTGTACATATATTTTTATATTGCGACCGGTATAATCGAACTTAATTACAGTTGCTCTCAATTATTTTTATATTGCAATATACCTCTGTGGACTGTGACGATTCCGTTCCAATTTAATTCAAACTACGCGCGGCTATTCGTTAATCATCAACTTCGAGCCACGGCAAACACCGGTCTTCGAGTATCGATATTGCTGTATTACAAAATGACGAACGCCGGTGTTTGCATTTGCTCGCAGTTCTTATTGTTTGCGATTTCGATGGAGACTAAAGTGTTACGTACGCACGACGCTCTAGGAATATAAGCCGCGATCGAGTCTTTCCAAATCTGTGACCACTTTTCTTCATCGCATTTGTCGATGCAATATATTTTGCGAGTTAAGGGGACGTTTTAGAGAGAGACTTGCGTTTGGATGTAGTAGGTACTTACTAGATACTAGATGGATTCAAATGAGACGCGCGTGCGCATAAGACGCGAGCTGCCCAGTGACGATCGGGTGCGCGCGCAGCGTACTTCGCAATTTCAATGCACGCGAATGTGTGGCAGGATTGTAACTGCTTTTGTTAAGTCACTTTACTTTCGATTAGCTAAATTATCGACGATCGTCATTCTGTAATGAAAACGCGTACGAGCCGATGCAGAACGGTTATATTTTATTATCCACGATCGTCTCTTTGACAAAGAGATTTATAATTTTTCTGAATGCATCGTTACATTGTAAATTGTAAAATAACCTTCTGCGATGGCATGACTTCATCCAGATAACTATCTTTAATTGCAACAAGACTATATTTATGTATTAATTTCAACCCGAAATTACGAAAGTAAAACTGAGAAGCGCAAAAAGGACAATAGGAATATGTAGATCACGATTCTAATTTAAACTGTGGATTATAACTGCAACCGAAAAGTCCCTGAATAAATGCAATTGTATTTTTACTCTGTGATATGTGTACAGACAGCGTACATACTTGTATATGTTTTGTTGAAACAAGTCTATATTGAAAATCTATTGTAACGTTGATTGGACTTGAGTAATAAATTCGAACAATAAAAAATGGAAAGCATTCGAAACCAATATTTTAATAGAGCATTTCCGTAACTTTCCTTCCTCGCTTTTCTTACGAATTTCCTTTAATAAAACCTAACTACGAGCTGAATATAATTAACATTTTGGTAATTGAAGAAAATCACGCGCATCAACGATCGCAAGCATTATCATTCTTTTCTTAAAAGACTTCACGATTCTACTCATATTTGCTACAGATTCAATGTACATTCATAGAGAATGAAAGTTAAATTTACAAACTTTACAATCACATATGAACATCTTTAAAGATCTTGATGTTGAATGCAAACGGAGGTTAGAAAAAGATAGATGATGTATCGAAAAAGAATTCACGCAACTAAACAGCATCAACGTTAAAATTTGCTAATCTTTGAAGGAAAATAATTACTACACATAAGTTGCTCCAAAGTTCGAACGCTTTAGCAGAGTACAACTCTGTACGAATGATTCCACGCGTTTTCACGCGAATTAAGCCACTTCACCTTTACCACAAATCGAGCGCAATTGATTTTAACGATGTTTCCTTCGTATTTTACCACTGGCCCCGTTATGAAATTTCTTTACAATATTCCTCAGCAGGCTTGGACGATGCGTGCTTTCGATAATTACAAATACGTTGGGCATGAAAAATGTCAAAAACATCCTCGGTTTCCGAGGAGGGGAGTTCGAGTCGTAACTTCACTTCCAAATGCATTAAAATGGAAGTTTCGAAAAACGACCAGTTGGTTGATACGTATCAGAAAACGTACGGGGACGAATGTCGGATTTGCCTGAAAAGGGCTGTTGAAATTTGTGAGCTATTTCGAAATGGGGACGCTATTGCTCGTAAACTTATGGCCGTTGCTTCTGTACAGGTTAGTTTGCCACTCTTTCCCTTATAATAACACATTGTAAACAAATCTCTTTAGATTTCGATCCTCCCCTTTGCGTATTCGTGATAATTCCATGCCCTATGCTGTTTGAAACCGCGTGAACAGGCTTTCGGAATATGTATGCCTTGTGCTATCAACTCCAAATGACTGAAGCCAACACAAGTGGATAGAAACTATATAGCTCAAATCTCTAAAACACGCAAACAATTAGAATTCGCTGTGTTTACAACGAACTTAACGTTTTGAACTTGCATCTATTATATTGTGCGTATAGTCTTATGTTAAAAACTTTGTACTTTGAATAATAGCAGTTCTTTAATAGCATCTGTTGCTGTTGACTGTTCTTTAAAAGTTTGAATATAAAAAAAATTGAATTTTATAACGATGCGTTTACGTTAAGAATTATGTTAAGTACATGTATAAATAATATGTTGAAAGCATTCGTAATAAACTTATTATATTTAAAACGATGTGTTCAAGTTCTTCTGGCGAGGGAGTGTACGAAAATTGGGTTTCAATGGCGAAGCTAAATTGTGATACGTGCGCTTTTGATTTTTAGGTGGACGAAGGAGACGGTTTACCACCCGTGATATGCTTGCCTTGTAACCAACGTCTAGACGCATCCTACGATTTTAAATGTCAAATACAGAGTTCGGATGAGAAGCTCCGTCAGCTTCTGAAATTTAAATCCGCTAATGATTCTGTAACGAGCGCCAGTATAGTCACGGCTATAATCGCTGATGTGATATCCAGCGTAATATCCTCCGAGAAAGAAAACACTCAGAAGGAAGTAGTTTGCCCGACGAACTTCTGTCCCGATAACTTTTGTTTCGCGAAAGACGACGCGTCCTTTTGCCTGAATTCGGATAAGAGCTTGTTCTGTTACGAGAGAGAACCACAGGGTCAGTTAACTAACGCCGAGCAGAAAAAGTGTACGGAACACGTGAATGTTTATAAAAATCTGTTAGAAGATTCGCAGAGAGAAATCGAGTCGATTAAGCAAGAAGAATTGTTACTCTTCGACCAATGTATAGAGAACAATAAAGTAGATTCTATAAGGCAAATTAATTCAATTAAAGAGGGATTGAGAAGCGAAGATGGATTGGCTTTGTTCCACGAACGTATGGAACAGAAGAAAGACGCTTCGTTTAAAGCTGCTGTGAATAACGATGGTTTATTGGAAATAGGAAGTCAAGAGATATCCGAAGAACTGTCGAAACCTGAGGGCGCGCACGACGACGAAGAGAAGCCTCTTATATCACGCACAACTAGATTACGATGTACACAGTGTATCAAATCATTTCGTACAAAAGTGGCCTTACATAGGCACGCCATTGTACATAAACGGAAAACTAAATTACGATACGTTTGTTACATCTGCGAGAAACAGTATTCGACTCATGCAAAAGTGAAAGAGCATTTAGCGATGTGTCACGAGACGCACGATAGGAAAGAAAATATCGAACATAAGAGAGTTAGCTATGAACAGGAAAAGGAAATCGCAAGCGTGCAAGATAAAAGGATCAGTAATGCTCACGTAAGTATGCTGTAAATGTTAGTTTTATTTCAATGTAACGATTTTATCACCGCGTTCTAGGAGAAAAGGCAAAAGACTCAGAGAAACGACGAGCCTTCGAAAGAACAACGGAGGAATATGAAATTTACCTGCAAAGTCTGTTCGAAGCAATTCACTTATCAGAAGTCTTTCGTGACCCACGCTAAAAGTCATTCGGAGTATAAATCGGAAGAATTGGACGACACCAATCGATGTACAATGAAAGAAAGACCAGCGGAGAATGTCGAGGAAGAAGAAGAGAACGAAGAAGAAGACGACGACGAAGACGAGGAGGACGAGAACCTCCCTGCCGAAAGCTTGCAGTGCACTCAGTGCGGAAAGCTGTTCGCGACAAAGAGGAATCTCAAAAGGCACGTCTCCACGCACAGTGGATTAAAGTACACTTGTGGTACTTGCGGTAAAGGGTTCTCTAGAGTGGACAAATTAAAGGATCATGAACAATCGAAGCACAAGTCCGAAATGTTTGAGAGCTCCGATCTAGATGATAAAGAAGACACGGACAGTGTAAATAAGGAAGACTGTTTAGAGCGAAGGAAGAAAGTAAGTTACTTTTCGAATAGTTTCGTAAAGACCCCGGAAGTTTTGTTAATCGTACCGTTAGAGTAATTTTACAAAAATTGGCAACTGTTCCAGGAGCGTCACAACAGACCGCACAAGTGTGCGCTATGCCCTAAATCCTTCGCACAGGCTCAGTCTCTGGCGAACCACATAGAGCGTCACAAGCGTGTTAAAGAAACCCAGAAACGGTTTCTTTGCGAGGTTTGCAGCAAGTGTTTCGCACAGAGTGGTTCTCTTGTCGCGCACATGCGTACGCATACGGGGGTGAAACCATATGTTTGTAACGTGTGCAGTAGGGCTTTTACAAAGAGCACTTATTTGCAATTGCACCTACGCACGCACAGCGGGGAAAAGCCTTACATTTGTCAGTATTGTAGTAGAGCGTTCGCGCGTGCGAACACATTGGCACGGCACATAACAATGCACACAGGGGAAGCGAAGTATCATTGCCAGATCTGTACAAAGTCGTTTAGAAGGCTGACTTCGTTGAACGAACACACGTACACGCACACTGGTCAGAGACCGTATGCGTGCAAGATCTGTACAAAGAGATATAATAATGCCGGCTCACTTTATGCACACAGAAAGAAGTGCAAAGCGCAGCAGCTATCAAATGCCGGCTACGCGGTTTCCGTGGAGAACACTGTCCCGCAGCAGGATGTGAACGTTCCGCAAGTCTTGATCTATTCGCAAAGGAAGCTGGTGGAAGACGCGACTGTCGGCCAAGTTACGCCAACGCCGCAGTACATGCTCGCGAATGTGCACAATCAGAAGAGCCTTGGATCAAATGTCATCCAACCGTTCGCGGTGGAAGACCCAAATGTTTATACAATTAATTCGAAGCAATTCAAGAATCCTTACTATACAATTTACCCAAATATGTAAGATAACAACCAGTGCGGGAGATTGAATAAAAAAAATGTCTTTTTTAGAGCCACATATGTATAGCGTTTCTCTTAAACATTGGTAAATACAAACGCGAAGATGGGGGGGCTAAATAATGTAAGGTAAGTGAACGAATCGGAAAATTTATAATATACGGAAAAGACAAAGTGCTCCAAATTAAAGATGATTGTAATAAACATTTGGTCACGACAATCCGGATTGTTTTCTCGCAATCTAACGCAAATAGTTGAAACATCTTTGCTACACCTTGTTTATTATGTTTCTCTCCTTTAATCCGATTACTTTGCATACTTACTGTTCTAATTCGGCGATAAAAATTATTAGTAATTGTCTACTATCTGATGTCAGAAAATATAGCTTGATCGACAACAAAGAATATTAACAAATTTATTTGTTCCTAAGTGTCATTATACTTAGCACGATAAGATTGCAATATATATAAATAATTAGAATAGTTCTTACGAAATATATAATAGTATTCTGTCATCGAATAACAAAAGAATACACGATTCTTGCTTCTTATCTTACATTCCCTTATGTTTCGTAATTTCTATCGCGGGCGTTCATTCTCGACTTAAGGACTCACTCCTTCTTGGCGAAACTTGTTTCATCATCGAATACATCTGATATTGTATCCTCTACATCGTCGTCCAGATGCTTCAAGTTTGGCGAGCTCCTCGTTTGAGGGAATATCTCTTCGATAGCCGAGTCATCGTCTATCGTTTTGCTTCGATGCGCCTTCATGGTCTGTTTCCATTGGACACCTTTCTTTTTGCTAGTTCCCATTGATCTGTGCCTTCTAACAAGACACTTGGGACTTCCGCTTTTAAGCACCACTTTTTCCGTAACTGGTAATTTCGTTTCTGGCGGCTTTAAATGATACGTATCGGTACGGCGACAGTGACAATGCCAGGTGTCCGAGCGTGGGCTATCACTTGTGCTCGCACCGAAAGCACCATGCATGTGCATATCTTCAAATTCACAATGCTGTTCCATTTCTAGAAGCTGATCCGGAGTTAGCTGGTCCAACGAGGGTCGACGCCAGATTCTGTGAGTATATTCCTTCCAAGGATTCGCGTCGCCGCTATATACCACTGGTGTATCGATGAAGTGCCTCGTAGGACTCGATAAGTTGGTCGCGCTCGGCCAAGGCTCTAGGACCACCTTGGGGCTCTTCGTTAATGTAAAAAATGGCTTTCGATTCTGATCGATTCGCTGCGATGAATATTTCCCGAGGTGTGAAAACTTCTTCACAGCTTCCGTGATGGTACTTGATCGCTGGTCTGCTGGTGGTTCTTGAATATCGAATTGTAAAACTGTCTCAGGAGAGTTTTGATCAGTCGTTGTAGGTGTTTCAGCGCGTAGATTGATCTGGCTGAAACAAACGAGCCTAACTTAATAAAGTTTCATTGCGCGAGTGCTTTCCAAATACATCGTCGCAAGGTTGTTTAATAGCTTCAATATTTCTTAAATCCTACCAGAGAACAGCTTCTCTCAAAGCGTACCTTGACTTCTTTGTGCAGAGGAAAGCTGCGTGACAATATGTATTAAAATCTTACCGCCTTTCAGACGTTGGGCTGTCAGTGTGAGTAGCCAGGCTAATGTTCGACGTATGAAGAGTGGGTTTCAGATCTTCGTCATCTTCTTCTATATCTGGTAAAAACATGGTTTGCTTCTCCTCAGGAACGCTGTAAATACGAGAACCTATACAGTATCTCGTAAAATGGATCGAAGCTAATAAAAAAAGAATATTTGAGGATACTAACGTCATTTTTGCCACGCTACCACGGTATGTTTTCTTCTTATACGCGGCTGCTGCTTCTGTGTACGGTAGAGTCAGATTCTCGTCGTCGAAGTAAATGTCTTTGACCAGCGGCGGACACCTGTTCATGAGAGTGTCCACCCCAAGATACGATACCTGTAACACATTTAAGAAACGATGTGGTATTAAAATAGTCTTATGAGTTAAACGTGTCTAATCACCTTAGTATGACGATCAATTATCCAGTTCAACTCAAAGTCTTCGTCATCATCGCCGAAAGGATTAATTAATTGTTCAGCTACCTATTAAAATATAATCCAAGTTTTAACTCGTACACGGTTTATCATTGAACGAAATATTTAGACTTCGGTCACAGATTACAAAGTACATACCTTTAATAATCCCATGAAGAAGAAGAACTGCAGAATGGTAAAAACAGGTACGTAGGTATCGATCTCCAGTTGAAATTGCTTTTCATTACCATCGATGTATTGTCGAGCTACCAAAGCAACAGCAAAGAAACTGTACGTGGCTAATGTCACAACTTGCGTATAGACTAATGGGATACATATCCAGTCGAAGCTCCATAAGAGGCCGCATTTTGTACGAAACTCGCTAAATTCCTGTAACAATTGTTCGAGCGTTTAATAACTCCTGCTTGGCTCCCTTTATTAATTAATACCAAATAACACGCGCCTCATTTTATAGGACATGTACCTCCATAACTAACTTCAGTCCCTGAGGATCTGGAATCCTGCGATTCTGACGTGCCTCTTTTAGAAGATTGATAAACCATGTGCAAGGGATCCAATACGTGTTGAATTCCGAGCTTGGTACTGCCAGAAACAATTCCAATTCCAATGATGTCATAAATCCTGTGATATATTAGTTTATTAATTATCTGTTACCTAGGCACTATAATATTAATGTTTAATCACGTTCGACGATAAATAGATTTCATAGGATTTATGTATTTATGCAGACTTTGAGCAATATCTAAACGAACAATTAGTCTAACAGTTAGTCTAATAGTGTACGATTCTTTTTTTAAGGGAAACAATTAACACAGATTTAATGAAATTGTTAGTTCAGTTATTTTCTTACATTTTGAAATCTTCTACTTTAATTATTATTCTAAACTCTATGAAACGTTCTAAATTAGAGATGCGCTCGTTAAGCTATTACAGATTGTTTAATAAACACGTATCCATAAATCTTATGAAATATTTCAGATACTGCCCTTATCGATGAAAATTCAAGTGTAACTTTACTCCGCTTATTAATATATATCAAATTACGTTCAATTTTTATAAAGACATATATAACAAAAATAATGAAAAAAGATTAGAATTAAAGTATACCCAATGTGTTTAAGGTGTAACTGGCCAGAAATGTATTTCATCTTGGTCAAAGTATTCTTTGTATCGCAACTAGATGACTATATTTTCTAGTCTCACTGTCGAGACTTTTGTTTTATCATTGCCACCATCGATTTACCGTAACTCTTGTTTTGTCACTTTAACATTCTTCAATGTAAGCAAATGCAAAGTGCGCATTCTACTCGAGCGCGTGCTATGGGTTAAAATTAGTAAATTCATGTTAGAGAAAAACTTTTCTAGTCGTGGCAATGGAAGGGTCCGTTTCTAGTTTGACGACGGGGCATAGTTTACCAGAATCCACAACATGATCGAGTGTTGGAAATCGTTTTTTCACTGCTGAACTGATCGATCGTAAGACGAGTATTAAAGACAGATTCAAATAACGCATCAGCGCCCTTCGAAGCATACGACTATATTCGTCATTCCCCGTAACATATAACGCAATTAAATGCATCACTCTGCGGAAGAATATTCGTATGAGATGTTTTATCTATTGTTCAGAAATTTATTCTCGAAACTCACTTGTCGGGCCAAGGTATCGCTTGGTATTGTTGCCACCACCTGTGAGCAACGTAGGACACATAGAAGCCCAGAACGAAACTTAATGGAATTAAATTAATGAAATTGTCGCAGTAAATAACAATCTGCTCGAAATCCCTGAAAAGTGAAAATACACTTGAGTAAAATGATTATTAGTAAAGTTCTCTTATGACGATATAAGTTCTCGATATAACGAGAATACGTTTCCCTTATAATTATACTGCATTTGTTTAATCGCTAACTTTTTTTGCGTAGAAGTAAGTAAACGTCGGTAGATAGCAGATAGCGCGCCAAAGAGGA
Source organism: Andrena flavipes (assembly GCA_963971345.1). Taxonomy (NCBI): domain Eukaryota; kingdom Metazoa; phylum Arthropoda; class Insecta; order Hymenoptera; family Andrenidae; genus Andrena; species Andrena flavipes. The sequence goes on from OZ020481.1 coordinate 8,839,464, forward strand.
TTAGAAACAGGAGAAGTTCTCTATAGATGAGCTTGTAGAGTGAACCTCTCCACATAAAAAGTAGCCTCGTGAATCCGCCGCTAGTGGAATTAGCAACTTGGTACTGATACGTGACCGTCATCTTTCCTTCGTTCAATAGTTACTACTTTTGCGATGAAGGTAATTTTGTCGTAGGAATAGTAGTTTCTTCCTTTTCATCGTTATTATAAGTTTCGCCTCAGGGAACCTGGCAATAAATTCCAATGAAAACGTGGAAGCTCGAGTCGATCTTACGCACAGTTCTTACTGTAAGCTGTAAGTACGATACCTCAGGCACAGTGGAATGAATATGTGATACTATAAATCATCTTAGTTTAATATAAGAGACGCGACGCATGGTTCGTCCACGATGTGTTGTCCAACAAGGGAACCATTAATTTCGAGTCCATTTCGCATGCCTGTAAATAGATGGGAATAATATTACTTTCTTCAAAGATTCGTTACAAGTTTAAATACACGATACTAGAAACAACATACTAAAGCAGATCACAGACTTTCATAATACAATATTTATATGTTTAACACGTATTTTAGTCTATGCAGGGTACAGAAAAATCAAGCAGTTATCACATCGTTAAGGCATGAGAATTGTCGTTGGAGAGTATAGGCTACGTGGTTTCTTTAGATTATGCATCGTAAATAATGCTGAGTAGTTACGGGAGTCGCGCCAGAATCCACCGGCACTGTTAAATATAACTTTGGACATTGAAATAACTGCTGTCTTAGTAAACATAGAACTTATGCGAGGTTTCCGAGTAGGCTGCAATTCGCACTTCTAGTCTGGGTGATAATTATTGTCCTTAACATACTTTCCGCGCGTAAAGGCTGATTTCGAAGAATTTCTGTTCAACACTACTTTAATGAATCCATAGTCAACGATCACCGCAGACTGCATGTCACTTCTTAGCGCCAAAGGGGTAAATAGCTTTCGGTACACGTTACGCTCGCGTGGTATACTTCATTTAGATTTCTATTTCGTAAATTCAATTACTCGTCTATAATTGCTTTATCGCAATCTTGTGTCATCGATGCGATTGAAAATATCGGCTCGCCTGCAAGTGTCGTGTGTGTAACGACACGTGCGCGGCGTCATTGTGTCCAAGAGATTGTCTGAGATTGTCTGACGGCCACGAGACGTTCATCGAGGGAGCGGTCTAAAAATACGTTGAAAAGAAGCACGCGACATTGGCCGAGCTGTGAAACGCTTCCGTTCGGATTTTAATGCGATACTATAGTCTAAGTCAGTTAAAACTAACTCGAAGCGGTTTGTTTTTCCGTTGTAATACATTTAAACGCCCGCGCGACACGACGGGGCTATCATTTCTTGTAAATAGGAAACTATAGTAAAGAGTAGAAATAAATAACTCGAATAGCTCTGTTGCGGGATAATTAATATTACAATATTAGCACCTTGTTGTCGACCATCTTTTGTGATAGAAACTGTTAACTATTAAAACACGAAGTCGCGATAATGGAAATGTGTTATGTTTATCTTACGAGAGCTCATTGGAATTTAACGTCAGTTGAACGCTCGGTTAATTAAAATCGGGAATTTGTTAGTTATTATTTTTAAACGCGTATAAAATATATTCTTCTAGCACGTGTAAAGCGGTACTACCACTGAAGTCAGCGCTTGAAGTTGAAATTTTTTCACTAATATCCCGAACGTGAACTATACTTTATCGGTCGCAAGCACAGGTATGCGCTCGAAGCTTGTAAGCGGCAAACTGCTTCGCTAAGAACATCCGCATCGTCATTGCGAATGTTAACATTGACGCTGGTCAATTCTGATTTGATGGCAGATGCCCAAATCTAAAAGGGGTCGAATGTCAAACTCGTATCGGACATTGTAGTACACTCATACATGTCTGAATGATATGTACCCTTTTCGTACAAAAAGGAAAGGGAAGAAAAATAATTGTTCTCGTGGAAGTTATATATGTTGGGCGATTTTAACTATCAACGAAGTTTACGATTTTGTTACTGCACTGTCTTTCGTTTTGAATTAGATCGAAATATATATAAAATGTGATGTAAAATATATAGGTATACTTTCTTTTTTAAATCTTTGACTGGCAGTGGCGACTATTTCGCTCAAAATTCCGTTAAATGTTTTAATCTGTTCCTTGGCATTGGCGCGTTTTCACGCTGATACCACTGGGAAAGTTTTGGTCCACATATATGGTATGATTCTTTCTAATGCATAATTTCAAACTTGTACAACTTTATTCCTAAGTTGGATAGATCTAAGTAGCATCACAGACAAGGTATAGACACAGACGAGGTATAGTATAAACCTATCACCTTATGGGACTTCGTGTCACCACCAAAACTGCGTTACCGACCCATAATTTGTGGTCTGAATTTAGGGACCTCTGTTCATGAACAGCGTCCAACTCAAGAACTACTCTGAAATGTGTTGAAATACTGAAAGCTGTGTAGGTGCTTGTACACGTGTGACTTGTTTAGAGGGAGAGTTTAACGTAGAGGGCGTGCTTTCGCTAAGCTTTCGCGTGCTTTGGCTCGGTTTGTCAACGATTCACGCCGGATTTCTCTCGGAAAATCTATTTCGAGGATCAGGAGCCTGTATGGCGTTGAAATATGGGACTTCTTGAAAACTTATACAAGCTATAAATTGCAAGATAAAATCGAGTATTAGTATTTTACGTGTAGTGGAACATTTAACTAATATTTTCACGTGTAGTACGCCGTAAAATATTAAAAATTGACGCTATTACTAACATTCCCGCAAATATTTGTACTTCGCGCGTGTCTAAATAGACGGTGCCCATTTTACGACACGTAAAAATCATTGAAAATAATGAATTGAAACGTTTTTGTAAAATTTATATTCGTAATTTTTGGGACCCAAGGCCCCTAAATTCCTACGTTTCATTACAAATTGTTTGGCTCTGTCCTTATTAACTGTTGAATGGATTTAAAAATTATAAAAAAACATCTATGATGTTAGTACACCGAGCGTAGGTATCGCTTACGAGCGTTAAGCCTTATGTTAAGATCTGGGCACACATATGAATTTCGTTTCAGTTCACGTAGAATTCAGGTACTCTTCATTACTTTCCTCAATTCCTTTACTCCAAGTATTTTCCATTCCAGTCATTAAAAATAATCAGGATTATATCAAGTTTGGTGTCATTTTCATCAGAAAAACACTAGTAAGCCATTAGTGATACTTATATGATAGAAATTAGCATACTCATTACTGAATGGCCTATAGCTGACTGTCTCCTTATGCCACTACCCTAGCGTTTATGACGTGGAGTACCTACAATTGCAAATCCAGTTACTTTTCAAACCCGTACTGAAAAATAAAAAATTGTCTAGCCCTGAGAAATTTATCGATTCAGTGTTCAGTGAAGTATGTGCATTTTATAGTGCATATTATTTCGTGATTTCTCAATTCGTGCATCAATTTCATCGATTACTGGGCCATGTGGGAGGACTTTTAACAGGATTAAAAGTTTTAAAACTTTTAACTGCGATATACCCGTTACCTAAACGAATTTTTCAGAAATTGAATACTTCCTCGATGTTAAGTAACTCATATTTCTCCAAATATTCATACAACTATTCATTTACACCAAGTTCAACTAAAATGTATTTATACAGTATAAATAATACTACGTAATATGTATAAGTATTAATATTCATTTATCGAACGATTAAACATTGAGAATAAAATAGAATTCAATTGGCATAGAAAATCATTTGCAAATCCAAGGCCAAATCTTCTTAATTGCTTGATATCTCGAGTTGTATCGATCATAGATAATAATAATTTATACTGGCCGGTTAATGCAAATGTTGTTAACATTATTTGTCATAGAAATAGCCACTGGAATGGATATTTTAGCGGAAAATCCATTTTTGCCGAAGAATTCGTTCGATTTCGCAATTGTAATCAACCGTTGACTTTGTTCTGATTGGGGGACATAGTTTCTCGAAGTGTATATACGGAGCTCACGGAGCTCCATGTACTCAGTCGTCGTCGGCCCCACGGGCCGGGAGGACCTCCGGGAACCCTGGAGCTGCCGGAGCCGCTGGAGCCGCTGGAGCCGCTGGACCTGCTGGACCTGCTGGACCTGCTGGACCTGCTGGACCTGCTGGACCTGCTGGACCTCCTGGGGACCTGGTCAGGGTTTCAGCCCTGGTCCTTCCTGTGCCACCTGGACCATTCGGACCTACTGGACAACTTGGACTTCCCGGGGACCTCGTCACGGTTTCAGCCCTGGTCTTTCCTGCACCCCCTCGGCCCCCTAGCCCAGGTTAGCTTATTCATTTGGTACCGATGAAATTTTCGGGTTCGTTAAAGGCCATTCAAAATGTTAATATTCTGCCAAGGCCAAAACCGATTTCTCTTGCTTTTTACCTGATTTCTTCGATTGTTTTTCATCATCTCCCCTATTTCATACATTCCTTCGTGGATTTTTGCATGAGTCGTTCTATTTCGTGTATTTCTTCGATAGGTTTACATGATTTATTTTATTTGATACCTCCCCAGATTTTTGATCTCCCCAGTAGTGAAAGACATATACAAGAAAATGCAGGGTGCATGGCTGCAGCTGCGAAAAGTAGATATTTTACAATGAACATTGCTGTATCAAATTATTTCTGGCTTGAACGAATTTCAAGTTAGTTGGGAGTCGCTGAAGCGAGACAGAACGTCAACAACCTCTACCGAATTTGTAATCTGCCAGTTGAACTTTACCTGCAATAGTGATCGGATGTCAGTGAACGCGCGAGCATATTATTTCGTGATATCTCGATTCCTGGATTAATTGCATCGATTACCATGTGGGAGGTCGCTTAACAAGATTCTACTACAATTCATCCAGTACATAGAAGACTTCTCGAGCAATACTTTTCTCGAAGAACTGGGAGTCGTTGGAGCGAGACAGAACGTCAACAACCTTTACCAAATTCGTGATCTGCCAGTTGAACTTTACCTGCGATAGTGATCGGATGTCAATGAACGCTCGAGCATATTATTTCGTGATATCTCGATTCCTGGATTAATTGCATCGATTACTGGACCATGTGGGAGGTCGCTTAACAAGATTCTACTACAATTCACCCAGTACCTAGAAGACTTCTCGAGCAATACTTTTCTCGAAGAACTGGGAGTCGTTGGAGCGAGACAGAACGTCAACAACCTCTACCGAATTCGTGATCTGCCAGTTGAACTTTACTTGCGATAGTGATCGGATCTCAGTGAAATCAAGCTTCCTGTCTGCATGGATAGCAGTGAGACTGTGTTCAACGATCGGTGAGTGGTACATATTCATTTTTTTAATTTTTCTGCATGCTATTGAACAAATGATTGCTGTAGCGAGCACAGTGACCACGAATACATACTTAGTTCTCGTAAGCAGTAACTATAAATTTCAAATTCGAGGTCAGAGTGCTAATATCGTGTTTTAAATATTAGAAATTATTTTTCTTGAATTTTATAATCAAAGCTTGATGCTTTGAATACGAGTTACACTTCTCAAGTTTAATTACATTCGAGTCATTAGATTATCTTAATAAAACGAGAATGGAAAGCATTAATTTCTTATGGATTTTCAACTATATTACTTGAAGCTCTTTCTCATACAAATATTAATAATTGAGAATGCCAGTTGATATTGATACTACTTGGTCACTGTGCTCGCTACTTCTACTATTCTCTCTCTTTACAATATTTAAACCAGTCTAGCAATAAGTCATAGTTTATGAACTTTAGCCATAAGACTTTTTCCAAATTTTCAAAAATGCGCAAAGCATTGGTCGAACATAGACCAGAAATATTTCGTAGAAATGGGTCACTTTCGTAGGTACCTCCAAGTGGTGTGCTCGGCTCCTTGGTAACGTTTCCCAGGCATTGTGACTTGCGAAACGGAATCAAGCTAAAGCCTACGATCTAGTTTAAGGGCCCAGATCGAGCGAAACTCACATTTGGTGAGCTTGGTTCGGTCTGGACATCTATTCAAAAATGCACTTGCGTAAAAGTTGCTACTCCTTTTTCGAATTAGAGCCACCCCTATATACCCCGCGGCGTATATACACTTATTAACCCTTTGGAGTTTAAATTAAAATCTTTTGAAAGAACATAGTAGCCTTTTCTCTCTAAATATTGCAACCAATACGTACAGAGACATAGACGAGAATGGAAAGTGTATATCTCTTTCGCGTCCGCGACATCTATTAAAAAATGCACTTGCGTAATTCGAGCGATAAGCTTTTGTTCCGTCTCGTTCTTTTTACATATAAGAGTGCCAAATGCACTTTTCTAGAAATACAATTCGCCTTCGAACACTGATTTCGATTTCGCGCAAGGTGTTGCTCGACTGTAGAGCACGACAGACTGTGCTGGTATCACGGCTTTTTACGAGTGTCTAAAGTCGTAGTACTTACCTGAGTCTCCATGTAGAAACGAAATTTCGGTGCATCGAGGGTGAATGTCGCGTCGCGTCGCGTCGCGTCGCGTCCCGTCTGACCATTGTTAGTCAAGACCATTGTTAGTCGATGATGCCCGCCAGTTCATGACCATTCTGAGTTCTATATCCTGTCGAATACCGGGCTTCTATACCGGGCTTCCAAGTCGATGCGCTCTGTAGTCTCAGATGGCTCGTTCTCGGCCACGCGTGACATGTAGAAACGAAAATTCGCTGCATCGAGAGTGAATGTCGCGCCTGTCGGCTTTAGACAGAAGACCCTTGTAAGTCGATGATGTGCGCCAGTTCATGACCATTCTGAGTTCTATATCCTGTCGAATACCGGGCTTCTATACCGGGCTTCCAAGTCGATGCGCTCTGTAGTCTCAGATGGCTCGTTCTCGGCCACACACGACATGTAGAAATGAAAATTCCGTGCATCGAGAGTGAATGTCGCGCCTGTCGGCTTTAGACAGAAGACCCTTGTAAGTCGATGATGTGCGCCGGTTCATGACCATTCTGAGTTCTATATCCTGTCGAATACCGGGCTTCTATACCGGGCTTCCAAGTCGATGCGCTCTGTAGTCTCAGATGGCTCGTTCTCGGCCACACACGACATGTAGAAACGAAAATTCCGTGCATCGAGAGTGAATGTCGCGTTTAGTCTCCTTTGCAATCTCAATCGGGAGATTCTTAGCTTTCGCATATCCCTCGTAAGTTACGCAAGTGCGTTTGTCAATTCTTTTCTATCTCTGCAATGAGATACTTAGAATCTGTTTGTCACTCGAAAGCATCGAGCGAAGCAAAGAGATCGACGAGAACCTCTCGTCTATTTCTCTCACGCGTGTATGTTAACCCTTAAAGTAAAGTCTTTTGAAAGAATTTTAGTAGCCTTTTACCGTATATTGCAATCACAGTCCGAAGGGTTAATATACCGAAGCATAGTCTGTTAAGACTATAAAATTGTAAAGAGTACCTCTCTTTCGCGTTTCATGTACAGTTGCCAAGTAGTTACAGAATTTTATTAGCTTTGTCGCTGTTTTGTTGGCTCCTCATCTCTTATGAGGAGGTCGCCGCTGTTTCCGTTTCCGGAAGCAAGCGACTGAGCATGGAATCTGTATGGGTGGATCAGTTTCATCCCCTGGTGTTCTTGTCGAAAGGGAAAAGTTTCGGGCGTAGGGGGTGCACCTTTTGGTGCGCTGCCTGCGTAGGTCACTCGGGCCGATTGCCCAATCTCCGCGTAAGTAGGCTTGAGCCAGGGTACACGCGGCTGGGGGAGCTCGCAGGTTCGCATGTGGTCGGAGCAACAGTGATCGCCTGAGAGATGCCGTGCGCTTTTCCATTTCGACTCCTTCAGGGTGGTAGGAATTGCGCCATTCATTACTCGTTTCATGCTCTAGCTAGGCATGGAATGTGTATGGGTGGATCAGTTTCATCCCTTGTTCTTGTCGAAAGGGAAAGGTTTCGGGCGTAGGGGGTGTACCGTTTGGAAGCTGCCTGCGTAGGTCACTCGGGCTGTGATTGCTAACTACGCACAGTAAGTTCGGCCGGGGTGTTTCCCACCGGTTACACCTGGCGGGTCGCACGCGTCGGAGCAAGTAGAATCGCCTGAGAGATGCCGTGCGCTTTTCCCTTTCGACTCGTTCAGCAGGGTGGTAGGAATTGCGCCATTCAATACTCGTTTCATGCTCACCCGTAGTCTTTCCTTCTTTGTTGATCGACGAGAACCTCTCGTCTATTTCTCTCACGCGTGTATGTTAACCCTTTAGACTTTAAAGTAAAGTCTTTTGAAAGAATTTTAGTAGCCTTTTACCGTACATTGCAATCATTACGCAAGTGGATATTTGCGATAGATTATGCCACTAGGGCTCATTGTAAAGAGTGCGATAGGCTAAATTTAAGGGTAGAGGTAGGCTTGCTTGTCGAGAGTGACACCTTTTGCTTTTGCTTTCTCTTACAATTAGCTTGACCGTGCACCATGCCGTTTCTCATTTAGCATACTTTTAAACACTTGTCATAGTGACTTTTATATTCCCTACTTTCGATTGTCTTTTCTTTCTTTCCGGAAATATGATTCCGAAGACGGAGACGGTGAATCCGTGTCCGTTTGTCAATTCTTTTCTATCTCTGCAATGAGATATTTAGAATCTGTTTGTCACTCGAAAGCATTGCAAGCGTACCTCTAAAATATGCGAAAGAAATTGTAACCGCATGTAACTTAGAAAACTTGGGCAGGCAACACTAGTTTTAAGCGTTCCATCGAAGAATTCGCCGGGGGATTCACCGAGGGATTCGCCGAGGGATTCGCCGAGGGATTCGCCGAAGAGTTCTCTGGTGAATTCTTTAACAGATTCACTCAGAATTTCGTTGGCGGGCTCGGGATTACTAACATTGTAGAGTAGAATTAGAACATTTTTCTGGCATTCCATGCCATTAGCGCCTGACGAGGCTGCTTTTTTCACGTTACAATTCGGAATTATTATGCGCCCAAGGAGGCTGCTGTTCTTCCGTTTTGTGATTAGACATCGTTAAGCGCGCATAGACGCTGCCGTTTCTTTTCTTATTAAAATTGAAAAGTATTAGGCGCCCAAAGGGGCCACTCCTTTTTTCTATCAGTCTTAAGAATCGTTAAGCGTCCATAGAGGACTCTCGTTTTTTCGTCTCATTAAAATTGAAAAGTATTATACGCCCAAAGGGGCCACTCCTTTTTCCTATGAATGTTAAGAATCATTAAGCGCCCAATGTGGCTGCTCGAAATTTTTCTAAATGTCTGAATTGCGTGGCGCTCCATGTGGCTGCCTGGAATTTAAAGAAAATTTTTTGGAACTTGCTTAAATACAAATTGTCTGTTTCAGTAATAGTGTTTGTGATTGCCCGTAATGCAATCGTAGAGTCAGTGTTTTTGCGCAAGTAAAACTAGTTGAGAGCTTCGGTGCTCTAATAGTTTTTTGACCGCGAAAGTAGAGTCATGCACGAGTCCAACTGGAGCTGCTGGGCTGAGGGGTGCTGAGCTGAGGGGAACTGGTCCGATGGGTGCTGGTCCGATGGGTGCTGGTCCGATGGGTGCTGGTCCGATGGGTGCTGATCCGATGGGTGCTGGTCCGATGGATGCCGGTTCGAGGGGTGCTGGTCACAGAGTTGCTGGTCCCAGGGGTGCTGGTCAGGGGTTCGAGTTTGCAGAGATGCAGTACTCTTGATGACAGCGAACGATAAGTCACTTTATAATTCTTTGAATGTGGGTGCATGCAAGAGAATAAAATGGTTTCTGTAGAAAACGTAGCGTAGCCAGCTCTTTCGATTCTGGCCGTTCTAACACAAATGCGCGACATGCAGGGACCCATTTCACATGGTCGACATTCGTTTTGGGAACACTTACGCAATATTTCGCGAGTATGGCTTAGGGCGTCTAGGCAATAGCCTCGTGACGTGGCTCTTTTCTAAACCATATTCACGAAATATTGCAGAAATATTCCTAAAACGAATGCCAGTTATATGAAATAGGCCACTAACCGCCGCGCATATGTGTTGGAAAGAGTAGAATCAAATGAGCTGACCATACAAGGTACTCGTAGATAGTGACATGCATGTGTCTGCTTTAAAATCAGAAAATTAAATCAGTTGCTCGCGATTTTGACAATTCCGATTAATAATTCATAAAATAACCGAATCGATCGGGTCGAGTAGAGTCACCGCGAAAAATTTGTAATGCGATCGTAGAGTCCCCGCTTTTTTCGCGTCCATGTATTGCAGAGCACCGTGGCTCTTACTTAGAGTAGTATTACCGCGAATTTAGAGTCAAATTTTTGCGTATCTAAGACTTGTTCAGAGCACCGAAGCTCCAGTTGAATTTTCTTCGCGAAAGTAGAGCCAATTTTCTGCGCATATAAAGTTCGTCCAGAGCACCGGTGCTCTAATTGCTTTTTTATCGCGGATGTAGAGTCAAATTTTCGCTTAGCTTCAATTTTCAGCTTAGACTTGCCAAGGAGATTCTAGGCCCTAGAGAGGGCCTAGCTGTGGGCCCTGGAGAAGGCCCAACAAATGGACCCTAGAGAGGGCCTAGCGCGTAGGCCCTAGAGAGGGTCCAAATGGGGACCCTAGAGAGGGCCTGCCATAGGCCCTAGAGAGGGCCTAAAACGTGGGCCTTAGAGAGGGCCTGCAGCATAGGCCCTAAAGAGGGCCTACTTGCATGCGATTGTAGACACGAGTACCTTGTATTCCTGGGTAGTAATCTTTGTGCGTGCATTTTGGAAGGGTAAGCATCCTACTTAATTGCACGCAGTGCATTTTGGTAGGATATGCATCCTACAAAATGCAAACAAAAAGACTTTGCCCAACGAGTCCATTCCGGGAGCAAGGAATATGAAATACTTGAAATGGCGCGTTTAAAATACAAGAGGGCCAAAAGTTGCTACTCCTTTTTCGAATTAGAGCCACCCCTATATACCCCCCGGCGTGTATACACTTATTAACCCTTTGAACTTTAAATTAAAATCTTTTGAAAGAACATAGTAGCCTTTTCTCTCTAAATATTGCAACCAAAGTTCAAAGGGTTAATATATTTTCGCAAGATTTTCAGGAAATCGTGCGTTTAGATTTAAGTAAGAGAATTGTAAAGACCTATGTACGTACAGGGACATAGACGAGAATGGAAAGTGTATATCTCTTTCGCGTCCGCGACATCTATTAAAAAATGCACTTGCGTAATTCGAGCGATAAGCATCTGTTCCGTCTCGTTCTTTTTACATATAAGAGTGCCAAATGCACTTTTCTAGAAATACAATTCGCCTTCGACCACTGATTTCGATTTCGCGCAAGGTGTTGCTCGACTGTAGAGCACGACAGACTGTGCTGGTATCACGGCTTTTTACGAGTGTCTAAAGTCGTAGTACTTACCTGAGTCTCCATGTAGAAACGAAAATTCGGTGCATCGAGGGCGAATGTCGCGTCGCGGTGCATCAAGGGTGAATGTCGCGTCGCGTCGCGTCGCGTCGCGTCCCGTCTGACCATTGTTAGTCGATGATGTCCGCCAGTTCATGACCATTCTGAGTTCTATATCCTGTCGAATACCGGGCTTCTATACCGGGCTTCCAAGTCGATGCGCTCTGTAGTCTCAGATGGCTCGTTCTTGGCCACGCGCGACATGTAGAAACGAAAATCCCGTGCATCGAGAGTGAATGTCGCGTCTGTCGGCTTTAGACAGAAGACCCTTGTAAGTCGATGATGTGCGCCAGTTCATGACCATTCTGAGTTCTATATCCTGTCGAATACCGGGCTTCTATACCGGGCTTCCAAGTCGATGCGCTCTGTAGTCTCAGATGGCTCGTTCTCGGCCACACGCGACATGTAGAAAAGAAAATTCCGTGCATCGAGAGTGAATGTCGGGTCTGTCGGTTTTAGACAGAAGACCCTTGTAAGTCGATGATGTGCGCCAGTTCATGACCATTCTGAGTTCTATATCCTGTCGAATACCGGGCTTCTATACCGGGCTTCCAAGTCGATGCGCTCTGTAGTCTCAGATGGCTCGTTCTCGGCCACGCACGACATGTAGAAACGAAAATTCCGTGCATCCAGAGTGAATGTCGCGTTTAGTCTCTTTTGCAATCTCAATCGGGAGATTCTTAGCTTTCGCATATCCCTCAAAAGTTACGCAAGTGCGTTTGTCAATTCTTTTCTATCTCTGCAATGAGATATTTAGAATCTGTTTGTCACTCGAAAGTATTCAGCAAAGCAAAGAGATCGACGAGAACCTCTCTCGTCTATTTCTCTCACGCGTGTATGTTAACCCTTTAGACTTTAAAGTAAAGTCTTTTGAAAGAATTTTAGTAGCCTTTTACCGTATATTACAATCACAGTCCGAAGGGTTAATATACCGAAGCATAGTCTGTTAAGACTATGAAATTGTAAAATCTCTTTCGCGTCCGCGGATTTTTTTTTAAATAGTAGAATGAGATTGCCGCTTCCCTCATTGCTTGCAATGCGGGACGCGATGAGTTGATTATAATGGAGGGTGGATGGGATTAGAGTTTTTTTTCGGGATGAACGTTTTGTTGGTTCCTCATCTCCGATTCGATATCTGAACCGAAGGGATCGATGGATCTTTGTTTCCATCCATCTCTTTGGTTTAGTAGGCTAAGGGTTTCATGTACAGGGAGATCGACGGAACTATGATTCCATCTATCTCTCTACGGGTCTCGAAACGCAGCAACCTCCACGCGGTGAGACCTGGTAATCGGTGAGAACCGAGCCGATAGCTGCCATTGTATAAAAATTTATTTGAGTTGCAATACTTTGGTGAAATTTGAGAATAAAATATGTAACGTGAAATGTTATTCGATTGTTCCTACCCGACCCAAAATCACGCGTATAGTGTTAAGATAGAAGGATGTGCAAGTTAGAAACTTTTTAGCGAGATACTGGAACTGATGAGTTTTCGACAATTATTAAAGTCCTCTGTGCTTCAGCACCTTATTGAAATATACCAAGTTACAATCCCTTAGCGAGGTATTCCACGTTACATCATAAAAGCATGTCTTCGACACATAATGTTGTTGTTTATATAAATTTTTATGTTCAATAAATTTATTTTGCGTTAAATAAACTGAAATAGAAAGCAAGGTTAAAGGGTGAATGTGTTCTTGTTTTGTTGCGAACCTTCTTTCTGGGTCGTTGCACGGAATAACGTTTATAAAACGATCTTTAAATTGTTACTCTAATAGAATCATTTGTAAATCGCGGGTTTCAAATGATCTAAGTTTTACCCGTGTTAAATTCTAATTCCTACCACGCGTATCGTTACAATCTTATTTTAGACTGAATCGATAACGTTGGGTGTCACATGAAAATGGTAAGGGGGCTCGCGAGCCCCCCGAGTGTGTGACACAAAATTACATTGCATGATAGATCTATCCTATATGTGGTGTGTGGTCCTAGGACCCCCCAAACCGGTGACAGAAAAATACCTTGGTTGATAGGTTTATCCTATACCTCGTCTGGGCCACAGACGTTGTATAAAAATCACATTTGTAATTGTGACTTTACCGACTTGAGTGATCAAGTTGAGTTAGTTCCCACAGTCAACGGTTTTAAATGTAGAGTGCGCGTCAAAACCAGTGATCTTTCAGGAGGGTCGGTATTTCAGTTCGTGTGACGGGACACCCATAGAATGTGATACCTATCCTGTGTACAACTAGTCCGTGGTGGTGGTGGTGTCATCTTCGTATTTTTACCCTTCATGGGTAAATGCCCACAAACAGCTGTTCGATAGGAGATGTTTATCACAACTTCTTTGGGATATTTTTCACTTTAGAAGTTCGGTTTCTGTCGGTTTCCGAGATAACAGACGATAGTGATGTAGCGTTCAAAATGATAGCCATCGCGTAATTAATTACTGCTTCTTAGTAAATACGTAACCTCCGTCACTTGTAGAATTTGTAGGGAAATAATCATGGCTCAATGTAAGTTAACCCCTCGCGAGTTTATAAGTAACGCCTTCTCCCCTCAAATCGCTGCGGTATGTTCGACCGCGGCGGACGCGACTTGTCAGAAAAATAATTTATCATTCGTTGAGCTTCTGCAACCGTTCTGCAAATTAAACACGGAAGGTAAGAAACATAGCCTTGCAACAACGTCAATAATCACCAACAGTTTGCATTATTAGTTGTGTTCTATGCGTTTTTCTCGTGCGTATAGCTTCTCAAGATAAACGAAGAAAAGTATTGCAATCAGCTTTCAGAGATTTAGAAACTTATGTCCTTTAGTATCGCTATAGAACAACGGAAGCAAGCCGTTTCCAGATAACGATAAAATGTAATAGATTTGTGTATTGTTAAGTCGAATAAATATACTGCAATGAATCCCTAATCGCCTTTAGATATGTTTTGCGCAATTAAATTTATCGATGGTAACGTTATGTGTATTTGGTCGATTTGGTAATTGTAAGGCATTTGACTAGTCGTTTCATTATCATAGGTCATTTTAAAGATCCGCAAGGGAATACCGTAACAGTTAGAAATCTTCGACTTTTTATACAAGATGTTAATGCCCAGCCGCCAGAACCAAGCATCGCTAGGAAAATGTTGAACGAAGCGGTTAGCTCCGTTACGTGCGAACATACAACTTGCGTAAGAATCGGAACAACGGAGCTGGACATACCTGTTTCGGTCCCTTGGTTCGAAGCATGGAGGGAGATGTTTCTGAGCGTCCAATTCCCATCGGACCACGAATTCACCAAGCACTTTCTCGCTTGTATGATAGTTGTTTCTACAGCAGAAGACAATCCTTTGGAGAAGATACAAAATATGGGTGCACAGTTACACCAAAGTATACCCGGAAAATTGCCAAAATGGTTCAATAACAATACGCTTAGATATTACATCTTAGTACACGATACTACACAGGATGATAGGAACAAGTATTTAGCTCTTATTCTTCGAATTAAGTATATATCGAACCCTGTTTATCCGAAACTAATCGTTCGTAATTTTTCTAGGGCTGAATTAGTTTTTACAGAAATGAAAAATATCTATGGTGCTAGCAACTGTTTCTTATTACAAATGAATTCTAGACCACCGGGTCAGTCTGACGACAATACTCATTTGCCTGATCCTTGGAGTCAGTTTCTGATAAAGCATTCAGAAACATTCGTGGGCAGCGAACAAAATAGCTCACCTCGTACGCCAGCGGATACTACTGGCGTTTCTGCTATGCCAAACGAAGTTACAACAGATACGGACAAGTAGGATTAAAAGTTTCATATATCTTAGATAAATTAAGATAAATTACGTGCCGCAGATATTTGTGGATTTGTATATTTCAATTTTGTGTTTTAGGACAAGTCAGGCTGGAACGCCAGTGACCCTACAAAATTCTGCACTGGCTTCGCCAGATGTAAATAGTACTGTTAATTTTTCATCCGAAATATCTGAGTCGGCGAGTACACATTTAGAAGTTGGACAAGAAGCTGTATCCGTTACAATTCATCCTTTAAGTCCAGCAGCTGAGAAGCCACAAAATATAAGTTCCGCTGTACATATAAGAGGGCAAGCAGTTGGCGATACACCGATAAACGTGAACGTTTGGGCAGATTCTCCTAGTTACGTAACGACGCAGCATGGTGCTAGATTGTCTACGCAAGACCTCGAGAGATTACGAACATTAATAACAGAGTTCTGTTTGAAAAGTTTATTACCTTACGTGGAGAAGCAAATCGGTCTACTGAATGATGTTATTTCGAACAAGAAAGGTGTCAGTAGATCAATTTTCAGTGCTACGAGGCGATGGTTCGGAACAAATAAACCTGGGATCCCAGGACCTACGCCATCGAACGCTGTAATGTATGTTGTTTACCAATATTTATGTATCGTCTTTCCGCGTAGTTGTTACTCGTACATGGTATTAGATTAGAAACGAAGTTCTAGCATATATAAATATATAAAGTTCCAGCTTGTTTGGATTTCAGTTATACAACAGAATCTCCAGAATTACAATTGCGTCGCTTAGGTGACTTATGTTTCATGTTTGGCCACTATTCCCTTGCTTACCAAGCGTATCATAGCGCGAAAAGAGATTTTGCAGCGGATCAAGCTTGGCTTTATTACGCAGGTGCTCTCGAAATGGCTGCATTGAGCGCATTCATGCAAGGCGAAACTAACAGAAAGACAATTGAATACATGGACGATGCGATATTAACTTATTCGAACAGTTGTAAGAAGCCTCAGTTTGCGACGAGAGCAACATTACTCAGTGTCGAGTGTTTGAAAGGTCGAAATTTATATGGAGACGCTGCGAAACAGTTGATTCGTATGACCAGCGAAGATTCAGACTTGCGCTCGGCGCTCTTATTAGAGCAAGCTGCTTATTGTTTTATCGGGCCAAAGATGATGCGCAAGTATGCGTTTCATGCTGTTCTCGCTGGTCATAGATTCTCGAAAGCAGGCCAAAGAAAGCATTCTCTACGATGTTACCAACAAGCGTACCAGGTATTCTGCGTTAGTTTAACATTAAAATATTCCAGTAGGTGATTACTGTTATTACAGTACATAATTATTGTTACAAGGTCTATAGTGGGAGAGGATGGTCACTAGCTGAAGATCATATACATTTTACAATTGGTAGACAGGCTGCGTCGTTGAAACAAGTTTACGATGCGGTTCAAGCATTCGAGAAACTATTGAATGCTTACAGTAAGCAACCAGCGCCGCAGCAGGCTACGTTTCTACGCGAATTCCTACATATCCATAATGTAGGTATAGATATACGTGATTCTTTTGGTCCACACGTCTTCTGTTCTTTTCATAATAATCAGAGGCTGCGGATTATAGTTACTGTTTCAGGAAGGTTTAGCGAATCGTCAAGAGCTTCCTACTTTGCCTTTACCATTAATAGATAGTAATAATATTAAAGTATTGTATGGTCCTGTAGTCAAGCCATACGAGAACTATATTCCAGCCAGCCACGTTTCATTTAATACCGAGGAGTGCGACGATGTGAGATGGTCGAAGATGGAAGAGATGCTGATAACGGAAGCTCAGGGATCCTCTTCTATGATATTCAAGCCGACAGTTGCATTATACTCTAGTACAAGTAATAATAGTATAAAACCGAATGCAGTTTTAGACGAGCCAGTACATTTTTTCATCGAATTGCATAATCCGTTACACATACCTCTGCCATTGTCTAATGTTACTTTACTCTGGTTGTTCACTACGGCTGACGGGCAAATTACGAACGAAATGAAACTGCCGGAGACTGTAAAGCCGGCGGAAGTGCAAGTAATCGAAACGATGACTTTGCAACCGGATTCCAGGCAGCACATAACGCTGTCTCTTGTGCCGAGACAAGTAGGAGAATTAAAAGTGTTAGGCTTAAGCTATGATTTATCTAATCCGACACATGCAATAGATCCACCAGTTGTTAATCCGACGATAGCCATTGCTGGGAAAAGATTGTTCGAAGTCAGAGGACCTAGGTTAAAGAATGTTAAAGAGAAACCAGGTGTAAATATGTATGGCGTAGACCATAGATTGGATATGAATGTTATCGAGAAGGCACCCTTGATGCAGGTAATTCGAATAGAATTACCAATAGAAGATTTAATATATTTGCAGTAGAATAATGAAAATTTACTTTCAGGTCTTCTTTAGTAAATTGTCCCCGAAGATGTTATGTGGCGAAATTCAGAGAGCAGAAATTACTTTAAGAAACACGGGCAATGCAGCATTATCTAATATCTACTTAGCATCTACGGACGCTAAGCTGATCTCGTTAGGGGACGCTCAGATGAGCACTCAAGAAGGTACATTTAATTTCTAAGCTCCATGCAGGTTTTAAATGCAAATTTCAAAGAATACCAACGTACGAATTATTGTTGTAGAGCATCTGACGAAGAAAAGTAATAAACTCGTAACAAAAATTCCGTTACCTTCCAATAGAGATATATTGAATATTAAAGAGACCCACACGATACCATTGTGGATACGTGCACCCCACGAGAAAGGAGCGCATCGTTTAGATTTACTTTTTTATTACGAGAATAGTGATCCAAAGAGCATGATAAAGCATCGACTGTGCAGGCACACGTGGCATTTCACGGTTCTGGATTCTATACAAATTAGCGCGATCGCTTCAAGGAGTGTGCTATTCAACGATGTCTCGCCCACGTTGAATTTGATAGTCTGCGTTAAAAACGCGAATCACGTTTACGAGTCCATTACGAATGAAATCATACTGTCCAACGTGTCGTTTCAAAGTAGCACGTGGTCCGTATTCAGCTCGTCCGTTCTACCAACCGATATTAAGATACAACCTCAGGAAATGTTTCACTTAATGCTTAAGTTAAGAAAGAAGGCCGAGGGTGAGCCGATATTTTCCGACGTATCGTTAACCAGAGAAGCCGATAGCGCGACGTCGAACGTGGATTACCCATACATCAGTTTTATACAAAGGAGAAATATTACGTCGTTAGATATGAATGAGAATTTCAGCGAGATGCAACTGCAATTCCAACGGTCCTCGCAAAACACGGAGCAGCTGGCCTCGTCTGTGACTATGACGCTAAATTCCACTTTAATCATTAGATGGCGAAGGAATATCGTCGAGGGCGGTATCACTGTCAGACAAGCGATCGGTCAGCATCATCTGGACATCGAGTATTTGAATAAACTATACAAGCATCCCAAGGAGATTCAAGTGGAGTCGAACGAGTACGGAGGGCGGTTGAAGATCTTTGGCCCGGATAAAAACGTGCTGGATTCTTTGGCTGTGACTACTAAAGAACAAATTTTAGAAACGGAATTCATGAAGAACATAATCTCCTTCTCGTTGTGTCATGCTAGACAGATCAGCCATAATTTTAATCAGAGTCGATTGTGTTTCGTCCCGGTAATCATGTATATACAGAATCATTTAGAATCACAAATCGATGTTAAAGTCAACACAATAGGTACTAGCAGGTAAATATTCTTATACGTAAAGCATTGCTAGAACTCTTCACGTTTCGTGTACAACCATGCCCGTTTCTTTCCAGCGGGACGCATCTTCCGAATGTAAAGTCACAATTGTATTCTCCGCAAGCTTCGACGTTCTACAGATACGCTTGCCATTCGGCGATCTGTTCTCACATACAACCCCTTACCAGCAATACTGTAAAATTACAAGCTGTACTTCCGGCTCCTGGGACGTACGACTTAGCAGCGCGCGTAGAAGTCTCTGTAAGAACTGTAAATACTAGAGAATTCATCTTGCAGAAATGGAGAATGGAGAGTATATGTATTATTAACGGTGATAGTAAATAGTCGCAAACTATAAAGGTATTATTATTATCATTATTACGTAATGTAATAAATTAATTTCATTTATGTAATTTAAAGTCATTCCTCGATAACTATGTAAATATCTAGTACAAGTCAAATTATTACTATTAATCGTAGAAGTCTACTGCGCATTATTTAACACGTTCCATACTTTCTTGTATCAAAACTCCTTTCAGGTAGCATACCATTGCAAAAGTCTCGTGCGTTACTGGATGTATTAACCATTTGTTACAGCATGATCCATAGTGCTCGTTCCACACGGAACAGCCGACTTTGAGAACAATTGTTGTAAATTGAGCTATTACAGATCGATACATTAAAGTCATTTTATGTAAAAAAAAACATGCTCAGTTATAATCCCTCGAGTGAATGTCGGAATTGTAGCGGGGAAATTCTGTCGCATAAATATATTTTCTCGACCAGCATTTCATATCTTCCGAAGGAGAATAAAGGAGGCAATTTGTGGCAGCGTAGTTACGAAATACTGTAAAACGATGAATAAGTAACAATAAATCGTACGTTTCTTACAGTGGCAAGCAAAGTCTTTGTACGAAGATGCGCGTTGCTATACTGGTGAAACGACAGTGTAATTAAATGCAAGAATAAATGTTTGATGCACGGGAAGAATCACACTCGATATTGAAATAACGAATGTATTCGGGCATCGAAATTGATTAGCAGTGGTACGAGTCTACGATTTGTGCGCCAATTCGTGAACTAAGTGGTAAAAGACATTCATAGCGAGGCATTCACTGAGTAAGTAGTATGAGACTGCATAAAGCAGCCAACCGATGAGATTGAATGGTAGTAGCATTCTCGAATATTTATTTGTAGAAATTCCGGATAGAGAAATATTTAAAAGTGATGTATAATAGTAAAATGCAGAACCAATAAATTTAAAAGGATATATATTCGTATAACAATGACATATGTCTGACTCCATTACTTACACACAGTAATATATATATTTTATACGTTTAACATCACACAACAAGCGAGCCAAACACTTTCACACAAATTGCTAAAGCAGTATAAAATCTTACGTTGCATAATTGATAAATTATACATGCACATAATCCTTTGCGCGCACGCGTGCGCGCGTGCATACAGTAATAATAATAGTTATGCGCAACAGCTTAACATTTTGTGTACAGTCAATATCACATAACGTTATAGCAAGGGTCCTGAGTTAGTTCGTAAATGTAAATACATAGGTATTGTTAATTTAAGTAAACAATCATATATTAGTTGACGAAAATAAGGAGCAATTGCACGAAATGTTATTATAAAGTATTTGTATATTCGCTTCGCCCGTATAGCATTATTATATATACTTTTATATTTGTAGAAAAACTATAAACTTCTTTTTATCTGTTTCTTCTTTTGATGAATTGCAGTGACGAGTGGCGCAGGCAAATAAGCATATTGCTCTGCAGATGTGGAGCTTTCTCGGCGCTTTGATTCGTACTTCTCCGTTGTTAAAACTGTTTGTTGTTTTATATAAACATTAATCCCTCTCCTGTGAAATTAAGGACAAAGCAAAAAGCCCTCCGATTTTTGTCAATTTTACTACGCCGACTTCCATATGCATATCGCTAAATTTCCAGCGCAGTACATATAGAGAAGGTGTTTCAGCTGATAAGTGATTTCGAATCCATAGCCTTCCCCTACGACCGTGTGCCACGACGCTCCGAATCTCTTATCCATCGTCTCTTTGATCATTCGTGAAACGCTTTCGTAATTGTCCGCGTACTTTTCTGCCGCCGTCACGCACAACTCCATCGCCTCTTGTTTCATCTCGTCCGACATATCGCATTTCTGTAACACAGAAGGGAACTTGAAACTTTTCCGCAATTGCTATCGGAAATTGAGCGAAGTGGGTAAAGTTTTTTAAAAGAACCGAGTTCCAACAGCAACGATTAATAACGAAGTAACAATTTTAAAACAATTAACTATTATTCTACCTATAAAAATAATGCTTTTCACGTAACGACCACCTCTATTGATTAAACACTGCTGACGGACATTGGATTTATTTCTTCTCGACATAGTTCGCGAAATGATATTTGCAAAATAGATTTTACTTACTCTGCAGAGAGGATAAGTATGCAATATTTTAACGACATCTTCTTTCTTCACTTCGGTCATCTCTTTTTCAATTAATGCTCCATAAAAATCGTATCTGCCACTCGTTCCTATTGCAGAGTCGGTGTAGAAGTTGCCATCTTCCAGGCGCACGCTTACCCCCGAGCCCCTAAGTCAGGGGTTCTCAAATCGTGGCTTGAACTTGGGGGTGGTTTAATTGGAAAACAATGACACATGTTGACTTGCATTATTATTGTTTCACGTTTTCAGGATATATTGAAAATATGTCATTATACATTGTCAAATAATAATTTACTTCTTTAAATTACATGTTTGTCATCATTAAACTTTCTAAATTGTTGTCACGTAAATTTTCGTTCGCGTCATTAGAAGATATGCAAAAACGAACGAATCATAGTTTGCCTCCGCAAATTTTCGAGAACAACAATCGTTCGAATGAAAACTAAATATTCGCTTGCAATAGTATTCAAATGGTAAATACATTGTTTATATTAGAGGGTGATTTAATATTACTACTCTCAATTAGACTTTTCGTATTATTATCTTTATTTCACACGATCACGTGCAATGCAGTGTATTCAAGCACTTCGATATTTTGCGATCGTGAATGAGGTTAGATGTTCAGCTACAAAAATTAATTATTGAAGCTTGAAAAGTTTATTATTTGCAGGGTTTTCAATTATTTGTTCGATATATATCCAATGCACTTTAAATAATAGAAGTAAGCTCTAGTATTAGCGAACTACTATTGAATAAGTCATATTGAATCTCACGCGATAGAATAGATAACTTTAAAAGTTATTCAGCCCAAAACATAAAATATCTTTAAAGCAGCGTATAAAAATTAAATATCTCTTTTTAGAAAAATGGCATCCCGGTTTAGCGGAGCGTTACAAATTACCAATCTGGATGATTTTATCACTCCATCGCAGGTACTCGTATTACTATTCAGCATTAAAATAACAATTTAAACGAATTGCTTAGCTATTTCCAATATATATGATCACAAGTATTATTTCTTTCTAATAGGAATGCATAAAACCCATAGAAATCCAAGCATCAAAGAGCAAAACTGGTGCGAAAATAAAAATTGAAGAGGACGGAACACCTGCTTTATTAAACAAAGTATATGTTACAGTCGGATATTTCTTTGAAAGCTTCGCTATATATTGCTTCCTTAATTTCTTCTTTACTCCGTGTTTACTAGGCTGGGGAAACTGAAAAACTACAGAAAGTTGAAATCACGCTCTCCGATTGTTTGGCTTGCAGTGGTTGCATTACATCTGCGGAGAGCGTGTTAATTACTCAACAGAGTCAAGAGGAGCTGCTAAGAGTATTTAGAGAAAAAGTGTCCCAATGTCGTGTAATGATTGCCAAAGAATTTTACCCGTTACACCGAGTGTAAGAGATAAACGAATAATATTTTACATGGAATTTTTCAGAACGGCGACGGCACATGTTCGACGTACATAGTAGTCAGCCTTTCCGTGCAAGCAGTGCTATCCATCGCAGAGCGTTATAATCTGAGTCCGGAACAGGGGCTGAGTAAACTTGCTGGTTACTTTTATGAATTGGGAGCAGACACAGTTCTGGATATGACTGTAGCCGATGATTTTGCTCTTCTAGAGTCTGCGAAAGAATTCGTAGAACGTTACAAAGTAGCTAAAAGTGGTTCAAAGAATCAACTACCGATGTTGTCTTCGTCTTGTCCAGGTAATGTATATGATTTCAGCTATATATAATACATAAATTCGCGTCGAAATAATAAATAAGTTGACACACTTTAAAATCGCATAACTTGAGTCCAAACGACTTGAGTTTCTTTTTAGATGCTAGCGGAATTAATTTTCTAGGTGACGTGTTTCGTCGTTTTGAAAAAGAAAATGCACTTGGTCGGAATAGTAAAAAGAAATAGTTTTGCGTTCGGGAATTGATTTCGCGAATTTTTAGATTCTCGACCTTATTCTGCGATCTTTAAGCACTTATAACTAACGTTAACCGATTTAGATGAAATTTTCAGCATGCATACAACTTACTTCAATCTACAATCGGGTTTATTGAATTTTCATTACAAGCCCACAAATAAAGTTTAAAAAACGACCTTACTATTTTTTTTTCTATTCCGACCAAGTGCATTTTTTTTTAAAACCGACGAAAATCGTCACCTAGAAAACCAATTCCGCTAACTTCTAAAAAAACTCAAGTCGTTTGGATCAATTTTAAAAAAGTTATGTGATTTTAAGGAGTGTCAACTTATTTTCCGACGCGACTGTAATGTATTATTGCAAGAGATACGAAGTAATAAAGTAATATTATTTGTTATGTACGCATTTCTAAAGGCTGGGTGTGTTACGCCGAGAAAACCCATGGTAATTTCATACTTCCGTACATAAGCGTAACAAAGTCCCCTCAACAAATTATGGGATCGTTGGTTAAATATCATTTAGCTGAAACTATGGGTCTCTCGCCGGAGCAAGTATATCACGTCTCTCTTATGCCCTGCTACGATAAAAAATTAGAGGCATCTAGAGAAGATTTCTATAACAGCCAAAGTAAATCTAGAGACGTAGATTGTGTTATAACGCCAAGTATGTACTTAAAAGTTTATGTATGCTGCATACTTGTATCGTATTTATTTATTTACTTATTTTTATCTCATAGTTGAATTAGAGCAAATGCTTAACGAAAACAATGTTCCGTTAAGTGAAATAAATGAAAAGGACGTTCAGAGGCCT
This sequence comes from Andrena flavipes, assembly GCA_963971345.1. Taxonomy (NCBI): domain Eukaryota; kingdom Metazoa; phylum Arthropoda; class Insecta; order Hymenoptera; family Andrenidae; genus Andrena; species Andrena flavipes. Next base: position 8,863,590 of record OZ020481.1, read on the forward strand.
TTCGACCCGCAAATGGGCAAGTTAAAGAATGATTTATACGGCCACAGTGGTTCAGGATCCGGTGGTTACGCTGATTTTATTCTTCGCTATGCTGCGAAGCAACTGTTTGACGAAGCAGCTATAACGGTTGAGTTTAGAAGTCTCAGGAATCCTGATTTTCTGGAAGCAAGTTTCCAAAAGGATGGAGAGACACTATTAACATTTGCAATTGCTAACGGATTTCGAAATATACAAAATCTAGTGCAAAAATTGAAACGAGGAAAATGTCCGTATGATTACGTTGAAGTTATGGCGTGCCCTTGTGGTAAGTTACATTAGAAGAATGCTAGAACAAGATTAATACGCTTCATTCATTGATTTCGATTTAATTACTAGGGTGTCTTAACGGAGGAGCTCAAATTAGACCATCGAATAACATCCAACCACGTGAATTAGCATTGAAATTGGACTCTGTATATCACGAACTACCTCAGAGTAATCCTGAGAAAAATCAGGTTGTCCAAAATTTGTATAAAACTTGGCTAGGGGGAGAGTACACTGACAAAGCTTTGACATTCTTCCACACGCAATACCACGAAATTAAGAAGATGAATACAGCTCTCGCAATAAAGTGGTAATTATAACAAATTACTTTGGCAATTCCGATTAAAAATATTCGTCTACATACATTTCACCTCATTGACATATTACGACATAAAGCAAGTATGTACTTAAAATGAATTATGCGCGGTGTTAGTAATGGTGAAGAAGACACGAAATCTATTTACTTTAATAGCATCGATTTCATACGTGTATTATGAACGGAAAATTAATTGGCCAGAGTTATGATAGAGGAATATAAAGAATGCTTTTTGTAAATAGCTTGTTCAATAGAAGTTTGTAAATACGTTTGGTAATAAAAACATATATAGATTAAGTACAACGATGTCATTTAAACAATGGATTTATTAAATATACAAGTATTTCACAAAAAGTGCAACATACAGAACAACGAACGTAATCTATGCTTTTCTATAAAATAATTAACTCGTAACTCTGTTCATTCGGTGTAACGCTAGAATGTACAGCAAATATAGAATGTCACGTGGATTGTATACCAATATTTTTTTATCACGTTCAGTACATAGCGATGTGTCTGTTCAAAGTACAAAAGATTGTCTTTTATAGGTTCGCGTATTGTTTAATTCTGTAATTCATTTTTCCAAATAAATTATTCTATATCTTTTGTTTGGCAGTATAATTGCACTTTGTACATATTATAATATAAAACAATGTATTGGTAACTTATATATCCACAACACGATATCTTAACTTTATCTTTAATAATAGCGTATTACTTCCAATTAAATAATACTGGCAAAATAATTATAAAAAGTACAGGCAAAGAGTAAGATTTACCGAAATGAAAACACTGGGAACATGAATTTTGTTAAAACAATTAAAATAATGTCGTAATATTCGTTTTAAAGACTGGACTACTATACACAGCGTGGTATTTACAAAATAAACACTTTATGCTTAAAATATACATTATTCTGTTTAAATAAATACGTATTTCGATCTTGTTTAAAAGTATTATATATATTATAAACATTAACTTACTTTAATAGTTATCGTAATGAAAGTAACACGTAACGGTTTTGTTACAGCATTACATTGAAATTAGGAATTAGTGACACATTATGCATTTAAAATTTCAGCATGTTAGAAATTCTTTTCTGTCGCACAAGTATCGCGTGATAAATTTAAGAGTACAAAACACATATTCCGAACAAGCAAGCTATCGACGTAAACCGAGCGTAAGTGATTAATCGCTTTGTTCTCTTGTGCAAGAAAGTTTATACGCAATATTCATTATTTTCATATTCTTTTTACTCTCAATTCCCCCAAGCTTGAAACATTCGTATTAACGCTCTATTGTCACATCCATTCTAAATTTATTTTGGCCTTTCGATCTAAATTTATTTGAAGCGTAGAATATATGATTGAAAAAAATTAAAGAACTTTTGATTACCTAGAGTTTTTATTATCTAAGGTTTCCTCGTTCTCGTTCATTTCTTTAGACTCTTCTTTTTTCAAATCCACAACCGCGAGGCTATCTTCGATGTATGTGATCGAATCGTGGTCCATACTAATTCCTTCGTTACTCGCGCATGTATTTATTAACCATCCTTGGCTGCTATCTATTTCCTTCGACACGACAAGAAATAATTCCTTCTCCTTACTATCTATGTGGTCCTTTAGGAATATAATCAAGTCGCTCTCCTAATAAAATCATTAACGTGTTAATTTCAATTGAGAAACACATATCTGAAATATGCAACGGATAGTCGACCAACCTTCCCTATAAGTTGCGGAGAATCGAGCTTCGAGTCGAGATTGTAAAAGGTGCCATGAATTTTCCTCAGGGCGATCCAATGACGTCTTTTTAAAGGTAGTAATATGAATCCTAATTTATATTCTGCGGGTACGTTTAATATAAATCCTTCGATGTTGTCCAGACACAGACAATTGAGATCTCTGAAAAATTTCAACATATAAACAAACATTTCTAAGCCTCTCCTCGTAAGAGCGTAGTAACGCATTCGCGATCACTTCGCTCCACCAACCTGCGTTTATCGAACCATACTGCTTCGCGTCCTCTTCGTTGTAACGCTGCCATAATAACGTTGATATCATAATTACCGATTCCTAACAATGACTTATGAGGATTAATCCATACATCCGGGCTTAAGCTATAACAAATTTGGTCCAATTCCTCTTTAGTATATCCTTTCTTTTGAAATAAATTATTTAATGCGTGTAACGCGCAGAGCTCGTTCAGCTAAAACGAGGACAAACAAAAGTATCGTATAATATTATAATATCGCGTATTGCGCATATACAAATTAAGAACATAAATAAACAAATTACTTGTCTCTCATGGTATATGGACCCAGTCATATCGGCTGCCGTGCTCGCAACCATTGTATCTACATAATTTCCCTTCGATTCTATATTACGAATTTTATTATTCCTCCGAACATTTAACGAACCTTGCAGACTGCCATGTATCGATAACCTTGTGTACCTGAACTTTGTACAAAACCAAACGGTTATTCGCTCAAATTCGATAACAGTATTTATCAATTATCATTGAATTATAATCGAAATACAGTGCGCAGCGAAAAGCAAACACTGTCACTTAAGAATACGCTACAATTTTCACAAATATCCAGTGAAAACTATCGCCGACAAATATTGATACGATATATGCACCGTTGGTTTACGTTCATTCATAATTGCAATGCGTCAAGTACGATAAGACAGGGTGTGCAATTACATTCAATTTTGTATTCGTAAACGCTAGCATTCGACGACAATACGTGGTAAGATATGGTAAGGTATAAAAATGGTTTGAACCAGTATCTTCAAACTAGAAAATCAAATTGCCCATTGGAGATCGTTGGACGACTAACCGAACACCTCGTGCGCGACCACTACATCACGAAACTGCGAGAACTTCCCGAGGTTTGAATATTCCAATTTAACGTAATCGGCGAGTAACTGATTTTACGTCTCGAATTTCATTTTAATAATTGCAATCCTACTGACGCAATTTAACTCAACAGTGTATGCAACAATGCGAATACAACGATATTGGTCAACCTGTGTAATTTAACATGTGATACACTTTACGATGTATACATACTTATTTAGGTACAAGCAAAGTTCCTTGAATTTAAACCTTTTTACCTTATCAAAGATGCTGTAAAATTATCGCAGAGAAATGAAATTACTATTAGAATCGAGAATATATTTGCCGCTGTTTTCAAACAGTTTTACTTTCAGCTGACACTTTTCGATTGCATTCAAAATGGAAGTTGAATACAGATTCATAAGGGAGATAGATTGTAAACAAGGGGCTGTAAGAGCGGTACGGTTCAGCGGTACGTAGCGTTAGTCGCCTGAGATTAATCTTTGCGAGCAGATAACTTATACATAATTCATTCACAGTTGACGGCGCGTATTGTTTAACCTGTGGGTCGGACAGGAAACTGAAATTATGGAATCCGCACAGAGGTGTTGCTTTAAAAACATACGGAGGGCACGGGGACGAAGTAATGGATGCTTCTGCATCCTGCGACAGCAGCCAAATCGTGTCTTGCGGATTAGATAAATCTGTTATTCTTTGGGACGTATCGACCGGAACACCGGTCCGTCGTTTAAGAGGTCACGTAGGCGCCGTTAACACAGTAAGGTTTGTCCTTAGAAATCTTGTGTACTATATTACTTCGCACGTATATAATTGACGTCGTTTTATCTTTCGATCGACAGATTCAACGAAGAATCTTCCATGGCTGTTTCTGGGTCCCGTGACAATTCGGTGATGTGTTGGGACGTGCGTTCCAGAGGGCACGATCCTGCGCAGTGTCTAAGCGGAGCTAAAGATTCAATTTCTAGCGTCAGAGTATCGGATCACGAGATCTTGACGTCCTCGTTCGATGGTAAAATACGTAGGTACGATATACGTGTCGGCGAGATGTACGGGGATTATATGGGAGGTTAGTAAATAGTATAACGAGATCGCAAGAGAAAGGAGTGGAATGTAAATTTTATTCAAGCATGACAAAAATATTACAGACGCAGTGACGTGCGCAAGTTTCACGCGAGACGGGCAATGTATAGCGGTCAGCTGCGCGGATGCTGCGATAAGATTAATGGATAAGGATTCGGGCGAGTTGCTCGGAGAGTTCACAGGTCATATGGCGAACAATTTGTGCTTGGAATCGAGCGTCGATGCCCAGGATACTCGTATTCTTTCCGGATCGGCGGATGGGAAACTATGGATATGGGATTTAGTTTCCCAAAAAGTGGTCGCGAAGTTATCAGGCTTGAAACCTACTAAGCATCCTGTAGTATCGTTAAGTGTCCACCCGCAAACGAACTGTTTCTTAGCCACTAATGGGCCGAGCGTATTAATGTGGAGTACCGCGTCGGCGGTACAAGAATAATACTCTTACCCAGAAGCCTGTAACACACGACTCCTACTAATATTATAAACTTTTAAATACTCGCTACATTGGTAACTTACTACACTCCTAAATAATAAAATACGGAATGTCTAGCGAAGGGTATTCGAGCTGGCCATTAAAAAAGTACCCCTGGAACGATGAATACTTAATTATCCAGGTGTTTAATACGGAAGATCGGTTTCCCAGAGGTAAGGGCCGTACTTATCTTCGCGATATTCCGCGGCGGTAGAGTTGAATAGGTATGTCTCACCTGCGCAGGAGAGAGACGGAATATGGGTTAGGTTCGGTTGGGTCACGGTATACAGTTAAAAAAACAGGCTACGAGTACGCACGTAGCCGTAAGTTTAAACAGGGACGAGAGAGAAAGAGCGAGGGAGAGCACCTGCGCGCGCAGGTGGCGCGATACGGTGCGTCAGAATCAGTGGTCGCCACCGTCTCGCCCGGGAGAGGGAGCGGAAAAGAGAGAAGGAAGGAGCGGCTCCGGCGGAGTCGAAGGGAAACAGAGCAGCTGCGCAAGAGGAAGAAGGGGTGACGCGGCCGTGCCGCGTGTGAGAAGGATAGACGAGAAAAGAGGGAGCCAAGAGATATACAGCGAGAGACACGGAGGTGCTCGCACACGGGGCGGGCCTGCCAGTCTCAACCACTTCGTGGAGTGCACTTTTTATTCTGTGCTCAAGCACGCAGCCACTCTGAATTGTTGGCTGTTTGCATGTACACACGATCGAGGATCCGTGGCTCGCCCGATGCAGAGTAGAGGCTATTGGGCCGCGTGGTCTTACGAGACTTTACTGGCGATCAGTCAGGACTTAGTGTGCGAGGATTGTTGTTGTTGTTGTTGATCGATTCCCCCCCGGTACGCCGGCTGTCAAAGTCACGGGGAAATACGGCTGATAGTGGCCGAAAGCGATCTGCGGACTGTTCGAGTCAGTATTCAAGGGATCTCGGTGGCAGTGGATAGTGGTGGAAGAGTGGTGGTGGAGGAGGATACGGAACGGCGACGGGTGTGCGACGAAAGAGGGTTGTTATGGGGCGAAGCTGTCGTCTGCTGCTACTCTCGCCGCTGCACTTGCTGACTATATTCGGCTTCCTCGCGGCGGCTGATGCTTTCTCCACCGACAGTAAGTTGCATATTTCGAATGTCGAATTGAACCAAATAGGAAGGGAAAGTACAAGGTGAACGGGAGGGTGGGAGGGAGGAGGGGGGGGGGGCTAACATTGCCATCGGAAATGTACGCGAGATGCAGCAGTTGTTGATTGATAAAATATACGTATGGGATGTGCCATGCGCCGGTGTCGCCTTACATAACCGACATCCTTCACCGTGCATTTTCGTTGAGGTAGTTCCTAGAAATCGGCCGTCGTAGGACGCGGGAAAGGAGGACGGTCGCCGACAGTAAAATATCTAACGTTCCGGGCTCGATATCTATGATCTCTATGGGGGGGATGCTGGTGGTGCGTTGGTCTGAAAATGGGGGTAGACAGCGATAGATGGAAGCACGTGAAGATCTTCGGTACACTGTATATGTATACACAGTTCCCGTTTGGTGGTCGGGGTATTTTTGGAAAACCGTTGAAAGAAGGGTACATACGGTGTATATAATTGTAATTCAATATTTTTTCGAGGATTTAATTACACCAACAGCATCGATGCTTATTTTCGCGATAATAATTTAATGCGTGAACGGTTTTTTCATTGAAACGATTCTCCATGGAAGATCGTATTTTTGTTGAAAAGTTGAATGATAAGTAGAATGTTTTTGAGCAGTCAAAGACATGCTTTGAATCTGTTATAATGCTTAAGAAATAGTAACGGTAATTGGGTATTAAAATGATTATACTATTTAGATGCTAGCTAGCCTGTAAGGCCACCAACTTTGCATATACATGTACGTATTAGCTTATCGCAAGTATATGAATTTTACGAAGTATACTTTTGAGAATGCTTCAAATTTGCATGAATGGATAAATCAACAGATTCGTTACAATAAGTTGGTAATATATCGACAAACTTGTACAATTTATTGGACGATTATTTACATTAACTCTTGTCTGATGATTACTGCTGCATAAGATATGACGGGATCAGAGATTGAGACTTTAGAAATAATGGGATAAATAATAAAATGAAGTTACAAATATAGCAACGCGGGGAAACGTGATTAATTAAGAACGATAAGGTGATCCCATACTAACCGTAAATTAAATTTAAAGGCAAATTATTGATTATACACGCTTTATGTTCTTGTTTGACCACGTTTTTTCATTGACATTTAGTTTGCTTCAACGGCTAAAATAATATTTAAGCACTTCCGCCGTGAAAGGTATTTAAACACATTTGCCATATATTATACACCCAATAATAAACTACGAATTATTAAAGTTGACGACATATATAAAGTCTCGTCATTAGAACTTCCACAGGTATCCGGCATTCATTTTTTCTCTACGCCGTTGTATCATTACACGAATTCTAGCTAAAAAATATTTACATAGAAATAATTTACAATCATTATTTACATATCGGAGATGTAAGGTAGTAGGTACATTTATATACACGATATTGTTTTTTCAAATAAATCGAGCCATCAAATAGTCTGCGAAAAGTCTTCAATGATCAGCTGTTGATTTATCGAAGCAGAACCGCGTCGATACATGTATTTCTGTCGCCCCCTATTATCACTATTCGATAATTTCTCAGAGCAACATATGTATCGGCTGATACAAGCAAAGAGAATGGATGCTCTTTCCCCGGGGGAATTATGTCGGCAAATTATTTCAGACATTATGGACGGTATGCGTCAAAGTACCATGGCACAGGAAACAGACTAATATCCGAAATGCATTAGTATGCACGTAGTTATCGAATCCTGCTAATTTGCATAGAGACGGCTGATTGAATTATCGCTGCAATTTGTATCTTCGAGGTACCGCGAATCACTTAATCTGCTTTTATTTATCGCTTATTGATTCGTCCTCGAATCGTTATCGGATTAAACGAACGGGAACTGCGATTTTGATGCGGCAAACGGAGAACGCGTCTGATCGTTTTCCTTACCGACGAGATACGACGTTCCTCGAGCGTGGCGATCGTGTTTTAATCGCAAAATCGTCGAATACTCTACGGCCTACGCAATTACCATCATACGGTCATTCGTTGCAAATACTAAATCGCGAGGTTATGTACTAATTCTATAGAAGAATGCTATAGAAGGGAATGCTTTCCCTGGTGTACACTAGGTCCGCCAAGATACTGTGTGCACGTGTACGTTAGGATACCAATATTGATCCTCTTATCCTGCATCCCTATTTTTGTCTTTGCAATAACGGAAATGGGGGGAAAAGGCAGTTGGAGATATTCTTCAGGACTCGAGCGTTGTATACGCCGGTATATATCAAATTCGTGAAATTGAAATGATACATTTCCATCGAGCTTTAAACTTGCGCCTGATCTCATTCATATTATTCGATTGGTAGTAACGTCAGTCCTTGAAATCTTTTCTGTGTAACTAGCAAGTACACGTGCAGCTCTTTCGCCAGTCGAACATCGACGGGCTGTTAAATATAATTTTCAGTGGTAATATTTCTATACAAAAATGCAGAGATATTCGTGCGGCCGTGAGAAACGTTTTATCTCTAAAGCAATTTTTCGCCTGGCTAACACATGAACGCCTGTACTCGGTGATGTACGTAATTAGGCTTCTTACGTAGATGGCGCCATTAGTGTTCAACTATGAGGTGTTTCCTACAGTAAATATACTTCTCAATCATTTCTCTATGTCAGATGATCTTGTTTATACGATAAGTCTTGTAATAACAATCTTACTAGTTACATCGCATAAATCCACTATAAAGAAGTAAATATCCATCACTGAATAAACTCGGCAATTCTTAAAAAATATTAAGGCAAATCGCAAACAAGGATTCGCCACGCCAAACGAGTCGTTGCATTCCACGTTGGGCGATAAAGAGAAGCGTTCGAAATTTATCGGGAACAGATCAGAGAACAGTTAACGTTACCGTTGGTAAGTTACTTTTGGTGGATTATTGGGAATCGCATGGAAATTCGAATAATAGTTTCGAACGGTTATTATCTCCAATCGGCGAGCACGAAAGCGTATTATCCTGTCGAGAGTAATAAACGTCCCCCCCCCCCCCCCATGATTCATTACCGTTGTGTATACCGATTTTTCGTTTTCGCGATGTTCCGTGGCGGAGGAAGGCGCAATTAACGTTTTATTAATTACGCCGAATGTCAGCCGTTAATGAAACAACGATCGCGAGGGGCGCAACCTGTGTTCCCTCGAGGTGCTCGCTTCGCGAAGGGCGACGTGAACCGAAATTAGAATTAACTCGTACGTGTCGCCAGCGATTTTAACGAGGGGCCGTACGCCACGATCGTACATCTCGAACGGAACGTGCTAATCTGCGGTCAGGACAATTCGCGAAAGGTGCTTTGGAGAATTTCCACGGAGAAACGAACGAGGTATCGCTCGCGGCGAGTTAATATTTCCACGGGAATTATTCGCGTCGCTCTCGCCGCTGGAAATCGGATTGAAAGGGCCCAGGGTCAATTATTACTGGTCAACGCCCGCCATATTCTTTCTCCCAGCAGCGAGATCGCGGGTGCGCGTTAATTCTTGTGAGAAGGGTCTGAACGAATCCGTCTCGCGGAATTGAATCGTAAAATTGTGAATCGCGTATGTCGAACGTGACGGCCAAAGAAATATAAATTGATGAAATTTTTCCACGAATGAGTTTCCCCAATTTTCCAGGGCTGCTCTGTTATAATACATGCCGATGGCGTTTAGGTTTTCCGTTGAGAACCCAAGTGGCTGCAGGGCTAAAAGCTAAATGGGCCTCTTATCTATTCCGTTAGCCTCGGGTAAATCGAAAATTCCCTTTGAGGATTTCGAAGATTCCTTGTCTGCAGTTAGATGGAACCTGCAACCGTTGCGATGGGCCGGCCGGTTTGTTTGCATAACAAACCCAATGTTCGACCGTGACGCGCATCAATTTCTCTTTTTTTAAACCGCGTTCCCTACCTTTTCGTTTCTAATTTAATTTCACGTTTTGTATGTTTTATTTTGCAGCACTTAATGTTTCTTTTTCTCTCTCCTCTTCACGGCCGCAAATTACGTATGGGATTTGATTTTTTTCCCTCGTTTCGTTTCAGGACAGGCGTGTTCTTTAAGGCAATTTCGATGTGCGAATGGTAAATGTATACCGATCTCGTGGGTCTGCGACTTAACAGACGACTGCCTAGACAATTCCGATGAATCCGCCAAGGAATGCAAAGGTGAGCGATAGGACGGCTATTCAAATAATATATCGTGCACCTTGTGACAACGGCCAGCGCTGACAATATGGAAGACCTCCCGCCCATAAGTGTCGAATAAAATATAGCCACTTGTGTGTCAGGCTTTTTCATGTTGCGCCAGAATGAAAAAGCGACGTCGGATCTGTGTGCCGGTAGGGGAGGGGGTTGAGCCAATCAATATTAAGCTTTTAATGGAGGATGGTAATCAGGGATTTAGTTTTATTTTTCTGAAACACGTTACCAACGATTCTAAACGATTTCACGTACACGGTATTTACGTTGGTTTCCAACTATTACTGAAAAGGCCGAAGTAAATATGGTTTCGAAATTTACTAATTCAATCAAATGAATCTTTTTAACACAGCGGAGACCGGAGGGGCGCAGGTTTATTTTTCAATTTTATTAATTGAGATCAAGATGCCCCAAAGGAGTATCAATTTGCCTCGCAGTGGTTAAGTTGCTACACTTCGCTTGCATCCAATTAACATTTTCTCATTTATTTTATATCATCAATATTTATATTAAACGGGGAGGACCAAAGTATATTTTAGCATAGTTGATATTAAGAAATTAACTGAAGTAGAAATTACAAAAATTGAAAACTGAGAAACGTACCAGCTTGCGTTTCGTAATTCAGCTGGTAATTTCGTCTAATCTGTTCGAAGTAACTGACCGGCTAATAAACTCGCCCGAACAGATCCTCCTATCGTTCACCTTATAGAAATCTCTCTTAAGAAGATAAACTTCAAACGCAGCGATGAAGATAAATCGCTCTCCACGGCTTTCAAAAGTTGGTAAAGGCTGTATGAAACTTTGAAATTGAATCTAGTTTGTATGGGGAAGTTGAGTCCATTGGAATATGAAGCATCCGTTATTCACCCCGCGTAAACGAAATTTAAAAACTGCATCGTGAACAGCTAGGGAAACAGAAGTGGATTGCAGTCGGAATGATGTCACTCCCCGCCGTCTTCTTACGTGAACCTACAAAGTGGGGATTGCCGTCAACTCGCAAAGGTTGCCTTCAATTGAAGGAAAGTTTAAATTGCGAACGGTAACAAATTTAAGAGAGTTCCGTTAGAAACAATTATACCATTGAATCCTAGTATCCAGCTTATCACGTATTATTTAAACATTCTTCTGACCACCACTTTAATTTCGACCCAGCTCTCGCCGTTCCAATCTTCCAGCGACAACTGAATATTGCTATTCCAAAGATTCCCTCTGCAAGGAGACAATCGATGCCATCGACGACGCGAGATCTTACAACTACGTACGCCGCGGATAGCAATCGCCAGGAACCACCCTGCTTCGACCGGCAGAGTAGTTCTTCCCCGGCGCGGCGCTTGGAATCGATCAGAGAGTAAATCGCCTCCCGCCGCCGTAAATTCTTCTGACCCAACAGCTCGCGAAACGAACTATTCCCGAAATTAAATTCGTCCGGCGGCGCTATTGCTTCCGCGCGGCGGCGAGCCGCGAAAACATATTTCGCAAGTTCGCCGCCGCGGACGCGTCTCCCCGGCAGACTCGACGCCGCGTGTACGCTTATTAAACGAACTATTCAGTTGACAAACAAGATACGTGCGCACGGTATTTACTCGGTCGCCGCGCTGATACGTCGTTACACAGACGGTAATGCATCCCGCCGCGTAACGCGAAACTGTATTCGAAGCAGCGTTAAATATAGCGAGGCCCCTTGGCCGTAAAGCGCTGAGAACTGTGGCCAGGGATTAATCACCGGGGTTTGTTTACGGAACCTGTTAATACCACGCGCCGCGGTAATTTAATTGCGCCTTCAATGGAGTCGTCATCGCTGTCGCGTAAAACATTCATTAAACATACAACGATCGTGTTTCAAACTCCGTATTCCATCGCTCCATGGCTCGCGGAAGTTTCCATGCTTTTGTCCGCTGCGATTTTACTATTGGATGCAGAAACTACCTTAGGGCACTCGGGCCCTTTTTGCACGATTCCTCGTTCTTTGCTGCATATGCTCTCTAAATTTTATTGCCGTATGTTTAAAATTGAGCTGTGGTAAAATATGTGAATCGATGTTAACCAACTGACTGAAGTGATCGTAACTCGTATCTAAGTCATACATATGCATCGACCTGCACATGACACGATTTATGACTATTTTTATGACTGTATTTTTAGATAATGAAAAATAATGAAAAATAATGTTGGAATATATTTTTCTCTAAGTTTCTCCATTTTATGCAAAAAGGGCTATTTTTAAAATTAATTTCACTTAATTTTCTACGATCCAATTCCACTTACAGCCAAGTTGAATGCGATTTTTATTAAGTGAGGTTTTCCTATACGCGACTGGACGCAAGGTCAAGAATTTCTAAGTCGATTTTCACGAAAATTAAGAGCAATATAAAAAAAACTTACGTTTTTCTACTTATGACAAGTAAATAAAGCGAGAAAAAGAAATACAATTTTTTGATATTACGCTTCATTTTCGATTTGGGCGTAAGTGGAATTCGCCCTATATAATTCCGATTTACAAGGGAGACGTATGAAAGTTTTAAATATTATAGACAGTTTTACAGCAACTTCGTTATATATAAAAAATATCTTATTTCCTAGTGTTTGCAGAAACTTTTCTCGAAACTGACTTTTGGCATCCAAGAGTACAATTGCTCCGCAAGACCATTGATACGAATTACGAACTGTGCATCGTAGGGGAAATATACGTATTTTCCTCAATTAAGAATCTACGTTGTTCCACTGTCTTGGCTAATTGGGAGAGTTAGAACTTTTAGGCCCCAGAATGCCTTAGCACAATAGTGACTCTGAGTTCGAATATTCTTTGAAGCTCGATCCTTTCACTGCACTCATTTATGGTACAAAAGTACTTCGAGTTTTTATGTAAACGTCAAAGGTTCTTAGGTATCACGTCCGCGGAGAAAGAATTGCTCTGAATAATTGGATCGATGGGAAGATCGAAGTTTAAATCCCGGCTATTCGATCGCGCAGATTCATTTCACCCTACGCTAACTACTTAAGAGCCTTGGAAGTTCCGGAGTTTCTTTCTATTCTCGGTAGCCAAATATCGGAAGTCCGCGGTGATAGACGAAGTCGAGTCGGCGATCTATTTCTTTAATTTAAGACCTCTGCCACTTCGTACCTACATCTATCGCAGCAGGCTTGCCAGGGGTCGGCAAGTAATCGAGAAAAGTCGAGAGGCTTTAACGCGCTTGCCTGTACCTTTGGCCCTTTGAGGGAGCATCTCGGAGCGGAGAATTAGGATCTTCGTTTAACGGCAGATTAGTCGGAAAGTAAGAGCCATTTGGAACTTCGAACAGAAGCTTTCAGACTCTAAAATTACTTGCACAACTGGGGCCGGAGTTAGTCGATCGTTTCCACTTGCATATTCGGTTGCACAATCCCTGAAATTGCTCGTAGAATTACTTCGGCGACGAAGTGTCAGTTTATTTAACCATCCTGAACTTTGAATTTCCAAACCATCGAGCCCGCCGACTTAAATCGGTTAGACCTGCCCGCCTGCGATATCTATTTACAAATCAAATTGATAGTAATTTCATTTCCACGATCCTCGGAGAGCCGGAGGCACGGTTAATACTATTCCTCCCTGGGCGATCGTGTTGTTTTGCTGTTGAAATGCTAACGTCCACAATCGCCTCTGATTGGCGGGCAATATATGGTGAAGATCCGATGCGACGCAGCATCGACGACCGTTCTTTCACAATCGAACGTAATTATAGAAATTTCTATGCTGCGCCAGCTCGTTTATCAGCGCGGTTACTCAATCCCGCGGATCCGTTCAACCGATATTGCATATTGAAATGCCAATTTTTGCTATCGCGGTTGAACTGCAGGCAGAACAGTGGAAGCTTGTCTCGGCGGGCATTTGCTAACAGATAGCGAGGAGGATCGTTCGACGACAGCCGATCGAAGCTGGAAACGAAAAGTTTCAGACCAGAAGTAATGGCGCGTATCGGATGGTTACCGTGATAGCTCAACGAATCTCAATATTTGCGCGAATTTTCTGCCCCGTTTACCTGCTATCCAGATCCCGCTGTACACTGGTGTACACAGGGGGGCCTGTCTTCCCTCGGAATGTCGAGTATCGCGGAGGGTCGTAGAGAACGGTTACTGCAATATCCTCTGTTGAGTTTCAGCCACGGAAAAGTGTCTTATCGGAGGATGAATAGCTTTGGGGTGTTAGTACTGATCCTGTTTCTTTCCCCTGAAGTGTTTAGAATTCGGGCAAGCCTTTGCTTGAATTCTCCCACGAGCAGTGGCGGATTTAACGGGAGGACCCAGAAGGCCCCTATAGGGCCCCATTTTCAAAAAAATCTGAACACTAGGTAGATTTTATTTTTCTGTTTTATCACACTTAGCCCATTTTTGGTAAACTACCTCTTCATTCTCCCCAAAAAGGGCCCCTGCCCGGAGGGCCTTCCAGGGCCATATCTTAAAAAGAAATTATAATTTTCATCCAAACACTATATTTTTTTTTCTATACTGTTTTGTACACTTAGCCCATTTTTTTAGTAAACTACCTCTTCATTTTACCGGAGAAATTGGCCCCTGAGAACGTTTGCCAACTGGGCCTTTTTCCTTAAACCTGCCACTGCCTGCGAGATTTCCACAGACACGTTTCACTTGCAAATGCACCAATAAATTCGTGCAACATTACTTATAACAGGTCTCAGCTTGCTATGCCATTTACGAGAAACAAGGACAGTTTGCGTTTCAAAAAAGTGGTCTCGGAAAGGATATATTCACGTTGGCCTCCCGATACCATTTATTCTCTCGCGAAGGTGTTCTGCTTTCGGGCGAAGCAGGAGGGAAATTTGATGGAAGTACGACGAATTTAGCGCACTTCCTTCGATTCAACTTTCTGACCTCTTTCCGCGATTCTTCTATAAATCTTGAATGTCCCGCGGCGCTGGACAGCGTCAATGGGTCCTTTCTTCGCTGGCGTCCAATAAGAGGTGTGTCAAGGTGGTCCATTGCACCAGCCTGTAGGGGCGAGAGATCCCCCGGGGCTCGTGGCTTGTATCACGGGTGGCTGTTCCCCAGGAGCGTGTCCCCGGGGCGGGAAGTGGCGATCCCAGCCTGTAGTAGTTGAAAGAGGTACAGTGATCCGCTGACTTACGTTATTTCGCACTTACGTCGTTTCTGTCCGCCACGCGATAGAAATCTGTGTACCATGCACATCTGTATCGCGTAACAGATATAGGGTGGAGATAGCTAATATCGAATAGCAGATATTAAATGGCCGTTACTCGAATAATAATCGATGTTTGTGTAGGTAAAGTTTGCTTCAGGGTAAAGAGAAATTATCCACTTTTTATCTGGCACAGGTCAGAATCGTTGAAACCTACAAATTTTTAATTAGACCTCGAGAAATATAACCCGCGAAAATCGGATTCTGGGTTCTCGGGTTCAAAAATCGATATTCATAGTTTATACGATTCTGTAATTAATTCCAAATATCTAGTAAGTCCTCTGCAAATGCAAAAGAGCCAGTGGGAATACTTTAACGTTTTTTTATCCAAGGATGCTTCTTGGTTATCTATGACCTTCTGCCACTTTCCTGGTAGAACTGCAAGTAGGTGTATTAATAAAAAAGACGCTTCTGTATATACGTTAAACTTTTATCAGTAAGCATACAGTCATTTTCATTAATTAATTCTGTAGATATGTAAAAGAAGAAGTACCATCAACGTCCAGCTCAAACCGTTTAACCTAGGGACGTGAAATTTGGAAGATAAATTGTTTTCATGACGTAGGCGCCCACTAAGAAAGGATTTTTGGAAATTCCATTTCCAAGGGAGTGAAAAGGGGAAATATATATTTTCTCGGAGCCCTTAATATCTGTTAGACTCGATTAGATATCAACTTGGTTTCTACTTACAAAGGTTACCCACACAAATGCCTAAAAACCAATTTCAGGGTTTTGCCGTAATCAATCCCTAAGGGGGTGAAAAGAAGTAAATTGTGTTTTCACAGACTTCTCAATATCTCTTACTAGGAACACTATACGGTTGACGATATAATTGCGCAGATTTTTTTATATAGATCGAAAGTATATGTTATCAAGGTCACAAAAATGTAAATTTGGAACAGGGTAAAGAAGAAATATGAGGGAATAAGAATAACAACACCGTGTGTTGAATTTTAATTATCTCTATTATATGAAAATACATTATATTAAATGAATGATAATAGATTAATGATAGATAAAAATTAGAAAAAAATTAATGATAGTAAATAAAATTAATGACGATACTATTGAAATCACAACAGTGGGTAATTAACTATTACATTTGTGATAATCTTGTCGACAAGAAGGTTTAAAAAAGTGATTGAAGCGAGTTATTATTAGGAATGTTTTTTTAAACCTTCTTATCGACAAGATTATCATAAATGTAATGGGTAATTACCCACTGTTGTGATTTCAATAGTATTATCATTAATTTTATTTATTATCATTAATTTTTTTCTAATCGTTATCTATCATTAATCTATTATCATTCATTTAATATGTATAATGAATTTTCATATAATAGAGATAATTAAATATTCAACAAACGGTGTTGTCATTCTCTTTCCCTTATTTTTCATCTTTCCCCTGTTTCACCATTGTTGATTTTTCAAGGTCAGACCAGCTTTGGGAGCATCTTTAATTTACATTTTTGTGACCGTGGTAACATATACTTTCGATCTATATAAAAAAATCTTCGGGATTCCATCGTCAACCGAGTAATGTCCCTAATTAGGCTCGAAGCGAAGCGCGAGGTATTTTGCTAGTTACTCATAATACATCAAGTGTACTAGACTTACGTCGGTTGCTCGGGAGCCAATACTTGATAGTGTAAACACTGTAAACCAACCAGTAATTGACCGCATACCAGTGAATGACTATTAGACAAAGAAATGACACTTATAAATTCAAAAATATTATATGTTTATAAATGGATTGTAGTTGCACTTATAATATCATTAAAACATTAATAAATACAATTCTTATTAAAAGTATGCGGTGATTTACTGTGCTTCTACACGTGTTGCATTTTAAAATATTTTTTTCAAAAATCACTTTAAGAATAAGTAATTATTTTCATAGAAATTTCACCAAAAATAAATTTAAACGCAATTTCAACACTTGTTTTGTTCCTATACACAAATACATTCAAGTAATAATATCAAAGTTCCATAAATTCAGTAATTCGGTCATTCACTTTTTAGTCTACCCTACGTAAGTTTTCTGCATCACCGTGCATCGAGGCACGCTCGCTTCGGTGCCCCGAGCATTGGGCCAAACGAATTAACAGAACGGACAGATACGAGGCGATAACGAGGGGGAAGCCCCTGAATCAGTAGCGTCGCATTGATGATTTAATTCAGTATCTCGCCGTACCTGAGCCGTGGCCCCGCCATTCCTTCAGCCTCCCAAAGATGCTCCACTGGTATCGTTCCGTGTGCAGATTTAGCGCGCACCGCTCAACGGACCGCCCGGACGACCTCGTTGCGTACTCGTGGCGCGCACGCAGCGATCGGCGGAGAAAAATTACTTCGTATCTCGATTGACCCATTATCGTGCGGGGCCTTCGATTCGTCGAGATTGATCCTCGGCTGTCGAGCGAGCCGCGCGTGCGTGCACGCGTATCGTCATTCATCGATTTCATAAAACCACGGCAATTACCGGGTTTCAAAGATCAGGAAACCGCGCGATTTATGCACCCGCGATAACACGCACGCCGCGCAGCTAAGCGTTTATTTTATGCGTCGCGGGACACGGCGCAGGAGCCGCTTATCGCGGCTGGAACAAGTTACGCGGATGATAATTCTAATAATTTAACGAGCACGCGATTATAGGCCTGGCGCTGGAATCTAAAGGATAGATGGATAGAGGAACGGAGCCGGGCGGAGAGTAAAAGAGGCCGGGCGTCCTCGCCCGGTCCCTACGGTTCTCGCCGTAACGATACATGGGAATCGGCGGCGACTCACGTAGGTTCGCGGCGATCTTGCGTCAGACAGGTTGAAACGTTTCTAAGACAGTTTTTTTCCCAGCCGCGGGAATGCGCCTGCCGGCCCCCCCTCGGATCATCGTTCGGCGCTTTCGATCGGCGACTGTAAACAGGTGTAGAAAGCAGGATGATTCCATTGAAATCGGTGGCAGCCGGCGCACGCTAAAACGGGGGAAAATAGTCGATGCGCCTCTGTGCCTTTGTTCTTCGTGTCGAGTGACACGTTCCAGGCATTGATTTCTCGACCCGATGTGGACCGGGGTTACGTAATCATCGCACTTAGTTAAAAATGTCGATTTTGCTTGAGCGAGGCGCTCTCCTTTCACTGGATAAGTGAATTATTATTCCGTTGACGGTCTCGATTCCCAGACGCCAGTCGTAGCAAGAATTCGTTTTAAGGGGATGAAAAGCAGCAGAATTATATTCAACGTTCGCGGAGAGTAATGCTATGTGACATCGAGACTCCGTTCCCCCCAAAATTGTTGCATTAATCACAAGCCTCTCTTCAGACGACGCCGCGAATGTAGGAAGAAAGTGGCATGAAGAAACGCTTGTACGTATAGAGTGTTCCACAAGTCGCAACTCGTAAATCAATGCGTAGAGTCTAGGGCCTAGATGAAAGTTCACAGTGTTTGTTATAATTTTCATACTGTATTTTAGTGCAACTTATTGTGTAGGGTGTATAAAAAGTGATGGCACTGCTTTCAGGGATTATTATTATTATTATTAAACAGGAAAACCCATAGTGCAATTAACAGAGTCTGAATACATGCAATTAAGCAGTAATGAGTATGTAATGAATAAATAATTAAACTAATGAAACACCTAGGTGTCACAGGTGCTATTGATATCAGGTAATTGTTACTTTAATCTTAATCTCCGGATCGGTGGGCATTTGTAAAAGAAACTTGGTGCAAAATTGTTTGAAAGATTGAAAATTAATGTTATTTTTTTGTTTTACATCAAAGTGTTCTGCGCGCTGAAAGGAGAACACGTTTAAAAGAAATCAAATTTCTCGCGAACGCACCGTTTTCTAAACAAAAAAAATTGATAAAATCTTTATGTATTTCATGAAACCATTTTTCACATTTTTACGAAAACGACGCGTTTGCGACATATGACTCGTTTTAAATTTGTTCCCCTTTTTTTTTAAAAATGTCCACCGATCCAGAGGTGTAGATTCACCCCCGAAAGCAGTGACCATCGCTTTTTAAACACCCTGTACAAGATTTTCCTCACCCAGATGTAGCACTTGAAAGTCACTCTCATTTAGATTGTCCGAGAAAAATTGTCCATAGAAAGTCCTGCAAGATTTATATCAAACCGTTGAAGCGATCATTTTCAATTTCCTTTCACCGAAACTGGGTCTATCGATTGTCATTTGGCTCGCGCGGCTTTTGGATCGCCCTGTATTATGTCGAGGGATGAATTCAAGCATCGAGATGCCGGCCAGCGATGCCCAAGGCGGAGTCTGGAAGTTGCGTAGACTATGCAGAAAAAGAGCAGCAGAGATGAACATCGTTGAAGGAACCGGACGTCAGCCATAGAGGCGATAACTTGGCCCTTTTGCTTCTGCTTCTCGGAACGCGTCGATCATTTGCACGCAAACTCTCCCCGTTTCATCTCGGGTCCTTTGCTGGGCTCTTCCTTGGCAAGTGTCTTTGGTAAACCAAAACACGAATATTAAATAGCTCTTTCAATCCTCCTTACAATCAAACTTTCACATAGATTCTTTATTTCCACTTAATCTCGCTCTTCCACCGATATATAATTTCTATACACTTGTTTTACAAAAGTGATACTTATTCTCTTACTCCCACTCACCTTTGCATCTCTCTCGCATAGATACTCCGCATTTCTTAGCTATTAAACTTCCTGCTTTACTTCTACCACTTCACATTTCCTTTTTCCCTTTACGTACTTCGTTCTCATTTTCTCCCCTCTCCTTTGATTTCGTTCGTTCTCCCTTCGGTCTCATTTTTCCCTAGAATTTCTTAACCATCTTACAACCTTGCAACGCCAACGGGGGAATGCTTCGTCGTAGTTCCAGCAACGAGCTTTAACTCTCGGTTCAGCGTGTTTCAGAACATTCGATTAGGTACAATGGGCGGAGTCTTTGATCCAACGTTACAAATGAGGCGGAAAAGGATGCCGGATTCGGCTCGAAATTAGCCAATCTTACTTTACAAGCCGACGACGGATGACTTTTATTCTACAGGTGTTCGTTTTGTGCCCAGACCCCCGGTTGCTTTGTCCCCTCCCGCATCGCTGTTCCCCTTTTTCACTCCTCGCATACCCGTTTCCTCCGTTTGGCTGTATACCTCGCAAAGCTCGCTCCGACTTGCATCATGCACCGCTCGGAGCGTCTACCGAGTCGTGAATTGCACAGATGCGCGCTGACCGGAGGGAGAATATTTTTATTTCTCTTGCGAGTAAAATTTCGGGGTTCTCTTGCTCGGTGCCTTTCCTCCTCCAGCGTCCTTTCTTCGCGTTCGTCGTCCGTGGATAATAAAGCGAGTATTTTAAAGATACGACGGCTTCTTGAGTTGCGCAGGACCTGCTTCTGCTTAAAATTTGTATTTTCGTGTAAATGAAATTTGAAGCGAGCTTTTCGGGATCACTTTGCCCCCGCGTCCTCTTTTCGGTAGTTTCTTGCTCCAGCTTCGTTATTCTTGGATACACAGCGAGTAATTTAAAGACACGATGCTGTATTTTCGAGCTGCGCAAGCCACGACTTTCCCAATTCCGTGTAAACGATAAATTCTAATTCAATTCATCTCTGGTGTAACTTTTTAATAAGATCAAGGAATGAGGTACATACAAAGTGCATTATTTTGCAGCATTGTTCTCTTTTATTTGAATTATTTTCCAAAGGGTTTAAATACACTTCGTCGTCTATTATATCATCTACGAAAACCAACCACTCCACTATGGAAGTTAAAATAACTTTCCATTGGTTCCATATCTTTCATCCTAAACTCTTCACCCTTATTATCTTCCGAATCAATGAATAATAATCATTTAAAAACACTGTATTCGACCGGGGGCAGTAATCCATTCCAAGTCATGTAAACATTTTAAATTATAGATTTTATCAAAAATGCAATAAAAACTAAGAAATAATTCTTTTCTTGTAACTACTACAATTTAGATGGTTTTTCACTTCAAATAAAATCGTGGAGCAGGATGTTTCATAAAAGATTGAATCAATTTAATACAGCATCAAGCGTCGAAATGAATTTTTTTTACGATATCCTGCTCCATGATTTTCTTTAATGTGAAAAAGAACCATCGAAGTTGTAGTAGTTTTTTGGGGTTTTTAGTGCATTTTTAATGAAATCGTTCAACATAAATAGTCTTTCTTATATATTTTTTATTTTCTAGTTATTAGTGTCGATGGATTTATAGTTCACAGATCAGACTTGTTTACAAGTATCTTTTATTTAATTTCAAATCCCGATGCGACTAGCGATCCGAACGCAGTGGTTTTTTGTCGTTTTCGCAAAGAACGCGAGCGGCTCATTTCAAGTTGTTTGATTTTTCGGTTATGGGTTATATCTGTGGTTGTAAGAAAAAACGACCCATGTCACATTTTAAAAAAATTTGAGTTTATGCATTGATTCAACTGTAGAATATTGGATATATGTTTTTATCAGAAAAAATGCATGAAAACGAATTTTGTACGTTGAAAAAATAATGCAATTTAACCGAAGTTCAATATTCAATTAATACGCATTTGGCAAAACAACGTAAGTCCACAAAGTTTGGAGAATACGACGAAAGAAGACAAAAAAGAGAGTAAAAGAAGGAAAAGTAATCATTTCTTTTCTTTTCTTCTTAACGCCATTTTGAATTTTTTACGTTCTATTCCTTCACTGGCGCTGTGGTCTTCATCGGCCTCCAATAAATCTAAATCCGGATGAGCCTTTCGTATATTCTTTGTTGTCGATAAGTTAATATAAAACTACTTAACTGCGACACGTTCTGCCTAAAGTGTATGTAAATTATTACTATTTTGTTTATTATTATTTACGTTAATTATACGAATATTGAATATTATGCAAAGTGAAGGAAATATACGTTTATATTGTAAAAAGAAAACAAGGAAAGTTTAGAACTTACAACGACAATATCTCGAAAGTGAAAACATCTGACATGTGTCGTTTTTCCTTACAACCACAGATATATACTGATGACCGAGTAATTTTTCACCACATCTGGGTTAATTTTTTTTTAAATATTGTACTGTCATCCAAACTACGCGCGTCTGCAATGTTTCAAGTTGGAAGTGGGTTAAGCTTGAGTTGCCAGATTTGAGCCGTACAAACATATACCTACAAGAAGCAAACAATCAAACAGTGGCTCGAAGTTTCAACTTTACTCATAAAATCGTTCAAGAATAATAATAATAAAAAGGAACATTTCCTGTCACATACTAGTACCGCCCCAAAAAAGAGATAATAGATAATAGAGACACTAAAAATACTACACAAAGTAACAGTATCTAATCCCCTATCAGTCCCCTATAACAGTATCAGTCCCCTATTCCTCCGACCGATCTAACTCCATACGTATACTCGACGCTAGAGAAAACCCTACACCCGAAGTTTCATAATAATCACAATTTTCATTTTGGGACTGTTCCCCTGTAAGCCACTTAACCCATCTTCCGTTTACGGTCCCCGTTTCGCGGCTCCCAATTTTCTCTACCGTTGACTATATATAGTCCGCGTCCAGCAATTCCCGCCCCTCCCCAAGAACTTTAATCCCGAATCTGCCAAAGTCACCGGGCGACCCATCTGCCGAAACTTTGCTGCAACTCGCCGGTATTCGCGGCGAGGAGCGAGGGGCCGTGCCCAGGGCCCGCCGCGGTTACCAGCGTTTAGAGGGCTCATTCGTTTCGGCTGCGTTCGCCGCTCGTCGTGCAGACTTGGTCATCCCCTCCACTCGCCCCGCTCGCCCAGCGACTTTTTTCTTGCTCCTCTTCGGCCCGTTCCCGGCCACTCGCTGGGCCCGTTGCCGCGCCTAGGGCTATCGTAATTTGTAGCGCAAGGCTTGCACCGGTTGCATCAGAGTCTCTGCCGTTTTCTGCGGCCAGCCGATTCGGTTCGGCCGTAGCGGCGCGGCGGGGCGACTCGCGCACGAACCAGCGGGGCTGGCCCTCGGTGTGTGCACCATATAATTACGGTGAAAGCCAGTCCGCGCGCGGCCTGCGATCGCGGCCGGGCATGGTGTGTGCACTAGGGTACTCGCGCACAGCCGCCGAGTAGAGCCGAGCGGCCGGCACATCGGCGGCCATCGATTTGCTCCTTCGTCGCTTCTCAAGACGAGCAGGGTGGCTCTCCCTCCCTCCTCCCGTTGCTCGTCGCCCTCGTCAGCGTTACTCCGTCGCTTTTTCAGCACGGTCGGCCTTCGATTGATCCCAATTGAGTTAGAAATCGTTAACGGGGTCCGATTGGTCCACATCCGACACAAAAGCTGCGAGAGCACAGCCTGGTTCGCCGTCGCGCCTTCCCACGACGAGGGAACGAACCGTTTGGTGGCATCTGCGACTCGTTGGATCTAAACGGGCAGAGGGCGGCCGGGGAGGAGGGGGCTGATAATCGATACGATTGTTCTTGTTCGGTTAACGAGGGTAATAGTATTCCTATGGTTCCCGTGTCTCTGGAGGGGTCGGTGGTGCGAACAATTCGTCGGCTTGGCCAACCGGTTGGATGTCCTTTAAGCGAGGGGTCGTTCTGGTTGGCGCGCTGATAAATTCACCGATTTTCACGAATTTATTGCGAAGAAACGAATTATAGTAGTGGAATAGAACTTTTTCTATTGATTAAACTGTATTTCTACAGTAAATAAAAAATATAAAAGTAGTTAAATCATTGCTTTTAGAATGCTTTTGAACGCGATTTTAATGGCATGGTTAAAAATTCATGCTTCGCTGAATTTCAGCTGTTTGACTTATCTGAAAGCAAAAATACGAAATAGATTCTTGATTAGTAGGACTGTAGTTATCGTCCGAATTACTTAAGTAGAATTAATGATTTATCTTTAAAATTTACAAAAGGATGGACAAAATGCAAGAATATATGTATTTCGACTTTGTTTTCTGTGCTATTTTCGATTTTGAAATTAGCTTAGACTCAATAAAAATGCTTGGTTGCAGTCCCTGCCAGAGTGACAGCTGTGCAGAATAAGCAGTAGAATTTATAAAGCAATCGGTTCGACAGATTTCGAGATTTTACCTGCACCAAGTGAAAAAATGACGTTTCGAGAAAACGCCTAGGTATGTAGAAGCTAAAACAATTGGAATTTTTTCATTAAAATTTAACAGCATATTCTTGACAATACGTACTTTCGACAAATGTTAAAAAGAAATCGATTTTTTCAAACCGTCTAACCAGAATGACCCCTTAAGTTGTAGCGTTGGGAGCAGTTTCTATAGGAAATGTGTGGCTTTCCTTGCTTTGATAATAATAGAAGTGAAAATTTCTTCTCAAACTTGGAAAAATATTAGAGTAATATAAAACAATTATTATTTCCTTACTTATTTCTTTCTGATGCCTACTCAGGATATAAGTTACAAAGGATTATTTCAGGGTTGTGAACGATGCAGATAAATTCCTTGACCTTTCTTTCTTTAGTGGGCCAAAGTAATAAAACTTAATATTCTCCACAAATCTGTTTCGTGACATCCTCCGTTTTTCCCTTCGTATATTCTATATTTCCCTCGACTGTCCCCGAAATCATTATTTCGTGGGCAGAGCTCGCGGAGTACTTCGATAATTTTTCACCGCAAACCGATGCCCCCTCCCATTTATTTAACATACCACTCCACGTACGAGAAGAGCGCCCTTTCCTCGGAATTATTCGCGACGTTGGAACGCGACTGTGCGCCTCCCATACCGGCGCGTTAAAAACAGAAAATTCCCCGCTGTAAAGTCGACTGTCAAATTAATGGCGCGGATGTAAATTGTTGGTAGGTACACGACTGCCCGTATCTTGGCGGCGGATCGTAGGGGGGCCAGCTAAATTTCAAGCACCAGCATTGTGCACCGCCCGGAAAGACGGGATATTACGGGCGGCCGTTTTGTAGCGGGCGTTTTACAAGTGCCGCGCACACGGGCGCGCTATGAAAAAGTAGTTCGAGATCCCTGTGAATTGGCCTCCTCGCGGGGTGGATGACGTTAAAGGCGAGAGGCCTCTTCGCAGCTCTGCCACGTATCCAAAGTGGCGAGGAGAAGACTTTCGGTGGGGCTGGCGTAACCGGGGCATAGATCCGCAGCTTTCGGCTTTCAACCGACGGCGGAGGTCACGTGCGGCGATCGCACGAGACACGTAATTGCCAACGTCATCGGTACCGCGGCACTGGTGACGCTCCTCGCTCGCTTAAAAGACACACGCGTATATTCTCGACGCCTACAGGCCGCTCAAGTTTCATTCCATGTATGAATATCACGTCAGAGGCTGCGATCAATTGGAAATTAAGGGAATATTGCTATGTTAATTACAGTTTTGTCGAAGCAAAATGCGGTGTAGGTACACAGTTTCTAGGTTCAGAGATTCATATGCTCAGTTTTAATAATAACAGGCGATGTTAGGTGTACGGAAATGTCCTTTTTACTACACCCACTTGTACTTTCACTAGAAAAGTGGCAAGGGTCTTAATAGCCAAGGAAAATACTTTGATTAAAAAAGCATTAATAGGGGAAAGCTGTCCAAAACCGTATACTTAAGGTTCCAGGTCCATAACTTTTTAAATAATAAAGCAAATTGGGTAATGCAAACGGTATTTATTAAAGGATTTCATAAACAACAGAAAATAATAAAAATATAATTAAAAAGTTGAAACAGGATACTTAATTGAACAATAAAACGAAACCTCTTCTTTTTCCAGTTTTGCCCACCCTATGGGGCAAAACCGTATATACTATGTATACGGTCTCAATTAACAACGGCAGTATTGAAAATCGTCGAATTCTTCAGATCCCCAGCCAGTGCAACCTTCGTGTGCCCATCCATCACACCTTGTACATTGGATCCAATTTTGAACTCATGTTTCGATTGATTATACTCATTATAGCCTTTTTCATATTTTCCGAGTTCCAAACTTGTGTGGTAGTGTTTCGTTTATAATTACGTAGGTAGCATCTTGCTGATGCTGACACCTTTAAACAAAAATGGAACACTACTTAGTTTACAAATCGTTGTTCGGTGTACGGTTTTACCTCGTACGGTTTTGCCCCAAGACGTAAGAATTTACACTTTTGGTTACAGCTAAATATGAAAATGACAACAATCGGCCACGATCATCAAAATATAAAAGAAATAGATACTGTTAATATATATCTTCGTGTAACTTACCTTCTAATTATCAGAACACTATATAGTCCACTGGAAGTACAGTCGAAAATAAGATCACAGCACGTAGAAATATAATAAATTTAATAATTAGTTGGAGCGTATATATTTTGCCAAGAGGATCTGTTGACTAACAGTTCAATATTATTATTATTATTATTATCATCAACGGGAAAACCCTTTAGGATACAAAAATAAATGAACATATATGCATATTACAATGCATGGAAAAGTGCAAATAAACAAAGATAATATAAAATAGAAATACAGTGAAATAAACAAATCAAAACAACAAAAGCAGAAACAAAAACAAATAACATGGCGGAAAACACTTCCCAAATGCGTGTATGCTTGATTAATTTATTTTCAGAAATAAGTAGGTTTACGGTTCTGCCCCGGTATACGGTTTTGGACAGGTTTCCCCTACTTTTAATAAAGATTTTTGCACCGGGCTAATACGTTAATACCTCTTTCTTCAGTTTTCTTTTTTATTATTATAGCTTCTCGAAATCCCGGCCACCTCTTTTGTAGCCCCCCGTAAGTGCATTATCTTGCATCTGTCCACGCGCACCGTTGTGTTTGCTCTCGCGTGACGCCGGCTCGCGTGGGCGATAAAAATTGAGCTCGGAATAAAAATCATTCCCTGGAAAACTCGGCAAACTGTGGAAATCGCTTCTTTTTTTTTCGTCGTCGCTCGGCCAATATTAAATCCGATATTAAATCTGCGATACGCGTTTTGTTCGGTCCCACGAGCGTGTGCGTTCACAAAGAGCGCGATGGCCGAATGGAACGCAATAACACGACACGGGATCTGTGTGTCAGAGGTGGGCGAGAAACTTGATGCTCCCGTTTGCCTAAATAATACCTGTAAATATTTTTCCTTTCCCGACCCGCAATCTTTACATAAAATTTTCCCTGGCTCCCCATTTAATTCACATTTCTCGAACGCTTTCGCGATGGCAAGACTATTATCAAAAATTGCGGGGAAAAGCATGTTATAATACCGGCGCCCTGGTTTCAGAATTCGCAATCTCGCGCTCGCAGTCGCCATTATGCAACAAATGGACGCGATAAGCTGTTTATACAATTTTCCCTCCTACTTTCAATTGCTTTTTTAATTTCATTTGCCTTTCTCTTAACGCATCCTGGCGATGGTAGAATACTATTTAAAATCGCAGGGAAGAACGCATTACGATGCGGGCTCATTGAAACCAGAATTTGCAATCTCGACATCGCAGTATTCTTTACAGGAGGCACCGATTATTCGCCGGTTGTTTATTTTATTCATTTATTCTTCCGATTCCATTATCGTCGTTGAAATTACATTTAGCAAGTGGTCTTGGGATAATGAAGTCGAAAATCCCGTGGAAAAGTGCGTTACAATATCGGTGTCCCCGTTTCAGAATTCGCGATCGTCGATATAGGAAATCGGCACGATAGGTTGTTTATTTAATATTTTAATGTTTCCCTCTACATGCTCGCTCTTATTTCAACGCAGGCTTTTTATACTCTTATAATTTGCAATCTCGCGATCTTGATTGCCGCCCTGCAATCTACCAGTACGACAAGTCTGTTTAATTTCTTCTTTTTCAAATCTGCATTTCCTGGGCAGTGTATTATGGAAGATTGCTTTATATAATAGCGCCGGGCGCCCAGGCCTCGAAATTCGCAATCCCGCGGTCGCGGCTCGCCATTATACGAGGAATCGATTCGCGTGTTCGTAGAAAAGCTTTCGGCAACTCGAAAGACAGAATAATCACAGTCCACGCTATGCAAATTACGCAGGCATCCGTGGGGAAAAGTGTGCGTTCCACAGGGATAACTTCTTCCACGAGATACCAAGATCTCAGATTCGCGGTCGATAGTTGAACGAGTTGCACTCCTGCAACGATTCCCTCGAAAATCAATTTTCCAATGCTACATCACGTGCCGCGTGTTTTCGCGGTTCCTGGAACTGATTTGAAACGGTATTTCGCTGAATATATCGTGTTAAGTGCCCCGCATTACGATCAATTGCGATCCTTTTAGTCGCCAGCAGCAAAGTCGGTCCACTCGGCGGATCGCGAACAAGTGCAACAACACCGTGGCCTCCTCTACTTCGCTGCTACCCAAAGGTGCAGGCGCGACAGACGGCGGTGCATGTGCAAGCGCATTCTCTTCGCGACCCCTAAAAAGGAGGGACGCGCTAGTTGCGAGCCCCCGTTCACTGGGAACCTCGTTCGGTACGCGCGCCTCGTTAGAAAACCGATAGAAGTGTTACTCCATCGCCTTAGTACCTCTAGTCGCTCGACTTCCTGTTTCCTCGTGCGTCGCCGTTTTCTCGGTCCACAGCCCTCGAGCGAACTCTGCGAGAATTCTTTCCGTGCACTTTCCACTTTCAATTTTCACCGCGAGAATTCAAGTCGAACGCGGTCATTGCATTTTTTTATTCGGAACATCGACAGGCTAGAGTATCGAATATTGATCGTTATTCGCTTGATAAAGGGAGGATTTGCGCGGGATGCTGTAGAACCGACAGTGGGAGGCAACGGGAGACGGGTTTCTGCGAAAAAAAAACAGACCGGAAATATGCAATAAAATATTGTGGAGCAGCTTTTAATTTTCACAGGGACATTTCGCGAAAGCTGAGCTTTCTGTGTAGAGAAGCTTGATTCTACAATTTTCATTCGTTTTCGATCGCAGCCACGCCCCATTCGATTAAGGGGGAACACTATTTAGGACGCTACGGATAAGGTGATTCTTGGGAATTTTTTTCTAAGAAACTGCTAACCGGATCTTTTCCAAACTTTCAGGGTATTTTAGGTCACATTCAAACAATTAAGATTCATTTTTTTGTTAGTAATTGTAAGTGGTCGGTAGAAATGGTGATATATAAACACAAATTTGCGATTGTAATGGACCTAAAACTTTGACAAATAAATTGAATCGAACAACTCTTTTTCCATAAATAGTACGAAATATCTCGAGACAGAATCGTAACTTTCTTTCAAGTCCCACCAATTTGCCAACTTTTAATTACTTTTCATTTACTAGATTCATCAACACTGTAATTATACTACAAATAAGAAAAACCCTTTTTTATTCCAGGAAAGAATCGGGGTCACCATTACAATCGCAAATTTGCAACTCCGGCTCTCGAGTCCTAACGACCTTGTTCATATATCTCCATTTCTACCGAGTACTTTGTAACGGAAAAATTAATTTTTATTATTTGAACGTGAACTAAAATACCCTGAAAGTTTGGAAAACCTCCACTTAACAGTTTCTTAGAAAAAAATTCAACAATGACCTTATTCCCAGCGTCCTAAATAGCCCCCCCACCTTAATCCAATTATCCCATATTCATCAGGACTGGAATTCTTCAGTTTACGATGCCCCACGCCCCATTCGATTCTCACTTTCCGTCGCTCCTCCCGTCCACCGTTCCCCGTGTTTCACCTACTCGTCGATTATATAATCTCCATTGTATCATATTTGCATCCGTCGCTGTCGGCGAGCTGCGGACCGCAAGAGCCTCGTTTCGTATCGCGTCTCCGATTAAAAGAGCCGGGACCGCAGTGGCGACTCGAATCCCTCGCCCCGCCGTTCGATCCTCGCCGCAGCGTCCAGCCGATTAACGTAATTTTTTTCCGCTCGGAAGTCCGCGAAACGGAATCGCGCGCACCCCGCTCGCGGTTACGTAGCCGGCTCTGTTTCCTGGATTCCGGTTCTATCTGCCCCGCGGACGGTTGTGCAACTCCCGAGGACGCGACTAAGCAGCGTGTCAAGGGTCGAAGGAGAAATGCATAGATCGGTTTCTTATCGATTGCCGCGTCTAATCGACACCAGACCATGCGCGCATCGTCCGTTGCTCTCGTGCTCCCGTCGCGTTTTTAAGCGCAGATACTGCGCTTTAAATCCCCGAACGGGGCCGAGATCTGGAAGCGATCGCTGCGGCAGTATCTCGCTTCGGGACCTCGTTTCCGTTAGCTGTGTAGCGAGAAGTTTGTTTCGTGGTTGCCGTGGAGCCTCCGGACCTGGGCGGACGCTGCGACTGGCGTCGGCGTGCTTCCGCGCCGAGGAGTTTGCGCGCCGCGCTTCCGCGTCGATAGTCTCTGCGTCGAAGGCATTGTTCGAGAGTCCTTGACTGTTTACTTTGAGAACTAACCAGGCAAGGGATTCGATTTCTACGCTTTGTAGGGAGCTTGCTGGTGTTCTGTGTGGGTCGAGTTAGGCAACCCTCGAAGTGACGAGAAGTTAGCTAAACGCAGTAATCTCGTAATATTGTGATGTTTATTTTGCAATAAATTACAGACGACTCTTATATTATATAATTGTCAAAACTACTGTGGCGTGGATGGACATTTCCGTATAGGTTTATCGATGAGTGCCAGGACTGTTGGTGCCTTTTCGTTTATTATTGTACTGTCTCGGAGATTGTCGGGCCAGTCGAGCGATAAGCATGGTGTGGGATATTACGCACTGGGTGGCTTTTCCGAGAAGCCTGGCGCGGAGATGCAGCGGAGATTAAGAATCGTCGGGTCAGCGGTGGAAAAAGTCAGGTAGAGACGTTGTGGAGAGCACGTCGTGTTGGGTTTGTTGCGGGAGGATGTATCATTTAACTACGATTCAGTTACATATTTACTTATATCCATATATTCATACTAATGATATACACTTTTTGAATCCCACACTACCAAGCCATAGTTCCATTTTAGGTTTAAGGAACGAAGGCTGTAGAAAATTTAAAGTAACGTTGACACATCGTTGACCGGCAATTTTAGGCAAAATCTAATCCGTGCCATCGACTATTTTTCCATAATTGAATATTGAAATGTGCAAACACGAGTTAAGGGGTCTCTCCACTGTGACGCTCTGATAAAGTACCGCGGTTTGGAACTTCTTTTTGTCACAAAAAGAATGTGTTTACTAAATTGAAGTTTCTTCTATTTATTAATACGGGCTTTGAGAATAAAGAAATATTTTTTTCATATTTTTTTAACGCTTGGTTGCGCCAAAATAAGTGGCAATTAAGCGCGGTAAAATAAAAGATGCCCCGACTGCGTGGTCGATTTTGGAGGAACCGTGTGTCTGCAACAAACAACCGAAATGATTTGTAATCAGTTTGATTGTGGCTATGGCAGGGATTAAAATTAATTAGATTCCTCCAAAATCGACCACGCAGTCGAGGCGTCTTTTTTTCACAGCGCATATTACACCTCCTTATTTTGGGGAACGCAAGCATTAAAAAATATTAAAAAAGAAAATGTTGTGTTCTCAAAACACATATTAATAAATAGAAATAAGTTCCAATTTAGTAAACACATTTTTTTGTGACGAAAAAAATTTCCAAACAGAAGTACTTTATCAGAGCGCCACAGTGGAAACACCCCTTAGGTCGTGACCGGTAGGGATGAATCGATACCGCTGTGATACCAAGTATGCACTCGTATTTACTTGTATCGATTCATCCCTAGTAACCGTTAACAATGCTTTAATTACACTACTCACTATTAAATAACCCGATAACGACACCCTGAATTGCAGAAAAACGTTCAACAATTACAACCCTTTTTTATACCTCTATTTTACTATACAAATATTTATAAACTGGTACGAAACACTGTTATCTCCAAAGTTTTCTATATCAATTAAAATCTTCCAACTCAAAATCAATATCAAATCATTGAGGATATCTTTCTCCCCAACTTGGCCCATTATCTACACATAAAGCAGCATATTTTCAAAATCTCGCGGCAGTGGAAGCTAATATGTATCACTTTTTCTTTAATATCGAAACGTCTCTGGCTCGAGCTCGATTACGTATCGCGAAAGGCCCCTGGAGGTCCGAGGCTACCGGAGCCTCGAGCGTTTCACGTTGCGCTCAACCGACCCGTGTTGGGTTTAACCGAGACGTTGGCTTCGCGTATCTGGGTTCAGCCTAAATAGGTAATTCAACCTCTAGATATAACCTGATCGTATGTCGCTCGAACGCCAAACTCGAGTATTCGGAATGACGGAAAGAAACGTGGGAGGGAGTCACACACCGTGTGACTTGTTCACATGGGGGAGGGTATGATTTTCTGGTAATGCGAGAGGGGTGAGTGTAATATTTGCCGCGAGTAAAGCGAGTTAATATGCTTGCAAACCAGTGGAGAATCGTCCAGTCGATCCGCCAATTAATCGATATTAAAGCAGATGCAGCCAACACCAACCTCGTGCAAGCTATTCGACGCATTCGAGCTTCTGCATGATGTAATGGACACAAAGAAGTTCGTGCTACCAGTTCCTTTTAAATAAGAGGTTTATTAATTCGACGTTAAGAATTTTATAGCGAAACTAAGTGGCAAGGCCGATTTCCCGACAGACTCTGAGGGTTGGGGAAAAATGCCTTGGACCTTTGTAGGGTATGCTTTAAGGGTAGCTAGTACTTAGGAAAAATGGAGCATTTCTTTTTCAATTAATTAAGTACAAAGATATAAATTGAAGCTGAGGCATATTCCTTTGAAGCAAAGTTTATTAACATCGTAAGCTTTAAGAAAACATTTTTATTTCGTCAAAAATAGGCGTTATAGGTACACAATGCTACAGATGGATTATTAAAGAGGCTTTTTAAAAAAAGTTTCTTTTGTTTTCAGGGATTCTGACGAAGGGATACGCAATTCAGTGATATCTGCTTTGTAAATTCTATTTTAGAATACCTCTGGTTCTGTACTGAACGTATAAAAGAAGAAAACTTTGAAAATGACAGCTACGAAGTGGCGATCTTAAAAAAAATAGTGCGATTTTCGGTAGACAAAGTTTTACTTTCTTTTCATAAAGAATAAGAGTTTTTATTAACTTCAATTTAGGTTCAGTCCGAAACTACACATTTTCTGAACATGCTTGAATTTGTTTTAAATCGATTGGAACCTCCAGTTTTGAGTTATCAGTGCAAAACGAGAGGAACTTTTTTAAAAAGCGCCTTTATTGATCCATCTGTAGCGTCATATGTAATGACTAAACAAAAATGTTCTTTTAAAGCATATGATGTTAATAAAATTTGTGCCAAAGGATAAGCCGCAGCTTCGATTTATTACCTTTGTAATTAATTGAAGAGGAAATGCTTCATATTCGACAAAGAACGACTGCCTAGTACCCTTAACCGGTTAACTGGCAATGTATCATATACGATCAAAAAAAATCTGGCAAATTCTGTTTATAAATCATATATGATCAAATAGAATAACTTTTTTAATTTTCAAACGATTTGAACGAAACTAGGTATGTAATAGTTTTTGAGGTCGCTGAATCCGAATTTGGCATTGGAATTTTAAATTTCAATATGGCAGACTTAATATGGCCGAACCAAAATGACTATCGAATCGTTGGGTTTTGTATAAATTATTCGTACTGTATTCAATTTCACAAGTAAGCTCTCACTCCCGTAGTTAGTTGGTGAAAATTTCACGACCCCGAAGTGTACCGAATCACAGACAATAAAACTTCAAAAATAAAAAATTTTTAAATAAAAAAAAAATGATTAGTAAAGAATTGAAAATACACACCTCTAAATTCTATTTTTAGGGATTGTGGGTGTCAGATGAAAAAAATAACCCCCGGAACCGATTCAGCGACTCAAAAAACCCCCGTATACCAAATTTTGTGTGATTCAGTTAATTTTTCGATGTTGCTATTTAGTTTGGGCACGAATAGTAAAAAAGCCGTGTCAGTTAACCGGTTAAAGAGATACCGCGAGTACGATAATGCAAGATTTATAGGATACGGATGGCACACTGCTTTCGAAAGAAATGATTCTAGTGTTCGCAAAGCGAGTACCTAAGCGAAAAATATTAGCTAGCTGTAGCAACTTCGATGACGAATATATTACGCATTACCGAAGACGTTGCACACTTTGATTACCGTTCAAAACTACAGAAGAGCCGCGCGAGGCTTCGAAAGCACCTCGGGTCTCGAACAATAGGCTTGCCGATTCGAAAGGGGACAGTGACTCGAATGTATCGTCGCATAGCGAGAAGATTCAGCGCCCGTCGATGATCAATGGGACCATTTCATCGTGCCCCGCCGATTGCCAGCGAGACGTTTCGGAGCAGACTCGCTCCACGCTCCCGTCCCTCCGAGCAAAATGCATTCCGACGCTCTAATCGCGGCGGATTGCGTGGTCAATCGACGGAGAACGGTTTCATTGCCACTTTATCGTGCGCGGGCTCTATAGTCGCGTAACTTCACCGCGGTCCTTGATCGCCGCGTTTCCTGAATCAGCGAAATGGCGACTTTCTGTTGCACGCGCTGAAACGAATAACTATCGCGTTCGATCCGTTCTCTCTCTCTCTCTCTCTCTGTCTCTCCCTCCCTTTTTCTCAGTCCCTCCGCGTCGGTTACGCCTTGCATCGCGTGGCCGCCATCCCCGGGGGCCCATATATAGGGCCCGTTCGCTCGGCCGCCTACTTACAGCATCTGCAGCCGCTGGCGCGAGTGCATCGTCGGTCTTCGGAGGTCTCGCGTTCACGGCGAACCTTTGGGAACGTTACCTTCCTCTCGTTCCGTCGAGTTCGCGCGAGTGCCAGGCATCGTAACCCTTGTGCCCAATTCCGTAGGAAGATCACCGAAATCCCGGGCTACGATTGTCCCACGGTGTTCGTCCAGTGATTTCAAAGGGGGGACAAAGGAGTGCTCGAACCGCCGCGAGAAGAGGAGTCCCCCCATCGGGAAGGTGATCGCGATCCGAAGTGACGATTCCCTCGAAAGGGGATCGTACGTTTCACGACCGGCTCGAGTCGGGAGGTTGGTCCTGATCGAGTAATCGGGTCGAGGAAGGAAGTACGAGAGGATCGTGACCCGGAGGAGGACCAATTACCTATAAAAGGCACCCAGTGGCACGGCGGATCGGGAGACTTTATTTCGGCAAGATATCACAGGCCGACGAAACCTCGGGGGATGCTCTGAATAGGCAGCCTGTCCGGGTGTTGTTTCGGTGGTATCTGCACTCTTGCCTCGTTGCCTCGACCTGGCACAGTTTCCGCGGCACGGTGATCGCGTGCGCGTTTATATCGCGGTGGCACGTTTCGCTGCTAGCCACTCGAAGCTCGGGCAAAGGCGACGGGACGGTTACTCCGCTGGCTTGATATCAAACCGGTGAGGCGAGGGCGGGAAGAGTGAATACGCGCTGGGAGCTTCTCTATTGGATCGGGGCGACGATTAAAGTAGAGGCTGGCCGGAAGGTGCACGGTGGCGCGGGGAACGCGGATACTCGCGAATTACGCCCTGCACGCGCGCCCTTCGCGGCACCGAGATCGCCACCGGCGGCGAGCATGCGGTTCGTCGGCGGCGCGACGCGCCTCTTGGACGCGTCCCAGGGCAGGTGCACGCTGATGCAACTCGCGTGCCTCTCGCTCGTGGCCGTATGCATCGGAGCTGAATTGTACGGGCAACCTGACTTTCCAGGTATACACAAGTGCAGCGACTCGGAGTTCAAGTGCACGAACGGCAGGTGCATCCCTGCGAATTGGCACTGCGACGGCGACAGGGACTGCCCTGATGGCTCCGACGAGGACTCCGCGGTTTGCAGTAAGTCCGTTTTAATTTTCTTTTCTAAACGGGCTCGGGGGCGAAGTTTTAGCCTGTCGCGGGGGGCTTTGGGTCACGCGTGACCCAGTCGTGGTCCTCTACGACACCC
Organism: Andrena flavipes; assembly: GCA_963971345.1. Lineage (NCBI taxonomy): Eukaryota > Metazoa > Arthropoda > Insecta > Hymenoptera > Andrenidae > Andrena > Andrena flavipes. The sequence continues at coordinate 8,899,941 of OZ020481.1, forward strand.
GAGGCTCTCTTTTTACTCAAGTGTTTTCGGCTACGCGGAGATGTGAGGCAGTCGGAGCAACAACGGACCAACCTACATTAAAATTCCTATTTTATATGGTTATTAGAGCCTATTGGAATACGTTATTGCTACTAATTCAATTTCGAAAAAATGTGGGTCAGTCCGGTGTTGATCTGAGTGCCTCATATTATGTTCGTGGTCTTTTGATATTGTGTTTTATATGTAGACTCCTGTTGGTAGTTTTAAGTTACCGCGAACTGAGGGAATATTGACAGTTAATTAACACGTTATTAACACTCGAAAGATGAACTGTGGGCATGCATGATCGCGTGAGACAAATGCAGATGGGAATTGAATATAAAATGAATGAATTAATAAAAAGAGATGCGCGATAAAATTATTTATGTATGTACATTTGATGCATAAAACAGGCGTATCTCGTGTATGGTTTTTACAAATGAATTTGTAATTGTCATTGCCGAGCTTCAAATATAATATCCTGATCGACTTTGTGAAAGTTGCATCGAAATGTTTCTGCATTCATTGTACAGGGGTTAAGGAAGGAGAAGGATAAAGATTGTATGCATTTTGACACTTGTAGTAAAATTACAAAAGATGCAATGTTATGATAGAGTACCTACTTAAGGGAATTGTAAAAATGGTAATTTTTATTTTATATGAGGCAGTAACCCACATTATAAATTTTTTTTCCTATTTTATATGGTTAGTAGAGCCTATTGGAATACGTTATTGCTACTAATTCAATTTTGAAAAAAAATGTGGGTGAGTCCAATGTCCCAAAAACATGGCAACATTCTCTCAGTTGGCGGTAGTCACTAGCCACAATATAGTTTTAGTGTGTTTTTCTGGGGACGCTGTTGATACTTGTTCGAGGCTTTTTCTAGCTGTAAATCGTTACGCAGATGCTTGTGCATTCCACAGGACTAACTGCTATTTAATTACCCATAAAAGTGCGTAGATAAACATCGCACAGTATCACACTCAATATTTCTGCCTAATGAAAGAGAACAGTCTAAAAACTCGAAAGCCTCGAACGATATTAAATGCAAGCGTCTCGTTACACAAGGTGTTTCAGAATTATACGCACAAATTTAATCAACTAACTTAAAACACCCCTGTGATATCAGCTATCTAAAGATCACTGAGAAACGATAGAAACACTCTTGTACCATAATTGTAAAACACCTTGTGCATACAGATTTGTGTATTAAATTTCCTAAGCGCCTTTATTCAACATTTTCTTCCCCGTGAACGTTTAAAAATGATATCACGTAGAGCGCACCCGCAGCAAACAACCCCCGCACCCTCGAGGCGCTCGCATCTCTCGCACGCTGAACCAGGTTTCGGCGACCGAGGCGAATAAAAGCGCATACGTGTGCCAAGAGTGACCAATTTTATTCCTTGCGCTAAAGCCAGTCATAAACAGATTCGTAACGCAGCAAAACGCGACAGGGGGAGGCTCGGCGCGTCCAGCCGGCCGAGGAGAATGGAGCGACGTGCTCGTAAACGGTTCGTTTGTCGCGTTTAACGACCGAATTATTCGCGGGAGTAAATCGAACGGGCGAACGGAAATTATTTCGTTTCGAGGCCCGTCCCGTCGCATGTTTTATTTAAATAAATATCGCCCCGGGGGGTGAAGCATTAATCGACGAGCTGTTCCCGTTCCGCGGATGTGCAGAAATAAACCCCGGGCTCCGCGTCGTCCTGATTAGTACGGCTGATATAATTCTTATCGGCGATGTATACGCGGCGTGTACGTTGTTACTCTTCAGGTAGGCGATTCGGCAACGCGAGATAGCGCATAATTTAATGATAACAAAACAACAACACGCGTCGCTCCGAATTCGCCACCGAATCCAGTGGGTATTAATATTCCCGTGTTACGTTTGGTAATTAATATTCGATTATAACGGGCGGGTATGCAAATACCGGGACGCGTGCGCGGCTACAGATTACTTTTGTGTTTTGCCGATTGTTCCGCGTTTACCGTTGCTCTCTAGTGATTAATTATTCGTAATGGCGTCTCCGATTAGACTGCTCGAGCTGGTTTCGCGTGTCACGATCCGTAGTTATTATTATTGTACAGCCGCGCTGTGACGTTAGACGGAAATAAGTATTTTCTGGCGTTACGTGGCAAACGAACCGTTCTCTCGCGGAGATCGGTCAGTGAAATAGCACCGGGCCGCTCCTGGGAGGATGTCAGCCCTCCCTGCACGCGCGTCGGCGCTGCGTTAAGCCGGGTTCCCATGCGCGCACGTGCTAAGGGACAGTCAACTGGGGGAGACGAGTCAGAGGTCGATAATTACAATGTAATTTAATAATTGCCCCTGAAAGTTCCTTAATTACACTCGTACGAAACGGGCGAATTCACTGTTAGGTTGACCGCAGTAATAATTTCTACCAAAACAGGCTAATCCCCCCGCGATCGTATTTAAATGCCTGGGGCTTGTTTCTCCACGCTTAATGACCTGATGGACAGGATAGAACGCCACTTTGTTGCGCGCAGCGTTTGGAAAGCGAGCTACTTTGAAGTGCTTGGAACTGTGTGGTGTATATAACTACTCGAGGGTCGAAAACAGGAGTAAAAGTACAAGTTGGAGTAAAATTTGAACGGTTCGGTGATTTCCATTAAAATTCCTGCTGCTCTGGTAGATTCCAGTAGAGACTCTTGTTATTAAGCTTTCGTTACCCGCGCTCTATTTTATTTATCACGTGGCTACTCGCGCGTTGTACTTTTTACAAAATCACGGTTTTATATATCTTGCATTTTTAAACTTGAACTTGTTCTTTGTTTTTTGATTTTAAATTCTTTTAAGGTAAGAATACGACTTTCCTTTGAACATAATTCTATAATAATTACTAAGAAGAAATGTAGTTAAGATGGTATCGGCGCACTGATTCGGTCACTATACAAAGTTTATTTTATTTATTGAAAAATAAAATAAAATATCTCAGCTATTTGTCAATAATTATAAAGAAAATCCGACGTTTCGGTTCTTGATTTGAACCCTCTTCAGGAAAGCGAGATTAATTATTATAATATTGCGTTTGCTAATGAAAAATATGTCGAAGCGTTATATAAGCAAACGACACGCGAGTCGGTTGGAAGAAGAAATATAGTTGTCATTAAAGAAGAAAAAAGAGAGAACAGAGTAAATAACTACTATTATTAATAAGTATTTTTTTTTTATTGACTTCCCTTGCTCTGGTGACATCTTTCACACAATAGTTCCACTTTGGATTGTGTTTTGCCAACGAACTTTTACACCCGTATTACACTTTCTACGAAATAACAACTTTTTCTCTTCAATGCTATTTTCTTCTAAAAAGAAAACCGGAGTAAAAGAGATTTTTCATAAAATGCATAAAGAAGGCACAGCTGGAAGATTAGAAGAATATTCAAAACTGATTGGTCGCTCTCAAGCAGAAAAAGGGAATAAATCACAACCGTTCTACTTGCAACAGCGCGGGTAACGAAAGGTCATTCAAGTGCCCGGGCCGCTTCAGCGCGAGTGGGAGCGCGGCTTTACGCCCCTGGCGAATGCGATGCACCGTGACTCTGCCCTGTCGATTGCGAAATTTATGTCTGGCTTGCGCGGGAACGTGCAGGCAAACGAATTTCCTCGCGTCGACTTTGGGAAGAAGAATCGAGACGCTCGCGATTCCAGGCGACTCTGGATCGACCCGTGTAACGCGACTCCCTGTCGGCGGAGGTATGTGAAAGTGCAACTTTTCGGACCGGTTTCGCGCAGGTGAGGCGGATTGATGCACGGACGAAAGCTACCGTTAGCTTCAAGACGCTTTGGGCCATTTCTGCTCGCCCTTCTCTCGCTCGAATTCAGGGAGGACCTCGAGTTACGTTGACCCTCTCGAAGATCTCTCGCAACGGCTCTCCGGTGAAAAGAAAATCGGGTGGTAGGAGGTACGAGTAACGATCTCATTCAAATTCCGCTGATTCCTATGAATGGCAATTCGCAGATGCTCGCCCGAGCGCATTGCATAAGATACGAGCAACTACTGGCGCAAGTTTATATTTATAGTAGCCAGTGCAGCGGGCGGAATTGATGTTTCCAACGTCCACGGCGATAATATGATTAAGGCGTTACACCACTTTGGAGCGTAAAAGAAGCGGCTGCTTTTAAGATTTTTTTTTGGAAAATCATGAAGAACGTGAAAAATTTATAATAAAGCATTTATTGTGCAACTATTGAAGTACATGAAAAAGATTTTGTTTTTTTCTTCTTTCGAACAAAATGACGTGGTTGGGACCGGTCCACGTAAGTTTCTTTTTCGGACGCGCCAAATTAATAGTGTGCAAGATAATTGCATGGTATTTACTAAAGAAATATGTAGAGATTTTTTTAAAATATTTTTTGTGAAAGTGGTAGACGTTTGAAAAAAGATGTCATTTTTAAACCAAGAACTAAGTATATAAAGCGTACCTAGCCAGGGCAATTTTTAACCCTTAACTGGTATCCTGGGGTCGCCCATGACCCCAAGCATTTAAAGTTCGATGCAAAATTTTTGGTTGTCTAAGTTTCTAAACTGAATTTCTAATTAATTTTATAACAATAGTTTAACTTCCTACGTTTCTATTATTTTATATTATTTTATACATTACCCAAGAACAAAATATTCAAAGAGGTTGATCCAGTGTCGACTTCACAAATTTCTGTGTCCTTTTTAATTTGTAGCCCGTCACGACCCCTTCTACGTATATCTTTAGATTGTTAAATTGAAAAGCTCCTCTCAAATTTTAATCTGCGCACCGATTATGAAATCATAATTTCAAGAAAAATGTCGTTTAAAGGAAAACATATTTTTTCCATTTTCAAAGTGGTGTAAGCCCTTAATGGTCGAAGGTGAGCAGGGAAAAGCTCAATCGAGATCAACATCGATAATTCATCCGCATTAATCGATCAAAAATCCACGAGTCCGCGAATATCTCTCAGAAATCAGCCCTCTAATTCTTGAGCTCAACATTCTCCCACGAAATTCCACAACGATTTCGAAACTGAAATCTTTCGCCGACCTTACCGCCGCGCGAAGAATCGAGTAGCAGTTACGTTCCGGATACGTCCGCGATAGTGAATGTGCGCAGCTCCTTCGTAGCTGCCAGCCAGCGCACATTCTAATCTCCTAGAATTACTTATTCCGATAGTATTATGCGTCGATTTCGACACGGGGGTCGACGAGTCGGTGATCTGTAATCAAGCAGCGCGAATAGAACCGTAATCACGAGCCTTCTGACCTGCATTTAAGCCGCGGCGCCGATATTATCGGCTGGTAATTAAACACTATTCCGCATCGACAGTCGCGTATCGCTGATACGCGCACGCATGATTCGGCAACGTGACCCAGATGTCTAGGTAGCAGCCACGTACATATATAAATCAATCTCTTGAACTCCTACTCGCTCAGCCGCTTTTACGCTTTGTGCTATACCTGCGGTTAATGGAATAGTTTCGTAATGACGTTCGATACGTTTGACGATAGAACTTAGGTGTACGTAGGCATGCAGATGCTCCGGGACACGGAACCGTGGCTGACTCGGACGAGGTACACACGGCCAATCAATTAGTTAACTCGGTGCCGGTTGCCGAAGTTATTTTCATTACCGTTCGAATTCCTTTGTGGGAATTGCTTGTAATTCAGCGGGCGCTGTCGCTTTATCGTTGGGACCGGCACGGGCTCAAATGCACGCGAACGCGTTAGGTGGAAGGCTTTCCAGCGGCAGCGAGTGCCTTTCGTCCGATGCCAGCTCGCCCACGACACAGCTGTGTTGAGTGGACATTCTACCCTCTCGGCCGAAAATTCGGCCACTTTTCGGTGATGGTTTTTATAATGAAATAAACACTAAACGTTTCCGTATTTTGCAGGGTATATTCTACCACTCTTGAAGTAGGGGAGACCGGGGCTAAAAGTTCCGGGGGTAAGTTGTTCCGAACGGTTCTATCTTCAAAATGCAAATAGCTTTGTACTTCAAATAATTTTTTTGTGTGAGTTGATTCCGAAATCTGAACTTTTATAGAACCGTCGGAACAACTTACCCCCCGGAACTTTTAGCCCCGGTCTCCCCTAGAAGTAAACATGTTTGTAGTTTGTTTATTTTATTTGGTTGCATAAATATTTTGCAGTGAAGTTAGCTTCTTCAGAATTTCACCCTTTGCTGGCAGTTGCAATTTATTTCGGACGAGTGGATCATTGGAAATAAAAGAAATCAAACGTATTATAAAGTGAATAACCCTCCGAGTAATGTTGTTGCTGGACAATGTTCGTGAGATTCTCAGGCAGGAGATGGAAGACATTTTAAGTATCAAACTAGAGGCGTGTGAAAGGAGATTTATGGAAATTATTCATGAGGCAAAATCGGAGCTGAAGTCAGAAATTTTGGGCATCACATGCAGAGTTTGCGAATTAGAGCAGAAGAATATTGCCGCGAATGTGTTAACGTTTTGAATATTTTCCCCCTTTTTATGTCGATTAAGTAGAAAAGAAATGCCATTTTTGGTACTTTCAACTACGATCGACCGCCGTTTTAATACTTTTTTGCCCCAGATTCTTCTTTCGCGGTACCAGAATTAGAAATATGTTTGGTATATTTTTTATTTCCCATGATCCAGTCGTTCGGAATTGCAACCGCCAGCAAGGGTTGAAATTCTAAAGACGCCAACTTCACTGCGGAATATTTACCTAAACAAATGAAACAAACCAACAGCAAAGATGTTTTCTTCTACTTCAAGAGTGGTAGAATATACCCCGCAAAATACGAAAACGTTAAGTGTTTCTTTCGTTATAAAAAACAATCCCCGATAAGTGGTTGAATTTTCGGTCATAAGGGTAGAATATCCCCTTAAGGGACGTTTTTGGAAACATCGCTCCACGCGCAATGTTACGCCGCATGTATATCAGTTGTTCATCGTGGGAACAAATAATGATCGCAGTGAATCGGATGAATCGACGTCAATAGATATGCCGATTCATTTCAGCGATATGTACATATTTTGCAACGCGAGGTCTGGCCCATGTCGAGGATAAGCTGCTGTCCATTAAGCGTGCCTATCGATTGGCGCTGGCTTTGCTCGATTCAGCCGCACGGATTTCCTGTAAACACGACTGGCGACTGTATGAACAGCGAAACGTAACTTTTGGAATTAGATATCGCGCGCCGCGAAAGAGGAAGATGGAACTTTCTTTCGCAGAGTTGAAAAGGCTTAATTTACTATGCAGAGTATCCCGTAATTACCGGTGTGTATGGAAAGGGGGGATAATTATCGAAGCTTCTTGATTTTTATCCCCGGAGCCACGGAAAGAGGATAATTCGCGTTTACGCAAATGTCCATCGCATAGTTAAAAGGAAGAATCAAATGGACCCACGAGCAGCTGGAAAGTTTACTCGAACATATCAAAGCGGGAGCCCCTGATCGATCAAAAAATAAGCGTACCCGAGGGAGCTCGTGTCCTATGGCCTCATCCATGTTCATAAACGGGAAAACGTGGAAAAACCAGGAGTTCACCAAGTCCGCGGTGTGTCAGAGGGATCCATTTAATCGAAACTTTTAGATGCACGCTTAACTCGATTAGCGTTGAAAATAAATTTCGTTAAAAGCGTCACGTACAAAAAAAGTCAGACATTTTATCCGTTGAAACCGGTCCCTTTCGACCGTGCCACAAATTACAGGCCACTCTGCATAGTTCCATAGAAAAATCGGGATCAGCCGTGAAAGCGGAATTAGAGTTCGGAGAGCCGAGAGAAAAGGTACAAGAAGATACAATGAATTGAAATAACCGTCCTCGTCATATCAGACGGCGATGCCCCCTTAAAGGAAGCCTTTCATAAAGATTTTCATTAGCGGAGCGTTCGACAGCGTCTAAAGGTACGACGTAACGTTTCGTAGCTCGTTACTTGACCTCTCCACTATCCGCATTTGCAAACAAAAGCGGCGATACAATTGCCTTTACCTTGGCGACGTCGAGGCGCGTTCAATTTCCATAAATCCTCGACCGGCGTAACTGCCGGGGAAGGACTCGAGTGCCGTGTCGGTTCTGCCGGTTCGACCGGCGTCGATCTTAAACAGTAACGGAAGTATCGGCCCGGCAGGATCCCGCGGCGATTTTAATATTAATTCGCTGGGACCCTGGCGCGCGAACCTTTCGTCCGGTTTCAATCATTGACGGTTTTCCAATTTCGCGGAGGCAATTAAACGCCGGTGTCTGATGGAAGACGAAAAATCGGTGGGGCAGGCACGAGGCGCGCGGATGCGCGTGAAAAATAATGGAAAAGGGCGGGGGGCGAAGGAAACGGGAAAGATTGCCGATGCTCCAGTTATTCGCTCGCGTGGCGATTGATAGAGAATATTCGGAATTATCGCCGCGCGAAATACTCGCTCTGGAAATGGGATCAACGCCGGACCAATATTTTCCCGTAATTATCCGAAAAGTCGGGAGATCGTAAATTGTCCGCCGCGAGTGTCCCCTGCTTTTTGTAGTCGCTGCTTAAAATCGAAAACAATGGCGATCGAAGCGACGTGTCAAAGGCCAGCGCGCGTTGCCATTGAGCGGTAACGAGGTGACGGTTTATTTAGAATGTACAGAGTAAAGGCTCTGCTCGATATCGCGTCAGAATCGTTTAACCGTTTATGGGGTCATTCTGGTTAGGCGGGTTGAAAAAATCGATTTCTTTTTAAAATATTTTTTGAAGGTACATATCCTCGAGAATCTAGATACACAGTGTTAAATTTTCGTGGAAAAATTCCGATTGTTTTAGCTTCTACAGAGGTAGGGAGCGCAGAGACGCGGTCTCTATAGGTGAAAACTTTGAAGGCGTTTTTCTCGAAACGTCATTTGCCCACATCGTGAAGATAAAATCTGAAAATCTATGGAAACGATTGCTTTATAAAGTTTACTGCTTGTCCTGCACACCTGTGACTCTCGCAGGGACTACAAGCAAGTATTTTCATTGAGTCTAACCTACTTTTAAAATTGAAAATAGCAAAAGACAAAATTCGAAAAAGCATTCTTCTTGCATATTTGACTGTCATTTTGCTAATTTTGAAGGTAACTCAGTAATTATAGTCCGAACGATAGCGACAGAAATAATGATCAAGAATCTCTTTGGATTTTTGGGGTCAGATAAGTCTAACAGCTGAATTTTTAAATATGTCAAGACACATTCTAAAGCATTTGTAAAGCAATAATTTAATTACTTTTATATTTTTCATTTTCGGTAGAAATGTAGTTTAATAAATAGAAAGAAGTTTTATTCCATTGCCATAATTACTTCCGGCGCAATAAATTTCCGAAAATAAAAAGGAATGACCCCTTAAGTGGCATTGGCGTGTTTCCGTGCTTATTTGCACCCGCTGCGCACAGTTTCCCGCGCTTTCACGTCGAAATTTTCTGGGAAGTATATATCGAAAGTATTAGGTATCCCAGAGTCGCCGCGTGTTCACTTCTGTGGGATCGGGAATCCACATAAGAGGGAGCCCGGAATATAGAGATCTTGGAGGGTCAGCTTTGGCGGAGTTGATTAGGCGGCTGACCAGAACGCAGAGGATCCGCAAGATCGCGAGTTTCGAGTCCCATCGCCCGAGGTGTCATTTTCTTCCATGGCTTCCCCACATTGGAAAAATTAAAAAAACCCATTTCCTCTACGCATTTAAAGTAAACCAAGCCTGGGAATTCAAAATCATGATTACAATTAGATCACTCGATTCTTCTTCCAAAGACCAACAACATTTAAAGTAGGTAAACCAAGCCTGGGAATTCAAAATCATGATTACACAATTAGATCACTCGATTCTTCTTCCAAAGACCAACAACGCTAAAGAAAATACAATTTGCCTGTCCCCTTGTGTTTCGCCCCTCCTTACGAATCCCCAAACGCTCTCCCCGTTTATAGGCGCGTGGAGAACGCGCGCTATTCGAGGGTATAGCGTTGTAAGACACTTGAAAAGAGCGGAGATAAAAAGGTACCAGGTGAAAGACGACGGGTGAATGATATAAAAACGCTTGCTGCATCAAAAGGGTCGAAACCGTGCAGCGAGACGGAGTTCGAGTGCAGCCCGGGGGAGTGCATACCGAAAAGCTGGTTGTGCGATCATCAGCCCGACTGCATTGGCGACCAGGACGAGAAAAATTGCCGCAGTAAGTTATCGATAAGAGTGTCTATAGGTATTGCAGCGCCGTGGAAGGAGCCAGCGAAGGAGAACGAGAGAGAAAAGAGACACCGGCAGCCGCGGCAGTCTGAAAACTACGGAACAGGCGACAGACGAGATTATTAGGAGTGGAAGAGAGAGAGAGAGAGAAAGTCTAGAGGGAAAGGAGGGGGGTGGGATCCAGTCTTGGGAATCGCAAATTGCATCCCTTTAACCGGTGAACTCGTTTCCCATCGAAACGGAATTGCGAGGTAGCCACTGGAAGCAAAATAAATTACCCGGGAAAGTAAATATCAGGTTTCTAAGACCCGCGAGGTTCCCGAGGAAAATCTCGAGGAGGACCCTTGTTCCTTTTCGATCTTTCTCCGCACACTCGCGAAATCGTGGCCGACGCAACGACCTCGCGATCCCTTGGTCCTTGACTGGTAACGCGGTGCCCCATTTCGCGACACGATGTCCGCGCTATTACAGCGATCTGCATAATCAGAGTGTCCCGCGGGAAGCGACGGACCGTTTTAGCGCTGGCCGAGCATGCGAGTTTGCCGCACGTCGGAATATATAATCGCGGGGCGAAAGATCATAGATCGACGAACACGCCTATGGCATCCTGTCGCGGGCACAAGGGAAACGCGTTTTTCACGGCGATAAATATGTAGCGAGTGCCGAAAGGCCTTGAGCGCGACCAGAACCAGAATCGCAGGCATTTTGCAGGAATAATCACCCAAGGGAACGGAGGCCACTGCGTTGCCATTTTGCGGCTGCGATGAGGAGCACCAGCGCGTCTCTGGAAATAGGTAAAAAGTCGCGTGTAAATGCGAAAGGGTCGTAAAGTGGCGTTGGAAATTGCGTGAGAAGCCTCGCGGATGCAATAGACCCTGGAGGGATGCGATTCGCGAGTCCCTAGACGTCTCTTTCTCTCTTCCGACGTAAATAGAGCACGACGACGCTCGGTCGTTGTTACCGCACGTGCTAGAACGGCGTCCCGTCTTCTGTTTAAATCGGTCTAATCGATTGTCGTCTTGTAGGAACGCAGAATTGCACGGCGGAACAGTTCACGTGTCACGCGGGGAACGGCGAGTGCGTGGCACTCACATGGATGTGCGATGGCAACCTGGACTGTTCGGACGGTTCCGACGAGGCTGAGTGCAGTAAGCTTCTGCACGGGGGCTACTTTACGCTTGTGCATCATCTCGTAGCTTTGCTTTCCGTTTGCTCCAACGCACAGTGGTCTGGAAACCCGCTTTTTGTGGCCAAAATTAAAAATACCTTTAAAGCGACGTTTTTGAACAAGAATTGACTTTCTACGATACAATTTGATTATTTACAGTAGCACATTTAAAAATGCTCAATTATTTTGCAAAATAGAACAAATTTCGTATTTAAAAAATAAAACCCCCTTAGTGGCGATTGTTTTGAAGAAAACTTCATTTTTATGATAAAGTTGTTTTAAAAAACCACAACTAGTTCGTAAAAAAAAGAAAAGAACCATCTTAACGCTATCTTTACAAGTAAAGATCTATTTGTTAAAATCCATACAGAGCTAAAAGTGGCAAAAGGTGGCACCTAAACCTTGCATATTCCTTTTAACAGATGTTTAAACCTTCTTATAAAATAAGTCCGAGGTTTAGCACTTTTAAGCATTTTTTTAAAACCTTTCTCAAAGCTTAAATTGTTATACAGTTTGTACTATTTGTATATGAATTACAAAATGCTCATAACTGGATTAAATACTTGAAATACACCTGCTAACACGTATAAAACTATCATTAAAGCATGGTTTCTGATATTGTATAATTGGTAACTAAAACGTTTAACTTTACTTTAAATGTTATGATTTTGTCTTTAGAACGCTGTATCTCATCACAGATGTATTTAAAATGAATAGTATCTTGGATTTGGGAGCTTTGAAGGGTTGTAACTTTATAGCAACAAAAAAAATTTCTGTATATTAAACTTGAAAAATTGACTTTTGGCCCCAAAAAGCGGGTTTCCAGACCACTGTGCAACGCTTTCACCGTCGTAGAAGGAACACGTCGCTGACGAACGGAGCACGCCAACGGAACGCAGCATCTTTAAAATGTAGGACCCGGTATAAACAGATCCGGGAATATTAATCGTCAACTCTCAACCGTTCTTGCAAAGGATGGTCCAGTGTATTCTTAAAAGCTAGATCTAGGTGAAGGGAACAAAAACGTCTCGTTCAAAAAGGTTCGTTTTTTGTTGCAATGTGTCTTCTTAATTAGCGCGCTTTTTCAACAGCCGCGGTGAAACCATTTTAAATCCACTTTTTTTTTATAAAAGCTGCCGAGAGTTGACGGCTAATATTCTAGGATTTGTTTATACCCGTCGGCCCCCACATTTTCAGACCAGTTTCATTGAAAAATCGCTCGTTCAGTTGGCGCGCGACCCTCGTAAGCCAATTTTCCAAGCCCAGCGCTCTATCATGCCCTTGTTCATTCGTAGAGAACATTCGAGCTTCCCGTGTTGCTTATAAGAAAGCATTCTTGCGATCCCGAGCTCGAAATTAGGTGGAAATTTTGCAACGTATTTTTCTCGCGCGAGGTTTCGTTTCTGAGAAAATTGACTTCGACTTAACTGATCGGGTGGAGTAGCTACTAGTAAATTGTGGATGAAGTGCAGGGAGATTGAGTTTGTAGTAATAGCACGTTGAGTTTCTTATTTACTGCAATTTTATTACGTTCGTTGTACACTGCCCTCCTTAGTTATAATCTCCTATCTAACATTTCAAAACAACCGAGGGAACTGAAGTTTTATCCTTTAATTTCTGCCCTCCTTGTTTTCTTCTTTCAGTTTAAAAAATATTCTCATTGTTCCGTAGAAGATTAATATAATTTTTTGTAATAGATGTACCAGTAGATAATGTTGTACTATCGTAGCAATTACTTAAATCTTTCAAATAGTATATTTTAACTAAGAGAGACACTCCATCCTGTCAGTTGAGAATCGGTATTCAACGGGGTCCATGATAGACACGCTTCTCCCAAACTGTAGCTGGAACAGAATCAACTCGCCGCTTAATTCCGTTCCAACTGCAACCTGCTCTACTTTAAAAACACCACCTCCATATAAACGTAACAATACTAGAATTTTACTTTAACTCCGTTTGAAAGCATGCTGCCGCTTCGTCGTCTTCCCTTCCAAGTCAAGGTTAACATCGACGTGGAAAGGATACGTTTCAACCATTTATCCACATAACTGTAATTTCCTTCCTGGCCAAAGTGAATCACGCGTAAAGGAATACTGATCCGCCGTTTTATTCATCCTGATTACCCTTCATTGGCCTGACATCACTAGGCGGCGGAATATTCCCGAGTTACCGCGAATATTTAACGCCTCGGTGAATTTGAATAATAGCCCTATCCTCCGACCATCCTCTTCGCCTGTTCCTCAAACACGCCGGTCATTAAAGTGAGACTTCGCGTTACGAAAGAAGCGCAAATATATCGGCTCCTCTGTCGCCGCGCTCGAGGGCCACGGGCACGCGAATTTATCGATTCGACACGTAGCCTCGCAGTCAACGGCGAACTCCGAACGGCTGGGAAGTTGGGACCCGACCCGCCTCGCCGGCGGAATTGCTATTGGGCCAAATCGTTAAACAAAGGTGCGCTGATGGACTGTTAATACTCTACGCCACGGGGCGGTTGCTCGTCGCGTGCTTATTAGGCTGGATAGGTATTAAAAGTTGCCAGCGCGCGAGGGTAGCGGAAGAAATACGACGGCGGAACAGAGTGAAACGTCGCATCTGCTTCGTATTTCGAGGATTAATGCCGAGCATCGTGTGCCACGTAATCGCAAGCACGCTGCATGCTTCTCTCTAATTAATAACTGTTGCACGTACGCGGATCCAGCAGCCGCTGCTCGGATATTGCGGCACCCCCGTTGTCGTTTTTATCACGCTCCAAATATGATTATTGCAATTACGAGGAGCGTTTTAATTCTCGGCTAATTAGTCTCTTCCACGCGACCGCATGATCGCGAGAGGGTAACACTTCGCCACCTATCGATTCCTGGCCCTGTCCTTCGTCCTACCGTATAATTCTGTTCCTTGTACTTCCCAAACTTCTGCGCTCACCGGTATCTCGCATTCTTTCTCGCATCCTTAGAGTTTCAGAGGGCCATTTTAACTTTCAAATTCTAAGAATAATTCGAAGTTTTTCGAGGTAAATGTTAACCAGATTGAGGTGGAATATATTTTATCTTCTCCCTCTTTCCATGCTTCAAAACCGACTTAAGTGTCTTCGAGCAACTCGTGGAGTGCCTTTATGGACGTCTGTCTTTGCTGTAAATATTTAACTTCCTCTACGTAGAAGGACGTGTCGTCGTTCGTTAAATCTGGCATTGGGACATTACCTTCGCTTTCACAAAACGCTTGGTCGAGCTTCAGCGGGGAGAGCTTTTCGTCGGACGTCTCATGGGGCAGGATCGCACGAGCCGCAATGCCCCACGGGCTGTCGTTCGCTGTTCGATTTTTCAAGTTGACGCACTTTGTTCGCCGTGGCGATTCCCGTGTTGTTAACGTCGATTACGCTGTTTCCGTAGTATTTCTGTTCTGTTTCTCCCTTCGCTCCTTCGCCGGCCTTCCTGCACACTCGCCCTTCGCCGTTCCGTCTTTCGCAAAATCGTCTAAATTCTACGGGGCGCAAAAGGACCCAGAAATTTAATAATCCACCTTCAATCTCGAAATCAAAAGACAAGAATCCCGAGATGCGGGATGCATTTGACGATTTTCTAGCACAGCTATGGAATCCTGCTATACGATATACAATGCATGGAATTCTCTATGTAGTATTTGGCTCGAAACGAGATCGAGCTGCGAAGGGCGAGGCGCGAAAGGAAGTTCAATGACGTTGAACCGCTCGAAAGGAGATCATCCCTCGAAACTCTCGTTTTGCAAAATGACCGCGTGACATTGTTGATTTTTAACAAACGACCCGTGCCACGTAAGTATCTTCTCAGAGCGACCGATATTTCTCGCTGCGTTTTGACAAACGCGAGCCGCGCGCGTCTCGCGGCGACGATTTTATTCCGTTGTAGCTGGCAGAGGAGACGGCAGGTAGTGTTTTACTCGTACGCCGCAGAGCAATGTTAAGCAACGTCGGCACGCTACATCGCGCTTCTCGTCGATCAAGCAGCGGTTAATTACACTCGCTTAATTACAGGGCCGCGCTAAGAAACTTATTTCTTCCCGGCCCTGTCTTCTTGAACGTGCAAATAGTTCGCTGTGTAATTGAAACGCTGCCTTGGCGGCTCCGCGAGCGCGAGATCTTCTTTGCAAACTCCGCAACGCGTGTACGTGGATTACATTTAAGCGATTAACGCGACGATTCTCGTGTCGGGCGAAGACGTAAGCTTCTGGTGTACGTTCGGAGCTCGTGTCTCTCGCAATACTCGCTTCGCTTTCTGTATTTCGCTCACGGAGACGCTCTGTAATATTCATACGAGCTAGCAGCCGCGATTTTTCATCATGTAAATGTCGGTTTCTCCTCTTTGACCCTCTGCATTGAAGGGACACGTTGCCTTAGAGGCGCCACTGATGGAAAGAAGCACGCGAACGATCTGTCACTGAAAATCGTACGTTCAGTAATTACCTATGAATTCTTTAAACACAAAGGCTCGAGGTAACTCTAAAAAAGTTCACTTCTTTTATGTAGCAAATTGGATTTAAAATTGTATCAACTCTTTTAAATTCAAATTTAAATATTTGATGATATTTTGGGCAGAAATCACGCCAAGTCACAAAATCTGCCTCTGGTGATACTTACAATTAGTTATTCCATTCTCTGGTTTTTCCTCAGAAATCTACAGTTCCACGATCATTCCCTGTATTTCTTCGAAACGAGCTTTCACTTTCCCGCTCGAAGTGACGCACCTCCTCGAAAGGGGAGAGAGCGCGCTTGATAGTTTAGGAAATTGCACTTTGACTTTCAAGTCGTGCTTCTTTACAGTACTGTAGCTATGTCTCTGTGTCGTGGTCGTAGCGAGTGAGAGTTGCATCGTGATGGTCCCCGGTACTGATTTACTCTGCTTTCCTTACCGTGAACCACGCTTTCCTCAGACGAGACCTGCCGATCCGACGAATTCACGTGCGCGAACAAGCACTGCGTCGAGCAGAAGTGGGTGTGCGATAACGACGACGATTGCGGGGACGGCAGCGACGAGCAGAATTGCAAGCCAGTCACCTGTCGCCCTGGAACAGAATTCGCCTGCTCGGGGAATTACTGCATAACGTCTCATTGGAGATGCGACGGCGACTATGATTGTCCTGATCATTCCGACGAGGTCGGCTGCAAGGTATGGTAACTTTTAACGGACAAGCGCACCGCGTTTGTCGTTTTCTCTGAAATCCTCTGAATGTTAAAATTCCCTCGGTCAACAAGTCTCAACTCTCTCAAGCGTTTCCGATTGGAATCATGCTGTCTCTCCTAAAATTGCTTGCTATTCTTTTTAGTTTAAACATATGTAGATTCTTTAGTTCTTCTTAACCGACTTGAAAAAGGAAAAGGTTCACAGTTCGATGTGTTTGTATGTTGAAACATATTGCATTTAATTTAGCTTCAATCTACTTATGTCGTGGAGAAAGAATTATTAATATCGGTTAAGTAGTTTTAAAGTTGCACAGAAAATAAGAAATTTGATTCATTAACCGACATTATTATTATTATTATTACGAGCAGCTCTTTTTGTAGGCCTACCGATTTTTTTTTTTTAAATAAACGTAGTCATATAACTTAAATAACTGAAAAGTAATGAATAAATTTTTTTAAAAAAATTAAAAACCGACCACAATAAAATAAAAAAGCATCGAAAAGTAAAAAATAGTTCTTTCTTTATTTAATCTACGACTCTCAATGTTTTTATCTCGGCGCCTCAGCATTTGCATTGTGTAAATCTGACGCCGACTTAAAAATATTGAGAGTTGTAAATTAAATAGGAACAGAAGTATTTTTTTCTTTTCGGTGCATTTTTATTTTTTTGAAGTAGGTAGGTTCCATTTTTTTTTTAAATTTTTGAGCAGCGTAATTACTATGTTGGACTACAATTCAAAAACTTCTGAACCTTCGCGAATACTCAAGGGATTTAGTCCTGATTGCAGCGCAATTTTTGTTCGCTGCCCAAATTTACTTTTAAATTTGTTCGGCTATTTCTCGATTTTATTTTATGACTTGCAATCTGTAAGAGATAGAAAAAAGTTTCAAGACAAAAGTTACTTCATTTACATAAATTTATCAAATGGTAAACTTGTTTAAGCAAGTACAAAAAAAGTTATAAACAAAAATATTAATAATATTTTCTACAATTCGTTTTTTCAGCAAACAAAAATTACGTTGTAATCTGGAGGAAATCCCCTGCATATTCACAAAGTTTCAGAATTTTCCAGACTAGCGTCGTAGTGAATAGTAATAGGAGAGGAGCTGAGAGATCGGGGAGTTGAATAATTCTAAGGAAAAGAATTTTTAACCCTTGTACGTAAATGGTGTGATTTTTACCCGAAATCCAAACACAAATCCTAATTCCTCCTTTCCTATGTAGGTATTATTTGAACTGAAACTCCTTCACATGTTTAAATGCCTAATAACCATCAATAATAAATACTTTTTTAATATTTTATATATTTCCCCGTAGAAATTTAATAAGTTCTTAAAATATGAAACCGTAACAATTAAATGAACTGAATTTTATTTTATAAATTACACCTGAATTTACTTATCCGTATAATTTTACAAATTCCACACGGGTTAAAATGTGAATAGTAGAATAGTCAGACGGGTGAAAGCGCGGTCGCCCTATGATTAACGTGAAATTTGAAAATTTTCAGGATTATCCGAACGGCAGGCGGCCAAGTCATTGCAGCAAGAAAGAATTCGATTGTGACGACGATGTCACTTGCATCCACCAGAATTGGGTGTGCGATGGGGAGAAGGATTGTCCGAATGGCGCGGACGAGTCGCCGCTACGGTGCCACAATGTCACGTGCAGGCCTGATCAGTTCCAATGCGAAGACCGTCATACCTGCATATCAGGCACGTAACAAACCTATCTCTTAACTCGGCGAATCCGCGGGAGGAAAGGTAGATCTGGTAGATCGTGCTGATAGCCGGTTGAGCGACAGCTCTGCCGATCAAACGATCTCCCAGTGATTCTGAAATCTATATAGTAATCGTTCGAATGTCCCAGGTCACCTGTACTGCAACGGCAAGGTGGAGTGCTCCGACGGTAGCGACGAGAAGAATTGCACGAGCAAGGCGCAGCCGTGCGACCCCCTGACTCAATTCGAATGCAGCGAGGGCTCGTGCATCCCCATCGACAAGGTGTGCAACAAAAATCGGGATTGCATCGGGTGGGAGGACGAGAGCACTGCGCTATGCGGCGTGAACGAATGCCTGAAGAACAACGGCGGATGCTGGCAAATCTGCATCGACCTGCCGATCGGTTACAAGTGCGACTGCAGCCCGGGTTATAGGCTGATTGATAATCGCACGTGCGATGGTAAGGAGAGAGCGCATCGCTGAATACATTATTCAACGCGATCATGCCTGGGACGGAAGAAAACACGTTTATTTCCTGCTTCAGATATAGACGAGTGCCTGGAGCCAGGAAGCTGTTCCCAGTTCTGTCTGAACGAGAAGGGCACCTTTAAGTGCAGCTGCGCCGCGGGCTACCTCAAAGACCCCAGGAATCACACTCGTTGCAAGGTAGCGGAAGGGCACGCGAGCCTTCTCTTTACGAGACGGCACGACATCAGGAAGGTAGCTTTAGACCGCCAGGAGATGACGGACATAGTGAATAGCACGAAGATGGCTGCTGCGTTAGATTTCGTTTTCCGCACCGGCATGATCTTCTGGAGTGACACCAGCGAAAAGAAGATCTACAAGTACGCGTTTATTTATACGCATGCAGATTTCTGGAGCTGCTTTCTTGGCCGTTTCTTATAGCATTGTATGATCCCCGTTACGTAGAGCTCCGATAGACGAAGGTAACGAGCGCGCTGTTGTCATTGACGATGGCTTGACCACGTCGGACGGTCTGGCCGTGGATTGGATATACAGTCACATCTATTGGACCGATTCCGCTAAGGCCACCATAGAGTTGGCGAACTTCGAGGGGAATATGAGGAAGACTCTCATACGGGACCGTATACGGGAGCCCAGAGCGATAGCTTTGAACCCACTGGAAGGTTGGATGTTCTGGACCGATTGGAGCGACGAGGCTTGCATCGAGAAGGCCGGCATGGATGGCACTCATCGAATGGTAGATTCACAGAGATATGATCACGCGTGCTTGGAATAATTCAGAGACGCCGGGATCAGGGTTGGTTAAAACGTTACGTTGTTGCAGGTGATAGTGGATCACGATGTGAAATGGCCAAATGGATTGACCTTGGATTTAATAGGCAAGAAGGTGTTCTGGGTAGACGCGAAGTTGAATATGATAGGGTCGTGTAACTACGACGGCTCCGGTAGGCGGACGGTCCTTTACTCCCCTGACGCGCTGAGGCATCCATTCAGTATTACCACGTTCGAGGATTACGTGTATTGGACCGATTGGGACAAGGAGACTATATTTAAGGCGAACAAGTTCACTGGCAAGGAGGTCGAAGCTGTCACGTCGGCTCGAACTCTGAAACACCCGATGGTCGTTCACGTGTACCATCCGAATAGACAGCCGGACGGGCTGAACCAGTGCCAGGCCGTGAACGGCCATTGTAGCCACTTGTGCTTGCCGGCGCCAAGGATTAATTCCAACTCGCCTCTTCTTAGTTGCGCCTGCCCCGACGGCCTAAGACTCTTGCCTGATGGCTTGATGTGCGTGGAGAAGGGTAAGCTGAACCGACTATCCGTTCCCATGAGTATAGACGAACCACATGCATTGAATTAATATGCACGCGTCGTCGGAAGTCAGAAGAATGACGTGTTGCATGACACTAGAATAGATTAACGTAGTGTTTCCCAACCATTTTTTCAGTAGCGATCCCATTTTATAATATTCAAATAACCTGCGACCCCCCCGTATAAGGTAAATTTAATAAAGTAAAGAAAGCACATTAGAAATAGATATTTCAGAATATAATTCTAAATAATATTAAAAGAAACCCTCAAGAAACCTTGGCGACCCTCCAGGAAACGTTTCGCCACCCACAGGTTGGGAATCACTGGATTAACGCTTGCGATACAAATTCAGATTTAAATTGGAGCATGCCAAAGATTTGACTTTCATTTCCATATTACTACTTCTACGTCGGCTTGCATTAGATACGTCTCTCTAGTTTAAATGTCGTACGGTTATTCCCTCGGCGTCTTAC
This sequence comes from Andrena flavipes, assembly GCA_963971345.1. Classification (NCBI taxonomy): domain Eukaryota; kingdom Metazoa; phylum Arthropoda; class Insecta; order Hymenoptera; family Andrenidae; genus Andrena; species Andrena flavipes. The sequence continues at coordinate 8,920,440 of OZ020481.1, forward strand.
GTTTATTACTCTGTCATGTATTATATCGTTTTGCATCGGTGTTGCATGAATATGGGATATTCCAGTAACCACAACTGTAGCACCCACGACGCAAGAAATTATTAAGCCATTCAAGAGACTCGAAACCTTCAACATTACCACTACTACTGTCCGTAAGTACATTTGCACGACTACCGTCGCAGTTACGTCTGTTACAATTTATGGATCATAAACGTATGGCTTTTGCTTGTACATACTTTCCGATATACTTGCGTTGTTCGTAACGAGAGAAGACGTGTAACGTAAAAAATATGCGAGCTCCACGATTTCCACATAAAGGGGAATGATATTTATATCCTCGGGGGTCCTATTTTAATTTATTTTATACCCTGATAACAATCTGCCTGCGGTCTGCCGGCAGAAGGACGACAGATCCGCAGCAGACCCTGCCTTCAGATGATGCTATTGGATGTGTCAGACGGGCAGCAGGATCTGCTGCGGATCTGCCGTCCATCTGCCGGCAGAACCGTAGTTAAATGCGAACACAGACAGCACCGGATCTGCCGGCAGATCTGGTTATCAGGGTATATCGCATCCTGAAATCAGCGAATGGCAAGCTTTTGACGATGATAGTTTTTAGCGGCGCGATCTGTATCTATGCTTGTATGTTGTCGTCTCTTTCGTCTTATGGAACAATGTTTTTGTAGATCCAACAAACTCTGGAGACGGAGATGGGAAAGGCCTAGCGGCTGAATCGACAGACGCTGGTTTAGTCGCTGGTATAGTGATAGGCGTGGCGACCTTAGGGCTGTTGCTCCTCGCATTAGTAGCAGTATTATGCTATAGGCATTATCTTCACCGTAACGTAACGAGTATGAATTTCGATAATCCTGTGTATAGGAAAACCACGGAAGATCAATTTAGTCTTGAAAAGAATAGGTTTCCGCTCCCCACTGCTACAGTTGGAGAAGAGGTAATTACACTATTTGACATATCGTTGTGACGATGTGTATTTGTTGCTTATGATACAGATATACAGTAGTGGTAAAGAGAAAGTTTAAACTGTGAACGGGAAAAGAATTAAGATAAGGGATATCGTTGGGATATCTTAAAAGTGTACCATGTATTGAGACGTTGCGCGCTTGCCCGGAATAAACCGTTGATAGTAATAATTAAGTTTGTCACGCGAACGCGTGATAAAACTGCGTTTTAAACTTTCTTTGCACCATCGCTGTACTTGATAATTTGTAACGTTGGAATACATTCTTTAATATTTTAATTTCAATAGGCTCAGGAACCCTTAACGAGTCCGGGAACTAATGATTACGTTTAAGACTCAATCTGTCAATGATACGGGCTTAGCAGGCTATCGAAGTAATATCGACCAAGTAAAACAAAAAAGAAAAATGAATGAATCATGTAAAAAACCGATGAAACGCAACAACGTCGAGCGAGCCTGTCCAGTAGTACGCCTGCGTTTGCCCGCCTGCCTGCCAACTCAGCTGTGATTATGTTTATTTCTTCTTTTTTTTTTTGTACTGTGCCTACTTGTTTACAAATTTATGCATCTTGTCATTCAACTAATATTATACGTACGTACGCGCAACAATTTAGATTTGCTCCGAGGCATAAAGGGAGAAATGTCTAGGTGAACTATCGATTGTTGCCAAATAAGCGTTTAAGCGCGAGTTTTCGAGTAGCTCAATAAGGTATCACAATTCCTACTTTCTAGCGTTCTCTTTTCGGTTTACATGCGTGGCATGTAATACATAGCGCCATTCATCATTCTAACGTGGGGCAACGTCAACGTCTACGTTTAAATTTATATAAATATAAATATATATATATATAAATACATATATAGAATATTTTTATCTACGTGTAAGATCTTTAACTTGTTATTGTTTCACTATTTATTCATTAAGAATATACTTTGTCGAGAATAGCTTTCAGTTGGAAGTACTTGGATACTGTTGCATTATTAAACTCACATGTATATAACACACAAATGTATCGTAGGAATAATTTTGAGAAGCATTAGTAACGATTATTGAATTGTCGAGAAGTTTGCGTGATGCTTTAGAAGTTTGTTAAATTATTTATAGTACGTTCTGAAGTGTATCTAAAAAAAAATGTTTTTATAGTGCCAAAAGATAAGAACGTTTCAGAGGTTTTCGAATGTATCTGTATTTATGGTAATCGAAAGTTTTGTCCAAATCCGTCGCAAACACCTTTTCGTTCCGACATCGTGTAGACGTAAGAGTAACGATAGTTGTATCCAATCCCAGTAATAGTTCGAAAGTGTGCCGCTCGGAGCATTTGTAAAGTCTGTAACTGATTTTTGTACATGGAAACAGATTTTCTCCTTTTATGTCACTTACCCGACGGATTCACGAGCAAGTGCTTCGGGCACGTTTACAGAATTTTTTAATAGCTGCCTGTGCGTCGACGCGGGCGGCCCATATCATAGCGAAGACACTATTTTCACGGATACTCTGTTAACGTTATGATTGTAACGAGATAGTTTGGAAGCCAATTAGATGTAATAAGATCAGCTCAATGACACTAAGTGTGACTGCGTGTCTGTTAAAGTAAAACTGTTGTTTAGGTATTTCAAAACGATTAAAAAAGGAAAATGAAAAAAAAGATCAGTGTATATGTATAGAACTATTGCCACGGGCTTAAGAGTTTTACTTATTATATACTTTATGATTACTGTATTAAATAATTAAATGTGAGACAGACGTTCTTCTAGATAAGGTTATTAAGAAGTATAATAATATTAGGACGAACCAAGAGCTATGTATATTAACAAGTAGCAAAGTCTTTGTTATTGATTCTTAATTTAGGCAATTCCAAATTGTGAAATGTTGATGTTGCTTGCAACGAGTGCGTTTCTCGTGCGAAAACAAATTATGAATTCAAGCATTAATACCGGTATTTACGAGAACAATTTATATATCTTAATATATAAAGCAGAAAGTGTTTGTGTGTTCGTCTGTCGCCTAAAAACTTTCGAACGGTAAACTCCGAGGTCACGAAATGTGTCCCAGCTCATTATGCCTAATACAAATAAATTTTTTTTTATAAAATCCAAATCTAAATTTCGGGCGAAGCCGAGTAGTAAAGCTAGTATATATATATAAATATTTCAAGAAAAGATTATTTCAAAATTTCTGTGTAGCGTACACTAACGATTTATTAATGCTTAAGTATCGGGAGAGGCGTAAACAAGTGCTTGCTACTTTTTAATAATGCACATGTTCTTACCTACGAGTGCAAGGAAGCAAAGTCCAAAATTAAAATTATAGAGGCTCGGTGGTGATTTTAATCAAAAGATAGCAAGAGTGTGGTGAGTATCAGTTGCAATTAATTGTGTGAGTCACAAGGCATAACTTAGCCAATCTATTCGCCAAACTCGTGTCAAACATTATTTCTATGCAATATATATTATCACTACACGCGCATAATATAAATATATATTATATATATAATTTATTATAATGATTATTGTATAAATAAACATACAAAATAAATCACACTACCGTCATTATTATCGTACCTACAACAAGTGCAAATTGTATAATTTGTAAAAATTGTAATTCAGAAATACAGAATAGCGAATAATTCCCATTTCGAGTTCATAAGCCACGCCCAGAGTTCAAATATTATTTCACGTTCCCGCCAAGAATTTGAACCGACGAATTCTATATATCGAAAGCGATCGATAGCAGAACGATATCTCGCAAAATAGAATCCGAATAAAAATTTCAAACCTATCCGACGGTTTGAATAAAATCATGAACAATGCTCCGAATTACCCTTCTTGTATAAAAATCGTAAGTATTTCACACGTAACAGAAGCTTTATAATTTGACTGTGCGAAAACGCAAATTACGAGAGAGGTTAATATTTCTTTCCAGCCATCGACAAATTCAAAACAAACAATGGCAAGCACAATGTTTCCCCCGAAATTTGACATCAAAGAAACACTGACATTGAATAGTCAGTTAATATCATTAGCGAATCGAATATTCGGAGAAGAAAAATGGAGTCACTCGATCACTAATCAAACAATTGGTACATATTCTTATTTTTATTAGTAGCTTTCGATACATTCGTTGGGAATGTTATCCTACGCTCGATTTTCATTAATGGAACTCGCTTCAGATTTCGTCGAACCTTGCATGGGCAAGTATGTCTGCGGATGCACGACATTTGTTAAGATTCAATTGCAGGATGGACCGTTTCACGAGGATATGGGATACTGTTACGCTGAAGGAGCTGTGAAAGGTTTATCGATACAGTACGCACGAGCTGTACGTTCAACATTTGTCGCATTTCAATATCTACGTTAAGATAATACTTTTATAATTGTGCATAGGGTTCTCTCACAGAAGCCTTTAAAAAAGTTCTATCCTGTTTCGGCGACACAACGCAAACAGAGGTGCAGAAGCTATACCAAAAGTTACCTGATTCGCATGTGAATAACATCCCGAAAGAAGATAACATCCCGAAAGAAGATTCGCAGTTATTTCTATCGACTATCGAAACTGATATGCTCGAACCATGCGCACAATCTACCCCGTTTGTAACTGGCAGAAACGAGGAAGCGAAAGATGAACGAGGTTCTTGCAAAATTTTGTTACCGATCAACTTTCCGCGAAGCAGTTATTAATCTTAGGTACATTTCAGAGAATGTATGCTGTCCAAAGAGTGCGCACGACGAAGGAGAACGAACATCAGTGCCGCGAGCAACGACAAAGTCACCTTTTAGGAAAGAGCTTCCACTAGAGCAAAAAGTGCCCTGTATTCCACCGAAGAATTCAAACGACACGAAAGCACCGTTACAATCAAATGGTACAAATCTTCAAAAAGAACCTGATAATGCTCGAAAGGGACAAGATCAGAAGAAAGGTAAAGGAATTAAAGATGCGTTTAAATAGATGCTAATATTAAACTGGCTTTTCGCAGTATCCGATGAAGAATTTTTACGAATGGAGCGAAAACGGAAACAAATGGAGAAGCAAGCAGAATACAAACGATTGATGGTGGAGAAAGGGCTGCACAAGACTTGTGAGAACAAAAAGCCATATCCCAAATATTAAGGAAGCAGTGTGAAATATGTAATATAAGATTAATAGAGATATTTTAATTGTAAAGCATTACTTAAGATAAGATATATTAATTACATATACTTTCATAAATATTTTCTATGCTGATCGAGTTGTATAAAAGTGTGCTAAACTGTCAAAGTAATAACTATATTCGACAGCCGGTGCCAACGCATGTCCGATATTTACTATAGATTGAGGTTAGGGGCTCCGTGGAATAAGAAAGCAAATGTTTCGAAAGTAAAACAAATACTTTTGTCATACCTGCACTTAGTTTTCTATAAAACAGTACAATACGAAAGAAGCCTTTAAATAAATCATTGTTATTAAAACAGCTGCAAGCATGGATCAATATTTTAAAAGTTATGAAGAATTGAATGTATGTATATATATATAGATGCTTTGTATCATGTATTTAACTGTAATAAATATTGTTTCTTTATCGCGGGATTTACAGGTACATCAATTAATGTTAAGTGATAAGGCTCGAACTCTTGCTTATAAGAATGCAATAATGAATTCTAAACATATATTTGACGACAAGGTCGTTATGGATGTTGGTGCTGGAACAGGTAAGTAATTTATATCCAATTTAAATTTATTAGTGAAATTTAAAGGCGACAGTATAGCTCGAAGGTATTGGCTGTCTCTAGGAATATTATCAATTTTTTCTGCGCAAGCTGGTGCCAGAAAGGTATACGCGATAGAAGCGAGCGATTTGGCGAAACTTATCAAAGGAGTCTCACGAGAAAACAATCTGAACGACAAGATTACAGTAATCCACAGCAAAGTAGAAGATATTGATCCAAATAACATTGAGAAAGTTGATATAATTATTTCAGAGTGGATGGGCTTTTATTTAGTACACGAGGGAATGTTGGACTCTGTCCTCTTCGCTAGAGACCATTTCTTAAAAGAGAATGGCACTCTATTCCCGTCTGTTGCTAAACTGTACGCGTCACCGTGCCAATTGCCATCCATGTACGACTTTTGGGATGACGTTTATGGAGTCAGTATGAAGTAATGATAAATACTTTATTACAGAATAAAAAGTTCCTTTTGTTACAGTAGGTATTTAGTATCCTCGTGTTCTTCATCTTGTAGATGCATCGGAAAGGAATACAGAGAAACAAAATCGATGAAACCTGAGATATTGCTCGTAAATGAGAAAGACCTTTTGTCGGAAGGCAAATTAATAACGTGGTTAGATTTAATGTGCGCCGACGTACAAGAATTAAATCATCTCGGAGGCGAGGAATATGTTTCTGTTTGCAATAAAGATGGAAGGTATCAAGGAATTTGTATTTGGTTTGCTGTCGAGTTTCCAGACGGCTCAGAATTATCCACGAGTCCCTTCGACGAAGTTACTCATTGGAAACAAACTGCCATTGTCTTACCCGCAGGCATAGAAGTAGGAGAAGGTGAACCTATCGCCTTCAAACTGGATTTAAAAAGAAACTCTTGTAAGCCTAGGCAATATAACATGGAAATTGTGCTGTTGGATGCGTTGGAGACTGAACATGAAGTTCCTTGTCACTGCCATATGACCAAGTGTATTGTTATGAGAGCATATATAGAGGAACAGACGGATAGTGATCCGGTGAATTAGCGATATTTCAATTAAATCTACATATTATATATTTTTTTTAAATAAAAATTATGTACATTAAAGAAGCGTGCGTGTGTTTTATTTGAAACTTTGAACGCTTGATATGCGTGACAGTTTCGATATACAATTTAATATATGTACTTGGAGAAACTAATTTGATTTAAATTGCATTCATTTTTTAAATTTAAAAAAAGCGCTTTTGAATACTGAGATATTCGCTACATTTATCTCCTATGCCCCATGATTCTGGCATAACTGTCTGGGTCTGAGACTTCCTTATTGCTTATTGCGACATCTTCTGCATATATTGGGCCTTTCCCGTTTCGTGGAAGGTGTAGTTACAGTCCCGGTCCTTTTATATTCTTTTAAACTGTCGACGACGGTACGATATCCTACGCCGCATGTTGTCCCAACCAATTTCATTAAATCTTGATATTTCGTGTATGGAAATTAAGCTTTTTTTCAATTGTAAATGTTAATAATAATCCTCCTCTGTCCAGCGTTAACTATCTGTAAGAGAAACGTTTCCCATTAAACGTAAAGTAAACATTTTTCCGAACTTCAGGTTAATATTAATCGTTATAATATTTCAGTTGCTTATAATACTTCAGTTACTTATAATATTTCAGTTGCTTATAATACTTCAGTGGCTTATAATACTTCAGTTACTTATAATCCTTTTTTATTTTTTTGAGAATTGTTCATTATCTGTTACACCTCCGTAAACCATATTTGTATATGTATAGTATGTCATTTGCATAAAAAAATTGAAACACGCGGTATGTACGAAAATGGCGCCATGCCAATGCTTTCGGCGCAGAACGGATGCGCAGCCGAAAGACCATTGGTGGTGGCATAGCCAATGAATGCCACATACGCAGAACCGATCTAAACTCGTCGGTCGGCAAGTTCCTTCTAAAAAGACTTCGAGTGTAGTTATTAACAAATAATGGACGAGAAAACACGCCGACGCCAGGCTTCAGCCATTGTAGTTCATATCATTCACCGCTACGCGCCGCTAGCATTTTCTGTTGATAAATGGAACAAATTTTAAAAATACTTTCTCAACCAACAAATGAACTATTTAACTGTTGAAAATTCTTTTACAATGAATTGTGGTACCCCTCTGATAAGTTTGAACGCTCAGAATAGAAGAAATGAGATAAACACGCTTTTGTAGCGTTCCGCATGGCTCCGCACTTCAAATAGGAACAGCAAGGGAGTTTATTAACATTCATTTCCTTTATTTACAATTCAATGTTTCAGCTGTAACAGTGGTTTTATTGGCAACTAATATCATGTTAATATTTTGTTAGACTGCGCATTAATGGAATGTAAAATATATGATTACGTAAATATAATGTATCAGGTGTTAGAAAAGTAAGAAACTAATATGGCTGCTTCCATGGTTAGATCGTATGTACAATTTAGGTAAGTTTTCCGTCTAAGTAGATTCATTATTAATCTCATATTTTGGTTACACGGTATATGTACCTTTAACTTTACTTGCAGTACCGTTCCATTAGATAACAATAATATGCAGTACATTAACCGTTTTCTGTAACTCCATGCAATAGCCTTCATACGTGTAAATTTCGTAAATATAATTAGTTTCTCGTATATTGTCTGCTATAAAATAGTATCTAAGTTAAATTCTGAATGAGCGACATGGATGTCTCTCTCACGTAATCACTTTTGTTCCGTTTCAAAATATAGTCTGTCCTACGAGTACCTGACCGATATAATTTATTTACAGTTTACTGAAGCAACTTCTAGTGGACAATGTGTGGCGTGAACAAAGCACGAATCATGTTCTACAGACCCTTTGTATGTCGCACATTCAACACCAGTGTTACCGTGTGACGCCAGTGTGTTTAAAGAAAAGAGTCACGAGAGACAATAAGGTATAATTTGGACACATTAGTGCGTGCGTTCATTAAATACGGATGCTCGCACGAGAAAGACAATAGTAATTTATTTCCAGAGGGTCAGAACGCTATTAAAAGATGAAGACTTAATGAATTTCGAGCCCAAGAAGTCAACGAAGGTAGTGAAACCGACGGTGGAAGTGTGGCCCGATATGACTGTAAAGGACCTAGCGGCCTCTGCTCGGAGGGACATCGACGACATTTTAGATGCTCTTTACTTTGTCAATAAAGGAGCAACGTATGAGCAGAATAACGTTCTGCGGGATCTCGCTGTGATTAATGAGACTGTTAAGAAACTAGGCGCCAGGACTAAAACCATTACGAGACCGGGTGAGACGGATTTAAAAGAAGCAAAATACAGTGATATAGTAAGAAGGTAATGCGGAGATAATATACCACTCGCAGCGGCGTAACTTCTGATACCATATTATGATTTCCAAATAGGCCACCTGACGCATCGAAATTAGTAAAACGACACCCAGTTGTGACAATTATGGGGCACGTCGATCATGGTAAAACTACTTTGCTAGATGCGCTACGTAATACGTCGGTTGTGAAAACAGAGTTTGGTGGAATTACGCAACACATAGGTGCCTTCAATGGTTGGTATTAAACCTACATTTTAAGATACTTTATATCGATCCGACGACAGCAGCATTAATAAATGTACATGTTATACATTCCAGTGACGTTGAATTCTAAAGACCGAGTAACATTCTTGGATACTCCTGGACACGCTGCTTTTACGTCTATGCGATATAGAGGTGCGCATATGACAGATATCGTAGTGCTGGTAGTAGCGGCTGACGATGGTGTTAAGGAACAAACTTTGCAGAGCATAGAAATGGCGAAAAGTGCAGATGTTCCAATTATTGTGGCTATCAACAAAATCGATAAACACGATGCCGATATTGTAATGTTTCTTTGATCTTGAAAATAGTAAAAGTGCTAAATTAAAATTGGCGTACAACTGGGATCTGCACATTTCTGCTTTAGAATCGGACCCAGAACATGCTCGCAGAAAATGGTATCGTGGTGGAAGCACTGGGTGGCGATGTACAGTGCGTGAACATATCCGCTTTAAAAGGAACCAACTTACAAGACTTGATAGAAGCCGTTGTTTTACAAGCTGAATTAATGAATTTGAGAGGAGATCCTGAAGGTCTAGTTGAAGGCGTCGCTATTGAATGCGCTAACCATATTGGTCGTGGAAAATTAGTCACAGCCTTGATTCGACGTGGTACTTTAAGAAAAGGCAACATTTTAGGTAAAAAGCAACCGTTAATCCTTGCGAAGTAAAATATTCCAATCTAATGTCTGCCCGTATTCCTTCTCCGATAGTGGCCGGACTAGCGTGGGGGAAAGTAAGAGCTATGTTTAACGACTCTGGTTGCCCGGTCTTGGAAGCCAAACCGTCGGAAGCTGTGCAGATCATTGGATGGAAAGAGTTGCCCAGCGTCGGAAGTGAAATATTTCAAGTAGAGAATGACAGAGAACTGCAAACAGTTCTGAAGTTTAGAGAAACTCAACGCAGCGATGCTTTAGCTAAAGAACACAGCGAAGCTGCTAATAAGAGATTAGAAGAACACCTTGTGGTAATATAGTATCTGATATCTATGACGCATTCAAACTTTTATAAGCTAAAGATACAAATACTCAGTTATTCATACGATCAAACTGTTTTTTCTTAATTGTAGGAATATAAAAAGATTCTGGCGATAAAAAGAGAAATTGGAATGTTTCACCCAGTAATGAAAGAATGGAACAAAAAGAGAAAGTCTCGGGTCATTGAAAAAGAAGAGGAACTTCCTGAAGTCAATGTCATTATAAAGGGCGACGTAGCCGGAAGTATCGAGGCGATATTAGATATTTTTGATACATACACGCAGGATAAAATGTGCCATTTAAACGTTGTTCATTACGCTGTCGGGGCGGTCACTGAAACGGACTTGGAATTAGCAAGAACATTTAATGGTAATATAGCATCGCGTAAACGTTCTGTATGTTCTAATAAACATCTATTAAACTGTTTATCTACTTGCAGCAATAATTTACCGCTTCAACGTCGACATCAACCACAAATTGGAAGAAGAAGCCAATAAAGATGGTTTGATTATTCGAAGTTATAAGGTTATATATAAACTTGTCGATAACATTAAAGAGGAAATTAATAGCAAATTGCCTGAAATCGACGCCGAGGAAGTATTAGGTACTGGTGACGTAACAAACACAAAACTGGCAACATATCTACACCTGCGAAAACGTCTCTCATTGTTTCCTCCTTTTCTTGAATACAGGCGAAGCAAGTGTACAGCAGGAATTCAAAGTTACGGAGGGAAAGAAAAAAGTATCCGTAGCCGGTTGTCGTTGTACAAAAGGTGTTCTCCAGAAAGCTGCAATGTTTCATCTAGTAAGGGGAAGTGAGACCGTCTACACAGGTAAATAAATACATTACAGTCGATACATTGATCTATCAATCGATTGGTATTTTAGAATTATACAAAATTTGTTTCCCATTCGTGTTCACCGAAGATCGAAAGAAAGTATTCGTCGCACGAAGTCTGTATCGATCGTTACTCCATTCTTATTCATTAATCCCCACTTCATTTCACTCCCCACGACAGCCAGCACAATACTCGCTAATCCGAATACTTTGTTACAGGAAAATTAGCATCGATGAGACATTTGAAAGACGAGGTGTCTTCCGTAAAAGTTAACATCGAATGCGGTCTTAGATTAGACGATCCAACCGTGTCATTCCAACCTGGAGACGTTCTTGTCTGTTTCAAACCGTATAAATCGCCTCAGGAGGTCGACTGGGATCCTGGATTCTAAGTTAATATATATATTTGTACATAAACGAGATAATTGACGTCTAATACAAAGTGAGAAAAAGAAACAAAGATATACGGCGCGAAACATTCCATCCTCCTTTCCACAGCTGGGAAAACCAAATCAATTCGTACAAAATGCATTTTTACAAAGTGTAAGTACAAATTCCTTTATTATTGCCTCTGTGATGCAACATCGCAGTTCTTACATGTGTGCCAATGATGGAGGTTTAGTCTTCTGTAAAATTAGCGGATCCTCGTTCCACGGGTCAATGATCGGGGTCTGTATCGTTTCCTTTTGTATCTTTACCTTAGAGTCGTGTAGAACCATCGTATTGTCGCGACGTACGAAAACAGCCGATTTTGGCGAGCGCGTTCAACAATCAGTGGCAATGTCACCTAAGGGGAACGTTTTGGTTCGAGAAGACGGACGTAAGGTCGCTTCCGTGAACGTTAGGAGGCGTAAGTTTCTCGAAGGCGGCGCTGAAGGTGGTGGTACGCAGTCAGGACACCGCGTTTCTTTTTCTGCAGACGGCACGGCGCCGATTCCTGATTGGCTTTCACGATCTTTGTATCCAAAGGTTCTATGGGAGTGTTATCGTCCGGATGTACGAAGAAGGCAATGGAATGGCGACCTCGGCCACAGTGCTCCGGGATAACAACTCGGTGTCTCAAAGCCGGCAGCTGATCCTTGGTCCAGTCGGCTAAAATGTCGCCGGTGTTCACCAAAATGGCACCTGGAAGATGCCCGACTCGTCCCCATCGTTCTCCGAATGGAGTTTGTATTTCCAAACCTCCCTCGCAGTCCTAGAAACATAGAACCCCTCTAAAATAGGTGCAGATTATGTTTCGCTGTGTTGCTTTCAACTTATTCCAAAAAGTATACACGAGCAATAAGCTTGAAGGCTAACTTGAAGTTTAAGGGACGGAATGCTTCAGCATGGCTCATAATTAATGCGGTTAAAAGCTTCCCGGGAACGTCACAAAGGCGCCGTGATCTTACGTTACCACTGCAACTAGCTTCGTTGGGAGTTTGTAAATAGATTGGCATGGACGAGAGCATATAAAACAGCAGAGCAGTCTCGATTTAAGTTGCGAATGTGAGAGAAGACTTGGTACATACCTGCGCCAGCAAAGTGAGAGTGCCATAGTCGCAGTGAGCCCCGCAGCGAGCCAGCCCAGGCTCCGGTGCGCCGAGAGGTGGATAGTAAAGGAGGCGAAGGGTCGACTCGTTGCCAGATTCCAGCATGTGGGAGTGCTTCGAGAGCAGGAAATCGGGGGATTGCTCTAGGCCCACGGCCAGAGCCTACAAGGCACACATCACACATACATTGGCCTCTATTCATACTTTATACTACCTAACGACGGCTGTAAAGCAACCGAAGAAACCAATCGGGTTAGTTGCCTGCCGGGTAGATTGGTTTATAGGGTTACTTACAGTTAGAGAGCTGCTTACATTTATTGAACGACCCTCTCAATCAACAGCTTCGGGATCGTCGCGAGCGATGGCAGAGAAGCGAAAATTCTCATACCGTGACTTCACAGAAAAGGAAAGAGGAAGTGCATAAAAGAGCAGGTGACAATTGAAACTAAAAGGATCCCAAAGAGGATCACTCTCTCTACTCGACATGTCTACGCAGATTTTCGTTCGGACGACGAGCAAGCCTGTTTGAAAGAGTGTAGGGCTCGCTCAATCTTTCTTTTCATTTTTTTTTTCCAAGAAGAGGCGTAAAGAACTCGACGCGAGAGCCAGACGAATTTAAATATTTACATGTCCTCTAAACAGCCGGGATAGACGAAGCCTCTACTCATGGATTTCCATGTAAAAAAGGAGAACGTTGCGGGAATAATAATACACAAGGCCTGGCTCTTGCGCGAGGCACTTCGGCCGATCGTTTCAGTCGAACGCTCTTGGTAACAAAGGATAACTCGAAACGATCGCCGATCTGCCGCGCTCGGAGAGAAAGAAACCATCGGGATAGAAAGAAAAGGCCATTACAGTTAGGAGCATGGCAGAGAGTTGCTTGAAATCTCGTGCGAGTTCGTCGACCGCCGATCTGAAGCCAGGCACCTCCTCGTCGGGGAGGATCCCTCCGCTTCCGGTCACGTTGAACACATGACGAACTTCCTTCTCGTCGGTGTATCTGCGTGAAAATCGAAAAGCTCGATAACCCAGGGCTGCCTGGACTACTGGATTCCCCAAACAGATCTAATCGCCGATCACCAGACACAACGATCTTGAGATCGCGGTGATCTCGATCTAATCGAGGGATCTTGCCCGAACATTATCGGGGGTTTCTTCGCATTCTTACTTGGACGGTCCTGGCTTAACGTAACCGTGGCTTCCCTCATTGCTGCGCTCGTATTTCGCTCGCGCCTCGTCCGGAAGCTCGCAGAACGCATCGAAAGCTCTGTAGCCAGCCTTCATCTGCGGACATAGAGAAACGGGTACCATTAGTGAGCTATACAGCAACTCTGGAAGCCTACAACATTTATACGTAATCTATTCTTCCATTATTTTAGACTACTTGAAATAATTAAGGGTTCGAACCATTGCAGTGGCATTTAGATTACAATCCTGCGTTGAATATTTATGATACACTGCAATTTACTAAGAGTTGTATAGGCACCGTATCAAGCATACAATGTTTCTTTATCTTTGATATACGAGATAAGTTAAGACGCTTTCATCGTTGAGTGGAATTATTATTTATACTCCCTGGAGCCGAGATGTAAAGGAGCGTTTCTCTCGTATTTAAATGAACCGTGACTAAACCGCAGCCAGTATTTACGACCATTACAGCGTCGGCGTAGATAAAATTCGTAAAAAGGAATAATTCATCGTGGCACGCGTGTCAGACTCAAGGGGATGAGGTAATCCTTATCCGTTCGACCCTGAGTGAATAAACACTGGAAACCCTCTTTCTTAGTAAAGAACTTTTGCGTTTGAGAAGGCATGGTGAGTCGAATTCCGCTCGATTCTAATTCGATTTCAATCGTCGATACCTTTCTTCAAAGGGCAAGGAAGAAAGCACCAGGTTTCGGAAAATTCGAGCGAGTTAAGAAGATAAAGATCCAAGTGTTCCGTGCGGCTCCTCGGAACGTTTGAACTTTAAACGCTTGATAATATAATACAGAGCGGTTTGATGTGCTCTTAATTGGACAGATCATTATGTAATTAAGGTATCTGCTCGGTATCAGAAGCATGTCACCTTGGCAGGTGACATACCCGAGTTATCGATAAGCAGTGACGTCAAAATTTGTCATCGCGATGATGCGTGCCAGTTTCGTTATCGTGGCGTGCTCGCAAGCTCGTGAATTGCGAAATTGTGTGTACCTACTGCGGGGAACGTAAAGTTGTCCCGCGATATTCATTGAACGTCGACGCATATTCTTCATCTCAGTAGATCCGGTTGTTTAAATTCTAATCATTTCATCTGACAAATGAAACGTCTCTATTTCTAGCGGCTCGGCTTCCTGATCTTTTAAAAAATAAATCCTCTGTTTCGACGTAACAAGTTGTCGCTAATAACAGGAACCATCGACCGTTTAACGACCACTGAGAACTCCGACGGACCACTAAATCACTCGAGCAGGTTTTCAAACTACTCGACTTTCAAAATAAGCTTCCGCCACGGACCTGTCCCGAGTTTGGCCATTCCTGACGTCGGTTTCCTTCCGAATAAAACGAATTTTTACGGGAGAGGGCTCCGAGGCGCTCGCAGCTGGTAGAGAGACCTACTTGCAAACTGAAAAGTGTCGCCATCACTTTTAAATAATTAATCGGACCACTTAGAGCGGCACTAGGCTTACGTAATTGCTGCGCTCGCATTCAACTTTAACGCATTCCTCTTCTAACAAAATCGCGACGATAATTGCTCCATATGGCGGATTTGTATATAGGTAAATTTTTGGCGGGAAGAATTTAAAAATGTTAAAACACAGAAGCTTGAGACAGTTTTAAAATTTTTCATTGCAATTTTTATTTTATTATTTCATTAGTTCTGGTATTTTCTTGATTTATTATTTATTTATCTTTATACTAGCTCTTCTTTTCTTTCACGCTGTTCTTTATTAATCGTATATTGTAAATTAAATAATAATAATAATAAAACCAATCCACTTTTCTTCCATATAGAAAATTGGCAATAACTCATCCGTGAGTTATCACAATGAATTAATTGTAAAATTGTCTCAACTCTTTTAAATTAAAATATTTGATATTAATTCGCGAAGGTGCGGCAGACGCTTGTTAACCTAGAGTCGCTAAATCTCCAAACCCGCCCCTGATTCTTTTCCCCGTCCCTGAACTCTCCAATCGATTCATCGAAGATTCAAATTTCGATACAGATTCGTACCAGGTATATTCGACTAAAAAGCACAGGGAGCCCAGCGAAGTTCTCAGCAAGGATCAAGCAAACGATCCACCGACTCTGCAATTTTACAGTCAACGCGTTTCTGGAATTATCTTCGAGCACGTTTGTAATTCTTTATCGAGTATTGCGTAAGAGAGACTGTCCGTCCCAGCACACGATATCGTGGCACATAGCGCAGAGACGGTGGCCAAGGAGGAGAGCACACTGGTTATCCCAGAAGCTGCAGACCGTCACACCTACTCCGAGGTCTCTCTGCCGGCTGTTGTTCGGTTTCCACTGACGTCACACGGTGTTTCGTGTTATCAGCCGCGTGTGTATACGGCGGAACGCGGCAATTGGCTGAAACAGGCCCGTCGCTTTTAATTATCCTCGCCGGAATCGAATTAACAGTCCCTCCCCTCCCCGAACGTAGAAGTCTAGACGCGCGAGCAGAGGCGTCTAGGAAAATGCCGTCCCCCGTTAAGCAATCGTAGAACACCGATGATGACACTGGCGAAGCCCAGAGGAAAGTTACCGCGCCGAAGAAGCTCCCATTGTCGATGAGAAAAAGACTCGTTCAATCGCGAGTAATTCTACTTCGCGTGCCTTTGTTTGCCGGAGGCTTTGCCTCGCCAGTTCGTTGGGATCCCCCGAGAACGGGGACGGACGAAAAAAAAAAATTGGAAAGTTCAGTTGCCCGGGAATTCTTTCCCACCCGACTGTAAACTGAATAAAACTAACGTTACAGCGGCATCCGCGAAGGTTGCCGAGTGACATTTAACGAGTTTCCCAGCCTTCTGCTCGCGATATAAACAGAATGGAAGGAAAAGTTTTCTCGAGCGGGGCGCCTGCGTTCTAGCCCTCCGCGAGATTAATTCCTCCCTCCGCGATTCGGCAATCTAAATGCTTTATTTTTCGTGGCAGGGTATCTTCCTAGATAGAATTGTTTTGCCGTGGCCGTTTTCGTCGCTCGAGAAGTTTTCCATTCTATGGGACGACGATGGGACTCGGGGCTTAGAGAGCGTGCCAGATGTTAAGCGTCCCTGCGAGATCAGTTCTCACCGGGTGTAACATAAACGCGTCCGTACCAAGCGGATTCCCGCACGCGATCGTTGGCGTAAAGATACACGATAAACGTGCGGGGCCCGTTTGTAGTGCAGCGTAGTACGTAATGACCCTCGCGTGAATTATTATCGCGCGAAAATGTAACGAGCCGGGAGGCGATAACGCTTTCTTCCTCGACGGGAGGACTGAAGCGCGGGCAAGGCCATCGCAAGATCCACAACGCGGTTTATCGGCGAACCCTTGGAAGCTCGTCGGTGCTGGCGACTAGAGATACGCTCGCGAGATCCTCGACGTAATCCCTGAACAATCGGATTTGCGATTCCTCCCGCGTGAGCCGCTCTTGCCTCGGCCGCGACGTGTTTTTTCGGCTCGGCCGCGTCCGTTGCCTTGACTCCTTTAATTCTGGTTCCAAGCGAGACCGTAATTTTGTAACGCGACCGAGGACACGGGTGGCTCGTCGCGAGGCGAGGCCGACGTGGATGTAACGCGATCAAGTGTAAGGGAACTCTGATCGGAGGGGTCCTGTTTGACCCGGTCGAAGAGGGTGCTTAGGTAGGTACTGACGATTCCAATTTAGCAAGCCTGTTGCAACAGCATCACTGTTGAGTGAATTAAGTTGACTAGGTAGTCGAAAAATCCATGGTTTTTTATTGCATTTTCCGAAACTACTATCTTTACTGAATAAAATGCAGCTTGGTTTGTATTTGAATTAGTGAAATTGTTGAGTTGGTAGCTAAGAAGTTCTTTAAATGCCAGAAACTTTAAACGCGTTTTTTTTCTTCTGCTTTCCCCTAGTTGCGATGAACGGGGGTTCGGATCAACTTGAAAAAAATTACAGGATGCGTATAACGTGTGCCACATCCAGCACAACTTATGATATGGTCCGTAAAAATTCGAGATTTTCGTTAAGAAATGAGAAAGTAGCGGATTTTTAGTAACCCACAAACACGAAATACTTGTCGTTCTTCGGTCACCGATTTAATAATTCTGTTTCAATTCTAATTCTTATTGGTTGCTTGGGAAACTACGGATGTGACAAACAAGAATCACCTTGAAATTAGGTTACGTCACTTTTTAAGACCAATATTCCAGCAAAACCACAAGAGAACGTTAAAATGTTTACCAGTCAGCACCGTCAGTTTTAAAGCACATGTATATTTCGTACCACCTTTTTACAATCTCTATGACAATAATAAACATTGGGTAAAAGGATACATCTGGATTTGCTTTCATCTTTTTTTCCAAATACATTAAAAAAAAGTGTTTCTTTTGCAGAAAACGACTGCCTAGCCCCCTTATAATAACTTGTATTTAAATTATCCCGAATACCCTGAGTAGGTACTCTAAATACTCTAACCAATCGAGTAGTATCACGAGTACCAGTAAAATAAGTACCTCGAATATCCTAAATACCCCGAGTATCCTATGCATCTTGAATACTCAAAATATCCTCCACCCAGAGCAAACCCCGATCACCTTAACTACCCCGAGGTTCCCAAGTACCTCTAGCATTCCAAAGAAACAATTAAAGCTACTCCGACTACTCCCGTTACTCAAGTACCATTGCAGAAGCTACAAATCAATCGTCGAAATGATTCCAGCGCCCGGGCTCGATCAAGTAATCTTACGCAAAGCTCAAGGTACTCGGAACCTTCAACTACACCCGGTGTAGTTGGAGCAGCCGTGCCGACCTTAACTCCATTCGCTTTACCCGACTGGCCGGACGGCTCCGATTTTTAACCACGATCTTCGCTCCCCGAGTCTAATTACACCGAGCCAAGGGCGGCGCTATTACCGGACTCGCTCCTCGATCGACCGATTAAACGGGACGAGTATCGATAGAAAATGCGTACCTTGCATTCCGGAATGCCGTGGTTGACGAGCAAGGCCAGTCCTTTCTCGGACAGCGCCCTTACCAGCTTCGTAGCCACTTGCTTCACGACACCCTTCTGAGGACATCTCTCAGTCCCTGGAAGAAGAAAAACGGGAATACGATGAGACAGAGCGACTTGGCGGCGGGATGCTTGCCTCCTATCTACGGCCACGCTTTCTTTACGCATCGAGCGATACATACTACGATAATCCCAGCCCCTCCCCCTGCCCGAATATCGATTAATTCTTTCATTGAGGGAGCACCCATTCACAGATACCGCGTTATCGCGAAGCGTAAAAAGACGAGGACCGTCTGTCCCAGCTCGCGTGGACGACTCGAAGCCGGTGGCTCGACGTCACCGCTTGCCTCATCCTCTCGCGATACGTGGCCAATGTTCGAGGAAAAGATCTCCCCCTCCATCGGTAATGTATATTCCATCGTAAACGCGGCGATTATCACGCCGACGGTGACTAATTCGCCACACTTCCGCGGTAATTATTAATAGGGATCACGCGTCCGGTTGATGACTCTGTTGCGAATTTCCCTTCCAGAGGACTGAATGTGTGAAAGAATTTCCAAGGCATACTTGCTGAATATGAACAGCACTGTATAAGTATTCTTCGGATAAAGATGACGCCCCCTTTTCGTTCGAAGATTAAGAATTCAAATTTCAGGAACCTCGATGGGATGCTCGGCAGTCTCGTAAGAATCTTTGTTCTAATATTTTTTAATTGATAATCTAGCTTAGAAACGTTCAAATTGTTTCCGAGGGTAGAATCCTTGAGTGGAAAATTTGTAAATTTTTCGCGGAGTACTTGTCAGTGCGAGCGTCGAACGGTGGAACGAGGCTGGACGATCGCTCTCGTTTTTCGCCAGATGCTGATAACGAACGTTATCACGAATCACGCACGGTGCACTCGGTTGGTTCTCCTCTCCTTGGCTTACAGGCCCGATCTCGCGTTACAGCGACACGCGGCGACGATTGCTTTCTCGCCACTTTTTTTTTTCTGAACTTGATTTCACTTCGCGACACGGCAAACCCAGATAACCCATCTCCAGAGGCCACGACTCTTCTGGAGCGCCGCGACTTTTCTATCCCACCTCCTAATTTCAAATTTCACGCCAGGTGGTGGAGCTTTGAACAGTTTAAACGACTCGGTTTACCGCTCCAACGCTTTGAAAAATTCCATATGCCGCGTAACTTTGGATTTTAACGAGAACCTATATAATCTACAATTAACCTGTATTACGACAATGTTTGTTATAAAATAAGGTTTTCGTAACGTTCGTTATTAAAGGGTGGTGGTTGACTGAACAACAGATATTGAAACAGCCTGTTTTTTTTTTAACGATAACAGTGTTTTCGATATTTACACCACAATTTGCTGTACATTTAAAAACAGATAAACGATTTCGCTTGTAACCCCTTTTTTTGCCACGTTATCTCGAGCGCAAACATGGCAGAGCGACGCGCAGGAGTTGCGACGTATTTAGTTTTACCCCGAAATGTCCTCTGATCTTGTGTTTCCCATTTAGTTCGGTATTTCTGCGACGCCGTGTGGCGAAGGGGCAAGGGCGAGGAGAGCGAAGGAAACTGGGAAGCGAGAAAGAGAGGGAGTTTCCTCTTTGAGCTTCGTCGCTGGGCGTCGAGCCAATGTTGCAAAAGTCGAAACTAAGGACCTTTTTTATGGAACAACTTATAAACTCTTCTGCTTTGAAAGCGCGCCCTTAATCAAGACAAACACGTACTTTGAGAAGATGGGATTTAAAGATTCCATTTAACAGGAAAGGAAGTTGTAAATTGTGCTTAAATTGTTATTGGGACCATTACTTGAAAAGTTACTTACAAGATGAACACGAAAGATCGATGGCTGCTGCGTTAGATTAATTTATTTATAACGCTTTTATCGTATATATATTAATAGAAAGTATTTAATCGGTGTTTAGAGGATGATACAGTAGCTTCGGTACAATTTATACTTTAAATACGATGTAAACTCGTGATTCTTTGTTCTCGGAGAATTCTTAAACAGCCTGGAATGACTCGCAGCGTTAAAGAGGATTAAAGAATTTCACCTGAGCAAACCTTTTCACACTCTATCGGAAGAGCCAACATTTTAAGCTACGCCGATCAATTCTCCTTATCGAAACTTTATCTGTTATCGTGAAAGAACGTCGCGTTAATTTCTCTTTCATTCTTCTGATTAAATAGCCGACTTATACGTTCCTTGGGTTATTTCCTCTGCCACAGCAGATGCTTAACGCTGCATTAAGATTGCCATCTTCGAAATATCAATTTCGGATATTAGAAGCAATCACGAAATGTGCCTGCTACACGAACGATTTTATCGCTAATCGATAGTAGAGTGGAGGTGGGGCAGCTTTTTCTCCAGCTGAGACTTTCTTTATCTCTGCGAGGTTCTACGGACACCCTTCTCTACGCGCGTTCGACTTCCTGATATTCGAGTCTCGTATCTGCTTATCAGTATTCAAGTGGCTGCTCCAGGAAAGGACACCGAGTGGAAGGAGCTTGATCCTTAGTCCGGGCAGGCCGAGGATAACGTAAAATTTGCATCCGCAATGATTCATTGGAACCTTGAACGATATAGCGTGCTAATTTCCGCGGTACGAAACAGTTGGGCAAACGTGGAATTATTTAACAGGCCTGGCGAATGGTCCCACAATCGGTCAAGCAGATAAGTTCGGAATGGCGCCGAGGAGTGTTGAACGTAACGGTGAAACGACACGTGGAAATGAATGATTACATCGGTAGAAGCTAACGGGTTCTATACAATTTCCTGAGCACGCAATGATACAGGTTCGATGACATAGATAGGCTAGGGAAAGAAGAAAAAGAAATGGAGATAAAGCTGCTCTGCCATTGCTCTTCTGTGAATTGATTATACATAACTTTCCTTCGAATGTTTCGATGGAGGTGTTGTAATACTAGGAGCGCTGGAGTAGACACTACAAGTTTCAGTTGAAATCAGCTGAATTTTAGACGTTTGTGTTGAAATGAGCCGAGTATTACAAGTTTCAGTTGAAATGAGCCGAGTACTAGAAATTTGAGTTGAAATGAGTTGAATATTAGATGCTTGAGTTGAAATGAGCCAGTACTACAAGTTTGAGTTGTAATAAGTCGAATACTTACTAGAAATTTGAGTTGAAATGAGTTGAATATTTGACGCTTGAGTTGAAATGAGCCGAGTACTAGAGATTTGAGTTGAAGTGAGTCAAATGTTACACGTTTGAGTTGAAATGAGCCAAGTACTGCAAGTTTGAGTTGAAATTAAATGATTACTACAAGTTTCAGTTGAAATAAGTCCAGTACTTACTAGAAATTTGAGTTGAAATGAGCCGAATACTAGAAATTTGAGTTGAAATAAGTCGAGTAGGTACTTACTAGAAATTTGAGTTCAAATGAGTTGAATATTAGACGCTTGAACTGAAACGAGCCAAATACTACAAGTTTGAGTTGAAATCAGCCGAGTATTAGATTATTTTGGTAGCACTTGGTGTAGTAGAATGAGTATCTAGAGTATATTGAGTACTTCCGACACATACAGTATTCTAGAGTCCAGCTACCTCCAATAGGTTCGGTATATTAAATTACCTAAATAAATATATTTCTCACGCTGGATCTATAAGAAGAGGAATAATGGTGAATCTATTCCATTACTTCTCAATGTATACTTTCTTTAAACAAAAGAATAACTAATAAAACATAGTAGTAGTATTTACGACAGTAGTATTATTCCAACAAAGTGGGAATAATATATAATATTCCTGAAAGATCTAACACCGACTTTCTCTAATGAAAAGTGAAGGTGAACGCAACACAATGAAGCATAAAGGCAACAGCTAATTAGCTTCTCCGAATAAATAATCAGAGTCCTTCGAACTGGTTAGTGATTTTCAATTTTACCACCGCGATGACTCATTTCTTATGCAACGCCTAGAGCTCGAAACTAGAGGGCCGTGTCCACAGAAATTTCACTTTCGGAGCAGCGCCCAATTAAAAGAAACCCTGCGTTGTTCGATGCCAATCAATCCGAGCTCGCTAAAATTAAAACTCTGACCAACTCCCACGCTTCATCCGATTCCTCGCGCCTGGAGCAAGGAATCTCAAATCTTCCACCGACAAACACGATCCTCGCCAGGAAATCGTTGGACAACAGCCATGACTAACGCGAGTCTCAATGAATTAGCAAATACCGAGAAAAATCGCGGAAAGCTCGCGAACGGCCATAGGTTCTGCAAAGATTAGCGCCGCTGAAGGCGAAGGTCTTTCGCCACACGCGTTCGTAAATCGTTTCCCGTTCAGCTCCTAATGATCGCGGCCGATCGTCACGGCAGATCTACCGTCGGAAATCCACGGCAAATATCGCGACTCGCAGCGAATTCTCCCGCCCCCGTGCCCCTTAATGCCTGCCGCACTCTTTATCCGCGCAAAGACACGTGGACGCGGTGATGCAAGCGCAGAAAAATGTCGCTGAAACGCTTCCAATCGACCGAGCGAATTCGTATCGCGCATGCACTGGCTCGTGCCGTCGAGTGGGTTTATCGATAAAGGGAGAGACGAGGGGGGAGGATGATTTATAGGAAGAGCGCAGATTCTATTGTCCCCCGCCCCTACTGATTTGCCACGGTAATTAGTAAATAAGCGATACCCTAAGTGTCGCGACAGCTTAGGGAATCGAGTACTTTATCTCGTCACATTTGCATTCCCGGTGTAATGGCGTGGGTGACGATCGTGACCGAACCGATACACTTCAATTAATTAACTTTCATACAATACGGCGAGTATCTATGCACAAGCAAAGTGCAATCGCGTTGGAGGTTCAAGTACGGGTATCTCCAGGAGACGCGTGAGTCACTTTGAAAGCCGAGCTGTGGCATTTTAGAGATGTCGCGATCCAAGGTGGATCGTTGACTTCTTGGGGGCTTAAAAGTCTCTGTCAGTTGTTGACAAAGCCGAGCGAGAGTATCTGTGACTTTAACAACCGCTTGATGGCATTTCTGTCATATAGTAATATTTATAGAAATATTCTGGAATATTTATTAAAAATACTAGAAGTAGAGGAAACGTTTTGGTTAGGTAAGGCGATAGAGTCTTCCCGTAAAAATGCGGTTTTCCTGAAAACGGAGCCACGAGGCAATAAAAGCGGCCAGCTGTCACCTTGCGCGTATCGCAAAAACTTGAATATTCCGCGGCGAAGGTAAAAAAATAACGTATCGCGTTGCGGGCCAGAGCGATACGCTCGAGCCTGCATATCAGCGACAACGTTGAGATGCAACAGGCTGTTGCGCGGGCTGCTATCAGTCCAGGCGGGCTGTAAAGTCGGCTTTAATCGGGGCGAATGTATTATTCCCTTGGACGATGACGGCAGCCAGTACGTATGTGAAGAGGTATCGCTTGGTAACGGTATATTCGATCGTTATATAGCGGGCGAAAGTATCGGTGAGACTGCCGGTGCCAGGAGAAACTAGCGAAAATTTTCTCTCGGTCGCGTGTGCACCCTAGAAACTCGGTTTTAAGTCGATACTCGATCGTCGATAGCGATCTGAGATCGCAGTGATTTGTATGTATGGCGTGTACGTTGTATTGTCACGATTGGGCTACCCTGAACCCTATCGCGATCCCCTGGGTTAGTTGTTACCCTTCCACCTATCAGGATCCCCTGGGATATTTTCTACGTATGTACTTAGTATGATCCTTTGAGTTTTTTCTAACTCACCCAAGTTTTCGCTTCTTCGAAGACTCTTCTAACTTTCAGAAATAAATAACGAAGCTGCTAATATGTATCTTTCTCGTTCTACAATATTAAGTTAAACGAATGGAATATAATTTTTAACCGACTTCAAAAAGTAGGAGGTTATAGATTCGACCAGTATGTATTTTTTTAGATTTGTTCGCGTATAACTCCTAAGTATGTAGACCGCATTTGATGATCTTTTTATTTTATTCGAAAGAAGGCGATGCTGTGGTGGTCACATCATAGACTGCATCAATATTGACCTAATATTTTGGAAATTCTGGTTAATAATATAGATTATCGTTACCTAATTATTATTATTTTATATATAAAACTAAAAAGTTAAAATAATTAAAAAAAAATTAAAATCGAGGTCAAAAAAATAAAAATGTACTAAAATGTAAAAAATAACGTTTTCCCTTATTTAACCTACGACTGTCATATTTTTTAAGTCGCGCCTTATAATTTGCACCGTGCAAATCTGGTGCCGATTTAAAAAAATAGTGGAGTCGTTGATTAAATAAGGAAAAAAATTATTTTTTACTTTTTAGTGCATTATTTTTTTGAAGTCGGTTTTAATTTTATTTTAAAAAAGAAAAAAAGTGTTCAAGATAGTTCTTCCCCAACTGATTCGTCAGAATTGAAGAAATACTCGGTACGGGAAGTCGCAGACGTGATAAACATTCTCTTAGATTGTCGAGATAGAGCAGAAAATGAAAAAACAACCGCATCCGCGGCTGCGCTTCCGCGAAGACGTTGGGTTCATGCTCGATCTGTAATTTGTTTTGCAAAGTACACACATACTGCGCATTTATGCCTGCAAACAATACGGAAGCGAGTGACGGGTTTCAACGGAGCCGCGTATTTGCGTAGCCCGCCAGGAAGTGTGTCATAGGGACATGTGTGCATCGATATTTGCGAAACTCGGGATAAGTCATTGGTATTACTGCCGAGCATCGAACTTGGCTCACCCTCTCGTTGAGCTACAGTAGCGGTCAAACGAAAGTTTAAGCGATGGCTACTAACGCGGATAAGATAGTTCTGTAAGAAAGGATCGCGCCTTGAAACTTCTTTCCCTTATATTGAGAGTTGCCAGGATTGGTCAGTGATACTAAAATAAGATATAAAACCAAGAACATATTAAGTTAAGTCTATTTCACCTATGCACCATCTCCCAGAGGTAGAATGAGAATTTAATTCAAGGAACGGCAATAAATAGTGACACCGAATTTGAATTTATTTTTATTTCGTGATAAATGAATTTAATTTCGAACGAACCACTAATTTATTACTTTTGAGATGGAGATGACAGAGACACGGAGATGGCAGATTTCCCAATTGGTATTCCGTGAATATAAAATTTCGTATTCCGCGAAAAGGCACCTTAAAATAAAATTCAAATATGAAAAACTGTGTAAATTATTCAACGAGAAACATACAGCTGACTGCAAAATTTCAAACGGCGCGGTGTCGTCACTGTACAAGGGATGCGTGGCGAAATTTAATTGGGAAACGCTGATCTGCAGGCTCGATCGGCGGTTATTATACACAGATGGCTCAACTCGCGGCAAGGGGAAAACAGCTCCGATAGAGCGGAGACGATAAAACGCTGATCGCGACGAACGATAACGGTACACGCGACTACCGTGTGAAAACAAACATAGTCGAAGCGTTGCGCGTGATATTGGCAGAGTTCTGCCTTTCTACGACAGATAGATCACACTGCGAGGGATTCTGTTCTGTCTCACTTTCGTTCGGGCTCTCGCGAGCGCATTACGTAAAAACGACTCGTTGCATGGAAATAACAAGGGAGTAAGGAATTTCGATAATGAAACAGTAATTAGGTAAATGAGAATTGAATAAGGGAACAGATTGAAGATTTCCTGTGCGGAGGAAATGAGGCAGTAGTGGTTTAACTAACGTGATACGTGGATTGCAAATTAGGGCAGTATAAGTGCATTGTTATAGGGAGTGACTAAGAATTATGGAAAATAGTTCTGTTCGAATTCTCCCTTCTATTCTAACAGTTTTTGTACAGGAAATAATAGGAAGAGACCGGGGCTAGTTGTTACATTTTTCCATTGCTTATTTTCCTTTTGCATTCCATATTCAATACTATTAATGACTCTCACTTAAGGTGCGTACTTTCCTCTACCGATAACCGCTATGTCATGCAATGGGGCCAAATACTTGTTGTATAAAATGCATTGTGTATAGACTGCTATAAGTTTATACCAGCTGTATTCTTATGTAATTGTTATGAATCTGTAGCTAAAGGAACACTAATTCAAATATGTAATATTAACTTACATACGTAGAAAAGATTGAAGTCAAAAGAGAGAAACTATTAGTAGCGAAAATACAAAAACTGTAATAACGTGGCAACGCGTGAACCGATTGCAAAAAAACCATACATTTTTTTGAAGTTGATTTTAATTTTTTTTAAATGTTTTTAGTTTTGGCTTTTTAGTTTTATATATATTGACACAACATGCTGTGGAGGTATGCGCGTACGTACATAAAATAATAGTAATTAGGTGACAATAGTCTTTACTATTAACAAGAATTAGCAAAATATTGGCATCGCCCTCTTTGAAATAAAAAAAAAGATTATCAAAATTGGTTCATATGCTAAGGAGTTATGCGGGGACAAACATAAAAAAAAAATACAATATTACATCTTATCAGAAGGTGTAGGTATCAAATAAAGAGGACCAACGAAGTATGAAGCGGAAATTGTTTTCCGCGACATTCAGGCAACCAGTGCTCCTACTTAGTAGCGCAAATATCAGCCAGCTGAAACGCAGTTGCAACGATGAAAGTGAACACGGTGATCGCGGTCTAAATGATTGATTTCACCGGTGCTGCAACCACGTACAAATCAGTTATGGACTGGCGACAGCCATTCTACAATCGGATTGCCCGCTTCACGATATCCCTTGGAGAAGCTTCTGTCACGTTGCCTTCGATGACGTATCGTCGTCACGCCTCGTGTCGGTGAAACGTGATGCTACCGAAACAAGCATTGTTCGGAAAGCATCGTTTCCATCGAAACGACGGACGTCGACCATCTTGAGAATTCTGACGGACGTCGAGCGTGCAATTCACTTGAGCAATTCGAAAACGAGTTGAAAAATTGAGCATTGAAAAGAAAACGGAGAATTTCTAACGTGACGGAAGTTTACTTAAGGAGGTATTACACTCTAGGACTTTCAAAAAATTGATTTTTTTTGTTGATCTTCTAATAATTTGGTGTTTCGATAATATGTCTCTTAAATATTAAGGTGAAATTCGTAGAGCTATCAGAGTTATAGGGGCTAAAACTCTCAGCGTGGTATCAGGAGAAGGAAA
This sequence comes from Andrena flavipes, assembly GCA_963971345.1. Lineage (NCBI taxonomy): Eukaryota > Metazoa > Arthropoda > Insecta > Hymenoptera > Andrenidae > Andrena > Andrena flavipes. Next base: position 8,948,301 of record OZ020481.1, read on the forward strand.
TGTGTCCCCAACGGCGGTCTGACGAGCACCCGCAAGCCTAGCGAGTACAGCTTGAGACCAAGCTCTATTGGACACCCGAATTAAAGGCGTGCTGCAGGGGAGACCGGGGCTAGTTGCCTAATTTTTTACATTTCTAATTCTTATAAATAGGCCATTGGTATTTTGTTGACTTGCTGCATACCAAAAGTTTACAAATTTCATTAGGTATACAGGCTTAATTCTGAAAATCATTTAATTGAGTCTAGGTTGTAGTATTATTGTATTTAGAGTAGTAAGACGAATAAGTAAAAGAAAAAAAACGCCTGCGGGGTTAATTTTTTTTTTTAATGTTTTGACCATTAAGTGCCCTTAACTAACGCTGTAACCAAAGCGATATTATCTTTCAAAACGTTACACGCGAATTACAATTTCCCTAATTACTCAATTAAGCGGTAATGAAATTGTTACCTAATTAGAGGAGGTAAAGCTTAATTATGTGGGGTCGAATTCCTCAAGGCAATTCTCGCCTATTTGTTTTCTTTCCTCTGGAACTTGCCGCACGGTTTTCCTGCCCCCAACCCCACCGACGAGTTACCATTTCGTTTCGCAACACTCGCGTCCGGTACGCCTTTCATGATTTCAATGGCGTTATCGCCGTTGCACGCGAAATGAGCCGAGGAGAGGTAAAATCGTACGCGGCCCCGTTCCTTTCTTTCAGGTTTTCACGGCCAGTGTCTGGTAGTGAGAGACGTTTTGGAGAGACGTTCGATCGCCAAACAAATTTACATGGAAACTTATCGGAATAATGCCCGCCGATAGTTCAAGAGGAACAGCGCAACGAATTACAATTGAGGGTTTGGATGCAATAAGGGGACTAAACGCTAAAAATGAAAAAAATTTTGTTTATAATTTTTAGCTCGAATAGTAATGAGTGGATAAACAAACTGCAAATAGAAAAACTACGTGTCGTGACGAGCTTTATAACAATATATTTTTTTTAAAATGCAGTTTAATGACATTTAATTTTCCAATCTTTCTTAGCGTTTGCACAATAATTTTTCCCATTTTCGAGCGCTAGTTCCCTTATTACATCCGACCCCTCAATTGCAGTAGGCTACGTCACCTAGCCGCGTCCATGGTGAACGATACTTGCGCAAGCACGAATTTTGCAACAGCTACTGCTGCTGCCTACGTGTTTTCTCCAGATGCCGATCCCTCGACGTCCTCCCGGCGCATACCGGCTTTCCACGACAACGAAGCCAAGGGTGTCAAGCTCGGCTCTTTAGATAGGTTCGCTCAGGAGACAGAAATACCAGTTGGAGGATTTCACAGGAAACAAGCTGATTGCGCTCATCGATTTGTCTATGCTTCCTCTGCAATAATAGCTCCGTTTCCGCGGGAGAATAAATGAAAATAAAGAAGACTCTATTCAGAGCGTGCAAGTTTCTCTGACAGAAGTGAATTGGGATTTCTCTAATTTCATTGTCTTCGAAAATGACTGTAGAGCACTGTGCACAGCCAATCCAACATGGCCGCCCTGCGCCGAAGACTTGGCGGCCGTTGAAATTGCTACCGGAAATGCGGTGCGAGGAAGAACGTGTCCCCTTCGTTGCGCTGGGTTCGGTGACGCGGTTATTTTTATCATGTTTCGTGCTGAATCCCCGATGGAGCCGAGTTATTTTATAAAACAGAGCTCGGGGCAGTTCAAAGGCAGAAGTCCCCGACGTCGCGCGGAATAACGAGCCGCACGACAAAGAAAGCGGGAGGCTTCTGTGAAAAAAACGTTTTGAAACGCGCGTCACGGTGTTTTCCCCGTTACGAACGCGAGACTATCGACCGAATTCTTTCGTGATGAGTGGCGCGGAACAATTAAACGACCACTGGAATTGTTTTGCTGTATCGACGCTAGCGAAACGGAAAAGCAGGCCTCTCCCCTTTGCACGTTTTACGATGATACCCGAATTCCTGAAACGTTACTCATTACCCGACTAAAGAGGTCTAAATTACCAGCACTCGAACCATCAGTGGGAATGCTACTCGATTGAGTCGTTAGTTAGTACCGCTACGTATGCAGGAACGTCTTTCCATGTAGAGGGAGCGCAACCTTAACCTCAAAGCCACGGAATAATTACCTATCCTTGTCTCACTTTAATGAACAAAGTACTCATTATAATACCACGAAGACAGCGTTATTAATCTCGCTGAATGCAGCGACTCCGCGTGTCGCCACGGCTACAGAGTCGACGCAGGAGAATCCAGGAGAATCGGAAATTGTCAGACGAAGCTAGGTTACTCACACGCCGCGACAGCAGACGGGAATGATTTTTTTCTGGAGCCCGGGGATGCACCGAATAATCAATTTTAATGCAGCGACGACGTAACGCGCGAGCGATAAAAATGCAAGCTCCTCGAAGGTCTATTCTCGGAGCGTGTGCACAAGCGTTCACTTATCCGCATCGTTGCGTATCGTGGCCACGGGGGGACAGGCACGTGCAAACGCGCGCGGCGTACACTGGGAAAAAAACGGTCGCGCGCTCACGCATGCGCGCCGCGAGCCTACGTGCCCGCGCAACACGAAAAGTGAACGGCGCCCCGTGATGTTTTCCAGCCAGCGATGCTATCGCCGGGCGAAAAAATGCAGTCCGCACGAGCGACGTTCCATAACAGAGGAACGACGTTCCATAAGCACGGCCACGAAAAAAAAGGGGGCACGGAAAGGTTTCCGATGATCCTGTCTATAGGAAATTATCAAGAAGAGTCAGATTTCAAGTTTACACGGAGGAGATCGCGATAACGTCGAATTACTCCCAGGACAATCCGACGAGTTTGCTGGTGGCGTTAAATCGCGAGGGGAATCTGGAATTGGCTCTAAAATAACATACTGTTCTCGCGGTGAAAGAGCGCTTCCGGGAAAGAAGCCATTACGGGCCGATAGTTACCGCAAATTGGTAAATCGACACCGATTCGAGTTCTTGGAAGGTAAGGGATAAAAGTACCTTCGGAGAGCATGACGTAACGCGCGCGATTCGACTGTGTGATTTAAGATAAACGGCGGGGAGGAAGTTGCAGAGGCATCGAGGCGGAGGAAAGCCGCGATGAATGGCAACGGTTGGCCGATTCGAATTGTAACGACGCGTTAGACGCGGTGGCGTTTTCGCGATGAAAGTAAAATCCTGGGATGCGAGCCACGGGCACAAAGAGCGGAACAAAGGGAGGTGTCGCGACGCGCCGAGCGCGTGCAATCCGGGAATTTCATCTGGGAAGCCGTGGTAAAGAGCGACGCGAGAAAATATCTGTCTACTGAATGCAATTGAGACCGAATCGACCCAGCGGCCTTCTCGCGAGAACGAATTGTGTACGGAGCAACAAGTGGCTGCCGTCGAAAGAGAGCGCGCCAAGCTACCTATATACATAACTGAATCGAACAATACGAGACGGCACAAAAAGATCGCCGATGACTAAGGGGTTCCACTTGAGAATTTCAATCAACTGTACCCTCGCGGCGATTTACATAATCGATGACTAACAGTCGCCCGATGCAACGATAATTTCCTTGTCGATCGTGATGTCGCATTAGTGAAATACTTTAAAAAGTTCTAGACGCCAGGGACCGTTCGGTAGATGGCTGTTGTTGCTGTGCCCGCGAGCGTTATGGTCGTTGGCCTGTCGCCCGTGCTCGAAATGTACGCTCGCGGGGCAGGGAGAGACGAAAGTAACGACCGAACCGGACCGAGCGTGTAGGACGACGCGATAAACGGGGGAACGTTTTGTGCGCTTTATAAACGTGGATTGAAACGCGTCAGAGGCTTTTTCGTTCGCACACGCCGACCCATTATTCTCGGGACGGCGTTCGACCGTTTAAATCATTGCCCAACGCATACAGTTACGGGCGCACAATGGCGCACGAGATATTTCATTCCGAGTGGTTTCATGCATCTTGCATACACGCGCATATACGGCGGACACGTTCTTGCTGGGCAGCCTTCGCGATCGGTAACTCATACGCGCGCGACCATGGGAACCGAATGATAGGCATCGTCAAATAGTCTGCTAGTACCTTCTTCATTGCAAAGGCTCATCACGGCCGTTCAGAAGGCCCTGCGAATATTATTTGCATATCCGAATATTGTCAATATTATGCTTGACAACAGGCCCGCTGCAAGCGCGTCAATGTGTTTTATCAATATTAGCGAGCGCGGAGCGGCTTGTTTGAGCGCACGCAGGCCTCGCCGTCCCCGCTCCAAACTTGTTTGACCATCATTTTAGCCGTCGAGCTCGCGGAGAGATTGGGAACGGGGCGCGAGAAAGTGATCGATAAAACAGTGACCGCTCCTGCCAAACACTCTTCTCGATGTGAACGACAATTGCGATAAAGCAGCTGCACATTAAACACTTCGATAATTTTGTCTGACAGATATTCTTTTATCGCTCGTGAATCATTATTAATTACGTGTGATCTTATGACGTGTAATCTTGAAAGCATTCATCAACGTATCTTCCATGCACCTTTTCAATTGTATTGAAATTCAGACGATCTTCGTATTACTATAACATCTACGTCAATGAATATATTAGAACAGAAAAACTGGCATAAAACTCGAATAAAGAACCACGTGAAAAAGTAACCTCTACAAGTTTCGAACCCTGGCCACCCCGATGGTAGGCCTGAACGCTACTGTCTAACCCGGCAGTCGTAATAAGGGAAAGGTCGCTTAAATTGTGAGGTAGCTTAGACGTCAAGTGTGTGCGGGATGAATTTTTATGCTACGATTATCTGCCTATTGTTTGAACTAAACGGTCACTAAATCGTAAATTATCGAAAGAAAGATGGGTAGTAAATCACGAGACACCCTATATGAGTGGAGGAGGGTGGCAAGGGAGGGGCCCTTCTTTGTGAGGCGGGCTCTGACCTCAGCGGATTGTCGGGACCGAGGTAGGCGCCTCCGACTATGAAACCGGCGAGCCGTTGCCCCGCTGCTGCTGTTTGCTCGCTCTCTGTCTGTCTGGCCAGTTGCCTGGCCTCGTTGCCAAGCAACCGTAAAAGCGTCACCCCCTTTTGAACCTCCCAAAATTCCTCGCGCTTTTGGTCGTCTGCACGGGCGAGTCGATTACGTTGCGCGCCGGAGCATCGCGCTTTCCACGTGAGAAAATCGCGTCACGTTAAAAATACGCGCGGAAAGGCCAACGGTTCTCGATCCCTCGCCCCGCACGGATATATATTTAGAAAGCGTCGCTAATAAGTCACCAAAGCGCGAAGTCGGCCGCTACGATAAAGGCAAAGTTCACGATTTCCTCGGTGCTGGCATTTAACCGCCTCGAAAGAAACCTGTTCGGTTTCACGAGCAAGGGGACAACATCGATATCCGCGCGCGTATACGTGTGACTAAAAGTTCGTTTTACCGTCGATCCTCTGCGCAGAACGTCGATTGATCAGCGACCGATGCAACCATGAACTTTCCGCGCAGAGTCATCGCGCATATCGAATCATTCAACCATCGAGCGAAATTACATAGCTACTTCTAGCATCGAACACGCCACGTGGGATCAGCGATTAAAGCTCTCGCTGCTACGATTTCAACGCCTCGCGTGGGTATACTCTCGCGCGGGTATCGTTTGCTATGTTCGGGTAAACGCTCACAGGCGTTCGGGGCATACGGTTAAGGGACCGATCTAACCGCGATAAATGATGGTGGCATGGAAAGGGTGTCAACAGAAATGTTCGTAAGTTGCCGAGTGACGGGGCACAATTCGCGATTTTTATACGATACGGCGATAACTGCCGGCAATGGGAAGTATGAAAATGGAATTGGACTCACCCATGTGAGCGAGGTCGATGATCGGCACCTCGCACTTGCTGAGAAGTGTCTCGCAGGTCTGGGTTACAATCGGAGCACTCGTGCAGCAGCTCATCTTGCTCCGCGGCTAGTTACTCTCGTCGAAATGAGATTTCTATCGGTGTCCTTCTCTCTCGCCTCTTCCCTCGCGGCCCCTGTCGGTGTTCGGCTGCTCTCGCAATTTCGTATCTTGTCCCCGATCTTTCCGTCCCGTTCACCCGATCGGTTCCTTTTCGTCCGTCGGCCTCGGTCTTCTCTGCTACCCTTCTGTTCCTCGGTTTTTCCCTCCTTCGAGATCGCTCTGCCCCTCTCTCTCTCTCTCTCTCGCTCTCACTCCCTCTCTGTCACGTTCGTGGATATGGACCGGGATGGAAGATGCGTGCGCTGGATGGTCGCTTACGCGTGTGCACACTACCACTCACCACGTGGGAATTCACCCACCCGATACGTTCCCGGAACGAGTTTCACTAGAATATCCAAGAAGAAATCATGCTATCACTTCGCACGAACGTCGACTCTTTCGTCGTTTGGTGGCACAGCCTGACGACGCTTTCCGCTCGATGGCCTTTCAACGGGCTGAAGAAAACCGCCGGGACCCTTGGTGGCGCTGCCGGGTTTTTTTGTTAGAAGATACACGCAACGAGTCACGATGCACACCGGCAACCCTAACGATAGCCGTAAGAGACGAGTTTATTGTGGGGCTGGTGGTGCGACAGGTAAACGTATACGCGATCGCGAACTGGGTGGCACATGCTACGATATCGACGGTGTGGACGACCGGGAACCGAGAAAACAGATGCGACAACACCACGATCCGTACAGGCAGGCGAACGCTAGTTGACTGAACCGTCCGCGTTTGCCAGCCACCCGAGCGCGCGCTTACTGGCGCGACGCTGGCCGAAGTGCTCCGAACGGGCGCGAGCGCTGGCGGCTGGAGCCGAAGCGACCGCGGAGTATCACGATGACTGCCGAACGCGCGAATTGGAGAGCATGCAGTTCGCGCGCTTGGCAGACGGGCGAGTAATCAATCTCTAGGGGCTTGCGACTTTTATTTTGCTAATTCTAATTTTATGTACATTTTAATAATTCTAATGTATATGTATATATGTATATATTAATATATGTTATTTATACTATAAAATGTAATGTTTTGTAGTCAAATTGTGATGCTTTACGAGTCAAAATTTGGGAGGAATAATTTGTTGCGATTGTCATTGAATAAAAATATGTTTTTAGTTTAGAAGACTGTCGGACTAGGTTGTAGATGGAATACAGAATGTAGAATAAATTTCTATTCTACTTTAGTTCGTATTGTCAGAGAATGTGTTTAATTTCTTACACTTGTTATAATTATTTCGCTCGGTTCTAAAATATTCCAAAACTAATTGATATGTCTTACAAAAGTTATATCGAGTTGAGCAGCCATAGCTTCTGCCTACTCTTTACAAACCTGCGTTTTCGCGGGATAGAAATCACGTAGGAGGAGACAGGCGAGCTTGCGTTTACCGAATGTCCGCTTTCCACGAAGCTTCGAACCGTACTGCACGTCCATGGACGATCTTCAATTACTAAAGCAAGATTCGCCGATCCCCACCACTTGCCACGACGTCGTGGCTTACCTCTAATCATTGCAATTAGTATTTCGTTGTTATCGTCGAGGCGTAGTTCGCTAAGTCCTATGTCGACTTGATCCGGGCATTGAACGAGGGTCCCTTATCATTCATAATTTATACACCATGTCCGATTTAAGTGTGTACACACGATTATTCCTCAAACTATTGAAAACACGAAACAGTGGCTGATGCAACGGTTGTCCCTACATCACCGCGATCCTCGAAACATCCCTTCCCAAATCAAGCCTTCATCAAACGATTCAACAACCTCCACACTCTTAATCCAAACATACAAACCGATTTCCAGAACTCCGCGACTCCCCGTTATCAATTTCCCGGTGCTCCCAGCAAATATCCTCCATTAAACAAGCACCAGAGCTTCCTCTGCGCATCTGTTTCATTCACCACTCGTTCCTCGAAGCGATCAACACGCTTTTCCACGCGATCACCCCCTGCTTTATATGTCCCGTAAATCCTGGAAGTCGATGATAAAGCGTCATCGACGACGGAAGACCGAAAGGTGTCTGGCACCCGATCGTTCCTTTAACGCTGCGTTCCATCGCCTCGTAAAGGCTTCTTGGATATCGTGTGCTCCTCGTGGGCGCTCGGACGGATTCTGGCCGCGTCGAGGACCACCCGGGCTCGCTCGGGGCATTTGGACACCGGTGAAGTTTCCACTGGCGAAGACGAGCTGCATTCGTCTTTTGCGCTGCTCTTATTTTTACAACGACCGTATTTCGTCGATGACCCGCGCCTTATCTTTCTCCCTCGGCGCGCATCCACCCGGTCCGAGGGGGACGAGCTCGTGTCGCGTCTCTCCGTCTCCGAACTGAATTTAGAACGACACACCAAGGTTCACTTATCTTAATTTCGTCCTTCCTTTCCGTTCGTCCCGTTCGCGGCCGCCTTATCCGCGTGCGGGACGGAACGGGCGAGAGAAATCGGTGGCCGGTGACCCGTCTCCCCTTATCGCCGCGCTCCTCGCACGGAGACGTCGATTATTAATTGAAATGGCCCCGTTGATTTACGAGCATCGTCTATTTGCGTACGACCCGCCCACGGATTTATTATTGAATTTCGATCGTATCGTTACCTTGTACCGACCAACGATACGCTGGTGGAGTCGTCGGCGAAGGACGTCCGAGGATGATACAAACGGCAGGTTCCGCATAAGAGTCTGCGTATTATCTGGGAACATAGACGAGATCGTGCCTGAGTCGTTTCCAGAATCCCCTCGTGTCGGGCGTTAAAAGATTTAACGGCGGGCGGGATGGCTGGGAACGAAGCTTGGAGAAACAAACACTGGGAGTGGGATAAATCGTGTTTCTTTTGAAGGAACTTGGCTGTAGCTACTGTGCTTAAATGGGACTCTAGGCGACAAGGGCGGATCCAGAGGGGGGCGATAGGGTAATAAAATATAAAAATATTATGACATTGTGTACTATTCTGTATAAATAATTAACGCGAATGTAATTATGTAGGATATAGTATCAGATAGAGATATTAAAGTATAAATTACAGGTAAATTTTAAATCTTGTAAAAGAAGGTTCAAAAATGTACTTATATACTTTTATATATTTCGCCCCCTCCAAGAAAGGCTCCTGAATCCGCCACTGATAGGCGCTGATACATGTTGCAGTGAAACACTGATACATGCATTGACTCAAAGATCTCATGAAACTAGCATATAGCTCACCAGCTAAGAGGGTGAGCAAAATGCAGGATGCATGTATCAATGTTTCACTGCAGCATGTATGTATGTATCAGCGTCTATTTAGAGGCCTTTTAACCCTGGAACGATACTCTGGGATCGCCAGAAAAATCTCATTTTTCCCAGAACATTTGCATTATTTTACAGGCTACTTAGAATATCAAGCTTTCTCTCCTGTTCGATTCTCTTACTGTAAACGAGAACCACAGGCAACCGAAAAATCGATTTTTTATTGCATTTTCTGAAAGTGCTATCTTATCTGGGTAAAATGATGTCTGGTTTATATTAAAATTCGCAAGATTGTAGATTTGACAGCTAAAAAGGTCAAGCAGAAAATTTGCCCAGAAAATTTAAACGCGTTTTTGCGAATGAGTGGAGCTTCGGGTCGACTTGAAAAAATTACAAGATGTGTAAAACGTGTGCCATTTAGCGTCAAACCTCCGATAAGGTTGGTAAAAATTCGAGATTTTCATCAAAAAATTAAAAAGTCGCGGATTTTTATGTTGTGTTTCTGCGCTACTAAGAATCCACCACTTTTTAATTTTTCACATGTTTTATACAGCCTGTAATTTTTTCAAGTCAATCTGAAGTCGAAAACCAAGAGGAAAAAAGATTCGAGAAAAACGCTTTTAAAGTTTCTGAGCAAAGGGGACGCTACAGGTTGCTGCTTGACCTTTTTAGCTGGCAAATCTACAATTTCACGAATTTTAATAGAAACCAAGAGGCATTTTATTCGGAAAAGATAGTACTTTCGGAGAATGCAATAAAAAATCGATTTTTCGACTGCCTAGTCCTCTTAAAGATGCCTAAACAAAGGTGCAACATAATTTTTCAGAACCGTTAAGTGAATTTTGAATTATTTGAGCTTAATTTTTTAGATTTTCCCTGAGACTTTTCTATCATGAGACAAAAATCTCAGCAACAACTAAATTTAAATAATGGAAATAGTCTGGAGAGATGAAATTGCTGAAAATACATAATGGAACTTGTCTCGTGAGAGTCTAATTTCATGAAATTAATGACCAAATAATTAAAAAGATAACGAAATAACTGTCTCGCGAGATTAAAGTCTCACGCGAGACATGATATTTTTGGCTCAACGTGGACTTCTACACCTTTACAGTATCGTCCTAGGGTTAATACAGTATAAACTTGCAATCTCTCCAATTGTTTAAATCTACCAAACAAAATTACAACTGCAGATCAATGAGAAGCTATCCGAACAAATTAACCCGCTATTTCGCCAATACGTATAAGTGACCTATGTCCACGCAGTACCTTCGTCATTAGAAAGGCAAGGAAGACTTGAATGATGACCAACGTGCTGGTCATAACGTACGCCACGATGACGATCCTAAGGAGAACAGGGCTGACGACTTGGGCGCATCCGTGGGTGTTGATCGTTTTAATCTCGTGATCGAGGATCTCCGTGTGCTCGCAGGGCGCCATGGCGCGCAAACTGCAACAGCTGAACGGCACGCCGCGGTCCCTGTACCCTTCGTCCGACACTTCGCTCTGCATCGCCATCTCCTCCCTCGAGGCATAGTCCACCCCCTGGTCAACGAACAGCCCTTTCACACCGCGAACATCGCACCGTTCACGCACGTTTATACCGTGTCAGCGAGTTACCCTTCCTGAATCGCGGATTCACCTGCCAGTCGAAGAGGAACCAGTCCGCGTAGGAGGAGTGGCCGCAGCACTGGAATATGAACTGTATCTCGTCGATCGCGTACTTGTAAGAAGCCGCGCTGTCGTACAGCTGCATCGAGGTATTGAATATTCCGATCAACGACTCCTGTCGAACGCTTATGTGATACCCGATGGAGGCTAGCGTGGCTGCGTTCATTATCGCGCATAGGGCTATCACAATCAGAAGGCACTTCAACGCCCGCTTCGTTTCCGCGCAGCAACGTGGCACCTTGCGTCTGAAACGGAGGGCGATTGATCTCGGTTACTGGTAGGATGGCTCAGTTTCAGTTGGAAATGAATTTCTGGAAGCTTAGGGATGTCTGATGGAGCTTTCAAAGCTCGGTAAAAAAAATCTTATGGCCTTATAGGGGCCATCCTTAAATTACGTAACGGTAATTTCGGGGATTTATTATCTCCTCTGCAGACCGGTTTGTATGATTCATTTAACTCGGTCTCGAGCGTGCGATGAAACCTTGTTTATTAAAAAATATTACGTAACGCGTTATCTGACTCCGCGATCCTCCCTCAAAAGCCTTACGTAATTTAAGGACCACCCGTTATGTAAAGCAGAAAGCTTGACAGTTGGATCCGATATTCCAAGGGATTCGATGTTAATTGATCGTGAATTTGGTATATTGATCGACACACTTACGAGCGTATATTACGAACAGTGATCATAGCGGTGGGCAAGCCCAGGCTGACGTTTACCAAGGTGAAGACGACTGGCCTCAGGCCGCCGGCGAATCGAATGATCTGCCACTCGGCGAATATCTCTAGGATCAGCATGAAGAACCGTTTCGCCTCGAAAATTGCCAAGGTGACGGCAACCCCGTAACCGAATCTCAATTCCCATCCACAGTTGCACGGCACCCTCGCCTTTCTTTTGAATACCACGTTGCTCCTGCGGCTGCTCTCGTTGCTCGACATTCAACGATCGTTCTGTCCTCCTGGGATTGTTTCCTAGCCACCCCCGTTCACCAGAGCCTCGTCTTCTTACCTGAAAATGTCTTCTGGGAAGTTCTATCTTCATTCTCCATTCAATTTCGTGGGTATTTCAAGCGTGGGATATTCGTGGATCTAACACCCTGCTCCAAATGAATTGTTTCGAACAGAATACCTTTCCAGGAGGGGATTTATATATAAGCTAACTAGGCTACAAATTTAGGGCGAAAGAAATCGAAAAAGGTAGCGAAATGTTTTTATTTTAGCTGTTTCGACCGGATAGAATTCACTTTGTTTCGTGTCCTTAAAAAAGACAGAGAATTCCACGAGGTAGTAACGAGGCACCCACTTTGCCCCATTATTTATTCTACAATTCACGACAAAGACCCGTGGGACTCATCAGAGTCATGCGACACAGATGTTCGACCGCGATGCGCGTTTATTAAGGATAATTTCGACCGGAAACTGAAGTCGAAGGGAAACATGTTTTCCCGAGGTCGGGGCGCAATTAGTCGAATCGTGACCATAATTGAAGCTGTTTCCCCGAACCTCGCGACGTAACATTCACCTTGCAGAAAATTTAGCAGGTGAACGATTCCGTAACCGAGTCGCAGGAATATTTTAAATCCACAGAGACTGGTCTGTTCTATCATCCTAATGTTTGTCACAGTGTCGCGTGCAGAGGAGTACCAAGGTTAATAAACAGCACGCAAGCCGGAGTTCTTCTCGCGCCACAATCCAATCTCCTTAAGATACACTGATCCAGGATTTGATTAACGGCGAATCTTTTAATTGCAACAGCCGTATTTGCCTTGCAAAAAGTCTGCCACGGGTTAACGCGAGGTGGCGGGGGAGCGTCGAGTTTCAAGGAAAAATAGTTCAAGCAACTTCGCGATCTTATCGAAGCAAAGCAGCCTCGTTACGAAGGGAAACTCACCAGACGCCATGGTGCGAGAGATAAGGCAGCCTCTTCCCAAAAGTTCCCCGAAATCTTCGTCGGTTTTATGGATTTCTTGAAGACTCACGGGTTCCATGGCCCGCGTCGATGGGCCATTGTCTTTCTCCCACAGCTAATTTCGCCGCGGTGAATAATTTATTACCGTGAAGCTGGATACATTGCGACGCGAAACTCTCGCGAGACTTCTCGCCTCTGTATTTACACGAGGTAGGTACAAAACGATTACTTAACAGCTACGGTCTTAAAGTAATGGCATTCACTTAGATACGTACTCGCGGGAACTCGAGCGCCTAAGTCGGTCGCTTATCAATTATCCTTACTTTCTAAATTGAGCTTCGTAATTGCTTGGACCCGGTAAATAAAGAGAAGGCGTCGCACACGGTGCAACGCAGTGATTCGGCGTTTAATTCAGCGCTGGCGGAATCACTGAACGTTCGATCGCGAGTGACGCTTCGAGTAGAAGAAACACTGTAGCTGTGCTCGACACGGTGAGCACGGGAGGTGGCTTTCGTTCAGATGACGCGATATTTGTATATGTCGACGTAGGAATTCTTCACACCGAAGCTCCAGAACGCTAGGAAAGGTAAATGCTCCGTGAGGTAGATCGCTAGCTGCATGTTTCCGTTGAAGAACGCCCTGAAGAACCACGACCACCAGTACGTGGGCGGCAGCAAGTACTTGTGGATGAACAGTTGCAAGCTCAGCAGGCATCTGCCGTACAGCGATAGATTCGAGGTATCTGAAAGTGTCGCTCTATTTAGACTTTATATTCATTGATAGATTAAGGGGTCATGCTCAGTCAGGAGGCTGAAAAAAGGGTGGTCTTTGGAATTTTTTTTACTCAAAAACTATAACACATTTCTCAAAAAATCTTTTTTCCTTTTAAGGATTGCATCTAGTACCGTGCATCGTAATTTTTTTATTTAAAAATATTTATCAATAACTAAGTTATTGTCCATCACTCGAAGGTTCTCTCAAATAAAAGGCTTCTGCGGTGACCAAAATATTTAAAAAACCATTCAACCGATTTACTTCAAATTTTACAAGCTTACTATAGGAACAATAAACTAGTCTTTGAATGAAGGATTTTTCGAAACATTGATTTGGGAAAAAATGGCTGATGTTTAAAGTCAAAGTTTCAATTTTTATCATAAATTGGTCATCGTAAATCGTCGATTAAAAGAAAACTAAGCATCGGATAAAAAAATCCTTCGTTCAAAGACTAGTTTATTGTTCCTATAGTAAGCTTGTAAAATTTGAAGTAAATCGGTTGAAAGGTTTTTTAAATATTTTGGTCACCGCAGAAGCCTTTTATTTGAGAGAACCTTCGAGTGATGGACAATAACTTAGTTATTGATAAATATTTCTAAATAAAAAAATTACGATGCACGGTACTAAATGCAATCCTTAAAAGGAAAAAAGATTTTTTGAGAAATGTGTTATAGTTTTTGAGTAACAAAATTTCCAAAGACCCCTTAAAGCTTGCGCGGCGGACAAGTTACCTATCTTCAAGGAATGATTATTGTTCGTGGCAGCCGAGGACGCCAATGTGAGGGTGAACGCGATGAAGGCGGCAGCGTCCATGTAAGGATTTATCGGCCAGAGGGCTTCTATTAGCACGTGGCCCATCTCGTCGAAATCTTTGCTATCTTTCGCAAGGGACGGTAGGAAAACCTCGTCGAGCAGTCGTCTGCAAAGGGCTCTCGCCTCTGCGACGCTTCCACTGCACAGGTTGTACCTAATTTAAACACGAAATTCATTAGTTACGTACAAATTTCTGGCTCGCAACTCACTGAAGATAATTCTGTATTATACTTGGTAGCTTCTAGGTAATCTGTTCCTTTCTTTCGTAAGGAACTTTGGTTTCGTAATTGAAAGGTATAGATGTCGAAGGGAGACTAAAATTCAGACTCCAGGGTACGAACTTGTCTTCCATTCCCAGCATGCTGCCGACAACACGCCAGAAATGAATCAGTCCCTCGAGTTCCTCGGAACTGTTATTCACCCCGAGTTCGTCACCGGCCACGAGGGTGAATCCCATGAAACCGAACTGAGCCAACGCCATGTCCAGCTGGGACACCCTGCCGAGGCCAGCCTCCGAGCTTCTGCGAAACGCCACGCAGTGTTTTTTCCTCACGATCTTCAGGGATTCCAGGAACCTGTAAAAAAGTCATGAATGAGTTATGAATGAATATTTAAAACACTGCTCCACCTTTCACTACTACGCTTTTACTTTTAAAAATCTATGATTCTGAGGACCAGTGACGCACAGAGAGGGGTCGAGGAACCCTAGCACCCTCCAAAGAAGGGGTTTTGTTAAAGAAGAAAGAAAACTGGAGTTTATTCTTTAAATAAATTTGTATAATCACCTAATGAATTTTCTTCAAATTAATTGCGTTAAATCCTGAGTACACCTCTGCTGAGATATACTTTAGAGCAGAGGGATTTTATTAAGCAGAGTTTCATTTATATTCGGAGATTCTTTAGAAAAATCTTTCCATAGAAAAATGTGATCGACGAAGATTTCAGTAAAATGGTCGACAATAGTCGATTATTTTGTGTTTTCCCAACCTTCGGATCACATTTAATCGGACGTCTGTCCAGGAATACACGCAGCAAGATAAATCGATTAAAATACCGGAGCTGCACGCGTCCGGCGATTCCTCGAATGCCAATGAACGAGCGCGTCCCCATCGATCCGCCTGGAACGCGTATTTTCGTCGCGCGAGACGATTTCGACGGGATTCGTTGAAAAATCGAAATTCACTTTCGGCGAATCTCTACGACTATATATATGGATACATATGTTGCCTAAAACCTTTATCGAAGGTTTTATCATTGATAAGAGAGTATCGGCAGATTTCGCGTGTACCGTCGTCATTAATAGCGTCGAGTGACAAGAATAGGAATCTATTTAAAGGAAGCGTTAATCTTATACAGATATCACGTTTCAGTTTAAATACAGAACAACGCGGGGAAGGCTTGCTATTTTTATTACGGATCGAAACTTTGTTTTATCGATGCCACACTTTCTCCAATGTAGCATATGGTTCTTATCATATTTTAATATGTCCAATTTTTATGAAACTCCAAAGCCGAACTCTGTTTCAGTAAAGAAAAACAATTCTTTATGAAGCCGCCATTCGCTTATTATTTAAAATTATTCAAAAATCTTATTGGAAACAATCTATTTTTCTTTAAGTTGAAATAAGAATTTTTTATTCTTCATATAATACATTTTTTCTTTGTATAAATAGCCATTGTGATAATTGACGCAATTTATGTATATCATTAGTTTTGTAAAGGTATTTTACGACAATGTTTTTAAATGGGATTCTTTTTGATGGGTATTAATTTACGACAATGTTTTTAAATGGGATTCTTTTTGATGGGTATTAATTTACGAAAATGTTTTTAAATAGGATTCTTTTTGATGGGTATTATAATACTCTGCATTTATAAAACTTTAAGTAATAAATAATGTATGAAAATAAAGTTGTAATGTGCCTAACATCTCCCAAAAAGAATTATCTGGGAAAGGAAATTTAAATTTAACAGTCTTTTAGGCCTACAATCTGTACTACCCCCTTAAAAACCCGTAAGAGGGTGAAAGAAGTGACACTGCGATTTAGAGTACATAAACGAGAAGCAAGAAGAATTTTTTTTAGAAGAAATCAAGTAGAGATCGAGTAAGGCAGAATAATTGATTGTACTTACTCTTGCTCAATGCCAGGCTTTTTCTCGTACCAGGCACAATTATGCAGAATGGTGGACGCGTATCTGCGGAACGCCACGCAGGGCGCGGCACTCTGTCTGGTGAACTTTAAAACATCCTTGATCGACGGCACAGCGAACAGAGATAGCAATCCGCACAGTTTGGCGATCATCATGGTGAAAGTGTTATTGTTAAACATCCGCTGGCCGAGGTGGAACTTTTTCTCGTCGAAGAACGACGGGAATTCCGGCTGCAACCACTCGAAGTCCATAAAAGTCTTCGCTCCCTCTTTCAGGAGCGTTTGCAGCTTCACCTCCACATCTACAAGAAACGGCGAACGTGTATGAAGCGGAAACACACTCAGGATTTAATCTTGAGGTGAGCCAAGTGGAAGGGATAAGAATATTTTCAATGCGAATTCAATAAAGTTCATTAGGGGATTACAAAAGTTTATTTATTCAATAGAATGGAGTTTCCCTTTTTTTTTTACGAAGCTCTTGAAATACTTCAGTCGTGGTTACGTTAATCTCCTTTTTCCTTTTTGTTTGGGGCCTCGTCGCGCCTCTTAAAAGTAATTTTAAGTCATTTTAGTAAGTTTAAAGTAATTAAAAGATGGATATGGGTGCCAAAAGTGCACTTTGGTGTTCTCCGTGGTCGTTAGAACATCAGTGGAACGTAATACAAATTCATAGGGAATTCTGGGGCGCGATATGGGTGTTTCTGCATTTTTGGGAGTTGATTTCGGAGTCTTGGAATTCGAAAAAGGCGATATTAACTTTGAGGGAATTAATACAAACGTCTCCGAAGTCTAAAGAGGTTTTGGAAGTCTGCGGGGTGTTCTATGGGGTTCGGAGAATATCAAAGGGTTTGGGGGGTTGAGAGCTTCCACAGAGTCTGAAGGTTTTAGAACTTTTAACTTTTGTAGGTTCTATAGGTTACTGGGACTTGCTGAGGTTCTGGAGGTTTCAGCGATTCCGAGAGTTTAAGTCTATTCTTCTAACGCTTCTATTCAATCGAGTTCATTGCAGTTGGAGCACGTTTGACCGGGTCTGACCAATATGGTCTGTTACTACTGCGCTGGAAGCTCGCGTGCTCAGCCTGTAAGTGTTCGATTATTTTTCTGCAACTTCTGGAATCGTTGGATCACTGGAACCAGTGCCGGATTAAGACCTTTAGCGGCCCCAAGCATTTAAAAGATTTTGAGAACCCCTTATACAGAGTGATCACTTCAACGCAATATACATTTCTTTAATTCAATCTCAATCATTCTTTGATCGTCAATTTTCTCTAGTTTTCTCTCTCTTTTGTTTGCTGCTCCTTCTCTCTCTCTCGCTTTGATCCGCTGATCTTTCCACTCTTTTCTTTCTTTCTTGCCTTTCACACACACATACTCATAAACATTTAGCAATATTATTCCTACGTAAAAGATTTTAAAATTCAAAAAAATTTTATACTGCCCCCTCTCTCCTGATGCCCTAAACACGTGCTTATTTTCTTTATTGGTGAATCCAGCACTCCCTGGAACACCAAGAACCTGGACTATAATATCCGAAAAAAGCTCCGAAAGCGTTTACACAAATTCCCCAAAGTTCAGAAACCCACGAGATTCTTAATACTCTTAAATAACGTTACTCATAAGTTATTATGGTCCACGGAGATTTGTAAAACGAGCCGGTACACATGACACGTACGGCGTGTGGGTGATCTTACGATTCGATGCGACAGAATTCATTTGGTATTCAGAGCCAACGAAAGTGGATACATCTGTGCAGTGGACGCGACGGGAATAAGAAAATCGACGGGCACCCATAATCAGACGCGATGCGAACAATGCGTTTACCCTTGTTAAACACACTACCGGCTTGCTGGGGAAAAAGGAATAGATTAAAGGATGATTCCATTACAGACGATGTTACTATTAAAAGAAGTTACGAAGCAAATAAAGAATCGTTTTTCTTGAGTCATTCTCATTGCTAGATTAATTTACTTTATTTATTTGTACACTTAATATAAACCAATGTCTTCGTTCGATCACAACGCTCCGCTGATATCAATATTAAATCTATACCGGCGTCTGCATTAAATATACCGCCACGTAAACCCATCCTGGAAATATATTTCGCGACATCAGGTTTCTGCGCACGCTTAGTAGAAAGTTAGATCATCGAGATTATGTCACTGACGTCCTTGCGGGCGTCAGAGGTCTCGCTTTCACAGAGCTACGCATCGATTCGTTCCCCTATCAATCCTCGTCTTATTTAATAATACTTCTTATTCAATGGCTATGACGGGCAACGAAATCAGTAACGTAGGCAGTGCACTCGCGTTCTCCAAGCAGCGAGATGCGCTGCATTCGGAGCTAGCAGCGAGGAAAGTAAGCCGAGGCCACGCGTTTCTATTCGCACTTTCATTAGGTGCTGCATGTTTAGAACCTATGTGCAACCTGGTTGAGAAAGGAGACGTTTAGCGACGTCCCGCGACAACTGGCGATACCTGCCAACCGCGCGAACAGTCCAGTCAATTGCGAGCGCGATTGAAGAGGCCTTGTAGAAAACAATGTAGGTAAGAACCAATTAGCTAAGGACAGACAGGATTGGCACCTACGGTACTTGCTAAATGCTTAGACGTCGCGCGAGAAAGAGAAGTATAGATTCGAAATTCTTCTCTCTTTAGAGATGAGTGTCTTTTTCTCTCGCACGATATCGGCGCATGCGTATTACAGTCGATTAGGACATATACTTCTCTCACACATGTCTTTCTCTCTCGCACCATGTTGGCGACAATTTCAAGCTTTCAATGAGATGCTCTAAGGCTAAGTACAGTAATGCCTCGTTAGAATCACGACGATCGGGGCTGAAGACACTAACGCGATGCGGACACTATTTCCTTAGAGTAGTATATGCTTTAAGACTATTCCGTGCGGCTGATGCCGCGAGTGAGAAAACCCCAGAGCCGAGCGAGAGGGAACGAAACAGTTGACACAAAGATGCCGTCGTCTCTTTTGTTCTCTCACTCTCGACCGAAGGATTCCAAGAAATGGTAGGGATAGTGAGCGTGGAAAAAACGCATGGAAAAAACGGGACACTAACGAGTCATTACTGTACCACGTTCAGTTTACTCTACAATTAACAGGTGGCACATACAGGATTTTTTACAAATACAATTCTTTTTATTTTCCCGAATTTCGACTATAGTAATGCAAGAAATAGATGTGATCCATTTGGGCGATTGTATACTTAAGGGGATAAGGGGGACGAGATTTTCTATTCCCTTTAGGGACGATCCACAAAAAACTACGCAATTTTTACCGATAAGCATTATCCATACGTATTTATTAAGATTTCAGTAAGTTGTAAAAAAGTTTAACATATAATAATAATTAATGGAGATATGGGTTTTTCTCAAAACGATGTTTTTTCATGACGGTGCGCACGATATCTCAACTTCTAGTGGGCCAATCTTGTCCATCTTTTTTTTACACCTTCAGAAAACATATAATTCTAGCTGGTAGCAGAATCAAAGCAAAATGTTTTTTTCCACAAGTTTAAGGCCGTTTAAAGACGGAAAAAACAGGGAAAAGATGAGTTGAAATTCAAAGTCCCGTCATTTTGTGAATTTTTAATTTTTTTTTCAGGCTTCGGTGCTTTTTGTTAGCGTCTATAGCCACACTCATACTGATTAAGAATCCTTTTGTTTTTTTTTGTTTCGGACCAGCGGAACAGCTGGAATCGTATGTATTATATGAGGTAACTTTTTTTGCACACACTTTACGAGGTGACCCATATCTCCATTAATTATTATTACATATGGCTGAAATTTTTTTTACAACTAAGTAAAATGTTAATAAATACGTGTGTATAATGCTCATCGGTGAAAACTGTGCAGTTTCTTTTGTGCATTGCCCCTAAAGGAAGGCAGAAAATTGTCCTTCTGGACGAGAATACTCTCTTAAACATATTTTGCAATCAAAGCAAATCAAATTTCGTCAATAATTTAAAGTCAGAGAATTTCTCTCCGGAAATATTCGATTTTTGGCACTTGCAGTATTTTCTACAAGGACTCTTCAATTGTATTAATCAAAGGACCATTGCCGAGGTTTACTTTAATTACTGGTGGTAAATTAAATGCAATTGAGTGCGGCGCAAAGAATAGAAAGCTACCTACAAACCGTGCATTTAAGGCTGAAACATTTTCATTCAGTATCCAATTTATACAGTACGCCAGTGATTCGTTTTAAACACCGCGTACGCTATCGATAAATATAAAATCTACGTGTTCCTAGCTAATCGAGAATTATGGAGTGAAATCAGTGGCCAGTTGCGAAACTCTCCTGCGAACGTCCTTCGTCCTGATGAGCACCGAAGCCTGACGAGCGTTTCTGCCGCTTTGTCCGCGCGGCTGCTCGCCCCGTGGTTTAATAGACGAACGAAAGTTGGATCGGAACGCAGTAGCCTGGCACGGAACCAGTATAATCGTGAAGTCACGCTCGTTAGGAGAAGAGACTTGTTTGAGGTAAAAGCGAACATCCGGGTTCGTGTGCTGTATCTTTCACTTCTTAATTCCGCCGCTGTGACGTCGGCGATCTTGGAGATATAAAATTCTACGGGAATCTCGAAAGGGAGGTGGCTTGAAACTCCTTCAACGCTCGCGTCATAAATTCCTGCCGCGGGACCAGTTTACCCGGAAAATTAATCCTGGCGGGCAGGGACGGATTGGTATAAAACACAAAAGCCTCGGCAACTTTGACAATTTATTGTTTTTTTATGTAGAAAATCAGCAGCAAGTCATATGTGAGTTGTTACTATATTGAATTAATTTCGAAGTTGTCTTAACTCTTTTGAATTAAAAGACTTAACGATATTCCACGGAAAGGGCGGCAGACGGTTACCAGACTAGGAGTGGCAAATCTCTAAATCCGTCCCTGCCGTTTAACTGCATAAAAACGAGTTCGTAGAAACGGCGAATTTTCGCTTCTCAGCCGAGAGTATTTCAACACTATGTATTTCGAACCTTACGATGTTCTCGAAAAATCAGCGAAGAGTACAGGATTATTCAATTGAAAACGTAAATATTTTAAAAACTTCCATGTGCCACATGAATTACACACTCAATAACAGAAATAAAGAATTGCACTTTATATATGATTTCTGTAGTCTCTGATATTCAATGCTCAGTCCGCAAATATTGTATGTCTCGACTGTTTATTTATCCCTATCCCTACTAATATCTAAAAGTGAAACTTACTTACGTGCTAGATTAAATTACAGGCTGTTTATAAATATGCTATCTTCTAAACTTACAAATTAACAACAAACAAACGTGGGAAACGTCACAAATAATTCCCAGGTGAAACCGGATACCGTTATCTTAGCTGCTGTTGTATAAAAATCACATTTATATCTATTTCACAAATTTGCCAAAAATAATATTTTATGTACCATGTTCAAACCCGTTTTTTTTTTTCGAAAACACTACAATATTTGTGCACTAAGCCCTCGATATCTCAGGATTTTCATTTTCTCGTTCATCTTACACAAAGTAACCACGGCCATCTCGCCTGACCTACGAAAGGTGGCAAACGGGACGCTGAACTTCGTAAAATGACACTGACCTGGCAAGTCTCTATCTTCCTCGTGCCTCTTAACGCGCTCGATATTCTTCATCTTCGCATAGGAGATTCACGATCTGCCCGGTGTAAAATGCCCGCCGCCAGTGTACTATAATCAATGTCACTGTGGAGCTTATATTACTGAAGTTATCCCCAATCACGCCCGATATAAACCACGCAAGAAATGACCGAGCAGAAACGATCGGTATCCGAGTGAATTTTTCCACGAATGAGAGGCGCAATGTATCTCGTCCGTTGTCCCCGATTGTACTAGCTGCGCGTAGTACAAGAGTATGAAAGAAACAGGTCCCCTGGCATCCAGAGAGAAAGGTTCGTCTCTCCTACCTTTCACTTACTCCTTCCTTCCTTTCTGCCATGGAGCATTGCTACACTTAACCCGCGGTGCATGTGCAGCACTTAGAAGGCCCTGACGTCGTGTTTCCATCGGACAATGAAACATCTTCGAATTACTTTTACCATTTAATTTTTTGAGCTAATAAACGCCTCTTCGCACTATATCCAACCACGCGAAAGAAGAACCACGCGGAGCGAATGCTCGGCGTAAATTGAGCGTCGAGTTTAACGATGTAGAATGTGGAGCAATTACCCGGTTTAAACATTTTCCCGCCAATTGTCCAGTTTCTTACCGACAGAGCGAGCGAACTCTATCGGTAACTGGCGATATGATCATTACCTACAGACGCCTTAATTACCGGCAGAGCTTGAGACGTCTGTTCGGTGACGCGAGTGTCAAAAGAGAACGATGCTCGTTGCGCGAAAGGGAAAGTTTCTTCCTTGCGTTCGTGTTCTATCGCCATACACGCCGTTATGTATGTACACGAGACTGCTTGTCTTTATACGTTGGTGAAAGTAGCTGGCATGTTTTCGACATCGTTGGTCGCGTTGCCTCGCTGTACACGTATTACAGATGCTTCTGATCGAATGAGGTAACACGGTGCATCCATTATGTTACACAATGTTGATCGACGATATCGATCTATTTACGGTGCGAAACAATCACCAGCCACGTTCTTTGGCGAGTGAGTATTATCGGGGTCGCGGAAACAATGATGTACAGGGATTATCGATACTCAGTTTTAAGGGAGTACTAACGCATCGGGGCTCCTCGTGGATCAGTGACCGAACCTCTTCGGAAGTTCTCGAATCTTCTTGGTAAGCTCGTGACAGCGCCGGGTAGTAATAATTAAATAGTTGTCAAGGACAGATATTGTAGGTAGGTATTTAGTATTACACAGCCAAATGTTTGTGTACCTGAAGTATGTTACATATGCGGTGTGACGCAAGATGAAGGATCGTTTCGTAAGCGTTTTATGGAAGATTTTGGATAGCATTTGTTCCGTCATTTAATCAGTCGCATTTGTCATTTTCAATGACGAATCAGTTTCTCAATTGTAGCTTCTACGGCTGCCAGCATGCTCGGCTTTGTAATCATAGTATAAAAGTATAAAGCTTCTCGTTGGGGAAGCTATCGAACGCGTGCTGCGTGTGGACTATCTAGAATTCAATGCATCAGTGATACTAGCCCAACGCCGGTGCGGCGTTCGCAGCACGAATCACGCCGTAGACTTGGACGCGTTTCGTATGTTTAACATAGAAATTTTCGTAGAAATAAAGAGCATGGAGCGAGCTTTGGAAAAACCATGTATTATAGAATAATAATAGATTACATTGTTCGTGGTAATAATGATATAATAAACCAGAATATACCTGACAATAATAATAATAAGAATCTAAAATAACACGAATACTGAATACATATTATTAACAATAATGAGGAGGGACTTTGAGGGGGTGGGGGGGCTTGTGTTGGCAAAATGGAAGGGGCCAAGCCGCTCAGAACTGCGTTTCAAATAAAACAAGAAAAAAAAAAAGAGGAGAAATAAAAGAGACATGAAGATAGAGAGAGATAGTGGAATATCAATTCAATAAAATGAATAAGATCTCTGAATCGATGAACTGACATCTTCAACGTGCCTCGTCGCGATTGAGCATTTAAAAAAGAATTGACTAAACAGCCCGCCGCGAAACGATTTCAATCACGTACAGATCCGTTCCTCCGCGAAATATACATACACGCTTCATTGTACGTAAGGAAATGTCGTTTCTCGAATCGATGGAGCAAGGCAGGCGGCGCGGGAGAGAGTAAAATGAAGAGAAAGAAAAGCAAAACGAGATACAATGAGGAGTGTCAGTTGGCTACGGCTTTAAGACTTACTGCTAAATGAATTACAGTTTTAAAAAAGCAGCGCGCCCAAGGCGCTGTTCCATATAAAATGTACTAATTCTTGTGTTTTGAAAAATAATAAAAATAGAGAATTTGCTTGTCTTCTCTCCGATTAATAAGCGTGAGAGGTCTTTCACATGCTGTACTGTTAAAAAAGAAATAATGGGGGAAGGGGGAAGCCTGTATACATACACACACACATACACGTGCACGCACACACGTACATATAGCGGCGAACCATGAAAATGTTTCCTTGCCAACATTTCGGCGCGCGGAAATTTCTCACGGGGCGAATCACCGTGCCTTTACCTTTCACACAAGCCGAAAAGCAAAAGAACGAAAAGAAAAAGTAAACAGAAAAAAAGTTCGAGTAAACTTCTCTTTTTCCACCCGAGAGCCAGCTCGTTTTGGGAATTGTTCGTTAAGCTTCCAGACATCTGGAAGAAAGAAATCGTTTGATCGCACCCTGGTCTTGCGGATTGGTCCTTTCCCGCCGGCGCCACGTATCGATAATAACTAATTACTCGCGAGCTGAGATCTTAATCTTACTAAACGAAAGCACCTCGAATACGCTAAACAAAAAAGAAAAGAGGAAAAATAATGAGAAAAATAAAGGAATGGGAGTGGGTGTGTGTGGAAATTAAAAAGAAAATCGGAAGAACGACACAGGAACGAGGGATTAGCTTAACTTGGAAGTTAATTGGCTCAGTTACACGGGACAGATTACGCTGACACTTGCGGTTATTCGCTTCTTTCTTTCGAACGTTCTTCATCCTTCTATGGAGTATAGTTTGTCGTGTTAAAATACGAAAGCATGTGGTCCGCGTCGCGGGAACGCACGGCACGACAGTGGCCTAACAACGCTAAGTAAATCGGTCGGACAATGTCGTTTCGCGGTGGCAGCGAAATCCTTTGTTCGTTTAGAATGCAAAACGGCACGTCGAAATTACTTTGTCTATGTTTTTCTTTTCCACAGAGGCCTCAGATTATAATTCGATGCAACTAAGTGACACGCGCGCGTCGCGATATTTATTAATTGACCGTTCAATCTCTATCACTCTAGACCAATGACGTAAAACGTGCTACACCTATTTCCTTTTTTTCCGTCTGCATATATACTTTTTTTTTGTCTGAACCATCGAAAGCCTTTTAGGCAAGCTGAAACAGCGACGCGTGATTCAACGAGAAGTGCTTGGTCAATCAATAAATCCTTTCTTCGTAACGTCCCTTCAGATACCACTGTGTTATACGATTCGTGAAGGTTTTGGCAGCTCTGTGTTCGCAGCTAACAGATTATGGCGTATTGTAGAATGAATGATAGAATCAACGAGTGTTCTCGCTGGCCTTAAAACCCGTATTCGGGGTCCCCTTTCTACGCGCTAGATCTTACGCGAGATACGATAAAATAAAAGAGGCGTAGAGGTCCTCATAAGGAAGCACTGGCGCGTAGACGGGGGACCCCCGAGCACGATTCTTAAAAGCTACGCTGAAACGCTTAACTACGTACTACGATCCGCGGCATAGTACCTGACGCGTATCGATTCGTGCCACTCGATATATGTAATTCACAAAGGTAATCCCTCTCGCTTCGTAGGAAGGTAAGTACGCGATGAGCAGCCGTTCCTCCGTCGTGAAACTGTCTTCTCGAGTTAATCTACGGGAACGACTCAATGTACATGCATATGTCACACGGCATCGTGGCATTCCGGGTTCCTTCAATCTCAGCAACGGTATATTCGGAAACTGTGCCATTTCGGACGCGTATCTAGTCGAATCCGAAAAGCAGGGGCTCCAATTCGTATTCGCGCGGCCGGCATAGGAACGTTGACGGTGTCCCAGAAACTGGCTTCGACAGCGTATCACTATTTCGTAGTTAATATCAGTTTTCTTTTTCACTCGTAGATCATCGACGCGGCTTTTCTGGAAGCAATATCGTTCGACGGACGCCCATTGATCATTGGAGTTTGTAACTGGGCACGTGCAATAGCTAATTAATCCGACGAATAGTCCAGCTACGATAATTGCGGTAGTATCTCTCATCTTCGTTTTGCGAACACTCAGAGACAATAGGAATTATCACTTTCTATTGGCGTTGAGATTATCGAGGCCTGGCATCCGAACAACCCTCACTGCGATCCGCCTTAACGTAATTACACGAAGGAAGACGAGTGGATTCGTCAAGAACTGAACTGCGGTCAGTGAAAGCACGTTTCTGATAGTTTGGTATGATAGTTGCTCTCGGACGTGTCGTGTGTTTTCAGAGTCCCCCTCTTAGCGTCTGCTTCATTCTGACTTTTCTTTTTTTTCCTTATTGGTTAATGTTCTACCTATTTACATTGGATTCATTGCTCCTTAGCTGCGAGCCGGTGCTTCGTACCAGCTACGAGCCAGTCTATCACGAGACTACGGGACTAACTTCGGCCGCGTCTTTGCAGTCTTGAATAGATATCTGAGCTAGCTCGGTTGCTACCTCTTCCTGAGTAGTCGACTCTGATTTCTTTAATATCGTGTATCCGTGTTGCACTTCATCATTCTCGCCGTTCGCTTTAGCATTATTCTTTGCTTGGCCGTTCGTTTTTCGCTTGCCCGACGACTCCTCGCCGGACATACCCGGGTGGATCTTGAACACGCTCTTGATTATGCTATTCACCGTCGTCTGAGAACGCTTCGGGCTGTCGTTCTTCTGGTCGGAAACGAATCTGATACGAATCGTTCGATTGTTCTCCGTATTGTCTTTGCGCTTGTTCACTTTATAGCTAATAACCTTCGACTTGGAGCACTTCTGCTCCAATGGGTTCTGACCGTTCGGAACGTCCGCGGCTCTCGTCTCGCGAGCTTTCTGCTCCGACGGAGCTATATCTTCCACGGAGTACAACGCGTCCCGCCCGGTAGTCAACGTGGAGTCGAAAGTGCGACTGTCATTGGGCTTCCTAGACGACTCGTGCGCGTCGCCGTCGAAATCGTTCTTCTTAACTTCCTCGTCCAAATCCGTCACCTGCACGCTTCTCGTCTCTTCAACGGAGCCCCTCTCCGCGGGTGTCTTACTGTTATCCGTAAACGCGTGGTTAATGGCGTCCTGTCGGTCGTTCAATAGCGACTCTCTCTGCAGCACCTTCACCGGACTCTTCGGTTTCGTGCCGCTGTCGGGTGTGTCTTTGTTCTGGCAGTTTGTACAGGAGGATTGTTTGGAATGAGTAGGCGAGTTCATCTGTCTTTTGCTGGCGTTGTTCTTCTGAGCGACGCCCATGTGCAGTCTACCTAATCGGAGGACCTTGATCGACGAGGAGGTTTGAAAGTTGAACGACGTCGTCGGCTCGTACTGCAGAACCGGCTGCACGTGATTCAGGTGTATCTGCTGCTGTTGCGGCTGCATCCTGCGCATGTCGACGTGCATCGTGTTGTCCATTCGTTGCTGGTAAGTTATAAACGACTGGAAAGGTGCCGCTAGATTCGCGTTCATTCCCGGATTCACGTTCGCGTTCGTGGTTGGATTGTAGCTAAGGTTCGCGTTGGGATGCACGTTCGAATTTACATACTGAGGTACCATCTGCCTGGGCAACTGCTGGAACTGGTACTGCGGCGTCGGATACGCCGGGCAGTTCTGCTGAGGCATGCTCTGCACTATGTTCTCTCTACCGCGCTCTCGGTAATTGTAACGATCCTGCGCGATCCGAGGAACGTTCCCGTGGTACTGTTGCTGCATTATCTGCCCAGGCTGGTACATCTGATCGTTTTGCATCACTGAATTCTGTGGCTGATGACTGTAACTCTCGTAATGCATGCCGTCGTTACTCATCGCCCTGCCGTACGCTATGCTCGAATGATATTGCGGCGGTTGAGATACGTAGTCCTGCTGCTGATGATCTTGGTACTGGGGATACTGGGGTACAGGTGGCTGCGCGTCGATCCAAGTCTCCTGTTGCACAGGCGGTTGCTCCATGTCTCTTTTGGCTTGCACAGCATTCCAAACTTCTTTCAACTCGCCCGTGATGTCTCGATCCTTCAGTATCGTGTACTGCCGCGTGAATATTACCCCCGCGTTCACGGTTTCCACGAAGTCTAGTAAAAGCTCTATTAAACTGGAACGCTTCTGTAGCAAAAACAGACTCATATAGAAAATTACTCTTCGCGAATACTCGCTGGCATTATAATTCTGGTGGCAAAGGTACCTTCGGATCTTGAGCAGTTTTGCCGTTCACTTTCAGAACCTCCGGATTGGCCATTACTGCGAACACAACGGCTTCCTTCGTACGTGGCGGTCGAACCCTCATCCCTCCGTAAAGCGGCACAGGCTGAGAGGGTTTTAAAGGCATTCCAACCTTCTCCCAAGATAAAACGTTTACGTAACATGGGACTGTGGTACCCTACGATAACGACGCATCTTACTTTTAACACCAGCTCCGATTAAAGTAACAGATAAAAACACGTAATAAAACTACAAGAATATCGATAAATCGACTTTCGGCTTCTCGTGAATGCCTTTTCAATTATAATCCGTGCGACAAACATGTACCTGTATGGAGTCTTGTATACACATGTGAGGTTGGGGAGGGTTTTTGAATAGACGAGTGCCATTGCGCCTCATTCTTGGCACACCACCCTCTGTCATTGCGTAACTGAAAATAAACGTATAGTCAGACGTACGCTCGTGCCCTGGCAATTGAAAGCGACGCACGACGTAGACACCGTTCTCGTGTGATTACTATCTAAGGAATCACGAGAGCCACGCGACAGCATCCAACGACGGCAACTTCGCTATTGCCATTCAAAACTCTCCTACTAGTTTGAATCTACTCTGTCGCATAATCCTGGACGATGAAGTCCTACCTTTAAAAAAAAGACGCCGAACGGCACTGTGGATATCGATTAAAACGGGGAGCGAAACGATCAGTTACCGAGGATCAGCAATCGCGCGAGCGTTACGGCACGACTGTAAATCGGAGCAGTAGAAGGGGCGGCTGAAAATTCTTGGCGAAAAATGTGGCGGAGCGTATTCGTCAAACTGCATGCTGGCACGCTTTTCCGCGTACTGCTGCGCTCCGAGTGCGGATAAAAGGGGGACTCATGGGGTGGAGCGCACCAGGAGCGAATTCGGTGGGAATGGTCGGGCACAGGGACGGTAGGGAGTTTCACGGTATCCCCGACGCATTAGAGACCCCTCGTAGCACGACCCATCCGCGGATTGTCAATATAACCTCAAAAGCTCGTCGAGCCTACACGCCAAATGCTCCAGCGTGCGCGAACGAAGGGGCGGCCGGAACAGAGAAATACGTTACCGAGACCACGTGTAATCCTCTGTTACGCAAACTCACCCCGCGATGCTGTTTCACGCGTAAAAACACTCAAACAAACGGGGACACGACGCGATACATTATCGGGCAGCTTCGGTGAAAAAGATCCATCGCTCCTTTTGTTTATTATTTTTCCGGAGTTTGCGCGATTTTAATCGGCAACCAGCGCCGCACTGCCTTGTGCGCGTCGCTCGCGAACTAGGGCGTCCAACATGGCCGAAAGCGGAAATCACGTTTCAGGCACCGGTGTGAAGTGGGCTGAAATTTCACTAGATTCAATTTCATTTTCGTTTACGATATTATTTTGAGTTCCGCGTTGATTTTCTGCCAAGGATTCGAGGGACTCTGTGTTTCTTTATTATAGGCATAGCTCGAATAATGTTCTAATAGTTGCGGGTACAGCGAGCGCGGGAAAGTTTGAGAAATCGAACGAAGGTTGAATCGATACAATCGAGTAACAATCGAACCGGTCAGTAGCGTGATTTGGCGGAATCCGTGGATACACGGTGTGAGATTTCTTGTTCGAATATCGGTTTCTAATGATGTTTTAATAATATATTCATTGCTGGATGCTTGAAATAGTGTAGCAGACGTTCGCGTGATTTGTTTTTCGCGAGTTTTGCGGGAGTGAGAATTGAGGGGAGGTTCCGGTCTAAATATCGACTTTTGTTATTTCATTTTTCGAATGTTTAACCTCTTAAGAATACGTGTTTGTAATTATCTAATTGATTACACATTATTTTCTGTACTCGTTAATTTAGGTAGTTGACAAAGTGGTGGTCAACTAACTAAATTAATTATTACAGAAAATAATGTGTAATCAAATACATAATTACATTTTAATCGTAATTGTAATTTGTAATTAGATTACATTTTGTCGAACTCTGGGTAACATCCGGTCACTCGGTGCTCACGTAAAACTTTAAAAGCGTGTTTCTCGAAATAGTTTTCTTAAAATCGGTGGAACCTGTATTTCCAAAAGTTATTATCCGAGTCGACTGAAACTTTTTTTATTTTGAAGAATATACTCCTGGCTCGCGGACAGAGTAGTAAAATTTTGAAAAATTCAGAATTTGTAATTTTTAATGGCGTTGAAAGAACGAGAAATGTAGGGAAAAAGTTATTTCAAACTTCAAGTGTCATTATTTTCTCAAAAAATATTTTTGTAATTTTTACTCAGTCCTTCTCCATCTGGCATTGTTTTTTATTTCAAACCAATGGTGTAGGACTACAGGTTCCACCGTTTTGACCTCGCGACTTTAACGACACCCCAATGCCATGTGCAATAATTAATTATAAAACAAAAAAATTATTTCTATAGTTTAAGACATCCTTAACCCAATGCAAAGAGTCCCATTAAATTATATTTAGTAGTTTTTCTTTAATTAATTCCTAAATATCACCTATTTTTATCGGCTCCAGACCGGAACAGCCCCTTAAATTGATTAATTTTTTTGGATGTGTGATCCGTGGACTACCGTTGTTGCTGCTACCGGAAATGCACCCTGAGGAGAGCAGTAAATATACGTAAGGTAGAGAACAATCTATTCACTAATTACATTACAATCTATTCACTAATTACATTATATTGATATAATTTTCAATATGAATTCTCACAATTTACCTTTACACAGAAAGAAACACTTAAGAATTTCATTATTTTTAAACACTGCACAGTAGATTTCAAATCGATGGTGTGCATGTTTATTTAAAATATTACTCATCTTACCAGAAACTACACTACCTCGTCTTTCTTTACCCACCCGCGAAAAATTAATCACATCAACATCGCAACATATATTCCCTACACCACAGTAACGCATCGAACAACGTTTCGAATTCTAGAAAGTATATACAAATCACTACCTCATTAAATTTCCCATTATAATCATTACTACTATTTCACGACTCGATAAATACCTCCCGCAACATTGATTCCCGCAATTCCAAACAACGTCCAGAGCAATTGTTCCGCATAAAGCCATAAATGATCCACGTTAATCTCACAATTTACCCCGGCATAAACATACTTTCAATCGCCGATACGAGCAATTAACTTGCAATTACCTGGTAATCAGCATCCGCGACCCGACACCACCGAATCGATTATCTCCGCGGAAACTAGTAAAACACCCTGACTTCCTTCGAATAACATTATCCGAAATCGGCGAAGAGTTTCATCGGGAGGTCGACGAGATCGGTGTCGCGCCTAATCGACACGATGTACAGGGTGGAGGAGGGGGGGGGGGAGGGTGGAGGAGGGGGGAGGGTGAGGGCCCTATCACTCCATCGAATTAGTCGCGGCAATTAGCGGGATAATAATTACGGTGGCCGTTTACGAATAACTTATCGCCGGTTTATTCCCCGTTGGGCGATCTTTTGCCGATCGTTAGTGGCGCCACTTGTACGCGATCTCCGCGGTCCGCTGTAACGCGGTGGTATCGGGGGAGAATCGGGCGCGGGGCACACCGGCCGGGCCCACCGTATCATTATGACGCCTCGCAGGCAACTATCGATCCCGATCGATGATATTAATAGTCGCTAACTACAGTCTTCCACGCCGCTCGCGTTCTACAGCGTGCTCAAACGCCTGCAACGATTTCCCCTCCCCTCCCCTCCCCCCCCCCCCCCCCGCCCCTCTACCGCTGGTGCGCGCTCGGCATCCTGGGACCCACGGAATCGTTGTTCGAGTTTCTCGCTGTTCCGCCGCGATAATCGTGCCATAAATAAATTTGCTGCTTATAATAGAGAGAGTGGGGGGACGGGGTGGCACGGAGGGGGGAAGGAAAACTCGATGAGCTTCTGTAATAAATTACGGGCACCGTGGGACGGGGACGACTGGCAATTACGATCCGACCGGACGAAACTCAAGCTCGTCCTTTCAGCTGCAAAATTTCCATGGAGTTTCTGTTGGTCGGAGGAAATTTTTTAAGTGGAATCTTTCTGTGGGTTCCTTGGTGTTCGTGCGATGTAACTTGTATAGAGCTGAGGAGTATGTATCAGGCATTTGTTGATGCGGAAGCGAGCGACAGGCATTGGAATATGAAATTTTTTTTGGTTTATTATAGTTTTAAGCCGAAAACTGTGGTTTCCACCAGTTTTAACTGATTTTAGCTCATAATCATATTATGCCTGAACTTACTTAAATCTGCAAAGACGATTCTTAGATTTTCATTACAGGTTCGGATAAAAAAGCTGAGGAAACTACACTCGCTTTTCTTTGATTAGGTCTTAAAAGAAAATAATTTTATCATCCACATAGTTTTTTTAAGTTTATAAAGCGAAGATAAATTGGAATACCGGTATTCCAAATTACCCGCACCTTAACGAAATCGATACTTCCTGTAATTTTTCATTTACACCAAAGTTTCAGTTACTTTTAGTTTTTTCATTATTACTGAGAGTTTGAAATATAAAAACTAGTTTCCCTGCGATATTCTGCACTTCTATTTGTTCCCACCATCTGCCATAATTTTTAATTTATCTTAAACAAACTAGTATTCCAAATCTACCGCGCTTCCTCTACAAATTAGAGAAACTATTTAACATGTCAGATTCGTTTTCCCACCCTTTCATAAATACCGATCTCGCGCACGCTGCTCCGCGAACCACGATTCACAGAACACCCTGTAGATAGCCTCCCGGTGAACATGGCCGTTCCTCTCGTTCTGTATTCACGCGATCCGGCGGACGCGTGAAACGGCACCTGTGGAAGCTGCCCGTCATCTTGCGCGATAGAGAGCAGCCACGGTATCGCGATCGTACATCACGCGGACCGTTTTAATTACGGTGTTCGCGGCTGCTAAACAATTATCCACGGAACGGATCGTTGAGCGCGCGCCGCGATCGGTTTTCCCCCCTTTTAATTTCCAACGGGCGTGTGTACGTGGGCCCTCAGGTGGCAGATCCGGGGAGAGAGGGGGGAAGGGTCTCGGGGGTGGAACCGTGGAGCCCAGGTCTCGTGTAATTTTCATCGAGTGGGTGGATACCCATTATTTCGCATTACAGACACCTTACGGGGCACCATCGTTCGGCCGAGTCGCGACTTCGCGTTACGTTCGCACGTCTTCCGCCTGTTAACGCTTCCTCCTCTCCCTCGCGGCCTCGATCTCCCTTGTTGGAGAATGAGGGTGAGAAACGCGGGGGTTTCGGCTCGCGGAACGCATCGCAAACGCGGAAGACGGTTCCAGAGGTCGTCGTTATTTTAATGATATTGTCTTGGATATTGTTACTCATTGGTGTTGAAAAAGAGAGGTAGCTGGGAGGATTCAGAGAGTGAGTGGAGTATTCTGGGGCAAGAGTGCGCACTTAAAGTTTAGGCTTCTCTAAAATCCTTGGGATTACACTGATAGCACGTAGCATTGTGTAAGGAATGACTATTATTCCTTATTATTCGATAGGCAGTGACTTCGTGTAAATTTACATGGCACGAATGATATGAAATAAATATTTTTGCAAAGTGTGAGATGCGAAGTTTTACTCGATAATTGGGGCAAAACGAGAAATTTTCGCAATAGTGTTTTATTTTCCTAGATACAATAGTTGTGGTAATATAGCGAAGTGATCAATAGTTTACAATTTATTTTTATTTAAATCAAAGTAACAAGAATTATAGTAATTTGCGCAGGCATCAGTCTTCTGGAGGATCAGTGATTCTTCTTCACAAGCAAGACAAATTCTTTTTTCCATAGACGTTCATGGTTGAGCTATTCTCTTTCTTGAACCGATTTGTTTTGTTCCTTTCGAAGTTTTTCACAGGCAGACGTTATTTTTTAGACTTTTGTTTTGCTTTTCTAATTATTTCATTACACGTTCGCATTCAGATTTTCAGTTCATTGCTTCATTTATTTGAAGCTGACCTTTAAATGCGGAGTTTGCATTCGAATTCTTGCCCCCACAGCTACTTTTCCATTATTTAATCAAACCTGGTATCTGCGAGAAGAACTGAAAACTTCTATTAGTAGGTACTTCTGAATAAAAGAATTTCATCTCTTTCAGACGACATATTAATTAAACTATTGACTGATCAAGTTACAGGAATAATATTGATTCCTAAAAATGAGAATATTACATCAGAACTAACTAATTCAGTATTTACCGCATTGTACGATAACAAAACGAAGCACAACTACATAATTCGACACTGGTGACTCTACCTTGGTCTTAGAGCATATGAACATGGAGGAAGCATGCAATAGGCGAAAATATAGACGGCAATAGAAAGAAAAAGATATACATTGAGGACACCCCCCCTGTTTCTAACGTTAAAAAAGAACTACAATGGTATCGGCGCACAATATTGAAGTATTATTTTAATGAAATTATTATTTTAATGAAATTAAAATAATACTTCAAAGCTATTCGTAATTTAATTAATTATATATATAAGATTCCGACGTTTCGATCTTGGTTTAGATCATCTTCAAAGGAAAGTTAAAAACATATATAAAATACTGCGTATGCTATTGAAATAAGTCACCGTGTTCTGGCAACGTGTGACACGCGAGTCGGTTGGAATAAGACTGAAATTAAAAAAGAACACTGCCGCCCCTTACGCTAGAAAGAGAGGGGGTGTCCCCAATGTATATCTTTTTCTTTCTATCGCCGTCTACATTTTCTCCTATTGCATACTTCCTCCATGTCTTTATGCTCTAAAACCTTGGTTGACAATTCACTATCACTCACCATTGGCAACTACCACAGCTGAAACACTGAAATCCGCATAACGCGAACTTTAACCAACATCTACTCTACACCTGGATCTAAGGGTACCCTAGATACTTCAATAGGGTTGAAGCGTTACAGTAAGTCAGGGGTTCTTAACCTACATTCCACACAGCTACCACAAATCTGTTGATCGATGTCTTCACAAATATACCCCCACATAGCTAGTTTCCTTCAGCATCCCAAACTCTGCATTCTACGTATTGGAAGGCAGTCCTCGAGCCGGGAACGAGCCGAAAAGGAACCCCTGCGACGAAAAGAAGGTTAAGAACCCCTGGACCAGGTGCACGTGGGACCGTGTACGCGCCCCCGCTGGTTCAAATGAACCGTGGCGGGCTCCTTATGAAAATTAATTGACATATCGATCGGTGGCGATGCGTGCGCACGGCGGGGGCTTCGGTGCCGTCCGTGGCAGCCGAAAATAAAGAACCGCTCGCGGGGAAGAAAACAGTGTCGCGGAAAAGTTGCCCGCGACTGATATTAGGATGCTGGATCGACGGGAACGAGAACGAGCCGCGCGTAATTACGGTTGCGCGGGGATGTAACGCGACCTTTAATCGCGGCGCGAGATGAACGTCGATGAGGGGCGACCACCGAGCGTTATGCTTTCGCGTCACGAAGGGGTGGAAGGGCCTCGGCCGTCGTAAAAATCCAGCCAGTCGTAATTAATTCACACCTACGTGGCGGGCGTGGCGTAAATCTTGCGTGCACTCGCCGAGGAGAGAGGCTCGTACGTCGAATGAAATTCAACGGTGAATCGGCCGGATAATAAAAACTGGCTCGTCGCGCGCCCCGGTCTCGTTCTCGCATTTGTTTATCGCGTCTCGTGCCAGGAACGACGAGCACGCCTGGACAGCCGGCTCTCCGCCGCGATTAGGAGGAGCAGGCCGGATAATATAATAACCGAAAGGAAGAAAAAGGCGGCGTAGATATAAAAATAAATAGTCGGAGGAGCGGAGAACCCGACGTGCCACACGCAGAGACCACGCGAGACGTGTTTATAGTAATGAGCCTTGTCGTTATTTGTCCAGCGAAAGGGATTTATCGAGATACCTCGGTGAGATCTTGTTGCTCGATCTTCTTCTTCTTCTTCTTCTTCTTCTTCTTCTCCGTTCGTCGTCGTCGTCGTGGTCTTCTCTCCTTTCCCGTCCTCTACCCTCGATGTCTCCTTATTTCCTCTCCGCCGCTTGCTTTTCTTTCCTCTCTACTTACGGGTCTAGTGATGGCCATTCAATTCCACCCGTCGCTGCTCTTCCAGCGACTGGCTGGTATGAAGGGTTCGAGCCGTCGCGGGGATCGTTTATAAAAATTCGAGCTGGTCAGATGGCCCGGAGACGTTGGAATTTCTCGATTACTTGGAAGGCAACGGAGATTGGCGATGGGTATGGATGCGTTTCGCCTGTGCGGATGGAAATGTATTTTTAAAGAAGGGCTAGTTATTCTCAGAGAGGTAGCTTAAACCTTCGCGCGAGTTTCGGAAGGTTTCGGGACGTTTGAAAGGGTTTGGCGAGTGCCCGGGGTCGTTTATCTTTGAACAATTTCTCCGCCTCTCGAACGACTCGACGCGTCTCGTGCCCATCGCTAGCCTCGAGGCTGGTGGGTCCGTCGGGTTCCCTCGAACGGACTAAACTTTCGCCTGGTGATTATTAGTGGTGACGAATGCTGACAACGACACCTTGTTAACAAAGGTAAAGATCGCCAACGAGTTAAGATCGGGGGAACCGCTGTGTTCCTTTTAGTAGAGGGGTCTTTTTGTTGTTCCGCTTTTTCCTTGAATATGCATCTCTCCTCTCCGCTCGCGCTGACTATGCTTCGAATAACTGCGCCTCTTCTCGTTTAATTAAAAGAGTAGAAGGGAGAAAAAACTGTAAGCCTCTTCAAATAAAATATAATTGCGACACTCGTTCGTATCTATCGGATATTTCCTTAAGTATACCAAGTAAATAAAGCTATAATAAATAGCCTACCGTGAGAAATAATTGCACATTCATTCATTCCCTTAACAAATTACCAAAGCTATACCGTTGAATATTTCTAAATATTATGAATCCTTTAAAAAAAAAATCTCGAAGGTACCAACCTGCCAAATTACACAAAAACCGAGACGCACACGCGTTACCGAGAGGCGCAAAAATTTCCCATGCAGAAACGACACCTCCGCTCGCCCCAGCCCCCCGAAAACACAAATCATCCGAATCGTCACGCATTAAGAGCGTATTACAGTGATTGGAAAGTGATAACCGTAATAACCACGGCACGGAATACCCGTTGTACAGGCGGGTCGAGGAGGCGTCGACCGATCAGGGAATCAGCTTTAAATCGCCGATAATTTCTTTCTCCATCCCCGTCCTACGTGAGGGGGACGTGCCGTGGGTATCGAGTGCCAGGTACCGGGTGATCGGCTCGTAAAATTTTCTGACAACCATATTAACCGAATCTCCGAATCCTCCGGTTTGTTAACCAAAACCTCGACCAAGCCTACCACCCCCTCCAAAGAATCCCCAAACACACGTGTACCAACGAAAAAAAAAAAGAAGAAAACGTCGCGAAACGTCCTATTTACAAATCCGGGAATAAATTCGAGCGAAGACCGGCGACTTCCGCGTGAGCTCGATACAAATCACCAGGATTGTCGCACATTACGTGGCGTATTACAGTGATTCCCAGCGAGATAGCCTTAATAACGTGGCAACAAAGTACATGTATATAGCCGGGCAGTCGAGGCGTCGACCGCGGAGAAAATCATCTTTAAACCGCCGATAATTTCTTCGTTCGTCCCTTTCTCCGGGGCCCCGAGGGGTCGGTAAAAGGGGGTGGCGGGAGGGGGGGGGCGGCAGCGAGGATGAGCGGTGCCCCGTGCAAAGTATATCGAAAGGCGCGAGGGTCACGAGGCGGCACGTTCGGTGCCTCAGCCACGGTGTGATCTTATTATACGCGCGAACCGATGATGACCGTGTTTAGGTGTTGGCTTGCCAGATTTAAGAATACACCGGGGCCCCTTCTGCACCGACGATTATGGTAACGAGGCCTCTTTAGTCACGTTGACGTACACCTTATTCGCGCGTTCGCGTTCACGCCGCCTTACACCTTCCACGTGCACGGGCGTGTGCGTGCACAGGCCGTTCGTATACCGGTTCCCCGGCGGTTTATCCGTAGCCTCCTTATTGAAACTTTGTGGTTACCACGATGGCGGACCGGTCGCCTCGGGAACTGTCAAAAAGCGTTAGACACGGGGTCGTAGCGACGCGTCCGAGAGGATTCTCGATGTTTCGCGGAGAGGATTCTAGGGCTTGCGATTAGTGGAAGATTTGATTTCTTGGTCGTTGATGGGGGATTGAATTTTTCATAGTTAGAGACGCGTTAGATTTTTATTTCCTTGGGAAGATTGTCCAGCCGCTTGGAGACGCGTGGATTGGCGAGAGGTTTCCCGGGAAGGGATCTCTAGCTTGAGAGGGAACGGGTATCGATTCTATAAAGGGTGTCGCGAACGTATCCAGCTAACTCAGGGATCGCGTATCTGCGTGTTCGGATAAATTAAAAAGAATCGATTCACGGGGAAGGATGGTTGTTCCGGGTGAACTGGGGGGCACGCTGATGGCTTCGTGGGAGACTCGGACGGGGGTGAGCTTTTGTAATTATCCTAGGAGTGGAAACTAAGATATTTTTGCAGTCTTTGATAGTTGGTTACTAATTTACTAAAATTATAGGCGGAAGGTGAAATTCAAGGTGTAAGGTGGGAGGATGTTAATTGATCCCTTTCTCCGAAGTTCTTTCGATCCTCCACGCTGCTTCTCCGTGATCTGGTGTCGTCGGAGGTATCGCGAGATCTCTCACGAATTCAGGCACCAGTTACCAGGGGGGTTGCCGTCCGCGAGGGTGGAGGAGGCGTTCGACGATGCTGCAGGTACGCGCAGACGCGTTAATGGCCGCGAGAGAGCCGAGGCTTCGATGTCATTTCTTGTTTGCGATGTTCTGTTGCCGGTGTGAGATATATCGGGCCTAATGACAGGCCACGTAGCGCCGACGAACGCGAGCCTCGCACCCCGGAGCTTCTTTCTATTTCGAATCAAGCGGAACCTTCCTCTTCCCTCCTGCGGAATCATCGCTTTCCACCGTCGTTCGTTAAAACTTGTGCTTCGACTCCATCGTCGCAACTGTCAGCGACTATAAAAAATCAGAGATGCTTAGTCCTTCTTCATTTATAACTTCAATTTCACCAGCAGAACTATCAGTGAGTACTGATCACTGAAATCAGCTGTGCCAAATATCCCCAGATTTATCGCTTTCCACCATCGTTCGTTAAAACTTGTGCTTCGACTCCATCGTCGCAACTGTCAGCGACTAGAGGAGAGCGGGGACAAACGTAACACTTTTTACATTTGACCTAGCTGCCAATTACCTCTTACAGATATAAAAACGAAAATTATGCCTTAAGATAGTGTATTTCTTGGTCTATTATCTCACCACAAATTCAGCTTTCCATGATAAGTAGTTAAAGAGTTATGGCAATTTTCCACAGTGACTGTCAGTGTTACTTTTGCCCTGCAGGGGTAGGACGAAAGTAACATACCATGAGGACCAAAGTAACACTAATTATTTTCAGGAGAATTAAGTAAAAACACTTCTTTCAAAGCAAAATGGGATTTTCTTATTATCAGAAACGATAGAAACAAACATTTAAATAAACATATTTTAAGTAAATAACGATAACAAAGCATAACAAGCTTCAAATATTTCTTTGATACTGTGTATTTGATTTAAAAATCAGAGATGCTTAGCCCCTCTTCACCTATAACTTCAATTCCATCAGCAGAACTACCAGTGAGTACAGAGCACTGAAACCAGTTGTGCCAAATATCCCCAGATTTCCCCAGAAATCCAATTCCTCCAACCGAAGTATTTCCCCTGCACCCCCAATTACCCGAAACTGCAAACCATCCCATTAATCGCACCGCCACCGAACCCCGTCGGCCCCTTCCACGTTCCCGCGAAGTCAGCGGCCGTCATCCTCCGCAAAAGTGTCCTTAATCGTCCGGCCGGCATCATCGATCAGGCTGTCGTTGGCGCGGATCTGTATCTGGCCGACGAAATCGGTATTTTTTGCTTAGTCGACGGATAGCCCCGTGTGCCATGGAAGATCGTATATCGCGTTCGGGGCGAGCAGAGGTGGTCGGCTGCGGCGGGTTTCCTCGCGCTGGCGGCATACCTAACCGCGAGCGCCGTGTCTTGCCATTTTCCAAGCTGGCTGCTTTATTATTGGCACGGGGCCTTAAATCTCGCGGCCGCTCGTAGGCCGTGCTGTTCGTCGAAGCGTCCGCCATGGCAGCCGAGTTGTTGCTGGCCATAATACATTATGCCTACCTAAGGCTGTTACTGGCCACCTCGTGCTGGCGCGTTAAGTTATTAGAGAATCAATTACTCCTTGCTATTGTTTATGACGGCCCAAGGGTCTGACGTGCCCTCCCGCCTCCTCCCCCGCTTCCCGCCTCGCCCCCTCCTGCCGGACCACTCCCCCCCCACCGACCCCCCGGTGCCTCTCTTCTTTTCCCATCCATCCCTTCGTCCTCGTTTCGCTCCCCATGCCATCCTTTCTCCATAGCCGTTCATCGTACTGTCGGCGCTCTTCCGACCGTCTAAACAGGCCTCGTTCGTAGCCCCGCTACGAACACCGAACATCCATCCAGCCGTTCCCTTAACGAACGATCGTCGATCACGCCTCGCACCCGCGACAATCCCGGAACATCCTTCCTCCCCGAGGTGGTAAAGGCTCGGATCGACGTTCGAGCAACTATAGTGAACTATAGACGATGCTTGTTTTGAGGTAGAACAGCTTGGTCCTCGTGGCTACCTGTCACGATCGCGGATGAATTTTCCCAAAGGAAAGCAGGGAAAAGGGTCCTCGAGAGATGACGTACAGGGGCAAGGGAGACTGCTCGAGGGGTACGAAGGCTGCGATGGGTGGTCGATCGTGCATGAATGTTTCATGGCTCCTAACTATCCACGAAACATGATCGATGGCCGGTTAGCACTCCACTACGCCCGAGCCCTTATGGCGGGGGCCCGCGGCCTGTCTTCGTTGCGTGCGTGTGATTACACAGCCTCGGCCTCGGCGGGGCCCGCACGTACGTGTCCCTGCGGTGTGGTTGCGCCGGGCGTAGTTCATAAATACGCCGCCATTTGGCAGTAAATCTTGGTAGCCACCGAGAGAGCGGCGGCCGAAGGTGGTCTCTCTCGTCCTCGTCGCTTCTCCGCTGCCCTCTCCGTTGTTAATTACCGTGTTTTAACACCTAGCCCCACACCACTTCTCTCGCCCCGCTCCTGCCGCCCCCTCGCTCTTATTCCCTGGCCGGCGGGGACCGGCCGTCAGGGCCGTCTTCCGCTGAGCTTTCTAACCGGTGCATCGGGCTTTATCAACTCCAACGACGTGACGCCGTAGATTTTAGATGGACGGTTATATAGGCACGCGGTAGTGGACAAGCAGAACAGAGGCAGGGGGGAACGTGGGGGGAGGTTTCGGGGGATGGAGGGTGAGTAGGTTTGAGGTTGCAAGGCACTGTTTTCAACTTTTGCTTTGGGATTTTGAATTATCTTCTAGGGTACTCTTACAATTAGTAGACTTGCTTCTTTATTCTTCTTGTTCTTGGTCGTTGATAAGAGGCACTGGATTATTTTAATTATCTATACTGAATTTGGTTCATCTGTTTGGGGACTGAGTGTTTGAGTATGATTAACTCGAGGGGTGGATCACTGGAATCGACCGAGGTTAATGATTGATTTCCCCGAGCATAGGTAAGTAGGTGGGAGGACAATCGATCAGGGGATCGATCGCGGGATGCCCCGGCCCTGGGGCGACGAAATCACTCGTCCCAGAAGCGACCGCGCCCAATGGGAGCTCGGATTTCAGCATTTTTCGAAGCAGCCTGTCGGGCCCGCCGTTAATTATATATTTGGCAGATATTACTGCTACCAGTTCCTCGTAAATCCCTTCCACCGAGGCTGCCTCGGTTTTTTAGAATAGGCCCAGATAGAAGTGCGGCACTACTCTGTCCTCAAAGTTCCCACACTTGCTTCGCATCTCACTCTAACGCAACCCCTAATACCGTCCAAATCATTCTCAACCAAAGACATTATTACTCTTAATGAAAGCTTATCGTTTTCTCGGTAAACTTCGATACGACGAACAAGCCCCTTCTATTCCCTAAAAACAGAGCGTTGGAGCGAAGCTGGAGCGCGGAGCAGTGGAGCTATGAATTTTTTCCCGGAAAAGAAGCGGAGCTGGAACTCGGAAAATTTTTACCGCACCACTGTTTCAATATTTCTTTTTAATATTTGAATATTCTTTCGTTTTATAAGGGCTGACGAATGAAATGATTTTAGCAAATATCAATTTTCAATTTTTCGTGTAAAGGAGACAGAACTTTCTTTGCCCGAGAATTAAGCATTCTTCGTGATTTTTTTTCCACATGAAAATAGAAAGGTAGAAGGATGAGGTTTATTGCAAATGAAAGCACACTGTTTGAAAGTATTGAAAGAATTTTTATTTAAAAAACTGCATATGAAGCGGAGCAGGAGCGGAGCTGGAACTAGTACTTTTTGATGACGGAGCGGAGTAAATAAAAAATCCCCTGCCTAAAGCTACTAAAATCTTAACTACCCGAACCGCTAGATCTTGACTACCTATTCCACGGTAGGTACCCGGTGGAATTTATACTCCACGCGGCTGGTCTCTTCCCTGGCCATTAAAGAATGCCAGAAAAATTCTTCCAGGAATCCTGGCCCTCCTGATAGCGTTCTGGACAGCCAGCATTTATCAAGACCAACGGGCGTCTCGTTAGCTATATATGCAACGTATTCGCACCGGCGTGTCGGCCGACAGATAATAACTGTGCCTTCTGTATCTCTAATTGTCCAGGAGAGGGTAAACGTAGAGGCGGTGGCACCTAGTTGAGGCCTCTTCGCGGCTCCTCCGCGCGTTGGACGGAAGATAAGGATCGGGGTTGTTGGCCACCTCGGTTCAACCTCCGGCACCGGCTACGAGGAACGGGCGCTTTCGGTTAGACCGAGCCACCGAAGAAATATGGCGGTTGGGAATTAATATGCGCCGGGTGGAATACGAATAGCGTTACGCAACTATAAGTCAACCGGCAAATTGATAGTAAATTGGGGGTGCTGGCGGAGACCGTGCCCCTCTGACTCTTGCCCCTCCTAAGATTCAATTGAAAGGAAACTTGCCACCTTCCACTTTAATATTCCTAAAACGCTTAAACTGCCTCGATCTATGTTCCACTAATTTGTACATAAAATATCAGTTTTTGGAACATTATATGACACGCATTTGTTGTTAGGTAAACTGTAACTAGCATCGCCTACTTAGTAAAAGTTAAATCTCTGTTAATTGAATAATAATTGATATTTTTGCATGCAATTCGTTTCAAAGTAAAGAGAAATTATTCCTCTTTCATGTACCATACGTTAATATCGTGGGAATCTATAATCTTTAATTAGGAATTAAAAACCGTAAGACATGCA
Source organism: Andrena flavipes (assembly GCA_963971345.1). NCBI lineage: Eukaryota > Metazoa > Arthropoda > Insecta > Hymenoptera > Andrenidae > Andrena > Andrena flavipes. The sequence continues at coordinate 8,992,140 of OZ020481.1, forward strand.
AAAATTTGGTCCTGAAAAAAGTGCAGGTATCTAAGTAATATCACTTACTCAAGAAATATTGATTAATTCATGTTAGGTATATGAGTTTTTAAAGTCTTTTTCACATGTGCTTTTATTATTCCTTGCTCTATAAATGTTTCTTTATCAATCTTTGGTTTTATTTTTATTACAAAAATATAGAAACAGGATTTTTAAAATATTTTATCTTTTACAGGAAAACGTTGTTTTCATTACGAAAAATATTTGAATCGGTTTCGTTCCATAAGTAGATCATTAATTAGGTATTAGATATTCTTGCATTCACAGAATATTAGTCTTACCTTCTCCGAATGTGATGTAAAATTTTTCCAATAAATTTTTACACTATTAAGATTCAATAAAATACTTCCCTTTCTGTAATTAGCGATCACATGACGCTGCAATTACAGTATGTCTTCCTACACATGTTTAGGTACTAATTCAGTGCATAACCGATAAATTTTAGTGCTTACTTTGCGAGATATAGCGAGGGAGGTTATTACTTAGGAACATAGGAGATATTAGGTACGTTCACCCTATCGGCAATCGTTCATGTTGAGGGGGTGAAAACAGCCTCTGAAGTTGGGACTGGAAAACATATTTTCTGGAATATCTCGAGACCTGTTAAGCATAGAACGATTTTTTTTAAAGACGTGTCCAGCCTCTTTCTCAGTATTTAGAAAATTTCAGAAAATATGTTTTTCATCCTTGACTTTAGAAGCTGTTTCCACCCTTTCAACATGGATGTTTGCCGATGAACAAACAATACGTGTCAACAAGGCCGTCCTGAGGGGAGGGGGGCAAAAGGGGGTAGTTGCCCCCCCTGGATTTTGAGTAAAAATCGCTTATTTTTCAAAACTGATTTTTATTAAATTTTATACTAAACAAGGGAATATTTTTATATTTCGGTTTTAAATTTTTAATTAAATTATCATCATAAAGTGGGTTAAAAACGTAAGACAGTTATATTTTCTTTACCATCATCTCAAAGTTGCCTCCCCCCCTGGAAAACTATCTACAGACGCCCCTGCGTGTCAAATATTTTTCAATATTCTTCAAAATCTGTAGATTCTCATCAAAATCGACGCGTGCGACTTCGATACATTCCCTTCTCACATCCAGTATCACAAAATACGATGTGATTCCTCAGCCCAAATGAATAAAAAAATTTCTCAAAAACGCTGATTTTGCAATTGCCCCGCGACACATCCACGGATCGTCGCGGCGCGCCGGCGCGCGAGAAAAAGGGCGTGACGTATGGTACCCCGGGTTCCTGCGATACGAAAGCGCTTCTCCCCAAACAGCACCACCACCGTGGCTGCTTATATTATTACCGGCATACATATTTATGCGTGGAACACGCGAGGCCTCGATGCCCGGTGGAGGGAGGTGAACGGAAGAAGAGACGAAGCAGGAGTACGAAGGGAACGAAGAAGGGCCAGAGGGAGGCGGGGGCGCGTAGGAAACGAAGAAGAGGAGAAAGACGAAGAGGGCGAGGAATGCGCCAGAGAGAGAGAGGAGAGCACACGTTGGTTCGGTTGAGTTAGTTATTACTGAATCAATTACCCGCTCGTATTTATAGAGTGTAGCGTGTTTCTTTTCTGTTCCTCTCGACGCTCGCCACTCACTAGCCCTTCTTCTTCTTCTCCTTACCTCCTCCGACCACCCCGGACCACCCCCTCTTCGCCTGACGTTGTCTTCCCGCGCGACTCTTCGACCGGATCGAGAAGAATCTCCGCCGCGAAGATTGCGTCGAGATACCAGCGGAAATTCATGGTGCCCCACGAAACATACGGTGTCCGTCGCTGGGCGGACGCGACTCTTGCGCGGGGTCAACGGTTTCCTCTGCACCCCGCGTTTTCGGGGATGCCTCGGCGAGGTTGCGTTCGAGGGTATTTTGTCGCGGTTGCTTCGCATCGAAATTAGAAGTTCATCCAAAGTAGAAGCCGATCTTCATCAATATTTCCGCCACATCTTCGAAGGCTGGAAGTGTAGATATTTCACGTGAGAGGCATCGAGAGCAAGAACGGACTAACCCACTTTGAAAGAATAATACTTTCTCTTATTTTATACGATTATTGCTTTTTGCTTTCGATGCTTCATATAATGGCTCACCATCGAGTCTACCAATACCCCGTGAATTATACTACTTAGCCACCTATACTCATTCGCGGTAACAGCCTATCCTCGCTGTTTCCCTTCGTCCCCAGTTTCGCACGTTGAAATTGCACCCGACTCGTGGCCATTTTGGTCCCATCGCGATAGAAGCTTCTTATCGTCCGTCCACCTATCAATCGGCTATCGAAGATCCAAGCAGGAATTGCGACGTTGGCGATCGTGATAGACCGCTGGCAGACCCTACACCGAGCACGTTCCTTGTGCCGAGCTTCCCATGGTAGCCGTGACCGGCAACGGGACCAACGTTAGCAAAACAATTACCCACGCCTCTGTTCCTCTACCGCGCGCGCGGCCCCAGCAAGTAGCCAGGCTATTTACGACTATTGCCTGTTGCCCTGGCTCGTTTCATTAACGATGCATTGCCGGATGCCGACGGCAGTGGTCCCCAAAGTCACCGACTCGTAAATAGAGGGAGATGAGACGAGCCACGGGACCCCATTGTGATCCTCCGCCTCTCGCTGCCGCACCGCGAACAGCCCGTCCCGCGGCTAGGAAATTGCATTTCAGATTACGGAATGGTTGTGCACGGGGCCCCTGGGTTAATTACCCCCCACGGGTGTATAATGCCCCGCTGAACGTCCCAACGATCGCCGGTTGATTTCCTAACCATAAACGGGCGTTAGGAGCGATCGATCGATTGGTCGGTTTATGAGGCCCATTTACGGGTGATGCAGATGCACACTGGAATTACCATTTTCGATTTAGATAGATTGAATTGAACGTGCCGAGGTGGCTAAGTAGTTGTAAATTGTGCTCTGAATCGTTCTTCTGGAGTAGGTATCACGGAACTGTTTCCTACATAGGGTTGGGAAAATCTTATGTTAAAATAAATCCAAAGTGTAGAAGAAAATCTCTTCATCCGAGGCTTTAGGTTTTTAGTTTCAATTTTTCAAGGATGACAAATATTAACCCTTCGTTGACACACCTCTTTTTTCGATCAACCTTGACACACCTGGGTGGCTCACACCCAGAACAATTTTTGAACTAGTGCCATTCTCATCCAAAGAATCCAATTATTATGAAAAAAATTATGGATCAATTTCAAGGTCTCTAGAATGTATTCCAATGATGTTTTTATTGAAATTTTATCACAGTTTTTGTAAAATAATTCCAGATTAGCACATGTCGAGAAAGAATGAAGAAAATTGTAAAAAAATTGTAACTTTTACAAATTTCAATATTAAAAGCTAAAAATCGACACAGTTGATGTTCGGATATAATATTTTGAGAGAAAAAATAGTTTGTAAGTCGGGTTTGAAAGAAGGCATTTGTTTTGCATATAAAAGGTTCAGAGCGTCAAAATCAACTTATGGGTGGTTCACATCCAGAGTGTCAACGAAGGGTTAAAATTTTGATTTTCCTTAATGCTAGTAGAATCACAAGATGTCGAACTAATAATATGTATCCTTGGAAAACATTTTCATTGCAAAATTTAGACACGGTGAGAATTTTGCGCAACATGCGGCAACTCTCCCACAATTACCCTAGCATGCATAATTAATTAAACGAGTTTAATAATATGAATACAATTGATACAAAGATCCTCACCTCCTAGGTCGTTGTGACACAGATCAGGGCACCCGAGCTCCCCGTTTTCAAGCACAGTTACACTTAGCACCCCAAAAAGTAGCCAAAGAAAACGCCCCCCTCGCAGACCCGGTTCGATTCGGTGTCTTCTACGGGGAGGACCGTCAGCCAGTGGACCTACCATCAGGTTGCAAGAACGTTGGCATAGCCACAGTCGATGGGGGACGACTCCCGTTTCACGGGACCCGCCAGCGACGACTCCCACGTCGTGGGACACGACAGCGACCACCCCCCGAGCTGTGCAACCTAATAGCGACGACCCCCGAGTCGTTTGACTGGTTGTACCCAGAAAAAGCCCCTATTATACAATTAAACGGACCCGTGGAAACTCCACGCGAATGATTAATTTCAGGAAAGAAGTACACGTATCGACGCAGAAACAAGGTGTAATACCAAGCCCAGCCAGCCAAAGGATCAATCCGTTTGGACACGATAATGAGGGGCTCGTCAAGCCGAATAATGATCAGCGTGTGGCTCGCTCCCCCTTCCCCCTCTGCGCCCCCTTTATCCTTTAATACGCCCCCCGAAAGGCGCATCAGCGGGATTCAAAACCGAAATCACCGGTAATGCAGCGGCGCCACGTGCCACTAATATCCGTGATAATGCTCGCGTGCTGCGAATCTGTTTTCGCGAGCCACTCGTTGTCGTTCCCAGTCTTCCATTAGCATTACGCAACTGGGCAGCGTCTCTTCGGTGAGAATACAAACCTCGCGAATATTCAGCAATATTTCGAATAGGATTCGGAATAAGCGCATCTACCGTATCCTTTAATGGGGAGGTTCCGGTCTAGAGCCCCCAAAAATAGGTGATCTTTAGGAATTAATTAAAGAAAAACTACTACATATATATAATTTAATGAGACTTGTTGCATTGTATTAAGGATGTCTTAAATTATATAAATATATTTTTTGTTTTATAATTAATCATTGCAGACGGCACTGGGGAGTCGTTAAAGTCAAGGCGTCAAAAAATTCATCCAAATCGGTGGGACCTGTATCTCCAAAAGTTATTATCCGATTTGACTGAAACTTTTTTTATTTTGAAGTATATACTTCTGGCTAGGGGGGAAACCAGACAAAATTACAAAAATGACATTTTTTGAGAAAATAACGCCACTTGAAGTTTGAAGTCCCTTTTTCCCTATACCGTTCGTCCTTTCCACGCCTTTAAAAATTATAAATTTTCCCTATTTTGTAATTTTGTCTGGTCCCTCCCCTAGCCAGAAGTATATTCTTCAAAATAAAAAAAGGTTCAGTCGAATCGGATAATAACTTTTGAAGATATAGGTCCCACCGTTTTGACAACACTGTTTCGAGAAAAACGCGTTTAAAGTTTTACCTGAGCGCCGAGTGGCCGGTGTTGCGCCCATGCATTTGCCGCTACTCGAATGCCTATAACTTCGGGAATTTTACGAATTTCGACAAATCCCTTTAAACACGTATTCCTGAAAGGTTGAACATTCGAAAAATGAAATAAAAAGAAAATCGACTTTTAGACCGGAACCTCCCCTTAAAGTCTGAGACGCTGGGGTACCAATTTTCTGCGGACGGTGGTTCCAGAGAAGGGACTTGCCGACGCTCCAGGCCAGGGCGAGGATTTTTCCTTGGACCTGTAAATTCCACGGCCGCGTAATGCTGTCCAATTAACGCGCGGCCGTTTCAACCGAGCGCCACGACCCAGATCTTCCCTCCCCGGACCTGTTGTGTACCTGTTCGCGCCGCGACCCTCGTACGTCGTGCGCGAGGACATACGACGTCGTTAATGCGTGCACGGAAGTTTTCCTCGTAACTGATACTTGTCTCCGTTCTCCAGTTACCGCGGAGGAATGGTACCGCGCCAGGGTACCATGACCACCTCAGCCGTCGCATTCGTTGCGCTCGAACGTGCAATTTCGAGACGGGTGCCCCTTCCTTCCACTTCGTCTGCTGCCCTCGATACGGTTCTTCCCTCCAGGCCACGTCGATCGTCTTGAGAATCGTTCCAGGCACCCATCCAGCCCGGCGACTCCTCCGACATTGCTCGCCTGGAACAATTGAAAGTGGTGTACCGTGGGACGTAGCCCATTGAAGACCAATGGCCACTCGAACCGCGGGATGCAGTGGCACTTTGCGATGCCGGTTGCTGGCTTGAAATTGGAACCGAAGGTGGACGCGGCGAGATCAGGGCTGCTGAAAGTGGACAGTGTGGGGACAATTTTTATTTTAATTCTGAAACGACACTGCGGAGAGAATAGTAATGTTCTGTATAAATGTGTTAATAGATGGTAGAATATCGATGTTTCACTTTGAAGTTTCTGAATTTTCTTAGAGTAAAGGTTAATCACTGAAGATACCTGAAGAGAAATTGAAAAAGATTTGTTATGAAGTGAATTTTGAAATATTCCAGTTTCAGGCACCGCAGAGTGTCAGATACGCTTTGAACGTGTCACAGTGTCGTTCTATGTATATTTAAGGTGTTATTGAGATCCAGAGGAGAGTCCTTAAGATCCCCGGACACCCTTAGCGTTAAATAACCCCCGGAGAATCCTTCTTCACCACGGAAAGTGAAAGTCCCTCTCCGAGAAAAGTTGAAATTCACGAGCTAAGGGTTTCTCTTTTTAATGAAACGTCCCCCCTTGGGAAGGATGATGGGCAGAATGCCTGAAAGGGTCCCTTTCTCCGTGTGTACGAAACAGGAGCCACCCCGTGGCATGGAAACCACGAATTAGAGCGAATCACAAGAGAAGACAGGCTCACACGACCTACCCTCTTGGCGCTATGATCTCGTTACGCGACACCCTCGCCCGTTACCCCCTGTCGGTGTTTGCGCCGGTCCCCTTCTTCAGCCTCCGCTATCTCGTAGAGGAGCACGGGTCGGGCACGTTTCACGGTGTGCACGTGAATCAACACGTGGCCAGAGGCGATGGATTTCGATAATAGGTTTTTTGGAAGCTTGTCGATGCCGATCACCGTTCCCTGCGAAAAACGTCCCGCGACAAATAACGGTCGGATATTTCCATGGACCAATACTGCGCCTTCGGAGTTCAAGCTTTCAATAAATAATTTGTATCCGCAGCCTGAGAACTCCTACGCGATAGTTGTTCCACTGAGAAATTGGGAACCTCGTCATCTTCCTGGGAAGCTTGTCCCAAACCTTCTTCTTTAGATCCACAACTATGAAATCTTCGACTATCTGCATAGGTTTTAATAGTGGGAAACACTATTTTTAATGATGCGAACCTCTGGTTGGACCAATTAGTTCCCTTTCTATGCAGGAAGGCATCGTTAGGTGGCCAGGTTGCTTGGAGGTTGTTTATCGAAGGGTGCTTGGCGTTTAGGGGATGATACGCGAAGGCAACAGTATGGGGTGGCTTTCGAACATGGTGTTCCACGTTATGGACACCCCCTCGATGTGTATCGATTATACACCCCACAGGACGCGGTCGGGGCTCGTCCAGGGACCGTTTTAATTATCCATTGGAGTAATTACAAAAGGGGGCCCGGCGGTCGGTAAGTCACGAGTGATTTCACAAACACCTTTCGCTTGCCTCTTGTTGCTCCCCGGCTACGGCGTACTGGTGAATTATTTCGGCATGGCGGAGCAACGTCGAATACCTTGAAGTTTCGCAGTGGTTTCCGCGAGCACTCGCGGTGGCTTCGGGGTTTTTAATTAGTAGCCCCTTACCTCTGGAAAGTTTTAATTACGGTGGAAGAAGCCTCGGGAAGAATTTCATAGGGACTGGTAATTATCTCTTGGAAAATGGTAATTGAAGATCCCCTTCGCTCCGTGGCTCTACCTTTATATATATTATATTCAACAGACATTTCAAGCTCTCTGGGACACAAATCGCTCTTGTGCTGCACCTAAGTAGTGCTGCGCGAGCGAATTCGATCTTGGAAGATTAGAAACTTCTCCGCGCACTTTCGCCCTCGAACCATCCTATACGGCACACTTCTAACGCGCATTTCTCGCCGCTGCAGTCGCGGCAGCTCCTTTTTTGGACTCCTCAAACTCTGACATAACATTGAACGGCGGTTTCCATTTACATCAGCGTACCTACACCAGCCGAATAGGTGTACGTTATAACCAGTTTTGTTGCTCTGTCGCACGTTCCTCGGAAAAACCGCGTCGCTTATGGGACAGCCAGACACACAGGTATACAGCGGTGGTCAGAGGAAACTTTAAAACTCACGTTTTTACGCGTCCGCGAATCTAACTTGATATTGCGCTTCAAGTTATTATCTTGACATCGCTCAGACATTCTAGAAGCCATCAATTTTTCGGGCACAAATTCTAGGATATTAGTTCGGTGCAGAAGTTCGTTCGCTTTATTGAAAATAAGAATATAACTCATGTTTCTTTCATCTGAGTATTCTTCTTGGGCATCTGAATTTTTGCTATTTTTCTGGTAAAAGTACCAATAGTCGAATAAACTCGTTACCTAACACTTATACTTGTAGCAGGAGAATATTATTGTGAAAACGTGTAGCTCAGTATCTTAGCCAAAGTAAGTTGGATACAGATCATTTTGTCAATCGTATTGCTATAAAAAATGTGTCCCAATTTCTACGCATTTAAGAGGTTACTCGGCAAAAAGAAGGTGTACAAAATTTATTTCTGATGAAAATTTGCAGAGTAATTGGTTAATTCTTTAGTAATAAATCAAGCAATTCAGAAACTATTTAAGAAAGATATTTCAAGATGTTTAACTATTAGTAATCTGTAATGTCTGCTGAAGAAAAAATAGCGATGTACGTATTTCTACTCATCATTTGTATCACTTTCTGCTCGCATAATATGTCGCCCTTTCAAGTTAAAATAAGTTTCATCTTGTATGGGGAGGTTTCGTAACTCAATTGCAAAGCATAAAATAATGATAAATAAAAAGTAAAATGCTTTTTATTTAAAATAGAAATAGAGGTTACAGCATACATTGAATTATGAAGTAATGTTACTAAAAGTGTGATGAGTATAAATGCGAACGTGACGGTGATTCACTTGCCCCTAAATTGACTCACTTCTTTCCACTTAAAAAAAAATAAAAATATTAAAAAATCTAAATCCAGAACTCAAAATGTTTCGCTAAGTAAAAAACAGAAGTCTTAAAAGTTTCTCATTGCTAGCGCAACACTCGCGTAAATGTTCAAATAATTTAGACTAATTTTATTACATCAGCGACATTTACCTTAAATACTTCCAATAAAAACGGACATTTCTATACCCCGGATATCACCTGTCCCAAATAAAACAAATTCTCCGATTCTACCCATCTAAACAACGCGAAATTCAGCGAGCCCTTCGTTCTTCACTTCCGCAGCGTTTAAAAGTCTGTCAGAAGTCAGAGTAGCCCGGAGCGCGGAAATTTCGGGACAGATATGGCGCGACTCCTAATTAAGTACGCGGATAAGGGCGGCGGTGGTTGCAAAAAGCCTCCCGTCAATCCTCACCCCGTGGGACATAATTGAGTTCTCCCGCGGCCTCCCAGCCGCGGGGGCTCTTCCCCGCGGATGAAGACGAGGAGGGGAGTAGCGGGGGGTATCGCGGGCCTCTCTGTCCCTCCGTTGGGCTGACGGTACGCGGATGAGTCTACGGGAGGATGGATCGTGGCCACGGGAGGACGAGCAGCCGTGGAGGAGGCTGGAGGAGGTGGTAGGAAAAGGAACGGAGGCGGGTAAAGGGGCTCTCACGTTACCTTCGGTGCGGCCAGGTGTCGGGTTACCTCCGACCTCATCTTCCTCCGTGCCTCCGCGAGTTTGCCACCATCGACATCGGCCGTCTGTACGTCTGTCCTTACGCACGCCTACCATCCGTCCCTGTCACCTTAGTTTCGCACATGTCCCCGGTTTTCATGGGCCCCCGACGCCCTTGCGCTCGTCCGAGGGGGATGATGCTCCTTGGTAGTTGTGGGCGTTCCATCTTCGATCGTCGCCAATTTGTTTGTTGGGTTTCGCTGGTTTTTGCGGCCGCAGGGTGTCGTCCATTCTCGTGGAGGGTGGTTAGGCCTGTATTTTTATATACACGAAGGGGGATCTTTGTTCTAGTCTTCAATCATCTTGACTAATCAAATTCATTCTCAATTGCGAGGCAGGCGCGGCTCATCGCAGTGGGAGAAAAGAAGAAAAAGGAAGATGGAATCTTATTGAATTTCTGTGGTGGGGATTAGACTTTGGAACAAGTAGTAATGGCATTCTTGTATTTCAACTTACAACCCCCTTCTATATTCAGCACCCATAATACAAATTCTTCATTACTGAGCAGAGTAACCTAACGACCAGCCCCCAAAAGACCCCGTTTCGCCACGAAGAATACATCGCGCAGGGTCCGTTCCACGCTTGCTCAGTCCCCATCTACGAGAAGCCGGCGTCAAGATGAAGAAATCCCAGCGTTCTCACGGCCGTAATAAACGTGTCGCGAAATTGAAAGCACCTGTCGCGATCAGGCCCCGTTCTAAGCGGCCGCCAGGCCCCGCGGAGCCGAGAGGTGTCCGCGGATGGAGTGAGAGGAGCGGGGTTCTTTAAAATCCATCCGTCGCGAGCCCGCCCAGCCGCTCGCCGGAGCAGGGTCCGCCGTAGCTGGCCCGTTTGCGGGACACCCGGCGGCAGAAAAATGCGTCGATACAGTTCCCGAGACGGTAGGTTAAGTAAGAGAGTTGCCACATAGGGGCTCGCGGTGGTAATTCAATCCCCATTGGGCGTAGGTAGGTACGTACTTACATCCAGCGGCGTACATGCTCCGTAGTACGTAAGATCGGCCGCACGCCGACAGCTGGAGGCTGCGGGGGAAAGGACGCTGACGGAGGGGCGGCAGGGGAAGAGGGGGGGTAGCGAAGTGTCGGGGATCGAGGAAGAGGAACGATGGTAGGGAGATGGAAGAGCGACGCGAAGGGAGGCCTCGTCTGGCGACGGTACACGGATTACCGAGGACAGGGTGATAAGAGCGAAAGGTCGCGAAGAGTGGAGGAGGAACGAGAGGTGGGAATTTTTTTCGGTTACGAAGTGTCACCTTCTTTCGAAACAGGAAGCCTTCTTCCCATCTTGCCTTTATTGCCTTTGTTGTCTCGTCGAATAGAACGGTCTCCGGACCCCGGCAACGACGGAACAAGTGGAGGGGATACCGATCGCCTAGTTTCTTTCGAGACACTTACTATAGCCGCCACGTATCGCGGTAGAGCGTGCACGGCGGATGGACCAAGGAGGAAGGAGTGGAAGTGGAACGGGCAGGCCAGAGTCAGCCGCCGAAACAGAGCCAGGGGAATGGGACGGGCACGGTCAGACTCGTTACCCGGCCAGACGTCCTAATCCCCTAACTGTAAGACGAGCCAGGCGGGCTGGCGCTCCTCGCGGCGGCCGCGAGTGCATTCGAAAAAGCGGTATCATCGCGGAGAGGTAGGCGGCGAGGAAAAGGAGCGGACGTCTGTGCGGCTGGTGACGGGAGAGGACGGAGGAAGACGGAAGGCTGTTGGTCGACGGGGGAGGAAAGCAGATGGGAGCGCGAAGGAAGCTCGAGTGGACACGCTGCCCGCGGAGACACCGGGGGAGACAGGGGGGGCGGGAGGTGAGGAGAGGACGAAGGTGGAGGGAAGGAGATGGAAGAGGGCACACGAAGGAAGCTCGCCTTGCATGGCGGCCTCGAGTACCCACCGACTCCCACCGACTGGCTGCACCATCGCCATCGCCTCCACCTTCTTTGCCCCACCTCCTGCCTACCTATCCTCGACGCGTATCCTGCACCTTCAGGGTGGCGTCACGCTCAAGACGCTTCCGGTGTTAAATTACTCGGTGCCTCTCTCTTTTTCGCCCTCCGCCTCAACCTCCGCCTTCTGCCTCGTCTCTCTTTGGCAAACTTCTTCACCTCCATCACAGTTCTCTCCTCATCTCTGCCGTTTTTGTCCCTGGTACCCTTTCCCCCATTTTTTTTTCAACCTCCCCTCCCCTCGTTTCTCTACCATGCCAGGCTTTTGTTCCGTCAGGAGTTCGACGATCCTGTCGAGGATTTTTCTTTTCGTTCGGTGGGTTTAATGGGTGTTAAGTGGAGCCGTTGGGAGTCCAGAGGCGATAGTCGCGATGTGCTTTGCTGCCATGTCTGCTGCGGTACCCTCCGCTACGAAACATCCAGCTTGGAAGTACGGTTACAGTTTTTTATAAGAGGACTTCTCACGAGGCCCAACGACTTCGAACCTCAGCTCCTAAACACCTCCGTGTGCGGTAATCGCGTGGATGTGGAACAAAGGAGGGAAACGTTTCCCGTTACAGAGGGGGGTTCAGCGGTTTGTTTACAAGCTGCTCCGTGGAGGATCGACGGTGGGAAGAAAGAAGGCTGATCGAAGCTGTCACGGGCGAGCGTTAATGAAACACCTAAATAGAGTTTCCCCGGGCGGGGGGGGGGGGGGGAGGGAGAAAGGATCCTGCACGGCCGATAACGCATCAGAGTCCCGCGGGCCTACGTTCTAGCCTCCGAGCATCCCTTAACGAGCCCGATCTCACGACGTAAATTACAAATAATAAATATCCGGCCCGTGGGTTTATCACGGCCGAAAGATCGGGATTTCGGGATCGGATAGGGCGCCGCTGTTCGCGGCGATGTGGGCGGGCATCGGGGTCCTTCTTCGGGGGCCCCCCACTGACACGACACCGCGTGGTGCCCGCTGTCCTACCTGACCCTTTCTCGCCACCCTACCTAACCCCCCTCCCCCCTCTACCCCCGTCCTCGTCACCTCGAGAAAAAACAATGCAGCCAACGGTGAACACCTGACCTGCCCGCGAGAAACTGCGTCCACGATATCGTCACTCCTGTTGCCGATTTTTCAGTGCCCGCCTCAACGGCCCCTCTTTCCAACGGAGATACAGATATCCACTGTTTTCCTACGAACGGCTCGAGGGACGTGCATAAATTTGGGCATCGAAAGTGTGAAAATCTAAAGGGGGCGAGGATGCTGGGAATTATGGGTGTCTAGTCAGAGAAAAGGTGATGCTGGGTGAGGATTGTATGGAGTGTCTGAATCTATTAGAGAGCTGAAGAAGGTTTAATCCGTTGAGGTGTTTTTTTTTTAGAGTACACTTAGATTCTAGTAAATTGAAGCTAGAAGAATTTCAACGACGATGATTCTTTTTACTTGCACTTCGCCAACCTCCTGAACCCCTGATTTCCAGTACCCCGTCGCTTGGATCAGTCCCGTGTAGAAGAAGAAACCTACGCTATCGCCACCCCCTTCGTCCATTTCCCACGCTGCTCCGGCAACCCGCGGCATCCCAGCTGAGGACGATCCTCGGTTAACGAAGATCCCTAGGCTCGCGGACCTAATCCATCGGAATTAGCATTGTCCTCGTGGCGGGTACGTGGGTGTTGAACAGACGGACCGACGTGATAACTTTTCGACAGAGAGGGGAGCCGGGGGGACATAGAGAGAGAGAGAGAGAGAGAGAGGGGCCGTTTTACACGCATTCACGAACGCACGCGACGCGGCACGATTCACGAGGTAGGAGACGGCGTGGTGCGTGTGCCCGGTGCACGTCGTTGCGTGCCTGCGGCGGGTGTGTGGGTGTCACGGGGTGGCCACCTGTCTAGCGAGGTATGCGCCGATAGCATCGCCAGGGAGTGAGAAAGAGGGAGAGAGAGAAAGAGAGACAGAGAGAGGGAGAGAGAGAGAGAAGGGAACGGAACGAACGCCCAACGCTAAGCAAAGACAAGGGCGGTAACTCACCCCGACAAATTATAGAGTGGCCAGACAGCGCGAGTCTCTCCACCTCCCTTTCTGTCTATCCCCCTACCACGTTATCGCCTTCTTTTATTCCTCCCCCTCCCTGCTTCTCCTATGCCCTTTTTTCTCTGTTAACACTTCGCGCGGCGTCGGCGCGAAAACACGCCGCGGAGATGAAGACCCTTCGATCCACGATCTACCCGCGTCCCTGTATTTTGCAGCCAACGTTTTCTCCGTCTCTGAAAAGCTCGCGGCCGCTGGCAGCGTTAATCCGCATGCCCTCATATGGCCGGCGGTCGTTTTCCAGCGATGATCGAAGCCAGGCGCTATATCCACCGGCGGATTTAAATGGAAGAAGGTGTGAAAGAGCGCGTCGGACAGTGGCGTCGTTTATGGCGAATGGGGTCATGGTTCTGCGACGGATACATTGCGAAATCTGTGGGAGCAGTTCTTTGAACTTTCCTTGCGGTGAGGGAAACCGATATTTCAAGCGCCCGCCAGCGTGTAATTATTGATATTACGCCGCGGTGAATGCGACGTGCCGGCAACGAGCCCTAGATTTCACTTCTGAAACGTCGATCGCGCTGCCTGCGCGACTATATCGCCCAGTTTGATAGACGTAAGATCCATCGGGGGACCTGTATCGCGATTCGTCGCGAAATGACGAGGAACGAATCTATGGGGGGGTGGGGGGAGGATGCTTGGGGGATGGCGACCGGTGCGGTGGGAGAGGCTAAGGCTGGTTTCCATTTGAACTCGTAGCATGATCGGGCGTAGTTAGTTCGGGACCAGGCAACACGCATCCCAAACTTTGATTAAACGAGTCGCAAGGACCCGCGGCCCGACTCATTTGTCTGCGGTCCTCCTCTTCCCTCCGCCCTCGCCCTCTTCCTTCTTTTCACCATCGTCCACCGTTCCTCCCCCTCTGTCTTCGTGATTCCTCCACGCTACCAAGAATCGCAACGATTCCTTGAAATTCGCCCGCGAGGGTGGTCAAAAGTTTCGGGGCTCGTTTGGAACAGGTGCTCGCGCGATGTCTATCTGGGGCTCCCCCTGTGCTCCTATATCGATCACAGTTGCAGCTTCTAAGAAAATCGGGGTCGTTTCCCCGCGAGACAGATCAGAAAGGGTACTTGTAGACATATAAATTTGACCAAGACTTAGAAAACAAGGGAGGGGGGGAGGTAACTGGTTACCAGATGGGGGGTGTTAAAGGGAATAAGGTGATTCTTGGGAATTTTTTCTATGAAACTGTTAAGTGGAGCTTGTCCAAACTTTCGGGGTATTTTAGGTTATTTTCGAACAATGAAAATTCATTTTTACGAAAAAAGAGTGGTCTTTGGAAATTTTTTACTCAAAAGCTATAACACATTTCTCAAAAAATCTTTTTTCCTCTTAAGGATTGCATCGTGTACCGTGTATCATAATTTTTTTATTTAAAAATATTTATCAATAACTAAATTATTGTCCATCACTCGAAGGTTCTCTGAAAAAAGGCTTCTGCGGTGACCACTGCTGCTCGAAAGTCGATCATCTAAAATGAAAAATTCAAAAGAATTTACTTATTCTAAGATTCTGTATCTCTATCTTAACTGAAATATAGATATCCACTGAATACGTAAGAGGATCAAAGTACTATTTCTGCAAAAGCATGAAGCATTAGAGCAAAAGCATTAGATTCTGATATTATAAAAAAAAAAATTAAATTTTTTGTGAAAATAGTAGTCAAATTTATTTGTATTAATCAGATATAATGAGCTGAGATACATTTCGTGGTCCCATGGTTTATCGTTCAAAAGTTTTTAGGCGACAGACAAACACACAAACATATAGAAGCTTTCTGTTTTATATATTAAGATGCAATGTACCTAATTTAAGGAAGAAGTGACATGGATTCTCCAACTCCACCTACCACAAAATTCCCACAATATATAATAATTATACTGTAACTAAAATAAAATTCTCCCAAAATATATTGGTTACACGGCAACCAAAAGAAATTCCCGCAATAGATATTGATTATCAGTAACCAAAAAAATTCCTCGTCAATAATGGTTATTCGTAACCGAGAACAATTTCCGTCGTCAATAATTGTTATTCGTAACCGAAAACAATTTCCGTCGTCTATAACAGTTATCAGTGACCAAATAATATTACCATTGTCAATAATGATTATTAGTGACCAAAAAATATTTCCGTTGACAATAATAATTATTCATAACCAAAACCATTTAAACAATAACATCAATTTTTATGCCATAACTTTTAAAATTTAAATTACAACACTTATGTTCCTTGCTACCACCACTAATATAAATCTGAGGGGTAACTCTAAAGGCGAATTCACACAAATCAATTCCACAACGGTTCAGCGGTGTCGAAACAATTGTTAAGAAATATCGTTTCCCTGTTTTGAAATGAAGCAGCTTTACCCACACCGACGGAACCGCTGTGTGCGAAACCGTCTTAAAAAAGTCCTGGTTTCTTACTCGAGCAGTGCCCTCGATTACAGGCCGCGCTCTTCCTCGCATCATGCCCGTTCACTCCGCCGCCGTTAGTACTGTAATTACTGAAAAGTCCCGTCCACGTCGAGGATGCCCCGCGAAAAGTGGCTGCGAGCTCGCCTATGGTCAGCGATTCGACGCGCGTCTAGCGTAGCCGATTACCGTTATCGATGGACCACTGGATGGGTGTAGAGGCCCGCGAAACGGCATTCCGTAAACGGATAATGGCACGGCCCTATTCCCTTTGGAACATCTGTATGGGAAGCCGTCTGCGGGGCCGTGGATGGCGGCGATATCGGGTTACTAACGTCATCGTTGCCGATGCGCCCGAGGACGAGAGGGACTCGAGCGACGAAACAGAAGGAACGGGGGGACAACCGGGGACCACACACGGGACACGTTTCCACGGGTGCCAACTACCGTCGCTACTTCCTCCATCGGCCGCCTATTTGTACGGTCGCACGTCTGTCGATCGCCGTTTACTAGACACGTACCTATCGGTCCCTGGTTAGGTGCTCTGAGTTCCGAGGACTCAAGACATCTTTATCATCTAATACCCTCTATGCCAGGGCACTTTGCTGGCATCTTGGGACGACAATGAAGCAATAGGACACCCCAGCAACAATTCGGAATTTCTGAAAATTCGAGATGGCGTGAATTCGTGTGAACGCAATGCCACTGGTCCAAGGCGCCACCGGAAGCCTGCCGAGGAAGAGGGATCGCCGAGTCGGTGCCTCCAGGAGCAGAGTGTAAAAAAGTACAAAATGGGGGGCCGTGTATACGATTCCCTACCGGCGATAAACGTCCCCGGGATTGTCGGTTCAGTGGGGGGAGTTTCGCGTGACGGAAACACGCGAGAGCCGTGCATACATGCGTGTCTCGTGGGTCGACGCATCGCGTCGCATAAAGTAGGTGGATATGGCTGTCCCGAGGCGGGCGAGCGCCTCGTAGATAAGCAATTACGATGGAATCCCGAGATAAGGGGACAAATTCGAATTCCGAGATTCGGGGCCCCGATAGGATCGACACGGGGCCCCTCGGCTCACCTTCCTTCTCCTCTCCCCCCCTCCACTCTCCTCCGCCCTCTCTGTTTCTCTTCCCGCCGGTTCCCACGGGACGATTCCCTCTCCCTCTTAAATAGCGCCGTCCCCGCGCGTCGTGCTCGTATCTTACGTCCCGGGAATTCGCCGTGCACGCGCTTACAAGCAATAACTATCGCGCGCGGAGGGGAGGTGACAGCGCATCGTGCGGCGTCGCACGCTGACGGTCGGAGGGAAGTGAATGATAACGATAATGATGGAATTTGAAAAGGTGCTTTGTTCGCGGGCTGCGCTAAGTCACGCAGAGGTGGTTTCTTAGAAGGTACCAATTACGTATAAGTACGCGTAGGTATCTAATCCAAAATGCATACTGCGACCTGGCGTCGTCATGTTTCCAAACCTGCGCGCGGGTTGATCGTGTTTTCAATATATTCTGGACAGCGCCGAGAGTATGGGAAACCGGGGCGATTGTAACACGTAAAGTATTGAAAAACATATGATAGATATTAATCCAATTTTTGGAGATATGAAGAATGACATTTGGAATACATAGGTACATACATGTTCTAGTAGTTTAAATACAGAGTTAGGCAAAATGTAATCTAAGTACAATTTACAAATTACGATTAAAGTGTAATTGTGTAGTTGATTATGCATTATTTTCTGTAATCGTTAATGTAGGTGGTTGATCATAATTTTATCAACTACCTAAATTAACGATTGCAGAAAATAATGTAGGTATAATCAACTACACAATTACAGTTTAATCGTAATTTGTAAGTTGAAATTAGATTACATTTTGCCCAACTCTGTATAAATACATAATAGATATGTATAGCGAAGAAAATAACTTTTCGATACCCTAAAATAACTTTTTCTTACTGATTTAAAACTTTTAATATAAATACTTCCTTTGCAAGTACCTATGTGTTTTTTTCTTTTTTTTTACTACTTAATCTGGCTATTTTTAAAGTAATACTGATCGTTACTTATCACTTTTGCGCGTCTCGTTAATTAAAATTTATAATTTAAGTTCAAAAGTCTGATCGAGGGCGATTGTACTACTAGTGACAAAGAAGACGAATAATATTGACGTGTTTGCATGGCGTCCTATAACACAGCACAAACAAACTGAATGAAAAATGGGTGCAATGTACTGAATATAAAAATTGATTACACGAAGAATGCACCAGCCAAAACGTTTTCTATTTCTGCCTCAATTGCGATACCGCATAATTGGTTATAAATTTTACTTTTTTCCATTTATTATTATAATTAAAATCAATTAATATTTCAATTTTGTAAAGTTAAATTTGTGCTACTATCGAGTCCATGAAGTGTTACAACCGATCCGGGGTCAGGGACGGTTGTAACACTTTCTACGCTTCTAATTTTCTAATTAATAACCTGGATATTACTTTTCACACAGCGAAACTGTTGTGTCTCAATAATGTTAGATAACTAAGTAACATTTTCCTACAAGAACTTCTGTTCTAACTGTGATAGTTTTTGCGTAATAGGTCTATTGTCCTGGTGTCCTCGAATATTTACTCCAGGAGAGTTTAGTAGAAGCACACAAGGCACGGGCCCACATCTCCAAATCTAGGAATCCTACATGAATATTTTGAGAAAAACAATTTACACTCCACGTAATCTATTGCACTCAATCTTTAGTAATAAAAATCTTTAATAACAAAATGAAATACCGAACCAATATTTCTTCAACACTAAGAGTTACCAGTATCGAAATCTTTTTCAATATCACGAAAACTGCTCACTTTTGCCCACGCGTGCACTGCAGGATTAAAGCCTCGCCGCCTCGAAGGGATATCTTCCAAAAAATGATTAGGAAATCATTCCTATTTTACGTCCCACGCTCGGCAGAATCCCCGTCCAAGCTCAAGCTCCACAAAGTCTACACACAAGCCCAGAGTTTGGCCAGCAATTTTTCCAACAACCTCTACACACGTATACTTGTCCACGCGATACGTGCGGACGCGTACGTTTGCTCTTATCAACACGGGACGTGCAGGATGGATACGTGCGCGAGCGTGCATACACGCCGCAGACACGTTCACGTGCACGTGGAGGCGAGCACAAACGTATCGCGTTACGATGGAGCAACGCCCATCGGTTTCGGATAGCAGAGAAACGCACGAAATCGCCTAGCTGTATAGATAGCCGGTCGCAATACGCGAAACGTGTGTCCGCGTATGGACACGGGACGGGCTTGACATCGGCTGGGACAGCGATTGCTGCCACTTTGACGACACCACCCGGGGGTCACGTTGTCAGAGGGACACGCGAGCGGCAATCCGCGTTACATGCGTTCCCATGTAACCCGTTCGTCCTTTGAACGGTGTCCGGTTTAGAATTGCGACAAGCTTCGCGCTTTGGCTGTGGCGGGGGAAGGGGAGAGATGCGGGAATGATTTGTATCAGGTCGGTGCAAAAGTGAGTTTGCTCATTGTTAAATGACGGTGGGTAGTAGGGTGACTGTACTTTATATCACCACTGTTCCTAATGCATATCGCCACCCGCTATATCTCGCAAATTATGCTCTAAAATTTATCGGTTATGCGCTGAATTAGTCGCTACACATGTGTAAGAAGACATACTGTAATTGCAGCGTCGTGTGATTAATAATTACAGAAAGAGAAGTATTTTAGTGAAGCGTAATTGTGTAAAAATTTATTGAACTACCACAATTTTTTGTAGATAAGTCTAATAATTCCGTGAATGTAAGAATATTTACTAGAAATACCTACTTAATGATGTACTGAAGGAATGAAAGCGATTCAAATATTTTCCGTAAGGAAAATAATGTTTTTCATTTAGCAGTATGGCGATTTAACTTTTGTCTGGCGAGTAGCGCACTCAGGATTTAATTTTGGAGGAAGCCGAGTTGAAGGGATAGAAATATGTTTAAAGCAAATGCAATACGATTTATTTGAAGAATAAAATCCAGTTCTCTATTCTTTTTACAAAGTTCTTGAATCACTTCAGTCGTGGATACATTAGTCACGTATCTGATGTACTTCCTTAGAAGTTGATTAGCTCATCATAGGAATATTGAAATGAGATGCTCAGAGTTTAAATCCTGTTAGGGGGTAGTTTCCAATTTTTATGAGTCAATATATGTTTACGAATGAACGATTAATTGTGTGACCTTCTTAAATTGGCAAATTCAATTTAAAAAGAGTTTTAAAGGTACACGTGAGAGGGTAAACTGGAAACATGACTGTGAAAAGAGGAGATCGGTTGCAGAAAGCAGAACTCGTTGCTCGCACCCTTGGACGTCACGTTCGCTCGAGGATTTCCTTATTGTTTGTATAATCGATAAATCCTGCGGCTAGGGGAACGCGTACAGGATGCTTCACGATGCAAAAAGCATCGTAATCTACTGCCGTTCGTGGGCGGGGTAGGTATCGAGCAAGAAACCAGCAACGAGACACTTGGAAGACAGTAAATCTTCCTCGTACGAGCGCGACTTCCGGTTTCCCTGTCTCTCAGAAGACGTCGATTCGTGGTCCATATTAAAAACACTGTACTCGAACATTCAGACTTCTAAATATTTCTACGAATATTCCTGCGACTATTCATTTGCACTATAATTAATGCTACGTAATACATATAAACATTATCATTTATCGAACGTTTGGACATTGAGAATAAAATAAAATAAAATACATTCGGCGTAGACCAAGTCTAAATGTTACTAATTGCTTGATATTTTGAGTTGTATCGATCATAGTTAACAATAATTTATACTGAGCGGATAGTGTAAATGTTGTTAACATGATTTTTCATGGTACTAGTCACTGGAATGAATATTTCAGGGGAAATATCAATATTTGTCGAATAACTAACTGGCTTTCGCAATTGAAATTAACCATCAACCTTGCTTTGATCGCTGTCGTTGTTTCCTGAAGAGGAAACGAAGAGGCGTTGTTTCTCGACGAGACATTCAAAGTCGGGCCGTTTAGGTCCATAAGATATTAAGTCTATTCTTTGCTTTAATGGATATGATTCTACTTTCAGCGTGTGTCTCCTTTAATGAATTTGAATTTCCATCTCGAAATTTCTTTACCCCGAGACACTGGATCCAGGTTTCCTCTCAACCCCCGAAAAAAAGACCCCACGCTGTCCTCCTTCCTGCGCTTCGTTTTTAGCGAGCAGGGTCGCCGCGTGCGCCCCTTGACACCTCAGGCTTAATTAATTTCGAGGAAAGTTAAAGTCCGGCGACGTGCAGCCAGCAACGCGAGCGACTGCACTCGAGCGAGCGGTGCTGGTAACGTAATACGGAGTCAGACTACCTGACCGATCTGACGGTAAGCTCGAAAGAAAATCAAATCGGTACGCGGTGGAAGAGCATCGGCACAGCTGGAGCTCGTTTACAAACGACCGCGTCCCCTCCCCTCGAATCGATTAAAAACGAGGGATGAAAGGGATGAAAGGAAGCTTCTTCCTAATCGTTTTCTCTGTGAAACATTAAACGTCACATCGGTCACTCGATCGCATCTTCCGATGATAAATTATAAAAGTCTCAATCCTTGTCATCCAAATAACTCTTCTTTCTCCACCCACTATCTTCCGCTCAGCTATTAGTTATTTAAAATTTGCGGAAGGTTTGCAGAAAAGGGAGAAACGAGAAAGGAAGTTGATTTAAAAGGACGCAATGTTTCGCGAGCAGTTGCTTATAGGTGCAAGATTTGCCGCGCGGTTGATGCAATCGGATATAAATATTGTCCCTTTTGCAACGCAATTGGAGGAAAATATCATCCCCGTTAGTCTCGTTCGTTGAGGCGCGCTACTTTTCCACGTTATAGCGACGCGAGCAGGAAAAAGGCGGATGCGCCTGTCTAGAAAGGCGAACGGTCTCCCTCTATTGGTCCATCCGTGGTTTCCATGGACGCGAATCATCGATCTGTTCCCCGTTGACGTTTGTTTCCGGGACGGAGCATGCTCCAATGGAGCTTGGTCCCTCTCTACGTCCAGGCGTTTCAGGATTCCAGGACAGGGGACCTGCTCGAGGGTCTGACTTGGAAACTTCCTTCCTACCAATTAGTGGGCCACCTTAGAATCGCGGGAGACACGGGCGGGACAGGGATTATTCTCGAACGCGCATTAGTAGTCACGTTCCCTTCGCTTGTGTAGATTGAATTGTTTGATGAAGCAAGTACCTTTGTTCTCTGAACTTCGTAATATTAAAGGTTGGATGTATACAGAAGATACTTCACAGAATAATACTGCTTGAAGTTTTCATTTAAGGCAGGATACCACCTTTGACTGCGATTTTGGAGGCGTTTTTCATGATTTTTTTTTGCATACAAAGACTGATCAGAAACAAAATCAGTTTAATTCGTTTATTAATGTAACTTTAATCTGTAATTACATATTTTTTGAAACTGAAAAAGTAAAAAATAATCTCTTGTAGGTGGCGCCAAAATACAGATGTTTTCAAATCGGCGTGTCAGATTACTCTTATAATTATCATCGGATTGACTGGAAACTTTGCACCATTCCTCCCTGTGGCATAATCTAATGATGTACGTAGGGATTTTACGAAATATCGATTTTTAAGAAAATGGCGGTCATTTTAACAAAAAAGCGCAATTTTTTAGGGTAAAAAAGTTTATAAAATTGCGCACCAAAAAAGAAATAACAACGCTACAGCAAAAGTCCTACGTACATCATTAGATTATACCACGGGGAAGAATTGTCAAAAGTTTCAAGTGAATCCGATGAAAATTGTAAGATTAATCTAACACGCCGATGTATTATTAACATCTGTATTTTGGCGCCACCTACAAGAGACTATTTTTTACTTTTTCAGTTTCAAAAAATGTGTAATTACAGATTAAAGTTACATTAATAAATGAATTAAACCGATTTTATTTCTGCGCAGTCTATATATGCAAAAAAAATTCATGAAAAAACGCCTCCAAAATCGCAGTCAAAGGTGGTATCCTGCCTTAATCAATTTTGAGAATTTCCAAATTTAAAAATGTAATTCTTACGAAGAGGTGAAATTAACCCTCGAGGGTTCGGTTACTTTTGAAGCTTTCCAAGCGCAAAAATACTCTCACCTTTTTAGTCGGAGTTATAATTGCAGAATGGAAGAGAGGAAAGAGTAAAAGCTGTCTTCTCTTTGCGTACGCGATGAAACTGGAATCAGTTACTTTTCTGATCCAATTGAAACGCGTGTACCGTTACCCCTATGCTATTCAGTAGTCGAAGTACTTTGAGAACTGCCGAGTTCTACTCATTAAGACATTATCCCTCGCGCGTCCGGAACAACGTACCTACTCCCCGGGATATGCAATCAAGTGCACAGACGCGCACTTAAATTACTCGTAGGGAGAGGAAGAGAGAGGGTAGGTATCTGACGTGGGACGAGAACTTGGCTCGTTAACGTGCCACGAAATCACCGCGGCCAAAAGTTCCGAATCCCGCGACGCGCCGTTTTCGAATCGACTAACGAAGGATGCGCGTAACAGCTTCTATTCCCTATTTTAATTGCTCGAAAATAATATTCCACGTTACGGATAGATTTCGTGGCAGACGAATTTTATTTAACTCGAGAACCTTAATTGTTCCCAATTCCTTTCTTCTTCCTTTTAATAAATACCGGGGGATTATTTCGAGAAGAGTTGCGGTCACTTCGAAATCACAGTGGAATTTGGATCTTTCGAATTCTTTGTGTCGCTCCTTTCTTAATAAAAATTGGGGGATTATTTTGCGAAGAATTGCAGTCACTTTGAAATTGCAACTTTTGAATTCCTTTAGTTTGAATTTCTTTTAAACGGAAGTATGACGCCGTTAAGCAGACCATCGATTGCAAGCCGATATCGATTACGATTCGTTCGTGTTTCGCCGTCGTTTCGTTGCCTGCCGAAAAGTAATTCATACGCGTGCCAAAAATTCCACGTTTACGCCGTGTCGAGACAATGCGATCGACGAAGATATCTATATTGGAGCAGGTTCATTAATCCCGTTATCGTTTTTCGTAAAATGTAAAATTGTAGTTGCTCACAGAACAGCCCAGAGGATCGATTACCATAGAGACTGGAAATGAACGAAATCAGGGCGTTGACTTCTCGATCTTTGGTGCCGAGACTTAAAAAATCGTCGTTGGTACTGTGCCCTCTTTACTATCAACCTCCACCCCTGACACCAGTAACTCTATTCCATTAATCATCTCACGAAAAAGATTTAATTCAACCATTAAGGGGTTACATACACTTAGAATGATAAAAAAAACTTGATTTTTCCAGTAAAGAATTTGAAGAAGCTATAATATCAAAGGGAGGCCAATTCTAAGGCCTTGAAATCGACGATTTTCTGTAAGTTCAAAGAAAAAAATTATCTCACTTTAACCTGTAGTTTAAATTTTAAACGCTGTTTTCTCGAAACTATGTTTTTCAAATCGGTGATATTTCAGAAACTACTGAACCGATTTGAATGAAACATGACACGATTATTCCTCATATCAATATCTACTCTTTATCTTACAGACTTTTTTCTAAAAGCCACAGTTTCTTATTAATCATTAAAAAACTGATGCAATTTCTCTCAGAAATATTCTCTTCTGCTCTCCTGAAAGATATTTCATCAGTTCTCTAATAATCAACGACAAACTGTGGCTTTCAAAAAAAATTAGTGCGAGGAATAATCATTCCAAGTTTCATTCAAATCGGTTGAGTAGTTTCCGAAATATCACCGCTTTCAAAAACATAGTTTCTAGAAAACAGCGTTCAAAATTTAAATTACAGGTTAAAGTGAGATAATTTTTTAAAAAACCGTCGATTCGAGAGCCACAGAATTCTCCTTCCTTCGACTGGCAGCTTCACCGAATTCTATATATATGCATCCCTTAACTCCTCGAGGCTAAATCCTCGAAACTCGCGACTACATTATCAACTTCGCGCTCTTTCCTTCAAACCACTGATCGACTCGTTCCCTCGAAAGGCCTACAGCTCCACGCAAACGAGATCATGGGAACCGTTTCGGTCGATGTACGAGCAGTGGACAGGAGCGAAAGGCGAGCCCTGCTGGGTGGAAGTTCTCATGCCGCGAGATCGCCTAGCGAGGATCCAGAATCGAATGAATCGCGCTCCGTCGGCGAAGGAGGGCTCGAGGGTGGTGTTCGGGGTGCGTTGCAATCGTCCGCCGCCGAAGATCATTCGGGAAATGGCGGACGATTTTCGGAGGAGGACGCTGAAGCATGTCTTCAGAGGCTGAAGTACGCGCATCCGCGTAGCAAGCACGGCGCGAGCAAGAAGTCTGGCTGTCGGAAGCGCCGAGTGACGTTCGCTGTCTGAAGCCCGCGTGAAGGAAACCGGAACTAGCTGCTCGAAACACTTGGACGCGTTGAAATTACATGTTCGCGGATAATAAAACTTGTACTCGCTTTGGCGTTTAGAATTGCTTGAGAATAAAGTGAACGATACATAAGAAAGAAGCTGTGTAGACGGTGTTCATTGATCACGAAGTTATCGGGATGTCGATGTAGCTTTAGACTCTAGTCGATTGCAGCGAACGTAATCGCGAGTGTGGGTATCGAGTATAGATTGGCGGATGTTTCGGTAACCCTGGTCGTCGATCCCCTATTGTTCTTCAAGCGTTCTGACGCACGCCTTCAAAATGCCACGGAAAACTCAGGAATGACCCTGACGCGTACACATCCCGTTTGAATAGCAATTTAATCGTCAAAATTCTAAGTGACTACGTCTGCAACGCAACAGTAATTTCTACACACGCCTTGAACACGCTTCTGCAGAAATTATTACAGTGAGACGATGAACGGATTCAGGACTTTGGTTTTCCAGGATCTTCCCCATGTTTTACCCCCGAAGGGTATCCAAGTAAATGCACGATTTAATATAGAAATATGGAGATATATTTTTCGGACGCTCCATGGGCATTATTTGATATTCGATTTAAGTTTAATTTAATTAGAATGTAAATATATGAACATTTCTAGTTGTCCTCGTCCCATTTGCACACCACCTCGTCGACTCGTCGCTTCTGGAACTTCTTCGAGTTCTCCGGGAAGGAAGAGATCTGTCGCGAGTCTAGGAAATGCGCTGTGTCGAAGGACCTGGTCTCCGCTTCGTTGACCACGCACCACGAGCTGGAGGATGCGTCGAGAGGCATGTCCAGCATGCCACCGATCCCGGCGATCACTCCGATGGCGCTGGCCCCGAAGACCCACGCGTATCAGTTCGACCTGAAAGCCACCCCGATGAACTGCCCGAGGATCCAGGCTCCCTCGCAAGAGGACAACTTGATGTCCCTGCTGGATGGAAACCCGGTGCCCAGGACCCTGAAGTGGAAGCTGACGGGCTACAAGACGCTTCGGAACGAGCAGGCCGGTGACTTTGCGTTTGTACCCGGCGGGGAGACGTACGACCTCGACGTTCTCTCTCGCAACGATTGCGGTGAATCGGCGAACGCTGGCAGGCCTGCGAGGATGGACTTGAAGTCTCCAGAGCAGGAGAAAGTGAGTCCAACCTCGACAGAGATTACTAACGATTCTAACAGCGCGGACACTTCGTCCCTGACGACGAAATCGATGGAGAACAAAGCGGAGACGCAGGACGCGGCAAAGTCTCAGGCTGAGGAAGTTGGTGTCGCTGAGTCTGCGAAGGTTCAGGTGGAAACAACGAAAATCGAGAGCTCGAGTGGCTCGAAGGATCAGACTGGCGCGACCGTAGGTGAAGTAGCTGCTTCTTCAGCCCAGAAGCTGTTCACCGCGCCGGTCATGAAGAACGAGGGTGTGAAGTATTTACCGATCTCGAAACCGGAATTCGCACCGAGTCAGATGAAGTGTCAGGCTCAGCCGTCGGTGCAGTATTCCTCGCAGCCACCGAAAGGGATTTCGAAGCCTGTGCAGCCAGTGCTACACCAACGCGCGGAGAACCTGACGGGCACTGCGAAGCTGACGCCTTCCATGGAGCATCAGAGGCAGCAGCCGCCTCAGAGCTCCTCCTCTGCTTATCCGACGGAAAGTCCAGTTCCCCAGGAAGCTGCCCAAGCTGCAACTTCGGGATGGTCCCACATGGAACAAGAAATAGATGGAAGCATAGCTCGGGGTGTTATGAGCGCAGAGATGAAAGCAATGGAGCACGCAAGGGAGGAAGATGTTCAAGCTGCGCAGCTGGATAGCATCGAATTATCATCCAAAATTCCTAAGCAGGGACACGAGAATGTATTAAATAAATACGCCGCTGAAGATGCTTCTGAAGCCACGGAGAGCAAAGGACACAACGCGCAGTCATACTTTGCGCCGCGACCATGGAAGCAGTCTGACAGCGCGGCGTCCAACCAGGCCCCCCGTTTCGACAGCAAATCCACTCACGAGGCTCTGAACCAAGTCTACGAATCGTTCGGATGGAAGAGCAGAGAGCCGGCGTTGAACATCTCCAGCCCCCACGAGAAGCAGAGTACCTCGCCGTGCGCCGCGACGCAGGCTAGACTCCAGGGGAGTCCCGGAGGTGCGCCGCAGAGTCAAGAAGCTGGCGCGTTCGGTTACGACGGGTCCTCCATGTCCGGCAATTCCGGCAACGGATCGCGAAACCCACCCCCGTATCCACCGTTCCCGCCGCGACGAGCTTCCTCGAACAGCTCCTCGCCTCTGGGCAGGCTTCCGTCCGCAGGCGCCCGGAGCCTGTCGAGAGGAGCGGGTGCCCGGAGGAGCGGCGCCTCGAACATCTTCACCGCGTCGATGAATCCGTCGCCGAAGCGGTGCAACGACGGAGAAGAGGGTGCCACCGAGGGCAAGGTGATATGCACCAAGCCCAGGGAGAACAGGTCCAGGGACGGCAAGTGCCCCAGGAGGCGGTCCTGCGACCGGCAGGAGGACAATAGGAAGTGCCAGAAGGAGAGTAAATCGAAGAAGACCTGCAAGCGTTACTGCTGCCCGGCGTTACAGCAGTCGGTGGAATGCGACTACGACTTGTCCTACTGCCCCAAGGATGGCAAGAAGCCGCCGAAGAAGCCGAAGAGAGACCCGTCGTGCCTGCCGAACGAGGAAGACCCCCACTACGACGAGAAACCGTCCTCCAACAACGCGGGGGGCAGACAAATTTGCACCGATCCGTCCAGGCGGTCGAACAAATGCGAGCGAAGGCCGAGGAAGTGCGACAGGGAAAGGTATTGGGCACTTGGTTCTGGTGGGACGTAGGGTTTCGCGGAGTTTCCAGGTGATATCTAGCTTCTTCAGGGGATAGTGGAATATTTCAGCTTCAGAAAATCGATTACTTCCTTTTTTATTAATTTTGAAAGTCTTATTCTTTAAGAAAATTTTAAACAAAATGTTGGGAACGTTTCCCTGATACTTGGAAGGGGTAGGTAATCGGAGAGCCCTTGTAGAAAACAGTGTAGGTGCCAAAAATTAAATTCTATACTATAGTATTACATTAGTTTTTCTTTTAATTTTATCATTGTGTTTTTTACAAGGACTCTTCTATTACGTATGTACAAGTTTGAACGGCGCTTATGTCTATAGAATAAGGAAATCGCGTAGTTGTAAGTTGTATATATAGAACCCTTAAAGAGTCTCGAAACCTTTAGGCGGGAGCGAAGTTGCAATCAAGAACGGGATAGCTGCCGCACTAGAGAAAGGTCCTGCAAGAGGCAGGAGCGTCAGAGTTGCCCTCGGGGGGAAGAGAGCAACTCTTCTGGTCGAGAGATCTGCACTAAACCGAGGCGCAGGGAGTCTTGCAGCCGTCGAAGGAGCGAGGATCGCGACTGCGGCAATAGGTCGGCGAAATGCACCGGGAGAAGGCACTACACTCAATCGGCATACGCGGGGCGAATGGATCCGGGCAGGGACGTGAAACGTTTCTCCTCGCTGCCACTGCTCACTGTCTCCCTCGTCGGCGTTAAACTGCAGGGGAACAAGTCGGGGCAGAACCTCGCCGATCCCGGTTGCCAGGAAAGATCCTACGGCAAGCATTCGAAACCGCCATCCTGCAAGTCGCCGGCCTCCGAGAGAACTACGAACAAATGCAAGAAACCCCCCGCCAAGTGTCTGGATAGGAAAGGGAGCGCGTGCAAGAAGACCCCCGCCAAGTGTACGGATACGAAATCGTCCACGACCACGTGCAAGGAGCCGCAACCCGAGACCAAGTGCAAGCAGACCTGCGGCAAATCGAAGCCGAAGAAAGAGACCTGCGGCAAGGGCACCAGCAAGTCCGACGAGTACTGTGCCAAGAGGAAGAAGCAGCTGGGCAAAGGTGGGTGCTTCCAGATGAACTTGTATAAACAGACCTAACCCTTTTCCGTGTAAATACGAAATCGACTTTGTGGGTCGATCTGAAAGTAGGGGATGCTTGGAATAGTTTGCCAGGGCATGAAGGGAGTGTAACCCTCGCGCGGCATTAATGCCGCACCCACGAGTCCTTCGTAGTTGGCTACTTTCTCTACAGTCTTCGTAGAGCTGAGAATCTCAACCCTTAACACTTTTGATTCCCCGGTCTCAGATAAGTCGGCGGCGCAATCGGAGGAGTCCCCGGCGGACAGGGCGGCGAGGGAGAAGAAAGAGATGCTGGAGTGCAAGAAGGGCAAACCCAAGGGCAAGGACAAGAAGGGGAGGAAGACTGGTTTGGAGCGTGTCATCAGCCCTTGCAAACAGAGGCAGATGAAGAAACCGGGAACGTCTGGATGCTCGACGACCAAGTGCATCGGTGTCCCGTTCAACTGTTTGGCCAGCGCCGACTCCCTCACGTTTATGAGGCAGGAAAGCAAGCCGTTCAACGGTTTCCTAGATCGATCGTACTCCACCGTCAGATCCACTAGTTCCGGCGAGTTCGAGACGGAGGTGTTGTCCTCCGTCCAGTCGGGAAGCCTCTTGAACTTCGCTGGGGACGATATCCTCGGCACGGAGGGTGAACTACCCTTGCAGATCGCTATTGATAATCAAGAAGAAGCGGCGGAGGACAACTCCTTCAGGCAGAATTGGTTCCTTTCCTGGTTCAACGGGGCCAACCCATAAGCAACGACACAGCTGCAGCGAACTGATAACGGAGGAAGAATGGTAGAAGGTATAGTCTGCTTTAAAAAAAACATTCTAAACATCTACCATTCCACGTCCACAGCTACGCAACCAACCAAAAATTATTTGTAGTGCCCTTTGTATTTAATTCTAAACTTTATAACGCTTTTTCAAATAGTTTTACTGTTTTTTATTTCGATTTTTATAGATTTTATTTTTCTCCTTCTACCAAACTGTTGTCTTCTAATTTCATTCATGTACACCTTGGGATAAGCATTTATTACGTCGGTGCAGAAGTTCGTTTGCACTATTGAACCAAAGTTCTTACAAACAGAGTACCTAAGTTGACACGTTTCTTTAATGAAAGTATTTTTCTTGGTCATCCACGACCTTCTATCACTTTCCTAGTAAAAATAAAAATAGTAGCAGTAAAAGAATATATAAAAAACAAATTATGTTAAACGATTTTATTAAAAAAGCACTTAAAACTAAAAAATAATTCTTCTTGTGTACTGCAATTTCAATTTTGTTTTTTCAGATTAAATAAAATCGTGGAGCAGGAATCAATTTAATACAGCATCAAGCGTCGAAATGAATTTGTTGCGAGATACCCTGTTTCACGATTTTATTTAAACTGAAAAAACACCATCGAAATTTCAGTACAAGGAGTTAATTATTTTTTATAGCAAATTCGGCAGGCACGTACAAAATAACTTTGATTGGTTGTTTCTAATAGAAATGAAGAAGCTCTATAAGAATCAACCAACCCAAGTTATTTTCTGGCATCAGTGCAGTGCTTTTAGTACATTTTTAATAAAATCGTTTAACATAACAATATTGTTATATATATATTTTTATTTATTGAAAACGCTTTGCTAATATATAACGTAGCTAAGCTGATTTCAAATAGTTTTGATTTGTGGTTATATACTGATTTCATGTCGATTTTTCATAAAGAACGCGAGTGGCTGATTTCAAGTCATTCGAATTTATAGTTATCAGTTACATTTATCGATGACTGCTTAAATTTTTCACCCGCTTGGGATTAATTTTTTCTTCTAAATACTGTATTCTCATCCAACGTATACACGCCTGCAAAGTTTCAAGCCAATTGAATACTTAGAAGTTGGTTAAATTTGAGTAGCCAGATTTGAATCATACAAACAAACAAACAGAAGATCTTAGCTGCATAAAATCGTTTAAAAAGGACATTACTGCCTAACACTGAAGCAACAGAACTTCTGCACCGTCCTAATAAATTAAGTTCCCTCGTTATCATCTGTTCTCATCCTTTCCAAGAAGCAACGTCCATTCAGCGACCCCGTATCCAACAGTTTTAATCCACGCACTGTGTCCCTAAAAATCTAAGTACTCAACGGTAATATCCTTCCAACTACCCCCGCATTCCTCGCTACCATTTATACCGCTTAAGACGTCGCCTCGCGCATCATCCCCAGCAGCACAATGGTTGCCATCACCAGCGACGTGTCCCGCGGCCGCGTACAGTTTAAACAATTGCAGCGGCGAGCATCGGGGGCCAAAGTTCGCCGGTGAATCGGTACTCGCGAGCAGTTACCGGGGCGACGTGTTTGCACAATGAACAAGGGCAGGACAGAGGCGTGCATAGTGAATGGAGGGGTGGCAGGAGGTGCAATTATGGGTTATTCAGGTCTCGCCACGGGATACTCGGGGTGCAGTCACCATGGAATTTTTCGTGTACGCGCGTATATACCTGGCGCCTCTTCTCGGCCCCCTTTTCACGTGCGCGGATCGCGTACATTATAGGCACGCGGGGTTGAACGAGCCGGCAAAGGCGAGGGAAAGGGAAGATGCGAGTGTGTGGAACAGAGAGAGAGAGAGAGATATATAGGGGGGATGGGAGAGGGCAGAGCGAAGGGGAGGAAAACGCGTGGACGTCTCCGCGGGGATCCCCGTGCCTCTGCCACTTATGGGAACGTGATACGGGGAGCTTTTCGTCGGATGCTCTCTTGCGTTTTCGCATTGTTGCGCAACCACGTCGTCCTTTCGCGTCCTCTGCGTCCTCCTTTCTCTCCCCGCGGTTCTTTTTCCTGTCTCCCGTACCGCGCTGCCTCTCCCTGACAATGGAAATCGATGTCAATGGCGAGGCTTTGTGCCCGTTTCTTTGGCTTCCGACTCGTCCCGCGAGACATCGGAAATTCGTGTCTGCGACGACGCTGGAAACGAAGGGCCCCCTTCCTCCGACGGGAGTGCTGGCTCTGGGAGTCTTGGTATCGTACGTGTCGCCACGGATGCGTTGATAAATTCGAGGCTGAGGAGCGTAGGAGGCTTCTGAGATCTTGGAGACATTCGACTTGAAGCGAAGAGGGTAGATCGTGAGTTAATTAACATCCAGGTTAATTGCTCGACTAATGGTCGAGGCTCGCGAGCATTTATGTAATTCATATGATTTCGGTTGAATGGCATCTCGCACAGAGATCAGTCTTAATCAGATCGTTCAGCCTAGCGCATAAGCAAATATATTTTCGAACGAGTTGTCAGTGGCAAGATCGAACGGTTGATTTCACGTTTGCTCAAAGGGGGTCCAGGAGGGTCGTGATCATCTCTGGACGTCATATTACGATGTCAACGACTTCTTCCTGGACCACAAACCGCCTCGACCCTGTGCACGGGATGAATGGTGACGCCACGGGTGGCACCCTGCCGTAGGAAGCCGCAAATACGACTGCTGGAAATGTGTCAATTTCGTTGGAACGATTCGAGGACGCGTGAAAATTCTATTGTTCAAGTCAACTCTGGCTTGCTTGGAAATTCACCTTCCTGAAAATCGTTCAAAGCTTCACAGTTCTACGGTAGAAATTTCAGGGTGGTGAACTATCAATTGAATCATAATTACTGTAATTGAGAGACACGATATCACTTACGATTATACAACGCGATTCAATCACGATTGCCAATGACTTTCGAACGGCGGAAGGACTTAAAAGCAGCGACATCTCCAATATGGGACGCGTCAAGGAAGTCACTTGACGGTTGTGAATTCTTGTTCTAGGAACATCGGACGGATCCTACGTCGACGTGATGGACAGTTATTATTTTTGTTTTCGAAAGCGTGGAAAGTGCCCTTGAATCGCGGAAGCGGCTCGGAACGAGGAGCAGAATGGTTTTCCACGAGCACACGTGCGACGCCCGA
This sequence comes from Andrena flavipes, assembly GCA_963971345.1. NCBI lineage: Eukaryota > Metazoa > Arthropoda > Insecta > Hymenoptera > Andrenidae > Andrena > Andrena flavipes. The sequence continues at coordinate 9,025,314 of OZ020481.1, forward strand.
TGAAACGTCCCATGTCAATCAAGAGGAACAGAAGGAGGCCGCTTCGTACCAAACAAACCACGTCCTCGCCAAGGACGGCCTGAAAATCTGGCGGACACTCTCGCCTTATTTCAGAGCGCGGCGCCTTGTTTTTCCAAAAGTCCTCGCCGGTCTGTAAAAACAAGGTGCTCTTTGTCCTCTCGCGGCATACGATTTCCGTCGAAAGCTAAGTACTGAAAAAATACAACGTCGAGAAGCTGCACGGTGTATCGCAGAACAAATGAGCCCTGTGAAATATTTTGTACCGCTCGATTGGTCCACTTATGCCTCGTCAATATTTAACATGTTTTCCTTTTACACACTATATTATGTACGGAACTCGTATTATATTGTTTGGTGACTGGGAACCACGGCATTACTTTATTATACTCGTTACAGGGAAAATTATGGGTATTCTTACCTTTTTTTGTCGTCTTATTGCCTATATTTGTTGGGCAGAAGTTTCTGACAAACTTCCCACATCTGGCAATTGACGATTCATTGCGATACAAGATCACTGACAAATAGGGTATCAGACGAAACATTTATTTAGGTTCTAAAGATTTAATCCCGAAGGAAAAGCTGCATTCTAATTACTCGATCGCGATACGACCGTTTAACACGCAGATAATCAGAGATCCCTAGAAAGTATGATTGCAAGAAAAACCCTACATTTTTTATTAGTAACGCTTTTGAGGTTACACAATGCGGTCCGTCGAATCAGTTGCTCGCCCTGTTTCTAACCTTCCATAACCCTCGTCGCACGATGTGCTGTCACCTCGTATAAATCTCGAGTTTTAATTAACAATAAAACACACTACAGTGTTCAACAGAGCAGATTCCCAAAGTTATACAATCGACATGATCCGATTCTATCCAAAACCGTTTAACCACGTGCAACGTATTAGTTCCGTGTCGACGTATATCTCACGAGCTGCAGTCGGTAATAACGTCGTATTTCAATTAGCGTGTTACGTAAATGGAAAACGCTGATTAACTGTCGACTTCTTCCCTACGAGCAAGCTCGACTCGGACGTAAGTAAAAAATCTATTTAATACCACTCGCATGTTTATGAACATCTCCTAAGAAGAAATATAGATGATACTTAATGACAGAAGTCGGATAGAGTTTCACGAGCAATACATCTCTGGTACGTTTAAATTTTCCAGGCTGCGCCCATAGTAGCTTTATTCGAGAACGAAAAGTCCATGGGAATAAACAGAAAACGTAAAGGAAAGACGAGAGCGAAGGCATGGAATAGATCGAGTCAGTTCGAGCGCGGATACCATCGATAATATTTAACGACGCCCGGTCGATACTGCACCTCTGATAATCTCGTTGCGAGTCGATCTCTTCGAGATGAGTCATCGCAGAGGCGGAACTACGCATTCGACACTCGGCGGATGCCGAAACTAAAAACACGCGTGGATCTAGCGTTTGCTAGGTTATGAAATATTTCCGCGAGCTTCGCGGTTCACGGTCACGAGTCGAAGGGCTCGTCACTTGCGGAATAGGCGCGCGGTGCGAAAATATACGCGAGCACTTCGGCGAAGCAGTGCGTCGAACGCCGAGTGTTCTGTTCGGCCTTAACGGACAGGCTCCCGTTCGATCGATCCCGGAATCGCCGGTAACGTATCGACGTCTCGTCGCGCGAAGTTGTCCGAACGAGGCGACACGATGCGCCGACCGTTTCCGCGCCCGTGCACTCGAGGTTACTCATACGTAGAGGGGCAATTAAACAGCGATCCCGGGATTTAACGAGCAACAGGGAAAGACGGGAAGAAGAGCGTCGGTACGGAATCCGTCTCGGGATGGATTTGTCGGATTCAGTTGCGCATCTTTTCAGCTACATTCGCGATATACAGAGAAAGAAGCGGGGTATACAAGTCGGGGGTGTAATGAGGCTTATTTATCGCGTCGCGAGCGTGGGCCAATGGTGAGGCGGGATGGTGGTCGCGGGCATGCCCAGCAGCCAATGGGTGCGCGCGCCGAGTAGCTGTCAGCTGGGACACGCCCCGGCCAATCGGCGCTCAGCTGCGCATGACAGAGTGGCTCGGTCTCGGTGCACGCCGGAGCGGCAGTCCCTTCTGGTGCGTGCGTAGGAGAACGTCTCTCTTTCGCCCCGGTCACGAGAGAGAGAGATAGTGTGAGAGAGAGATAGGGAGCGGAGATCTGACGTTTCCTTATCACTCTTCGAGCTGTCCTCGACGGCCACAAGCCGATAGTCGCGCGTCGACGTGACCGTGCCCGCGTGTGGCTTTTTAAAGTACTGCGGGCTCCGGCGCGCTGCCTTTCCACCGGTAGTGCTCGAACAGTGCCAGATAAAGAGTGCTCGCGGAGGCGTTCTCGCAAGTGCATCGTGTGTTCGTCGCGCGTGCCATCGAGGGTCTTGCAGAGTCGACGACACTTGGTGAGTGTCCTGCCCGCCCTCCCCTCTTTCAAAGCTCGATAGAAACAACAGGCAACGAGGAGAAAGATAAAGAGGGACGGAGAAAACGGACTATTTAACGCGCACCTAATAATAGCCGGTGCGCGTTCGAACGCGAGTATACTAAGCGCCTATAAATACACACCTACCACGGGCCGCGGAAACACGAGCCCGTGGATTTCACGGTGCAACCTGCCACGAGGAGATAGAAAAGACGCGAGCCCGAAGAGAAAAGAGGGAGGAATAATCTTTGAAGGAGGGCGCACCTGGCGCTCTAAGAGAAACTTGCCATAATCGGATCTAGTCGGAGGCAGTAACGCAAGATAATCGGCGCGGCGGCACGCGGGGCGAGAGGGATAGAGACAGGGGAAGATAGAGAGAGAGAGTGAGATAGAGTGAGAAAGCTTGAGAGAGAGAGAGAGGGAGGGGAATATAGTGTGGAGCAATCGGTCCACACCGGGCCGCGCTGGTGGTACCAGTCTGAAAGCAGATTAGAGAATAACCGCACCCGGAGTGAGATTTTATTATTCCACGGGAGTATACCATTTCTTTCCATTCTCGTAACACGAGAAACGTCCCCGCTGTGTGGAGTTCGTCGGGCAGCCGAGCTTGCAGCAACTCTCTACCAGCGCCGGCCTAAAAATACCTCCTTCCTGCATATTCTGACGCGTTTACCACCGTCACGAAATCTCGCTCGTTGTTGCTCTCCGTCGTTCGGCGTGCACTTTTTTTTCCCCCCTTCGCTTCACCTTCCTCCCTTCGAGAGCGCGCGACCACTTATCCGACACTCGGCTCTGTCCACGATCGAAGCACCAAGAGCTATCCGGATAATAAGGATCCGAAGCAACGTCTCCACGGTTAGCGATTCACCATATCGGGATTTTCGCTGGGACCGACCGTAGTGTGAACCGTCGAAGATGCCTCGCAGAAAGCCGTGCGCGGAACAGTACCGTGGATGACCGACAGAGGTATGAGGATCATCGTGGCCGAGTCAGGGTGTCCCAGTAGCGGCTCGCGCGCACGTAGATATTCGCCGTCGGAACGATTCACGAGAGGACCCAGGTCCCGTCGGTGCGCGGATCCCTCGCGAGGGGTCCATAGAGGTGAGGGCTCGATCGCGCCGCGGGGAAGCGGAACAGTGAGTGAAACCGCGCAGTGCTAAAGAAGAGACGAAGTGGTTCACGGTGGAGGGTGGAGGGAACGGTGTGCAGGGGGTCGCCACCGTGGACCCCGGAGATGACGCGATGATGGCCTACGGAGGAACCACCGCCGGGAACGGTGGCGCGATGGGACCTTCTTCTGGTGGCGCGGACGTATTGGGATCGGCCGGCGACTACAGCCCGCAGGGGACGCCGACGTCTCTCGCGGGCCACTCGGCAGGACCCGTCGAGGCGAGCACTTATGGTCCTGGCACAGGACCAGCCAGTTACAGCCCCCAGGATAGCCCCGCGAGCTCAGCCGGCGGCGGCGGCAGCGGCAGCAACGGACAATTGCCGAGCTTCGGCTTCACCCAGGAACAGGTCGCCTGCGTTTGCGAGGTAAGTCTTTCCCCTATACGGTGATGGCTTGGTTGAAGAGTGTTTTTCTTTTTCTGTGCTTTTACTTCACGCTGACAGCTTGCGAGTACCCGAAATTCCAATAGAATCTTCTAATGTCTACTTCCAATCATGCCCCTCGACTGTCTGGAAATGGCGTATTCAAATTCCCCGCGTAATCTTATATGGCGAGAAACTTTCCAACAACCCGAAACTATCCTATATCGCCCGAAGTGAAATTTTCGGTTGCTCGTAGAGGTCCGTTTGCAATAACCAATTAGTGTATGTCGATTTCTCGCGCGCGGTGCTGGCTGGTGCGATCCGACGGAAGGGTACCTACGCGGTAAATTTTACTTAGTACTCGATTCAGGTAGTGCCGCGCGACACAGTTTGGAAATTTATATCGTTCTCTTGTGATCATTGTGGACGGGGGAGTGATGTTTGTGGCATTGGTAAAATTACGCGCGAAGCACCACTTAACCTCTCAGCCGCCGCGGACGACCGTCGGCGAGACACTTAGCGGTATCCTTAAGTTTAATTTATGCACCTTGCAACGGTATGACGAAATTGGCCCTGAAATTTTCTGCACGCCCCCGCGGGCATGCATCGTGCTCAACATTGTACAGCACCGCGAGCCAAGATTCACTTGCGTGTGTCACGCGGCTAATGGAGTTGATGCGTTTTTACTGCGTCCATAAATTGTTTTGTGCCGTGACGTTTACGCTCCCCGCGTCGAACTTGTCTGCGACGCGTGTGCCGGAATATGCTTTCTTGCGCCCAAAGGACAATATTCCGGTTGCCGTCTCGGGGCCCCATCTCCGGGCCCGGGGGAATTAAAATTCCGTTAGCTTCTCGCAAGAACGGCGAGAAGAACAGTAAAAATAGCAGAATGTTCAGCGCCTCCGAAGGAACCTGATGGTATTTTGAAGATGCAACTCGCTACAGGGAAGTAGATGTACTCGCGGGGACCGTTTACATTTGCACACGCTTCCCATATACACGCTACGCATTCGCATACGGCTAGACGTTTTAACTCCTTGCCCACGTCACATGGATATCCACCGTAATTTACGGCAGCGTTTCGCGTTTTCGATGAACTGCCGCGCGCCGTCGGAATGGAATCGTTTAACGGGTAATTACGCCCCGGTCATAATAAGGAGGCTCGGAACAGAGGGAGAGAAAGAGAGAAAGAGAAAAAGAGAGTGGCTCTGAAGCGTTTACGACCGCGTCTCCCAATAATTCAAGCTATCGTTTAAAAGCTCACCGCGCGCCTGACATTTACAGTCATTAGACAATCAGGCTTATCAAGTGGCACGTTGCGTCTCCCCGAATCTAAAAAATCCTCCCGGCAGGCTCCGCTGGGTGTCGCTTTAACAAACACCCGTGGCGCGCGTGCAGCGTTTAACTCGCGATTATCCCGTGCGACGTGGGCGCTAGTTGTCTTGTATCATAATGTATGCATCGAAATGACCGTCGACTAGACACGCTCGTGAAAGAAATCGCGTTTATCTGTGCTCTTTTTGCGCTCGCCGGGTGCCAGAGCGTCAGCTCCCCCCCTGCTACCTGTCTTCGGCACCGTCGATGACGAATCCGAAACCATTGGAACGAACGATCCTCCCGTAGTCGTGCGCACGATGGGACGGGACGAACGGTTTTCGGTTCGCTCGTCGCGCGTCCGCTTGATTTGTCGTCTCGGGCCATCGAAAGGCTCTTCTCGCGCGTGCACCCGTCGCCAAGGACCCCCGTGATCGCGATCTGTCGTCGATTTCTCCTCGGTGCTTCGAACGCGCGGCTCGTTTCTCATTATGCCCGACGATTTCTCGCTGGTCGTGATTAATCGCTCGTCAGCGGGGACAGCGGAGCGCGCGAGAACTAGACGGCAGCCGGCGACGCGAATGAAGAAGCAATCGTGGCAGGTGCGCGATACTTGTACCGCCTAATGGCGGCTCGTCATCGGTAATTTCGGCGTAATGATGGATCGGGGGGTCGATCGTTTCGTCGCGCCTTCGATCGAGCCCTGTCTCGCGCCTTAATAGGAATTTATCGTTACTTTTTCTTTCCTGTATTTTTTTTTCTCTCTCCTTTAACTCGATCGCGTTACAAGCCTTGCCGTCGATGGTACACGCATCGTGGCTCGTAGAAGGAGTACAGTTTCTTTTCCGTTAGAGTGCGCCATCCGCGCGCGACGGTTAGGGTAACGAGACAATTAGTCCGGGTATCGAAAGATTAGAAGAACGATATACAAGATACACTAGAATAAGAGGAGACCGGGATGAGTTCTGCCGACTAACAGTGTGCCCCCCCTGTCTATCGTCTTCAAGGCGATGGTGTCGTCTGTCCAGGTTCTCCAGCAGGCAGGCTCCGTGGAGAGGCTCGGCAGGTTCCTGTGGTCCCTGCCAGCTTGCACCAGGCTGCACCGGCACGAGAGCGTGCTGAAAGCGAAGGCGATCGTCGCCTTCCATCGGGGCCACTTCAAGGAACTGTACAGGATCCTCGAGAGCCACACGTTCGGCCCGCACAATCACCAGAAACTCCAGGCCCTCTGGCTCAAGGCCCATTATATCGAGTCCGAGAGACTGAGGGGAAGGCCCCTTGGTGCAGTCGGTTAGTATCATACATTTTGGATATCCCGTTTAATCGAGGAAAACCGGCGGACCTCCTTCGTTCTCTACCGCGATATAAATTCAAACTTGTGTTATTATACAGGGTGAAACGTAATTCAAACTTGACAAGCTACCTGAACCACCCTGTGTAATAAAGCATAGGTAAAAGTGATCTTTCGTCGTAAATTTAACTTTCGGCAACGTATTCGCGTCAGTGAGTGTTGCTTCGGACTTCAAGCGTCGCGTCGCTAACGCAGGATCTTTTGAATTTCCGCTGGTACAGTTATGATTGCTAGTGGAAGCAGGTGTGTACAGTAAGAGCGATTAATTAGCAGTGGTAAAACAGAGTTGCCTTTGATTTAGTGGTATAACAGTCGAATAGTCTATTTGTGTGCCGTGTAACTGGAGTAACAGGCGTTGGCGGCGAAATGATATACAGACGGCGAAGAATATTTCTAGGTTAAGTACGTAGCTACCATCCCCATGTACATATATGTAGTATTTGCTTGATCCTTCAGCAGTTGCGTTTAAAATACCACTATTTTATCTTCCAATTGTTTTAACCATCGTACAATTTGCGTAATAGATTCATCGTTCAGTGGATACAAAACGATAATCGATTTTAAATTCATTCGCCACTTAACTAGCTTCCCTTAACGTACCTACGTCGAGCATTTAACTGTTCCACTCGTTCCTTTCTCGAGTATCATCGTAGATTCCATTTTTAGACGCATCGTGTCTCGTTGCTTTCCTTTCGTAGACTCCGCACTATCCATCGCGACGATTGGTAATAGGAAAATCAAGAATACAGTCGCGGACTCGCGTGACGCGGCATCCCTGGGCCTATCCGAGCCATCAGCGATAGTAACGGCGGGCTTCGCGAAGGAATAATCGCCGCGGTGCCGTAATTTCGCGCGTAGCCTGCCAGTTTTATTTCTGTCGCGTGTTGTAAACAGGAGGACGGCGAGTTTAACGAGCTGACATTCTAATTAGATCTTTCCATTTACTTTTGCGAACCAATTCCTGTCATCCGATCTCTCGCGCGCTCTAAAACCAGACAGCGAGAAGAGAGGCCGTCGCTTGACGAGCCTCGGAAGATTTCCTGTCGCTTTTCAAGCGAGGCCCGCGCAGTTCTCGGGAACCGTACTACGCGACAGCTCTCTGTCCCTCTCGCGCGTCCTTTAGAAGCTGTGCTTACCGAAAACATTTTATGCCGGTCAGCAGCGGCGTAGATCCACTTCCCCGCGATTTCCATTTATCGCTCCCTACTTCGATACACCTCCGTTCCGTCTGGATCCGTATTTATACGGGATCGATACTTAGCTGGTTCGCCGGAGGGCAACGGTGAAACAATGCACGCGTGTCTGCGGCGCGATCGAACGACAGAAATAAAATCGTGTCTGTTCCCGTGCAGCGTGTTGCGCCGGTTTCAAAAATACCGCGCCGTAATTTAGAAGCTCAGTGTCTTTAACGCGACCAGCAAGCCCACCCTTGACGCGTTTGTTTGTAATTAATGATAGCGAGAGTTTCCTTGCCAAGCAACAACGGTTTGTTAAATGAATGGCGGGTGGTATTTGCGGATAGCGTTGAGAGTAGATGTATCAGGCTTTTGCTCGGCGAAATTAAAGATCTCATTCGAGCTTACGCGTGTTTTTTTTTAACGACGACGTACCGGCGGCATATTTTCCCAGCTAACAAAGGGTCCTCGATTTGCAGGGAAGTACCGCGTGCGGCGCAAGTTCCCGCTGCCCAGAACGATCTGGGACGGCGAGGAGACGTCGTACTGCTTCAAGGAGAAATCCAGGAGCGTTTTAAGGGATTGGTACGCTACCAACCCTTACCCCTCGCCCCGAGAAAAGAAGGAACTGGCGGAAAGCACCGGCCTCACCACCACGCAAGTCAGCAATTGGTTCAAGAACAGGAGGCAGAGGGATCGAGCAGCTGAGCATAGGTATGTGCTACAGTTCCTCTTAAAATTAATAGCCACGCGTAGCTCTTTCAGGCTGAGCTACAATTTTATGCGACACATATTATGCGTGCGAGGAAGGACGACAGTAGTAACGAAGTATCTATGGATTAGAAGTTATCTCTCTAACATTCTATCTTATTCTTCAAAGATTTACTGTTCTTATTCGTGAGCCAGATGATTTCAAAGTGCAGCGTATTACCGTAAATTTTAAAACTAAACTAACTATAATTTTTATCTAGAAATATTTCATTGAGATATATTATTACGCACTGATTCTCCAGAACAACGATAACTTTAGTTAGAGACAGTGGAATTCTGTTGGGGGAGCTGCGAAACGAAGGCAAGACTATGGGAGCTGTTACATAAGCATTTGCAATAACCGAATATAGCAGCAGACGCGTCTGCTTGTTTTGAAGCACGCAGGCCCTGAGAAACGCGGATGGTGATATAATAAGCATCGTTACAATAATATCCCCTCGGTGTTTCGTCATAGGATCGAGGGGGTGTTCGCGCATAGGTGTGTACATGTGTTTTTTTTCGCGGGTGGCCTTGTTGGAAGTTAATCGACGGTAGACGAGCCGATACCCGTGGAATTCGCGGAGGGCGCAGGCGTAGGAGTTTCGTGTTGTTTGGAAGGTCGTTGCTCTATATCCGATTTTAGAAACGACCGAGCAAACTCGAAGACGGCCTCATAACTGCCTCGTAACGTAGCGCTGCGTGTCCCTCGCCTCACGTGATCCGCCTTTCCTCTTAGCAAGCTCCTACCATCCACGAAAGCCATAGCAAGGAAGCAACATCCTTCTATCCGCGATCTTGGGTAATCCCTACAAACTCGATTCTCCTACGATCGATCTTCCACCTGTTACAGAAGCTCTCCTTAATTTTGTATAGCGACGAAGTCGAATTGAACAGGATTTCTTTTCTTCCCCGTCCTTCTTGACCACACCTAAGCGAACCTCGACTCGCTTCCTATATTCATAATTCTTAGCTTAGATTAATTCACCAAAAATACTTCTCAGTCACCTTAGGGTTGGACAAATAACTGGTTTCTTCTTCCTTTTCGCCTTCACTTACTCAATTTCGAATCAAGAGAAACTAGAAGTCATTTACTTCTATAACGATACTAAAAGAAGTATTCTCATTGCACTTCCTATCTGTCAGTCCCTGTTTCAACGACACGCTATAGAGGCGAGCGATTCGGCGATGACGGTGATCCCCGAATCGTCCGGGATACCATAAATATACGAAGGAGGAGAGAGAGGAAAAAAGAAGTCAGCGCGGTCCCCCCGATTTGGGAGAATCCATCGATGCGAATCGGTGGCCAGGATAGACGGGCGCTTCGCGTCGACGAGAATTTCGCGAGGGAGGAAGTGGGAAGCACCACCGTGGCGAGGCCCAGTCCGGTACACAGCCGTGTCACGCCACGGGGAACGTATCGAATTTCTTATGGCTTCTGTGTATTCCCATGAACGGAGACAGAAGGTCAGAGGAGAGGAACAGAACGAGAGAGGGCGAGGGCGGGAGGGTGGCCGCGGTGGTGGCTCCTATAGTCCTATCCGATGGCTTTGGGGGTATCGTGGATACGCATGGCATCATTCGCGGCATATTAATTACAGGAAATCCCACAAAGCATTCATACCACCCTCCCTCCGCGCAATTCGTTGTTCACCTACCCCCTCCGTTACTGAAACATTGAACGGTGTCCGATCGTGCGGCACTCCTGTTGCCTCGATCGCAACGCACAGACTCGATTCCTCTCGCGAGCAGCGCGAGCAATTAGATTTTATAACGCCGTCGGTGGTTGGTGGACGGCGAAGATTTAAGCCGCGCTTCCTAGTAGCTCAGCTCCGCGCAAGCTGTTGTAAATTAAAGCTGGATCACGCGTGCAGGGGCGGAAACGTCGGTGGTATCCGGCCCCAGGGGACTGGGGCGTCTCGTGGGCGTCCAAGTCCCCGGCAAAAAAACACTCGGAACTCTGGGATGCAACGTGTGTATTCTCCCCCGGGAGCCCTTATCGAACGATTAAACGGCCCCCGATTAGGCGCGATACGCGTAACGCACAGACGCAGAACAGACGATTTATTCAAGGGTTCGCGTGACTGCCGAGCTTCTGCTTCGGAAGGCAATAACCTTCGACCAGTTCGGCTATCTGGGCTTCGCGAAAACTGATCTTCTATCGCTCTCAAAGTTCGACGACCTTGGGCGTTTGGCAGACTTCGGTGAGCATCGTTGGGGGTAATTAACGGGGAACTCAGTGGGACAGGGGAATATTGCCACTTATCTGTGGATTAAGAAGTGATACCATTAGCTAAACATCTGGAGATACTTGTATCTTATGTAACACCCCTCGCAACACCCCTTTTCTAACAAGTGGCTTCGACTTTGTGGAATAGTTAATATACCTAAATTGGATATACTGTCTGTTGCAATATTGCTTAGCGTAACGAGAAACAACTGTGCCACCATTTTCTCGCCTTCTAGCTGCGACCTCGCCATCTCCAGACACCCGAGCACGCTTGGAATTGCGTAGAACAAAAGAGGTGTTGCAGATAACGTGTAGACGGCGCCGTCCCGAAATCTCGCAATCAGCATCTTCCCGCGTTATCATCCGTTCGCGCGTTCCTCCAGTTCGCGCGCACGTTCGGTCACCGGACACCGTTTCGCCCCTCGACGGCCGAGCCAACGAATTTCTGCCATCGACAGCACCGTCGAGAAAGCGATGACGACTCGAGGGGGGGCAACGATAGCTTTCTGTTCCGAGGTAGACTCCCTCGGAACACTCGTTTCTTCTTCGCTCTCCTCACAATTTCTTGTCTCGTCGAAGCTTTCTCCGGGGTTCTTGTTTCTTGGGTTAATGGGAGGTGTAGGGACAACTCGCGTGAGATGTGATACGTCCTTTTGTATCTCATCACCTGGCAATGAATACATAGGTATATCTAGGGTCTGTATAAAAATAAAATCACGATTGGTGGAAAGTGGAGGTTTATTTTCAAAGTTCATCTTGATGCGGCGGGAGTTTCATCGTTGGAATTGTAAGGAATTTCTGTTTTAGTTTTGTGGCGTAAAATTTATTGGAAGTTGTAGGAACAATTTTCGTTTAGCTGTGTAATAATTGTATTGTCGCCGTCGATGGTGAAGAGAAGCGGCGAGCGGTTCTCGCCCAGGGCAGCAACTTTATCTGATAAAGACTACATAGAAGGCACCGCGAAACATAAACACGCAGCGCGGATCGCGCTGCTTAGACACGACGGTAAGCAATTCTTATCGCCACGCACCGCTGCGAGCTTTGGTCCCTTCTTCTTTTCTTACCCCGCTTCGCCCGTACTTTCGGTGAGCGCACGTGTGACTCATTAATTCCGCGAAATGTCTACCTCCGCGCTCTGTATTTTCATTCCGGCGAATTTATCGCCGTGCCGCGATCAAGGTTACATTCCGAGGGCCTTGTCCCGCGATTTCCAAAGAGTGTGGTAAGTACCTACTCATTCGAACTGAGGAATTGGAGGGAAATTTGAAAGTGTAATGCAGTTTTCCACTTACACTGAAATTGTAAAAAGGAATGGGCAGCAAGGGAGCTCCTCAGCTCTAATTCTGGGGGGATAGCGGGGGTTAGATTAAATTCGAAAGCTCGAAATCTTAGCGTTCTCTATTTCTAGGTATCTGAAAATTTCAAATTCAAGTATTTCCAAGATCTCAAATTCTAATACTCTCAATATCATAAAGATCGAAATTCCAGTACTCCCAATATCCCAAAATCCCAAGTTCGAATACTCCCAAAGTTCGAATATTCTCGATATCCCAATATCCCAAAGTCCCGATATTCCAATGTCTCAATATGGTAATTATGGGAGAGATGCCGCACTGGGAGAGACATCACACTTTCGGTATTTCAAGGTTATCGATAATAAAATACAACATTGTCGATTTTATTTGCTTTAAGCTGTTAGTTTAGGTTAGATTAATAACCGAGAACGTGTTTCCCTTGTTAGTACTTTTAAAGATTTTACTATTTTTCGAGGGAAGCCTATCGCACTTTGCCTCAATATACGTCGAGTTTATTTCTGCTATCGTAGGTTACAAATTCATAGTCATAAAGTACCGGGTAGCATACAGTACCGGCCAAAGCTAGATCTCGTTTTTAATGTTGGTTAACTGTACTATCGATGGAGAAATAAATAAATAATAGAGTCCGTAGCAAAATATTCTGGGCGACGTCCTTTAAAATTAAAATTATTATAAAATATTGAATTAAATTAGCGTTAAAATTAACAAATTTAAATGGAAAATTAAACGTTTTTCGAAATGCACCACAACTCCCGCATCTGCGGCATCTCTCCTAGAAAGAATGTTTATAGTTTCACTTTTCTAAGCATTACAAATATTAAAATTTTGATTATCTTTATAGTAGTATCAAGATGTTCAACTAATAATATGTAGATATTCTTGTAAGAAATTTTCATTGCCAAATTTAGACACTGTGACAATTTTGCGTACGGTGCGGCTACTCTCCCATAATTACCCTATCCCAAAGTCCCAATATCCCTCCCCCTCCCCCTAAAATCCAGTACCCGCAATACCCCAGCCCCCGAAATCACACCAAACCACCTTCAACAACCCAACACCGGAAAGTTCGAATATTCGACAACCGTCGGCATCGCCATCCACCTCCTTTCCCTCTAAATATAGTTCTTTATAGCCCTCGTTATACGTCAGAAACGAAACTGTCGAATCTCGCGGCGCGGTCTGGCGTTTTCGTCACGAAGTAGCGTGATATATCGCGGCCCTCGAAAGATATACGCACCCATTTTCCAAAGCGGTAAAGCGTCGGGAAGGGAGTCGTTGTGCCTGTTTCCTCGATGCATTGTGGCTTCTTAGCTGCACGCTAGACGAAAATAAACGTCTCTTCTCTCTGCACGTGCTCACGGCGACAAATGCTTTTCTTTTTTTTCCTCCCGTTGCAAAGGCGCTCTTGTTATAAACGCCGGTTAAAGCGGTCTTTATTACTAGGCCACGGCTCTAATATCATCATCGTCAGCTCGTTGGAAGAAAAGTGCCAGCTTCTCGCTCGCGCTCCTAATCTCCGAAAACCCGAGCACCCGTGACCCGTTCTACTGCCGGTCGAAGGGTTAAGAGCAACACTGGCCCGCCGAAAATAAATAAAGCCGGAAGAGGCTCGCTCTTCGGCCTACGTGTCGCCCAGACGCCTTCATTCATTGGCCTCTTCCGCTTCGTTTCTGGCTCGTCCTCATTAAAGTAGAAAAATAATCAATGAACGAATAGATATACAAATACACGCACACACAAATTATGAAAAGCTTGAGATAGGTACCCACAGCAATGGGAGCAGTCATAGATTGTAGATTTATAATTGCATTCTATTGTAGTATAATTCTTCCATATTCGCAGCGTTTCACTTGCGGTACTAAGCAATTAGAAGCCTACATTTATAGCCTCTCTCTATACGTATGCGTCGCATGTATGTATGTGTACACATCCACACCCATCAGAAGAGTACCTAGGTACGTACAATTCTTCTCTCACATCGTCAGAGGATTTTACACATAATGCAACTTCCACTAATCATGGGTATTACGACAGAGAAACAGGAAACAGAAATGCAGGGCTATCTGTACATAGGTACATGTAATACATAATATACTTGGCTCAACCGTGTGCCATGGGTTCTTCCTTCCTCCGCTCGATGGATCGAAGAGGAGCCGCGGCTGCACCGGGGTCGGAGCCCCAGTAATGGCTCTGTCGTTGTTCTCCAGTGTCAACAAAACATTGCTAATGTACCCACTCCAGCACACAAACTCACCCCTGCCTCACCCTCGTTGCGCCACTGTCAGCGCACCCTTCGTCTCCGACGATAAATCGAGGGCTGGCGGCGGACTAGCCGATGAAAATGGAGGACGCGTTACTCGCAACTCTTCTTTCCATCGATTCCCGCAAAATTACGGACCCTTCGTGAAAATTTCACGCCGCCACGGCGTCGATTCTCGCGATCGCGACGATATCGGAAATTTCTTTCGATCGTTCCAAACGTTCAATGCTCGATTATTCCATTATCGGTTCGTTAACGCTCGTTTCTTGCTCAGATTCTATAAGGTGGCTGATTCACCGGTGTACATTATTAATCAGCCTCATTTTAATTGAATTAATTGATCGCCTTCCTTGGTCGATTGCATCGTTTGAAAGCACTCCGACAGGCATTCTTATAGGAATATTGAAGGTAAAAGTACCAATAACTGGACACTTAAGCATATCAAAGTTGTATATCTTATAAATGGACTGAAAATAAATGTCCTTTTTAACGAAAGTGTCAATATTTAGATAAATGTTACTTCTTTCTATTAAATGAGTTTCTAAAAACTTGTTTTCAGTGCGTTATTTTAATTAAATTGAGTAAAAACACAAGTAGTTATGTGTACCGGAAATGGACAGTAGAATTCTGATTTGTCCCAGCATCTCATTTTTGATGTCCCAATACCTGGACAATGGGGAAGTTTTGTATGAATGGTTTGCACGTGAATTTTTCATTTTTCAATTTTAGATTATTTTAAAAATGAAGCATGCAATTGACTAAAAATATGACTTGAAAATAAAAAACTGTTAATTCATGTACAGTATACTTGTACTTACACTTTTGATATACAAAAATTTGAGAAAACACAAACACTTTACTGGTTTGACAATGCGGTCAGGTATTGGGACTTCACCTAAGCGTTCAAAATGCTGAAGGCCGACTAACTGGACGGCTGGTCAGTTATTGAGGCAGCATACATGAACACGTATATTTTTAATTAAAATCAACATTAACCGACCAATGTTTTTTTGTGTGTAACAAGAAATTTCTTAAGATTTTGTACATACGTTTTTTTTCTCAGAAAAACGTTAGGTATATAACGATTATTATCACCTTAACAACTAACTGTATTTTTCTTAAGAATTACTTAAAAAATCTACGCAGAATGCAAAGTGCACGCACCTCCGATATTTAAAGACTGTTTTATATATTAAACTTTACATCCAGGGCTTTCCTAATTTTTTATATAAGATATCAACTTGCGAAATAACATATATTCCCAACAATATTATTCTAAACTTTCCATGAAGCTTACTAAAAATATAAATTTCATTGGTGTCCAGGTATCGGGACGTGTCCAGTTATCAGTACTTTTACCTTACTCAGAATTTATTAAATTTTCCTGTACTCTTAACAGATTCTTGTTTCCTCCACCCACGCTCTCTCATTCTCCCTTGCATGTCCCCCCGAGTTTCTCTGGTCTTCCCATTCGAATACCAGCACCATCATCATTATCATTCCAAAGGGACAGAGTTATCAATCCACAGAACCTCGTCCCTTTGAGCAAGAGAGCTCAGCCACTTGCTGCCTCTGAAATCTGAACTAAACGAAACTTCCAAAGAACCACCAAGAACATCTCAGAAAATTAGCCAGGAGGTCGTGATCGTTACCCTTTGGCACCCGTTCGGGTGGGCGTCGCGGTTAAACGGGTTCATACATCAAGAGGGAGGCATCCACGGAATGTCCTCAAAGGTTCCCCCGTTCGAAATAACTCCCGGGATCGTTTCCACCGTGCGCGGTTTCCTCGCTCGGCGACCCGGGCCGATAAACATCGCTCGTGCTTTTATTATCCGACGGATTATCCGCTCGGGATTAGATTAGGTATTCCGTTGGTCCTCGATGGACGCGCTCTCGAGAGTGGACGCCGCGTTCGTGTTGCGTGGGCGTCCAGCGCGAGCGGGCTTCCATTAACGTTTCCCGCGAATTGGATTTAACGACCCTCGCATACTGCGCCACTGACACCGCGCGGAGTGACAAAAATTATTATGAATAGCTCTCCTCTTGGGGAGGTTTCTCTCCACTCTTATTAGAATCTTGGAACAAACGTACGCCTGGAAGAAATCTCCGGTGCGTTTACTTTGATAAATCTTGGTGCCTATTATTTTCAAGGACGTTGGATTAAGGGGCCATTAAACTATTGCATATAATTCGATATGGAACACGAAACTTATCGCGGATACAGTGTCCATTATCCTACAATATTTTGGTACGACCCTAATCCGAGCAGGCAGAAACACAGAGAACAACCCTCGACGCACGGCAAAAAGCCCCTGCTTGGTATTAAATGTCAGTTATTCAGCCTTAATTAAATCGGCCCCATCGAGTGTTACCGCATAAGTGGAAGATGGAGCCGCGTTAGATTGAAGTGGCTGCTGATCGGGGGGGGGGGGGAGGGGGAGGGCGAAGGGGAGGCCGTGGGGTTTCAGGAAGGGATGCCACTTCCCGGATGTGGAGGAGGACAGATGGGGAAAAAAGGGAATGGAGTCAGTGTCGAGAGGGCGTTACGAAGGGGACACGGTCGGCCGTCTCTCTCGGTAAGGGTTGGACACGCCGGGGGTGGCTGCGCCAATATTGACTCTTTCTGAAAACCCGAGGGGAGGGCTACGCCGTGACAAAGAGGGTGGCGCTACTTTACCTCGCCTTTTGTGCCCACCGACGCGACGGTGGACATGGCGCCTGCACTGCCGTCGAATTCGCCATTCTACGTCCAGCGAATTACCTTTTAGAAAGGGATGCTTCTTTTGCTGGGAGATTCCATTGTGTTACGACGACTCTGACGTAGAAGAATGTGTAATTTTTAAACTTATTTCTATATCTCGAAATATTTTTTATTCATTTATTTATTTATTTATTTATTACGGAACACACACAATTTGTATAATAAAGAAAAAGAAAAACAGTGGCATACGTATAAGAGAAGACAAAACAAAAAAAAAAGAAATCAAATCGTAAAAAAGATAAAGAAAAAGAAACAGAAGACTTAGTAATGCACCTTACTTAATCATTGACAATTTTGCGCAGGTTGCACTTGAAAGTTTGCAAAGGCCCGCCAAAAAAAAAATGACGTGATCTGAGTTTGAGTTGGCAATGCTTACGATCCGATTTACAGGATTACGAGCAATATTATCACCCCTTACGAATTCCACCATTCTCTCGAACGCAGTTTTCACCCCCCAAATCTGAAAACCGGGAAATATAAAAAAAAACACGCACCTATTTCTTATTTTTCGGTCCTCTATAACATATCCAAAAATCAAAATGATCGGAGGCGGCCACCTAAAATACTCTCCTTGTTAATTCCGCTCGCATATGTCCATCCGAGGATTAGAGACTTATTTAGAAGTTTGTAGCCCTTCTCGCCTAGAAATTAATGTAAATCAAAGCTCTGATCGAGAAGGCCAGAGGGGTCTTATAATTATACACGCGTTGTACGGCGGGGTGTGTTTGGAAAAGTTTAGCGGTCCTGAAAGATGGATCCCCGATGGACGAAGACAACGCTGATGAATCGACTCTCGCCTCTTATAGCCCTGGCTGTCCGCAGCCGGTAGCGTGGGTCGACACCGCGACTCCTCGACACGTCGACGATCGCGATCGATTTCCATCAAAGTCGATGTCGAGAGCTTTGATACCGATCGACTTCCATCAAAGTCGAAGACCTCGCCCTGTTCACTCCCCCCCCCTCTCTCTCTCTCTCTCTCTCTCTCTCTCTCCTTCTTTCTCTGTGTGCTACGGGGGCGCTCGTCCCCCGCTGCGCGCGGATGAATCACGACGCGTTTGTCATTCGACTCTGATGTTCTACCGCGATTCCTTCGTACCTTGCAGAAGTTCTTAACGTCCCCGTTGACAATTGCCTTTGCGCACGGTGCGTTGATATATGGGCAAGAATTGAAAAATCAAATATTTTGCGGGGTGGTATTTATCATCTAATATTTACATCAAGATGTTCAGGAATCGAGTTCGTAATAACGTTTATAATAACAATACATTACGTTAACAAATTTAGAGACTTCTTCTTTTTTAGTTTAAATAAGCTTATATATTTTAATGAAAAAATTCTAACTTGAAATGGACGTGATAAAAATAATTTAATAAAAAATTTTTGGACAAAAATTAATCAGTATTCAGTTCGCAACTAATTGCAAAAGTAAATATTGCTAAAAAAAACTTTATATTCAATAAAAAATCGAAATCACCTCAATTTTTTTAATGGAACTCTATTTTTTTCTACACCAATCGATGCATCTATATATTCTGGTTAAACAAGTATTGGGTTATACAGGTCGAAAACTGATTAGTTCAGAAGTTATGATTTTTATCCCAACTTTCGCAATCGAATTCGCCCTGACACCATGGAGTCTCGCAGACCAATTCTCTGGAAAATTAGAAGTCAACTCTGTGACGAATTAAAACTCAGATATTGAAACTCGGAACTAAGAACTTTTGTGTCCCTGTGCCAAAGAAGACTTATTTTCAAGCTCCCACCGTTTCCCAAAGTCTCCATTCGAATAACCCCTGCTCCAGTTAATCACACATTCCCCTAAACTTAAACCGTGCCCCGCGCCTTCATCGCGCTAAGTAATCACCTTTAAACACGTCATCTCGCACCCGATACAAAACCCTCAATTCACTTAACTCTTTCATCCTCGCTAACTTTAAAATCGCCCCGCAACGCTCACTTAACTTCCAATGAGAGTCTTATAACCTTCATCCATCTTGACCAGTGTCTGCATCAAACCGTTTGGACCCTGTCGAGGTGACCCGGGAAGAGCTCCGCGGCCCCCCGTGGCTGCGAGGCTTCATCGCGCAAATAAAGATGCGTTCGGGTCAAGCGGGGTAGACACTCCGTTGAAATCGTTCCCGCGATGCCGACGTCCCCGAAATAGCTAGGAACACTGCCCCGCGTACCATTGCCTGGTTTACGGTTACAGCATGCACGGTGTCTGGGCAACGCGCTCTGCGTATCTGAAACCAGAGAACCCATCTCCTCGCCACCGTGTCCCTCGCTCCGTGCCGCTCTCTGGCTGGGTTCACGGGACCGTTGCACGAAAAAGGCGACTTTCGGAGCCGTCGGTCCGTCCAGCGACTCCTGTCCGCCGTGATCTCTCCATCCGGTTCCGAATACCCGTTCCGCTGTTGTTTCGCGTGGCACGCTAGCTCCTGGAGGACCTTTGTGGAGTTCGAATTAAAAATGAAGATTTGAGGAATACTGGGATCTTGAGGAAAAGTGTGGAAGGAATAACTTTTTCCTCGTAGTTGGTTAAAGTGTCCTGGGACGTAGATCTACGGGAGTTGGAGAATCATGATCCTCAGCGATTGTCAGTTTCTCTTCCAATATTACTTCTCGGGGATCTCTGTGCCGTTCGAATAGCAATTCGTGGAGATAGATTCTAGGGATTACTGTAGTTTCTGTATTAATGATAGCCAAACGAGGATACCTATGCGTTGGAGGGACTTCTTCTCTCCATTCGTTTTTAATAAACGAGCCCCAAGCAACGGGAGCGATCGGTCGACACGAAATTACACAACCTCTGAATCACTTCGCTGACGGTCCCAGGAAACTTCGAACGCGCAGCAGATGTAATCCAAGGAAACCGAATTCCGATGTTTCGTTGTGTATAGCCGTTGGCGTCGCCGTGCTCCATTCATTCTCGCCGCGTTTTCGCGGATTCCCTGGCCGTCGGTGTGTATAAATAGCCCCTGTGTTTCACGTTTACGCGTTTATTCCTGCTTGACGGATTCGCGTTCGACCGCCTAAGCGTATCTGTGCAACGATTTCTCATTCAGATTTAGGATCCGGCTGCGACAAGGGAGGCTCGGCGGTCTGTTTAAAGAAACCGCTGCCCGCCCCGTTGCCCCGTCGTTCCGCGTAACGATACCGCCACCGATCCGTCGGGTTTCTATAGATCTACGGACGAACGTCGTCTCGACGGACCGGCGGGCAAAAACGGGCGGACGACCTTAGGCGTCAATCAGTCGGCCGTATTTTCTGCGCCGGCGTATTAGGGGCGGACCTAGGAAACCCACCCTGCCCGCGAATTCGTAAGAAATCATTAACTCGAAATAGAGCGCCCTCCTTCGTCTTCGTCGCTCGCGGTAGCTGTTCCGGGATCTGATGCAGCGTATGCGCTTCTGAATTATCGACGGATCTCGGCTGCGTGTCGGGGAGGAGTTCTCTGGGGAATTGGAATAATTGGAATTGTTGAAGTTTGATGGGGATTTCAGTGTTTCCCACCACAGGGTTGTAAAGCATCCTCGACGTCGTATAAAGCAAGTTTACGCGCGTTGGTAGGCGTTATACTTTCTTCTAGTATTATCTTTAGCAGTCGTCGAGTTTCTTTGTCAACTGGGGCAGAGATCCTTTCGCCACCTGTTTATGTTTCTACCCACCGAGTATTCTTATGGCTCTTTAGATATTTTTAGAAAAGGGGATGTGAACCTGTGGAGACGTTAACCTAGTTTCGCGCAGGCATGAATAAGAATGTGTAGGTCGCGTCGAAAGGGTTGATTTCATTTTGAGCGACGGCCCGCAGCCTATCAGGCGTTCTATATCTCTTTCTTCGCGCGAAATATACGAGATTGCAGGAAATTACGCGACGAATTATTATACCAAAGCAGAATTGCCCGGGGTTCTATTTAAATTATTTATGCTCCCCGGCCAGTGACAGTTATTCCCTGACACACGAGCCAGTGAACAAGGCATCTTTGGCGTCTATCTGCTGCTAGCTAATAAAGCCGAGGCTCTTGCTCGCTTGCTTGTACTGGTCGGTTGAATAACAGGTACCTTTTTACGTAACTTGAAATTCTTAAACTCCATTTCAAGAACAATTACTGCGATCTACTCCCCCCTACTAATTTACATGGCGCATTAATTGCTTCCTCTCCTCCCCTACCACCGATACACGTCAACTCGTCCACCCAGAGTGACATTTTCTCTAAAACCCTTATCACCTCTGATGCCCTTGAAACTTGCCAACACATTCAACTTTCAATCCACATCACCTCGTTCCATATTCCTAAAATCTTCTACCAGAAAATGATTACCCATCGACTCGAGAACCTTACACCGTCCCGTTCCCCTTCCCTGTAGAAGAACGATCGATGGCAGGTGTCGATACAAGGGCCTCGGACCCATCTCCAAACAGACAGACAGGATTACCCTCCGATACAACGCTCCCGCCCTGCAAAGACAATTGGAAGCAAATTTCCTCCGAGGCCCGAAAGGTACCTACCTATACGGACTCCGCGCTCTGCCCACGGAGAAGGACACGTCCCTCGAATAATACATCTTAATTCGAGCTATCAAACGGCACAAAGGATGCGTCCGAGAAACGAAAAGGACGGCGTTCGATACCGAGTTCCACGGGGCCTTGGGGCCAGGCCGCGCATTGCAGGGGACGGAATTGGGGGATCTATCCCCCCCGATGGGTTCCGACCCCTTTCTCGTCCAAGGGGAGAGAGCGCGGAGGGGGCGGCCATGTTGGGTCGCCTCAGCCATTTTTCGGGCACACACGCCGAACAAAAAAGGCGGGTATACGGGGCCTCGGTGAAAACCGCTTTAAAGAAGACCACGTCAAATCTGACAGGCCTGAGGGAGGGGCAGGAGGGGGGAGAGAGGGTGGCATACACATATGGCCACGTAAGGGTCCGAAAAAGGGGGCCCGCCTCGGCTCCTCGTGTGCCACGTCCCCGTCGTTCGTTGCTGCCGCCGCCGTTGCTTCCATCGTTGAAAAAGAACAATCCACCGTTTCTGCGGTCGCTCCTCTTCGTCGTGTTCTTCCTCTTCATCTCGGCTCCCTCCCCTCCTCGACCTTCCCCACGTTTCCTTGTGTCGTCCCGCGGGCGACAGAGGGGGCATTCATTCATGCACGCATTCCCAGAATGCACTCTGGCCCCGGCGCACACGCCTCGCCTCCGTGTATGCCGCGTACGGATTGCGGAACGCGGGGTACCAGCTTTCTTTCGTCTCTCTGGGCGTAGGGCGATTATTTGGATCGAGGTGGAAAGTGGGGGTAGTCGAGATGTGTGGAAATTGCGTAGAATTCTGGACCCAGTAGGTGGAATGATGTGGGGACAACGGAGAAAATTCGTCTTCGGATGATGAATCTCGAAAGAGGAGGGTGTTGGACTGATTTTTAATGTTTCCGGGTTTCAAGATGGATTGGAAATTAATGCGTTATAACTCTGGAAAGTTTTTCAGCATCCAGTTTCGATTAATAACTCGTTCGCCACAAGTGTTATTTAAGGGGGGATTCTCGTCTAACAGACCCAAATGTCACTGATATTTAAGAATTTTTTGTTGAAAATATTGTTGGTTATATTGTATTAAACTCATTTGGGATATATGGAGGCATCTTTAAACTTGCAGAAAATATTTTTTTTTATGTCGATCCTTCTTATTATTTATTAATTATTGTGGAATCTTGTATATCTCTTCGGCGATATAACTCCTGTTGGCGGGATGTGTAACACCTATCACAGTCATCTGATTGCAGAAGAAATAGGAGTTGGGGGTTCATGTTAAAGAAAAAAATGAATAATTGAAAGATTTATAGCGTTTGAAAGAAAAAGTAAGTTTTTTCCTGTGACAATTTTTTTCATATTATTCTTTACATGCATGACAAAATATTATAAATAAAAACTGAAATTAAAAGTTTAGGACCAATTGCAGCATGAATTATTTAACTTTTACTAAAAATTTTCTTCTTTTTGAAATCTGAAGACGTCAATATCGACGAAGAGGTTAACACGATTCGACAATAATTAGTAAATAATAAGAAGGATCGACATAAAATAGAAATTCTAAAAATTTAAAGATGCCTCCATATAAGTATCCGAAATGAGTATTAACGCATGCAATATTAACAATAGTTTTTAAAAAAAAATTATAAATTTCGGTGTCTGTCACACGAGAATCCCCCCTTAAATAGGTGATGTTATGTATCCAAAGCTGTCTTTCTTTATTACCCTCGTAGTTTGACCAGAAAAGTGGCCAAAAGTCAGAGACAAGAAATTAAAAAACAATGTATTTTTACTTTTAAAAAAGACCAAAATACATGAACGTTATCCTGTCTCGTTTAGAATTTGATTTACTAGTCAGATGATTCAAGAATGCTTCGACCTTGACGCGGCAGCCATGATGGATTTGCCCACCCCTTTACAGGCGCGAGGGGCACGCGGAAACGCGTGTTGTCGGTGCAGGAAATTGCCCGTCGCTCGCGATTCGTATCGCCGAACGATTTCCTCGAACGTTTGCGCGTGCCTGCTCGCACAACAGGCCCTATTCCAGGCGGATTAAATCTGCCTCTGCTCCGCGAGGCTGGCCGATGCAGCGGAACGCAAACGGTCCAGAACGGCCAGCCACGAAGACACATAGCGGAACAACTGCCAGAGGCTTTTCTATTAGCCACTTTTGTTGCATACTGTTCCACTGACGCTGCCTCCACGGTACATTTGAATCTCATTGTTCGTTACGACTCTGTGCTCTCGCTTCGTGGAAGCTCGTGCCCCGTATTTTTCTTCGTCCAGGAATACATTGGTCGCGTGATTTTAATAGCGACTGATTTCAATTGACCGCGGCAATGCTGGAATGACCTGTCCCTAGTTACTCTAGTACCTTAGGAGTCTTGATATTTGGTTGTTAGTTTAATTCCATGCTCGTTATCGATTCTATTTGCGATGGGTAGATAAATTGTGTCCCTATCTTCTTCAGCTTTCTGACAGCTGTTTATCATAGCTCGTTATCTAGTAGGTAGGTAGGTACTGATCACTTTAGTTGATTTCCATAAAGTAGTGCCCTTTGAAACATAAAGAGGAGGAGGTGAATGAAGTTTCTTATAATTCGTATAATTTGGAAAGTTTGGGTAAATAAGGGTACGGCCATCTCTGTAGGCATAGATTTCTTTGAATTTCTCATGGATACATCGTTATAGGTACGTTTCAATTTGGAGTACAACTACATCTATAAAACCAATATTTTTTAATAATTCTTTAAATTTTTGTGTATACGTATTAAGTGTTCATTACTGTTCACAACTACGCCGGAATTGTGAAGAAAACATAACTGGAAATAACTGGAAATAATCATTTTCCTGAATCTTACGACATAAATAAGTAATTACTTTTTATTATTTTTATCAAAATGTTACAGAATATATATTATAAAGGATATTATTAACAAAAATGGAACAATCTTGAATAAAATTATTACATTATTTTTTATTTACATTTTCTCTTATGACTTATTCTGCCGCAAGGATTACATAGGGGATTGTACATTTACTTTTAACCTTCTCCATTAAGATCACTTTCGGACCATGATGCCCGTAAATCGTAGTATACTCCGTACATATTTACATGACATTTCTCGTGAACAATATGATTTTGAGGTGGGGCAAAAACAATAGTGACTTAGAAAATTGAATATCTCACATACTCATCGCAATTTATCTGAAGGCGGAAAATATAAATTCTTGTATATTTTTGTAAAAGCCGTAATATTTGCCCGTATTATTATTGCGGCAGTTGTGCATCCCTGTTTGTGTGCGTAA
This sequence comes from Andrena flavipes, assembly GCA_963971345.1. Classification (NCBI taxonomy): domain Eukaryota; kingdom Metazoa; phylum Arthropoda; class Insecta; order Hymenoptera; family Andrenidae; genus Andrena; species Andrena flavipes. The sequence continues at coordinate 9,050,278 of OZ020481.1, forward strand.
AATAATGGTGGGGCATTTTCTCAGATGGGGCGTATTGTATAGTTTTACCCTATATTAAATCTCGCGGGGCGTATGCGGGATCAATTTAGTTAGACGATCTTAAATATCAAACTACATGTATTAGTTACTACCGGTATTACTTCTTGAATTGATATTACTTTTGTATCATAACAGGATCAGATTCTACTATATAGGAAAGCTTATTCTGAGGTGTCTATGAATTAAACCGTGGGTCAAAATCGACCCCACCATCCGGTGCGGAATCGAATTATATTCGTCGATCATTGGATTGACCCTTAAACCGATGACGCGGAGTCTGGAACAGTCCTGCAGAATTATTTTACTTATATTCTCCTTCTTTTCATTCGATCCTGTTTTGCAACATATCTTTTCAAATACTGAATGAAGTCCCCAAGAAATTATTAAAGAGATTGTGAGACTCCACGTCACCATTAATGTCACAAAATGGGACGTCACCGGTTAAAAGTTAAACAATCCTTGATTACACATTCGCGTAGTGTTCAACCAGAGTTCTCACCGATCGACTGCCATCCGTTTCTCGTTCGAAGGTCGGGAACCGTGGCCCCCGTTGTGCGCGCCCCGGTTGAATGCGTTCGACGTCTATATCCGACCCGTGGCTCCTTTCTTCTTGGTCTCTTTTTCGTGGTAGCATCACCGCCGGCGGAAGCATTTTCGTATGACGTATACGAACGTATGCAACGGTACACGCACACGTTCCCTTAAACGGTGTCGAGTTACTCGTCAGCTCCGGACACAAAGCTTATGTAAGTACGCCAAGAAGCTTCGATCTTCGCGGCCATGGCCCACCTCCCTCGTTCTCCTGATAAACTTTCAGGTTACGAGCGTACAACTTCCCTGCTAATTCCCACACCCGTTTCATAAAACACACTGCCAACATAAAATAGCAATGAAATCCATTTTTACACAATTGTAATTAACACTTTCCCTTACGATTTTCCTCGTCATCCAAGGCTATTAATTTCTACGGTGGAGCGTAAATTAAGAAAAAACAAAAGAATAGACACCATTGAATAAATTAGCCCCGTACAATTTAAGCCTCGTTCACATTAGTCGAGTGAATTCAAGCTTCGAGGCCTTAGCGACCGCACAGATCAAACAACCAGTGGTGGTTTACAATTCCAGCATACGCATACATAATCTGTAGCACTATACATACTGTCACTAGAGATTGCGAGGCAAAGGGTTAATATTTCGGCGGCGCAGAAATACCTTCCCCTCGCGTTATATTTATACATTCCGAAAACACCCTGCGCGTCTCCCGCCAGACAGGCGAATTATTATAACTGACGGCCTGTCTGTCGCAACTCGAACGCTCGAAAGACACGTCCAAAACGTGCATCACCCGATGCTCAGCCAAATGCGTCGCGACGCCATTTCTGTTTACCCGTGGCTCATCGTAACAGCCCTTGACCACGAATTTTATCGCGCGACATTAGCCGCGTTTTACGAGGGGATCAGTTCACGGAATCATCCATAGTCTGCGATGTTGAAACAGACAGTGAGAGAGGGAGGAGAGGGGGACACGTATCTGGTGCCCCGTTCGTTTTAATAGATCGCGGAGAATACGGTGCGAGTGGAGGTGGCTTCAGCGTGAACCGCCCGGCACGGTGGGATTTATTCTCTCCCCGCGACTGTAACTTAGAAGCGAGGGGGTCCCACAGCGGCAGCATTCCTCTCTCGCGTTTCCAATTTATGGTAATATCGTCCGGCGCGATCTGCGCGGCGGAAGCACGCGCTACTCGAGCTGATTCTCGATCGCCGGGAACGAGAGTCGGCCGGGGGCTCATTACGATATTCGGTGGGCTTGTAATGCGGACCATTAGAGAGGATCCGAGCGGCATGCGCGTGCGTATCGAGGGTGCATTCTGGGATGTTGGAGGAGATTTACGGCGCACGTCGCCGCTCGTCGTTCCTCCTTCGAGGCGAAGGCTCTGGCATGAAAATGCCCGACGTTTTCTGGCAGGCGAGCGCGCGCGGGCATTCTTCCGTGCGATTATTCCCGTCGAAACAAGTCGATCCGTCGGATGGAAACGCCGTTCGTCTGGCGGGCCACGACGTTGCGGCGCGGCTCAACCACCCCGCGCCTCGATAGATCTTCTCCTCGGGCCGCTGGCTGCCGGGGCTATTCGTCTTTCGTTTCGTTATCCGTGTTACCTTTCGTAATTATCGCGCCGTTAATCTCGGACGGCCGCGGGGGATCCTGTTTCGAGGCGACACTTTCGAATTAGTATGTTCAATTGGAGAGGGAGCCGCCGAGGTGGACCTTCTTCCGTTGGCATCGATTGAGATTAATTGACACGTTGCTTGTCACACTAACAATAAGTGGGGATTTAACCTGGAAACCTCCCTAAGTAATCTGAACAGCAAATTACTAAAGTAGGAATAGAGGAATTAAGCTTCGTTTAACCCTCATCTGTTCCTCATTTCACGAGCTGAATCTGTCGCTCGGTGTCAACTGTCAAATTGACACAGTGGTAAAATATCGATGAAATGACAAGGAAAACAGTTATTTCTCAGATACTTCTTTCTTCAAATTGATGAGTTAACATTAACGTCTTAGATTTTTCACAACTTTCGCGTAAAATAAAACGATGCGCAGGACATGCTGCTTTATACAAGAATCGCAAATAACAGAACAGTATAACTTATTACGGGAAAAGTGTGACGAAGCGAAGTTACTTATGGATGGACATTTTATTCAGCGCTCTGCAGTCTTGTACTTAATTTATAGAGGACCATTCTGCGCGAGTAACAGCGATTTTCGAAGAGGATCTTTGCGTTTTCGGTGTCGGGAAAGAATTCAGCTGGTTGCCATAAATCTGCAGAGAGGTCGCATCGATTCGGTTTTATCTGGGCTTCTTCATCTAACCGACGATGGATTTGCATATTTCGCTTTCAATGAGGGAAAGGACGCTAGTTGGGTGTTCCGGCGTCGGCGCCCGGCATCCAGATTAAATCTGTTTCGCGCCACAGGATCGATCAACCGATCGTTGACATGATTATTAACCGCGGTCTCACGTGTGCGGCAGAGGAGTCGTGCCCCCAGTGGGGATCCGCCTTTACCATGGAGGCTGGAAGAATAGAGGCGACATACGGATCCGATGGCTTGTGTAACACGGTCTCGTAGAGACGAGGAAGACTACCGAGTGGCAGGTTCAACGTAATCCGGATTAAAGCATTCCGGAACACCGAAAGCGTTTTAACGCTTTGGCCCTGTTGTCGGTGGACGCCGGGGACTTCTGAGTTTACCTGCCGCGATTTTATCGCTCTGTCACTCGCTTAATAATGGCCAACTACCGATCGATCGATGGGGCGATGTCCACCTCGCAATCGGTCTATAAATGTCTCGGAATTGAAGAGTGGTATTTTTACACAAAATCTAGAGAATCCCTTAGTACCTATACTAGTTCTACTAGCTCTACTTTATCGAGCAGAAGTGTCTACCGGAAGTAGAAATATATTATACGTTTATTTAGTCAAACTATTTTCCTTGTGTAGAAGTCTTCTGGCAGAAGTAGTTGCGTTATCTAGGTAATTCAAAGACCATAAGCTTCTCGCCCCATGAATCAACTACTCCACGCGGAAGAAAGGACTTCCCCCAAGTCACGCGGAGACAAAAGCTTCTCAGGGCCAGCGGGACCGTTCTCGCGTCTCGTATTTTTATACACTTCTGGAGGGAAACAGACGCGCAGGAGTTACGACAGGGTCGATCGAGAGGGGGGGAGGTGGAAGAAGATTTCTTCCCGTGAAATTGCGCGCGACGGGTAGATGTAGCAGGGTGGCAGTGGGGTGGTCAGGTAGAAAAAAAAGCTGGGCCCCTGGTTGACCGTAGAACAAGGGGGGAGAAAGATGGAGAAAGATGAAGGAAGGAGGGAGAAAGGTGGGTGAGCCGAAGTTTGTAAACAGAGGCGGTGTGTACACGGTAGGCTGCATCCCCATTATTTTAGGCCGAAGAAATTCTTTGCTATCTGCTTATGGAATCAGCTGCTGGGCCCCGGGTCCCTTCTTCTACGCTTCCTCGACGTGCTCACCTGCCGTGCAGCCTGGATAGAGAGACCGGAGGCTGCGGCCACGGGGGCCCCCCTCGGTATATACTTGGGAAAATCCTCCGTGCGCGTCCCGACAAACTGGCCAACCGATTTTCAATTTGCTCTGCTGCCGGGGCCCCCTTCACCCACGTCGAAGAAGTTTGCCTTACTGCCTTCTCGGCGGCGTCGAGTAATCCGGGGGCACAGGCTTCCCCCTTCCCTCTTCTGTTTGAGGCGGCCGACCCTACCTCACGGATAATACCGTGCTCCTTTAATTCGCAGGTAATCTCGTGGATGTCCGAGGAGCAAGTCAAGTTTGCGTCGATTCCGAGTGTCTTTTACATAGGCCACCCTTTAGTGGGGTGTCTAAAGTACTAAGGTTCTCCACCTAGGGGGATATATTTGTTGTAATTGGTTGGGGGCAGCAGGAGAGCGATCTTCATTGAGAGATAATGATTTAAAGAGAGTATAGTGTGCAGGGGATTCGCAATTTGGTTAATCCAGTTATGGGGGTGTACGAAATGGTGGACTTCCGCGGAAAAATTTATTCTTTCCACGTTTGAAGAATGCGTAAAGGTAGACTCTCACTGCGCGTCGCCTCGTCTTATTTTTCGTTAACAATTTCACTTACAATTAGAGTATTTTAGGTGTCCGTCTCCGATCATTTTGATTTTTGGATATGTTATAGAGAACCGAAAAATAAGAAATACGTGTTTTTTTATTTTCCCTGTTTTCAGATTTGGGGGGTGAAAACTGCGTTCAAAGTTAGGGTTGAAAAATCATTTTTGTAGAATATCTCGAGAACTATTAGAGATAGGGGAATAGTGTCAATGGACGAATTTTGTGTCTTTGAATGCGAAATATGACTGACTCACCAGATTTTCAAAAATTCCATTTGTTTAAATAATACATAAAAAACCCTAACTTTGAACGCAGTTTTCACCCCCCAAATCTGAAAACGGGAAAAAATAAAAAACACGTATTTCTTATTTTTCGGTCCTCTATAACATATCCAAAAATCAAAATGATCCGAGGCGGACATCTAAAATACTCTCCTTGTCAGTACTACCTATCCTCGAGAATATTTTGAGGAAGGGTTGTCATAAAAAATTGTCATCGAGCGAGGCAAGCTAAAAATTTCGGATCGAGGAAAATCCAGGCAAGTCGAGTTTAGATGCGAATGAAAAAAGAATCCTAGCGAGAGCCGACCTTAAGTCCTCCACGGCCGCAAGTACAAACGCAATCGCGTTAGAATCCTCTTGATTCCTCGCCCCAGCGTCTTGACCGTCTTTAACCGGCGAAGCGAGCGTTCCCCGGCCGCCCCTCGGCGCTTTCTCCCTCTTTTTCTCGTTTTTCTAACGCGTCTAATAATATTGTCTCGCGTTTCTAACGCGACGACGAGCGCGCAATCGGATCGCATCTCCGACGAGAATAGAAGCCCGAAATCTCGGATCCCCGTTGGCTCGGCTTTTAAGCCGGCTTTCCACCGGTCTGTTTCTACCTCCCGTTGTCCGCCGTGCCCGCGATGGATATCCACGGGATCCCACTACCCGCGTCTCACGCCCTGGAACCTCCATTCGCTGAGGAATCACTTGTAAAGTCGCTGAAAAATCGCCAACCCGGCGTAGAACGATCGGCCAGCCGTTGGCGCGAGCGCGCAATAAAGTTGGACCAAAAGGGCACCAGAGGATGCAGGGACGGGGTTCAGCGGAGCTACGATAGCGAAGCAAATGGGATCTACGGGCCGGAGAGCGCGTGGATGGGTTGGTCACGTGACGTGAGAAATAATAACGTCCTTAAAGTTGCCGGGCGTCGGGGCAGTTCGTTTCGTAATTCAGTTTATTGCGCCACATTCGAGGGCATCGTCTTTCATCGGCGAGCGTTGCTAGCTCGAAGGTGGCGGGTGGGTGTGCGTGTAATTTGACAACCCCATGGGACACATTATAAAAGAAGACACACGGCCGATGGTTTAGAATCGTATCTGTCAAGGAGCGATCGAACGACAGTCTGTTGCTGTTGCTTGCGTTGGCTTTCTCGCGTGGGGTGGAAAGGGGAACAGGCGGGCGCGAGGGAGGGTGTCGGTCAGGGATTAGCATAATTCGTAATTTAATTTCCCGATAAATTTGCTATGGCGTCACTCGCACCGGTCGGCCGAAATGAGATGGTATCGGCTTGCGCGATTCCACTAATTCGCGTCTAAGTTTATATCGGCCTGGAGAGAGCAGCGAGGGGTCGAGATAGCATCTCCCTTCTGTCTTTCTGTCTCTATCCTTCCTCCCTCCACCCTCCCGCCCTTTCCCCTTCTAATTTCCTTCTCCCTTGCTCCCGTGGCCGCCTCGTAAAATCGGATTATATCGGCTCTGTCGCCCCTGCGTTGTCGCGCACTTTATTCGAGCCACCACACGATATCGCCCCCCCACTTCAACCCTCCTACTTGCAAACGAGCGGGGTCAGGGTTCGCCGCGACGGTACCGCGTAATCACATTTCTCCTCTAATGACATTCCCCGGGACGATTTCTGCCGATCGCGCGCCTCCAGTTCAGAGGGGGACTCGACGATTCTTCTTTTTATTGTTCCCACCCTTCAGTGGTTTGGTAGCCGTGCGTTTCGAGAAGAGAACGTGTTACTTAAGAACTTCTCTGTGTAGCATTGAGTTGGAGGTGGCCTCGAGGCAATGAAGTCTCGGCTTAGTATTTATTATTGAAACATGCTCTCACTTCCAAGCAATTGATAACACAATTAGATAATCAATTTGAGGGCCCGTCGTGACACAGAGATCGACAAGGGCCCAACACCTTCCCAACAGTCTCCCCCTCTTCTAAGACTCACCAGCAATCGCGAGCCCACTGTGTTTCACCGGATCGAAGGTTGCGTCGCTGCTAGGATCCTGCGACCGGGATCCGACCTCGAGGATGCGTCTCCGTTGTTTCTCGTTTTGCCGTCAGATAGAATCTGTCCCGTCCCGCCGTGAAACCGTTCTCCACGGTCCGTCGTTGCCCGTTTCTGGAAAACGAACGAATCGATCTTGCCGCGAGGCGGGCCCCAGGGCCCCGGCGGAATCTCGAAGGCGAAGCTTATTTACGAACTGGCCGATTAATAAAACGAGCCGCGCCTTCGATCATTATCTCCGCGCCGTTTAAAGCGACGGAGCCGTGTGCGCGACGGCTGACGCCATAAAATCGCGGGCCCCGGCAACGTTTTTCGGGGCCACTTTGCCCCGGCCGCTGCGCCGAGCTGTGTTGCCGTCTGGTCCCGTCCCTGTAACGGGGAAATAATTAAGAATAACGGCTGTTAAAATTATCCGCCGGTGGATCTCCAACCTCCTCGTCTCTCCCGGCTCTTACGAAATTTCGACGGCCATCCTCGGTTAATTGAAGTCTTCTGGTGGAGTTGTTTCCATTACACCTTAAGTGGGAGCATTTGCACCGCGGCCCCGGCCGGATGAGGAACGCACCGCTTCTACTCTTTAGTGTTAATGTTCTTCCGCGTGAAGGAATTAGAGTAACGAATTTGCATAATAATTAGAGACGGAAGTGGGGTGAGGCGGCGTATATTCAATTATATCCCACGTTGAAAATCGTCAATGAATATTAAGCCTCCGATATAATTCCTCCAACAGCCACCCTCTAATTTATTCACGCGTTCGTTCGCAGAACAAATTGCTCCCTTATCAGGAATTAAAGAGGGGGCGGGGGCACGGGTACGCGTGTGGATCAGAGCGGTGAGCGTGGTAGGTGCCAGAGCGAGCGTGTCCACCGAATAAACGTCTCCTACGCTCGATGAGTCACAAATCCTAATGAAAATAATAATGCCCGAAAGATTCCGTTCTTTCGTGGCGGCGCGGCGCAACGCGGATAAATTTACTGCGCGATCTCTCCTCGGATAAGGCATACCTGGGGACACCTCGTCTCGGGGTTATAGACCCAGCCATGCAACGGGTGGCGAAGAAAGTACCGGTGGAGACGAGCCTTCGTGCCCTCCCTGCCCCCCCCCCCTCCCCCCTCCCCTGTTGCCTCCTCGTGAGCTACGTGTGTCGTTCCACGTGTGGGATCCGTCGCGTCTCGTGGAAATAATTCTTGTCCCTCGACGAGAGACCGGGCAGACTCCCCTGCATCCGGGCCCCAACAACGGGGGGACGAGATTTTCACCTGCCGAACGGATTTATCGCCGCCTCGAAGGCCAGTCTCCTTTCGGAGGATCACCCTCGCCCGTGACTCGTCTATTTTCCCTGGAGATCCTCCTCCGGGGCCACCTCGTGATCCTGGCGCGGATAATTTCGTGACGATGTGACGGGGAGATTCCTCTTCCCCCGGGATGCAACACCGTTCCGTCGTGTAGCGGGGTTTCCTTCGATTGGGTGGATGGCCGAATTCCGAGCAGGGAGGATGTACAATGAAATCTTCTCGATTTCAGCGAAATTTTGCTGCATTCGTTCCTCTGTGTTGTGCGTTGCGTATGTGTAAACGTCGTAGCAGTTTCCCTGCCGGTTTATTACCAATCAACAGTGAATCTCTGCGCGAAAAGAGTATACTTTAATGTGGAACGCAATGTAGTTAGTTCATAGAAACAGAGGCAGATGCGGTGGAACCATTCGATACTATATAGACATTCTTCTTTGAAATTCAACGACTCGTCAATGACTTCGAAGGGAATTTAAATGGAAAGGTGACGAGTTGCAACATCCCCGTATTAAAGTAAGCGAACCCAAGTGCGCAAAATCCGAATGGGGTTGCAACCTTTAAGCAAGATATAATCATAGGCTGACGCGAGCCTTCAACATCCCGCACCTTTTCCGACCACGGTATCTGTGGAAGTAGCAGCGCTGCCCACCACCTCTGGCCCCTGTTATCAGCTCGGTAGCCCTGCAGGTCGAACGAATCGGGGACCGGTTCTCGGAAACACCCCGTAGACAAGTGTCGTGGCACTTGCAGTGCCGTATCGCTGCGGGCACGTCTAAACGACTTGTAAAACAAGCGCTTAACGATTGCTCGTACCTGGACACGCGGAGATCGTGGAGGAAGGTGGGACTGAGAGAAAGAGAGGGAGAGAGGGGGAGAGAGAGAGGGGGTCCAGGCGAGAGTTGAGGGCCAGAGCCTCCTCTTCTGGTCCCACGTGCTTCTTGCTTCGAGGAGGTCCAGCCCGCTAAATCGAGTTTACGAGACGTCGAGGGCGTCCCTCTGTCTCTGCTGCTCCACGCGATTCGCTTTATATTCCTATTCTTCCGCCGTTTTTACACGCCCCCTTCCCCCCCGCCGGACCACGGCCACCCTTAATTCACAGGCAGCAGGGGGAAGGGCAACACTGTTCTCGGTAGTTTACGCATCGCCGCGGGCATTATCTTAGCCGATATTATTCCGTGCCCCCCTATCCTCTTCCGCTTCGAGTCACCGCGGATCACCCGAACGGCCACTATCCGCGGCCGCGAGGGTGTTTCGTTCCGTAATTATATTAGTAGCAGCTCGCTAGAAGACGACCGGGGAGCTTGCTGGGCACAGGGAATCGCGAGAGCTCGAGTCGGCTCCGCTAAGATCCGCTTGGGATATTAATTGGAATAGAACTTCGACGTGGCTGGCCACCGCGCATCGTTAACTGTAACGAGGGCCGCGACTAGGATTATCGGGGAACGTGAAACGAGAGGATGATTATGGTACGGGTCCTCTGCTTCCTCCTGGATTATTCTAGCTTTCCGGTGCTTTGTAAGCAGTTGGAATCGAGCACTCTATTTGGGGAGGGAAAGAGGGATCTTGAGGATGCGAGTCTTCTATCGAAACACGTTGTACTGACCAATTACTAATTCTCTGTTACAGTGGCCAGAGGGAGGACAAGACCCATGGCGGCAGGCTAGGCGATTCCAGCAGCGAGAGCGGCGACGAGGCGAAGAGGCAGGCAGTCGGTCAGCAACAGCCCACCCAACCATCCTCGTGCGCGGTCCAGCAGCAGCAGCAGCAACAACAGCAGCAGATGGTGGAGCATCAGCAGACGTCTAGCATGTACCAGCTACCGCCCCCGGTCTCCGTCTCCAGCCCTCACTCGTACCACCAGGGCCACGGCTCCACCTTGAGCCATCCCCACACGCCGACGCACCACATGCAGCACCACGACACAGGCAGCGAGAGCGGCGACGACAAACGGAACGTTCATCATCAGCTGCAGCATCATCTCCAGGTCGGTGCTCACGGTACTCACGGCTTGGTACATCCCACGGCGACCCTGCCGCCGCCACCACCCAGCTGCGCCCAGCAGAAGAGCCAGTTGGACTATATGCAGTACTATAGTCCACAGGTATAGTGAACTGTCAAATAATCCGGGGGGACGGACGGGTGTGGTTCCTGGTGGAGGAACTCTGAATCTTGTAGGCCAACTCCGAGCTTCACTTTCCGGGGATCTGGGGAGGTCTTCTATGCATATGTGGGGATGGGCTGTAGACGCTTCAGGGCACTGAAATGGTGATTTGGAAGCAAGTAGAAGCACCGAAGTGATAGTAGAAGTCATACCTAAAGTGGGTCATTAAAAGACAACTTTGTAGACTTAATGAAACTTTCCTCTATGCATGCTTACTTTGCTAGACGGTAGAGTAGAAAGATTGATAGGAACTCTTTTCCCGCGAAAAGGGATTTAGCCTATGAGTGGCGCACATGGAAGATCACTTTCCCCTTATCCATCAGCTAGTACCCCGTCGACCACTTCTACCTCCATAGGAAGAATACACAGTACACATACTCGCAAAAACAAACTCCGCAACCACAAATCCCAGAGTTAAGGTGAAAACTTCTCTGTAGACACTACCAAGTGGAGGAAGCTGAACTTAGTGTCTACAGAAAAGTTTTCAAGTTTACACAATTTACAACACATGGAGGAAGCTGAATTTAAATTTCTCCAACCCGAAGTGTACCCATCTGTGGTACACTGCTACGAATCCGTCAGGTACGACTGAGGAACCAGTATCCATCGTCACTTCCTAATCCATTCTCCGCTCAGTCTTCAATCCCGACCATGTCGCCCGACAAAGCTCCATGCCTCTCTGAATCGAACGTTCTTCAGAATCGCACGAAGCACGGACACCAGCCTCCAACCCCCGTCTTCCGTCGTTTTCACCGGGGCGAAGCGTTTCCAGCATTCAAAGTCCCGTTGTTGTTTTCTGCTGCAGGACTATCTGATCGGCACGCCGACCTCGGCGGACCTGCAGAAGTCCCTTCCGCACACGGCCACGTCGATGCAGATGGGTGCCATAGCGCCATCCATGGGCGGGCTGAGCCCGATGGGCCCGTCGACGATGCTGCCCAACACGATGCAGGGCGTGAACACGATGAACAGCATGTCGATGAACGGCATGGGCATGGGCGCTTACCAGGGCATGGGCTCGATGGGCATGTCCACGTCCCACGGCAGTTATCACAGCGGCCTAGTGCTGGGCGACTACCACTCGTTGTGACCCTGGGCCCCGGGCAGCCAGGGCAAGAGGAGCCAAGAGAAGACATAATCGGAGGCGCTCGTCTCGGCTCGTATCGGGATGCCGTCGCGAACCTCGGGCCCACAAACATGGCCCCCGGGGGGAGTGGAACGGTTTCGAGGCCGCTCGAGAGACGTTCGACTACCGCGCGCGCACCCTGGACACCGACCCCCCGACACCTTTCCTTCCTCGGAGGATCTAGGTAAATTTAGAGAGGGGTATTCTCGTAGAGAACGTTAGCTCGCGGATCCCTAGAACACAAGATCGCCGCGTTCCTCGCGGCATCGCGTGGACATTGCCGCGCGTATACCTACGGATGAACGGCGTTACGTCCGTACGTCGCCGTTCGATTCTCCCTGGATCTTCGAACGTGGAAGATCGCAGCGGGGGACGTTTGCGGGGCGTTGAAAGTGGGACGATGAGGTAATCTCGATCGAAGTGCGTTGTGCCTCGGCTAGGATTCGGGGGCGCGGATCGTTGAGATCGTCGCGTTTGCGCGTTCAGTCGCGGCCGTGTTTGGGGGGCTCGGTAGCACAGTGGTTCGCGCGCAACGGGGGAGAATCGAGGCAGCAGGGAGACGCTTCCGGGTGAAATAGCAAAAGACATGTTTAGCATTTTTCTTTTCGCGTAGCGCGTTTACGCGGCGACAAGGCAGAGCTCGTACACTTCCAGAAACGCGGTTCCAACGGGCCCGTGTCTATTTTTCGCGGATACATACCCCAACCACCCCCTCCCCGTCACTCCTTCTAATCTCGTAGCGTAACGCCTGGTACCGATGGTACCAGGAGCAAAGAGGGAGCGCATACGTTATTTACGGTTACCAGTAGTCGGCTCAGACCCCGTACAAGCCTCAGCGTGGCTGGCATCGCCTCTTCGAACCTCCGCGAACGTCGTGTTACGGTATCAATCTCTCTCGGCAGTCTCTTTTCTGGTTACACGCCTGGGCCTTTGAGATGTCGCCGGGAGAGGTGGGGGGCTAACTAGGGTACATCGATGGCGGTCATTCTGATGAGAGTTTTGGAGGAGGACGAAGCGAAATTGTAGAAGAATCCTGGAGTGATGTGTCCGTTGAAGTATTTTGGGGTGAAGTAATTGGAGAGTCAGTTTGTCAAAGCGATTGCAAACAGAGTAGTCGAAAGGACTGCAAGAAATTGGTAGAGAATCCTAGGGACACATAGGCACAACGGGTCTGAAACTCATTTCTCTTGTTCTAAATGTAGTTGGAAGTGTCTTTTACAGAAGTGTTTGAAATAATGCCCCACAGTCCCACGCCATTTCGGCAAATTTGTATTCCAAAGAAGAAAGTGGTAGATTGACTAATGATTTTACGGCCCCTTTTATTCATTCTCGCGAGTCCTGTGTGTCGCTATTAGTCTTGCTCCAAATTCCGTTTCCTTTAGAGCCATTTATAGTAGAGAAGAGGAACTTCCATAGTAGAGGGAAACTATACTTTTCCTTCCAATATCCAAATCTTTTGTCCTCGATCTTTGGTCCATTCCATGGATTTACTCGGAAACTCGACACCCTTAATTCCAGCACCTCTAATTCATCCCCTTTACGAGCGACAGACTCCCCTCAAAAACCAAGGGAGCCAAAAACAGTAGAGTCGCGACGAATAGACGCAAGAAGTAACACGACCGACGTTGATGGTTCACCATAGCATTCTCTGGGCGTGGAAGCGAGGCTGCCTAAAAGCCAGCTGAAAAGCAGAGAAAATAGGCGCCGATCCCTGAGGCGTGTACGGTCTCTGAGCCACCCGCTAATTAATTAACGTCGCTATAACGAACCACACACGCTCTTCACACACAATCTTCTTACACCGTACGCTTCTGTGTTTGTCCTGTGTACATATGTAGATAATACACACACACACACACACGTAACACATACACACACATACAAGAGACACATGCATTCGAGAGATGATTAAGTTAATCTCGTTTGTATTAGGCGAGCGCGTCGAGGCGCTTTCGAATCTAGCTCGCGGATCGCGATTTACTAGCATCCCCCTACCCCTGACACGCTATATCGTTCGTGAAACGATCATTATTTATCACCCCTGGAACGGTCCCGTTCCGAGATCCTGCGTCTCTATCGATTCGCGATCTTTCGCCGTACCTGTGCTCGGGCTGTCCAAGAATTCGCACGTGGTCTCGTCTTTCCCGGTAAACGGAAGCCAGAGAGGAGATGCCACTTGGAGCGGCACCTTTGGTAGAAGCAAAAGGAACAGCGGAAAATAGTCTTAATCGGTTGGCAAGTGTCGGCGGATAGGAAGAAACGCGTAGATTCTGAATGGTATGCAAATTAGCCTGAGCAAAGCGACGTTAGTAGGCGGAGCAGCTGTTTCCTGCCAACCAATTGCCTGGTGCCAATCTTTCCATCGCAAATAGAATCAGCAACACCTTCCGTGAACACGGTGGCTGTCTGCCGGTACCGGTGAATCATGAATTATACCGCTCCAAGTGGTCAGGGACTGCGTCTGGGACGTGAATGAGATACACCGCTGAGAATAGTTGAGGGAGTCGCCTGGTAGGTGAGAATCATTGATCGGTGAATTATTCGACGCGGTGCGGGGAGGTGGAAATTAGTGGGAGATAATATTAATACGAAGTGGAGGGCTGTTTCTTTGATTTCTCATTTGTGGAAGCTATATTTGCTAGGAGCTGAATATGCCAGTCTAGTGTTACAGCATCGAGTAAGAGCGTGCATGCTCGTTAGCAGTAATTGCGCAGTTATTCCACGTACTAGGTCATACTGCTTTCCTAGTAATTCACTCTAGGACCATTTACACCACGGAGATGGTGAATATTGTAATTCCTTTCGTTGCTGATCTTCGGTTCATTCAGAATCGAAGCATTATGAATTATCTTCACCACGGTTACTCGAATAAGAAGCAAGTTTTACTATTTATTATACTCTAAACAATATATGAAAGAAAGGAAAATTTTTCACAACTGGGACACTATTCAGTAAATACTCAAAAAGAGCGTCCTTTGAAATATCGAGCAACTACTTAGAGAGATACAGTAAGACCTAAAAATGAGGCTTTCCCTCCCGAACCACAATGGCCAGCACGACTCCCACTGCGAATTCTTGATCAGCGAGCACACAGAAACGCTAGGAAATCGGTTGCCGTCTTCGTATCGCCACGAATAGACGGCAGAGAGACGCGAGCCACGGTTCGAAGCAATCTCGCGCGCCTCTGTATAAGGTAAACACCGATCGTAGCTTAAGTTAGCCCTGTAAGTTATCATTTAGTCGCAGTTCGCAGTCTGTACATAGCAGTGAGAACGGGAGAGCGTGAAAATGCGAGAGGCTGACAGAGGAAAGTGTGAGGAGCGAGCAAACGCGGAGGAACGATTGAGACTGGGAGAATGGGGGGAGGGGGGAGGGGTGGGAGGGAAAGAAAAGACGGCGTGTCACGCGAGAGGTGGCCGTGACTCGGGGGAGAGAAGAGCTATCGGCTCCTCTATTCGGGGGGCATCTCTCGCGCGCGGATGCCCAGGAATATGTATTTCGTTGGCTGCGACATTGCCTTGTAAGATTCTTATCTAGGATGCTGAGGAGGGAGAAAAAAGGATTTCCCTTTAGAAAGAGTCCTCGGGACGAAACAGGGTAAGAAAGTGGGGGAGAGGTGGAGAGGAGGAAGAAGAGGAAACTATAACGTATAAACGAGAGAGGACCGAGCGAGGCGGTTTTCTGTAGAATTTTACATCCTCGACTCTTAGCAGCACCGAACTCTCGCGCCAACCGACAGACGAGAAACCCGTGACTGGCTGAGCCAAGCCATTTTCAGGAATATTCTTCTCTTTTCTTCAGTTTCTGTTCGTCTATCTTTAATTGATCCTGGGCCCTGTAGTTGGCACACACCGCTCAAGCTTCTGAGGAGGAATTCGTAATCGAGACGCGGGTCTTTTAAATCGTTTTCTTTTTTATAATCCAGGGGATCTCTTGAGAAACCTGTGCCACGTTTTTAATCGATATTATATGTGCTATGTTTCATTTTAAATTGTTTCCGAGGCGGTAAGTGTCTGATTGCAAGCCAGTTGGGGGCAATGCTTCGATACTAGATCGCCGCAACCTCCAATCTTGCTCACCGCAGCCTCCACAGGCTTGGCGCGAAGAGGCAGTTCTAAGTATAGGCCCAGCGTTGCACTACGATTCTATTGGTGAAAAGATCAGGCATATATGTTTCGTATTTTCGTTATTTATACACGGTAGGCAGATATTATTAACTGTCGCGCAGTGTTTCTTTTCGGTATTTCAATCGTGATTTTTATATTCCACCGATGACCGCGGGTCAATACGTTTCGATTCACGCACAATCTAAGCTTCGTACGCCACATTATACAAGTACACTTTGTTACCAGGCCTGCAAGTTCGCGACACGTTCGCGAATGGTTCGAGGCGAGCCTCGAGGATATTTCTCTTCTTTGGTGAATTTGATCAGACTTTAAATCCGCGCTGTATTTTCTTTTCTTTCTGGATCGATACCAAATTATAAAGATTACGCGAACCTACCCGCAAAACGGAGGATCATGCCAATCAGTTTACGTCCGGGACAGACTTTTATCGCGAACTATGCGTACAGTTTTAGAGACCTTATTCTCGTTCTATGTAATCAAGTTTTACGAAAGATCATCACCATTTTCTTTATCTTCCGCTTTTCATTTCGTCCGAATGCACTTCGATACGTAATCGTGTTTTTATATAAAACTCTACTAGACTCTGCTAAATGTAGACCACGTGGGTGGTACCCAGACTTCTAATCAGCAGTGTAGCTTTTATCACAGTTACGAATCATGTTGAGGGGAGCATAACGACGGTAGAGCAAGGACGGCGTACAAATAAAGCGCAGCACAATATGAAATTTCTCTGTCCACTCGAATCCGAAATTCGGCGCTCCAAATATTTAATGAAACGACCATTCGATGGTCGGACGCAATGAAACATCACGGAATCGTTTAGCACAAATTGTCCAGTCACAATAACCCAGCTTCCAGCTGAAGGAGAGAGCATCCGGGACACGGGAGACCGCGTGAGATAAAATCGGATATTAAAATCGGGGAAACACACGTACGCAAATAGGGACACACATCCGACACAGAAAAAATGCTCCGCGACACGAGGGACGATTGATCGAATAACCGGCAGAGTTCTTCCCAGCTTCTTCTAATTCATGTATCTTAGCGGAGGAGCCTAACGTTGCACAACTAAGGAGAGATTGCTAAGAGAAGCAGAGACAGAGAGAAAGGGAGCGAGAACGAGGGAGAGAATGAATGGTATTATCGCGTATGAGTGTGAATGGCGGCGAAACGAAATGGGAGGCATGGTAGACAAGTAAGAAGATCACCGATGTACGATCGAACTGTAATCGAGTAAAGTTGATGTTATTTAAAGTAATAAAAGGGAACTATTATATACGTTCACGTGCGTGCATCCTTACACACGTCATCCCGCAAACCGTGGATCCTTCGTGGCGAGAGAACTCGTATGCCTCGAGAAGAGAATTTCATTTAGAAGAACGTTAATCCTCGCATAAATCCATTTAGCCGATCCCTGCATTCATTCTACAAAGGATATCTTTTTAGGAAATGATGTCCACGAGGGACTAGGATTGACACCTTTTCAAGTTCTATTTAAAAGTCGTAGAAGAATATAGAAATAGTGAAAGAAGGCAATGTGTCATCAAACAGAATTTTACAAATTAGCCAGCTCTAGAATCACAAGGGAGAAGCTGTAACCAGAATCTTTGACAGTTTGAGATATTTTCTGAAAAGTATCGAATGCATTGTCCAAGAGGTCCGGAATGTTTACTTTGAAAATAAACCGAGCAAGACCTGGCCCTGCATCGCTTAACCTTTGGACGGCGAATTGTAGAACCACTTGGACCTATTCTAAATATTAAACTACAGGAGTTATTTTCTTTAGTATTACTAGTTTGGAAAATATGAGAATTTTATGTAACACAATGGGAGTCTAATTTGAGAGGTTATAGCGAATGAAATTATAATACAAAAATGGTCAAGCTATCCGGCGTTGAAGTTTTAAGAGCCCCTTTTTCAAAACACCTGCTCCACTGAAAGTGTTAACCCTGGCACGTTCTCCACTTCGCCTATGCGTTGAAGTGCATTTAACTTCTCTATGGATCTTTCAAAATTCGAAGAGTTTCTAAAGCAGTGAATCCAAGAGTGGGTCAGAAAAGACCCGAGAACCGTAGTAAATTTATGAAGAAGAGATTTATCAAGAATTCCACTCGCGAGATAATTGGAGCTAATTTCCCATGATTTTATTTACAGAAACAGTAGAGGTTTTGAGAGAATCGGCTTCCTTGTGGGAGGGGAAAGGGGCATCGTTGACGAAACTACCTGCAGCAGCTCAGGAAGATCGTCGAACGATACGCGGCGAGTAATTATTTGAAAACGAGCATCGGTCCAGTTCTATTAGCTCTCTATCAGCGATCGTCGATGACAGATAACGTCGGTCCGCCCTTTGTGCCGATATTTGCCGGTTTGGGCGCGTAACATGGGCCCCTCGTCTATCCATAGATCGCTGGTCGATGCTGAGGAAGAGCATCTGGCTCTTCCACGTGACCCGATCTCTTTGTGCCCGAGCGCAACGTCTTCTTGTTCCTCCTATCCGTCGATCGTCACGCTCCCTGAGCCTCTTCAAATTAACAGCGTATAAACAGTAACAAAGGGGGTGGGGTGGAGTTGATTTTCAGGCTGAAGAATAGGTTTTCTTTTTTTTTCAAAGAATACTCAAAGAGGATTTTCATTGGAGATCGGCGGGGGCTTTGGAAACTGTCGAATATTGGAGTAAGTGTAAGTGGAGTATAAGTCTTGAGTAGTGCTTCTAAGACGGGGTAGTTTGTTTCTGTTTTAATATTATTAAAAGATGTGAAAGGCTGTGCTTTTATTTTACTACTGGAAGATGATTTTAACAGAAGGTTCCCCTATGTTTCTTCCCCCCTTTTGGTATACAAATTGATTTTATTACTAGCAGTCTACTTTTAATTCCATTATTAACTTCTATAATATTGGGAAATCTGTAGGCAATACTGTGCTTCTTTGAGATTTCATAATAGATAAATGTTGAACTATTTTTAAGAGAAATATCTGTACAGCTATTTATACCTTCCTCCTGGATGGTGTTTGGCTTTTGGGATTTAGAGGATCCTAAAAAGTATCCAAAGATCCTTTAATCGGCTCCCTGGACCGTCGAACGACTCCACTGTGTTCCCGATTCCGATCCCTCCTCGGCTCGATCTTTTCCACGATCCATCAGCCGGGCGGAATAAGAGCAGTCGACGCATGCTCATCGGCCTGTTATAATTTCGGTTCTATTAGGCTCGTAGTGGGACCATAAGCCCCGAGGGGATTTCAAGAGATCGTAAAGTTAAGCCTGGACCCCACAGAGGTATATACCACCGTGCCTCTTGCACCATGTACCATCTCTTCTGTGTTAGTGTCGAAATACACGCGGCCTTTCGATGCTCTTTTTACGTAGAATCTGCCAGTGGTACTCCCAGCAAAATACTCTATACATAATATTCAACCCGCATAACAATTCTATACGAAATTCGTTTGCAACGAGTATCATGCCTTGGAAGGTAATTTATCAGAGCAGCTGTATAAAACCTGAAAAATTTAGTGAAATTTGATTGAATGGGAGATAAACGACTTGTTTAAGCTGGGCACTTGCTACCTTTTTCAATTAGAATAGTTGAAGGGCAAGGGGGAAAACAGTGGAGAGTGGAGTTTTTGTTCCAGTAGAGAGTGGACACTACCTGTTTTTAATTGCCACCAACAAAATATGCAATAAATCGCAAAATCCCGAAAAATAGACATTCCTCGTTTTTTCCCCTTAAGTAGTTACCCTCGCGGTCAGCAGAAATTCGACATCGAGTAGCAAGCCTGTTGAATATGACATCCTACAGCAATTGGGAGAAGTGAACTGTTCGTACAGTGAGTATCACTGGTCCATACAGACACCGAATCTCGATGGCCGCATAAAGGAGCGAAACCGACTGTGAAGAGGGTCCGTTCAGGGGTACACCGTCAAGTAGCATCTTGACACGAGGCTCACAATGGCTACTTGTTAGCTCACCGCGTCAACAGAGAAAGGAAAACGGCCCCCGATCCCAGCTTTTCATCGTCCAAATACACTTGTCAAGAATAGGAACACCTTTCGCCATCATATACGAACATCAACGCATCTACCAGACTATCAAAGACGAATCACACCAGTCTAAAACCTCGTCTACGTCGCTCCTTCTCCAAAACTCTTCCTCCAGTCCCCCCTCAATTCCAAGGCACCCCGAACAGGAACTCCCGAAGCCTCCGCACCCGCGCACTATCTCCCAAAGAAAACCCTCTCCGGAAACTAATCAAACTGCGCGCTTCGAAGACGCTCCACCGCGAAGCAGCTACGTTACAAGCGATACACAGCTGTCGAGCACAATTACCCCGACCTCGTTTTCCCTTGGGTTGTCCCTCCCCGTTTCCTCTCCGCCCGGCGACTGCATTTAAACTTTCGCACGGGGGCCCTGCCTAAAACGCGCGCCCAGGGCGAGGCAGGTGCGGCGGGGCGGCAGAAAATCGCGAAGACGCTTGGAAAATTGGAGGACGACCGTTTTGCAGGGCACGGGGGCCCTGCCGTTGCCGAACAAACCGGATAATAAGTTTGACGTGCGTTACAATGCAGTCATTACACCGATAATGACGGGGCATTGAAGCGCGAACGGCCAAGGTGGATGGCAGCGGAGCAACGGACCCCCATCAGCTGCATCTGTCCGGTCCGACAATGGACGGCCACGTTGCGCCACCCTGCGAATCGTTACGCGGAAATTAATGATGCCCCCCTCGCTCGGCGTCGATGCCTCGTCAAAGTTGCATCCCCCCCCCCCGGCGGCGGGGACGCTCGCCACCGCCGATCGATTATCGAGCGCGGCGGGAATAATAGATTCCGGTGGATGTCGCCCGCGGTAATCGTATCAATACCGGCGACAGGGTAATCGCATTAGAATTTACAAGTTTCTCAGACAATTGGAGATTTTAGACGGCGGCTTCTGGCGATAATTGGAAGTAATAGTTTATGCCGGTGGATTTTTTATGCACGAGGCAATGATACCTGCTGCGTATATTCGCGGAATCTGGGGACGGAGGGTGCGAGTTCTTGGGACACGTGGGAGACATCTGGCTCTATCAGATATTCTGAGACACGAAGTATTATGAATTAAAAGAGGGATTATCGAGGACGTCTCGAAGATCCTGCGGAAACCACCCCTGGGCGTTAGAGGGATTAATATGCAGAAAGGCGAAGAGAAAATGGTGATAGAGTGAACGTAAATGATAAGGGAGCTAGAGGGTCAGTGGTTCCAGGTGGCGATTTAAAGCTAGTCGATCGATTTCTCTGATACTTCTGCTGGCTGGTGGACGATGGGGGCGTAGGTGAAGGAACGGCTATTTACCAGGGCATCGGCGTAAATTACGACACCGGGAACGGGGGTTAAAGCTAAGCTCTACGCTTAGACCAGCTCCGGCCGTGGTGGGAGAGTGATTTCGAAGGGGGGAATATTTATGGGCAGACCGGCTGAAATTAATTTATGCAGCCGCATAGGCTGCCACGTAATTTATTCGCGGTGCCCGCGACGATCAGTCACTCTCTTCACTGGCTTTTGTGTGTAAGGAAATCCTTGCCCATTAGAAACGGCCACGAGGAGAGCCTTCCCTCCGCCTATACGCGATCCCTCTTTCCGTTTCTCTTCCACCGGCGCTCGATAGCCGGCCGCGTACACCTTCATGCTGCCCCCTCTTCCCCCCTGCTCGTGGAAGATCTAGAATCGTGACTGCTGGATCTATAGGTAAACGCAGGGGCATAGATCTGAGCACTGGTGTGTGATCTTGAACAGGTCAATTATAAGCTCCGAACTGCAGGATAAACTGTGCTCCGCATTCTCCTCGTGAAGGATGATTGTACTTAGAGATTCGGTGATGCATTCCTCCGGCGTTACCCGTGCTTACCTTTGTATCAGATCGAAGGTCTACTTGTGATCTATCGACACAGAAAACACCGGTGTTGATTCGTAAGAAGAGGAGCTAAAAGGTCATCAAATTTGTACCAGACTCCGAACCACTCCAGAAGCTTCTGCAACCCCGGATCAGCTCTCCGAATATCTCCCTAAGACAGCTGAGATTACAAAACTGCAAGGATGCGCGAGGCAGGACGCCGGCAAGGCCGCGAGGTCCCGGGGACCTCGAAGGAGCCCAGCACTCCGAGAATCTGGAACAGGCGGAGCGGTTTCGGGAGCGAAGAGAGGAAGAGGATCGACACGGTGGGGCACAGAGGAAGAGGGAGGGAGAGAGGGAAGAGGCAAGGATCTCCGTGGAGGATCTCCTGTGCACCCGCGTTATGATTTGTGGGGGCCCAGATCCTGATCCTGTCTGCCTGGAAGAGGGCACCCACGCTTTCCAGGAACCGCGTCCTCCTCGTGTGGACCGACCGGCCGGCGGGCGGAGGAGCAACGCGGTGGAAAAGGGCCACGAAGGGGGGGCACTGGCCCGTGGTGGGACGAACGGTGGGGGAGGAGGGGGGGGGGGGAGGAGGCGACGTCTTCGAGATCAGCCGACCCGATTACACCGAGGGTGTAATGGACGGACTAATTTGTGAAATTTAAATTCCGTCCCCGACGTTTTACCGCGAGAGGCGAGCCGGTGCCTGGGGGACCTCGTCCGCCGAGATAAATCGCGACCCCCTCCTGGACTTCATAGAATCTTACGGGGACAATCGGGCGGATCTTTCTGGAAAATCGTAGGTGGGCAGGTTTCGCGCTACGAAGTGCTGGCTGTCCGTCTGCTCGCGCCGCGGTGGTATCTAGATTTGCATTTCGACCGGGGCGCTTTTACCATTCTGCCTCGCTGTTTGTCAGATCGCTTAATCCCGCAAATCGAACGGGGCCCCTCCCTTGGTGGCTACAATGTCGGTTGACTGTGGTAGGATGCTTGTTCGTACTGGAGTGGGCGGTAATGGAAGCGTAGGGTTGAAGGAGAGGAGCAACTGGGTCCGGTTAAATATCCTGGGTGTATCCTCAGTCCCAGTGTGTTTCGCATTAGGGGAGAGTGGGGTAATTGCGAACACCTAAGCCGGAAAGCAAAGAAAACGAAAGCTGTGGGCTAAATGAATTTGTTTATTATTTCCAAACATAGTTAAACTATTCATCTATAAAGTACCGTGACGATTTTTTGAAAAATTATAATAAAAATCCAGTTTGTAGTGAGAAAGAAAAATCCTTGGTGTTCGTGATTACTCGAATGGCGTGGGGTAATCACGAACGGAGTGCTAAATATCGCAGAAGTCAGTGGTCAACCTATAAAAAACGTTGCTACAACCTACACCTAATGTATTTTTCAAATTCCTCTTCTTGTGCGTTAGGCAAAAATTGCAATTGGTCGGAATATCGAAAAGAATAGTAAAGGTCGTTTTTAAAGAACTACTTTTTCTGAGCCTGTAATGAAAATTCAAAAACCCCTTTTGTAGATTCAAGTAAGTTTTATACATGCTGAAAATTTCAACAAAATCAGTTAACGTTGCTAATCTCGAAGGTTCGAGATTACTCCATCAGTTTCCAATAATTAATTTCAGGGGTGAGAATCATGATTCAAGCAACGTCTTGGTCACAAAATGTTAGTAAAAACGTGCTTTATTTCAACTTAAAAAAATCCCAATTGTAGCATTAATTCAACAGTAATTACATGGAATTGAAAATGGACAAAATATTACTTGAAACATGATGAAAATAAGAAATTGCGTTTATCTTGAATAGCACAAGCGTTCTATATTTATTACTTTCTGCCCGGCGTTGGATACGATCTAAACTATTAGCTAATGGAAAGGGAACATTAGTTTTTATTTATTAAAACACCGTAACCATCGCGTTCGCGATTATCCCACGTTACATTATCCAGAAAATAGAGTAAGTATCTACGAACGCTAAAGCATTAAGTAATAGGTACATAGCAGATCCGAATTCGGTAGAACAGGGCCTGAAGGCAAGCATCCAAAGGACGCGGGGCCCCCTGCGGTAAAACAATGGACGGGGGACAATAAGACAGCGAGAGGAGCAGAAAGAAAGGAAGGGAACACCAGGAAGGGAAGTGGCGCAATAGCAGTGAAAAGGTAGGGAAGTGGGGGGGGGGGGGGGGGAGAAAGAATAAGACAGGGGAGAAAGCGAAAGATGGGAGCATCGGGAGCAAGACGTCGACGTAGTGGCGGATTAGAGGCGGCTTCTCGCTGTATGGCGAGCGGACCCCCATTGTCGGGGCCCGCGCATAATACGGTTATGATTTAGTTTTCGGCCGTGAGGATACGCGAGCGAACGAACGAAGGAACGGGCCGAGGGGGCCTGACGGGCCTCGCTTGGATGCAACATGCGAGGAAGGAGGGGAAGGGTGGCAGAGCTGTTGGTGTCGGGTTACAACGGGGCCAGGGCCCTGCCTGGACATCCACACGTCCTCGTATTCCGCGGACCCACACGCAGTCGGGCCCTTTAAGCGTGCCCATAACTGCGTGTACGGAGGGCCCACGATCACGCGTGTCCCCCTCTTTTATACCCCCTCGTCGCTCCTAGTTATCTCCGTGCCCTTATTCCGCTCTCTCTCTCCGAGGGACGCTACCTTTTGTCGAGCCTTTCTTCTCCTTTTCGCAGGCTGCTCCCCTCTCCCCCTTTCCCCCCTTCCCAGATCTGCTTAACTGTTCCCTCCTGTTCGGCCCTCCCCTCCCCCAGATGATTTTCATAGATAGGGGAAGTTTTTGGGAACAAAAGTGAGGCTTACATGGAGGATGCTGAATGTCCGGGCAGTCTGCGGACTTTGTGTCTGCAGGGAAATGAGTGTCTGTTCGGGTTACAGAGGATAGGGTGTGACGCTGTTAGGAGGGATGGATTGTTTTGCAATCTTCTTGAATTTTCGGGAAGCAAGTGCCAGGGTGTTCTTCGCTTCCAGAGAACAAGAGATCGCTTTCCTTGGGCATTAGTTGTGGCTCGCGAGGGAACATCTTGAACACGGATATCCAAAAAGATTCTGAAACTTTGCAAATATGTAGGGAATTTTCTCCTGATTATAATGCAATTTTTGTTTGCTGCCCAAATTCACCCTAAGCGGGTGTAACTGACCCCTGAAAATCAGGATATTTTCTGGTTTTGTGTTATAACTCCTGAACTGTAAAATAATTTTTCCACTAAACGATGGATCTAATTAAACGGAGTAACTTTTCTCTTGAAACTTTTTTCTATCTCTCAGTTATAATACAAAATTGGAAAATAGCCAAATTTTCAGGGGTTCGTTTCACTCACTTCGAGTGAACTTGGGCAGCAAACAAAAATTTCGTTGTAATCAATAGGAAATCCCCCTACAATCTACATATTCACAAAGTTTCAGAATTTTTGAATTTCCGGGTTCGAGATCTTCCCTTGTCAGATGTGTATATCGGTATTCGAACTTGGAAAGGGTTAAATTTTTTCGCCACAATGAAGGAACACAATTCTACGATTCTAGATCAGATATACACTTATTCCAAACAGCATTGCTATGCCCACAGACCATCTGTTTCCCCCGAATCGACCTATGGAGCATGGAAACCTCGAAACGGGAGGATCGCGCGGGGAAAATAGAAAGTGCAGAAGGTATTTACGCAATTTTCTCTATCGGTACGATCCGCTGAATGATTGCAGAGTTTCTCCGCGTAGTTACGGCTAGGTTTTTCGACGGAGGGGTAAAATAAAAATAACCCCGTCACCTTTTGCCACAATGTCCTTTCCTCGCACGGCGCGGGTGCACGTTCTGCGAACTCGCGAATTATGAATATGATTATCTCGGACGGGCTCTTGACGGGAAGCCAGACCTGTCCCAGAGGTGTCACCTTACATCCTCCCCCTCCTTCATGGTGTCGACGCTCCTAGGCCCCCTCGGGCTGTTCTCTCCCGTTCCTGACTTGGCGCGTGACGTCGCCTCTCGTAACCGAATCTCGCGAATAATTGGACCTCCGCGCCCCTGGCTTTCCTTCCGATCGCCTCTCTATCGTATCTCCGTGAAAAACGCCAAAACGTCCCCAGCAGTCCAGTGGCGCACTCGGGATTTAATCTTGGGGGGAGTCGAGTTGAACGGAGAAAAATATTTTCAAGGAAATTCATTAGGTGACTGTAAAAATTTATCTAAAGAATAAAACCCAGTTTTCTTTTTTACAAAGCCTCTCCTTTGGGGGTGGCAGGACCCCTTAGCCCCCCTCTGGGTGCGCCACTGTTCTAGTCACCCTCAAATAACTTCATCATAGAACACTTTAACTCCGATTATACCTACTCTCGAAGTTTACGAACTGAAACTCAAATCATTCATGCCCGTCTCTTCATCTGCCTTCGAGTTCTAGCACACACCTTTTGACGCCATCGCTGTCTTCAAGCCCAAGGTTTTGACAGTCTGTAAAACTCGTGTCGAGAGGGGTACGCACTTCGCGAGCAAAGGGGGGGCATGACTGAAACGGGAGGCGTAGAGGGGCGTAGGGGAGAGATGCAGATGGGCCGCCAGCCTCTTTTCCGCAGGGGCCCGCAATAAATTTAACGGGCCAACGAGGGGGGCAGGGCCGGCTCGCAAGCGCGGCCGCGATAACGATCGAACGAGCGTCAGAGAAGTGCTAAGTAACTACCGATCGTATCGGAGATAGAAGGTTCGCCTGGCTGCCTCTAGCCCCCCCCTCTGTACGGTGTGTGCGTGCCACGGTGTACATACATCACAGGGAATTTTCTTGGCGCTATCGACGTCACCTAAAACTGTCACCGATACAGGGCCTCCGGTCCAACAATGGGTGCCCTAGGAAGGGCTAAGCCAGTTGTGTTTGACGTTTATGAATCGAATTTCTTCTACGCGCCCCCCTGCGCCAGATACTAGGGGGAGATAGCGAGAAAAAGCGGCCTTGTTGTATATACGGGGACCGATCCATGGTGCGCAGCCGATGACGGGGCACGTCAGTGGGCTCGTAAACTGTTTCAACAGTTGGAGTTTGATGGAGGAAAGGTGGAGCTTGTGAGTGGGCTTGGATATGTTTTATTTTATGGGGCTTATGTGGTTCATTGAGATTGCGTAGGATTGGAAGTTATGATTAATTAGGGTGTGGATATATTATAGAAGTTCTGTATCCGTGCTTGTTATTAAAAATCCTAGGCAGATTATTTGGAATTAAAGATTCTCAGGGGAACCACTTGTCGGTGATCCTCCCCTCGACGATCCTCCCATCAAACTAGCATTACCATCCCCGAAGTAAGAACTCATTCTCCCCTCGCAAACAATTATCACAGCCACCCGTGAGATGCATAAATACAATTCTCCTAATTCGCTCGTAATCTGTTTCAACAGTTTGAGTTTGATGGAGGAAAGGTGGAACTTGTGAGTGGGCTTGAATATGTTTTATTTTATGGGGCTTATGTGGTTCATTGAGATTGCGGGGATTATGATTAATTAAGGGGTGAATTACTTGTGGTGTGGATATATTATAAAAGTTCTGTATCCGAGTATATTATTAAAAATCCTAGGCAGATTATTTGGAATTAAAGATTCTCAGGGGAACCACTTGTCGGTGATCCTCCCCTCGACGATCCTCCCATCAAACTAGCATTACCATCCCCGAAGTAAGAACTCATTCTCCCCTCGCAAACAATTATCACAGCCACCCGTGAGATGCATAAATACAATTCTCCTAATTCGCCGTATCATTGTATACAGGCTGCGCCAGCCCCCTGATCTCGCTCTACCCTCGAACTACCCCATAGAAACCCGCGGCCGCTTGGCTCCGTCCCACCAAGCATATGTCGAACATCGTCGTCCCCTTTCTCGCGCAGTGACACCATGGAATTTCGCGCAGACGATTGGCCAGTGGTTCCTCCAATGAAACGCGCGGCGAGCAGGGCGAACGTTATGGGGGTTGTCGGGGAAGCGAGTCCCTCGGGGTGGTATCTACGGGATTAGGGCCAGGGTGAGGCGATGGTAACTTCGTTATCATAACTCGTTCCCCTTTCTTCCTCCATTCAGTGGTCACTCGGTACGAGCTTTCTTCTTCTGTTCCTCCATGCTGATACTTCAGTCAAAGACCTAACTCAAACGTTCTTCGTTCGTCAACCTTGCATTTCTTGCGATCGCCTCGGAAGAATTACCACGAAGCCAAAAATAGGGAAGAGTGTTTCTAACGGGACCCGAGCGGAGTGCGCGGGGAGGGGCTGCGCGAGTCAAAGCGTCAGGTGAGCGATTACAGAGTCGATCCTTGGCTGCTTGTAATTCTAGACAGGAATTAAAGTGGCGCAGCGGCCGGCCGCAGCCTCACCTTTACCAGCGGCACCGTAGAAAGAACAACTCAGCGACGATCACCTGCGAGCTTCGACGTCGGAGCCGAGAAACTCGAGTTCTACAAGACTCTGGACATCCTGGCCCGAGTGACATCTGAATTGTTTATGCAAGGAAGAGTAGCCCGAAGATGATGCGGTAGCTATAAGCTTATGCCACTCTGACGAGTGTCTACCAACAATGTTAGCAAGGCATCGGTATGCGAGTACATACCACCGGTGCAACTTTACACCCGGAAGTGTCGAAGCACGTTAGCGCACTGGGACATTGTCAGAGTTTCTCTGATAAATTCCTATTACCGCGTCTCTGACTGCCACCACGTGTCCGAGTCTCCAGCGCTCCCCTCGCAAGCAGATAAGAAAAACTATCCACCCGTCCACCAACGACTACACTATTTGGACCACGACACCTGACACCGACTAGCCGCTTGCGAAAGATCGACCTTTACCAGCGACAGTCGCGAATCCCGGGGAAATAACCCTTTCACCGCGCGCGCTGCCGCCAGAGGAAGACGTCGCTCGAACAGCTGGGATCGCCATTGACCGAGGTCCATTCAGAATGCCCCCGTGACTCGACAGCTGAAGGACGCTGTTCTCCTACGACAAATTACGCTGGTTTTGGCGCGAGCTCCACCACCGTGGACGCCAGCCGCGCACGTACGCGCATACACGCGCGACCCGCTCTCTCCGACCTACCCCACCGAGAATCGTGTTTCAATACGGAAACCGAAAACCATATCATTACGTTGAAGCTCCGTTTCGTCGCTCACGAAACACGCTCGCGCGACTGGGAAGGTTTTGTCGCGACCTGCGCACACGCGCGCGGCGGCCGCGCCAGGCGTCTCGCAGGTGCGTGGACGACGCTGTGCGCCGCGTGGCATTCTTCTCGGATTCGATCTTCCACCCCCTGTCGCGAGCTTCTTCGCAGCGAACGAGGACTCTGAATACACGAGGCGCGCGAAGGTCGGGGGTTGGCTGGGTTTTAATGGGGGATAATCGTTATAAGGTGATAGGTGATTAAGATTTTAGATCTTCTAATGATCTTTGGCAAGTGACGCTGAGAAACAGAGAAGGATTTGAAGAAACTGGTTACACCCCTCGAACATTTTGATGTACGAATTGGGGCTCGCATAGTGGGTGGCTTGTGATGGGGGATGGAAAGGGGTAGCCTCGAAGCGCACCTTAGAATTTAGCTCCTCCGTGGCAATTGACGCTTAACAGGCTACCTTCCACATACGTTTCGGTGTACGAAGTTGAAGGGCTGCATGGTGGGGACGGTAATGGGGTGTAGGGTGACGGAGAGGGGCGCCTTAAAACAGTAAATCCTCGAGTAATGATCGATGGCTATTAACACTCGCGAGTAGAGGAAAGTCTGAAGAAACTCTCCTTCCTTTACGGACTACCTTCATGGTTATAGTTTTCCATCGAGCACCTTATCTCGCGTCACTCGCCTTCGAAAACCACATCTCTCGGCCATCGATTGCTCAATACGATTTCTCGTGGTTTCCCTGTGGTCTCCGGCTGTGCTATTTTTCTCTGGTTTCGGGCAGTGGGTATAACGTTGCTAGCGGATCGTTCTCATAGAAACTTAGAAATCTATTCGAACCTCCGTCGAAGGTATCCAAATTTCTACGCGCGTAGCAAAATTTACAGAGTTATTCCTAACATCTATTTCCTTAGTCCGAAGGCACCCAACGCTTCGGAAGATTAATGCCTCATTGAGACCCCGTGGTGTTAACTTATAGGTACTTATGCACAGGGTGTATCAATTAGAGAATGACCTGTTACGGCAGCAATTAACGGCCTAGTGGGAGCGACCGTAGTAGACAGCGGAGTAGCCCACGTTTTTTAAGAGATCAGCGAGAGCTGGCGAGGGTGAGCTGCGAAAGTGGGGCAAAGTGGGAGCCCGTAATAGAATTAGTTCCGAAAGCCTGGGCCCGTAGGAACGGGACAATTGGCGAACGCTGGGCAAAATTGGCCACGTTGGTTACATAATGGGCCTCCTCGCGCATCGTCACATGGTGGGCAGCGCGAGTATTTAGATGAGTTGACTCCAATTGGCGTACGTACCGTGAGAATCCCAGTATCTAGCGCGCCGAGCGTGTGTGAACCGGCCGAGCGGCGAAGAAAAATGGGTGAACTAATCATGCAAATTGGGCACAATGTTACGTAATTCTGGTCTATCTTCGGCCATCCGCCGCCTAGAATCTCAACGCGACGTTCTGTCCAGCCAAATGACTTGCACTTCGCTGGATGTATTCGTTCCATAGCTGAAGCCACGTCTTCCACTGCAACAGCGGGCCCTCGTCGAGACTTTCATTGCTATTCTTGATAACTCGCTTACTCCGAAGATCCTTCTTAGATCAACCGATTCATAGAAACTATTCCCTCTTCTAAATTTACTTCCACCTGTGAAATTCGATTACCATTCGCCTCTCTACTCGGCGAGAAAGTCACTTTCGGTGGATCTTCCGATCGTGCAACTTCCCTTTCTCGTGCCATCGATCCTCCTACGCCATCGTGGAAACCTAATCGATCGGGGGTTACTTAAAGGAAAGATTCGACGGGCAAGGCTGCGGGGCTGGTGAAGCGAGGACGGCTCGCGGGCAGATTTGAGCGAGGAACGGAAGAGGTTCGGAACGATTATGCAGCACGACACGGTGTGCAACGAGGAGGAGTGCAGTGCACGCTGCGAGCAATGTGCGAGGCTTCGCGCGGCCGTCAATTACGATTAATTAGAGCGGAGACTGACAGCGGACGCAGCGACGGCTACTTAATACTTTAACTTGTCCCCAACCCTCCACCCGTTCACTTCCTCCGCCGTCGTCGACGACGGCGAATCGACGGGAACGCGTCTCGTTCATCGTCGGCCCGTGGTTCCCTTCTTTCTTCCTCATCTTCCGTCGTTCATTCGCGAGTACCGAGATCCACGCTACGAGGGAAGTACTCGGCGAGAAAACTCCAGCGCCGAAATTTCAAGCTCGTGGATATTGGCTACTTCCTGTCCGGACTCTGTAGATATTGTTATGTAACGAGAAGAATGGTTAATAGGAGGTACGTAGGTACTGGAGACACCGATGAAAACAGAGGATGTAACGGAGATGTGGGAATTATTAAGGAGCTACATCCACATAGAGTTCAGGATTTTTTGGGAGAAATGTATAAGTGAAAATCATAGCACAATTTTTTCTACTAACAGATACATCTTTTAACTATATTATTCTGAATTCTCATGAGATATTATTATTAACTAAAGGAGATATCGCCTTATGAGTCTTTTTTTAAGCATTAGCTGGTGGACATTCCCTAGGCTAAACGATACTTCGAAAAGAAAAATTCAAATAGATTTTAAAAATAAATAACATTCTGACAGGGGATTAAGTGGGCAGTCGTTTTCCATGAAAGAAACACTTTCTTTTTAATGTATTTGTAAGAAAATGAAAGTAAATCCAGGGGTATCCTTTTACTCAATGTTTATTATTATACATAGAGATTGGAAAAAAGTTGGCATGAAATATACATGTGCTTTGAAAATGACGGTGGTGACTGAGAAACATTTTAACGTTCTTCTGTGACTTTGTTGTAATATTGATAAAAAGTGACGTAATCCAATTTCAAGGTGAGATTGTTGTTTGTTACATCCGTAGTGTCCCGCGGAATCAATAAAAAAACTGAAATTAAAACAGAATTATTAAATGAGTGACTGAAAAATGATTATTTAAAACAAATTCGATCGTGTTCGTGAGCTTTTTAATTTTTCGATGAAAATCTCGAATTTTTACTAATCATATCACAGGTTGCGGTAGAACTTGATACAAAATTGGGAATATTTCTTTTTAACCGGCGATAATTCTATAAGCAGCAATTAAGTATTACCCGCAGCGCTGCTGGTTACTGGTGTAATTAGAACATCCACCAGTGTTAATTATAGGTACTACTCGTTACCGTAATACAATATCGTAACACAATCTAATATTTTTAAATATTGAATTCCGCGGCACAATATCGGAATTGAATTTACAACAGGCATCCCATAAATTGCACGCTCGTTAACACCGTACTACGGCTTCCAGACTCCTAGTCGTCACGCATGGCGTCTGTATCGCATTAACCACCTCGATTTTCTACTTGCCACGAGCACTCGAGGACCATAATTATAAGAATAATTACCAGTATCAGCTGTATTGCACCATAAACCACACATATATGTGCGCTGCACGATTTATAATTTTCTCCAACAATGCAACAACGATCCGCTTAAAATTATACAAATTACGAAGAAACGAGAGCCACATGCTCCGCAGTATCACTCCGCGTCTGTGTCGGTGATTATGAACTTTCAAGTGGTTCGACTCAGAATTTAAAAAACAATCGAATTGTATCTTTTATTTTGTACCACATCAATTAGCACAGAAATCCGAATATTTCGAGGCGAAGGAAGTAGACTCGGTCCATTTTCATAATCACTATTCGGTAATTGCTTGCTGTTCGATGAGATTAATTGTTTGTGGAAGAGTTCGATGGGTGGTTCTCGTAGTTGGTGGCAATGAAGATGGAAGACGAAGATGGTATTCGAGCGATTGCGCTCGTCGTCGGTCTCGTTCGTTAATTGAGCCATTGTCTAGGTCCGGTTAGGCACGTCTAAGAGCCTAATGGCCGTTTCCTAGAGACGCGCCAGCCCGAATACAGAACGAATTAGAATAATTCGTTCCGTCTGGCCGCGTCACTAGACAGTGGCGTACAAATTTGCCCGAACGTCGCCAAGAATCGGTGGCTCCGCTTTAATTTCCACGCTTAACCGCCGTTTCAGCATCGTCCTGTCGGCGTGCCGCATCCCTGCATCCGCAAATATCACTTCTGCACGGCTACGGCGGTGCTGTTTAATTAAAACGAGCCACCGCCGCCCCGACCATGTTTCATCGTACGCTGACGCTTCTAGTTCGGGCGAAAATATTATGTTTTTTAAAAAACAAAGAGAACACGCGGCGCATCCCGTGCAGACTCGGCGGAACCGTGTGGCAGAGAATAGTGGGAGAGTTGTGTTTTTAACAAATTCTACCTGTATGGATTGCAGGTGAACAGTGTAAAATTGTGCTACACTGGCTCTTGAGACGGAAAGTGCCTCCGAGATTAGGTTCCTGCTAATTTAATTCCATCTGTTGAAAGCTTTCGATCCCAGAAGCTTCAGAGTTTTCTCAATCCCAAGATTTCTTAAAAAGCTTCGATCCTAGAAGCTTCAGAGTTTTCTCAATCCCAAGATTTCTTAAAAAGCTTCGATCCTAGAAGCTTCAGAGTTTTCTCAATCTCAAGATTTCTTAAAAAGCTTTCGATCCTAGAAGCTTCAGAGTTTTCTCAATCCCAAGATTTCTTAAAAAGCTTCGATCCTAGAAGCTTCAGAGTTTTCTCAATCCCAAGATTTCTCAACGCTTTGAAAACATTAGAAATTTATCCTACAAGTTGATAATCATTTATTCCACGTTCCACGACTTCTAAGTGATCTCCAATAAATACCCAAGACTCAAAAATACACTGCGTAAATTCCCAAGGGTCACTTATTCCACGTCCACCCTTTTTCATCCTCATTTCTATCCACCAACGGTACTTGCGCTTCTCGCCCACGCAATTGCGCCCGATGAAAACCTGAACAGTCCGTAGCAACGTTCCAGGCAGCAAGAGAAAGGAATTCGGTGTAGAAGACGGTCGATCGATGTTCCTGGAAAAGCTCAGGCCACTCTTGATAGCCCGTGGAACGAGGTCTTCCTCTTAATTTCTAATTTCATTACGTATAGCCCAACGGGCCCCCATAATGGCCTCCGTTACCCCATAGGCCATCTGGCACGATCGCTTCGGAGGATCTGTATCTACATACCGATCGAACATAATCGATCGATCGGGGATCGATCGGCGGAACGACGCTGCTGCCCGCACACCGGACGATCAGCCGCGTTTTTAGTCGGGGGCCACGTGTAATCATGCTGGCCCCGTCGAATTTACATGGCAAATTGCGCGAACGCGGGGCCTTTTCTTCCTGTTGGCAGGAACAACCGAGGGATTCACTTGGCCGGGCGCTGGGCGCCGTCGCGTTTACGGAAACGCCACCCCGAAAGCAAAGGAGAACTCGAAGGGAGGCGGATTTCCAGGCGGGCAATCTGCTGGTTACACGTTTTTCCATCCTAAATTAGATTTCACCCCGTAAAAGAGAATTCAAAGGAATCGTGATTCAGATATTAACGCATTTTTAGTGTTCACTTGTTAATCACCATGGAGGAAAGTGGCCGTGTTTTCTGTAGAAAGTGAAATTAACACAGAGTGCTGTGGGAATTTTCGCGTCGCGTGGATATTTTCTGGAAATCGTGTCCACAGAAATAAATTAAGGAAGAAATTCACTTTCTACGCTTCGCGTGAAATATTCCTAGCAGAGGAGATTTCGATTAGATTTAGATTAGCTAAAAGTGTTATATAGAGATCCCTTAGACTCCTCCTAGACTCCTCCTAGTCACCAATTTTATTTAAACAAAAATTTCGAATAACAAGTAAAAGTTAACAAAAAAATGTGTCGAATAAAGACAACACCCATTAAATTACCCATTTTGTTTAACTTTCATTACCACGATCGGAAATTTATTGAAATAAAAATTTTGCCCATCTCTGCATTCGTAGCTAATAATTTTCTCGATTGAGATGTTTGCGCTCAGTGTCACGTACAGTTTGCCCCCGTGTTTAATTGTATCAAGATCCGAGGATGCTGCGATCATCGTTTAATGAACAGATATAAATGCGATCCCGTTTGGAAGTGGGGGG
Source organism: Andrena flavipes (assembly GCA_963971345.1). NCBI lineage: Eukaryota > Metazoa > Arthropoda > Insecta > Hymenoptera > Andrenidae > Andrena > Andrena flavipes. Next base: position 9,084,983 of record OZ020481.1, read on the forward strand.
AGAGAGTGTTACGTTTCGTGCCCTCGTAGCCGCTGAATAAGATTCTTTCCAGGGAGAGTGGCGACGGCAGGGGCCTTACGGTGCGTCGATAAGGCACACATTAATTGAAGAACAACATCCGGCAAAAGAGCTGGTGGCCGCTGGCGTGACATCATTGTTTACGGCGGAACGAAAACGGAATTAAACGGACCTCATCGGGGCTGGGCGATTCCACGTAAAGGGTGATTTCAGAGTGATAACGGTAGCTCTCCTTCACAACCTCGATATTTTTCAATACTATCGATAACCGATCACTGCTAATTCACTCTTTTTTTTCCCTCTAACATGACTAGCGTTTCTTTTTTCTGTCTTTTTTGTTTTTTTTTTCTTCTTTTTCTGTAATTTACTGTAATTATTATTATTAACTTTTCCCATAAGTGTTCTTATTCATACCGAGCTTGTCCCGTGAATGAATTATTATTATATCCTATTTCCTAGCCGTTGAAAAATTCGACATTTTGCCAGTCAGCTTAAAACTGTATTACAATTTGATGATGAAAATTTCAGCGCAACGATTGCGGTTACCATTATTTCACCCATGTTGAACCACGAGACGTTGTAGCTTGTCCACCTGTCGCTTCTAATGGAAACCCCCAACGTCCGACTATCGCACTGTTTAATAAAGTTCGATGAAGCGTTCGCGATAAACTTCGACCTCCCCGCGAATCGGTCGAATTCTAGGTGGCGGAATTCTGAATTCTGCATCCGTGAGCGAAGCAGGGGGATGAATTTTGTTGAGAACGATTCGACCGCGGCGGAGGATGGAGCGAAGAGACAATTTCGCAAGGAGAGGAAGGAGAATGGAAGGGCTGTAACTGGAGCGACCACGTCCCAGGGTCATCGCGGAGGCCCCCGTTTTACGAGCTTCCTTCGAGCAGCAGCCACACGATGTGGAGCCGAAGGACTGGCGAAAGGAAGAAGAGGACGACGGAGGTGGGAGTGGAAGGCCGCTAGAGCGAATGGCTCTGCCAAATTAGCCATGATTTATGGGCACGGCCGGCCAATATTCCATTCTATTAACATCACATTATACGTCCGTAAAATTACGTACCAACCGTCACGGATTTCGGGAGCCCCGTCAGGGCACAAAGTAATCTTTCCATCGAATGGCGATCGGTCTACTCGATCACCCGTTTGCATCCTCAACGAGCTTCGCGCCGACTTCGCCGGTCAATCGGATCTATTTACAACCGGGAGATTAGAAGCGTAGACCACAAAGAGACACAAATATTGTCTCACAAGGGAACCGCACTCACCGATTGGAACGCAACTTTGTGGGTTTATAGAGTGACTCGAGATAAGAAGAACGGTGTGTTTCATTCGGGCCCTATCGCCCTTTAAGGGGGTGAAAATTCACTTCAAAGTCGAACAGGCACTTACACTTTTTCGCGTATAACTAACAAACTACAAGAGTCAGAAAAAATTGTTTCAAACAAAAGATTAATGGTGCAATGAGCGCTGCAAACTTGCGTTAACAAAATTTTGAAAAGAGTTTAAAAAGAAAATATCTAAATGAAAAAAAAATGATGAATCGTTTGTGATGTCCTTTTCAAGTGTAAAGTTTAAATTCACCTTTATTTCCCATCAACGAATAACTTTGAATGGTGTAGTGTGTAGGAAAGTATTGCAAGGTCGATACTATATTTCCAATTACAATTCCACTTTTTTCTTCTATGGCAACAGCAAATTTAAACTATAGCAGAGAGGATTTTTTCTACAATGAATATGAAACAGAGCCAGTTTGCCTCTCATAAAAAATGACCTCACATACGTTAATATGGACTCTCAATGCGATCAAATCTTTGACATACTTGTTAATGACAATAAATTTATTAATTATGCGAAATGCACAAAACAATATACAATTAAAAAATAGGATGCCCTTTTATTTTGTACCACTTTCCCCGAAAAGTACTATATCTTTTCACAGTGTTCCATATTTTCTTTCACATTTTTCCGCAAAGTATTATATTTTCCCAGAAAAATCCCTAATGCGAGCTGAGAATCCCTTACTTCGTGGCGAGGCCACCTTCGTTTCACGAGTGATTCTATTGTTCCAAAAATTCATCTGTCTCGCTTACATTTCAACTGGGCAGTGGAAGCTCCACGAGGGTGTTGTATTTTTCCACGTAAACGTCAGCAACAACATATTTACCACCGCGCGATAACATTTTTTGCAACCGTCGGGACGTATCAATTTGCAAACGGCAAACACCCGTCCATTCGGGGGAACGATGGGCTCGATGGTTTCGATGCTAAATAAACCGACGGGGAATTTGTTGCTCGGCCAGTGGACGGTGTTTCCATTGCGCTTTATAAAAAAAAAGAATTGTACGAATTCTATCGCGTCTTTGAATACTGCATTATTCCCGATTCGATTTGCGAAGTGAACTCGATGGGTCGTGCAACGTTATCGGGTTATCGGCCAGTCGGTTCCCTAACATTTTTACGCGTCGCGTGTCGTTCGCGAAGGCTGCGAGGTGCTCTGATATTCGATTGTATACAACGACCGATCGGCGATCGACAGTTCGTAGCGTCGAATAGTGCAGCGCACAATGTTGCACTCTACTGCAACATTATACGTACACGTGGCAGGCATCGAGTTGCATGCCGCGATGCGTGCGCCCGTTTAATTAATTCCCTGATATCCACCCCATGTGGGATCCATTCTGGGCATTCAGCGAATATCCTGGCGAATACTAAGCATTAATCTCGTTGCAGCAACGTTCCAGCCGCGAGCTCTTTTTTTCCGGTTAATTAACGATACTCGATATAGTATCGCCCGCGATCAGGCGGGACGGAATAAGGGATGATAGAGCAGCGAAATTTTTAAAAATGGGGCATTCGCGTGGGATGACTCAGTCCCCTTGAATTCTATATAAAACAATATAAGTTAAAATTTTTTATAAATTAGATTTCTTAATTGAAATGGTATCGGCGCACTGGTTCGGTCACAAGGTTGGATCTGCTGCTCGATAAATCTTTGAGCATTCTTAAGGTTTCAGGTCCGTACAATCTTGTTATAAAGGAGAAAAAACATTCCTTAATTGTAGATACAGGTGTTTCGCCATTCATTCTAAAAAATTGAACCAGTGCGCCGATACAATTTCAGAAAACAATACAACTACTCTGGGATAAATGTTATACCACCTACTATTATTCTGCATAGCTTCTTTGACTGTATATCAGAGGGTTGACGCGGTCTCGGAGCTGGAGCGTGGAGCAGTTCCAGATTTTGATATAACTTCAATTTTATTTTTATCTTTTTCATAAACGCAGATGAGTAGATTTTTTTCAAATACTAATTTTCAATCCTTCGTCATTGAAAAAATATTATTCCCGGACCGCGAAGCCCGGTGCTAAGCAAACAAATACCAGCGTTACCTAAAAGCTGCGAAATTGATCCCCAGCTTTGCCACGTGCGAACGTTTCACTGATAGCATAAAGCGGATCTGGAGCAGGTATCTTGATATCGGAGCGGTGCAATTAAAAAAAAAATTGGTTCGCTGCATATAAGTACTCGAGATTTTCGCTTACAAAATAGCCTCCAACCGATTCCCCGGTCACAAAGCAGAAAAGTGGCACAAAGGAAGATCATACAGCTCCTCGATTCTCTTCCCCGTCGTATCAATCACGAGGCCCCCTCCCCCCTCCCTCCTCCGACCCAGCGATCACGGCAACTCGGTCGGACAGTTTTCTAGATCGCGTTCTACGATCAAGACTCCGCCCGGTTCCCGAAAAAAGAGCGTAGCGGCGCGCGTTGGGAATATCGGGGAAACCGTGGATCGTAGCGATCGTACGGTTTATATTATGTATGCATCGGTTGCCCAACGATGCGAACGGCGGTAGCCATTTTGAAGCTTGGGCCCGGTTTCGTGGCTTCGCTCCTCTGCTCTTGCGCCGGGGGAGAGAAAGGACGCGACCAGGAGGAAGAGACTCGTGGGCCAGACGGGGACTTGGAGCGGGGGAGCAAGGGGGAGAGGTTACGGGAGAGGGTGGCTTCTGGCTCATTGGGCAGACGTACAAATTCGTCGCGACGTATCCGTGGATTACGTGAGGGCCCCGCACCTTTTTGTCCCCGAACTTCTTCGGTGCCACTTCTCCACGGGGCCTGACGCGACCAGGGAACGCCGCGGAGAGAGGGAACACGGTCCCCCGGGTCTTATCTTCGACATCGGCCCCGAGCTTCCTTCTTAACGGGTGACCGGACACGAGCTACGCGCGTACGCGACGCGTCTCCCCCGACCGCCCGTCACTCCCCCCTTCATCCCCCGGCACGGCACGGTGGGCGCCGAGGTTAATTTCACCGTGGACCCCGTTCCAGCGTCCTCGGGTGACTCGGTTACGCGAATCTTATCGAGGAGATAAGATAACGCGCACCCATTGGCGAAGTTAAACGCACCGGCCACCTGCCCGCTCCACGGTAGGTAAACGCAGCATCCTCCATGTGAACGATTTCCTAATAGACCCATGGTAGAAAAAGTCGGGGAAGCTTTCCCCATACGAGGGAGATCGATACCATCGGCTCCACCTATACAAACTCCATCCCCGAAATCGCGGGTTCGATTGGGTTGCCCCGCAGCTCATCGGAAAATTCTAATGCGAGCGGCGGCAGAGGGAGGGGGGGAGGGGGCTGAGAGCGAGGGAGAGGCAGAGCAGGGGGCAGCAGGGCGAGGAAGAGAGAAAGGAGAGCACGGAGCTCGTGTTTCCGGCCGGGTGAACAACAATGCCCGCAGACAAATGAGCATCCCGCCTCCATTGTTCGCTTCATCGGCACGGCGCAGCCTCTCCCCTTGGTACCCACCCCGGTCCCGCTTTACGCCCCCTTCGCTCCCCTCCCGGCGCCGTGATCGTAGGCCCCACGTCGTCGTCGTCCGCGTCCTCGTCGTCGGCGTCGAGCCCTCGAACACCCGGCTGGGGGGTCCTCGATCAACCTGATGCGGGCCAACACCGATTAAACATCTCTGCTTCGTCGAATCTCCGTCAACGGGCACCCCCTCCAGGCCGTCTTGCCCCCCTGCCGCCCACCCCCTCGCCGAGCTACGGCTCGCTGGTGCCGGGCTGCTCTTTTGTCTCCTCGCGGTAAGATCCTACCGCGTCTTCTCCCTCTATTTTTACCCTCATTGTCTCCGCCATGCTCGCTCGATGAAGATAACGTATATATGCGTCGACGTCTGCTCGGGTAGCTCGTCGATTCTTCCCTTTTTCCCTCGTGCTCTCCTTCCTTTCGCTTCCTGTTTCACTCCCGCTAGCTTCTCCCGTCTCTCGCTCACCGCCTCGCCCCGATTCGCGATCGTTTATTTGCCGCTCGATGTCGGGGGGTTCGATGTTGCAAATTTAGTGTACCAATGCATCGGTGCGGGGACGGGGGATCGGTGGTTGTAGATCGATATACTTATTCTTGGTCCCGCGGGGTTGCTGATGCTTGTGAATATCGCGATACTGGTTTCTCGAGAGGAAAGTTTGCATTGGATTCTGCTTCTTCGGTTGATGAAAGTGGTGGTTGTGTTTGGTATCAAATAAGGGGAACGGGAGATCAGAGTGAAGTTCGTTTCGACGAGCTTTGAATTTTAAAGGAAATGCGGGAGGAGTTTGGAGAGAGAATGTAAAGGATTTTTGGAAATACCGCGTCGGGGGAAACAGCGATTTAGTTTTTGAACACCTGATATATTGATATTGTTTAAATTAGGCTTCGCAGTGTGTCCCTTTACACGCCGTTGGAGGTAAAGCATAAACGAGATTTATCGAATCATCGGGGCATTTTCGATCTCGCATTGTTATATGATTGGTATTACGATGTTAGCCAAACTGTATCGCGGTTAATCGACATTAACGCGATTTTACCTTATTTACCCACTATCGTGTTTTACAGCGCCGTCCGTCGACCGACCGACCGTAAACCTAACGAACTCGCAATAACGCGTAATTCATCGGGATACATTATTTTCATCTTTCAATTTCGAGTAAATATAATATAATAATAGAAACTGTTTCGAAACATCGGTTAATCGTCGGTGCAGTCGTTAATTCCCATTCGATGGCCTGTAATCGTTCCGTAATGATCGTTCACCCCTCCACTTCCGCTTTTTATCGATCCCCTTCTCCTATTTCCTCGAACATTCCATTACAGCATGAAACCAATGTCTACTACGCAAAATTTCCTTTCGCGATCTTTCCCGTTGTCCCATTTTCAACCCCTTCGTATTTCTCTGTGTAATTCTCCAAACCTAACAACTTGGTACCCAAATCCACATGAATTTTTCCTCCTATGTGAGACTAATATAGGAAAAATAATCCTTAAAAACAAATCCTTAAAACAAAATTAATCCAACCAAAAATATAGTTACAACTATTACCATTCTAATATTCTGATTATTTATATAGAAAATCATATTAATCATAATAGATATACCCAAGACTCTATCACAAACAGAAAAAATCAAATAATATAAAAAACCCCTTCATTCAAATTATTTAATTCAAAACAAAAAACCAACCCTAGAACTACCAACACTATAAATTCTACGCTAACTAAAATCATTAAAAATCTATACTTGCATGCATAAATTAAAATAAAAACTACTAAAACCAATACACTTAAATAATCGAACAAATCTAAAAAAATAAAATCTAAAGAAACTTACTTTCCCCGATCTTCCCCGTTGCCCCATTTTCAACCCTCTCGCAAAACTCTGTGTATCTCCGAAGTCAAACAACTCAAGGCCCAAGTCCACACGAACCTTTTCTCCCGTTTTGGGTGGCCCCGCAACCTCCCAGGGTTAGCTGGTTAAAACCGGAAGTAGCCTGCGCGCGTTTCGCGTGAACCGACCAAGTGGTCCTCGCACAGGTACACGCGGATTGCGCCCGGCCACGTTCACGAGGCCCGGGGTTGCACGGCCACTTAAAGTGTGCGTTTTAGGATGTGCAGCGGGCTGTTAATAAAATGGTAACGCGAGAGACTCTGGAGGACCAGATGTCGTGCAAGGATCCAGCATCCTCTGGTTCCATTCATGGCTCCCGTGGCGGAGCACCTTGCTCCGGGCCCGAACAGCGTCGACCTCCTGCACCACAGAAATTCGATACTGCTCGGTACCTCGGGACACCGTGCGTTATATTCCTACTCATCTGTACTCCGACTTGTTCCAATTTCCAATTCCACCGAACAGCCAGAAGCTGCCCGAGTCCCTCCCGAGCAGCAGCTATCATCGATATCCCCCAACAAAATTTCCGTATCTACGTGAATGTCTGCATTTATAATACCGGCGGGAAGCAATGTACACTGCCGCGTTTAGGGTGACCGAATCTGTCGACGATTTGAATAACGTAGATTGGAGGAAGCAGTTCTGTTGGCGGGTGAGATAACTCAGCATCCTTGATCAAAAGGAATTTACTTAACACGGTGGTTCTTTTTTCTTGTAAGGAAATCTAAAAAGTGCGCTGAAGACTTCCTTTCGGTCTAGTTGTGGATGGCTTTTTGTTTGATCGTCACTCTTTCCTCGAAGGCCTTCATGTCGCTCAATAGATCTTGATACGGCTGTTCCACCGTGTCGGCGAATTCGGCGGATCTGTTTAAATCGGCCGGGTAATGCAGCTGAATTTTAATTAGCATCGCGTTCCTTAAATTTACCTGTAATTCACTTCCGCGTGGCAGACCTTGCACGTTTCACCTGCCGCAAGTGCCAGTTTGTCCAAGCCGTGTTGCTGAAAGACTTTTAATTGCTTGTGCCACATCCTTCTGCGTGCCTTTGGAGGTGATTGATCGGAATGCTCCACTTTGGATGATTTCTTACCTATTTTCAAGTCTCGCCGGTTAAATTAGATTGGATATTGAGGTTATGTTTGAGTCTAAGTATGTTGGATGCTATGATTTTATTAATCGTTATCTTTGGTACGCTAAGTTTCTTGTGATATTATTCGGTATATCGTTATTCGATAAATACAGTCTAAAATTGGTTCGGGTGGTTATTACTTGGTTTCACTCCGTGAGGTTTCAAATGATTAGTAGAATCCATGAAAGCCCAGAATTCTTTCACTTTAGTACGCTGACTTAAACCATGCTGTTTATTAAAAGCTAGTTCCATGCAAACTTTATCAACTTGTGCCATGATATTCGAGTATAATGCCGCCAATTAAATCAAATAGAAAAAACGTCACTTCCGTTGGCGAAAAGTCACTAGATTAAAGGGAACACGTATGAATCGGCCGTCTAGAGATGTTACCATCGCAACGCCGTCGATAATGTAACATTTAACCGCGTATGTAGGTAAAATTAAATTTTCATCATATCTAATTTCAATTCTAACCGCTAGTAGGATTGCCTCTGAATTCCGCTCCGAATCGATACATTGCAATCGATAAAAACAACATTCCCGACGAGCTTCTTTTCTTAGTTAGGAGCCAAGTACGAATTCACTGACGATACCAATTTTGTTGGTTGGATTTATACACTTCCGAAAACCTCCGCTCCTAAACACAGAGGGCGCGATAAAACCTGAAATTTCACTTTATCGATGGTTCATTGCATTCAATCAACCACTGGTAATGCAGTTTTCCACTTGTCCATTTACCACAGAAGGTAACTTTGATCTCTACTTGCGCTGTAATCTCATTCCATTCTTTATCGTTAATGTCGAAAGCGACACCAAAATAACACGAATCGAGCGAGCTAAAATTTGCATTATGTATTGCGTATAGGTCTCTGTTATATCTCGTCTACGGTAATGAATGCGTGAGCGCAGTGTCAGGGGATCGCTGAAGCGAAGGGAAAAGAGAGGACGGGAAACACACGTCGATAAAACTCAGGTGAACGCCGCACCGGTGAACGTACGGTGCGTCGTACCCCCGTTTCGGAGGCGAGTAGTTAGTCCCTCTCTCCTTGCAACCGGCCAGGGACGGACCGAGAACGGTCGTCTCTGAATGATTTCTAGAGTCAGTAGGTACGTTGGCCGCCTGTTAATTATTCCCGGCGGGCATAACGGGTCTTTTAAAAAATTCGTTTTCTTGACACAGTACCTTCGGACACCAATGACCTGTAACGTTCTATCACTATCGATTGCATATTCAATATATTACACGTCGATGGCCACGCGTTCTCTGTGCTACGGTGGAAACAATTGAATCGTTACTATTTAATTGCAGGAGGATTCGGATGACTCTGATGTCTATTGAAAGATAAGAAGTCTCCGCATCTATTTACCAGTAAAATCCACTCACTGTTAAAAACTAATGGTTGTATTTGGAGATATTTTATAGCATCGAATCGTGACCCATTGTTCATCGGACATTCGCAAGTGTCCCCGTGCACTTCACCTTGATATTTGATAGTTTCTTCTTAAGTTTCACCTTGAGTCAAGAGAAGGCGTTTGGCGTATCCCTGCCTATAAGTACTACACCCGATTCGCGGAGTAAAAGTTAAAACCGTAGCCCGACATTAACACACCTATGCATGATCGAACTCGAGGCGTGGCGTGTTAAACATTCCTTGTATCATTCTCCAGCGTTCTCTTCGACATCTCCGTTTACAGCACAACAACTTCGGGTCCGTCAGCTAAGATTCCCTCGTCCCGCGACGTACTGTTACCACCGTAGATAAAAGGAAAATGAGATCCGCTTAAAATTGCAGGGGGCTCGCTAGTCTGCGTTCGCACGTACTTGCGCGACAGATAAGGAACGATAGTAACTCGCATGTTTGCCCGCGAAGAATTCGTGGCAACCGCCTGGCGTTGCAATAACATCGTCCGTCATCTATTCTACCTCGCGAGCAGGCTTACTTGTAAACTACCACGCAGTGACTTCAGCGATATCTACGATTTCATTCCTCGACTTCAACAACAATAGCTCAGCCTTCCGAGGAATGTTAAAGCGTCACAGGGAACCTGTTTCGATCCACCGTTTCGAGCCGCTCGGCAAAACGGCATCCCACATGCACCAGCCTGAAAATCGGAATTCGGCGGAATGGGATTTCACCAAGGCGAACAAGTTTCGCGCGATTACAATCAGTACTGTCCACGGTCGAACGGTGAATTCTGAGAAGCATGGTTTGGCATTCCTCCATCAAATTCCGAGCTACACCCTGGATCTCCCGATCCCTGTTATTCAACGATCCAGCATATCGCATGGATCCGCGCACTCTAACCGCGATCTATACCGCCTATACCGCGTGGACGGTCACGGATCTCGTGGATCGATGGAGCGGTTCGGGCACGCCGGCCGTAGGCTACGTCCCTGGCGCGGTCTCACGGGCGAGGGCCTTTCAACTCGATCCGTATATCCACTACAGTCTCTCGTAAGGTGTGGTTCACGGCGTTCTGGTCAGAACTATGCTCGCCCGGAATCAACAAGTGCTCCTCGAGACTACGCCGGGAAAACACTTGACCTAGCCGAACTTAGCGAGCGTCGTTCCCCTGTTTCGTCGGCCTGCGGCGTGCAACGAGGAAAGAGTCTCGAGGTAGCCACGCATAGGTGGCAGAAACGCTCGACACTCCGCGGCTACGCAAGATCGGCGCGAGTCGGGACGATATCGAGAGGGCCAGGCCACGGACGAACGTTCCTGCGACCTTTCCACCGAGGATTCGGTTACCTTGGAACGCGAACGGGATCAAAGTCGCGGCGCCACGGGCTCTTCGGTGATCAGTGGCTCGATGAATCATTGGCTTTTCCGCGTCCAGGCGAGTCTGTGACGCGCGCGCTCCTCGGCGAGGATCAGCGAGGATTCTGCGTGTCGGGGTTCCGCTACACGTGACTTCTGTGCCCGTCGACTCGCCTGCTTATTGCGCTCTGAATACAATACGAACGGGAGCAACGGGATCGAGATCGACGAGGGATAATCTAGCAGGATGAGGCACCGTGAGTACTACCGATCTCCAGTTACCGCCACGCAAGGATCCTCTTAGAATAGCGGCGACAGTTGTGCCACGCGTATGGAGGAACTGGAAGTTTAACGAGCGATAGGTGGATTCCGAAACGTTGGGAAACGGCGTGCGGAGGAGACGCTCGTTAGAACGGAAGCGCTACGGCGAGCGTGGCCTGCTTAAAAAACAAGTTTCTCTGCTGCACCTGTCACCGGCCGAAGCGTTTTTCTGTCGGTGCACGCGGCACCACCGACTGCTAGCTCGGAACGAATGGATACGTTGAGTTATAACGCGAGATCGGGTCCGTTACAGCGCGCCAACGTTCTCCGCCGCGATTAAGAAACAAACGCTGCGGTAATATTTTAGAAAGCTAGCCCGCCGTGCCGCTGGAAAGTGCCGCTGGGACTTTCTTCCACGATCCCATCGGTAACTGGCTCGGAATCGATTATCGACGGCACCGCCGCCACCGATGCGATTAAAATGTAGCGAGCTCTTTTCGATAACACTGCCGGGGAAGAAACAGAAGTCGCTTGGAAATTCAAAGTTCGAGGGGGCGGCGTTAATCTGTTAAGTTGGCAGGCGGACGGGGGCACGCTTGAATTATCCAATAAATTTCTTGGAAACTTCCTTTCTAGATTCAATTTTTCCTGAGAGAAAATCGATCGCTGGTAATGCGTCAATGTCACGCATAATTTAGGACAGTTCGCTGGGGGACCCTTTGGCTAGGCTACTCCAGCTCGCTTGTTAGCAGGGTGGGGTCAGTGTGACCTCGATCGCGGGAAGAATGAAATATAGACGCTTCGTTCAATTGAATTTCTAATTACATTTACGTTGAAGTTTCTGAAAGTATTGAAGACGGAGTGTAAAATACTGTTTATGTTTAGTAGTGGGAATTGCCGGTGGTAGAATTAAGAAACAAGTTTGTGGTTCGGTGTGATAGTGCAAGGATCTCGGGGCAACGTTTTGGTAGCTGGATCTAGGAGCAATAATAAGTAGGCAAGGTGTGGTAAATGGATAAAGCGTCGAATAGTATTGCAATGGGCAGTTTGACGTGCTAGCGCAAGAATCTAGGCACAGTGTTCAATGAGGAATTTCTAGGACAAGCGTGCATCGTTACTATGCCGACATGTTCGCCAAACACAAGGTTTACGACCCGATTGTAGGTATCCAAGTATATCTGGATACGCGAAACGTTTCGTGGAAATCTATTATTTTCATCGACCGGTGTTCGTTTTATTTATGCCGTATCCCCTGTTATCCTCGATTCGGTTTCCTCTAATTTGCAGCTGCTGTAAGAGTGAGTGTGAATTATTGATCGAACTCTTATTTTCAAATATTCAGCATTACTTGCTTTGTTTTCGTGGGCCAAGCGTTTAGTATTTTTCCTGTTCAAGCAAGTATTCGATCAATAACTAAATAACTAGTAGTGAGTAAAAGGTATAATAGGGGACTTCTCTTTTCAATGTTTTACACTTTATTATTTCATTTTTATAACGTTGATAGTCAGTTTCGGGATGGAATTCTATGTATCCCAATTTCAAAACTGCATTGTTGTTATCAATTAATTGACTTAAACGGGCCAAATATTTAGGTACTAATTATACAATATATCAATTCAGTTTTCATTTCGAGCCATGGAACGAAATTCGCCGTATCTCGGGGGATTTGCACACTCCGCTGCGTATTTGCCAGCAATTAAAATTGGAGGAAAGAGAAAACGACGCTGGATGCTATTTTATTTGTGCAAGTGACGCGCAGCGTATAGTATGGCTGAGTCACCCATTCTCCACTGTCGTGTATAATACAGGCACATGATTATACTCTTAAAACGCAGAGCGGATAACTTTCTGTCTCTATGTTTAAAATCCTCGCGTATGGCGCCATTATTAAGTGAGAAGGTCGAAGTTCGCATCGCGATTCCCTAACTAATGATTCCTTTTCTTCTCATAAGAATAATAGTCTGAGTTCATTGATCGCCCTTGTGATGGTTTGAAACGATGACGAGAGAATTACATACTAACAAGGACAGATCCCGAACCTGAAAATTCAAAATATTCTTTAATTATTTAAACATCCAGTTCAGATTTCACGTGAAAACCCATATTTTACAAAACATTATTCATATTTTTGTTTATATCTTTTTCTAGCTGTTTAAGCAATTAATAAAACCTTTACGATTTGATAGATCTAATTAAAAGAAGTAACTTTTGTCTTAAAACTTTTTTTCTATCTCTTACGGATTGTGTTATAAAATAAAATCGAAAAATAGCCGAATCTTCAGAGGTTAATTTCCCCCCCTTTGCATTGTAATCAGAGGGAAATCCCCTACATATCCACAAAGTTTCAGAATTTTTTGAATTTTCGTGTTCGGGATCTTGCCCTCTAAGGTTCATACCTTTTCACCAGCAAAAATTCTGTACTCTCTACAAGGACCATTTCTTTGTACCAGAACCGAGATTGCAGTAAATTGCGGTTCGCTGGATTGCTCGTAGCTTGGCGGATTAAGTTCAGTGTCCGTGGCTGCAGTCTCCGTTGCACCGATGCAACCGCGATCCGTGGATCGACGCGCTAGTATAGCGCACGCAGAGCCGAGGGAGAATAGGCCGCAGAACGCGAGGCGGGGAAGCCTTGTGCTCGTTCTTTCGAACAATGCCGTAATGATACATGATAATAGCCGGCGAAGCGCATGATTACCGCGCACCTTAACTCCCGATCTGTCATTCAAACGCTATTTTAATGAATGGATTTTTATCCCCCGGTTCCTACATTGCGACGGGAACTGGCGAAAGAACAATGTCCCCGTTTGATGCCATCGCCATACGTGCACACGTACTTTTAACCGTTTCCGGAATCGCATAAAGCATCGTTATTGAAACCCTTGGCGATAAAATCAAACACCAGTCGATTATCAATACACCGAAGGAATTGTTATTGTAATTAATAAGCAATTCCTGTTGGAGCATTAAATTTTCATCCTATTTTTATTCCTCTTCTTCCGTGCCATTCTCGCTAAGCATGAATGAAATTCCAAGGAAATTGTGGTACGAATAGCCGATTCGAGGTAGATATTAATCTATCGGTGCTTGGCGTAATTAAATGCTCGCTAAGTAGTTAGTAGAACGAGGTCCCGCGGATCGATTGTTCAACGAGGATGAAAAAAGTCTCCATTGTTCTGACGTTTCAAGCAGCAGATCGCCGCGAGCTATCCGATTTTGATTCAGACGCGACGAGAAATATAAAATTCCGACTACATTTGCGCGCGCCATGTTTTGCAACAATCTCTCTCTCTTCTTCTATCCGCGGTTATTCTCCCAGCGTGAACGCCAGAATTGCTAGTGACAATACGGAGACTCTCGGGCTTATAGCATCCATCGCGAGGGGGGACGCTGTCAAAGGAACCGCCTGCGAGAAGAAAGATTTCGTTTCGCAAGTGTCAGCACGCGTTCCGAGCAAATTGAGGGGCATTAAAGGCGGCGCGAAGTGGAAGTCTCTGGGAAGAAGTGATATTTCAATATCATCGTTGTTATCGAGCGTTAAATTCATTGAAATTGAAGCGTTACTGTTCGCGCGACAGGAACAGCGAGGAATTTCATTTTGCGATGCAGGTGATTCGATTCAGGATCATTTTCTGTTTGGATTCACACTGTAGAGAGCCATTAGGCCAAGCAATTTTGAAAGCTGCCAAATCACGATGGTCTAAAATTGAGTTTTAGTTTGAGGTTTTTAATTGTTAATGAAAGGTAGTTTCGAATCTCAAGGGAAGAAAAAAATATTCGAATTATAGGGGTTTCGGCTTATCGAGCTTTCGAGTAAGAGAGGTTCAGCAAACGAAAATTAGACTTGTAGAGGCTTTGTGTAATTTTTCTACTTGTGAAGCTGTAAAGTATAAAGCAAGACAAATTCAAGTTTTAAAGGTCAATTGTACACCTATAATCAAATATGCCTAGAACTTATGTATTACATAAATACCTACATATTTAAAAATAGTTATAAGATACATTTTATGTTCGAAATATTTCTCTTTATTATATATTAAAAATTGTGATTTTGCTTTGTGCTAGTCTTTTAGTGTATTGTAAATCAGAGCATTTTTAATCGCGAATAATGCAGAGAACATTTTCCTGAATATTTTGAGGTCTACGAAATTTTGTAATACGTATATTGAAATGAACTTCGACTTGTGAAAGTTGGAGTACTTTTAAATTCGAGTTGTAGAGGTGAGATACATAATTTAACAGTTCGAGACTTTGTTTTATAATGCTTTTTAATGGGTTATCCAATACTGTTCAATAGTGAGTAGTGTAATTAATATTATTTTCAATTTTTTGTAGAAAACTACAATGTTTATTGTAGGTAAAAAGAAAAAAAGTTTTTTAAATGAAACTAAAAGTTATTCCAGTGGCTGGCAATTTTTGGCAAAACAAATATCACAAAATTATGGGATCCGTATTTTGTTTAAGTAATTTTTATTCATTCCGAGGACTAGTCTCTGCATAATTTGGCCCAATTGTTGCAGTTTACGTGCAGAAGATGGATTCTTGACAAGTCATTCGTCATCCTTTAGGCTCCGCCCTTGGGAATACTAAAATAAGGGAAGATCAATCTTCACGCTAGTCGATCTGTCACGTGTGATCCCATTAATGTCCACCTCGCGAACGAGTTCCCTTGTATTCACCTTTTGAACATAAAATTTGGCCATTCTCGCCGCGAGAAAGTAGCTCGTTATAGCGCTGATAATCAATTCAGCGGATGAAAGAGGCCTTGATTAATTACAAAAAGAGCACTGCTATTTGCGCAAATTCATCCGGCAGATTGAGCACAATATAACTGATACAAAATAAACGATACTTAATTGGGCAAGCGGAAACGAGTATTAACCAAAATTCAATGGCTCTCGGCTGCAATCGCGAGCTTATCGAATCGTATTCTGTCAGAAGTGATCCGAAGCTTATAACGGATAGCGCGCGATTTGCTGTTCGCGATGATTCAACGCGCGTCCACGGGCAACGTGTGCGCAGCGAGTGAATGACTTAGGATCTAACAGTCGCGTGCAACCCACGCACGAGAGGCGCTGACTTTCACCTATCGGGATTTTGCCGGGCGACCCACAACTTTTCTTTGCTTGCACATTCCTAAACGACATCGAAACACCTTGCCATTATTATGTAACCGTTTCAAACGCAACCCTGATTACACGCGGCACAGTAATAAATTTCTCCATCGCATCCATAAAAATTGTAATAAATCGCTCGAGCCCAGAAGAAAAGCCGTGAAACTTCTTGCTCGAAGCGATAATGTCACGCTGATTGTAGCGAAAGAAACAATACTTTTTCACCGTCCCTTAGCCTCGAGCGTGAAATCTGTTGTCCGCTGAAAGTCTGATAAATGGAACACTAATTTGATTCAGCACGCTTGAACGTAAGTTGCCAATTTCTGGATACTCATTTCTAGAACTCTTTTATAATAATTCCTGCGTATGACGCGACGTCACGCGAGAGGAATATCAATGCGAAGCGAGCTATACTCCGTGGTGGATTTGTGTGAGAACGTCCGGAATCGAATTAACCGGGTGTACAAGGAAAGAATTGGAAACAGTGGGTCAGCGTTAAATGTCCGAGAGCAGATCAGAGAGAGGAACACCAGGAAATTGTGGTCTGCTCAGAGCGATGACTAACGCGCTGCATTCCTCTGTTTAAACAGTTTAACGAGGACGAGTGACAAACGCGGAAAACCAGCCGTGCAAGTCACAGATTCCTCAGTCGCGAAAGAACTGCGGATTCTTAAGCGTCATAAGATCAAGCACGCTCAATTATGCATGCAGATGCTCCCAGGAGCTGGAGCGATATCCTTGTACGCCGTATCTTCTTCGCAATTATTCCTCGGTCTGGGTCACGTAAAAAGTAGATTGAATAATGCGCGGCTGTCACGTATAAGGATAGATAGTCGGTGGGATCTGTGCTCTTGGAAAAACCAGTCCCGCGAACGTGCACCGATGGAAGTCCTTGTTCGAGGAAGCACCGTCGAATTTAAAAGTCCAACGATCAATAAGCGCTTAAACATCCGATTGTTTTAATAATTAGTTCACTCCTGCAACCTCTGTATTATATTTCCTCCAGATTAGTGTTCCTTCTCGAGAAGGTTTATAATTCTCCAGAAATACTGCTTTTCTCGAGAAACTTAAGTCTAGGAAATCGCGAACGTGTAAACACATATACACTTTATAATATATCTTATTAGTAACATTAGAATTTATATGAATTACAATAGAAATTCTCAGTAGAGAAGATTCGACGTTATTGACTGGTGAAGGTGATTTTAAATTCTTATTTAATAATTTAGAAGAATTGTATACCTACTGAATTAAGTAGTGAGTTTCTTGTGGCTATGAAAGAAAAGATATCGAAAAAAGGGACAAAACTATTGTATCTCTTATAAATTGTTTGCATAGGTAATCCAGAATCTCTTTATAAAGATTCAAAAGACGGGGTTTTTCGTTTAAAATCCAAGACGGTTGTGTAGAAAATGGCAAAACAAATACTAAGTTGCTAGACTTTTCGGAAAATATAACAGTAACCATGATTTCCCTGAAAATACTGAAAAACTTACGAATCCTCAAAATGAAGAAGTACCATTAAGAAAACAATTAGAGTTAGCAATCGTAGAAAGCCTCAAAAAATTTAGTATCAACCAAGATAAAGATAGATTCCGGACTTTAACAAAGGAATTTCATGTTTTTCAGTTCACTGAAAGGACAAGAAATTTTTCTACAGTTACAGATTTTATTACAAAATAGATTAAAAATCTATTTTAAACCAGAAAACTAATGCTTCGTTTTGCACAAACTTTGTATTAAATAAAATTATATTCAATATCTATTTTCAATTTATACAATTTCTGTGCAAATTGGACAGGAATTCACAATTAGTTAAAGTTTTCTTGCGTTCTTGATAAATATTATCACCAATTATTCCAGAATTATTTCTAGAATTCCCAAGAAGTACGATCTGATTTCAGATTTCTCGAGAAGGGAAAAATATCGAGAAATCAGAAACGCTACTCCAGATATTTTTACCTTCGTGTCATATCTAAGCGTTTCGGTGCCGTGCAAATAAATAACGAGACATCTGCTTGTTTTTCCTTGCCGGTAGAAACGAGGGGGACGCTCCTAATCTTGCTGAGTATTCTCTCCACGAAGATTCTCGGCTTACCGAATGGCGCGCCGCCGGATGCGTGCGTAGATCTGATGCCCCGCCACCCCGGAAGCAGCAACCAGGAGACTCACCCTCCTCCTTACCAAGTTTTACCAGCTGCGGGACAAGGCAGAGTCCGCTTAATTCTGGGAAGTCCCCACGGCCTTGCCTACGAGGGCTTCATGATACTAGCGCGTGACGCCGACACGGGCGATTTTGTGGGGGAGTTTGGGAATCTGCCCGAGGAATGGGCCAGGACCATCGAGTGCACCCCGGGTGTAAAGGTAATGCCACGTTGCCATTAACGTTCGAATTTTATCGGCCTCCGGCGAAGTAGAATGATTGTCCCTCCCACGCGCCAACAAGGTTTTCCTGGAGTGATTAGAAAGTTCGATAACGCGTAGAAGCGTTCCCGTAATGGCGTCTTTTTGATCGCAGTTAAGGCCGAATTCAAGGCCGAATGATTCATTTGTCGCGAGCTGTTATTTTTTTTTGTAGAAGGTCGCGGACAATGCGCCCGCATTTTCAGCCGATAAAGTGTATTTCCCTGTTTTGTTAAAGAACGCGGTGACTCACACGAACACCAGCAAGAAGCACAATCTTGAGTTGGACTGGGAGGCCCCCGAGAATTACGAGGGCACCATTGTCTTCAAGTGAGTATTAAAACGATTGTAATTCCGCTTTTAACCCCGCTGATCTCGTCGATGAGATTATGGGCCAGGCTGGTAGGTTTACGTTCGCGAATTTTCTGGGGGGCGCGTAGGTGTCTGTACTTTCGCCGTTAGACCCGTGTAAAGGCTATTAGGTTTTATCGGAAGTGTAATTAAGTGAAGCGAGTTTGCTTTGACCGGGTGGCGTGCAGCGCGGAAAATGCACCGCGGCGCCGCTACGGTCATTGGGCGTGTAAAGGGGTAAGTTACAGGAATGCGGAAGCAAGGTGAATCGAGTCACGAAAATCAAGCGCGAGCCGTACTTTCACATTAACTTCTCTCATAATCCGCATCAGCCTACTAAGACCTGTTGTCTGTAAAGGTCTTTCGGTCTCAGCTCCGCTTTACACTCGCACCATTCTTCCTGCCATAAAATCATAGGCTATCGATTACCTCGCGATCGTTGCAAGCCGGTGAACTTGTTACGTTACTTTACGTGCATGTGTTCGATGCTATATAGATCAAGGTATTCCACTTTCTTCTCTAAGAATCCTCTCCGGCGCGACATACAAAGTGAACAAATTTAATCTTGGTAGACCACTACACAAGCATTCTCTACAAAATAATCGAACACCTCGGACCGCGGAGGGAAAAGGAACAGTATCGATTCGTACTCCGCATCTCGGGCAGATAAGCGTATAAATTAGGACCGTTGCCGTCCAGTCGCGAGAGCCAAAGATAACAATGTTGGGGGCGTGCAACCAGCATCCAGTGGCTAATAACGGAAAACCGTCTGGAAAGAAAAGAGAGGGGAGAGGGTTGAGTTCGAGTCACGCGAGAATTACGAAGTTGAAAGACAATTTACGTCGAACGGCTTATTTATGGTTGCAGGCGTGAACTTGCCAAGTTTTAATACGGGCGAACCTCTGTGCCGGCATTAATTGAGCATTCAGCGAAGCCTGGGGCGCCGATTATGAACGGAAAAGTTTATAATGAATGTCCTAGGCGTTTGCTCGCACCGTTATGCGCCGTTTATATTGTATTCCGTACACACTGTGCCGCGTGCCGCGCGTTCGTTCCTAATCGTAATTCATATGCCGACAGATCGTGGCGCATTACGTGCCAGTGCTACATCCACGATGCTCCCGAGACCGAGTTTCTCTCCAGAAATTAACCGTTCAATTAATCGCCCACGCGCGGGTCATCGGCGGCAACGAATTCTGGGTAGTTCGGAGATCAAGAAACGCTGGGGACTTTATTACCTAACTGTATGATCCGCTTCCCCAGATTCCTCTATGTATAGTTGGTGCTGGATTAACTAATAAGCGAAGTAAGCTCGTGCTTAGGGCAGCTGGAGAAAGGGGGGCACCGTAGAAATTTTCTGAGTGTTATAATCTAATTATTACTCGATACAATCAGAAATGACTAAGAAATTTTAAGTGCTTGCGGCCCTAAAATCTTTTAAGGGGTTATACCTAGTCAGGAGGCCGAAAAGAGGCGAATGTTTGTGATTTTTTCTTTAGAAAACGGAAGCATATATTTTTACAAACGTTTTGTTCTTAAAAGAGCAACATTTAAAGAACATTTGGTAATTTTTTGTAGAACAATATTTACGTTTATAATAAAAACACATCGACATCCAAGAAGCCTTTTTAAAAACGGTGAGCAAGATATCTCAAAAACTACTGCACTAATCTTTCTGAAATTTTGTGGGCTTATTTTTTATATAAAAGTCTACTGAATTTTTTCCATTGTATAGTTTCGATATTATCACCGAAACAGCGATTTTTCGTTGATATAATCGCAACTATACATTGTAAAAAAATCCTTCCATCATTCGATAGATTTTTATATAAAAAATAAGCCCACAAACTTTCAGAAATATTGATAAAGTAGTTTTAGAGATATCTTGCTCGCCGTTTTTGAAGAAGCTTCTTGGATGTCGTATTTTTATTACAAACGCAAATATTTTTTACAAAAAAATTACCAAATGTTCTTTAAATGTTCTGTAAATTCTGTAAAAATATATGCTTCCTATTTTCCACTGGTCGCCCGCCTCCGTATCTCTTACGGATTCTAAATCCGCATTTCCTATACCGCCCGGAAAAACAGTGAAGGTTTTCGTTCCAAGGACCCTGGCCTCACGGTCAGGTTTTCCTTTCAGACTTCGGTCGTTGAGGTTCTAAACGTCTCAATCCAGCTCTGGATATAGTGAATACCCCTGGGGGTATTCACATATCGGTAGCAGTTAAAATATACGAGGAAGTCAGTAGTCACCATAAGTCACTTCTGTTATGTCTTCTTCATTAGCAGTCAGTTCCTTGTCCGTATCCGCGAATCTTAGTACATAATTATCTAGAGCAACGTAACACCAGTCTGCCCGAAAACTTCCCACTTCCCTTTCACCGGTTCAGACAGTCTGGCACATATCTTCATCTACCACTGATTTCCTTGTGCCCCGCAGGTCCACGTTCGCGCAGGATTACAGTACGTACTGGGTGAACGTGGAGTCGCCGAGAGTGAACGTCGGCAAACGATCCATCGACGTATTGACCTCGTCCACGCCGGTCACCACCCAGAGGACATCCACGCCGCCCTATTACAGCCCGACCGTCGATTACGAGGTAAGTCCTCGCCCATTACGGGGCCCGACTGCTGATCACAATGCCACCGTGCTTTTCGCTCCCGATAATCACGGCGACCGGGGATGATCAGTGTCGGCTGGGAAGCCGTGCGAAGATTCCGACCCTTTGATGCCTGTTTCGCAACTCCCGCCAGGCCTGTAACAAGGACAAGCCCGTGATATTCCCCCGCAAGATTAGCCCTGGATGCGAGCAGCCGACGAAACGTGCACTAGCTTCTGTGCAACTGCGATTAAGGAGGATAACGGAATTAACGTTTTCCTGTAAACAAGGGGGAAGGCTCGCTCTGAGAAATTCTAGGCGTTATTTCGAGATAATTGGCGGCGTTTCCCTTCGGGGGCCGGCAACGGAGGGGGGGAAGTCAGACACGGTCGCTCCGCGGAACGCAGTGATAACTGTCGAGATATTCACGAATCGAAAGTACGTTCGTGTTTTAACGAATATTGCCTCGCGACGCCCGGCCGCCATGTATTATGCATGTACACAGGTGTGCACGCCCGTTGCAGTTAGCTGTACGTACGAATGCATAATTCCAGCCGCTAGATACACGCCGCAGGCTTTACGGCTTATGTACTTTCGCCGTTCACTTTCCCGTCGCCTCGCCTGTGATTTTTACTAACTTCATCGCCTCTCTATTGTCCATCTACTTTTACCGCGTCTCATCTTTGCCCCGTGGATGCGCTGCAACGTAGAACCGAGCCAATACTAAGAGAACGGATCGTGCGAGAGTCGAGAGATCGCAGGGAGGAGAGTAAACACCCGGTCCCAATAATCTCGCGCACCTTTCCACCGGCGATTCTTCTACGTTGCAATTACACGGAATTACGCTGAGCGGAATGCAAATGAAATGCGTGAAACTGTTCTACGGGTTCGGTAATGACTGCCAACAGCCACGCCACTGCGATTACCCTGCTTCGCGAGGTGTGTCTAAGTTGAAGGCTGGCGGTCGCGCTCTTTCCGCCGCGGCTTCGACTTCCGTTTTCACTGTCGTTCAAACACGCCCGCAATTAGCCGTCGGAGATAATCAGCCGGGCCGACGGAGTGGCCTGGAAAGTCGTCGGGGACTTTGCCTCGCGATGCCGTGGCTGTCGCTGCCCTGGGCGAACGTTTCGCGCTTGGCATTCGGGGGCAAACACTCGGCTAGATTGACGCGGGGTAAATGAAAAGAAGATACGGGTCGGCGACGCCTTTTTCTGCTTATCGCCCTCATTAACCGGCTCCACTTTCGAAACAAGATCTGCGCGAGAAAAGGCGCCGCGCGCGTACCAATCTCGGCACCGTACTTGGAAGCTTCATCGAACAGCCTCCGGAATAGGTCTGTACCACTCCATTTACGCGAGCTGGTTGTACATACACGCCGCGACACGTCGAGGAACGGGCCGCTCGATGGAAATAATCCCAAGTCTGATTCACGATCGCAAGCTAAATCCTGTTGCTTGTTCCTTGCTGTTTATTCGCGCGCACTTTCGGCGTGTTTCCGTTTTTACTTCGGGCTCTGTTTTTTCCATTTTCACTTCGTACGATTCCCAGCTTACTCTGATGGGAGGCTTTGGGACATGAGAAAGGGGATTGGCCCTTTTGGTAAGCCGAGGGTGTCGGGCTTTTCCCTGTATCGCGTTGCGAAGGTGTACTCGGTTGTTGTGCCAGGGAATAGATTATTCTCGTAATAAGACAGTAATATTACTTTAGTCGAAAATGATGGAGCGGAAGCTTCCACATTGCATATTGGGTTATTAAAACCGATCGAACTGTGATGAATCTCGTAACGAGGCGTGATCGTTGGGCGCGTTTGCGTTTCAGACCAAGGTGGCAGAGGATCCCATGTACGACGAATGTGGCGCAACGAAGAACTGCTTCGGCACACCTGCGGGATGCATAGAAACTAAAAACTGCGTGGCGATGGTGACCGTGCTGGTTCGCGGCGAGCGATATCTCTTCGAGCTGCAAGCACGTGACAGTAAATACGTGGCCGTCGGTTTATCCAACGACAGTAAAATGGTAACGTTATCCGCGTTAAAGCAGACACGTTTTATCAATCCTATGATCGATGTAACTTAGCTCGGGTTACCGTTCGTTGCCCGAGCAGTCGCGAAACCGGAATCGTAACGAGTGTGTCGTAACGATAGCGCTAATTAAGTTTGCACCGTTTAGGGCGGAGTGCCTGCGAATCGGCTGGCGAACAGCAGCAGCAGCCGCCGATTTCGGTAGAGCTCCCCTTGTAGACGATCGTTTAACCCTTTGTCTGTTGCGCAGGGCGACGACAGCGTGGTCGAGTGCACGAACGAAGGAGGAGAAATTGCATTGCACATGTCTTGGAACTCTGGAAAGCATAATACGCGGCAACCCATGGTTTGTACCCGAGCGCTGGCTGTGTCGAAACGCTCACCGCGGCCGATATACCTATATCATTATGCGGAAATAATGAGCTGTCGAAATAACAAGGCTCATTCGGTTATTGTTCGAGGCTAACAAACAGCCAGATCAATGGGTTCGTTAATATCCCTCTGTACGCGCTGTGCCGCGCGCGTGCCAGTGTTTGATTAAAATTTTTGATAATCATCTTGCTGCGAACGGCCCGGAGATAAACTCCGGTTTAATTTATAATTGCTACGATAATTCTCTCAGAATCGCTGCTTCGATATCGCCGTTTTTGCTAATTAGAATCGGCGGCAAGTGTCCGCGCGCGGAACAGTGAAACGGCGGAACAGAGGCTTCGGAGCGTGAATTATCGAGGTCAACGTTACGCGAGAAATTAATACGATCCAGCGAACCCCGCGGTGCGCCGGTCGACTTTCGCTTCTGTGTAACACAGTCGCCGATCAATCTTTCATCCGCGGCTCTCCGAGAAACACGCACCCGCGACCTTGCTCCATTTCGCGAATTCCGATTGCAGCAGGAAGGGGCCGTTCAGTTGGAAGCCAGCTCTATCAAAGATGACACGATCTCCTGCAAATTTTGGCGAGAGAAGACCACGGTCGTCCAAGGCCGCGAGTACGACCTCGTCAACACGCCGTACAACCTCCTCGTTGCAGCTGGAAAAAGCTTGAAAAGTGCGTGATTATTCTTCCTTATTAGAATTCCAGCAGAGCTGGCGATGTTGAATGTTATTTTTAATGCGAAAATGGCTAATCACTGTGCGTAACAGTTGCATTTCAAGGGTACTGTTTCTTCCAGTATATCGTGCAGTTTTCTAAAAAAATTCATGGCACAGAGTTGGACCATTTATTCGTGAAAGTAAATAGAAAGGCGCGGTGAAGGTGGGTTTAAGAATCAGCCGTTACAAAACATTCTTCTCTGTCTTCGCAATTAAAGTGACAATGAAAAAGTAGGGCATCCTCGACAACCTTCATACCTCACATGAATTCAGGATTAATGATCATAGAAAAACACTGGGAAGAAGCTTCCCGTTTAGCTCTCTCCGCGAACCGTTTCCTCGCCAGGCGAGTAGAAACGCCCCGTACGTGGTCAGACGCGGGTAAACAGTTCTCGAGACCATCCGCTCCAAAAAAGGAAAGCTTCATATCAGAATTACCTTTGCTGCTTTATCCTCGGGCAAACTGCACACTACTTACCTCCTCCAATTCCTCCGCAAACTCGCAATAAAATCGCACTCCTAATTAAAAAGAAACGCATATCACCTCGAACCCCATTGATCACCCAAAAATCTCAGAAAATTCAAGTCTAACGAGCTCTTTCAAAAAGTTCCTAATAAAATTCCCGAGCGAGCGCGAAACACCGAAGTGCTTGAAGAAACCGCGTGACGAAATGTTTCAGATAATGGTGTCGGTTTCCACGATACGGTTTACGAAGCGACCGGCAGCGCGAAATTGTTGTCCGACGTCGGGGGTTACACAACGGCCAGCAACGTTCTGATTCGCGTGCACGGCGCTCTGATGCTGGCTTCTTGGATCGGCACCGCGTCGATCGGCATCCTCCTCGCCAGATACTACAGGCAGACGTGGGTCGGCTCGCAGCTGTGCGGAAAGGACCATTGGTTCGCCGTAAGTATCTAATCTTTCCCGTAATCAGGCTTGGACGAGCGGGTCCGGAGAAGAGATCCCTGCCCGTGGAACTAATGACCCCGAGGTGGTGTCCGATGCCACCTACTCGGCGGGTCGATGCGGCTGTCCGTGAGTCCATGACTCTGTGATCGAGGCGAGTCGAGGATGCCACGAACGGAACAGCGATCGGATGATGTCCCTCCGTTCCACGCCCCAAGAAATTGTAGCCGCGGTGCGCGACCGAGCCCGATCGCGTGCAGATATATTAATTAATGGGGTTCCCTGTGACAACTGTTTATTTTATAAAGCGTGCAGTTAATAATTATCGCTGCCTTAATATTCATACGGCGCGACGCAGTTGGATATCGAATTATCGGTGCAACGCTCGAGGGACATTTCGGAAATTATTGTTTTCCACGCCCGAGTTATCCGAGGGAGGGTATCTGCACAGCGCTGCGCTCGTGTTTAGCACGCTTCCGTTTTTTCTGAAAGCAACGCCACTCCTCGCGCCGCCGAGTGGGCTTTGAAGGGTGTAAACGTTCCCGGGGAACGCTCGAGCTTGGCTGATGTCCAAGGATAACGGTGAAGTTGTCTTACCTGGCCGAATGATACTTATGCTGTAATTGAGCGCGAGGTTTCTTTACCTTGATCGTTTGTCTTGAAATACGTTTCGAGTATCAATACTGTACCGGGCGACTAGCCTGGTCTTTTTTTTGGGCGTGTCGTCTCGCTTTCCGTTCACTTTAAAGAATGTTTTAAGGGGTTAGGGTTAGGCGGCAGAAAAGAGGTGAATGTTTGTGAATTTTTTTTGAAAAAGCGGAAGTGTATATTCTTACAGAACTTTTTGCGCTTAAAAGAGCAACGTTTAAAGAATGTTTGCTAATTTTTTTGTGGAAAAATTTTGACGTTTATAATAAAGTAACAAGCGACATCCAAGAAGCATTTTTAAAAATGTGGTTTTGCGGTGAGCACTGCCATTCGGAACCGGATTATTTAGAATCAAAAAATAAAAAAGAATTCGTTAGTGTATTAATGTATCCTCAGGTTGGCGGAGAGAATTTTTCGAAATATTAATTTAAAACAAAATGACGGCTATTTAAAGTCGAAATCCTGATTTTTGCACGAAAAACTCAGGATTTCAACTTTAAATAGCCGCCATTCTGTTTTAAATTAATATTTTGGAAAATTCTTTCGCCGCGGAATGGCGGCTATTTAAAGTTGAATTCCCAATTTTTTCATAGAAAAATCACGCGAAAAAATCAGGATTTTAACTTTAAATAGCCGTCTTTTGGCCACTTCTTGGATGTCGCTTGTTACTTTATTATAAACATCAATATTTTCCTACGAAAAAATTCCCAAATATTCTTTAAACGTTGCTCTTTTAAGCGCAAAAAGTTTTGTAAAATTATACGCTTCCACTTCTTCAAAAAAAATTCCCAAATATTCGCCTGTTTTCCGCCGCTTGACTAGGTATTACCCCTTAAGTGGAAGTCTCGTGTAATATTATCCTCTTTCTGTTAAAGTGGCACAGATTCTTCATGATACTGACGTGGTCCATGACGCTAGCGGCGTTCGTGATAATATTCGTGGAATTGGGCGAATGGAGCTCTGAGAGGATACACGCGTCGTTGGGATTAGCCACCACGATCTTGGCCTTCATTCAGCCGTTTATGGCGGCCGCCAGGCCACATCCGGGAGCCCCGCGAAGACCTCTCTTCAATTGGGCTCACTGGTTCGTTGGGAATGCAGCGCAGATTTGCGGCAGTAAGTTCCGCCCGCGATACCGACGGATGTTTTCTTTCCTTTCTCTCCTCTCCATGTTTTTGTATTATTCATTTTACGGACAATGGGTTAACCGCCGCATTGAAATTCCTTTCGCAGTAATCGCGATTTTCTTCGCGGTCCGACTGAACAAGGCCAAACTCCCGGAATGGGTCGACTGGATTCTGGTCGCCTATGTGGTATTCCACATCCTGACTCACCTCGTACTCACGGTAAGGATGATATTTAGATATTTTTACAAAGCAGCATTCCCCACTCGAGCTGTGCAAGCATCGCTGGCTTCTTTTATCTGTGCACAGTGTGTCCCGGTTTGATCTATAAACGGATATCTTTAGAAGAAAAAAAAAAAAAATGGAACGCCCAGAGGGTCGGAGGGAATGGTTTAAATGTCATGGAGGAAAGTAGACAGGGGAGGTGTCAAGGGTATTCTCTGCGATATTCTTCAACCCTTGCATGCTCGATATCATTTTTATTAATAATTTCCTACAGAAGATAGATCCACTGATAGATCAAAATTTAGCCCGGCTTTGTACGTATCAACCCTAAATTTCCCCGATGATGAATTGTCCATACCACTCAATTAATATTACTAATATCAAAGTGATTCAGCATGAGTTATTAATATCTCAAAGCAATTAGCTCGAGTTCCCATTTGATACGCGTCATGTAACGTCCTAAACAATACTGTCATTCATTACATATAAACTATGTATCTACGGAAAATCGATGTTACACACCCGTCACGCGAACTCGTTCCGAATTGGGACCGTTTTCAATTTTCCGCCAACTATTCGTAGAATTCGGTGACGTAACGATGAGGATCGATATCTGTTATAGTTCGTCGGATGCGCCTCTGATAGACAGGCCAGCCAGAGGGTGAACTCGTTCCCGATGAAAGACATGCATTCCCGTGGCTCGATGGTCCATCCGGACGCGAGGCAGGACGCTCCCGTAAGTCTCTCTTTAAATAAAATCCTCCTCGTAGCCCTTCTAACCGAGTTCCGTTTACCGCAGCACTCGTGCATCCGAAAGTTCATCTTCGGCGTGTACTTCGTGGCGATCGTCCTGTTCGCCGCGGCCCTCATCGTCATCACCGTACTGGCGCCCATCGAGGACACGTGGGCCACGTTCACCAACACCATTAAGAATTACTAAGCACCGTTACCAACGACGATTCCGTAATCGTGGGTGTATTTGCATCGGCTGATTGCGTGCGAGGCCGTCGGAACGCCTCGTGGCGTCAGGTGTATCGCCGTAATCGCGGCAAGTTTCGAACTGCTTCGGAGTATATACATTCGTCGAGTGACTGTCTATATGTAAATGAGCCTGGAAGTGACGTAAGTCGTCGTTTATAGAATAATACCGGAGGGTGGATTACGCGACAATATCGGCTGACTACATCGAACGTTGGAGAGTAAGTTGGAATTAGTAGGGGCAGGTACCACGGCAGACGGTGTCACCGTGTAATTAGCGACAGTAGGGCACGGTGTAACAATGGAACACCGATTCGATTGCCACCTCTGTTGACAATGGCACTTTTCGTCACTGCCGCCTGCCACGGTGACTGGCGTCCCGAACCTCTTGATTCGGCTAACCGCACAAATACTAGCTGAGTGCACGGTATACAAGCGGCGTATAATTTTCCCACGGCGAACGAGAGAAAGGCATTACTTCGTTTATAATTCGCGACATCGAGGAGCGCGGCCGTTACGTTTGTTGCTTCTTTAGAACCTCCGTCGATAGATCCGTCCGTAAGGTGCTTCTATATTTAAGTTCATCTCCCGGTAAGATATACACAGAGACCCGTATTTATGGTAACGTTTACAGTATTAGCTTTTATATAACGTATTTCTAGATTTTTACACGTGTTTAGATCTATATTGTACCACGGTCGGCGGTGTCCCGTGTCGCGAACGCGGCTGCGGCCGGTTCGTCTCGCGCTGCGGGACCACGTTTACCTAATTAACAGAGGTGTACTTGTATTTTTCGTACGTTAACGGTATTGTTAGATAAGTGAATGTATATGTACAATTGCACCAGCTGCAGAGAGTAATATAATTCGGTGAGAAATATATTCTGTGTCTCAGTGACTGCACGGCAGCGTACGAGGATCGATACTAACGCGTGGTGCGGAGACGTTTCCACGGAGTACGGCGATCACCATCGGGTGACGTTGCGGCGATTTTCATTCTGCCGCGGGTTTGCTACGTGATTCCCATCGCTTTCAGTTCCCCCGCGGCAAAGATTATCCGTTTATCCTTTAAGGTGCCACAGAACGAGCCGACGCTTTGACTCGATTAACGGCGAGCAGCCGTTGTTAATCGGTTTAAGCGCGAATTTGAATTTACGCAAACGACGAGTGAAAGTCTCGGGGCCAATCGCGCCACCGGCGCCTCGCTCCTTTTTAAAGCCCCTCGCGATGCAACGTCTTCCTCGCCTCTCGCGTTCGAACTTGCCAGTAAAATCCCCTGAAATTTTAGTCCTTTGTTCCCCGGCTGGATTGTTAACTAGAAATTTGAATTTCCCCCGTTGATACGTTCCATTGTTTATGCATATTGTGGTGCGTCTGAATAGACGATTTGTGTATAATTTACTGAGCACACACACGCGCGACAAGCGGATTCATTCGGGGCTCGATAAAGCGTAAATAGCTTTTACTTTCGCTTTGGAGGGATTACTATTAATAGCATATTCGAGTTCCTGCATTGCATTCCTATTAAATTCACGTGCACGAGTAGCGTCTTCAGTCTCGAAATTAACCAGCGCATCGAATCTCAGCCCCTCCTTCCTTTCACCTCGCGTTTCAATTACTCGAAACCTTCGCCTGGTTTTGAAAAGATTCACAGCCCCCCTAAGAACTTCAAAATTGAAATCAAAGCGGAACCTCCTCGATCCTCATATAAAATACATATAATAGCGATATTTTCTCCAGAGACCGATTTCAGCCCTCCCTCCGCTCCCTCCCCTTCCCCTACGCGCCGAGGGGTGCACGGCCCTGTGCTCCGATCGGGAAACAGCGTGTTCCGGGCGGAATGTTTTCAAGGGGTTAGTAACGCGGGTATCGAAAAAAAAAATGGCGGCCGATCGAAGGCGGTGGCGTTATGACGCATGCTGCACGGCGACGCTCGGCGTCCCTCGGCGGCGCCACCGTCGACCAACCCCCGCAGTTCGATTGGAGACACCGGCCGGCGTCGACGGCTGCCGCGGAGCTCCTTTCACGTTCGAGTTCGCGTGTGCGCTAAACTGCTTCTGGCCATCGTATCGTTTCTCCCTTCCGTCCCTGAGCAACGGCCGCGAGGCTTTCTCCGACAGGTAGAACACAAACACCTAGGAAAAGTGTTCCCCGATTAACCGGCGCCTCTTCCCGATCGCCTCTCGCTCTCTGCTCGCTCGCTTCCACCTCTGCGCGCCTACGAGTACGTCTCCTTCGCGCTTGCCGCGTCAGATCGGCTCCGCGATCGCTACTTTCACCTCCGAAATCAAGTCCTCCTCTCTCTCCTCCCCGTGTCCCCGCAACGCTCGCGTTCGCTCGCCCGGCGGCTGATCGGCGCAGTTGGGTCGCGTTACATATGTAACTACGCTCCCGAGCGGTCCGACCGCGGCCGTTGAACTTTAGAAAGATTAAAGGAAGACGGAGAGCGCGTGGGGATAGTTGACATTCGAGCTCGGGTCACTCGTGCCAAGGTATCGCGTTGGACGGGAACGCTGGGTGGCTTTCGTTCGGAGGAGCAGCTTCGTGCCCGCCGATTCGCTACGTCCCTTTCGATGTCGAGCTTTTTCTGATCGCACTCCGTTCGAGGATATTGTTTTATAACCGTAGGAATCGCCGCGGTCGGAGGCAGCTGGGTGAATAAGTGATAGTACGTCTAATATTCATTGTGTTTTGTTTTCTCTTCAGACGCTAGACACGTAAGACACATGGGGTGTCGAGGAGGTTAGCTTGACTACAGTAGTCGTGATTCAAAGTACACGCGTGGGCATGTCTGCCCACGAAATGTCGACGTATTTCGCTTTTACGCGGTCCTTTATTCGTTTTATTTTCTCGGCAAAGCACGTCGCCCTTTGAACCGGTCCGCGGCTCAAGTACGCATACCGGCATCGATATGCGTGCCGCGTCGAGTGAATTTCCATCGGACATTGCCCGGGAAAATGGAAAGACCGATGGTTCCGCAGACGGCTGACGGGAACGGTAAATACCGCGAGGGTCTCGTTACACGCGCAACTGAATGTTAAATTGCAGCGAAGTCGAAAGGGCTCTCTCTCTCTCTCGAGGGAGAGGGAATAGGTGGGCAGGGACGAGTAAAAGAAACACAGTCGTAACTGTCGATACAGGGCGCCTAGTAAATCGTGGTGTAACCAACCACCAGGCGACATGTAAACTTTCATGTTCGATCCGCTCGAGGTTCTTAGGAAAATAATCAATACTTAATTCGCTTCAGCGTAACCCACTGTGGGCGACCTTGACGCACTTTCGTTGTGAAAAATACTTCGGAACCTTATTGGAATTATTATTCTTGGTCGTATAAAGAAAGTTTACGCTCCTCTATGTTACCTTGAGGTGCTTCGTGTGTCCTACATTCATCCAATTACACGCTATGGCTGATTAAAAGAACTTATGTTGGTAGCGTTGAGAGTGGAAGCGAGGCGATTCCCCGCGTTACTGGACGGTCTGACCAGTCCTTGCCACGACCCCTTGCCCGGTTCCTCGGCTCCGTCGGTGTTTTTGTCTCGCGGTCGCGCCGCGACGTCATTTGACCGAGTGCCCTCGCGCTGCTCACAGGGGACGAGACCGAAGAGTGTTCGACGAGGCGGTTGGTGTTCTTTTTATCGCGGTGCTCGTCGCGCGCCCGTGTCGCGGCGATAAGTGTCCGTCGCACCAGGGATTCAGTGCCGCGCTTCCTCGCGACCGGCGAGCCCCGGGGGAATCAATCGGCAATCTGCCGCCGTGAAATGCGAATGTGAAGACTGTCGGGGAGGGTTGTGCATGTACATCGCAGGACGATGGCCGAACCTCGTGTTTGCCGGCTCTTCGTGATCCTTGCACATCTAGCGATCGTCCTGGTGCTCGCTCAGAACCCCATCGAGGAGAAGACCACCTTTGAAGCAGCGTTCCAGGGTAAGATTCGACAATTTGCGAATTCGGAGACGTACTTTTGAACTTGTTGCGAGCAACTTGCATTGTCTTTCGCGCGTATCGAGGATTGTTTCGTTAAGACGAGCTGAGAACTCGATAGGAAATAGGGGTGGTATTTAAGGGAGGTTGAGAATAGTATTCATCGCTCCTTTTATTTTTGAAATTAGACCTGGGATAGCATTGATTAAGAAAATCTTTGCCAGCGAGCCAAAGAACATAGAAACGGAATGTTACCTCTGTTGCAAATAATTTTACTGGAAACGGTTTGGAATGCTTTACGCGAAGCACCGGCGCTAGGTTATTTCCACCCCTTTCAACAGGGAATTTACGAATTACCAGGGAATAGTACTTATTGCAATACCGCGTTCGGTGTCAATATTATAATAACAAGGAATAGCAATGCTATTATTGTTACACCCAGTCCTCGTTAATCATCAGCGCAAACATTTAAGTGTAATAATTATATTTCCCGTACCCCCTGAACGTGTTTATCTCGGTTCCATCGGACCAGAATTCGTCCTGGCGGGATGAGAATTTTAACGCCGCTGTCTCGATTTATATTCTCCGGTTCCGCCATTACCGAACCATTTGTCATCGCGGGATAGTATCTCCGGCAAGATTTTTATAACGGCGAATATGCCCCTGTTCCGGGGCAGTGAAACTTAATTAACGATCCCGTATTTGCGGACCGTTTTATCGGCCGGCAAATGAATCCGTATTGACGAAGTCGTTCGAACGCATTAGCGAAATTTTCGAGAAGCATTTCCGGCGCGTAAACGCAGCGGCCGGGCAAATAGTTGGGGGGGTGGCGCGCGAGAAGTGTTTGCGCGTGTAACGGGCACGAAATCGCGAAACGCCTCTCGCACGGATTGATTCATCGTCGCGGCACGACAGCGTGCCTCGGACCAGCGATCGCTTATCAGCTCGATAACAACCGGGGGGTGATCAATCGACATCCCAGGGTACTCGTTAATACGCGACATTTGTCACGCGGCGAAAAACTCGCGAGTAGGGCGCACTTCGGGATGCGATATCTCATATCGCCGATTCCACGGCGTATCTTCGCATTTTACAGGCAGTAAAAGTCTCGATATGTATTTCAGCCACATGGAAAACGGGTGGGCTAAAGTGAATTTTAACTTCGTACATTGATACACATGGGATATTGTTCGTAGCTTTTTCTTTCGAAGTGTTTCGTGGCCTTTTCTGTGACTTCGTAGCTTAGGTTAAACGAGGGGCAGGTTGGTAGATTATTTTCGGATCATACGTGACCTCAACGAAGCTGTCTTCATCGACACGTGTAATTCGAGCACGCGTACACGCGAAGCAGGTTACTTGGAACATGTTAGCTGGCATATTGCGTCGCGTTAATGTTAATGGCAAACGGCCGTATGGGGCTGCCACTCCCTTTGCGAGATCTCCGAGGTACTATTCGCTAATAGCCAGAAAGCAATTAATATCACGGTCAGTTGCAACCCTTTAGACCTCACGGATGCGTACCGAGCTGGCCAGCGGCGTTGCGAGCTTCGGGGTACAAACATTTCGGTGCAACAATGCTTCCAAAAACTTTCAAATTACGGGATTGTCTAACTGTGGCGCCAGAGGCGTTTCAGTTTGACTATGTGTTTCCGTGTGTATTCTTCTGAACGGAGGTCTAGGGTTCCTCTCCGTGATTTATGGGGGTAGGTTACCCTCAACAGCCCCAAATCAAGCCTTTTTTTAAACGCAGATTTTGAAGTACTAAATGAATATAGAGTTAATTTTTGGTTTAATTTTTAATCGGCATTTCGTTGACTTTAATGCGCACAAAGAAAGTTTTAAATATATTTACAGCGACAAAAGTTACAGATATAAATGTGAGAGCGTGTGCGCGATGCACTGTCTGATGGTGAACACGATTCCGGACAGGTGAATTACCTAAAACACAAAGTAAAGGCATTTTTAGAATCTGCGAGACAGTCCCCATCTTGTGTCTCAAGCAAAAATTTGATAAGCAAATTAATAGAATTTTTATGTCGATGTATATGATTGTATCCTTTTTTGTTGGAAAAATATTTTTCATTTATTTTTTAAGAATTTATATTGAAAATGTGCTCCCGACACATTGTGGCGAATAGTTTTCCGCACCTCTTTGTAAATTTTCATTCAAATCGTTGGAGCGGTTTTCGAAATTATGCGTTCACCGTTTTGGAAAACGTAGGTTCTGAAAAAAGTTGGACATGCAGTTTAGTCGTTACATTTTTGCTCGTACATTTTTGCCTGCAATTCCTTGAATTTTTGGAATTTCGTAGAAAATATGTAACTAGCGGAATATGCCAAAATTCCAAAATAGAATTTTCGAAATTTTTTTGGGTTAGATTTCACCTTGTCATTTCTCATGGAAAACTCGGTTGAAATCTATCATCTTTACGTACCTAGTAGTTGTTCTTCGAAAACTTGGAATTCATTCTGGTTTCTACTTATTAAGCAGATCAGAACGTTCCGCGGAATTGACAATTTGAGGGAACAACGTTATCGAACGGGGGTTGAAACGGCGACGGGGGCGGCGAAGGCGCGTTGATCCCCCGCTTCCGTATTCGTGGCGCGTAATTCTTGGCCGGGCTCAGAACAATAGGGAATAAAATAGATTAACGATCGATCGATTTAGTCTCGCGGCAAACAGAGGTGAATTATGTATTTTCAAGTAGGAAAAGCGAGACGTGCCTTCCTCTAAACGAACGAATTTCGTTCGTTCCGCCTTCTTGTTTGCTCGAGTTTCCTGCCCGTGCACTCCTCTCTGTCTGCTTGCTTTTCTCATCCTTCTTCTCGCTGCTTGCCCGAAGCAAAAAAGACAACACCCGGCCTCTTCACCCTTGCTTATTTTCCACCGGCCTCCCCGCCCCACCCCTCGCCATCCCCTCCACTCCCGGAGAAGGATTGGAAGGCACCTCGTCGAACATGATACCGCCGCGAAGCAATCATCGGCTCGCAAATGTACTCGAGAAGTAGTTCCATCGGCGCTGTCGATAAAATCTTATGAGATCGGATCGAAGACGCGGACGCCGGGCGATAAAAATGCACCGGTGTCGGTGGAATCGAGTCGATTTGCTGGGACTTTTATGAGTTGCGTTCCATTGCGATGGATCCGCGTGGAAGCCGATGCTACCTCGCGATGGATGCTGAGTAGTCGAGGCATTAATCGGGCATCGATGATGCTTCAAATACAGAAGTATGCTGTTTAGGAGCGGTAATAAGATGAAGCGGAACGTTGCAGTTGTAATTAAGCGCACGAAGCCGCGAAAGGTTTCACTGGAAAACCTCCGCGTGTAACAATAATATTTAAAATTTGTGTCTAACATTTGACAAGAGAGATTGGCAACTCGACCTTCGCGATTGTCAGCCGCGACAGGCGAATCTGCGTGCGTGAGAAATCGAATTCGAGGCGACGATAGACGAAGGAAATTTGTATCTTCGCGATGTTACGTGTCGGCTTTGTAATTGTACTTATTGCTGTTTGTTCTTCTTTTCGTTTGCTCGCTGGATGGAACGCGACGCGGAGGGGCTGCCAGGAAGCTTGAGCATTCTACTTGTACCTTTTGATGGTTGTGGAAAGCTCGCGATAGCGCGCTCTTCTCGTTTCTTTAAACATAACCGTAAGGAGAGATATTATCGTGAAATCCTTTTCAAGATTGATGGTGGAGGGAGGAGGTTGGGCTCGTGTTTAGAGAGCACGAAAGTAAGGCGAAAATAATCGCTGTTACCCTCACGAAAGATCCATTTGGCATTGTTCGTGCTTAGGGGCACTTCGATTCTTTATACGCGGCCCACGTTATGAACGGAACGGGTGAATAATGGAATAGGCTGCACCCGGGGAATTTAAATTGCGTTCCGTCCGCGGCACCATTTCGCGTTCTTCGCGAGGCACCTGACGAGGAGAACGTATTCCGCGAATGCAAGTTACTGTGTCTTCGGTTCTTCGCGGTGGATATCGACTTCTTCGGATCTAGAACACTGGAGAGCAAGTATCGGGCACCGAATATTCACCGGTGCACCTTGCTCCAACAATTGGAATACTAAGTATCCCAGAATACCAAAATACCTCGAATATTTCCAATATCTCTATCCGACTATCCTTAAATACCCACCCTAAATACAATTTCCCAAACTCGGACGGTGTATAAAGGTGTAGAAATTACCTGAACAAGTATTCGGTTTGAAAGGAAGCTGTGTCCAGATGACGTTGGCCGGCGCATCAGGATTATTTGTAAAGGATCGCGGACTCGGGGCTAGGGCAGCACTCGTGATTAATGCCTCTATTCAATTATTTAACGCATCATCTCGGTTCGTTTGGGTCTATTTACGATTTAACGTTGATTAATGGATACACGCCGCGGATACGTTGCGGCATATACGTGCCGTATCGCTGGAATACCGATTAATCTTACTAAGGATTGCCCATTGTGCCGAACAGCTCGCACGTTTAAGGCACACGGCCCTAATACTTGGGCGCGTTTAGCCTGCACGCCGCGCTATATGTTAATGTTTGATCGTGGCATACGCCGTTGACAGTTGGCCGCGCTGGTACACGTGTACGCTTCGACGTCGCGTGCACTGCGCCAGTCGTATCGAATCGAACGGGGACCTAGGTTGGACTTAAGGCAATGGTACACAGTTTGCGAAGCTCGCATGCACAATGCATAGCTGCTTCACGGGCTGTACATACTGTACAGATAGCATATATACATTCTGATTGGCTGATTCACCTACCACCTACAGGCAGAGAATCAATTCTGTTATCGTGTCTCGTTGGAACGGCACAACTGATCATTTCACTTCTCCTTAAGCACGCTAACTCCATATGCAGGCTTATTTACTCCCTCGCTTCGCGTATTCGTTACCGGAGAGGGAGCTTCTTTCCCTCTCTGAATTATTATCTCACTGGAACATCCGCGGCTACAACTACGAAGCCTCAGAATTCGGTATAGGAGAACGAGGTAACGATAGGCGTTCCTTTAATCGCGACAGCTTTGCTGGAATCGCTGTTTAATCGCACAGACAGACGTTTACACCGGGGTTTAAACGCGCGATGGGGCGTAATTTATTCGCAGATACTTATCAGCAACAAAAACGAGCGCGGCGGGGTAACGAGGGAAGGATCTCGACCGAGTATTGAATAATTTCACGGCTGCTTTACGTCGCGTCCGGTCGGAGCCCCGCATCCCGGCTCGGTCCACTCATCCGAGCCGTTCTTTTTATCGCTGATCGTATCGGGAATATTTTCACTAGGCGAATTATTTAGCCCGCCGAATAGCAAACGCGCGCGCGGAGCGGCTCAACAACCCGGCCGTTTACCCACCGGCTGGATCGTTACAAAATTGATCGCATACCGATGGACCCACCCTTTGGCCCAGAAGCGAGCCGTGTCGTTGCCCGTGCCGAGCAATATTAAACCCCGAGAAAAAAACGCAGCATTGTTGGTACATTCGGTTTACAAAGCTTTCATTTGGCCTCCCTGTTTTGAACTGCCCGCGGATGATGGTCGTTCGCTTCGGTGACACTCGTGCACGTGTAAACGTGAACGGGGATGCTGGATAGGCTCGGTTCGGGCTGGAGAGGATATCGCGAATGATGGCTCGGTAAAGATAATGAGATTTCGAGTGCTTGGGAGTAAGACTTTTTGTGGGGTTGCGGAAGAGGACTTGGTAGATTAGCTGGCCACACACGGGGAGGTTTCTCCGCGGTCTTCGTCCGTCGCGAACAAAGCTGAGATCCAAGTCTGCGGCGGATTAAAACTGTGAATATCCAGTAAC
The DNA here is from genome assembly GCA_963971345.1 of Andrena flavipes. Taxonomy (NCBI): domain Eukaryota; kingdom Metazoa; phylum Arthropoda; class Insecta; order Hymenoptera; family Andrenidae; genus Andrena; species Andrena flavipes. Next base: position 9,123,060 of record OZ020481.1, read on the forward strand.
ATACGATGAAAGTTCACGGACAAATCACGTTGGATAAATCAGTCACAGCTGATCAGTGGAAACCGCTGGTTTATCCGCGGATTTGATGGAAACTGTGGACTTTCGTTTTGCTGAAAGTTTTCTCAGTTGTCATGCAGACTCGAACGGAGTTGCACAAAACGAAATATGTTGAAACGTAATAGAAAACGTAATTTGTGTTGTGCTGTGATTGGAATATACATAATTGCCCAAAAGAATACTCCTGTAAAAAGTGTCTAAAGAAGTATTTAATTGAAAAGGATCGTCTGAGTAATATTCAAGTATTGAAAGAATTAAAGGATAATGAACCTGATGATTTAAAAAAATACTTTAGAATTTCTTTTAAATTTTTATTTAAATAAATTTCTTTGGAAGTTGTTTTCCACAACGCAGGATGTTGTTCATAAATTGCTATAAGTTTTGTAATGAATACTCTACTGATCAAAGGTGTATCGATGTCTTTAGATGACATTACTATAATGTAATATTACTATATGTTAATATTTTCATTTTTTTTTCAATTTCGACCTGTCGGTTTTTATCTGCAGACAAAAACTGCACGTTAATGTTGAACAACTGTTTTGCCACGCGGTTGAAGTTTGTCACGAGAACCGTGAAGGTATAAATCGATCATAGACATGCACCACTAACACGCAGTTAAATCCGCAAACTTGAAGCGCGACGGATGAAGACCGCGAGGAAACCTCCCCGTGTGTGGCCAGCTATTATTTTGGATGGGACTCGCGCGATAGTTCGGAATAGAGTTTCTGTAGAAGATTGATGCAGCTGGTGAAGAATTAGTGTATATTGTGAGTTTTGGGGATACATCCGGGTAGAATTGAAGCATATTCTTAATTAAATGCAAGCTGTCAAACAGTTTGAGAAATTTTGAGTTCTCGTAGAGTGGTTTGAGGCGTAAGACGAAGGAAATTAATTAAACATGTGATTTTGCAGAAATATTTAATTTAGAGCACTTTTGTGTACCGCGAAGCTCTAGTTATATATACACCTCTATACAGTGGAGGATCTGTTTAATTGTACAGAAATGTGTGTTCACCCTTGCGGAATGAGTGAGGCTTGACATTTGAGGGAAAGCAGGGAGAGAGACGGTTACAAGGGAAAGGTCACGAGATTCGAAAGAAAGGAAAAAACATAGAATAACGTTGCGTGGTTATATTTCATTTTCTCACACTTTTCTACCTTTTTAAATATATTTCACTATGCTGCTATTTGCGTTTCCAGTACCCCACACCCCCGTTTACATTTCTCTTTGGATGCTGGTTCGAAGAGTGTGCAATTGACTCGTACAAAAATGCAGCAGAAAAAAATGAAAACCAGAATCAGAACACGCGTAGGTTGTCAACAAAAATGGCTGACACTCTTTCACTTCGTAGTGTTGCACTTTGTTCCAACAACGCGGTAGGTATTGCAACAAAGTTCATGGGAGTCATTCGGGAAACCAGCGCGAACACGTCGCGATCATTTTGCTACGCGAGAGACAGCGATTCGCGAGTGTCGTAAAAAATGCACCACTTTCAGCCACGTTACAACAGTGGTACGTGCAACGCGAATTATTGCGATTTCACAGTCAGTTTTACGACGCACTTGGAAAGTACATCGAAGCTCCTTTTGTCGTCCATTAATTTGCCTGAATGTTTCGCTGTCTGAAGTCGATTTTAAGAAGGGTGTTTCCAGTATCCTGTTTCCAGTAACTTAGCGTAGAACATGATTGTCGCGCAGGATAATTATAGTACGAAATTGAAGAGTTCTTGTAGAAAGCACTGTAAGTGGTAAAATTAAAAATATTTAGTTTCTATCGGAAACTATCGATTTTATTAAAAATGCACTAAAAACTAGAAAATAATTATTTTCTTGTACTGCAATTTCGATGGTGTTTTTCAGTTTAAATAAAATTGTGGAGCAGGATTTTTCATAACAGAATATGAATCAATTTAATACAGCATCAAACGTCGAAATGAATTTGTTGTGAGATACCCTGATCCACGGTTTTATTTAAACTGAAAGACACCATCGAAATTGCAGTACAAGAAAAGAATAATTTTTTAGTGTTTAGTGGATTTTTAATAAAACCGTTTAACATGAAATTTGTTTTATATATTTTTTATTTTCTAGTTTTTAGTGTTTATGGGTTTACATTTCGCAGCTCAGACTTCTTTAGAAATATCATTTATTTAATTTCGACGCTTTTTGTCGTTTTCGTAAAGAACGCGGGCTGATTTCAAGTCGTTTGGATTTGTGCTTATGGGTTATATTTATTGATGATTGGGTAATTTTTTTCACCTCCTCGAGGTTAATTTTTTTCTTAAAATATTATATTGTCATCCAAACTACGCATGCATGCAATGTTTCAAGACAATTTGATAGTTGGAAGTGGGTTAAATTTGAATTGCCAGATTTGATACCATGCAAGCAAATATATATAATAAACGATATACAATCGTTTTAAAACACTCGTTTTCCACAACATGTCTATTTAAACACTAATAATCATATGGACTTCGACGTATTTATACCTACTTTCAGTAGTTCAATTTTCCGTCACTATTCGACGTATCGAAATTCTTGATTTCCCAATAGAATTTGATTTCTCACATTTATTATTATTTAGAACTCTTCAATTCCCGCCTCTTTAATAACCAACTCTCGCAATAATTCACACACAACCCTATCATCGCCGTTTTCTCTCTTAAAACTTTATTTCCCACCACCCTCCAAACGTGTCCACCAAAGACTCACCCCCCGCTCCACCCAAAACAAATTCGAAATTCTCCAAAGTGCCTTCCAATCCCGAGAAAAGGCACGCGGCGCTTCCTGCCGCATTCTCCCATGCCAGTTTCTCCCCTTTCTTCCGAGCCTCCCCTGTCTCTACGTCAGCGTCCCTTTTTATTCGCTTCCTACGGCAATAAAGCTGGTCCTGCGACGGATGGAAAGAGGTCCCCGGCCTCCTTCGCGCCTTCCTTTTTTCGTCATTTCATTTTTGCCGCGGCGGCAGCCACTCTCTGGCGCGTGCTTCTGTCAGGATGAGTCTAAATAAGTAAATAAACGGGCAGGAATAAGCGACGCGGTGACGTTTTGAGGTAATAAACGTCTGTTCCGTTGTCGAGGCTCGGACAGCCCGTTTCCTTATTCCACGGAAGGGGGGAGGGAGGGCCGTGGCGCGTTTCCGTGCGAAAGAGGGCAATATCGTCGATGTTTAATGCGAGCGCTGTCTCGAGGCAATTAAATGGGCAACTTGGATCGATGTATAGGGCTTCCAATTAAATTCCCCCGCTACGCTCGCCCGTGGAACGGCCGTTTTAATCAATCGCGCGACTCCTGTGTGCATAATGGTTTGATTAATCGTAGGTTTGTTTTGTTGTGCTCGCTTCGTGCCGGTGAAATATATTTTATAATACTTCCCTGCTATTCGATAAAGTTTTTATAGAAAAACACGGGCTCGAATTCGCATGCGATACCGGGGCTTCCCATCAATAGCGAACACTGTGTTGCATTCATCCGTCCATCGGGGCGGGACTCTGTAATCTGTATGGAATATTCTCATTCACGAAAATGGAAACCCCGCTGTGAATAAATACTCGTACGTAATGAGATAGATGGCAGTTTACATGCACCGCATTTTTCCTCTGGACGAGCGTTGCCCGGCGCATAATAGGTGTATTCTAATTGGGACCGTGCTCGGTGCCCGATACACCGTTGAACGAGCGTAATTCGCAATCAGTCGATCACGAATAATATATGGATGGTATGCGAAAAACGCGGAGCCGCCCGGGATTTTTTGATGCACCGTAACCCGGCTGGATAATCAATTCGCCGTGGATTCTGGATACCGTTTTCATACGGGGTCTCTGCACTTTCGGCGCGGAGTGAAGCGCGCCCGCGCGCATGTGGGTTATCGGGCTCGGCTTCTTTTTCGGATGCAATATCGATCTCGAACTTAAGACGTCCACGCGAACGTGCAATGTCGATACGAGTCCGAGGGAATAAGGTGTCTTCGCTTTAGAATGGAATATTACAGCCGTCGCGCGGGCTGGGGGGCCCAGATTTCACGTCGCGCGATATTGGAGTGTCTCTGTCACGGAGAATATCTTCCATGCACGCGCTGGAACTATTGATTCTAGAGATTCGTTGATCTTGGCAATCCGGGATCTGATTGTACTGCACCTGGATCGCCGGAAATTTCTGCGAGAAACTGGGAACAGAATTTTTCATCGATACTCCCCCCCCCCGTTGAACCAAGAATTCTAACGTTTCTTTCCCGTGAAAATATTTTCAATAAGGGGTTAATTATCCGCGTCATTCCCGTTCATTATTTCCTCGTTACGTGGCATAATTATAATTTTATACGCGCAATTGTATCTCGCTTAATCTCCCTCGGGTTGCGTTGTTTCGCCCTAGGCGATTTAATCATCCGTTGCATCGTTTATCGTCGCTGAAATAATAAACCGATGATAGAATCGCGGGTAAATTCCCTCGGAGCTCGTCGGCGTTATCGTTATGGTTCTCGATTCCGAAGAAAAGGGCGATTCGGCGACAAGAAACTCTACTTGACTGGGAAACTTGGTTGGGAGAGAATGGCCCTCTGCCCCTCTTTTTCACAGCGGGCGGGTGAATCGATCGGGGCGAAAGAAGCTAATGATGAGCCACTAGTCGATGGGCGACTTCATTTCTCATTCGCGTCGGGAAGGAGCGAGTCCCCCGTGCAACTTTCCTAACTCGATCAGCCGAAACTAATAGAAACTCGATGCGTTCAGCGGATAAGAAAGGGACTTGGCCAGTTCCTCGACGGCCTAACGAACCGGCGAAGGCAGAACCTGATATTTCAAATTGGTATTTCGTCATCGATTCCACGGAGTTTAGCTACAAACCTTCCCTCATCGATACTCAAGCTCGTTAGAAGCGATGATTTCAATTTAGGGAGGAGTGTTTGTATCTACAAAAACAGTTGTGGTGGTCTTTAGAGTTGAAAAAGGAATTTAGAGCTTTTTAAAAATAGTCAAAAGTCCTGTTTCTATATTAACTAATTTCAGTACTGCACTTTGTAGATGAAATTTCAAATTTATATCATTTAAATCGTGTCTGAAGCGAGGAATCTGAAGAATCGGATCTGAAGGGTGAAAAATCTGATATTGCATTTAAAATATTTTCCGTGGTATATCTTTGTTTCTCAATCTCATCTTTAGGTTAGGTTGGAAAACAATCTTTAGTCTGCAATAAAACGGTTAATAATAATAATAATCTTATACCTGTATTTTTGTAACTTTTAACGTTTCTCCGTTATATAGGTACTCGTCGTTTCCTTAACTTCAGTAATTTTTTAATTCCCGCGGAAAACCTTCCGAAGCTGGTTACTTTCGTCTACTGAGTTTCTACTTCATCGTCCCAGAAAAGCATCATTAATGTTCCAGTAATTATCCGCAGTGTTATCAAGCGAAGCCGCTACAAGTCACAGTGCTTCTCCATCGAATCACGATTATTAAATTACTCGCTGCGCAGACTTATATTCACGAGAAACACGAGTCCGCTGCCACGGGGAAAATTCATTACCGTCGCACACGACGCGATCGCGCCTTCGCCGGGGAATCAATTAACGAACGAATCCGAAACGATGTTTGAAGACCATTCGCTATGCAAAAGGGGTTTGGATTGACGCGCTTTGGGCTGCTCCCGTTTCGCCCAATGTCCTTTAACGCAGTCGGACGGGGTTGAGAATTTTTCGATTTATCGAGAACTCTGTTCGCTGAGCGTCTTTGTGCCAATTAATTAACCGCGTTCGGGAGATCCGTTTCTTCGAGCGAAGTCCCGAGCTGCAGTTGCCTGGGAAACGTGCAAAGGGGATATTTTCGCCGGGAACGGAGGAAATTAAGTGACCGGGGCTGTGTACCCTGTGGGTCTTAGGAGAACGTTGGGGGGGGGGGGGGCTGCCATTGAGTAGCCTGTGCGTTGGAGCACGCGAGGAATTTATATGGGCAATGAAAAGCCTTAAATTCGAGAGTTCCACGAGGATGGGACGAGGTGCTCTTGGGAGTGATAGGAAGACCACCAATCCGGCTTGTCGGCTGCTCCAACCCCCAGGCTAGTCCGTTAGGATTAATTGAAAAAGAAGATGACGGACGTCGAGGGAATGTCGGTTGTAAAAAAGTCACCCCTGCTGGTCGAGTAATGTGGTTCGATCGGCTCTGATGGGGGAATTAATTACTGTAGCTTTAGCGTTATTGCGAATTCTACTGTGGAGATCAATTATCCAGGAGCTGTTCCTCGAAGGGATATTAGTTCCTTTATCCTTTCCCTGGTACTTTCATATCGAACAACCATGGGATCTTTATTAACGATACTGTTAAGTTTCCCCATGCACATCTTGTCGAGTTGAGTAATATAAAAGATATTAAAGTGACAGCCTCGGGCTGGAATGAAAATTTTCTTCGAACCTGTTCCACAATTTCCAAGCATCGTATCACGATCTTCCTGCATTGTAAGCCACAGCTTTCAGGGGAAGCAAGAAATAATAAACGCAGGCTTCAGAATTGTTCAAACCCAAGAGCATCTACAAACCTAAAACAAGGCCAATTAGAATACACGATCCTATAGATTTCTTCTGCCACCGCGGTCTGCTGGATCCACCCTCGAATCCCAGCTAACCATTAGCAGAACACCCTGTATATTTATCCACGGTCGTTACGTTTATATGGTTCCATCTCGCGCGACACACTCGAGCGGTTCAATTACGACGAGCGTAAAGGCAGGCGAACACGATCGTTCCGAAGTACGACTGGAAGATGGTCGGCCACGAGGAAGATCCGGGGCACGAATCTGAAACCCTTCTGCCGGGGATAAAGCAATAAAGCGCGGTAACGCGGCGCACCTACGAAGCCTTTGGCTTGTCGCAGCTTGTCGAAAGTGGATTATAAACGAGGGACCCGAATCGAGAGACGCGAGCGTACCGTAGACGGCTATTCCGAGGAGTGTGCGTAAACCGAAGGTTATTGGATAATAAAATGATCTTCCTTCGCTTTCAGGCCCGTAGATGCGTTTAAGTGGAGCTCCGAGGTAGACGCAGACGTACCGCGTTGTTGCGCCGAGGTACAGTCGAATGCTGCTGATTGGGAGTCGTGTTTCGCCATGGAGGTTTCGATAGAATCGATTCGAAATGGTCTAATTGCAGACACTGGATAAGCTTGTGTTTCATCCAGGCCGTTAATGGCTGTAATTTGTATATGTTCGGTAGAATACCTTGTTCCAGCAACGTACCTACTTCCAGCGTTGTTTACACATTAACCTATGTTCTGCATCCCTTAGAATTCTTACGTCGTAGGTACTCCATATCGGTGAATCGCTGGAGGATAACGAAGTTCGATTCCACTGCACGAGGGACGAAGAAATGGACGAACAAGGGTTCCGTCTTCCTAGCGCGATTCTATTCCTCGGCGGAGCCTTTGTTCTCGAAACCAGGTCGCGTTTTAAAAAGATATCTTACCTCAACCGTCCCGCGTCACATACCCGCGATAAATTCAAATTAAAATATGTAAAAAGGAGTCTGCTTTTTATGCAAAAGTCACATGCGACCCCCGTGCCCCGGGGACTTCTCGTCGCTCGTTAACAACCACTGACCTAGAGCGGGGGGGGAATTCGGTTACCACGGCCGTATTAATATGTACGATATCTCCGGGAGGCTGCGTTCTTTATTCCCACGCCCCCTTACAACAATCACGGCAGCCTCGCCTCTCTGTTTTCGCCGCTGACCCTGTTATTCTAATTCGGCCGTGGGGTTAAAGGTAGCGATATTCAAATGATAACGAAGCTCCGCGGCTGTTTATGCAACGGTACACCGTCGCGGATGGAATTTTAACGCTCGAGTTTCTTTATTTATGCCCCGACCTAGTTCGATTTATACGCGGCCGTCCCTGAGACCGTGCATCCTGGCCATTAGCGTTAGGTAATTAGACGCAGGCCGCGGCTGGCTTCTCCGGGGAAAGGCGAACAATTTTTGCGTGGCAAAAAGGAGGCGAAGACTCGGCCGGATCGTTGCCCGTTCTCGCGCCGCCTGGGTAAATAGCATTTTATCTCCCTTCCAACGTAGCTCGTTCGCAACGGCTCCTTCGAATCGGCATGAATGCTTTTTAAGCGGATTCGTACTGCCTTTCGTTTCGCTCTAATCAGAGGTAGCCACGCTAATTGCAGTTCACTTTGTGTTATAGTGTAATTAGTTACGGAAATATTTGTATGCCGATGCAGCGACGATCGTTCGTCTGCTTCCGAGACATCTCACTTGGAATTACACAGATATTTAATGGAACTCGACGAATGTCGATCGCCCCGTCGAGGCACGAATACGATTTTAATTAGTCGCCGAGTTCAAACTTAGCTCCGCTTAATTTTGCCCCTCCCTCGACGTCAAAATTGAGCAACGATCTCAGACTTCCTGTCACAGTTGGGGCGCTCATTAAGAACATCCAGATTACGACGCCTTTTCCGGGCAGAGTGTTATCTAAGGGCATTCGTAGCCTTTAATTTCTTTCATTTCGTGTATCTACGCGGGTATCGCTTATAATCGATTCGCGAGAAGCTTCAAGCACGAGGTTTCTTTTAATAGTAACGAATAAGGAGCAATCGAAATATGTAAGCGCTTGGGCGGACGTAGCTCAAGTGAAATAGGTCGGCGATTTGTCAGACAGCAAGTAGAATGAACCGGTGCATAGTCAGACGAAAGTGTGTGCAGGGGCAAAAATGTTGAAAATAATATTGTCAGTGTTGTAGTTTGAGTATGCATATATTATGTTGAAAATCAGAATGTATCGAGATTATTAGACATTTTTATACAGAATTCTATAGTTTTCAATTATATCTTGAAATTGCAAAAGTCATCAGTCTGGATTGGACATTTCGCGTTAAAGAACCTCCGCCCTTGAAACGTCTCGCGTACTCGGCGACATAATAATCCCCGTCTACGGGAAATTTCTGGGGAAATCGTTCCGGCGGTGTCGGATGGCACAAAGCACAGTCGAAATTGTGCCGCTGAACAGGGAATTGTACAGCTTACGGACGTAATAAGATCTGGAATCCGGCATTCCATACCGCTCTTCGCAACACCTGTACACTCGGTCTCCGCCCTCATATTATTCCATTACTTTTTATTCGACCACCCCTTACATCGTTCATACGTGCAACTGCCGTACGAGCGCCCCTCCTTCCCTACAGAAACTCCAGCACCTTTCGCTTTAAATTTCGATTACAGCATTCCTTTCCAAAAAGCCCCCGAAACCAGAGTGTACCATTTCCACGTACCCGCCTGAAGACTCGCCCGCCGAACCCCCCAATTTCACCAATCGCCGCCCCGAAAGTTACCCCTCCAATTTCGCCCGAAATCCACCCACGCGCTCCAGAGGTAACCTCCCTCTCGTTCGTCCGGCCAGAAATCGTTTCGGTCATTAGCGTCGACTAATTACTCGACGCGACCTTTTACACCGCGAAGAATAACCGCTTGCGGATTAATCGCGCGAGATCGGTGTGTAAAGCGGGGTGCTGCCTCGCGGGCGCTGCAGGGGTGAGAATCGGGGGAGCGCGATGGTCGGGCCCGGTGTGTTTCAGAGTGGTTAACGATATAACAGCCGAGCAAGTTTATAATGGGATACAGAGAGAGAGAGAGAGAGAGATACAGGATAGCATCGCCGGGCGGCCACCTATAGCCCGCGGTTAGTTTCACTAACAAATGAGACTCTGGGAGGCGATGTTAGTATTTACCGATAGTTTGTCCGCCAACGAGCGGAAGGGTACGGAGGGTGGATATGGCGAAGGCTCGGTCAGAATGAACGGGGGTAGAGGGGACTAAAAAGAAACGGGTAGAAGCAAAGGGAAACGGGATGTGGCAGCTGCTTTGGGAAAAGGGACGGAAAAGTGGAAAGTAAGACGGGGGACGGAGACGTCGAGACCCACGCGGGAGATTGCTTTCCTCCGCGAAGCGATCCGAAACGGGGACGCGGACCACTCGGGGGAGGGTCGCCGGGGAGGGGGGACAAAGAAATTCGGCTGGGAAGGCGCGAAGATTTCTGCGGGGACGAAAGTCAGAAGCCTGCGGGAGAGGAAAGGGTGCGAATGAAATTGGAAAATGCAGGCGACCGAGATTGACGTTGCATCGGGGACACAATGCGCGTTTGTCTAGGTATTCCTGGGTGTCCTCGTTTCCGCTCGAGGCGACGGTGCTGCACTTTTGAAATTAGACACAGGGGAACTGCGCCGACGGGTCTGTCTATGATACTTTAAAGATACGCGAGATGGTCAGGCGCGATTCCGGGAATCTTCCATTGGGCTAGGATGATTCATGGTGCTAATTTAGCCGTGGTTTCCGGTTGCGTGCAAAGGTCGCGGCAGTTGGAGCTTCGGTATCGATTAGTGACTTCGCTCCGACTCCGCCGATTACGAGGGCGCGCGGGGACAACTTCTGCTTCGCGTTAAGTGATACCTTATCCGAGTCCGATGGACTTCATTAATCTTGATCCCTCCGGGGACAGAAACGGAGGCGCCGCTCTGGTCGGCGTTTTAACGATCCTGGGGCTCGCTAGTCGTGGTACAGGGACCATTTTTTACGACGCTACGAGGTACAAATCGTTACAAATGACGAAATAATGGCGCGGCTGGTATCGGCTCTTTGGAATAGTCCGCTGGCTGTTAAATGTACGAAGAGCTCGGTTTTAATCTTCAAACGAATACACCTTGGAAAATATTTATAACGACCCCTTCGACCCTTTCGCGTACGGTTTCAAATACATCCATTTGTAGATTAAAATGTGACGCTCGGCGCGTGTATTAAGGGCTACTCGAAAATAGGCGGGGAAAAAATATTTCTCGTCGCTCGAACGAAACGTACGAATGGCATTTACGTGCCTCCGAAATAATTGGGACGATTCCTCGTCCCAGTGCTCGTCCGTTGTACGATCCCTCTGGTACTGAACCGTGTCGTGTCGCGGACTTTTCGGAACAAAGAAGTACGCGTGTCGTTACGCTACCTACGAAGAGTTGAAAAGAACGGCAGGACCGGAGCGAAGCTTTTACAAGTATTTGTTAACCCGAAACCGTTTGTCCTATAAAACTTTTGTACACGTCCCCGGCTCCCGTCTGCTATTTCCTACCGTCCCGATAAGCCGTCTCGAGGTATCAATTCTTCCTTTCTCCTTCACTTATTCCAAGACACTCCGTGTTTCGTACTTCGTTCCAACGGAGAAGAATCTTCCCTATCTTCGACAACTTGTTCAAATATAACGTGATAAAATTTGATAATAAGAAGACACTCGAAGCATCAAGACAACGCAGTTCGAAAGCAAAATCGCGAGAGACAAGTCTGAAGACCGGAGAAAGTATTCTAAAAGATCTCTGCTTCTGAATTCCTGATGCAGATAGGAAAATGTTGATCCGTCGCACAAAACAAGTGAAATCCAAAGTCGTTAATTAACAAGTGTTCTCCTTCAAAGCTCCACCTTCAAGTACCAGAAACGCAAGGTCACCGCGCTCGTATTTTAATAGCTAACAGCATCCAAAATTTCTCTCTTCCTCCACCCCGGATAACTTCCACTGCCACTCCCCACGTTGACAGTCGAAAGCAAAATCGCGAGAGACAAGTCCGAAGACCGTAGAAAGTATTCTGAAAGATCTCTGCTCCCGAATCCGTGTCGATCCGTCGCACAAAAACAAATGAAATCCACGTGGAAATTCCCAAAATCGTTAATTAAAAAGTGTCCTCCTTCAAAGCTCCACCTTCAAGTACCAGAAACGCAAGGTCACCGCGCTCGTATTTTAATAGCTAACAGCATCCAAAATTTCTCTCTTCCTCCACCCCGGATAACTTCCACTGCCACTCTCCACGTGCTTACCAAGCAAACAATAAGTGCAGCGAGGGGGCGAGTCGTTACCAGCGTTATATCGACACTTTCACGTGGAGATGCAGGTGATGCTATCGCGGCTGCATTTGCACGGGGCTCGCGCCACGTGATCGATACATTGGACGTTTCCGTGACACGCCGGCGGGACGACAGAAATAATAGCGGCAGTTTTTCGAATGCGACGTCGATGAAGCAATTTTTCGCGCCCCTCCGGACAAAATGCGACGCTGGGATGCGCGATACGCCGGGCCGCCGGATATTGGAGTTTTCGACGGTTGTCAAGCACGGACGGCGAACAAGCATGAAAGTACAGTGGATCCGGGCGCAACGAGCCGGGTGATCCGCTTCGTGTGATGATCGGGCCTCTTGGTGGTCGAGAGGGTCGAGTTACGAAGCTGGCTCAGGAGCAGACGACACACGATTACGGATCGATGGCAGATTTTATCGGCCGGGTCTTGTCCGGAGCACACGGAGTTATTCCCTGGCTCTTGTCGCCTCGTCCTGCAGCCCCCCCATTGGTATCTCTGGTACATATCCACGGGAATCGCAGACGTTATTGCAGTTGGCGGAGCTGCCAGTGGGATAGATCGAATTACACGGTTAATTTCGAGTCGATCGTCGTGATCCGTGAATGTCGCGAATGTAGGTTGCGTAATTGAAGGGGTGGGTGCCCCTTACGTCGGAGATTTCAAGTTTTTATTTTTTCTTATTAATTCCACGCTGTTGATGTTCTATCGACGCAGAATGGATACGTTTCAGGTACAGTCATTTCGCGTGCTTGTGAAAGATCGCGGCTTCGCACCCCTCGAAGCGTTTCCGTTTGTTCCATTCTGCTCACCCGTGCTTCTTTGTTCCGCGCTTGTTATACACCCCCGACGTTCAATGGACCGGGAATCCAATACAGGAGACACCGTTACAGCTTACGGAAACACGAAGCGCAGCGGGACCGGGATATTATTGCAGGTTTTCGAAGGGTGCGCGAGATCTGTCTGAAGAAAAGACCCCCCCGAGGACAGAACGATCCTTGACGTATCTTCCTTGACGATCATTGTCACGACTTTCAACAGGGAGGGCTCCATCGAGAGGGATTCCTTTGTTTCTCGCTGACTGAAGTCTGTTCGTCATAGGTGCTTGTTGTGACTTGTGCATGCATAGTTTTCAGCGAGGGCCCCGGAGTCGAGTGTCGAAGAAGATGTCTAGGAAAGATAAGAGGAAGTAAAACGGATTTCTTATGGTATAAATTGGGCGTGGTAGGTAAGGATAGTCTCGGTAATGATTTGCTTCGTTATTCTTTGAGTTCTTTTTTTTAGTCATTCTCTTCTTGATCTCTTCAGACGTTTCGATTTACTTCTTGGAGTTTAAAACTCACAGCACGCTCGACGCGTGTTTTACTGCTGCGTAACGGATAGCTCTGACAGATCCATGATGAATATTGTATTATAGGAAACGCATGAATATAAAGTTAGCTCGGGTGCCTCGTCTACCTGACTATAAACCACAGAATGATCAAGTTGAAGTTGACAATATACATACAGTTCCTTGAATGTTTAGTCGTAGTAGGGGAATTGAATAAGATTTCGAGTCAGAGTGTTATTACTCACAGAAGAGTAACGAGCGAGGGATCGCGTTCCATCGATTCAGATTCTATCCCTGCGCGGCTACCGATAATCCTCCTCGAAGCCCCGCGCAGTGCACAGATAGATAAGTGATTTTAAGAATTTCAAAAGCATCGCTTATTCTTCTCCGATACTGGCACACCAGGGTCCTCATTACAGTCGATAGAGTCTGCAACGACAGGAATTTGCCTTGTCTCGATGCGGCCCCATCCCCTAGATCGCTCCCAAAGGTCATCGCCCGCCTCGATGGCATTCGATGTCTATCCACACTTGGCTGAAGATCGCGGAAGACCTCTGGGATCGTCGCCGAACCACGGCACAGGCTCTCCCGTAATCCGGATTACGTGCTTTGACGAACTTATCGATAATCCGTCCCTGCTAATAAAGCGTCAATAAATATTTACGTACCGTGGGTCCTCGCTGTCTGAAGTGATCGCCACTTCGCGACGGACTGGCAGTTCCATCACCGTTCAATTTAATGAATTCGACGCTCGACGCACTTGCGAGTGGGTTCCGCTTGAATATCGTTATTAATGAGAGCAATTGGGAAGTTAATTTGCATCGGACCCAGTATGGAACTGTGCGTGACCGATGTTATAAGCGAAACACTGAAAGAGTTAATTACAGTTTTAGTGGGTCGTTGAGCTTTTGCCTGAATTTTGTTGAGCATAGCTGTTGCTCGGAATAGGGGGTTGTTACATATTAATTTCGAAAGGTTTTCAAAGAATTATAATAGTTGAAGGAAGGAATAGTAAACTCTTCGTATCTTTCACGATCTGTTAAAAATGAAATCTGTGTCATACATATCGCTATTTCTAAATCCCTTCGTACCGATTCTTCTTCGTGACACAGAATTTTGTTTCACAACCACCTGCAAATTTCCCCCGACATCGTGGCGACCGTTTAATCGATCGCCAGCTATATCTACCTAACCATTGAAAATTACAAACGACCGCGTTCAATGCAGTCGATTACCGGTTAATTGTCCTCCACCTACTTTCTGACTCGTCGAACTCACTTATGAACCCGATTGCACGGCCCTTCGGGACGTCGACAACCACGTGGTCGACCTCGTCGCCCGTCCTCTCAGTGACGCGACGGTTTTTTCGTCAGACGCAGCAAGGACGTCTCGATTCGTCGGCGCAACAAGTTCCGAGCAACTTCCGTTTCACCGCGTCCACGATGAAAAGGAAAACGACTGGCAGCCACTGCTTTACACCCGGATAAACTTATTGAATCGCCAGGCTCGAGCTCCGCAGGTCCTCCGCCAGATTCATCCTCCGTTGTTTATGTCTGCCTACGTCAACGCGGGGAAACGTCTGTTCAGAACTATGGTCCTGTTGCGCTGTAATTGAGCCTAGTTATGCAGAAACCTACTAACCCTTAATCATCCGAAACCGAGTAAATTTAGTTCGAAGATTTTAATTCTTAAAGAAAAGTAGCTTCATTTCTAATTGGTAGATTGTATTTCTCGTTATTGATTTTCATTGCTTTTTAATTGGTTATTTAATATTATTTTAAAATTCTGTATTTTTTGTATTTTAAGCCCAAAATGGAATTATGCCTTGGTAGTTTTAATAATTTAAGATTTTAAGAGTTGTTCCACGGGTTGATAATTTTTTCCGAAATGAAGATCACAAAATTATGGCACGCGTACTCTGTTTAATTAAACTTTTTGTCATTTTGAGGGTTGGTAGCTACCGTTGGAAAGGATTTTCTCAGAGAAATTGACCAAAGCTGTTCTTTGGGTGGACACCAAGTGGGGCGTGCAAGTTTGCAAGAATATTCCAATACTACGTCAGACATTACATATGTTTCCTTTCTCTAATATCGATAGGCAATTGTTACAAGAGCCTTCTTCGCACGACAGTTAACTCCCCAGTGTTCATTACGTCGTATAGCAAGCCAGTAATTAATCACTCTGACAGTCGTTGGAGTTCCATGGACGCGAGCTGTTTTCCACGAGAACGTTGTCAACCAATTCAAGTTGGGCAGATATATCACTGGAACTCGGCCAGAGGGATGAATGTGCACGAGGGAAACTGGCGGTTCGTTCGTAATTTCTTTTGTCCGCTTTTTGCGAGCTATGAGGGAGAGAAGCTCGTTGAGGTATTGTTTGCTGGGTTTCAGCGTTCCCTTAACAAAGTTCTTAACGCGCAGGCATTTCTGTTGACGTACTTCGTATCCTGCACTTAATCGGATTATTCTTCATCTTTTGCATCACTGCACATTTTATTCCTTCTATTGGCACCGAACATTAGAGCGCATTCTACTAACTGCATCTGCGAATTCTGTTTTGCGCCATTTAAAGCATTTAACCGCGGGTAAATTCATTGTCCCCGAAGTGTCTGTCTAATCCCGCAGCGCGGTTCGTCGCTGCTGTCCTCCATAAGCTACAGATTACACCCCGTACGTAATTAAAAATTAATTACGCGGAGGGGAGGGGGAGGGATTAAGTCTAAACTTCGGCCGATTCCCGCGGAATAAGCAATGTCACCGCTGTTTTCACCCCTGTTATCAGCGGGTCCGCGTAATTCAATGTCACCCTCGCGACCAGAGCAGTAACAGACTTCTTCTTTCCCCGTGAAACCTTCCCTTCTTCGTAACGAGGGAATTCAACCCCCTATCGCGCAGTTAGAGTTCACGGGGCGAAAGTCGTAGATCTTTTCCCACGAATGTTTTATCAAATATTCGGAATGCAAGGAGATGCGGACTGCACGGTGGCGTCGAGTCAATTCGATACGAGGTCGCGGAGATTAAAGGCGCGCGGGAGGAACCCCTCGCATTCAGAAGTGTATCCACGTAGCGAGGGTTGGAACGCAAGGGGTGGCTGATAAAATTTTATCGGGGCAATAAAATCGAAGCGCGGAGATACGCGCAGGAATGCGTGCTACGTAGAAATCCAATGGTCGGAGTGCACGGCTGCTTCCTTTTCTAATTTATTTCTTGGACGTCGGAAAGGTTGCGGGGGTGTCTCGGGGCGTGTAACGTCCTTGATACATGCGCGGGACTTCCGTTTCTTTCCTTGCCGCCATAAATCCCGCGAAGACGAGTCGTGCACTGCTTCGGGGCACGGTTACGAGATCACCGGGTTGATGCGAAGGGTTATAAAATTACGTAAAAGGGAACGAGCCCTGCACGGTTATCTTTCTATCTCTTCTGTTATAGAAGAATTTTCTATTTTTTCTATCGTTTTTTCAATTTTCTATCATTTAATATTCATTTATGTGTCTCGCTCGAGTTTACATAGTCGTCGTAATTTTGCGAAGGGAATGTACAATGTTGTCTTGCGCGGCAAGTTACGCCATTCCGTCAATTATTTGTTAATTTCTAGACGAGGCCTACACGGGCGAGGTGTAACGAAGTTGTCAAGATTGGACGTGGCAATTTATCGCGCGGTAGATACACGACGTGTGCACGTCAAAACAATTATGCTTCGCTGAAACATATACAGGACACCTGACAAAATTAAACAGTTTAATTTATACGAGCCGCGTGTACCCGTCGGCCGCGCGAATGCAATTTACGGCCCCCACCTCCGATCGGATTTCTGGCTATCGTTCCAAAGTCCAAATACCCCACAGTCCCGCTAATACTCTATCACATATTCCATTACTGCAAACGCTGGAAAATTCTCGACCTCTCAACCACGGCCGTTCTGAACGCCAGCTGCGAGTAGGGTGGATGCACCATTTGTGGCCACTTTAAGGATTTCAGTGACTTTCATCGTGATTATCTTTAAAATTTTACTTAAAATCAGGAAACTATAAGCTTTACTGAATTTTACACTAGATTTATTATTAATGTCTAAGTTGCCATTAAGTAGAGAAATCGTTAAAGATTTAATAAAGTTAAAAAATATAAGAAATCCATTTTTCACCGTTTGTGGCCACTGGTCAGTGTGCAAGTGTTGGTACTAGTTTTGGCCACTTTCAATTTTTTTTTTTAGTTTTTAGTGCATTTTTAATAAAATCATTTAATATATTTCTTTTTTGATATATTTTTATGTTCTAGTTTTTAGTGTTTATGGATTTACATTCCGCAGCTCTGACTTCTTTGGAAATATCTTTCATTTAATTTCAAATCGCGATGCGACTAGCAGCGACCCGAACGCAGCTACTTTTTGTCGTAAAGCAAGCTTAAGCAAGCGAGTAGCTGATTGCAAGTCCTTTGGATTTGTGGTTATGGGTTATATTTATCGATGACTGGGTAATTTTCTCACCCGCTCGGGATGAATTTTTTTTTTTTTAAACGGAGGATCGAAGCTGAATAAAATCGTTTAAATTGATGGGGGCAGATAATACAACAATATTTTAATAAATTTTTCATTTCTGGCCATGAGGTGGCCACAACTGGATACTCTATTGTATCAGCTTTAGTCACCGGATGGCCATAAATGGAAAATTTATTAAAATACTGTACCATTTCACCTGTAATAGTGAATTGAATTTGATAATTTTATACTTTCAGAATAACTTTGAAATTACATTTAACCTATATCTACCATAATTTAGATATTAACATACTTTGATTAGTAAATATGGGAATTTTACTTACCGTATATTCTTCACGATTTACACACTTCATAAAAAATATAATGTTTTTTCGCGTAAGCAATAAATGTGACCCTATATTCCTGGCAGTATACTGAACAAAATATTTATGGTCTGAAATTCTACACAGGAAGCAATTTCAAGCTAAAAAACCGCGATAATTATGCACATGGCCAAAAACAGTACATCTACCCTACAGGCGTCTCGCCAAATTTATTATTATTATACATGTTAAAGATGTATAATAATAACAAAGATGCATTAAACATATTAAAGATAAGAATATTATATACTCCAATACCGCAGTGAACCTACTAATCACCGGGAGCATAGCGTCACCAGAAATCCAAATCTTCCACAACGAATTTTATTATAAAACACTCCCGCACAGCAACCTTACAAACGTCCCCATACGTTACCCGGCGTAATGGATTCCCAGAAAAATTATTTCCCCCGAAATATACGAAGATACTGTCCCCGTGTCCTGGCACTGAAAATAAGAGAGGAACAACGGAGGGAAGAAACCAATTCATCGCTCCTGACAGCTTTGGGGAGCTGCGACAGCACGGGGGGCCGTGGATAATGCTAGCCAGGATTCATTCAATGCTCAACGCGTATCCGTGTTTCCGTGGCGAGAAGTGGAGCGTGACGGTGGATGACGATAGACTGATTTTCCAGGGAAAACCGCAGCCAACCCGATTGCGACGCGTCCTGCAATATTCATCGTACACCTTGCTAGCGGTCCCCGGCTCGCGGGGCCGCGGTTACAACCAAGATCCCTCGCAATTAACGCGCGCTAATATGACTTGTTGCGACAATAAATCATCCCCCTCGGCTGGCCGGATAATTTCGGCCCGTACCAGAACCGGTCCGCACATCGAGGCAACCGCTCCGCTAACTGCTGTTTGCACCGCCATTTTGCCAGATAGAAGTTGCTGCGTACGTTGCAATAATCTGCGCGCCACGGGGAGTGCAAGTTAGCGTATTGCGTAATTGGCTGGTGGAAATTATTCACGCGGTGGGGGAGCGTCTGTCGCGAATGTTGAGCTGTTGAAATTAGGAATCAGATTCGGGATACTTGAGAATAGCGGTGGTTCGACGGTGGAGTGTAAATTGCTGGAAATTCAGTTGCACCGGTGCCATTTACGGGGGAGAGGAATTTTTATTTCCTGGATATAATTCCTCGACCAGGATCGTATTAATTTATCACTATAATAGTACATTCGTAGCTATAAATGCAATTTATTAGTGTACCACGAAATTTCCCGTTTAATCCTTTATCCTATCCAAAGGCTGCCACCGATGTGTACATTATCCCGTTCAACGTTAATCATACAATGGATTGTATAACAGACCAGCTAAAGCTTGGCATACTTCATAATGAAGACGCATTCTGTTCTGGGATTATGTAACAGGGTCAAATGCCACCATCCGTCCATATACCACACGCAAACCAGAGTTTTCGATCTTTCCGAACAAGGAGGATTGTTAAGAGAGCATCGTAAAAGGATGAAAATTACTGGGGGGGAATCGCGTTCGAATGGTAAAAAGGCTCCATTCAAACTTTAATTGGCTTACGCCCTCTTTGAATTCGTCTAAGAGGAAATAATAAGAGCGGAAAATGTTTGTGCTTTTATACTCCTATACGACCCGTCCCCTGTCCCCGTCGGGTCGATACCTAGTTGAAGAAATCGCCGTGATTTCGCCGTAGTTTCGTCGTGCTCTCTGTGCACGTAAATGATTTCCCATTGAAAGCTGCTGTTGAAAAAAATCCTCGAGCTTTCGTTAACAATGTAGGTCCCCGGAGCGGGGTTTTGAAAAGGCATAGAAGCTTTCGTTAATTGTCCCGCCTTTTTATAAGCGAACGTAATTGACTTACATTCTCGTCCCTCCTCTCGCAATTTTATTACGCGTGACGGGAGTAAAACCTTTTAATAAACTTGTTTTTGTTGCCGGAATTGTCGTCCATCGTCGAATAGACGCGTAGCGGGGTATTCTTAATGCAAACGGCAAAGAGTTTCTCCTAGCTAGTGCTTATTCCAAGGATTCTCTCGTTTGCCGGAAACCCCTTGCTATAGAAATTCGATATCGCCAGGCAATGTTGAGGAGGAGCACCGAAGTCCCCATTCCAATTAGTTTAGTGCGCTAATAATCTTCTTTTTGCCGGGGATTAGCTTATCCGCTTATCAAATAATTAGATAGAATAAGAGGAAATAACAGCGATAGGAAAATGTTTGTTCTTCCTTTTGCAAGGCACAACCGCCGGAGTTGCTACGCCACGATCGATAGCGGGTTAACGGGATTATCTCGGTTCTTTTCTTGGTTATCAAGAATAGCCGTCCCGTAAATAGCCCAATCTTTTTTTTCCAGATGGCGCACGTTTACCCATCAATACCCCGCTCGGTTGAAATTCAGTTATCCCGATGACGCGGAAGCATTCAGCGAAAACATCCGTGTCACTTGCAACTGCATTTATCCAATTATCGGGGGTGTCCGATCTGAACATTTAAAACGGGCGAGTGACAAGCGTTTTTAATTCACGTTGTTGGATAAATAATTCCATTATCGATACGTTGAGAGACAGTGCATTAAAAAAAAGTATTTAATATTGATCCTCGAACGTTAACAAGAACCGTGAACTACACGTATAAGAAACATTAGTCTTTTCGACGTTAAACTGAATTTATTTTCATAGTAAAACCTGAATCTTCGCGGTCAACATTCCCTCCCTAATTAATTTCTTAATTTAATGATCCAAGCGGGCTCTTTGCACCCATAGTCGCGGAACAAGGCAACAATTACTTTACCTGCATCTCTTTGATCTACGATCATGCCTCTTTATTGCTGTTTTAATCCTCCTTCCACGGAGGTCTTCCCGAGCGCAGGCCTGATTTTAATCACCGTTTTCGCGACGAGTCCGCTCAGATTCGCAAAGTTCCTCCAGGCAATTCTTCCCGCAGTTGGCAGCTCGTTTCCCCTGGATTCGCTTCGCCGGCGATTCCCCCGTTCTTCTTTGCGTCGTCGTCGGTCGTCGACTCCGGCCGTAATTAAAATAAACGATTAATTAGCCCACCCCCGGAGCGAGGGCTGGCGCGCAGCTTGACCGCGTGCACGATCGCGGGGATTGAACCTGCCGGCCAAGGTGGCCTGTCTGGAGGCCCGTCTGACCTCTTCAGACGACTTCAGCAACGCTCCTCGGGCTGGGTCCACTCTGCACCCTCGACTCGAACATCAAAAGAGCAGAAGCTATTTCGTCTGTCACGGTTGCTGCCTCGTTTTCGTCGGCGTTCTGGCACTTGTTGAGCGTCCTGAACCGAAACGAATTCGGTGCGTCCCCTATTACCCGAATCGCGGGCCTTTTTAAGCCGCCAAAGTGGATATTCTGCCATTTCGTCGGGACTCAAGTTCCGCCGCTCACCCTTCGCGATTCTTCAGACTTCCTTCGAATTACACGATCGAGCCTCGCCGAACTGCAACGATGAGACTCTAGTATTTCCAACCCATCCCCTCGGTAAAGACAGTACTGCGTAGAAAAATATAGAAAATTGATAGAAGTGTCTCTTACGAAGCGCTCCCCTCGTTTGCTTCTTACAATCGCGAGCTCTCGGCTTCGAAAAGCGTATCGTTGCCAGCGCAGGAGCGACACGCTGCCGCCGCGTTTTCTCGTCGGCCGCGTAGCTTTTCCAACGGATCGACCCGTTCGTTTTTTATTTTGATTTGCCGCCGTTCACCGGCTGATTCGTATTTATTTCGGCCGCCGGTGCGGGGGACCAGAAAGAACGATGTTTGCAGCGGCATGAATTTTTCACGACCACCGTTCATTTGCCGAGTGCGCTTCCTACACGCTCGTACATACGTGTACGTGTCGCACGGGAAATTTGCGCACGCACGTGCGTGCGTTGCACATGCGGGATACGCCGGGATGAGAATCGATCGGTAGCCACGCGTAGAATGATATCTGGACGAGGAATAATAGCCGCCAGTAGTTGGCCGGAACGACGGGGATCTCGTGTCACAGGATGGGCCTGCGACGTTACGCAACTCTGGACAACCGTGTTGGTTTATGGGGGAATTAATTGCAGCAGGCTCAGCTGAGAATCGTTAATAACGAAGGATATAAATTTTTCTCGTCTTCTTCCCTTGTGTTTTACTCTCCTGGAACGTCTCGCACTGTTTGGCAGTAGGGGAAAGTGGGGCAAAATCGGGGGTCGAATGTATTTTTTTCTGATAGCGAAAAGTCCGATGGCGGAGTAAAATTTGGATACTAGAACTCTTAAGGGGTTAGGCCACCTTGGACGGAGCAAAATTGCAGTCATTTTCGGCATTTTTTTTTTTAGGAAGATAATGAAATAAATAAAAAAAATTAGTATGGAGCCTGTTATTATACGACTCTCGCCGGAAAGAATCGTATTTTTTTCTCTCACAAAATGGTAGCGATAGAGCCATGATACGCATGATCTTGAGAAGCGACGTTTTCCACGGTGTTCAATCTCACGGCTATACCGTTTGACTTAGAACAAAAATCCAAAAAGATTTATTTTCTGCATGCCTAAAACTAAGGAAGTACGTAGGGAAATCCAAAAATATTAATTTATTTCGAAATGGTGACCATGGGGGGAAAAAGTGCATTTTTTTTATATAAAAGTGTCAATTGCAAAGAATATGTTCAAGATATCGCAAAACCGCTACGTACTTCCTTAGTTTTAGGCATGCAGAAAATAAATCCGTGTGAGATTGAACACCGTGGAAAACGTAGCTCCTCAAGATCTTGCGTATCACGGGTCTACCGTCGCCATTTTGTAAGAAAAAAAATACGATTTTTTCCGGCGAGAGTTGTATAATAATAGGCTTTATCTTAAATTTTCTGTTCGTTTCTTTATCTTGCTAAAAAAAATGTCGAAAATGACTGCAAATTCGCTCCGTCCAAGGTGGCCTAACCCCTTAAATGCAGAGGAAATTACAGAATCAGGAAATGAGAGTCCTTTGAAAAAACTATTTGGCTAACAGGAAAATAAGATTTCTCGGGAGTATAACTGTAATATAATTATAAAACTTTTATTACTATGACTTCAGAAGTCATAAAGAAAGTTATTTTAACAAATATTACCTTGTGAATCAATTTATTTCAATTTATCTAGCAAACAAAATTCACAAATAAAGACCTCGTCGCGACACAACACTGGGACTTTTCAACTTGAAATCCTTAAACTTCTCTGGATAAAAAACTACGACCATCTTTGCTCTGCGATTGTCTTATAAAAACAATGAATGTTTCGGCGTGTAATACTATTCTGGCACGATATCAATTGACAGCCGAATATCTTTGTGCGTGGAGAGTAAGTCACCCGTCCGTTACCTTGCAAGTATCTTCCCAAGCCACCAGTTTAGTTGCTTATTTAGTAACCGCTATTCAATCTACTCCCCGAAGGAAAATTCGATATCGCGAGCGGAGTTAGAAAATCGCTGGTTGCGCGCGCGAGCCATGTTTCAAAGCCACCCATGTTCGAGTACGTACTTAGAAGTTATTCCCCGATTGTTCCAACGCAGGTAGCATAAATCATAGCGGAACGCTAAAACAGCCCCCGCGCGCGCAGAGAAATCGGTTGCTGCCGGTCCGGGGGGGGTTGGTTAAATCAGTCCGGGGCAATATTTCCTCTCGGCAGAGCTGGTAGGTCCGTGAAGTCGGGGACGGAAGCCCCTCGAATAAATTCAATGCGCCGGGGGAACGGGTTTGTTTGGTCGGGATTTTTGACGATCGGTTTAACACGAGAGTTATCTCGAGGCGTTCCCGGCTCGCGCAAACTCGGCGAACAAATCCTCCCGGACGAGTCCGCAGATCCAGGCGAGCCGTTAATCGCCCACGCCTTCGGAGCAGCGGGATTAACGATCTGAGGTTCTAAAACAAACATCCCGGTCTGTGGCTGTGTCAGCAGCGGCGTGTGTGACGATTGGGGCCTCGTCGCGTCTGACTTCGAACCTCGTTTCCTGCCAGGTTTCCCCGCCCGCCGTGGCCGGTGGCTAGCTGACAATTCAAATCGGCCAGATATTCGATGCCTCTCGCCCTTCCTCATTCATTATGCAACGAGGGAATCTCTGCTTCCTATAATTTCTATTTGCCACGTTCCTTCCTCCGAGTCCTTCAGCTGATCTCCAGTCATTTCTGGATGGAGTTGGGTTTTCTCTTGAGTACTGAATGGAATCCAAGTCCCTTTAAAGCGCAGCGATAGGAGAAGATAAGTTGATTAATTAATATTAATTTCTCCGATTCGCCTGGATTCGCCGTGCTTCCCCAAAATGCGCGACGGCCTTTAGAATTTTCAGGCCAAGTAGTCTTCTAAGATAGTCTCTTAAATTCAGAACTTAAGAAGGTGGTCAAGTCACGGGGATCGTGTTTCGAAATTTCTCGCCTGCCCGTGCTAAGCTGATTACTGGCGGAGCTGAAATTCCCTGGAAGGCTACCGTGTTTAACCACCGATCGATATCATCCCCGTTTCCAATGGGACCCCTGCTGGTTTCGTCCAGAGGTCCAGGGTCGATGCATCACTCTCTCACCTCCATTGATCTCGCTCCCCGAAGGATAAATAGAAAGAAGGCCCTCGTGGATCTGTAAGCCATCTGGCGACGAGCAGGCTCCTCGATTCGCCATTTCCAAATCGCGAACGATGCCACTCATTTCAGGGCTAGACGACGTGTCCGAGGGAGTACAGCCGCGTTGCTATAGAAACCCACCCCCACCCCCCCCCCTGGCTTGTGGCGCGGGCGGCGGGTGTCAGGGGTTCTCAAAACACGTCGACTCCTCGAATCGGGGCCAATCGAAATCTGGCTGCTCGCAAAGGCGACGCTGGAGACAGAATCACGGGGCCACGGGGCAAAAAGCCGGAAGAGGGGTGTTGGGGTCGGCTGGGAACGACAAAGAGGAGAGGATAATGAAATGAGAGTGCTGCGGACGTAATAAGAAGATGAAAGAAGACCGCTCGGAAGACCCGGCAGGGGAAAGCTTGTTTCTATTCGTCGATGGAGGAGCGATGATTTACGTAGTTGTTGTTTGGCTCGCGCAAAGCTTCCGTAGATGTAGCAAGATGAATTAGGATTTGGATCGGTTGCCTGACTAGTTCTCCGATGAGATATGGCGCTACGGGGAAAGATAAAAGCATAAGACGTAGGTAACGGTTTATCGCAGAAGTCACTGAACTTTCTGACGCGCTATTCAGAGGCTGGAGTATTTTAGTGCAACGGACTTATTGGTCACGTTCTCATTTTTGTACCATCGACTTCTATTTCCGGCCCTGATTCCGCGATTCTTCTGTGATACGGGAACGGCGTAAAACTGAGTAGGTACTAGAATACAGAAGCAGCGTACTTCGATTATCGATAATGGTATCAGCACTTTGCAGTGATTTCGTGATACATAATTAAAATCAATTCATTCCTATGTGCAATAGGTACTTTAATATCCAATTTATCTCCACCGAAGTGTGCAGTAAGGTGGATCTTATTTCCAACCTGCGATAACTTCTGCTCTCACTCCTTGATATGGTTCCATTTTGTAACAAAATAGTCCCTGAAAAAGATGACTGCAATCGGACAACAGGAAAGGGTGTCGACCGGACTTTAATTGATTTATTTATTTATTAATTAATTTACGGGACAAGCCCATTGTGAACAAAGCGTATGCCATGTAATATTTGTACAGACAGAACAACAAACATTGTGTACGTAAACGAGAAATGAGGAAACAGTAATAATAGTTTCGGAGTTACAAAGCGTACGACGTGTAGATGTAGATAACCTCTAGCCAATGCCACTAGAAACCAGGGCTCTCTGAACATTAGTCTTGAATCAAAGGAGGGAATCAGTAAAGACATCAGTGTCTCCATGATATCTATTGCAGGGGATCAGCGTCATTAATCGTTTGAATTTGAAAAATTTCTCAAAAATGGCAAGCCCTATCGATATTTTCTTCAAATAATATTGAAAGAGCACTCAATTTTCTACAATTACTGTATATATAATGTTTTCGTGCTTCCAATCATTTTTTAGATAATAGCGTTTGAATATAGAGAGCTCCGCGCTTCGCGCATTCCACCTGTACGCCGTGACGTATTGTCTATACGAGCGTAGTGCTAAAAAACGATTAGAAGTACGAAAAAAATATATATACAATAATCTTAATATTATTTGAACAAAATTTCGATAGGGCTTACCATTTTTGAAAAATTCTTTAAATTAACTATTGATAAATTCTAAACTCTAAACCTGGTCGACACCCTTTCCTGTTTTTTTTTATCTTTTGGCACTGTTCTAGGGGTGAGAACAAAAAAACACAAAAAAAAATTCGACACGTATAAATAAGGGTCACTCTACTGTACAGTGCCTTCCGCAACACACTGTACCCCGACTCGAGCTACCGAGCTGGGATTCCCAAATACTTTCTTCCTCCTCCAATATCTCCGAACGTCTGCGCCTCTCTCGATGGCGACAGATTCCGTATCCAGCGTCGCAGGAAGTAGGACAAACTGCTCAAAGATTCGGTTCGAAGAAGCCATCTCGGTGTTCGAAGATCCGCCATTTTCCTAAATTCAATGTTCCACTATCGCCACGGGGATTTCCCTCGAACCGACGCATTTCCAAGATTAGCCCACGCGATATCCGTGCGGCGATAGGGGTGCGGAGGGAGCAAACGGATGGCAAACCCCATCGCGAACGAAACTCTTCCTGTAAAATCCTTCGAATGGGCCACATCTCGTTCTTCGATCCCACGAATCTGTCAGACGAGATACGTCCAGAGAGACAGACAGAGAGAGAATAAGAGAGGGGGGATGATCCGTCTCTTTCATCCCTCACGAAATTCGGGTTATTTGTCGACGGGGAGACAGGAGTTAACGCGCTCGCAACGTCAGTTCTCGGACAATCGGATCGACGGAGACCCTCGGACGATTTCCCTGGGAACCCATTGCCAGCCAATCTAGATGGTGGACCAGGACGTGCCCCCGTGTCCCAGGACCATGGACTTATTGTTAGGGGGTGGCTTTTGACCCTGCGGCTACTTCGTATACTCGCGATAAAGCCCGGAGATGGAAATCGGAGCCCGTATTTACGGGCGCCCGGTCGCAACGCGAATTTCTTCCCTCGTAAAGAGCGCAAATAGCTCGATCGACTTCCCCCCGCCGCTACTTCATGCTTCGGGCCTGCTCGAGTCCTGCCATGAATATAGTTTTACCATGAAACTGCACCGTCTCGCTGTTTCGTTGCCTAAGTCGCCGCGAGTTGGAACCCAAAACTCGGGGGAGAATTATACATTTAAGTGTGACGTACGTAGCTGAACTCGATCGAGCGAAACTTTGCGCGACGGTGGATTAAATGTATATTGTTAGGTCAGCTCTCGCTCCGTCGAACCGTAAAACGAAGGCGGCAGGACTTCGTTCTGGAGGATATTGCGAGCGAAATGGAAGAATACTTTCCAGTCGTGACGTTGCCAAAAGAATCTCGCCAAAACCAGTTACCGCGCGGTGTGTATGACGGATGCACACGCAAAACCACTACCCCCTGCATACCGTCCCCTTGTTTGCCTCCCCCCTCCGCCCTTCCTTTTTTTTTCCACGGACTCGTGTTTGATGGATTGTTAGTAATATCGATTCCCTTCGGCGTGTTTTGTTACCGAAACTACAGCGACCACTGGTATTTTTCTCTTGCTAGACTGGTGCCCCAATAGATGGCTGTTGTATTGTTTTCGAAAAAAGTGCATTCTCGATGTTTAATGTCGCGGCGGTAAAAGGATTTGCGGGCTTTTTCGCCGCTGCGGCGGTGATTTAGCTTGCACTTTTTCTCCGCGGAATTATGGAGATCGAAGGGGGAACGCTGACGGCGTGACCGGTTGCTGGAAATACTAGATACACGAATTTGTTGACGAGTCGATTTCCTCGCCGCACAATGGTCTGCGGGATTGATTCTCCGCGACGCTAAGCCATTTAGGAGATTGAAAGACCTCTCCTCGGTATCTTTTCCGGTCACGAGTGGCAAAAAATAGAGGCAGAGGTATTTCGACTTCATCCTACTCGCAATTCTACTTTGATCGGATCAGGGAAGCCGAGGGTAGCTGCGTTGCTGGGAATGCTGGGCTTTCGTCACCGTTGGTCGACCCTTTTATGCACATTTTTAATGAACGGTGGGTAATACAATTTCTTCGCCGGGGCTTTCATCCTTCACGAGGCTTTTTATTTAGCCGCGGTTAAACATTTTCGTATTATAAGTTTCCTATACGCGACTGAACGAAACGTCAAGAATCTCAAACTCGATTTTCTCGAAAATGAAGCGCGGTATGAAAAAAATTTATTGATTTTTCTCGACTCATTTATTTGTCATAAGTCGAAAAGAAACAGTAACTTTTTTTGATATCGCGCTTCGTTTTCGAGATAATCCATCTTGAATTCCTTGACGCTGCTTAATCTTTACATCGTCGCTGCGGGACCACGGACTCCTTCTTCGACGACGATTAACGCGCAGTGTGTTTGTGGTCCCATCAATCGGATTCCTGTTAAGGACGTCTCATTACGAGTTAGACGGCGTAGCTGGCCCAGCTTTGTCCGGGTTTACGCGCGTCGACCCTTGGTTAATGTAGGTTAATCAGCAGATCCATGGCACTTGTCGCTGTGGTTCCGTGCCGGATATCACGTCTCTCTCGCGGCGAATCAAAGGGGCAAGTGTCGGGGCGTTGAATTGAGCCAGAAACCGAAGAACATCGGAAAGATTTGTCCCGCGTGACCTGTGTCCTTAAATAATGTTTACACGAATTAACTAGGGGAGCTTAGAGCTCCGATAGAACTTCCCGCGTGACGATCTTCCTTTTACGATACCATTTACAGCTATCATCGATCTGTATAACGAAACCAGAGTCGTAGCTTTGCACCCCATATGTACGGGGGTAGGAAGTTGGAGGCTTAACGACAATAAAGCGATCGGAAGGGCGCAAACTTTTCCACTTGCTTCCGCACGCTCGAGGGCACCTCGGACAACGAGGGGCGTCCTTCCGTCCGCTGGTTCGCCACGGGGAACGCGGAATGCGGGTCACGAATCCTAGCTAGGGGAAAGTTTCGCGACGTACGCGGAATCCACCGCGCGGGATAATAATAGAAGCGCCCCACGTCATGGGCGGCGGCAGCGCTGACGTTAATTATCCTAATGAACGAGGAGCTCGTCACCACCGTCGACGATATTATCCCCGCGAAATTGAACCGCGCTGCTGGTTCCGCCGTCGTCGATCTTCGAGCGCACGCTGATAGCCGAGGAGCCGCCGCGCCGCGCTCGTTTCCGTCCTTTCGTTTTGTCACTGTCATTGTGCAATACGAGCCGCAGAGGAGTCTCGCGTGTCCCGTGGTTAGACGGCCGTAATTCGATGTCGTAGGGGAGAAGGCGGCGCGGCTCGGACGGGAACGCGAGAAGAATAATGCGATGCAAAGTAACGATACCGGGAGGAAACGTTTGAACCCGTGGAACAATGGCCGTGAGAAGAATAGCGTGACACGGCGGAGCTGGGAATTTAAAGGAATAATCTCTGGGAATGTTGGCCGGGGGAAGAGTAAAAGTAATCACATATTTCCTCGGGCTTTGTTAGGAAAATGGCTGGATGGACCGCGAGCATCCGCCAGCTGGGGGGAGGCCAGATTCTTTTCCCCCGTGGTCTTCTTTGACCGCGTGGTCTTCTTTGCTTTTTACTATGAAGGTGTGATACCTCGGCGGATGGGCTTTGGTATAGGGTGCTGGATGGTAGCAGTGGATTAGGAGCTCCAAAATTCAGTAGCAACACCTGAAAGTTTATAAACCTATTCTGTAATCTTCTTAATTGAATACCTAAGTAAGTTTGATGATGCGGATGAAGTACCGTAAACTGGGGGAGCATTGGCAGTTCGTTAAAGGGGCACTGTGACGGTTTGGAAAACTACTTAAGCTATTTTTAAAGATTTTTTTCTCCGCACATGGAAGATATAATGCAATAAATATTTTTTTTGGTAGTTATTAAGCTACTCTTGTATTATGCAAAAAGATTTAAAAGAATTTTTTAATTTGTTTTACAACATTAAACGAGTTTATGTCAAAACGACATTTTTTCAAATGGTGCAGCTGATTGCAAAAAAGCTATTTCACCAATCAGTCCGAAATTTACATGCGTTATTGAGCACGTCAGTGGCTATGGCTGGGACCACGGAAACCTTTTTTGATTAACCATTTCATACTTTTTGCAGGGCGAAATGGTTGAAAAATTCACCGGTTTTCGACACTTAAACTTCATACCTCCGCCATTTTGTTAATTTCTTATCAGTAAAAATAATCCTGATTCCCGCGATAACGACACTCATAATGATTACAGCACACTTTGAATTTTTTGTTTCAAATGCGTAGTTCTCCCGGAATCACATGCACCATCGCTTTCTCAAGGGGCTCCCATTTAGTGCGATATATATTAAAAAAAAACTGTTAAAAGTTTAAAATAGATTCTTTTTTATACTGTCAATAAGTGTATTAATAAGTAGACAGAACACTATTCACGTTGGACATTCCGTTTACTAAAAAATAAATCCTAAATATGACAATTTTTCACGACTTCACAGTGAACTGACCCAATAAAATGTATTAAAGAAGGAAAACGTCAAAAATTAATGTATTTTGACATAATTGTCCTGTTATGATAGGATACTTTAAGAAAGCGTAAAAATGTTCAGTTTCATATTATACAGCAACATGTTCGAAAAATTTGAATATTCAATTGGCTTGGGTGCGTGATAGTTATCTTTTGATTAACCAAACACAACTGTAATATATTTTGTTTAAATATTCATTTTTAAGAGAAAAAGGAACCTGCAGGCATGAATATTTTTCCATATTTTTTTACAGTTGTATTTGATCAATCAAAAGTATCACAACTATCCCGCACCAGGCCAACTGAAAATTGAAATTTAAACTTTCGCCTATATAGTTTCGCCCCGTTTATAAAAAACCTCCGCCACACCACGAATTTTTAATCAGAGACGCGTTCAGATATATGCATCCTATCGACCAGTCGATATCCGAGCGTTTATCACTCGCTGATTACGACCGGTAAACATTGAATTATTTCGTGGCCCTGGCTATGGGCTGCCATAAATTACGTTACGAGCCGGCCACCGTATATACTCGTTGGTCCGAGGCGGCGGCAGCTTGCAACGTGGCTGGCAAAAGGTGGATACTGGCCCGCGGGTTTATCATTATTTATTACACGAACAGAGCGAAAGACGCGGCACGGCTTTCACGGGGGTGCCGGCGAAGTTATTCCAACAGCGGTGCCGTAAAAACGCACGAAGTAACACGGCGGTCTCCGACTTCGCGGAGTTACCGAATCATCCATTTTTCTTCGCCCCCGCGGATTTATGGAGCGTTAACGCGGCTGAGACTTTTCGAATAAATTCACCCGCGACCCGCGCGCTCGACGGGAAGAGCGCCGTTGATTTTCGGGAACAATATTATCGCTCGCAAACGAAATTCGTAATACAGTTGAGCTTGGATTTAACTAAACGATTCGAGAATCCGGTTCGTAGTTAATATATCCAATGGCTGGTGAAAGGACTTATCACTTTAGTTGCCGGGGAGGGGGTAGCGTAATTATTCTCAGTCTGCTGCCTCGAATTTATCAAACGGCGGGGTTAAATGGCCACAATTCTCCCCCCGCTGTACCGGGAGGGAGGTAAATCTCTCGGTTTTTAAACGTACCCTTTCAGAATCGCGGGGAAAGCGGTTCCCATTTATCCTTGAATTATTCCACGAGTCTTCCCGTCAGAACGCTGGCTCAGCGTCGCTTCTTTCGCGCCCGTTCCAAGGATCTCGCGGCGACGGTCGATCGACAAAGCGACCGCCCAGTTCGCCGGAATAATTCACTCCTAACCGCGAACTTCCTCCAGGATTACAATTTCCTGGTCGTCGTAACGGCACGCTCTATATCCTCTTACTATCCGACCGTTCGCCCGAGCCTGATTGCCTCCGCCAGTTTCCCCGACGGCGATAGTGACCGTCTTTAAAGGGACTCTCGATTTCCCGCAACCGTGCGCCGACCCCGTGAATCCCGGGCCCAGCACCTAAATTCAATTCGACGGAACGGTGGTCGGCCTTCCCAACAACAGCGTCACCGCGACCCTCGTCTCGTAAGGGCTGTTGCGCGCGATTACCGAAGGGGAACATCTTTTCGTTGAAAATGAAAATAAAAGAACGGCCACGATTTATTGTTGGAAATTTTGCTAAATTTTTCGAGATACTTTGGTATCGAACATATATTTCTAAAGATTCCTAGCGTTGGTCCTGTTCACGTCGAAGGAATTGGAAACAGGAATAGATTATTTCAGCGTTTCCCAATGTCCTTTTAAATAGGGCAAGGCAAATAAAACACATTTAAAATAGGCACTTCAGAATATAATTCTAAGTTAATAATATTTAATTATCCTATTACGTGTATTAAATATTCTTAAAGATATTTAATAGGTACTTATATAAAGACATTTAATATATTAAATTATCTTATTTAGTGTGATGGTTGTGCTCGCATCTGGGTAGCCAATTTTCCTTTTTTCCATTTATGAAAAAATCAGTGTTACATCATTAATAGAATAAGACAATGTAACCATATTGAAATAAATAAGTGCTAAGAATCGTCAAATATAAAAGTAACCGCGGCGACCCTCCAGAAAAAATTTCGCGACCACCAGGTTGGGAATCCCTGGATTATTTATTCCATTGCCATTTTCACGGTCGAAGTGGCAAGGGAACTCGACAAAGGGCCTTCACTATTCTCTGAAAATTTAATTTCTTGGAATTCTGTATTAGTTATCGACTGTACGGGTAGTCGGCTGGGCTGACAACGTATTGGACTGAAAATGGCACTGGATTCGCGGAAAATTCTATTCCCTCGTCGCGAAAATTGCGCGCCTCTTTGACGGTTGTCGACGGCTCGGCTTATCCGACGCGTCGAACGTTATCCGAACGTGCTTTATCGGTCGTTCCGTTTGTTGCGTCGCGGTTTCCTCTGCCACGAGTGCATCTCTCACGGTGCCGATTGTTTGCATTTGCAGGAAGATGCGGTCATGGGTCGCCTTGCGAGCAGCTCTGCTACGAGCTGCACGACGGGATGTACGAGTGCGACTGCAGGGACGGCTACATTCTTCATAAAAATGGATACAGCTGCGCCGGTGAGTCTGCCGCAAAGAGTTGGCGATAATCCTTCTTTACGATATCCCCGAGTTTCGATGCTGCGCCTTCTTGATTTCCCTGTAGACGAATTTGTTTATTGGACTCCTCGGATCCGGACTTGGCGGAACTTTAAGATCCTTGAAGAATTGCCGTTGGTAACTAGTTCGCCCCTGTCGGCTGTACGTGAAGGGATTCTGCAAACACTCGAGACACCCACAGGTGTCCAACGCTGTGTGGTTTATGAAATTCTACTGGTGAATCATTGCAACCGAATACAGCTACACCTCTATCCGTTACTCTTAGTCTTCTCAAATTCTGTGTCCACTTCGATGAATATAGGTTTCCAATTCGAAGTAGCTTGTCAGCTCTGAGAAGAATTTATCAACGTCAGTAATAATTCTTCTTGGCCATTACTTTGCATATCCTCGTTCTGTCCATCACCTGTTCATTATTTCACATCTACACTATTATTCCCTCGGAAATTAGAAAGCCAATAAATACTAAAATTCACTTCCATCGACCAGTTTCCCACATCCTCGCGACCAACATCCATACAATCGTCATACCCTGTACACGAGCAACGGCCAGTAACGTTTCCATTGGCCAGAGATGAAGTCCTTTGACCGAGACACGATCGAAATGTCCGTAACACGCTTCGTGCAGCCGATGACTGCTCGCCGAAAGAGAACGATGGTTATACCATCCCGTTGCGTGGAAAATCATATCGCGACCGGTGCACGAGCGGCAAATTTTTTCCCGTTCATTTTTTTTTGCACCGGCGATCCCGCTGGCGAGGACTTCCTCGCTACAGGTCGCATCCTGCTCGACGTATCCTAGCGAGGGAGAAAAAACGGACCTTGGGGTCCGTTCGAGCGCGATAAACGCTACGATCCGACGTTCAATTTCCACGCGAGTCCTCCGCCCTCCCCGAGACACTTTCCTCGTGTTCCCCGTCTTTTTTTCCGTTCGCTTATCTCGGCCCCGGATGGCTGGAATTCAATCTTAACCGAGCGTCCCGTCGATCCCGTCAAAATCACTATGTCCCTGGCGCTGAAGCCTCGGCGAAACGGGCTGCTTCTTCCCTGGAAATTGCCTTCAGCACGTACCCAATGACGGGCATGAAATCCTCCAGCTGAAGAACAGAACTATGCGTTGTTTCATCCTGGTCCTTAGATATCCTAGGTAGACTCGACGTTCTCAAACTACTCTGTATGGACGAATATATAATGGAAATGGAGTTTATCAGGGAAAGAAGGCTTCACGAGTAGGATTTTTAATTTGACTTCTGAGGTTCGAAGATTCCGAGTATCAAGATGCCTTTGACGAAAGCATTACCGGATGCAAGGACAGCATCTTGCTCCGCCGGATGTGATCAATATAGTGGCGAAAGCGTTGAGCACGAAACCTTTCGCCGTTTCCCGAGGAAACCTGCCTCCTTCCTAGGTCCATCGTTAGAATCAACCGTCCTCTGAACTCTCTTTTTTTATTCATGCTCGAAGCGACGCTAGTTATGCTACTTATTAATAATACTAAGGCTCGGCGCTCGGCTCGCAGATTTGAAACGCCGCGTCGGGCGCAATTTTCGCGAGGTTAATCGCGCACAAAGGGGCCGTCGTTTGCAAAGTAAATCGTAAATGATGCTCAACAGCGTTCACCGATGCAAAGACGCCTTGTCTGACGCGGAGGAGCAGTCGCCGAGTTCTGTGTACCTAGTTCTTCTTCCTCCTCGCCCGTCCTCCCGTTTCTCCGTCAGAAGCACGGATCCCCACGGATTCCTCGCGCAGAAACGAGCCAAAGGAGCGTCGCGTCGCGCCCAACGGCGGCGTGGAACTTTAGCAGGAGCTTGTTCGCGCGTGAACTGTATCAAGCTTGGGCTATTTCGCGCGCGGTTGAAAGACCGGCGTCCGCCTCGCTGCTTGCCCGGGGTTTCTGCAACTTATAGGAAGTAGTTACACGCGGCGAGTCATCGGGATCTCTGACACACCGAGAGGCGATGCTCGTTCGGATCGAAAACGCGAACCACCCACCGCGAAGATGACGGCAGGCTCGCGAGAAGTTCGCTGGGTTAAGTCCCGCGACGGGCTCGCTCTCTCGGAAATAAAGTAACAGAGTTCGAGGCGGAACTGCTAGCGTGGAATCTCTGCTTAACCAGGAAGCTCGCGGGGCATTGTTGAAAAAAAACCGGGCTATTTAACTTTGCAGCCAGTTGGACGAACTTCGAAGGCTTTCGCGTGGGCGTCGCCTGAATTCCTGCAAGTTTCGTTTTTATAGTTTCGATCGGGGGGGACTTTGCGAAGACGAAGGGAATTATTGATAGTTGTCTTGTGTCGGTGGTATTACATCGGTAGCTCTGCTTTTCCAACAGTTCTGTGTAACTTTTATGTCCTCGGATTGTGGACTGATGCAGTTTGCTAAAGTTCCGAGGTGACATCGGTGGGACTTCCATTTTGCCAAAGAATTCGGTATAAACTTTATACAAATTGCTGTGTAATCTCCACAAATCAGTCGATTCCAAGTTCCTCGCGCAAACGTGGTTAATCCTTCCTGGTCACACTGGGTTCGATGGACTCGCTTTTTAAATTTGAAGCTTGATGTCTGCAAGTTCTTGGTTTTGAAATAGCATTGACCTGGCATTTTACGGATATTTGAGGTTTGTTCTTCTGGTAGAGACCGTTAGTTTTTGAATGTGAAAGTTCGTTGAGGAGCGGCAGCCCTTACAAAAACATTGGTTTTGAGGGTGGGCCAATGCGTAAATTGTATTGAAAACATGAAAAAAATTCTACTCTAATTCGGGACATTTACTTCAATGAAATTTAACGTGTATGGGTTGTAAACTGGCTGTGGCAATATTCTTTTTACTCAAGTTAAATGTGTGTATAATGAGTACGAACACAGAATGCGCGGAAGAAGACTGGATTCAATTCTTTTCATTGCTAAATTACTTTCTTATGAATAAAAATAATAATAATCATCATTTAATGATATTAATAGCCATTCTAATAATAATGAATAGTTATTTCTCTAAATTAAACGTGTTTTTACTACACAATATTGATCATCTTCAGATCTCAAAATAAATACCTTTTTAAAACGCACAGTATAAAACTGTATATATTTTAAAAGGGCTATTTCTTAGCCCTATTTATCTTATATCTTATTAGTATCTATATAACTGTATACCACTATATCTTATTAGTATCAGCCGCAATCTGAAAATCACTTGAAATCTAAAAAAGCTATTATTGTTTAAGTAAAAAAGCTCGATTTTCAAGATTTTACACATTTCCAATTTTTTGGGTATACGTTGTCATTTCATTTCATACTAAAACGCTGCTATTCCATATTCCACAATATTCAAACTGTGTATTATAATTTTTTGGACTCGATTGGACCGATACAGTTCGCACGGTAACTGTTTAAAGCTCGGCCGGGTCCATTGGACCCAATAAGACCACCGCGTAAGTATACATCTGTGAGACCACGAAGGATTAAAACACCGCCGTGCTTTAAGACTCCCCTGCTCCTGCAATCACCGTCGCTCCATACGTTTACTTGTTCCACTTGCTCCTCCAATTTCTGCCATCCGACGCAGCCCACGGTGTCCACCTCGGTCGGTCACGTAAAAGCGTCCTCGTGTCGCCTCCCTTCCCCAGAATGTTTCTCCTCGCCCGGGTGGACGGAAAGATGGATCATAGGTGTAGTCGGCGCCCTAGCGTCGAAAGGCATTCGAATCTGTCTCGCGCGCAACGGCACACGCGTCAAGCTTTGACAGGCGATCGTTTCAGCGCAAAAAGCACACGTAGCACACACACGGGCTGCCCCTTTTGCCGCCTGGGCTGCATTTTCCCGTTCATCGCGCCACGTACCGCTCGCATTGAAATAGCTGTGCATCAGCCGTTTACACGACGGGAATATGGGATGCCATTGAAACTTGCACGCGACGGCAAGATTATCGGAAAACCGTTTGTCGTGCATAAAAGGAAAACGAGACGCCGCGTTACCCTGGCCCGGCGAAAGTGGTCGTTGGATCCTGTTCGCTGCCTCATTAGCTGGATCAAGCCGTACCAAGATACCGTAGCCAATTTACGCCCGTATCGTTTCGATCAACGATATTCTGCCACGATATTCTTCGGAGCCCTTCGTACCGCAGAGAAAAACTGTCCCGCCGTTGTTCACGGTGAAACAGCTCGTCCATCCGAATTTCCCATTCTTCCTATTCGGCATTCAAAATTACCAGCAACTCCGCTGCAGCCGTCCGATCCATCAACAGCCGCGACCCAGAATCGAGCGAGAAGACGAAGCCTGGACAATCAGCCACTTCGCTGTTCACCGTTCGAGACGCTCGAGGGTGCTGGCAGCCACGCAACGTCGTCGGCAGAGGGTTCTCGAGTGGCGGGCTCGTCTGTGAAACGTCAAAGGTCGATTCTAAACGCGACGTGTTAACCGCGCGTCGCTCGGTTAACGCCGCGCTGGCAAACGCGCGGCCGAGACGGCGAAGCGGGGCGAAAGGTGGACGAAAATGGAAAAACAGAAGCGCGACAGCTGCTAATGAGAGCACATTGTCCCGATGTTGCGCTACGCTGCGCTGGACCACTCGACGAGACCTTGTGCACGGCGAGGCAGTCGACGCACACAATGGAACGGCGGCACGGTTGCGCCGTGGAACGCGGATCCCTGGCACTGGCACCTCTTGCCCTCTCCACAGGGCTGTGTCGGTCCATTTGCCATCCCCGCTGGACCTCCGCCGGTGTTATTAACGTACGTTTGCGAGGCCCTACGGTGTTTTTAGCAACGCCATCGCAGCGCCCCGTGCATTTACGCGGTCGACCCGCGCGCGGAAGTCTGAGAGCGGAAAGGGGCTCGCCGCTGGGATGGATTAATTCTGCAAGGGTATGCTGTAACGGTAGTGTGAATTTTGAAGATGTAACCGAGCAGGTCTCTGGACGGATGGAATGGTCGTTTGGTGGCGCGAGAGTTCGCATGCAATTGGAGTTACTGGCAGTAGTAGTTGTGGTTAATAAATGAATATTATTCACGGCGTAAAAAGATCGATGATTGGGTGGAAGTTCCAGAGAATACTCCCTAATGAACCACTCGAAATCTGCAACTGTACAAACTGTAGAACCGCTCCTACAGCATGTTACATACGTCTAATTCATGGAGCAGCCACTCAAGAGCAACTCGGTTCCTGAACTCAGGTACTAAGTCCCACCTGGAAATTGGAGGCGAGATCTTGGAGCTTTATCACCTGCAATCCATCGGCATAATCTCAGAGAACGATGTCTGAAGGACGTGCCTAAGGACCAGCCCACTAATTTCGTCGGTTGCGGCTTAATCTAGATCGATTCACGGCTCCGGCCAGAGCCCGTGGACCTTTGCCTGGACACTTGTGAGAACCAGCCAAGGGTTGCTATCATCGATGGCTGATTAAGTAACTCGATCGCAGGACACTTATTAAGTCCTATTCTATTCGTTGTGCCAGGTTTGTAAGTAGAACCTGAGAATACGAATAAATGCGAAGTAGATTGATCCCATCAATGTCAGACATCAGATTCGACAGAATGCCGAGGTGGGGATCGCGGGTATTCTTTATGTAGGTTAATTGGAGGCAATCTTCGAACAGAGTGGCGCAAACGAACTCAATGGACCCACCTCGCCGTCTCCGGCGAATGGCGAGTGCCAATTAAGTCTATTTGAATACGAAAGAAACTTCTATCCGGGCGCAGCATTTTGGGTCCCAATAACTCGAGTGATTCAAGTCCCGAAGAAGTCCGAAGGATCCGACGAGATGGATTTTTAGGGGCGGCGCGGATTGAAGTCGGCGAAGGAAAGCGCAACAAAGGGCACTTCAACGATTCAACATCGTGACTGTTGGGATTCACTTGAAATTCCGCGAGCTGGTCGAGGATGTCGGGGACGATGACTTCGAAGCTTAGAAGAAATTGCATTTTCCTTATTGGATTACGCGATTACATTATCCGACAGGCTTGGTTGATGTGCGATTAAGTCAGGCTTGGTGGTCGCTGGCCAAAAATTGGATGACAGAGGCTAGATTGGAGGAGTGACGGTAGACTCAGCTGCTTTGTTTGAGAAATGGTAGTTCTCGGTGCAACCAACGCACAGTGGGCTAAACTTCGGGCGCGAACAAAATATTGTTATGTCTCCAGAAGTGTTATTGATTAAGTAATGAAGTGTATTTGAACGACAGATATATACATGATATTAAGAAGTCAAAAAGAAACAAAAAATATAAAGTTGTAATTTTGTTTATTTGAAAAAAAGTAGTTTTAACTTTCGTAACTCCAGAAAATGCACAGTTATGGAAATTCTTTTTACGCCAATAATTTCTTAAATATGTGTGCTATTATACACAAAAAGCACAATACATACAAACACGTGCAATTTTTTGTATACTTGAATATAGTTAAAATATCTGCTGACAGAAAGTATGAGAAGATCTTCAACAAATTTATCTATGTAATGCGTAATAACTTAATTCAAAAACATGTTACATACCTGGAGAAACACAAGCCATCACGGAAAACTAAAAAGAAAATGAGAAATGCTTGCAATTCACGACTGTACACCACTAAAGACTGAAGATGTTTGACGAGTTCGTGTAGCAGAAGTCGAGGAGTTTTCCAATTGCCATTTCTTGAAATGTTTTACGATTTCCAACACTCTAAGGTCTATACAGTCCTAATGAATCCCCAAAAGAAATGTACGAAGATTATTTTACTTTTTTCTCAACGCTAACATAAATTCAGGAAACATTGGTATGTTTTTAGAACATTTTGCTATATAATATAAAAATTCACATTTTAATATTTGCTTTGCGTATTTTATCATAGCATTGAACCTTTCGTAATGAATCTACTACACGCGTAAAAATGCATATAATTTTTATCCGTTCCCTTCTTTAATACATGTTAATTAGCTGCTAATGTTCGCCCAGCTTACTCTGAAAACACAGTCGGCAGAAATTTCCTCCGCTCTGCGCTTGAATTTCTATACACCGCTGTGATCCGAATGATTCCGAAGCATGAATCGACCATCAGGAAGCAAAGAGGTATTAAACCTTCAATGCAGCGATGTACTAACAGAATTTTAAAACATCCCATGGCTCACCGAGCAACAAAGTCGTTCAGGCGCTGTTCTAATTATTTTGATGCGCGTTTGTCCGTCTTTCAGTCGAGCTGCCGATACTGGGGCAAGAATTCCTGGCGACCCGGAGTGCAGCAATTCATGCAGCGCGAAAAAGAGGTCTCGCGCGAGCTCTGGGAATCACTGTATA
Organism: Andrena flavipes; assembly: GCA_963971345.1. Lineage (NCBI taxonomy): Eukaryota > Metazoa > Arthropoda > Insecta > Hymenoptera > Andrenidae > Andrena > Andrena flavipes. The sequence goes on from OZ020481.1 coordinate 9,163,636, forward strand.
GATGGTATCGTGGGAATAGCCTTTCTTGCCTCGCTCCACTGTTCCATTTCTTCGATGCGATTCAACTATCGAAAGAAACACGCGCGATGCGCGGAAATGAACACTCGCAGGGGCTCCTCTGGGGTTTGGTCTCCCATTACTCGCGGAAAACGCTCCTCGTATCCGGTAGAACCCCGTCGTTCTATTAACGTTAAACTTTATTTATATCGGTTTATTTTTCTTAAACCGTGCACCGCAGATAACTGGTGAAAAATTCATGCACGCTGGCTGAGTGTGACGCTATATTAAAGGAAGTAGAAGGTATTTTAAAACCATCGAAACAGAGTCTTTCCATAGAGCGAGCCTGGGTACAGAAGAAAGCACTTTCAATAATTTTACAGATTCTGCGTCCACTATATATACGAATATAAATATTTGATTAGTCTTCGGAGAAATGAAACGTGTAAATACTCGCTGCGTATCGAAGAACCTTGAGTTGAGTTTTAATTTATACATATTTTTCTGAACAGAATCAGAATCCCAATGGAGTACTAAAATACAAGAATTTACACTTGCAAATTCTCCAGGTCAGTGAATAGTAAGGAATATCATGGTACAGAGAGGCTTGTTAGTTAGTTGTAGTGCTAAATAGACTTCGAAGCAGTAATCTACGATGTATCCATTAATCCGAGTTCCAAAGTAAGCTGAAAGACCTTCGCGACGTTATTCTACCCCCGATCAGATTAAAGCGATAGTATCTGTGTAATTAATAGAATCTTCAGCTTCCCTTCCGTTTACTTAATCCCTGTTCAGCCGGCGGCGACAACTTTTATCCATGCATTCGAAACGAACGCTATTATTCCCGCCTTTGATGCTTAATTATCCCGTCCTCGGCCCTCGATCGCGAGCTCTACGTCTCCCCTGTGTTTTCGTGTATTTTGCATCATCGTTCTCTTATTTTGTCTGCGGCTATCCGGCCTCTCTTCCAGGCTTACCCATCGTGACCTTCGGGAACGAAACTCGATCAGGCGTTGATTAATCTTGCCGTATCGCGGCTTCTACTCGGATCCATTGGCAGAGTTCGCACCTCCCGTAGGATTCGTTTTTGTGGAACGAGACGAGGCGAATGCGTAATTGGCTCGGTGTTTCTATCCTATCTCGATTGCTGTGCAACCCGAGAAAATTATGGTGATTGTGACGGACGGAGAGTAGGTAGAAACGGGGCGGGGGCTGTCTACGGTTTTGCTCGAATCGTGGTAGCAGGATTCGTTTGATATAAAGGACGTCAGAAGTGAAGAATGTTGGAAGCTGCGGGAACGTTGCTAATCTTAATCACGACGCTGACCACTCTGAAATCCCCGTATCAGAGAAGTTTTCCTGGAAAACTTGAGCCCTGGAAATCCGCGTTTGACAGATCGATCGTCGCGTTACCGAGATTAGAAGTACTTCTCCTGGAATTTCCTCTGGGGGAAGCGCAGAGACTCGTTGTTGCAGATCACTGATCGACTGCAACCTCGTTACATTGATGCGGCGAGGGAACACCATCAATTTAAATAATTGCTATCGAAAGTCGCGACGATTCCGAGTATTCTTGCGTCATCGATTCGGAATATAAAACTAGAGAGTTTATTTAGATTCTGTTACGTGATTTCTTTGAATTTCCGAAAGGTTCGCGTGAAATCTTTAAAAGGATCTGACATTTGAAATAGCACACTTTGTTAAACAGAAATCTCTCGAAACATCGAAGTACCTATCGGTCTTAGATACTCAACCTAATTCTCAATCATGAATGTTCAGGGGCTGCGCGTGTAATCTAAACATAACCTGGTTTACATCCATTGATTAACCAATTACATGCAAGGTTCGAACGATAAATATTTGCCATTGCACGAGTGCCAGTGTTTCGACTGCTAGCCGGCAGGTTTGGCATTAATCACTCAGCAACATCTGCATAACGCCGCCCCAGCAAAGCTACAGTTCTGCTGCTCTCTGGCGCTTTCCAGGCTTCGCGAAATGGGGGAATAAATTATTAGGAAGCACGCGGTATAAGAATTACTGTAATCGAACTCCGAACTCATCCATGCCGCGTCAAAAATTCTTATTTCAAAGAATCTTCACTTCCCTTCCAACCCGTTCATTCGTTATAAAGATTAATTTCCAATAATTTCCAAAAATCAGCGTGTCGTTCCCCAGGCGTCCGACCGAATTTCACGTAATTATTGTCGAAACGCAGCACCGATAAGCCTCCCAGCAGCAGGACAATAGGAAATGAGAAATGCCATCGACCGCGTTCCTTTTTAATAACGAAATAGCGAATAGTCCGTGGAATTCGTCCCGCTATGGGCGTCATTCCTAAATCGACCCTGGGAATTGCATTCCAGTCGAAATTACCAGAGCGTCGCGCATATCCGATCGATGGCTGGGATCGTTAAGCACGGGGTCTTGGAAAATTTTGAATATATTCATCGTGGGATCATCGTGTTTCGAACATGTCGAATTCGGTACACCTTCGCCACGGTTCCACCGACTACATTCACTGCCATTAAACATTGCATTCAGCAGAAGCTGGAACCGTTAACGCTTTAACTACCGGTCGCATTTTTCCGGATTTTTTCGTAGCCAATGGCTCGTTGCTTTTCAAAAGCGTATACGCTTCCCCTTCCTTGAAAAATACCTTGGACGAACGTGTGAAAAAAAGTGGTGCGCTAATTGTCGTAAAATGAATGGGCCGTTCGATCCGGTTTCAGCAGCTGTGATTCACAGTGGACGACTCTTTTTGTAGTTCTAGGTATATCTATTATGATTAATATGATTTTTTATATGAATAATCAGAATGTTAGTATAATTAATTTAGTACGATAGTTTTAACTATATTTTTGGTTGGGTTGATTTTATTTTATTATAGTTTTCCTTATAAGTTTTTTTTAAGAAATTTTTTATTTTTTGTGGTTCTTTATGTGTTATTGCAGTGTGGTGGGGGGATTTATTGATATTTTATTGGTTATAATTTGGGATTAAATTTATATTCTTATTATTTGGTTATGTTGGTTTTTTTATAATAGGAGTAATTTTAATTTGTATTATTTTAAATTCATTTTTAACTTTGGTTTTGTTTTTTGCTTTTTTTTCAATGAGATTTTTAATGTGTTATTTTTTTTTCAAGTTAGTTTAATTATTGTTTACGTGATTATTTTTAAGTGGGGGTTAGGTGTAATGCGTTTGATCTCTGGTTATTATTTTATGTTTTATACTTTATTTTTTTCTTTACCTTTACTTATTTTTATTTTGTGTGTAACTTATGATTTTAATAGTTCTATGATGATTACTTTAGAGTACTTGGTACTGTTTATGTGAATTGTTATTTATATCTTTATATGTGTATAGGTCTTACGTCGCTTAATTTTTACGGAAGCAATTTCCCAATTTCATACCCCGCGTCCCGGAAGAGATAGGAGCTCCTTTATAACGCCGCGCGCTGTACAAGCACCAGACTTAACCACACAAAGTGACTTTCGACGCTCTGTCTTTTCTACCGGTTTCCCAATGCTTTTCTCTGGCCCGCCCGCGCGACTCTTATCGTGCTCCTTCGTCCCACCATCGCGGCGGGGGAGTGCGGAATTTATGGCTCAAGTTTTCGCGCACGTCCGACGTCTTTCTCCAGAAATAACAATATAGCCGCTCCCTCGCGTCCCGGGCGGTACTCTTTTCAACTTACACACAAGCCACTCGCTTCCGCCGTTCCGCCGTGCATGACCCCCCCGTGCACGGGTATTGGGCGTTCGAACTCGTCGCGCGAGGCAGAAATATTCCCGGTTTCTCCCTTTTCGGTAGCGAGTTCGCGCCATTACCGTTCCATATGCTGATCTCTCGTCGACGTCGCGACGGCGTGGCAGCGCAAATCCCTCGTAACTCCGCGTACCCCTCGAAGTCTGCAGGGCGCACCCAGGAATTTCCACTTCCGCTCGGAGTTATTCATCGCGGGAAATAGTCAGCGCGACAGGGGCATTGCTCGGTCAATCGTCGCGAAATTTTGACCGCGGGGAGTCGCAGTTTCGGCGGCGGCCAGGGCGACGCTTCAGCCCTGCCGCGACTCGATATTCCGGGAAGCGCGCGGATCGCCGCGCTCGAGGCACCGCTTCAATTCACCCCTCGACGGGGCTTCTGGCTTTTCGCGGGGCGGAATCGGCCGCGATGGAATTCCGATCCACCTGCGTCGAATTATCGAGCGTCTCTATTAATCCGGGGGAATGAAAAGGTGAAGTGGCGCCGCGCGAAGTGGATTTCTACGATCCTTTCAATTGCATGGTTTAATACGGGCCCACCGGTGGCGATTCGTTTTCGGTTGGTGCGCTTCCATTTTGCGGAACAGCTGGAAGTTACCGTTGTTGCCATTTCGTGGAGTGCCTCCGCGGAGCTAACTGGTGCGACGGGTTGTATTAGCTGGCGAAGGGAAGGATGGAAGGATTCCTGTTTGGCGGATAGGGTTTCGTCCGTGTGACGGGTTTCAAAATGTTAAAGTAAGGGTTGGATAGAGTCAGAGGTGTCCGCAGAATTTTTTCCAGGAGGGCGGCAACTTTGGGATGATGGTAAAGAAAATATACCCTTCTTGCTTTTTTAACCCACTTTATAATGCAAATTTAATTAAAAATTTAAAATCGAAATATAAAAATATTCCTTTGTTTAGTATAAAACTTAATAAAGATCAGTTTGGAAAAATAAACGGTTTTTACTCAAAAGCCAGAGGGGGCAACTGCCCCCTTTTGGAAACTGTTTCAAGTACCCAAGGAGGCAGAATTTATGGAGTTTCGATGAATTTTGACATTTAGCACTACTCTTCAAGAAGCTCTCCAGGTTCTTAATATTTTTTAATACATTTTGGCTAACAACTTTGACGCTAGACTTTAGTCTGAAGGAACCCTTGTGCCATGTTACTATGCCATACATAGTTTCTCTTTTTTAAACTGTAATACTGTTCGTACCATCGACATTTAAAACTTTCTCTGGCCCGCCATTGTATCCCAATATGCGCGTAGTGTGGAATTGTTACGGTATGCCGCAGTTCTGGATATTTGTTTAATATTGATGCAAGAGCAGCGAAACGCAGCCAGTTGGGAGGTTAATTACTGACTCGGCTTGTTGGAAAAATTTGAACGTGTAATATAGTTGGAGTTTTGTTGCGCGTAGCCAGCAGAAAGAGCAGGAAACAGGAGTTGAAAAATGGGTACGGGAATGCTGTGTAAAACACCAGCAGGTATATATATTTTCTACTATTTCTCTGGTAATTTGTCCAGTTCCAGATAGCTTCTCTCTGGACTGTAATTGATAACATGTATTCCATACTGTTTAATGAATTCATTAATTAGGCACGTTGAAAGAGTGCAACTCGAGCGAGCCACCGTTTTATTTTCGAATATACCCTGATGTTACCAATTAATAATCTCCCTAATACGTTTATGCATAATGAGATCTATCGAACGTTAATAACCACCTCGCTCATTATTCATCCCTAGTGACGCGTTTTGCGTCGTTGTTTGGGCGGTTAATGGTTGCATAAAGCCTATGCACGTTTCGTTATGGGTACAGATGATTAAATTACTATCGTTGATTCTGCAGACGTTTTATCGAACGTTGAATAATCGTGGACACGTTGCGATACACGCCAGGAGGTCGCAGCTATTCAAATATATCTTCGATTACCGTTCACACTTCTCGGCGTAAAACTCGTCTGTTAAATCTTTCATTCCTCGCGTTATTACGGTTTTGAAATTCTAGCTGGCACGTGATCATAATTGTGAACGCGACGTGGTCTAATCGGCCCAGAAATTTAATTCAATTTCCAGCGAGAAATTCGACCGCGCTGCGAATCGAACTTGATTACCAAACTCGTTGGCGCGAAACGGTTTTACGAACCGCTTCTAATCTTTGCACCCCAGGGGCGCTTGGAATGAATTCACCAAATCCACAGATGCCACACCGTATCGACCACCTTTCGTACACAAATTGGACGTGTCGCGCGTTGCAATGCGATTTTTCAACTGCGGATGAAGCTAGAATTCACGTGACCTGGTGGCTATTTTTAAAAATCGATTCTTACGTGTCAGAGGCATTTGACCCTAGATTCATAAATAATCGCGGAAGAAGTGTTTCCAAGAGGACAAGAGGTACAACGGTGGACACTCTCAGATTGTACGATCGACGATACAGGACTTGATCTCCGGCAGGATATCTTCGAGTTCAATTCGATTCGGCAGCTACGTTAAATCTCGACAAACCTGCGAACACCGTTCCACTTTCCAGCTCGGAAGGATACTAAATCTCACGCAAGCCTGGTCAATTTCTGAAGCGTCAGGAACAATCCAACTTCGAGCATTAACCGTGTCGATTATTCCGAAGTCAACCACGCTGGTCAGAACTTCAGGATATTTACCCGGGACTCTGTCATTGCGAATCCCTATAACAAGCTATAAATAGTCTTAAAAGCTTAATTATTCGGCCCTGCGAACAGTAGGAATTGCTAACCTCAGTGATCGTAGACTTCTTTCGGACCTGACCTGTTGTATAAAGTCATACGCGGTCAGGTGAACTGCCTAGAGCTCGTTGAAGCACTAAGTTTTCTTCCCGCACGAAGATAATTGCGACCCAGGCCCCTTTTCGAGTTTAAATTACCGGCTTACCACCACTACACAGTCGACTCCATTAATAGAGCCACGAGTGAGGCAAATCGATACCTCATTGACATTGATGTGTCCTCGGTACCTCTCGATACCTGCCGAAATATATTGCACAGTCGATTCGCCGAACGATTCTCACCTGCGCAGGTGCGTTTAGCGTATACAGTGGCGGACGAAAGAAAGTTTACAACTTTTAAAATCGCATAACTTATTTAGAATTGGTCCAAACGATATGAGTTTTTTTTGAGAAGCTAGGAGGATTAGTTTGCTGAGTGACGTGTTTCGTCGTTTTGGAAAAAAATGCAATTGGTCGGAATAGCAAAAAAGAAGTAAATGTCATTTTTAGTTTTTGTTAAATAAATTCCCGAAGATGGCGTTGAAAACCGGGAAGTTAGATTAGTAATTCCGATCACTTTTATTTCTAATCCGACTAATTGCAATTTTTTTCAAAGCGACGAAACACGTAACTCAGCAAACTAATCCTTCTAGCTTCCCAAAAAAACTCAACTCGTTTGGATTAATTTTACCAAAGGTATGCGATTTTAAAAGCTGCAAACTTTCTTTTGTCCGCCACTGTAACTTCCCCAAAACTTCTCCCTAACATAATTTCTTCCCGCCAAAAACTCCCTCACCCCAGAATATCGCACGATTCATCCCCAGTCTTTCCCCCGAAATATAATTAAAAGTCAAAGCGACGGCGCGACTGTCTCGACATTTAAAACCGTTTCAGTCGCGAAAGGGAACGCGACATCAACACTGTGCGCGCGAGCGTCGTGTTCCTTCGCGAATGGCTCACTTGACCCGGCTCGGCGTGCGACGAGCATCAAATCAGGCAAGACGAGCGTCGCGCAGCAGCTCTTTAGCCCGAATGCAAATGCATAATAAACGAGGCTGTGCCACCGAAGCCTGACAGCCGTGCATCGCAATTGAAACGAGCGACGACGCTTCGCGCGGAACGCTCGCCACCCTTGGTCGGGGGAGGGTGGACCGCCGGGCGAGGGTCGCCTGTTCGCGGGACCGCGTACGTTTTAATTGGATCGATTCGCTATTAATTTAACGAGGATCGACTCCAATTAAACAACAAGTCGTTCGTGAAATATCAATGAACGGGTCGAACGTCACGACGCAACGTTTATATTTTTCAACCCCGATTCCCTCAGCCCCCCGCCGAAACTTTCGGCACCTTTCTTTCGCCCGATGGATTTCTCTGTTCGTCGGGCTCGTGTTACGATTACACGGCCACGCTCGGTTTAATCGTGCTAGCCACGCGTCCCGAGTATCTCCGCGCAATTTCATGGCCGGCTGGCAGCTCGCGGCGTCCGTTTCATCAGCGATATTTGCTCTCGCCCGCCTATTCGGAAAGTTACTTTGCCCCGAACGAATGTATTATAATCGGAAACCGAAGCTGGAACAATTAACCAGCCTCGCGCCGCGCTCACCAGCGAATTTCTCCCGGGGTTGGATTGCGTTTCAACACTGGGACAAAATTGCTCCTCGCGAGGTTGGTTAAATACCTCCCTGCTTTTAACTGGACCGTTTTCGAACACCCGCGACGAAAGTTTGTGTATGGAATCCGCCTGTTTCGCTGGGTTCCGCAGTCTCGATTCAAGCTGGGTATCGTAATATTTGCGTAGAATTCTGGGAGAAGAGGAGGAGGTGCTTTAATAAGTAGAAAAGTAGCAAATTCATTGCAACAATTGAATTACGTGATACTGCTCGCTGTTACATCTCGTTACTGCCTCGCCTTTTCATTCGTGCAATTAGACGATCTGAATAACACTGCGGCAATAGTCTTGAATCTACGCGTAATTAACCACCCTCCGCCACTTAAAATCGTTTCGAGTATCCATTTATGAACCACCGTGCAAGCTTCGGTAACTTTCACTGTATACATTAAAGGGAGTATGGGAAAGAAGGGTAATTATGGCTACATAAACGGTAAATGCTATAAAATTTGAACAATTAGGTACTCATTTTTAGTTTTTTTTTTAAATTAATTGATAATTTGAAGTGTCTAGTTTGTATTAGTAGGATCGAGGAAGCATTAATTTACGTTTTAACGAAATTGGGAGCAATAACACAAAAATAGTCATTTTTGTTATGTAAATTCAAAAAACCCGTTTGTAGATTGAAGTAAGTTATATACATGCCTAAAATTTCATCCAAGTCGGTTATCGTTGCTTTGAGCTATAAACGCTTAAAGATCGCAGAATATGATCGAAAATCGCTGATTTCATGAATTTCGCAATTTTCGACTTTATTCTGATTTCGTGAATTTCGCGATTTTCGACTTTATTCTGCGACCTTTAAGCGTTTATAGCTCAGAGCAATGTTAACCGATTTTAAATAAAATTTTAGGTTAGCTCAATCTACAAACGGGTTTTTTGAATTTTCATTACAAGCTTACAAAAAAATTTAAAAAACGACATTTATTATTCTTTTTTGCTTTTCCGACCAATTGCATTTTTTTCCAAACGAGGAAACACGTCATTTTGCAAAATAATCCTTCCAGCTCCTGAAAAAACTCATGTCATTTGGTCCAATTGTAAAAAAGTTATGCGATTTTAAAAGTTGTAAACTTTCTTTCGTCCGCCACTGTACGTATATGTGCGATAAAAAAGTTAAAAAATATTCTGAGTATTACTTCAAACCTACCTTAATATACAGGAAGAACGCCAGATAGTACAAACTTATAGCTTTTATTAAATAAATTCCACAAGATCCCGTTGAAAACCGTACAGTTACACTAGAGTACCCCTACGAAGTTCCAAGTGATAATCAACTATCTATCACCACTCGCGCATCGTCCACGCAAATCCCACCCTCCACAGAGTTACCCAAACACCCCCTTGTCGGTGCCTCGGCTTATGCGCGCCTTCCAATCTCCCCATTGCATTCCCGTAAATCCAGACGCGCGTGTAAGTAGCGCGGGGAAATTGCGAGGATTTCCTCCGGAAACCGTTCGCGTCGTCTTGCGTTGGCATCGCTCGTCTCGTTTCGCGGAACAAGCCAATCGGGCCGATGGTCTCGCGGTCGTGTTACGCGGTCCGCGTCGCCCACCGCGAAACGAGTACGCGCCTGGCCGCAAATGAGTTTGACGGCCTAACGCCTAGGCGCGAGACGGCGCGTTACACGAGCACGCGGGATATCGGCCGCCTGTTATATCGGAGCTGGACGGGCTGGGCGTGCGGTCGCCATCGAGCACGCCACCTCTTCCCCGGCGTTCGATTTAATCTTCCAGGGGAGGAAAATAAAGCGACGCGGTGCCCAGCCGCGTGTCACGGCGCAAATTACGCACGTACGAGGTCACAAAGGCACCGACGCTTCAGGCATTAGATTTATTGCCCGGCAACTGCGTGGATCTTGGACAACTGTGAAGCGGGGAATGAGCTCGAAGTGTCCGTATTGAAATCTGAAGGGTAGTTTCTTTTTTGGTGACGTGGATAGGGTAAGGTTGCTTAAGGCAGGATACCACCTTTGACTGCGATTTTGGAGGCGTTCTTTCATGATTTTTTTTGCATATACAGACTGCGCAGAAATAAAATCGGTTTAATTCATTTATTAATGTAACTTTAATCTGTAATTACACATTTTTTGAAACTGAAAAAGTAAAAAATAATCTCTTGTAGGTGGCCCCAAAATACAGATGTTAATAATACATCGGCGTGTTAGATTAATCTTAAAATTTTCATCGGATTCACTTGAAACTTTTGACAATTCTTCCCCGTGGTATAATCTAATGACGTAGGACTTTTGCTGTAGCGTTGTTATTTTTTTTTTGGTGCGCAATTTTATAAACTTTTTTACCCTAAAAAATTGCGCTTTTTTGTTAAAATGACCGCCATTTTCTTAAAAATCGATATTTCGTAAAATCCCTACGTACATCATTAGATTATGCCACAGGGAAGAATTGTGCAAAGTTTCGAGTCAATCCGATGATAATTATAAGAGTAATCTGACACGCCGATTTGAAAACATCTATATTTTGGTGCCACCTACAAGAGATTATTTTTTACTTTTTCAGTTTCAAAAAATATGTAATTACAGATTAAAGTTACATTACCCCCACAGCACATTTGTTGCCGAAATGTCTCAGTTGCGTTGCGGTTTAATCCTTGGAATATTGCACGGAATGTTGCCGAAAAGTTACAAGTAAATTGCTATGTCCGCCCTGTGCAACATTGCAGGGTATATTTCAGCAACATTTTTTCGGGATATTACAGCAATGGTAGCGCAACATTTCTGAGATTTTATAGGAATGGTAGCGCAACATTTCTGAGATTTTACAGAAATGGTAGGGCAACATTTCTGAGATTTTACAGAAATGGTAGCGCAACATTTCTGAGATTTTACAGAAATGGTAGCGCAACATTTCTGAGATTTTACAGAAATGGTAGCGCAACATTTCTGAGATTTTACAGAAATGGTAGCCCAACATTTCTGAGATTTTACAGAAATGGTAGCGCAACATTTCGGGCAGTTGGGCCAAAAATAAAAATAACGGTATTTTATATATATATGCACGTACATATTTTTATCACTTCACTTGAATGTGTGAAGAAGAATCATAGTAGTATAACATCCGTGTATATTTTAAAAATAGAATATTTAATTTACCCCAGGGAAGATTCGAACCCGCGACCTGTAGCACCGTAGACGAACACTTTACCGCTGTAGCTGCAATTGTTAATTGAGAAAACTGCTTCCGTATTCGAACATTACATTCCAACCATGCAACACTTCAAACTGAAATTATTCAAAAACGAAGATTCGTTTTGACAAACCCCATTACATCTCCCTAATCGCTAAGTTGAACATTTCACAACAAATTCATTCCGACGCTTGATGTTGTATTAAGTTGATTCATATTCTGTTATGAAATATCCTGCGTAGTACAAGAAAATAATATTGTTTTAGTTTTTAGCGCATTTTTAATACAATCGTTTAACATTATTTTATATATTTTTTCATTTTCCAGTCTTTAGTGTTAGTGGATATACATTTCACAATTCAGACTTCGTTGCAAATATAATTTATTGCTGTATACAGTTTAATAGTTTGCTTACACCTTATAGTGCTAATTTACTAATTGTATTAATTACTTATATCACATTTTGTCACTGTTTACATACATTCCCTCGGAGGTTGCCTGTGAAATGTAACACTGTATTCTGTTTGTCGACATATTGAATATAAATAATTACTACAATTACTTAATGAACACATATGGTTTAAACAAATTCATAAAATATATACAGCAACAAAACATGTGTGAATAACTGCCAGTGACCGTAATATTAGCATTTAATTCATTGTATGTAATTAAAACGTTCCGAACTGTCGAGGGAAAATATCTAAGTCCGGATATGTTGCGGAAAAGTTGCTGAAATCGTGCTCGTATCTTGCGAGCGCTCGCAACATATGAGCAAGATTTCAGCAATTTTTCCGCAACATATCCGTATTTCCGCGGAGCGATCCCGACTTCTCCAGACAACAGAATGCAGTCTAAGACTCCACACACTGTCATCGAGGGAATATAAGCGAACTTGGACAATATCTGACATAAATAATTAATACGATTATTTAATTAACATTATATAGTTTAAACAATCTCATAAACAATATTCAGCAACAAAAGAGATTTGAAGAGAGTGTTACACGTGCCAATAAATGCCAGTGACCGTAATATTAGCACGTAATTCATTATATGTAATTAAAACGTTCCTACCTGTCGAGTGAAAATATCTAAGTCCGGATATGTTGCAGAAAAGTTGCTGAAATCTTGCTCATATGTTGCGAGCGTTCGCAACATATGAGCAAGATTTCAGCAACTTTTCTGCAACATATCCGTATTTCCCCGTAGCGATCCCGTATTCTCCAGACACAGAATGCAGTCTAAGACTCCACACACTGTCATCGAGGGAATATAAGCGAACTTGGACAATATCTGACATAAATAATTAATACGATTATTTAATTAACATTATATAGTTTAAACAATCTCATAAACAATATTCAGCAACAAAAGAGATTTGAAGAGAGTGTTACACGTGCCAATAAATGCCAGTGACCGTAATATTAGCACGTAATTCATTATATGTAATTAAAACGTTCCTACCTGTCGAGTGAAAATATCTAAGTCCGGATATGTTGCAGAAAAGTTGCTGAAATCTTGCTCATATGTTGCGAACGCTCGCAACATATGAGCAAGATTTCAGCAACTTTTCTGCAACATATCCGTATTTCCCCGTAGCGATCCCGTATTCTCCAGACACAGAATGCAGTCTAAGACTCCACAGACTATCATCGAGGGAATATAAGCGAACTTGGACAATATCTGACATAAATAATTATTACGATTATTTAATTAACATTATATAGTTTAAACAATCTCATAAACAATATTCAGCAACAAAAGAGATTTGAAGAGAGTGTTACACGTGCCAATAAATGCCAGTGACCGTAATATTAGCACGTAATTCATTATATGTAATTAAAACGTTCCTACCTGTCGAGTGAAAATATCTAAGTCCGGATATGTTGCAGAAAAGTTGCTGAAATCTTGCTCATATGTTGCGAACGCTCGCAACATATGAGCAAGATTTCAGCAACTTTTCTGCAACATATCCGTATTTCCCCGTAGCGATCCCGTATTCTCCAGACACAGAATGCAGTCTAAGACTCCACAGACTATCATCGAGGGAATATAAGCGAACTTGGACAATATCTGACATAAATAATTAATACGATTATTTAATTAACATTATATAGTTTAAACAATCTCATAAACAATATTCAGCAACAAAAGAGATTTGAAGAGAGTGTTACACGTGCCAATAAATGCCAGTGACCGTAATATTAGCACGTAATTCATTATATGTAATTAAAACGTTCCTAACTGTCGAGTGAAAATATCTAAGTCCGGATATGTTGCAGAAAAGTTGCTGAAATCTTGCTCATATGTTGCGAACGCTCGCAACATATGAGCAAGATTTCAGCAACTTTTCTGCAACATATCCGTATTTCCCCGTAGCGATCCCGTATTCTCCAGACACAGAATGCAGTCTAAGACTCCACAGACTATCATCGAGGGAATATAAGCGAACTTGGACAATATCTGACATAAATAATTAATACGATTATTTAATTAACATTATATAGTTTAAACAATCTCATAAACAATATTCAGCAACAAAAGAGATTTGAAGAGAGTGTTACACGTGCCAATAAATGCCAGTGACCGTAATATTAGCACGTAATTCATTATATGTAATTAAAACGTTCCTAACTGTCGAGTGAAAATATCTAAGTCCGGATATGTTGCAGAAAAGTTGCTGAAATCTTGCTCATATGTTGCGAACGCTCGCAACATATGAGCAAGATTTCAGCAACTTTTCTGCAACATATCCGTATTTCCCCGTAGCGATCCCGTATTCTCCAGACACAGAATGCAGTCTAAGACTCCACAGACTATCATCGAGGGAATATAAGCGAATTTGGACAATATCTGACATAAATAATTATTACGATTATTTAATTAACATTATATAGTTTAAACAATCTCATAAACAATATTCAGCAACAAAAGAGATTTGAAGAGAGTGTTACACGTGCCAATAAATGCCAGTGACCGTAATATTAGCACGTAATTCATTATATGTAATTAAAACGTTCCTACCTGTCGAGTGAAAATATCTAAGTCCGGATATGTTGCAGAAAAGTTGCTGAAATCTTGCTCATATGTTGCGAACGCTCGCAACATATGAGCAAGATTTCAGCAACTTTTCTGCAACATATCCGTATTTCCCCGTAGCGATCCCGTATTCTCCAGACACAGAATGCAGTCTAAGACTCCACAGACTATCATCGAGGGAATATAAGCGAACTTGGACAATATCTGACATAAATAATTAATACGATTATTTAATTAACATTATATAGTTTAAACAATCTCATAAACAATATTCAGCAACAAAAGAGATTTGAAGAGAGTGTTACACGTGCCAATAAATGCCAGTGACCGTAATATTAGCACGTAATTCATTATATGTAATTAAAACGTTCCTACCTGTCGAGTGAAAATATCTAAGTCCGGATATGTTGCAGAAAAGTTGCTGAAATCTTGCTCATATGTTGCGAACGCTCGCAACATATGAGCAAGATTTCAGCAACTTTTCTGCAACATATCCGTATTTCCCCGTAGCGATCCCGTATTCTCCAGACACAGAATGCAGTCTAAGACTCCACAGACTATCATCGAGGGAATATAAGCGAACTTGGACAATATCTGACATAAATAATTAATACGATTATTTAATTAACATTATATAGTTTAAACAATCTCATAAACAATATTCAGCAACAAAAGAGATTTGAAGAGAGTGTTACACGTGCCAATAAATGCCAGTGACCGTAATATTAGCACGTAATTCATTATATGTAATTAAAACGTTCCTACCTGTCGAGTGAAAATATCTAAGTCCGGATATGTTGCAGAAAAGTTGCTGAAATCTTGCTCATATGTTGCGAACGCTCGCAACATATGAGCAAGATTTCAGCAACTTTTCTGCAACATATCCGTATTTCCCCGTAGCGATCCCGTATTCTCCAGACACAGAATGCAGTCTAAGACTCCACAGACTATCATCGAGGGAATATAAGCGAACTTGGACAATATCTGACATAAATAATTATTACGATTATTTAATTAACATTATATAGTTTAAACAATCTCATAAACAATATTCAGCAACAAAAGAGATTTGAAGAGAGTGTTACACGTGCCAATAAATGCCAGTGACCGTAATATTAGCACGTAATTCATTATATTTTATTAAAACGTTCCTAACTGTCGAGTGAAAATATGTTAGTCCGGATATGTTGCAGAAAAATTGCTGAAATCTTGCTCATATGTTGCGAACGCTCGCAAGATACGAGCAAGATTTCAGCAACTTTTCTGCAACATATCCGGACTTAGATATTGTCACTCGACAGTTAGGAACGTTTTAATTACATATAATGAATTACGTGCTAATATTACGGTCACTGGCATTTATTGGCACGTGTAACACTCTCTTCAAATCTCTTTTGTTGCTGAATATTGTTTATGAGATTGTTTAAACTATATAATGTTAATTAAATAATCGTAATAATTATTTATGTCAGATATTGTCCAAGTTCGCTTATATTCCCTCGATGATAGTCTGTGGAGTCTTAGACTGCATTCTGTGTCTGGAGAATACGGGATCGCTACGGGGAAATACGGATATGTTGCAGAAAAGTTGCTGAAATCTTGCTCATATGTTGCGAACGCTCGCAACATATGAGCAAGATTTCAGCAACTTTTCTGCAACATATCCGGACTTAGATATTTTCACTCGACAGTTAGGAACGTTTTAATTACATATAATGAATTACGTGCTAATATTACGGTCACTGGCATTTATTGACACGTGTAACACTCTCTTCAAATCTCTTTTGTTGCTGAATATTGTTTATGAGATTGTTTAAACTATATAATGTTAATTAAATAATCGTAATAATTATTTATGTCAGATATTGTCCAAGTTCGCTTATATTCCCTCGATGATAGTCTGTGGAATCTTAGACTGTATTCTGCGCGTCGACAATTCGGAATCGCTCTGCGAAACCCGGATTTATTGCGGATTAATTGCTGAAATCTTTCACATTTATTGTATCTCAATATATGCGCAATATTTCACGGCAATGTGTGCGCAATATTCCTGAAATATTGCACAAACTTGGCCATTGTAATATTGCACTTCAATATGTGCGCAATATTCCTGAAACATTACACAAATGTTTCCATAGCAATATTACATGCCAATGTGTGCGCTATATTTCTGAAATGTTGCGCATATGTTTCCATAACAATATTACACGGGGATGTGTGCGCAATATTTCTGTAACTTTGCACAAATGTGGCCATTGAAATATTACATGGCAATATTTCCGCAATTTTGCAGTAATATTGCAATGCAACTCGCAACCAAACGGCAACATTGTAATGTACTGCAACTTTTGTGCAACATTTCGGCAATGAAATGTGCTGTAGGGGTTAATAAATGAATTAAACCGATTTTGTTGCTGATCAGTCTTTATATGCAAAAAAAAATCACGAAATACGCCTCCAAAATCGCAGTCAAAGGTGGTATCCTGCCTTAAGTCGTACCAGTTCAATTTTGAACGCAGTTTTTAAAGATTTAGTTTATTTTTCATGAAAGCATATAGATTTTCTAATTTCGTTATAATAAATAACAACAATATTAACACAAGTTTTGAATAACACATTTAATTTCTGTTTATTTGATAAATCCTAAGTTTTATACGTTTTTTTTTCTTAAGGGGTACGACTTGAGCAACCTTACCCTACATGTCGCGAAGTATATTAGGGGAGACCGGGGTTAAAAGTTCCGGGGGTAAGTTGTTCCGACGGTTCTATCTTCAAAATGAAAATAGCTTTGTAGGGGAGACCGGGGCTAAAAGTTCAGATTTCGGAATCAACTCACACAAAAAAATTATTTGAAGTACAAAGCTATTTGCATTTTGAAGATAGAACCGTTCGGAACAACTTACCCCCGGTCTCCCCTACCTATGATCTTTAATAGTACACCTCGGTGTGTTCAATACGTACGACCAAGAATGGTACCAGCCAGTAGTAATCTCCCTTTAATGTCGTAAAACTGGATATCGACGACTCTCGTGTCGTCGAACGTAGCAGCAGTGTACAAAAGGTAGAGCGTGCTACTGAACATCCCGATTTCACTGATGTCGATGGCCAAGATTTCCACCTGGTAGAACTCTGTTGAGGTATCTGAATCTGGAACTCGATATTGATGATCCTTGAATTGGGACACCCATTGCGACGATTCCTAAATTACGGAACCCAGCGCCGACGGTCTGGCAGTGGTAGGGTCGAATACCGATGACCTCCGAGCCGTAGAACCAGGCGCTCGCAATCCTTCAGTCACGAACGGCAACTGTGACAATTGCCAAGTTACAGAACTCGACGTGCGGCAACACCAGTAGGCTGTGGGATTCTACCCTTAATGATCCTATAGTGTGGTTTCGACTGTCACGAGTCGGGGTTGTTAGTATTCATGTCCCCCGACTCGGATCCCGTGACCCATTAATCGAAGTTCGTCGACTAGTATTACATCCACCGAGCTCTATTTCCCTCCGCTTACAAAAATCTTATAAACAAGATTCTATAAATCGTCGTTACCTCTTCAATAATTCTCCAAGTTCTTTCGTTACACGTATTCACTGCTATCGATCTCTAAATCCGCACGAAACGGGATCTGAAAGACTGGGATCTGGGAATACTCCAGCGTTATCGTTTCGTTGAAACGCTACCACGGGACGCGGCAGGGCGTTATCGTTACGTCAGTAATTTGCATTCATCGGCGTCACGTCCTTCAAGGTGGGCGATAAAGGGGTTGCTCGACGACCGGTTTTATCCGCGGCGGTCGATTTACCGCGGCGAGAGTGCGTGGCGTCGCGAAATTACGCGGCCAGATCTGCTTCAGTATCGAGGCTGACGTATGGCACGCGTCCATTCTCCCTTCGCTCTCTAAGCGAAATTGTAAATTTCTCCGTAAGCGACGCGTTAAATCTAGCAGATAAGTGCGCCCATCCGGGCTGACGCGCCGTTTACCCCTTTGAAATACAACCTTTGAGGGGGTGATGTAGCGCAGTAGTTTCGCGGCCGTCCGTCTCATAAACGTTTCAATTAAAAGTAAAGTGTCGCGCGGCGCGATGCTTCAAGCCGGTGAAACCAGTTACCACGTATCATCAAATTTCAGCCTCTTACACAGGCGAAATAGCTTCGAGTGCCTACTTGCCCTGGATGGGACAGGTCAGGTTGAAAAATTGGTAGTAACGAACGTAGTAGATGTTCGAGGAACCTCTGAAATTCCATCGACAAAGGGACGACACTGGTAATTCACCAGGACAGTGGGATTAAAAACGATACCGGGCGTCGACGGTGCGCGAAAGAAAACTCCAAATTCCGTCCAATGAGTCGCGATTAATCATGAAGAGAGGGTTGCAGAGCGGTGGCAGACAATGGGGGCTGAGGGGGGAGAAAAAGGAAAAGTGAAGAGTCAAAGGTGAGGGAGGGAAAGTCTGGAGAAAAGATCCCGGCGAGGAGGTCCCGTTGAGATCAAGAGAAATGGAAAGTTGAAGAGAGAAAAAAGGAACAAAAGAGCCGTCTAAGCCGACTCTGGCGCCGTTCATAAGAGGGCGCTTAAATTCATGCAAATTTTACGAGGCGGCTAAATGCACCGGCTGGATTAGCAACACGTTCGCATAAACGTTGGCTTGCGTCGAAACGGATGGTTCTTCAGCTCTTTCAAGATTATCCACGTGCCTCCGTTCCTTGCCACTTCCGGATCCAGAATCTTCCCATGTGCTACGGTAGGATTTGACTAAGAGAATTCCGACCAGATTTCCTCTGAGTGTACGTCTGACTAATTACGAGACTTTCCACTATCCGGCGATCTGCTTCGAGTAGCGATGAGCCGTAACTGCGATATCGATGCTCTCTGTATATCTACGAGCATTTAGCACAGCACGGAACAGCCCCGGTAATCCTGTATTACTATGAAAACGATTCTACGCCTCCGTCGGCATTCGTTCCACGAATTTCTGCTCGCAAATCGAATAATACGATTCTACGTACAAGCTGCAGACGTCGAATCCTGTTAGTTTTAAGTCGAGCATTGCTTCCCCCGCAGTTTCGCGATCTGGAAATGCTGGGAGACGGGGCGGATCCCTCCGACACTTAGTCTTATTACAGTGGGAAACACGGAGACCGTCTGGGACCCTCGGTTCAGGAGACATACGTGGCAATTCGCGACAAAGAGAATTATCCTTAATTCCTTGCAGCCGATGACACCACTCCGGCGAACTTCCGAACTCCAGTTGGACTTTGAGCATCGGGGCGGCTACCACCCTTGTAGAGTTAAGCCTTCTGCGTCGCATGCTCTCGCGAAATCATTGTTCCCGTAACAGCTGCCTGCTCGGAATTTCTCTGAGAAGAAACAGCCTCCGGTCACCGGAATTTTTAAGACGTATATTAGTAAATAAATTAATAGAGAAGATAGAGATCAGTGATTGAGGATATTTCGTCAGGATAGTCGAGCTTGGGACTTTCTGTAGTGGCAACAGAAATTTCAATGATTCTAATTAATTTCTTTGTTCCCTCTAATAAGCTGGGTCGGAAGAGAGGTTGCACTTGAAAAATTGAATTTCAATTGCGTACATAGACGATCGTTGAGGGGTAAGATTAAAATAATAGCCGCTCGCGTAACCCCGTGAAAAGGAGTAACGAGCGAGTAACGAACGACAAAAGGATCGTTCGTTTTCGCAATATTAAGCGCTTCATTCGCGCGCGCGCGCCAAAGGAGATCGTTGGCGGTATTATTTTCAAGAACCATTCGTTACGGGCGATAAAACGTGGAACCGTTCGACGCTCGGGAACCGTCAATACGGTCATGAAATCGATTCTCGTTCATCAGCGAGCAGAGTGAATGCGGGACTATAAAAAGGTTTCGCACTCGATTCGCAATCCGACGGAGCGAGAGACGGCGACTCGACGCGCTTGATTTTTTTTCTCCCCAACCTCGGAACCGATCCCTCGACCGGTCGCGGAGTATAATAGATTAAATAAATTCGCGACGCCGCTGGAACAAAACGCGGCCGTTGCAAATTGAAAAATGACAATCTGTTTTAATTAATGTGTCAGTCGTTACGTGTTTCCTCGTTAATTCGACGGCCAGGGGAGTGCCTCCGTTCCGCGCTTTATTTATTGAAATTAAAACCGCGGGTTTCATTAAATATCGCGCAATTATGGAGCGTCTGTTTTTCCGCTTCGACGCCTCGCCCCTCGAAATCCGTTCCGTTCCCGCGGTCCCATGGAATTCCGCGCGACCCGCGGTAGTCCATTCATCGGTTATGCCCGGAAATAACTCCGCGCCCACTGACCGATGTGAAATATCATCGATCTTCCGCGGGAAACTTTTTCGGAATCCGTGGTACACATATTGGGACTGAAAAGAATTCTGCGCTACCATCCCTTAGCAAATCTTCGCCGAGCCAACTGCATTGATTCATCTTTAAAAGCAGTGGCCATTGAGTTTCTTACATCCCTCGTGAGTAATGTTACGAGTCAGCAGCGCCTCTGGACGTTTACCGAGATTTCCCGCAGAAATTTATATTCACCGTTCCTCTCGTTCCACCCCGTTCACCGGAGTCTCTTTCCTTTTCACCCAGTGCACTCGACTGTTCGATCGCGGGCCAATCGAGGCTCCCCGACGATTTCGACGTCGAGTAGCCTTCAGAATGATTCTTCCTCGAGACGAGTCGAGACGGAACGATTGTAGCAATTAGCGCTTAATTGCCGCTGCTTCGGACCAGCGGAACGTTCGGAACCTCGAACAGGCTCTCGAGCGTTCCTTTCTTTCCGACGAGCGAGCCTTGCGCCCCTGCTTTTCCCGTCGATTTATCATGCACAATATAGACGCGCCTGCCACGGATCCTCTGACGAGGAGGAAACGAGGACACGACGATAAGCCGGCCACTTAAAATTTAATAAGCCTGTGTCGGTGGATGCGATCTTCGGTTCGAGCGAAATATTAATTTTCGCCGAGTTCGAGACGGGGGTCTAGGCTGTTGCTGTTTTAATCTTTCCTTCGTGGAACCTTGCTCATTCGGAAATCAAGCTCGGATTTAATCTTGGGTACTTTGGGACAGCTTCTGATGATATTCTTTGAAAGAATTTATTTCACGTTACAGCTGCGTTACACCGTTGCGCGTCAAATGAATATAGGCATGTGTAGGGTAGATGTCCCTATTACTGTCAGTGTCCCTATTACTGCCACTTTATTTATTTTGCTTAATAAAAATGTAACGTATAAAGAATAGTGTACAACAATAATATTAATAATAATAAGAACAGTCTCAATTTAATATAATATTATTATTGTACACTATTCTTTATACGTTACATTTTTATTAAGCAAAATAAATAAAGTGACAGTAATAGGGACATCTACCTTATAATATTTATTGCATAATCTGCAAATCAACTAGCAAGAAGTTGGTATCCAACTTATTTTAAGGATTACATTGTATTTTATTACATTGTATTTATTACAAGTATTAGTACATTAAGTGTCAGTACTTTCCGAGTAGTGATACTAAACTAAATGAATATTTCCAGTACTGTGTGTAGGTATCTTTTCAAATATGGTCCCCTATAATTATTATTATTATTATTAACGTGTATAACCCTTTAAATACCTCATTGCAAAGATAAGAAGAAATAACAATAACTTATTACTAGATTATATGTCGTTGCACTTAACGTTGATTGCACTTACAAATATATACATACCTATCTACAAAGTGTACAGAGTAGACTCACTCCTGACCGCTGACAAGGTGCCTAAACACTGATGATTTGAAGGATGTCAAATATCCAGAGAAAAGGTCAAGAGAGTAGGAGTCACCATTAAGTTTGTTGAAGTAATTGCAACTCCGAGTACCGAGTTCCAGATGCCCAATATTGGTCCTGCACCGTCTGGCATAGAATAGAGCGCTCCGATGAAGAGCTCTACCCGCCACATAAAAATTCACGCTTTGTAGCAGTCTCTGACACTTTATGTTTCCATTAATTAACTTGTACAGGAATACAAGATCGCTAGTTGTCCTGCGAACCTCCAATGTCGTCATGTTCAATAATTATTATTATTATTATTATTTTACGGGAATACCCATAGTATACAGAAAAAATTACAGAGCGTCTCCTTCACGTTCTCTTTTATCCTCCATTGCCACTTTTCCCCAACCACGTCCACGCAGTGTCTCCTCCGGATTAGAACGTCTAAACTCGTTCGAAACTCTGACGTCCCCGAAACTTTAGAAACCGCTAACGCACCTTTCCATAGTCTCGAGTAACGCGAGCCGAGGTCGGGCTCTGTTTCATCGCGGGATTTGTTAATCGTTCCGGCCGCGAGGCACCCGATCACGCGATTAGGAACCGCGGTGTTTTTCAATCAAATCTCCGGGTTTTTCGTGTTTCGTTGGGCGCCAATTAACGAAACTCGATCGCCTCTACGCCATGGGCACTCGCCGCGCGGCCGTTCGGCTCCGCCGCTGGCAAAGTTGGCAGCCAGAAGTTCGCCGCTTTGCATTTTCTACAGGCGTGCCCGGAGTTGCGAATGAATTGGCTTTGCTGGGATGTTGTTTGCCGCGAGCAGAGGCGCTCGTAAATCAGCCCCGAGATCGGAGGGAATTAACTTGCCATTGGAGTAATGAAATACTTCTTTACCTCAGAAAAGCACGACCAGGGAGACGGCTGGCGAGTTTCTTCGGCTCGTTCCCGGTTTGCAAGCCCTCCCGTCGATCGCTCTCGCGATCCTTGAGTTTTGTACACCCTGGAGAAATCGGCGGACGTAAGAAAGTCGGAATCATGGGATTCTCTATAGTGGTGTTTAATGAGTAGGATCGAGTTTCAACTGCTAATTTAACGGAACTGCCCTTTGTACCTATATTTGCAAAGTTTCCGCTGCCGTTTATCCGAGTCGGCTGAGCGATTCTTTTATTTGCCACTTTGGCGCTCTACCGTTTAATCAATCTACAATTCCTATCGTTTTACTTCAGATGTCTGTTGGATCTTCAGGTTCTATATCTAGCAACCCTAGATGCTTGTAGAAACTTGAGGCACTGATATAAAAAAATGATCGCCTGAATATTTCTGTGTAACACTCGTTCACCAACCAAAAAGTATTCTTCGCTATTTTAAATGTTTCAAATTCTGAAGCTTGCTGTCGGTTCCCGTTGTACCCGTCGCCAATGACTACAAGTAGTTCGATTGGGCTTGATCGATCTCGCGGTCTCTCCTTCCTCTATTTCAGACAGGAAACCAGTCCAACGGTGCAATGTTCTTTAGAACTTGGTTCTGTTCCAGAGCTGAACTCAACGTCCTCGACCAACGAGCTGGGCGAATTGATCGAGGACGTCGAGAACGACGAATTAAACAAGGACACGGACGACGACGACGACGCTGTTGAAGACATCCTTTACATGCGAGGCGCGTCTTTTACGATACACTTGGACCCGCAGCCAGAGAACAGCACGTCGAATTCGACGAGGACCAATGACGAGACCAGCGTGCCTCTCGATCGCGTCGGTTTGCGGGCTACGTCCCAGGTGGGTGATTCATTAAAATACTTTTGCCCTGGAAACTGGCAAGGAGATCCGACGGATCACGCTGTCGCGACTCCAATTTTTATTACGCTTGAAAATCCAGGTCGCGAAAGATTATCGAAGAGATAATAGGCGCCCCTCTCTGTTTTTACGCTCGCTGATACAATTCGGCGCGATTGTCAATGAGCAATCTCTAAATCAACGACGCACAGTTGCGTAACACGGAGATTGAATAGCTCTCGATGTAGATCGAAACATTTGCGCCCCGTTTCATTCATAGTTTTATTTATTATTGCTTTTTGCTCGTCGACGGTTTCTCTATTATTCTCTGAATTTTTTTTTTTATTTCTGTTCTGATAATTGGAAAATGGTTGAAGTTTTTTTTTTATACCAATAATTGTTGAAGTTATTCGCCGGGCGTGGTTTCGATCTCGATTTTAGTTTCTGTATAATTATACGCCAGTCGGAACGCGAGCTGTGCACGCAACCCGTTTTCCTTCGATTCCGCAATGCATTCGAATCTCTCCACCCCCCCGTATCCGGTTCGTTGAAAATCGTGTTCGCTGGTCATTGTCCGCGTCGAAAATTCTGCCAGAATTTGCAACGGGCAGCTGCGAATGTCGAGAATGTTGCGAATGGAATGGTATAAAATGATTTTCTTTTTTTGTAGAAGAGTATTATAATTTCAATTTAAAGGACTTCTAGGTCGCTCTCAGTCCTTATATCTACTCTTGGTGGCAAACGAGTAATACTAATTATAAGAAGAACAAGCTACTTCTAACAGCACATTGTTTTAAAAACAGTAGCATAGCAAACAGGCTCCGCTTCTTTTTATTATCAAATTAGGAAAAGAACCAGCGTTACTAGCTGCAAGATTGACACAAGTAACTAGACTCCAAAATATATGGCCTTCATTCGTCTTTATTGGCACCGTTCCAATTAATCAAAAATCCACTTGTATCTTCATGCAAGCCACGGTTGTTTTTAGAAACCTCCCGTCTCTACCAGAACCTGGACTTCCTTTACCCTCATTCAAAAGGTCTGGCAGATAAAAACGTCGCGACGCCAGCAACAGGTCCGTGTACCAGCGTCGTTTCGTTCTTGGTTTCCCAGAGTCACGCTGTTTCTTCCGAATTCGCCATAATTGTGAAAAGTATCGATTTGGCAATAGTGTCCGAGGATTTCTTATCTAGGCTTTGTTCGTCTGCAATATTCAGACTTGTTCAGAATACTTGTAAAAAGTATCTTATAAGTATCGAAGAACATGAATAGAAATTATGATTTAGTTTTACTCTTTTGTACGGAGTATAAGTAATTGAATTACACAACAGAATATTCAAAAAAGGAAACATTAAAATATTAATGCAAATATATGTAAGGAAGTTTACCTCTTTAAGGTTAATTCGAATATTCCCGCGCTCACACGCGGGCCGATAAGACAATGAACTAGTCATGCAGGAGAGCAAAAGGAGAGAGAAAGACCATATAACCAAAAATTAACGTTGAAAGAGAAGACACGTGTAGACTGTAAAATTGATTCTAAAAGCTAGACGAATAGGAATAGGGTAAAGAATAAACATTGAATGTAGTTTGTTTGTTTATTTCAGGTGTGTAAATAATGGTTATTAAATTTAGGGGATTAGTTAGTGTAAATATCAATAAATGACAAAAACTTTGTTTATTTCAGAGAAACAATTCTGGTTTATTCCTCCTAAACCCTTCGTGCTGTCAATAACGGATACACATTATATATAGACAAATATTGTTCATCTCCCTTCTCTAGAAATTCTCATCTGCAACCATTCCTGTGAACCACCCTAAGATACTCTACCCACACAGACGAGTCCCCACTAAAATCCCCAAAATTCAAAACAAGTACAGATTACAGTCCCAGAAAGCACAAAAAGTCCCAAATAACGACACCATCTCCCATCCCTACCACGCCCACGTATCCCTCGAACTTTCAACAACCACAACACCGTTTCCAAAGCATCGATCCACTGTTCCAAAAGTACGCAGCTGTCGCTCCACATCCTCGCGTCTCATCCAAAGCCTCGCAGGTCTCGAGTACGGATAAACGAGCACCTGGTTCTCTGTTCAGGGGCCGAATTTGGAGCAGAAGCTTCCCTCGACGATGGAGAGCATAGTGAGCACCGAGCCAGCCTGCTCGCTGGACTGTGGGCCGGCTGGAAATTGCTACATCGAACAGTCTAGGGGCGACGACGCCGACCTGGTAGCCGACGACGTCGACAACGGCTCCGACGACGACGCCTCGATGGCGATGGATCTCGACGGGAACGACGTCACCCCGAGACGGAGGCAAGGGTCCTTCAGGCAGAGGTGTCAATGCCCCCTTGGCAGAGGCGGCGATCGATGTCAGCTCGGTGAGTGATTTTCATTTAACCACGTAGTTTCGCCTTCGCCGTATCGCCGTGTATATCGCGCCCTGACCCCCGTGTCTGGGGGGCTGGGCGGGTGGCGGTCTGGGGGGAGGGTAGGTGAAAGTATCTCGTCGAAGAGTTCGTTGGCATCAGCAGTCACCCTTAGGAGGGTCTCCGCTTGGGTGAGAGCCAGTGCTCGAGTCCCGTCGGAATCCATCAGCGACGGCGGAGAAATTGATCAAATGCGATTCGACGGGCGGATATTTAATTAGGGAATTTAATTTTTCACTGCGGGGCACTCGATTCGGCGCGATTCAGCTTCTGTTTACGACGAGACGGGAGGGATTAAATTTTTCTTTCGCGAAAGGTCATCGAAAGGTCACTGAGAATCAGTAGGTCACTGTTAAAAGAAACTATTGATTGCGCTAAATTTTCCACGGCTTTGTTATCCTTCGTCGCGTTACCTGTTACGTTGTTATTACGTATGTGCCTACGAGAGGAATGCAAATTTCATGGGAAGCGTTCACAAGCCGGGCAATATGCCACGCCGCGCTCTATTCAGATGCAAACAAATTTAATAACTGTCATTTTTTATCAGCCGCTTCGGATTATACGTTGCGCATGGTAATTTCATTAAAGCTGCTTTTTCGTGGCCCCCATTGTGATCTTGATTCGGGCTTCATCGGAACTCGATTACGGCTGTTTGCGTTCGTGTTTCGAGTCCGATCCCATCATCTTTGTTTAAAATGCAGGTATCGCGTGTATTTCCTGTGTACAGCTACAGATAACGTTTCCCCGCGATAGCGGCGGAAAAATTTGCAAACAAGCGATGTCTATCGGGTCACCGTGTCGTCGTGGAAATAAAAACCTTCCGTTCCACGCGAAATCAGTAACGTGCCTCGACTGTCCTGTACAATATTTATTATCGCCGATGGAAATCCATAAGTAGGGGAAAGTGGGGTGAAATGGAACGCTTAACTTTGGAGGGTGATAACATAAAATCGGAAGGAGGAAAAGACACGGGACTTCAACAGGAGTCTTCAGTGGACCTTACACTATAAGAAAATCAAAGCCATTGTTAAGAAAAATCTTTGGGAACTAAGGAAAATGAGATTTACCGGAGGTATTGAAAAAGGGGTAGGGTAAAACTTGAAGACCATGTAAACGTATAAAATCTTTGTTTATACGATTTAGAATGTATTCATTTATGTTAAAAACTATAAATATATGTTTTAGGTATAACTATTACAAAAAAAATATAAGAAAAAATATTTTACCAGATAACATAAAAATTACTGAAAATAACCAAATACAAATGGATTTTTACATGAATAATGGATATCAACACGTGCATGGAGAATTTGTCGGTTTTTAATGCATTTTAAATAAAATTGTTTAACTTAAAAAAAATTTTTGCATATTGTTTTATTATTTACTTTTTAGTGTCTAAGTTTTGATTTGTGGTTATATGCTGATTGCATACCGATTGAACTTATTTGATTTGTGGTTACAGGCTGATTTCAAAGTCGTTTGTATTTGTGGTTATGAGTTATATTTATTGATGATTGGGTAATTTTTTCACCCCTCCCGTTTTTTTCTTCATAATTTTGTATTGTCATCGTAACTACGCACGCCTGCAAAGTTTCAAGACAATTGAATTGGTGGAATTGGGTTAAATAACTGTTCCGTTTTACCCCACGAAAAGTATTCCGTTTTGCCCCACGTGCTGTTATTTAGTAAACATTTAATATTTACACTTCAGCGCGAGGTAAAGAACTTTTTAATACGTCAAAATGTCGCGTAAGGACTATAGAATCCAACGATCATTAATAAATCATTAATAATTTCACGTGCCGAAAAATGGTCGAAAGTACAACACAATAACAACTCATTCTCAGCTCTTATATAAGAGAAACATTAATGTTCCGTTTTACCCACCCGTTCCATTTCACCCTACTCTCCCCTAAGTGGAAAACGGTCCATGAATCAGCTCGAGCTGCTATAATCTTTCACCTCCCGCTTCCGCATTAACCAGATATGTTTAATCATCATTGAAGCCAATCTAACATCCCATTTTCGTTAGTTTCGATGATTGAATTTTCGACGATAAGCCGTCGATCGCGCGAAATCCTCGCCCGTCCGACCGCCAGTTATTTATCTCCCGCCTGGACCGTCCATTTCGCGGTTCTGAACAGCGGATAAACATGGAAATGCATCGGGAAAGTCGAGCGAAAGCCGACTAAACCTCGAAAGCGGCGGATAATCGAGGCGAGGGGAGGATTCTTGCCGTTCTGGCTGACTCGGAACGCGTTGAATATGAACAGCTCCGTTCTCGAACGAAGGCTGAACGCGCCAAGCTCGTATATTACGGATAAATAAATAAACAGCGCAGGGGGAGTGGTGCTTTTTTTTTCAATATTTGCGACCGTCCGCTGGGGAAACGACGGATTTTCCCCGCGTTGCACGCACGACAGTCTTGGCGCTCGGCGCTGAATCACGTTGAACGGGATTTATATTTATCGGGCCCGGATGCGCAGAGCGATCGAAGCTGCGAGGCATGATCTCTGCAGTGGCGATTGGTAATCTGAGCGGCCGCGGAGCATCGTCACGTTCTGGGGATTTGTGTCCCGTGTTTGCCCGTGGAATATTCTCGCTGCCTCCAAGAATATATCCGCGAAACCTCGCGATAGTTGCGAGATGATTGCTCTCCAGATAATATCGCCTTTGAAGATGCCCAACGAAAGACATTTGCTGTAACCGGTGCCGTTAAAAACTCGCGTCAGGAATTTTTTCGAACAACGAATGGAGTGGCAGAAGCTCGTAAACGATTCGACGCGGTATTTCCGAGATTCCTGCTCGGAGGCGCTCTCATAAACACCGCAGGTCCTAAAAGGCCGAAACACAGCGTTCACTTCGTAATTATTCGCGCGTTCCGGCGCGTATCATCTCCGCGTGCGCTCGTGAAATTAAACTCGGGGTGGCTCGATGCAAACGAGCAATATACCACCCACACACGCCTATGCCGAGGAACACGCCCGTTGAGATAAAATGCTCGCAATCACGAGACTCGCAAGATTCATGCCACGGCCTCGACGGCCCGACCGAATGCCTCGGGATTCGTTGCGAAAATTCTATGTCGGTCTTGCCTTTTCCACGCCACGATGCTTTTCCACTCGTCAACTCTGGGACAGCGTCGGGATTTTAATAGAACCGTCGTGTATCCACGCTAATGTCGAAAATCTTTGTTTAAAGAAGTTAACAGAGATACTAGGGATGTAGAGGTTGCAAAGTGGATTATACTTGAAAGCTACGATGTCGAATTCAATATCCTTTGGCGAGGGAACTATAAATCATATGGCTACATCGCGTAATCGCGCGATATTAAATGTTCACGAGTAAGAAAGGTAAATCTTTAAGCAGCGAATCATCGCCCGGCCTTCATCAATATCGGCTAATAGTGCCGCGCGTTACAGATGTGTATGTTGACCGGAAACGTGGCTTATTGGCTCCCATCGGCTTACTTTGAACATCGGATAGCACATATTTGGTCAGAGGAGCGAAATCATGGTGCAGGGCCATTCGGATCCCTCGGCGATCCTTTAACTGCCCGTGGCGAATTTCCTCGGATCCCCTTGGTGATGAAGTTAGTCCCGGATTTAATGAAACTACAATTTATTTGCTCTAAACTGTTGCGACGACTGTGTGCAACTCGCCGGGCAAATATTTAACAAACGTTAGTCGTACGAACTTCGGAGTTGAACTTTGGCACGGAATCAAACAGTTCTAATTGATGTTTCTCATTTATTGCTGTTTGCTGAATAGACAGGGAGCAGCGTGATGCAACGTGTTAAAAAGATAATTCCCCATTGAGATCCCTAGCAGATTATTCGATAATAAGCAGTCTTGCATGGATTTAAAAGCTTTTAAAAACCCTCGCGCATCCTCCGCATTTCTCCCCGAAATCCCAGAAGCTGAAGCTGCATTTTACCACCGAAACTATTACACTTTGACGTACAGCCTCGAACTTCCAGATGCGCAGGACGGGACCGCAAATTCCGAGGGTGGTTGGCGCGTGAATCGCGTTACATCGCCGAGGCGGGCATTATCGCCCGGAGTGTAATCCCCCGACGAATTGTATCGCCCGTCTTAAAACGCGATATCGCGAAATTAACGGGGCCGAGGGCGTCTTGACTGGTGGAACAGCTTCCCAGCTACCTCTCTGGTGCTTAAGCCTGATGCATAGGTGGCTGAAACGTTAACAGTCGAGCGATGACAGACCATCCTGCTAGTCACGTGGGGTGGGCTTATCCGAGCACAGCTTCTCCGCCTTTATCGCGATTCAGTTTCTCACATTCGCGCTCACCGATGCGCCAACATTAATCATACCGAGCAGCGTCGAACATTCGTCTGGTTTCACGGCTGGCGAGACTCCGCCGCGGCTTTCCTTCCAGCCAGCTTTTCATTCGATACCGTGATTCATGTCGCAGGCTCGTCCGCGAAGTTAACTTTTTCAATTTCAGGATTGTTCGCCGGCGGAAGCGTAGGAAGGCGGGGACGGAAGGACCGAGATATTCGAGGAACGTCTTTGTATCGGTGGCTGGGAAAGACGGCGTCTGCTGTGGGAAACAAATATCGCTCGTACTTTCCTCGGGTTTCTCATAAGATTCCATCGATACGACGCTGAGTTAATCACAGGTGACGAGTGAAATTGGCGTGGCAAAACTCTTGGAATTCTTGCCGTCGACTCCGCGGAGGAATATTTATATCGCCGCGGTATCATTTTTCAATATCACGGGTATCACTTGGGAATACTTGCTTCCCGTGATGCACCGAGGCTCGCAGCTTTCAGCAGGAGGACGTTGAAAAATTAAAGCCAGCTTGCCTGAAGTATCTGGCACAGGCGTACAATGCCTGAGGGGGTTCCCGCAGGGAGTCCCTCTGCCAAAATCACAGTCGTTAAACTTGCAACGTCTCCGACCAGAGTTGCTGAATTTTTCAATGAAAAGCTTCGAGTGGCGTTTATACTCCCCCGACGGCGAGGAAGCACGTACACGGGAGCGTCTAGAATCCAGCTGATTGGAGGCTCACCTTCGCTCGCCTTTGTATTTGCCAGCGGCATATATTCCGCGCGGTGACGGAGCGAGAGGAGAGGCGCTTATCTGCGGCAATTAATCTCTCTTCTGCCGCGTACACAGTCCGTCCGCCAGCTTTCAGAGGAAATCAAGGGAAAAGCTTAGCCTCGGCCTTGGAACGGCTGGACAGAGATTAAAAAGATCGCATCGCGTCCGTCGGCGCAACTTTACCTCCCCTTTTGTTCGCTGCTACGGAGAAGCTCCTCGATGATCGGGAAGCATGCGATCCCTCGACTTCGGACCTGGGCACTCGTCACGGTCCCATGGTGGTGGATTTTTTTTTTGCCGGCAGCCACTTCTTGGTTTGTACTTGTTCTCGAGCGGGCTTCATCAGCTTCCAGGCAACTGCTGACGAACTCGATCGAGGGGCCACGTAATTGCGCTTCTTAAACTTCTCCGAGACAACCCTTACGTAGTTACCCGCCCCTTCTGCTCGATGACTTTAACGAAACTTACCTCGCCTTCGAGAGTTGTATCGAGATCTGTAGTTATATCCGCTCCCATGAAAATCGACGGACGATTGTTTGTTGTTTGTTGGAGAGGCGTAGTTGTTGATTTTTTGTGCACTATGGGGGAGGAATGTTTTGGGGTGCGTTGGGGATCTTCGAGAGAAATTTGATACAGTCGATAGAGAAGAGTCTATTTGGTCTGGATAGGAAGAAGACTTTATTTGCATTAATCGTTGATTGGGGGAGTTCGGGGATCTCGGGGAGGTCTTCAATGTCCAGGTTGCCCCAGGGGTCCAGGGAGGCTAGGATGTCTATGGAGATAGGCATCTCCTAGACTCGTGACATTGTCTAGAATCCCTCGAGATCTTTGGAAGCTTTCAAACCTCTTGGAAGCTGCCGAGAACCCTGAACTCACCCACGACCCCAGGGTTAAACCTCCTGCCTTCGGGCCTTGTAATCTGAATATCATCGCATCTCTTTGATTTAGTCTTCGACAGTCCCCCCTCCTATTCTTAGAATTAATGTCGAGGGCTTCCATGAAGAAGGACCGATTTCTGAATCCAGAGCAGGTCCTTAGATCTAACTCCCTTTCTCTTAAATTCCTTCGACTTCCGAGGGAGCCGATTTTCGTTTCATGAAGATTGAGAATGCATTTGCATGAGGACCCCCATTTACTTCGGAAGATCTAATGCACATTCGCTGGCAAGGTACGATGAACTCTGGAAATGAGCTTTCGATCGATTTCTCCATTCGATGGCATTATTACGAGGGGTGCTTCAGGAAATAGTTAGTTCGAATTTGAAAATATAAGAGAACACGTTGAAAAGCACAAACAATTATTGCAAAACTGCTACCGAAGTCATCATTACTTTAAAACGAGCTTGCGAGAAGCTAACAATGTGCCAACAGAATTAAATTTTAAACGTCTCGGTAGAATCACAGCTGCCACTAGAATCTCTCAATTATCGATTACCCGCAAATTATCTGGATACAAGCTTCCTAACGACTAACTTTAA
The DNA here is from genome assembly GCA_963971345.1 of Andrena flavipes. NCBI lineage: Eukaryota > Metazoa > Arthropoda > Insecta > Hymenoptera > Andrenidae > Andrena > Andrena flavipes. The sequence continues at coordinate 9,196,496 of OZ020481.1, forward strand.
ACCACCTACGGACACGCCTAGATAAACGATACTCCTCTTTGCAAGTCTCCGATCCTAAAAAAGAATGGCCACAGCAGAGCGGATAGCAATTAATCTCTCCATCGCATCTCGCAGCTTTGAGGACAAAACTGGCTGGTTTTGTCTCGCCGCGTCTAAAACACTGCTGCCAAGTAGAAACTGAGAAGTTCCCGCTGGCTTGTCGCTCGCGGAGCCTGGATAAAATCTCTGCCACGCGGGGACAACTTTTTCCCCCCTTCTTTTTTACCAAGCTTGAGAAACTTGCCAAAGATTCGAGATCAGAGAATGTCTCTGAAGTGTTCTCCGCGCGTCGACCTCGTTTTAATCACAGAGATCGTTCTTATTTCCCATCCAATCATCGGACTCCGCGATAAGGTACAGTTATAAACGACCAGAAAACACATCCAGAGGAGCTTCGTCATCCTCTGAGTATCTTAGCATGCAGATCAATTTCTCTTCAGAAGAATACACTCGGGGAAGTCGTAACAGTGGACGATGTAACGCGTAACGTTTAAATTTCCGTATTTCGAGGAATCTCCCCAATTTTGGTTTCACTGGAAACATCGCGAAGCGTTTTTTGTTTTTCTGAAGCTTTAATGGAATTTAAGTTTCGTTCTTCTACCCCGCCGTTCGTTACTTGGTAGGCAAACGGAGGGTGAGGAGAGGCTAAGGAGCAACAATAGCCAGTCTTCTTTCCTGAAACTTTCGTCTGCCTCCAGGCGAATCTTTGACCAATTCTGAACACACCGCCCGAAACATTCGGCGCAGGGATCAGAGCAGGTGTCCCGGGGAGACGAAAGTTCGCCGGGGAGAATTAGCCGCTGGTATCCGGCAACTTTCGAAATTATTAAGCAACTGCTTTGTTCTGGCTAAGTATGGCCAGTCTCCGGGAAGTTTGTCGCTTTTAATTGTCCCTCCGTGCCGACCAGAAAGTTTCGGCTCGCGTCTGGCCATGAATGATCCTGCAAGAGTCGCGAGCCTCCTTCTAATTGGTCCATTTCGAGACGGCGGTTTTCTGAAATCAGCTATGCTAATTGGGATCGTCTGACAGCTGTTCCGCTGCAACTTCCCCGGGGATTTTTCCGTTTGCAGGGGTACTTTGAGGGGACAAGTGCTTGTTACGCGGCACAAATGATTGGACAGCTTTTTTCCCTTTTAGAGGAATATTCAGAAATTTTATACAATTTCGGGCACGGACTATTATAGATGAAATCTTTATGGAGCACTTGAGGTAGATTTTATTCACAGCGAAAGTGGTGGGAACATTTCAAGTGACAGTTCAATCGCAATTTTTATTACGGATTTTTATGTGAATATTTGAAGGGTAAGGGTCCACTTCTATTATTATTAAAACAAGCTTACACTAATTAGAAATACATAGTGTAAATAGGAGGACTGAGTACATTCCTTGTTTTATTCTAGTGATTGGTGGGCATTCCCTGTTATTAACCAGTACACCAAATCTTTAATGTTGTTTTATATGGACATTTCTACATTATAGTAGTGCAAGCTTAGACTAATTAGAAATACATGGTGTAAATAAGAAGACTGGGTACATTCCTTGTTTTGTTCCAGTGAGGGGTGGGCATTCCCTGTTTTTAACCAGTACACCAAATCTTTAATGTTGTTTTATGTGGACATTTCTACATTATAGTAGTGCAAGCTTACACTAATTAGAAATACATAGTGTAAATAAGAAGACTGGGTACATTCCTTGTTTTGTTTCAGTGTGGGTGGGCATTCCCTGTTTTTAACCAGTACACCAAATCTTTAATGTTGTTTTATGTGGACATTTCTACATTATAACCCTTTATTATTCAACAGTTCTGTAGTCACTTACAAAATAAGTCATACACATCGCATTATCCAAAAAATGGACATTCTATGTTTCTCCCCCTCATCCTTTATTTGAAGGGAGATAGAAATATGTAAGAACGGGAGAATAGTTTATATTTATATAAATCTTTCACGCACGTATCACCGTCCCATGCAATAACATCTCGATGAGGGAAGAAAGTGGACGAATCTATAGTGGCTCGCGTGAAATCGCACTTTAATCTACAAATGGAGGTGGAAATAGTGCCAACAACTGTCGTGTCTATTGCGGTTTCAGAAAAATCGGTATCATTAGTAGCCGAGCGGTCGAAAGGGGAGATTCTAGGCGCCGGCGCCACTTGCGGTTGTTTGATTTGCGGTTGTGGGTCAAAGCTCTATTCGGGCTCATAGAGCTCCGTTCCAACCTCCGCCTGATTTCGCCGTTTAAACTCTGTGTCACTGTACCACTGACTAGAACACGGGATATAATTGTGAACGTACCCTCGATTGAACCTCCATCGTCACAGAATTAATTTATCGATCTCACATCCTCCTCGCCGCTTTCCCAATATCACTTACCGGGAACAGTAATTTGACACGACGAAAATAACCGAGCGATATAGCCCGGTGAGATAGTTAAACGATGCCGATAGTATTTGGTTGATAGCGCGAACTCCGATACTGTATTTCTAACTTTCTAATACATTTTCGACCCTCGTTCTCCGAAATGGCCACCATTTCCATCTACATCTGTAGATATACTAAAAGGCTCCCACGGCCCCCCTTCGTCGAAGCAAACTTGCCTGGAAAAAGGTTCCCTCTCGCTACCCAGAATCTGTTATCTCTCGCGAACGACCATCGCCAGGAACTTTCCCTAATTGTCCCTTTCATCGGTCCAACAACTTCTGGAGCACGTCCGACCATAAATGATCCAGGCTAGTCGAAACGACGTCTTCCCCCAATAAGTCTAATTCGCCAGGCTGGTTTTCGGGATCCGCTATGTAGATCAGTTTGTCCCTTCCGCCAGACCGGCGTGGAAACTCGATTCGAAGTTCGTGTAACGTCTAACTTTCGATCCACGGGGAGCGTCCTTTCGGTCGGCCATTTGATACACGACGCTTAGCGATCTTTAAGCTACTCCCTCTATCTTGCTTTGTCCCAGAATTACGCCGACGAAATTCCTGGGCCCCCGGGGGAAGCATCGATAACAATTAAAGCCAGTATTTTAGCGCGGCGGTGGTGGAAGGGGTGTTCATCCACGATCGAGTCGCGAAAGAAGAGAAAAGTTCTTACCATCGGAGTCAACAGGGATCGAATCGGCGGAGTTTGTCGTTGCTGGTAAGATTCTCCTCCAAGGAAATACGAAAGTTGAAGGGATTTCGTTTTATTTACTCGGCTGGCAGTTTTTCTACTCGTCGAAGGGCCCTGGACGTTACGTACCAGTCGCGATGCTTACCAGCGGGCACTTACCTACTCTTTGTACAGCGGGGGCAAAGTGGAACAAAGCGTAGAACCGAAAAAGATCTAAAGAGGATTTCGAGATCGGGGACAGGGAAACTTTCTTCGAGGCTATAATGCAGCCGGGAACTCTGCTGCCGTCTCGAGGGTCTGGCACCAATCCATTGCGTAGTAAGTAGGCGTAAACAGATCAATAAGGCAGACGTGCAACGTCGAGTATATATTTTCTTGGAAACGGAGAAGCCTCCTTTCTCTTGGTAGGTACACAGAACGATTTTCCGTCGATGGGGACCAAGAAGTAAGGCGATATTCGAACACAAGGAGGGGAAGGGAACTCGTCTAAGTCGCCCGGGCGAGATTTAGAGCGAAATGTAATGTACTATATAGACAAAGACAGGCGGGCGGATATAACAGTGGCGCAACAGTCTCGCTGGGGATCGCGGTAAAACTTTTGTAACGAGTTCCGTGGACGTCGAATCCCCCGATTCTCCGGAGTCTCTATCCTCGGAACCGAGTAGTTTTCAGCGTCGCGCAAACAGCCAGAGGCGTGGAAAGAGAGGAAGTTCGCGCGGTGGTAGATGCCTGTGAAGCTGGCTGTTTCGCGAGGGCGCACCTTCGCTGGAAGAAAGCAAGGGTCAGGTTCTACGAGGCACGATACCGTCACGCAAGTTTTCGAATAAAGTAGCGCGAATGCGAAGCGGACGAGTGCCAATCGAGATCCCTGATCCTTCGTCGCTCGGATGAATTCGAGGGGTAGCACTTCCACGGGAGAGAACAGTCATCGAAGCGCGGTCCAAATTTCCAAGTAGTAAACAGCTGTTACGCGTCGGAGTCGGGCCGCTTTAATTTTGCAAAGTGCAGCTTCACTCATAACTTGTGAACAGTGCGTCATCCACTTTCGTGAAGCGGACTCCCCGTCGCCCGTGATTTACCGTTGCGGCTGAAGTGACGCGACGAGGCGCGTTGAACTTTTTCACTAGGCACGAACGACACCAGTCATTTCCATTTGCTGTGCGCCGTTACACCGAATCAAATACCTGTATTCGCGGTGCATCAACTTCTGACAATTCTACTCGAGACTTTTCATTTAGCAAAATATCTGGTTTGCTATTAACGGAAGAAGGTAATGCACAGCAACTCGGCACTTGTTCAACGCCTGTCGACTCTCAGTCAGCCATGTATAAATAAAGGCAGCGCGGCGCGGGGCTTTTCCAATAAATTAGCAAACACCGAGGATTCAATATTAATAGCAACGAGGTAACGTTGCTGCGGTTTATCGATTGGTCCAGTGTACGTGGCCACCCTGAATTTCCAGCCAGCGTCTGGTCTCTCCTTCGAAACGATCGCTCGTCTTTGCGGGAGGGTCGCGCGGACGATCCTCGGCTCGTGCCACCCCCCGTCTGGAAATTGAGTCACACCGAAGATGTAGGGGGACACGGACGAATGGCCGATCGGTAGCGGCAACAAATGGGTCGTCGGAAGCTGTCCCATTCTGGACACTGTCGTGACGCTCACCCTTCCCGTGGTAGACGGACCTCTAACACTGTAATGGATAGATGGATAGATCCTCCGCGGGACGTTAGGTTTTCACGCGACACGAGTGACGACCGCGGGCGGAGGAAGTGCTTCCCTCGGAGTTCCCGGAAATCCGTCTCCCCCGTCCGCGAAATTGGATCGACGAGGAATTTGATTGCCTCCCTCCCGGGGCGGCGGCCATTTTTCGGCCGAACAAAGCCGGAAGTTATGGTTCCGGCGTGGCGGTCGCGTTCGTGGGATCCTTGTAATTGTGTTTTTCTTCTTCTTGGAAGGGAAGGGAGAGAAGCGAGCCGGGAAAGGGATTCTTTTTACGGGCGGGAAGATTGGCCGGAGATGGACGGTGTCCCGTGATGGTGGTAGGAATTTTCGATAAAGATGGAAATGAGCAAGGGCTCCGGGAACTTTGATGGCTCGCGGAAGGCTTGGAGCTAACCGAATGCGAGTGATTTGCTCCCGTAATCGATGTTCGCCTGTTTCATTTCTCCGTGGATGCATTTAAAGTGGTATCGGGGAACGGCACTACCAGCGTTCAGTAGTATAGCCTTATTTCGGGGCGACGTCACTAGCGGAGGGAAACGATAACGACGAGCGGCTTAATTGATACAGGCTGTAGGGAAATCTGAATTCGAAATACCACATTTAATGTAATTAGCACGTTTAGAATATAATATGATTCCACATTTTCCAATGGGATTTGAATCCCATTGCTTCGCCAATTAGATCTACCCGGCTCATAAACGAATCCCTTTCATCCGAGTCTCGACCCAACTCCCCCTTAAGTTCCACGGCCAGGCGGTTCCTTAACAGTCGATCCCGCGACACCGAACATTTTCAGTCGACCGGGAGCGTAATTGAAAGTCGGTCGGCGGAACCAGCCACGTCGACGAAAACCGTGGCGTCGATAATGGCCCCGTCGCGGAGAGCGGGCTTGAACGATTCATTATCCGCGGGAAAGGTGCGAAGTTTCAGCATTAGCTGGCAGGAAGTAAATAATCGTCGGGGCGCTGGAAACAGCGGAGCGAAAAAAAAGAAATGACGCGGCCGAAGTTACAGTTTCATTACGGTCACGGGGAGGCGGGCCAGCGAAGGTGAGTTATTATCGTGTTTTCCGCGACAGAGTGCAGCTGCGAAGACGTACGCGAGAAGTGTGGAGAGAACCCGACGCCCGTGATAAATCAACGGAATTAGGTCGGGACGAATTTATGGCCGTGATTACTATGACTGATTACGTACAAATGGCATCCCCGTTCGCTGTGCATAAAAGAGGAAACACGACGCTGCTACTTTTCTTGCAGGGAACCCGCTTATAATAAGAGTAGGTCTGGTGTGCACGCTGGTGGACGTTGAACAAGATGATACCTTGATACCTGGGGATTTTCTGTACATTTGTTATATGGGAGGAACACTTGCTTCCTGCGAAAATTAGATACGCAGGAATGCTAGTGTTTTGGAAAATAGTATATTGCGGGAGTGTACGCGCGGTGTGAATTGGAATTTTGGAGGTTAGGCATCGAGGGTCATTTAGTAGGGGAGACTGGGAATATTTTTGTTTGAATTCGTTATTAAAAATAAACTTTGCTCTTTCCTTTTTAATGTATTATAAGCGAAAGTTTGATAAAATACATACAAAATGAAAGAGGAATTGTTGTTTGGATGATTGCAAAATGTATCAATTTACCCCACTGCGAGACAAGTTGATACTGTTCTGGGACATGTTGATACATCTGTAAAATATGCGTTTAATGAATAACTAATAAATTTCACAAATATAATTTTAATCTAAATACCTTTCCAACAATATTACAAATACGTATTCTGAAAGTCAAAGAGATTTGTGAACAAACATAGTAAAACATTTGTGTCGAGGTGTTTTCTTCTTTTTGTTAACATATTTTAATAATCGCATTATGTCAATATTATATATTCTAGCGCTTTGCCTTAATGATATCGAGTCTTTTCCTATTGCGCCAGACGCTTTTTCAAAAATATCCTCCCATATTTCGCCTCGATTTGTTGTTTTGATATAATTTCGAATCATTTTCCTAGAAATGAAAGGAAAAAATCAATTAAAAGGGAAAATTGATACACTGTATCAACATGACGCAGAGAAGACGTATGAACTTACTCCACAGGAAGTAATTATATACAAACATGTGCATAAAAAATGTAGAGCATATAAACAAAATAACAAAACGTAATTACCTTACCTTCAAAAGACTCAATCTGATGCCAAATTAATTCGGGTTATAAAATCCTCTATATCTTCTCAAGACAATCAAGGTACTTACACATACGTACGCTGGATTGTAGGAAATAATTGAACAACAAACTTCGTATACTTATCTCGCTCAAATGGAGCTACATATATGCTGTGATCGAGATAATTCGTTTATATCAACTAGCCCCAGTCTCCCATATTTTTATCTCGTTAGAGTGGCTAGACGTACGAAGCAGAGATGTTTCTTTAAACTCATTATTTTGTGCTTCGAGTAATATAGTTTTCTGATTAAAAGCGTTGCATCTCAGTTTGCCGTCCGCCGCCGTAAATAATCAAAATCGGCTGACGAAGCTAATGCAATGAGGCGCGAGAGCGGACGGATCGGGGCCACCAATTTATTCAGACACAATTCAGCGATTCCTTTTCGCCCCCAGTCCTGTAGAGTCATCGCCTTTCTAGTTCTCCTAGCCCGTTATCGTTACCCCTCCAGTTTACTCTCCGCATTTCCTTAGACTGATACCACCGGCGAAGAGCTCTCTGCATTCTTGCCCCGTCCTCTTTGGTCGGCCTTTGATTCAGTTCCCATTTCCTTTTTCCTGGTCTGTCGATATGCATTCTCCGCTCTTGGTCCGCTTGGTCGTCCCTTCGCCTTTTGTTTCTTTCACTTTGAACAGGCCAAACAGCTGTCGGTCCATTTTCAGAGTTACCTCGGTGGAATAGTAACGAGTGACTTTTCTCCGTCCGAAATGGAAGAGTGGAGGAGAAGTAACAGATACGAATTTGGGAGTCAGATTTTGGGAGGGTGGATTAAATTAATTCCGTAGGAAATTGCGAAATCGGTGGGGGTTATCGGAGCACGAAGATATACGGGGCGAAATTTCGCGACGCGCGGGTGAAAGAGTTCTTATCTAGCCGCACGTATGTTCATATATCACTCCCCAGTCGTAGGAGTTTCCGTATTTACGTTCTGCGTTACAAAACAGGCTTCGCGGAATTTATGCACTGTGTCGCGATACATTCGTTCGTTTGCTAGAATCTTCTCCGCGTTCATAGAAAGGAAGATAACAAATATCGCTGGCGGAAAGTTACGGTGACTCGTATATTTGTCGATGAAGCGCAGCAGTTCCTTTTATCGAATTCGAAAAACTAGGGGTTAGTCGGACACGAAGTTTGAAGATGCAAATAGGAAAAGGCCATGATTCTCAAGTTCAGCAGGAAGTGGAGAAATTTACGAATAAACGTTGATCCCGTAATATGATCGAGCTAGTACCTCTATAATCTGCGAAATGTGGAAGTTGGAGGAAGCGTTTGTGTAATGGAGGGAGCTTTAAATTAAATCAGTTTACTGGAGTTTAAAGTTCCGACATAAGAAGTGCAACTGAATCGCCTGAAATATTCATTATTTTACTTCCCTTAAACTTGAATTAAATTGCCGTCTACCGAGGCCAGAGGTTGCATTTCCGGTAACAAAAGCGTCTTTCACCGGTCCCAATTTAAGAGAGAATGAATCTTAGCAAATGCTTATCCCCATTCACAGTTACGTATTAATCTCAATCGCTCCGCGATGGAAAAGAACGTGTACCTACCCGTATTTAAATACCCAACCGTGGGGGATTATTAACATATAGAAAGTGCCTTTGTCTCGCTAGGAAATGTCCATTTACCAAATTACTACTGCACGATGGTTCTTCCAGGACCGCGTGTACATTCCACCTATCAAAAGGGACGCGTTAAATCGTAATTCCAGCGTTACTCAAATTTCCTGCGGATCTTACGAACTTATTATTCCGTTCTTCCTCCCCACTTTATTATCCCTAATGCCCAGCGCACGGTATCCCCTTATTTTTTTTTCTCCTTGTACCGTTGCAGCCAAGACCATTTTATTACTCAGCCGCGTTTGTTTCATCGGTGACCAGGTTCCATCACGCAGTCACGAGAGAGTTATAATAACGCGGCGGCAATAAACTATGTTTATTACTACCCTTATTATGACGTACGCGGAGTAAAGGTACGGCACAATGGGCTCCGCGGCGTGGAAATATGGTTTCCACCGAGCCGCGGCGCGGTACGCTTCGCGAAGAAACGCAGTTTCTAACTAGACCCCGCGGTGGTGGGGCGGCAGAAATTTCGCCGAGCATCGGGAAGGCTAATAAATAAGATAAACGCGTAAACAAGATCGCGAACAACGTTAGGAAGCGGAGGGAACGCAATGAAACTTCTCCCGGTGCGTTCCAAAAACGAATCACATTAGGTATGCTGTTTCGTGTCGGCGGAGTCCGATGTGGAATTTAAAGATCACCTTTTCTAGAGACGAATAACTTGCGAATGCCTCGGTAAAAGGACACAGAAATTCTGCGAGCTCGGCGATAGCGAGAAAGTCTCGGTACAATCTGCGAGATCTCTCCATCCAGACCGTGATCCTCCGCGGCAATGAACGTGTTGATATCACGACACGCGACGGCAACAGTTGCCTTTAAAGCTGCCACGAGTTCTACCGGCGAATTCTCCATCAGGGTCGATCTGTCCTCGCAGAGGAAAGAATGCTCCCTAATTTTCGCGCGATCTCCTCGGAACGGCCGACGTTACGGTCGATCTTGAAGCGAACGCTGAAGCATCCAGCTACGAATCCCCCTGGCGCAATCTTCGCCATGAGCGCGCGACACGAAAAAACCTCGACCTCCGTCGAGGCAACAAGATTTTAAGTCTCCATCAAAGCTGGGCGTCTTCCAACGGCGCTTTTATTTCCCGGTGCCTCGAACGTGCAGAGCGTCGGGTGCTTTCGGTACAACGGCTGCCCCCGTAAAAAGGGGAAACAGCTCCGGAGCTGTCCGGCGGGGCGAGGTCCAGGATCGTGGGCCCCCATTAAGCGTAGCGGACCAGGGCCACGAACTTCTCCGGGGCTATCTGGACGCCCCGTGCCACCGGGTTGCCTGGCGAACGGCCAGAGCGCTGGTCCGCACGCTAGATTTAGTGGATTAACCGCATTTTGCCTTTGTGGATTGTACGCGTGCCGCGTATCGTGGGCCAGTGCGGTCTGAATATCGCTAAACTTCGGTCGTTTGCCGATAAATCGGCATATTCGCGATTTACAATCGTTTCGTAGGGATTTCCTCGCTAATGCAGGTTTAACTTTTTCCTATTATTGTTAGAATTTGCGGTAGATACTAGCGCAAGGTACGTGGTGGTGTCCTCGTATAGTTTTCAGCTTCCAAGTTTTCAAGCGTTTAATATGTAAATAGGGTAGATTTCTTTATTACTGTCGGTGTCCCTATTACTGTCACTTTATTCATTTTGCTTAATAAAAATGTAACGTATAAAGAATAATGTACAATAGTAATAGTAATAATAAGAAGAATAGTTCCAATTTAATAATAATATTTTTGTTGTACACTATTCTTTATACGTTATATTTTTATTAAGCAAAGTAAATAAAGTGGCGGTAATAGGGACATTTATAGTAATTCTTCATAGTAATCCAACGCGACAGGATTCCCAGTCACTGATCCCGATGCTAAGAAACCACGAAAGCGATGCGGAAGCAAATTATAATTGCTACACTTTGTGAAATTTCATAAGCAACGAGGGGACCGGTGCGATTAAATCGAATGAATTTCTCCGTTTTTAATGAGGGTCCGCTTCTGCTATCGGCTAGGCTCCCCGTCAAGTTTAAACGTTAGTAATTGCTCGATGTTTGTCGATAAATCCAATCCTGTCGGCGGTTTAATTGGTCGCGGCGAGTCTTCCGCGCGGCCCGCGTCGTTTGCCCTCTCCGGCCAGGAAACACGGGCGTCACGACGCCCCATAATGACCAGCACGACAAACGACGTTTTTCCATTATTCTCCCGTTCACAGTTACACTGGAACGTTGTTCGTCGGTCGCCTCTCGCCCCTCGGCCCCTGTCCGTTCGTTTCCGACTTTCCTTCGCCTTTTCTCCGTTTCCCTGCCACTTTTCCACTGCCCGGCAACCGTTCCCTTCCGCCACGTCCATCAGACGGAAAACTACGTCCGAGCGAGCTGCAACAGGCTACCTCGATTCATAAATGCAATACCCGGGCTATTCTTTCACCCGCGTCAAACGCATTCGCGGACCTCGGCAATTGGAACGGGAAGCTAACAGCTTGAACCCTCGAATGGCTGCTGGCAGTTCAAGAGGGAATTCTGTGATGTTTAGTGAGAAGGAAAGGGGGGCGATTTGGGTGTTATACCTCTTGTTAGCTGAGTGATATTCGTGGAGGAGAGAATTTTCTTCGTTGGGATGAAAAAATTAAGATGGCTTAATGGTTCAAAGATGGTGAATAGTGAGGCGCGGCAGTAGTCGTTGTGAGATTATTTAACTATGTCCCACCAATCTGATTATCCTACAACTTGTATACACGATAGTTAGATAATTGGGTATTATTCCTGATTTTTGTGGTGGGTGTGAGTCAAAGGAATGTTTGCAAAAAACTACCAAAGAATAAATCATTTTTTCCTACTCTTAATAAATGAAACAAAAGAGAGAAAATAGTAACATATTAGCTCTACTTCATATATTTTTTCCGAATTGTAAATTAATTATTATATGAAGTGCAGCTAATATGTAGCTATTTTCCCTCTTTTGTTTAATTTATTTATCTTAAGTCGTAATCGGGAAAAGAAATGATAAAGTTAAGGACATTTCCCCCTATATTATCCCTCAACGAGAGAGTAGAGACCTGAAACTTCACGGAATGGTGTTTCTGGCGAGGAGCATTGTTTAGTAGATAATAACAAGAAAATTTGTCACGGGGCCGTTCGCACGTTTGATAGACTTCTGCTAAATCGTAGGATACGCATCTTTTTTAGGTGGAAGCTTTGTTTCCAACAAGTATAAGAGAAGCTGTCGATCTTTAGACAAACCCATTCTATTAATTTACCGACTTTAACTGTTCCTATGCTTTTTGTTACATGCTTCGTATCGTCATTTTTTTGTTTTCTCTCGTAAACTAATGGGACTTTATTACAATTAATCGTTCGATTTACGCCGAAGAAAGAGCTTGGAACAATGGGACACAATTTAGCTGAATAATTACTTTAACCGGGCCATAATTTATTTTCTTCTTTCGCAACGGCGCAGCGATCTGCAGCGAAGTTGCAGCGACAATTTAGCGTCGCTTCTGCGGGCGGCGGGCCTGTAATTTACATTTTCATAAGTTAAACGCTGGTGGCGGACGAAAAGCATGGGCAAGAACCATCAACGAGTCGGAAACTTGGCGATATCCCGCGGAGATGTGCTCGCGCCCCATGCACGTAGGTATACGTCTTGCATATTGAATACCGTTCTTCCCGTGTTGTCTCTAAGTGCATCCTCCCAGCGAACGTCAGCGTGTAGCCGTTATTCAGCTGTCACATTATCAGCTCGTAACTTCGCCGTCATCAGCCGCCATCGGTGTCGTTCCTTTGAAATATTCATTGACAGTATCATGAATATCATACCACCATTCTAATTCCTCTCGGTGCATCGCTTCAGCTTCCTTATTTAACAGGGGTTAACAGGGGAATATTGCTCCAAGTTTGCTTTATCATTCGTTGGCGTCAATACAGGATAACTGTCCGCGCAATTAAGATCGACGTTATAAATATTACAATAATCATATCACACTGTCCCATAAATTTTACAAAAGAAATCAGCGAATATGCATAATTTGCATCGGGAAGCATCTCGAATATTCCGACCACCCCGTTACTTGCACCCCGTGTAATTTCCATCGCAAAGGGCGATACTAGAAAACACCCGATCTCCATTAAAGATCGGAAGGTTAATTACGAAAGAACCATGCCGCCCAATCATCGTAACTTGCGGCAACGGAGCGCGCGCCCTTGTCGCGCGTAACATAATGGGCGCTTCTTGCGCGAAGGAATTCGTGGACCGTGGTGGCTCTGTCGGCCGAATGCGGCCTCTGATATTCCGACGATGCGAGAAACGTAGTTCGTTAGGTCAGTGGATAATTAGACCCGGCACTTTGCCCCGGGGCGATGTAGCTTTCTTGCACTACGGTCAGGGACGAGACTGTACTTGCTGCATACAAAGTTCCCGAGAACGCTGCGTCCCGAGGCTTTGCATTAGCGTCGTCTGAAGTTTTTGCCGGCTACGTTCTTCTCGTCCCCCTTTTTCCCCCGTTCCACCTCTCTCCCAGACAAAGGACACGCTCGCGCAGGAAAATAAGAATCGACGCGAAAGAAGCGAAAGTAGGAACATCGCACTTCGCACACCCGCACCCACCACCCCTAATTTTCGCCGTTCGCTCTGTCCACGCGGGGGGGCTGATCGAAACCCTCGCACGCCGTTCACCATCGTGTTCCTCGGGTTTCCCGTTTCGCGTTTCACGAGTAGAACACAATACCCCGTCCACAGCTGGGAAACGAGCAATAGCCGCGAATCACCAGGACTCGTACGAGTTCATTTGCCAGATAGCGCATCGGGGTTGAGCGAGGCTCTGGAAAATTCGCGCTGCCCATCAAGGGGAAAATGGCCCGAGCGCGGGCTTCATCGTGCCCGGCTCGATATTGTAATCCCGCGTGACGCCCAGTTGCTCTATGATATCGGCGCGTAACCTGTTCCCACTGGCTCGATCATTCGTACGCGCGCACCACCCCCGCGAAATTGTTCGAGCGGAATTCCAGTTGGTTCCGGCCGATTCTGCGAGGAAAAATGGCGTCGCCAAGCGGTTCCGGGGACTTCCAGGTCGTTGATCCCTGCTGCCCCTTCGCCCGCGTTCCCGTCCGAGGGCTTTTCTTTCGCGCAACGAACCGAAAAGCCCCCTTCACTGTTCCACGGAGTCGTCTAGACGCGCTGGCAGACTGCTAGACATCGAGAGACTAGCTGGAGGTTGATAAAAAAACCGCGAATGCTTTGTACACTGCGGTACGTAACACATCTTTACGTAAGTGGTGTTTTCGGAATCGATTTCAGTGAATGGAGGAAACAAGCGACGAATCGATGAAATAGAATCAAGCTGTATCGCGGGGAGAAGCTAGTTTCTGGAAGGTAAATTGATACGTCTCTGGGCTTGATAAGCTACCCGCCAGGACGTAATAATTTTCGAAAAGAGACATCGGGGAAATTGCTCGCTGGCTTTCGCAGCGTTCTCCCTCCGGCGCGAAGAAGCAATATGTCTGGGAAGTTTCAGAAGAATGGCTGGTAATTTTGGCAGATTTCACGGCAGGAGAGGGGGGGGGGGCATCCTTAGTAGCCGCGATGACGAGGAAATATCGCGATAATTTTATGAAAGGGACACAGGCGTGGGCGAAATAAACAGCTCTTCGAAACGTTGTCCATTTTCGTTACCCCGGGCAACGGGGAAAAATGAGATTGCGCTTTATGAAGAGACTTCTATTCCAGGCCCCGCCGCCTATGTTCCTCTAGATTCTGGATGCTCCTCTGGATCACGATTTATTCTTACGAGCGCCTGCAAACGAGCGAGAGCTCCATCCTACCGCCCAGCCTTCCAGCCGCTTCAAGTTTCAGGTTTGCTCGCAGCGATACGAATAGGGGAGATCAGACGCTGTCTGAAAATTCTATGACGGCGGGGAACGTGACGCGAAACTCCGCGCTGTTTACGCGAATTTACATATTCAATTTGAACGTGGCCGAAAGGGGATGCATGAATAGAGACATCTCCTTGGGAAATGGCGCTTGATGAATGAAATCGAAGCCCGCGACAGACTGAGAACCCTCTGGTCTCCGTTGAACTCCCATAGAAGCGAAGAATCCTTTACTTTCTCTATTTAGATTCACTATTTTCTGAAAACCACCCTTAGTTCTCTCGACTCCGACGACTCACATCGGTGGAAACTACTCTCGAATCCTTAAAGACCACCATCATAGAGCTCGAGGTCGTCGATACAATTGCCCAAGGACCCGGAGAGTGCGATACAGTCCGGCTTTTCCCAGCGATAAAAGTGATTTCAGCTGTGTTCTTGGCGTACACGAAAATTCACTCCCCCGCAGCAACGGCGCACAAAAGCTGGCCAAGGAAATTGAAGGGTAACAATGGCCGAAACGAAGCTCGTGGCTGGCCTCTGGCCCGCGAAACAATGGAGCAGGGTAGCAGCAGCGACAAGAAGAACAGTCCGGGGCTCGTATCTACGCGCACGCTTCCGTTTCTGCTGTTGGGGCGTACACGTGCCGCGACATATGTTTGCCGTGGCTGCATACGCGCCGTGTGCACACGATTCACATGCCCGTCCTCGCTCGTAAGTGCTTGTCCGCTGGCAGGGGGCGTGTTTGTCGTTTCCATAACTCGGCACCAAGTATGTTTTGCAGTCCGTATGACTGGTGAGCGTCAGTATGCGAAGAAGCTCCCAGCTTCCATTCACGCCGCACAATCGCGGGACTGCGATGTGGATCTTTATTGTCTGCGGGGTGGAGTGGAATTCGTTGGATTCGTTGTATTACTGGAAGGACTATGATTTTATGGTCGCGAGAGTGAATTGGAGAATGTGGTGGGAAAGTTGTGAGAGTTTTTTAATAGAGTAACTGTGATTTAGATGAGGCGTCTGTCCAATATTGACTGTTTCTACTTGTATTTGACATTCTCGATACTCCTTCAAAATTCGAATCGCACTCAATTTCGATTCAATAGCTCTCGAATCCACGCTCCAGCTTCGGAGACACGGAACTTAATAAATTCAGAGGGCTGAGAGGGAAAGCGTTCGTTCATCATTCGGGAACGGCTCGCGAGGAAGGTTGAGACCGTCGACGAGAAGTCGTTCGCCACGGTAACAACACGCCCTTCTTATTCCCCGCGTCGAAACAACGTTCCCTTTTTTAGCCAGGGAAAGCGGAAAGCAGCGCGACAGCAATTTCCGTCTGTCCTTGTTCCGCGCGTGTTGTTCCCCTCGCGGAACTGAAACGAGCTTTTCGTGAACCTTGGTATACGCTTCCAGATGTACGTAGCTGGTATTATAATGGAATCACTCTTTATAAGTCTCCTCGAGAATAGACTTAAATATGGTATTCTCGCAAATTACTGATGGTTGGTGTAATAATAACTAGGATTAATGCTATTCACTTATTCCAAAAATAAATCTCCGCTGCGCGAAGTTCGAGGAACTCTGCCAGGAGTGGCGGGAAAAGGGGCGAAAATTCAAAGTCACCGGGGCTATCGGGCCTCCGTTCTCCATGGCGGTTAATTCTTCGCGGCTTTACAATGCGGAGGCATTGTTTTTTTGTTTGAAAAAGGCAGACGATGCCTTCGTTCGGCCCCATTGTCACAGCAGCACGGTGTCTTCTTTTTTTTGGTGTCGCCTTACCACTTCCCGTTATTCTCCGCAGAACCCTCGATTATTTTCTATTCAAAGCCGGCGCCAGTCGTTCCGTCGAGTGGCGTATCGTTTCCCGGCAGAAACTTCCTTTCTTTTCAGACGTCTTTCTACGGCAGTGCTGCCTCTGAATCCCCAACGATCTTGCTACACGTTGCAAACGGCATCGTTTGAATATATATTTGGAAAGTGTGACGCGAATGTTTTTTCCCTCCCTCGCCTTTGCACCGTTGACCTACATAAACGCGACAGCGAACTGAACGCCGCGAGGATTCCTTCCTCGGGATTTTATTCGCATTGTTATGCAGCCCCGCGTGTCATTCGGCAAACAATGTGATCGATTTTTCTTCCTTCTATGCCCCTCTCTTGCGCGTTTCTTGTCTCGTAACGAGGGTGGAATTGGTGGAGTCATGCAGACATATTGCTTCTTTGTCCGACATTAATGAATAAATCTGATCGAAGGGAAGGGGGCGTAACATTCATCAGGCAACACCTATTTCTCACAAATCAAAGATTAAATTTTCTTCGTCGCAGAACAGAAAATAATTCACCAAGTACCTAAAAAAGCTAAAGATAAGTCGATCTCACCCTCGACTTAAATTCCCTGCACCGGGTTAACCGAACTCGGGGAGGTCGGAACTCAGAAATTGAAGCGCGCGGAGGGTGCCTAGATATCCGACGTCATCCATTCAGACCGAACATCTTTGACGTTTCCAGTCTCCAGAATTTCAATGCACCGTGCGATTCCCAACACTGGCGATCGATACTTCCTCAAAAGGCTCGATCGTTTCGTTCACCCGTGATTGCGTGGCAGGGGATCCTGAATCGCGTACGTCGAAATATTCTGTCGCTAGTGACGGCTCTTCCATTCGCTCTTTTGCAAGTGTTCAGCCAATTCAGCGTTGCCCTACTTCGAATCATCTCGAATAAATCCAAATCCCGAATATTTCAAAAGTCCTGGCGAGTCTTTCATTCCGCTATATTCCTGGAGATATTCTCCATTGGCAACTTGTCATTTCATTGGTATCAAGTGTTGCGGAACCCATAGCTTTCCACACCAATCGGGTCAGAAAATATTCCCGAAGCTCGAAGCGATTCGAAGCTGATGTACGTTAGAAACAATTGGAAATATGTCGAAGTCTATCGCCGTCCGTCGTTTAGGCTTCCGCAAACAGGCGGGACTACTCGCCACCACCCTCGAGCTATCTTTGTCCCGGAAGCTTTTTCTGTTCGCGGTGTAACGACGTAACTTTGCCGCGAGGCGTGCGCGCGTGCCTAACGAGCGAGGAAGTTTGAAGGGAGAGCCTCGTTTCGCTCTGGAAACTCGTGTCCGCGTCGACGGGCGCCGATGCCACCACGAGGGTAATTCAGCGAATAAGTTGGCAAGCGTGCGCGGGGCAAGAGGGCCTGCCGTATAATTGCACGACACCGTTTTTCCACCTACGCCGCGGCGACTTTCGGCCGCTGGAAACGAGGCTCGTGGAGGATCACACCCCCTGAGGAGGGAAGTTACGTAACGGTCTGGGAAACAAGAGCAAGTTCCCGGGGCCGTCTCGACGCAACTTTCTAATCCCACCTTACCATCGCCGGGAGGATAGCGCGATTGAAAGAGGACGGTTACAAAGAGTTCACAGAGATATTCGTGAAATTAGAGAACGGGGACGTAATCTCGTAGAGAGCTGTAGCCTCAGTTTCAAGAGGAGCCACTTAATTTTATCTCAACACCCAGAAAGGGGTGGAAGCATTCATTTAAATACAAGTAGATTCACAATAGCTTCCCCCGCAGTTCCACTCGGAGTATCAAGTAATCTTGACATTCTGTCCCCCGCATTCTATCGCAGTATCGACTTTCAAAAGCCTCGAATTCCGTCGCAAGGCCAACCCCCGGGACTGGGGGAGCATTAAAATTAATCGCGCGTCGGGAGTGTCAAAAACTGCGAGTGGCTGGGTGAAGAGGAGAGAGGCAGAGGCTAGTCCTTTCAATTTTCCGCTCGAAGGGCGGGCGACGTATCTCGTCGCCCCTCGGGCGGCCTCGAGCCACTTTCATCGCGCGAAACGTCGCGGAAAAAAACATACGCTCGCGTGTTTTACAGCGGCGCACGCCGTAACGTGCAGCCGCGTACTTTCCCTCAGCCCCGGCCAGAAGACGTACAAAGTCGGAGGGTAAGTATCGGGGCTGAGCCACGGCGAAGGGTTACCTTGGCGAGGGTGGCGGCCGCGTCGCGTAACTCACGCACACCCCCCTGTGTTTTTTCACGCAGCGACGTTTACGAGCGCCCCGTGATAACGAACAAGCTCGTCGTTCCTGGTATACAACGATTTACACGGCCTTCCTAGGAGTTAGCGAGCTCCCCAGGCGAACCTACGCAGTATCATTTTTCCTTCCCCCCTCCTTGCCAGCTTTTTTCTGAAAAGGAAGCTCTCCCAGCGAAATTGGGAAAGAGATCGCGCAAGGACGGTTCCGAACGTTCGAGTGGAACGTCGAGCATTTCCTTTCAGTCTTTCAGAATTTAGTTGGGTACACGAAATGGACGAATACGCGTATTCGGGGAACGTTAACGATCGTTGGAAACGCCGCACCGTCGACGTTCTCGATTTATTCGAGTTGCGGACGTAGTTAATGTTGGGTAATAATTTTATTAATCCTCGAAGTAGAGGTTTTTAATAGCAGAAATATTTGGATTTTAAATTCTCATGCTAAATTATCATACTTTAAATTCCCGCAACTCCCGCAATTCCCTAAAAGCGATATTCTCCATTCACAGCAGCGCGTGGTGGCTGCAGGCGCAAACAAAAATTGCTGATGGCCCCTGGGACCCCATGATGATCTCGCGAACGATATCCCATAATAGTTACGTGAACGTTCCTCCAGTGTCTCGAAGCACCGTCGCCCGTATAAAAGCGCCATTCCGAAGGTGGATGGAATTACGTGCATGGAATTACACCGGGGTCTGGAAAAAGGGAGGGTGGAAACGGGCGGGCGGATCGAAGGGCCGGCGGATTCCGTGACTAAAGGGATTTCACGAGTTCGCGTGTCCAGCACGATATTGCCTCGACGCCGACAATGTCTGACTCGCCAGCTTATTACCATTTCCATCGAAGCCCGCGATACGGCACGCACCAGGAAAGCCAGGCTCCCGCGCCGGCTTATCGGCAATTTCGTCGTTATCGCGAAAATCCCCGCGAGAGCTTTATCCCGCTTTCAGACCTGCGGCGCCTCGATTTTCTTCTTTTCCTCCTCCCAGCGAGTGTTCCGTACAACCCCGCCTTTTTATAGAGTAAAAACTGTAACAATACCATTGTTTGTACTCGTTTCGCCGTTGCAGCGTATGGGGATATTGAAAAAAAGAGTCTCGAGGAGCGCGCGCCACTCGAATCCTTTCGAGCGAAGCGTTGAGGGCGTGACATTTTTTTACGTGCTCGAGGTGTACCTACTTTGAACCCGAAATGTGGGATTGAAATAGTATCACCGATACGGGGTGTTTTAAGGTGTTGGAGGTCTGATGCAGATATTCGTGCTTTCAATGCGCAACTACGGGCACCTTTCGTTAGCGTTTCCCTTCTTTCGTGCAGCATTTCAAAGAACCAACGCTCTCTTCGTTAATCTCGCTTGTTGTGTACATTCCGCGAGCTACAGTCGCGTATCTGGCACTTGTTTATTCCAGCATTGACGCCGGGGACGATGGCAATGAGAGCGGTGAGCTTTTTCCCAGGTAGAGATTACGTTGCAGGGAAAAATTTGAGATTTTTCCCTCCTCTTGCATCTTTTTTTAATGACATCTCGACGGCGGAAGTTAACAACGAAACTTTTTCATACCGCCTCCCTCCACGCGCACATTCGTCGCGGGAAATATTAAACGCGAGCGGCGAGCGCTGTGGTGGGCAAGTAGAATTGGTCGGTCATTAGTCGGGCGCCTAGATTCCGCTGTGTTCAACCTGTCGAATAACAGCTTCTAACTCTGCGCAACTTGCTGGAAACGAGGCGAGTTAATTTGCAGATTTAGCTTTGATATGGATCGATATTATTTATCCCGTGGAGGTGGAAATTTTGTAAAAAATTACAGTGTATTTTGGTAGTTTTAAAATCTCTTATTTCACGCACTAGCAATAAATACGTTATTCGTCGCACTCGTTAAATGGACGGGCAATAGAGACGCAAAATTATTCTCGGAACGTGACGAAAAGGAGAGGACCATCTTCTGTTTGAGAATATGGAAAACAGCGGGCTGCTTTGCATCTTTGAAAATGGAATACCCGGTAAAAATGATTACCCCGGGTGTAATTCTATGGGGCGCGGGGTGACAGCGGCTGTATTATTTATACACACCGTGGCGAACGAGCCGTGTGAAAACTCAATTTACCGGAAACGTGACTAAAGCTAAGAAAAACGATATTAAGTGACGCCTCAGCCGGCACTAACTCAATTTGGAGAAACGTGAACAGGCGGTCGTCGGGCCATTCTACTAGATACGTTCTACTGCGTTCTACTATGTTCTACTATGTTCTACCACGTTCTAATCTGGACGAGTACACGTAGGAGAATAATGGCGCGACGATTGGAGGACATGCACGCCTACAGAGCACTTACTACCGCAGCCTAATGCACCTGAAAAGCGCATACCGCAGAATTTTCGCTGCATCCCATTTATGGGTCGCCATTCGAGCTATATTCGACATGGGAGTAATTATTTAAACAAATATCTTTTCTTTTGTTTCGCGAGAACCAGCAGGTAAAAGAATCGTGCGCGATTACGTTGAAATTCTCCTGTTGCACGCAATGCAATTGCGTAGAGTTAAGGGGAGAAGACCGTATAAACCGGACGACAAATAAAAAGAATTTTTTTCATAACTCGATTCTGAAACATTTCGAAAATATATTCTCAAAGTTATAGGCCGAAATTCAACTCCGTAGCGATACTGTAGCCTGGTGAAGCGTACCTAAAATGAATTTTAAACGCGTTTTTCTCGAAACCACGTTTTCAAAATTTTCGCCGGAGATAACTCGAAAACTCTTTGACCAATTAACTTAAAATTTTACACACTTTTAGTTTGTAATATTCCTCAGAATATGAACCACAAGGTTTAATCAAATTTATTTTAAACCAAATTATTATAAACCGCTGTTTTTAAAAGAGTAAAACGCGTTGGCGATAATCACACCTAATTGTTTGAAGTTTCGCCATTTTCAAAATATGCAATATTTTTACACCATTAGTGGTTTATATTCTTATAATCGGCACATAGATTGAAAAAGAAATTATTGGTCTGTTTTACATAACTACAATAGCTACATAACTGCATCTCGAAAAAATCTATTTCAGATACTGCTCTATTTCTTTTGTATTTATTATAATTTTACTGTTATAAAATTTCTTTTTACTTGTTCTAATATTAAACAAAACACCCTTAAAGTTCCGAAAGGATCAGCGCATTGGTATCTTTGCATAAAATTCCTAAAAGTCGATACAAAAATAAGCCGTTTATACGGGAATTTCCCTCAAACGAACAGATAAGTGATTTGCATATTTTAGATACTTTGTTACGCGAGTTTAACTTATACATTACTAATGAACTTGGAATTCTGGTTGGACTCCGATTACCAGCATAGTGGACTTTTCGCCGTTCGATACGTCTCCCCATTCCCATAATCGATTTCATCGAATCTACCTTCCTTTGACGAGCCATGCAAACATCGATTCGCTCTGTTTCCTTGAACTGGCTCTTCTATTGCCCGCGAGGTAGGAGTGTAATCCATTCGATAAGGCAAATATTATATTTCGCGGGGCAAATACATTAGCCATCTGACGATTTCGATCCTAGAAACGTTGTGACTCGAGACCACAGATTTCAGACAACAGATGGAAGAATCTATCGTAGAACCGACCAAATTCGGTCGTAGTTTTGAAGGAGATAGATTACAACGTTTCGGTACACCACCTGGCGCGAGTATTCAACAACTCCTACAAGAGTTTCCGGTTTCGTCGCGAAATTTCCCCTCGACACGCGGCTCTGGATGAAAAGTTGGCTCGTTCGCGGGCTCCCATGATTCATCAGCGCACGAACGGCCGAATTATTCGGGACAGTCCAGGGACAGAGGGAGGCCGGAAGACGCTGGAACGACAGAGCTATGCATATTGGGGAAATTAAGAGGGTCGTCGCTGTGCTTCGCCCGACGCCGGGCGTCATGATATTTATAACTTCCGTGGACTCTTGTTCGCTGTCTGTGGAGGCATCTTTCCGAGGGGTGGAGGAGCTGGGAAGCCCACCACCTACCGACGAGCAATTATTACGAGCAGCTGTCTCGACCCTACGCCTCGACCCTCGTGAAACGTCTAACCACTCGACTACTACCGACTACTCGCGCCTGTATGCACCGTTCTCTCCGTACATAAACGATAATCGTTTCGTCGATATCTTCAAAAGCCTCGGCTTTCCGCGTCACGCGATTCCAGAGAATCCTCCACTACTCGCGTCCAGCGATTTGTCATCCCCCCACATCGAACAAAGAGTATCTCGAGGGCGAACGATCGCGGAATGATTACAGTTTAACAGAAGCGTAAACCGAGCTCTTCTTCAACGTCTCCCTCGACTCCGTATGGAAGCAAAAAGTAACGTGACTGTGGGGTGTTCTGAAAAATCGATATTTTTCCACAACGCCTCGACAAAGTCAAACGCCACTGCGCAACCCTTTCCTTACGGAACACGAGACAACAGGCGGTCGCGTAGCTTCTTCTCGCACTCGTCGTCTCGCGTTACCTTGGGATGACACTCCGGGTCGAAAAAGGGGTCTCGTTACTCCAAGCTTCCAGGGGGTTGAAGACGGGGGATGGCCTAGGTAAGGAATGAAACGGGGGACAGGAGATGGTGGACGGGGTGCCGCGTGGTGTCCTTGAGTATTATGGCCCGGCATAATACAGCGGGGCTCGTACAAACACAATTTGTCGCGTCACAGCGGATAGTGAATCGATTAGGTAGGTGATGCAGGGTGCGCCACAGGTGCATGTGCAGCACATGCGGCCCACGGATTACGCCTGTCCCGCTAGCAGTCTCTCCCATAATTCCGACGACTAACGAGTCGATGTACCGCTCCAATTAGACGCCGCCGCGCCTGATACCATCCGCGTATCAATTGCGCCGACCTTAACGAGAATCAGATACCTGGGAATTTCATTCGTCTGCCCTCTGTGGCAACGTTCAAGTTTTCGTTTACACTCTGATCCCGTTATTCCGTGGCTACGCTGCCTCTGTGTAGCTTGAAGAGGCTTCGGGAGTAGACGAAGCGGGAAGAAGGCCGTGGGAATAATAATAATTCAAGCAGCACTGATTTATTAAATACGGGCCTGTGTTCACTTGTACGTTAATGCGCTTCATTGTCCTGGATTTTATAGTAAGTACCTGCTTCACGAGTGGCGAACCAAAGAACTGCCCTGAAAATGTGTAATTCTCCAACGGCCGGCCAGTAACTTTCTGGAATTACTCATCCGCCTTGAAATTAGACTGGAGATAACAATTCTCGCTCCAAAAACTCTCCACTTCCCTCGTTTCACGCGGCATAAATAGTACTCGCGATAACGAGCGCGGTAAGACAGTAGAAACTACGAAAAACTCCCGGGAGGAGGTAAGAACGAGCACAATGGCGGCTTGCCAAAGATCGTCGGGTAGAATTAGCCATCACCCGGCACTTTGTACGTGCTGGAATGTTACACGGGGAAAATGTTGCCCGCGGAACTGCTGCCAACTGCGTCGACCGTTGCGTCCATGGCTAGCCAAGTCATCGAATGAAATTTCCTACCATCCACGTCCATGCCCCGCGGTCCACGTACTGGCCATTGCACTGTTTGTGGCCATGTGCATGATTATCTTAATTTTAAATTGCTTGCAGATCATCATTGTGTGGAGAATTTCACAGCATAACTATTTTGTTTAGTATACCTCTAGAAATATAAGGTTACATTTATTGCTTACCAGGAGAAATATTATATTTTTAAGAAATAAATAAAACTGGTACGATACCTTAAAGTGGCCACAAATCTACCTACAGTGGTGGACAAGAAAAAACACTAAAGCTCGCAATTTCTGCAAGTCTCTTTAACTAACTTAATACTAGGCTTTACGTTCGCAGTTCCAACTTTCTTTTCACCACCACTGTATGCACCCAAAGATGTATGGTAAGACGTAAAAGAATTCGTAAACTTAAATGAGCAAAATTTACGTTCTTACTCTCCAACAAATGTTTCGATACAACTAGCGTCACTTTTATTCCTTGAATTTAAAGAAGAGCGTTCCAAGAAAGGGTGAATAGATCCCAGCAAACTATCAAGGGTGTGCACGCCCAGGGATGGTGTTTAAGAGACCCTGCTGCAGGATAATCTCGTTGCAGAGCCGCGTAACCGTTCGCAGGATGTTGCCGCAACTCGTTCCCGGCGCGTGTTCCGCGAAGAAACTGCACCAGTTGCATCGCTCGCGATCGTTCACGCTGCGAGAAGTTTGCGCGGCTCGTTCCCGGAAGAACGGCCAGGAAAAAGGGGTTGTTCGAAAGTTCCGCTCTACCTTTTTCCCAGCCGCGGGTAACTGTTGCAGCGGTCGGAGCTGTACCGTTTCGCCGCTTCGTTATGCGTAACGAGGAAAAACAACGCGGAGAACTCCGACGAGCAACCGGCGGTGTTTTTCGGTTCAGAGGCGGAAATTTAGAAGTCGAGCTTCCCCGGGGCTCCAGCTCCGCCTCTGAAGGTTAGCCGAGGCGTGTGATTATTAGCAGCGCTCGCTGGTGTCCTTTGGGAATCAGATATGTATTTTCAGCTCACCGTTCCAATATATTCTACTGCACGCACGTGCTCGTTTAAACTTACACGGAGAACAGTGATTCTTCCCCTATCGGTGAAATTAAATGACAGTGGACGTAACTAGGGCTATCGGCTGACGAATGTGCCGTTGGTGTAATAGCGATCCGGCGCGTTAGAGGGGTAAATTTTGTAATGTAATTAGGGAGTCGGGATGTCGCGCGTGGGTCGCGGGTTAATTAAGTCTCCGATGTAATTAGCATCCCCCGGCGTAGCGTTTTTCCATACCCGTCGACGTTGAGGGAATCGCGGATATATCCGCACGCGACGCAGGAATATTAATCCATAATATGGGCACGTAATCCACGGCGATAACTCTCAGGAGAAAACGTACCAGCGGACGGCACGTGTTTCTAATGGACCATCGATTTAACATACGATTATTGGCGGTGTCCGTGTCACGAGCCGCTACCATCCAGTCTGTTAATTGTCAGTGGCATGGGGAACTAATTATGAGGGCATTTTCAACCGCGGACACGGGGGGAGGGGTGTAATTGTCTTCGCCGTGCACGCGAGATTTCGGGATTAAAGCCGTCGGGCTTCCATTAATTTCACTCGCGACGCTGGCTATTAAAAGCCAGTAACGGCGATTAAAATCGTCTCGCCGGACTGGAAGCCAAGTCGTACGTGTTAATGGGTCGAATGAACAAACGGAAGATCGAAAGCAATCGATAGCTGGATGCGTGACGCGGGTACTGGCCGGCTGCCAGGTGGAGCTGGATTTTGTTTCTGGTCAATTTGAAGTTACTTCGAACGTTCCCATCGAGGAGATGTGTGCCAACTTGAGGGAGGAAACTGGTAGAATGAGTTGGCTCCTTTATCGGAAGATGTAGCGAGATGAATTATTGCTAATATTGATCCTGGTGGAAAATTAAAGACGGGAATAATTAACGCGTGGGAATACGAGCTTCTGAAACTTTTCTTCGGATGAAGTCGGAGTTTATTCAAGAAATTGCGTGCTGACTTAAACCTCTGACTCAACTTCCCAACAAGGGAAGTGTTCTTCTCTTTTCCATAACATCAATTTTATCGTAACTACCCTCAAACACTCCAAATTAAAAACGGCACCCTTTAAAAATTCCACTTCCCACCGTGAAGAAATCAATCTCGATTCCGTGGTCAGCTGCAATTTCTTATTTATACTTCGTCCGGCTCCCGGAACAGCCCCAGGGACTCAGAGGGGTTGGTTCCGCGGAGTTTCGGCTTGCTCTTCGCGAGGGCCCTGGATCGATCTGTGAACAGGGGGATACAGGCGTCGGTTAAGGGCGCACCCTGTCCACGGGAGAAAGTGCACTTTTACGCGGCAAGGGGCGACTGGGTGGCGCGAGTAGGAGCGTGTACAAAACCATTATCCCCCGGCGAAATTGCGCTGGGGTGGCATTAATGGTACGGCGGCTGGCCCACGACCCTTCGCCGCTGCGAATATATCTGACGTTCTTTTTTTCGCCCGTTGCATTTTTCATCGCCCCCGTGAACACGTGAACTCGCGCGTGCACGCAGGCTCGGGGCTACTTACCCTCTCGTAGCCGCGCCACTCGCCGACCTTCTCCACTGCGTTTCGAATGTGAACCCTCCTTTTTTTTCTCTCTCCACCACCTCCCTGGCCGTCTACTCCATCGTGCGTGTTTTATCGTCACGAAACGATGCACTTTCGGCTGGCCCCGCAGTTCTGCGAGCCAAGGGCCAACGTTTTGTTGGACAGCCCTTAGCGAAATTCGTTGTTGAAGACAGTTGGTTTAGGGGAATTAATTCTGGAGCCTGTGGCGAGCATCGCGATAATATTACAATGCTTTTGTTCGTTTGTTTATTCTTGTTTAAATGGATCATTCTCCGGCTTTAATAGGTTCAGTCAACGATACACGCGTCGTAATTAACCGAATTGAGATTCTACTGCAGCAGTTACGGTGACTGTGACAGTTAGATAGTTGAGTTGAAGCATTTCATGATAAGATGAATGTGTTTTACAGATGGAAGATTCGTGAGGGAATTAATGTTTTTTTTTTGTATGGAAAGTAATGGACTGTCTTTCATCCTTTTGAAATATCCTGTATGTTTGTCGGTGGAGGATCGTCGACGTAATATCGGTGTGCACGGCGAAAGAAACGGCAGGGTTAATGAAGACGAGATAATCTGGATCAAGGGGACAGGGAGCGGGCGTAAAAACGGCGAACACATTGTTTAAATTAAATTGAGCAAAACCGGGACTGCCGAGAATACGGAATCCCCGAATGAGAGAAAGAAATCGACTTTATTTACTGCTACACTTTTGGCAACGGGGAAAACTACGTTCCCCTCCATTTATTCCGCTCGGTTTTTCCGTGCACGCGCGCCACCCGCGCTCTTCTTATTTCTCAATTTACATGCTACCCCCTTTTCCTTCCCTTTATAATGAATTTTTCCGGCTTTCCTTGATTTCCACAGAATTACCCGTCTCTTTTATAATGTCCCCAGGATTTCTGCCTTCGTTACTCGCGCTACAAACGCCCGGTCGCTTTGTTCGTAATTAACGATTACTTGGAATGCACCGCGGCGTGGCAATTAACAGGTGTGTCACTAAAACTTCATTAATTGCCGCTGTGCATGGAATGATAAAGATATCTGGGCTCCGCTGTATGTACGAATGATAATATGACTAATGGAGTTTGACATTATTCGCCGAGGTAGTATAATTCTGAGTGAGTGTAAAGCTTTTTGAATGTGGTCGCATGCGGTTGTAATTTAATCGTGCAATTAATCGCTGCACGTGCACGCAGAGTGCTGGCATCACTCACATATTATACTACCACTTTCGCCGAGGTCCAAATGTTTCTCAGTCGTGCTGTGAATCGCTTCGGTGAATTACGTAAACATAAAAACCCAGATTTTCGAACAGGGACATCGGCAATTACTGAAAATTATTTAACCCGTTGAGTCGGTAATTCATTCGCCGTAATTGGAAGCGAGAATGGGCATCGCAATTCCGTTTCTAACGATCAATGTTTCGAGTTAGAACTCTTAGGATGCTCCTTTTACCAGGCGCCTCGAACCTGTTCCCTCCTCACTGGCATTGAAGCCGAATCGCGTTAACCTCTTATTTCCCTGTATCACGGAAATCTGGTAATCACACAGCGCGCGCTGTAATTTCCGATAAACCAGGCGCTAATTCGACGCGCCTGGATCAGATTGAATCGAGAAAATTTGCTCCCTCCGAGATCTCGTGTTTTGCATAATTACAAGGTGCATGATATCGATGCTTTCTCGCTTACGTCAGCCCTCCTCCAGGCTCCTTGCAACGTAACTTTGTACATCACGGAGACTTTATCATTCCCTGGTACCTCTAAAGAAACGATGCACGCGAAACTCGATGTAACATCGGAGTTGAATAAAGTAACTTAAGACGCTGCAATAATATTACTGCTGGAAAAAACTGCCGTCACAAAGAATAAGTCTAAGAACGAGGAAGACTAAAATCATAACTACGAGGAAACAAGATCCAGATTTAGCGAAGGAAGAAAAAGAAAACGGCGTCTGAAGGGCGCTCTGAGAAGGAATGCAAAGTTGAGAGGAAGAAAGATGAAGAATACGAGGGAGAAGAGGGAAGAGTAGTGTGGCCGCAGCAAAGAGCAGACGGGGAAAGGGTTATTAGCATTCGTGTTGTAGGACATCGCGACATAAGCAGCCAGTTTGCGAAAGCTCCGTGTCGGAGACACCGGGGAGGCCTTTTGATCCTGCTAATTTGCATGAAGGCACGCCCCGAATGTTAAAGCGATCAATCAAGTCACCGCGGTGAACAAGCACCGTCGCCGGCTACGGTCGTTCTCGGCGAAAGCTCGTGGAAGCTCCTTCGTCTAGCTCTGATCGACCGCAACCCACGCCTCAACGGGCTAGTTCTCCCGCACGCCTCGGTGAATCTTAAATTGACCGCGCTTTCGCGCCAGAATCATATTAACCGGTTAGAGCTTCCGCTTTTATGCGCTCCCCGCCGTATAACGGGGCTGCGTTGTTGGCCACTTTGCATGCAAATAGAGGGCCCGCGGTTGCCGGTGGCCGAATTCTTCTTTTTCCGTCCACCGAGGAGGCGGGCGAGCGGACATTAGAACCGCGAATTTTAGAATTTCCAGCTTGTTTCGCCGCGTGAACTCGTTAGCGAGCGAAGGTCTTTACTTTGCCCGGCGCTCCCGCGCGAAAATCGTAACGAAATTGTTCGCCGGGTTAAACAAGAGGGGGCGCGAGTCGGGTTAATGGGGCGACCCATCGCAGCTATTCGGCGTTTGAGCGAGACAGTCGGGGTGGATGCGAATACAGAGGTATCGTGTTGCGGGACTGGAATAAAAGGGTCGATGAGTAAAGGTAAGAGACACTGACAAGTTTACAGGTCGGATTGCCTGGAACAGGCGTTTGAACTTTACTTCCGTTTACCGGAGCAAGAGTTTCGTTTACCCTTCCTGTCGGTCGACGCTGGTTTCCGGGTTGGGTATCAAATTCGCGACGCGTGGCTTCGCCTGTTTCGAATAATAAAAGACAAGCACGGAATCGGTCGATGTTGGAGGGGCTGGAGAAGGAGGATTCTTATCGATTATGTGAGTTGTAAAAGTCGTAAGCTTAGATTGGATAGGTACTAAGTAGGCTCCACGATTTCCCTGTATGTAGATATCAATGTCTGTCAGACAGTTCCCAAGATTCTATCAAACTTTCGGAATGGAATCGGTGAACCGCAACGCTACGAGGTCGCGCGGAAACTTGTCGATTGCGACACTCTTCTGTTCAGCCTGGCTTGCAAATCTTCGCCGGCGATAAATCGCACCTCGTGGTCCGGGGCAACTGAAGTGGTTAATTGAGGCAACCGGCGAGGAACTGCTCCTGGCGAGTAGCCAAAGTCACGGATCATACGCGTGGAACAGTAAAACGGAGGTTGCTGGTCCTATTCAAACGATTATTCATATCGTACCGTCGAAAAATCCCAGTAAACCGCGTAGCTAATAAGGAAGTTGATATGGGTACACTTAGCTTTCGATTTTCGTTCCTTCAAGCTCTTAAGGGGTTAATCTACTATGACGGTTTGAAAAATAAAGCTTTATTTCAAAAAAATTCTGCGTAGATGCAGTAAATCATTTTGGTATTTATTAAGATACTCTTATATTAAACAAAGAAAAATTTAAAAGAATTTTTTCAATTTGTTTCAAAACTTTAAACGCGATTATCTTAAAACAATATTCTTTCAACTGGTGCAGGTGATTGCAAAAAAACTATTTGAACAATCAGTCTGACATTTTTACACGTTATTCAGCACATCAGTGGCTATGACCGGGACCACAAAAACATTTTTTGAGTAGCCATTTATTTTTTTTACAAAGCAAAATGATTGAAAAATTCTTTTTTAGAATTTTATTTATTTTTTATCAGTGAAAATAATCCTGGTTTCGGGGATAACCACGAATTTTTGAATTTTTTGATTCAAATCGCTTTCTCAAGGCGCTCACATCAGTGAGATATATATTTAAAAGAAACTGTTAAAAGTTTAAAATAGATATTTTATACTGTTAATAAGTGTATTAATAAGTAGATAAAACATTATCTACGTTGGACATTCCGTTTACTAAAAAATTACAATTTTTCACGACTTAACAGTGAACTTACCTCTTACCAGATTAAAGCTAGAAAGCTTGAAGATTGACGAAGCATCTATAATTTTTTCATACACATCTTTCTTACTCTTTATCTTTACTTACCGCAAGCGGTTTTCAACTTTCCAGCCGACAAGTTTATTATTTTGCGCAGCGTTGGCACTTCCGTGGATGCAGTTCACCTTGACAGACCATTTCGCGCGGCAGCCTCGGGGAATCAAAGCGATCCTGATCCGAATCTCCCTGTTTGCCGATCTGATCCAGCGGTTCTTCGCTTGCCCTCCGCGTTTCGCAAGTTAATACGGATAAACGGTGGAACGGACGGCATGTCCCGTCGCGTCGCGGTAATCCGTTGTATAAATTCGTGGGCGGCGAGCAAACACGTCGTGTCCGTTTCGTCGTGGACGATAAAAATGCGAGGGCACGAGCGGAAGTGCATTGCGGCCACACGTGACGTCCAGCAGGAGCGCCGTTCCCTGATCCATTTCGCTCGATTAGCCCTTCGTCGTACCCCGTAATTTCGGAGTAACATTACACCGTCGCTACTTTCGCCGACCCCTATTTTGCTGGCCGCCGCCGGACGATTAAAAATGCGGAACACCGAGCCGGACTCGAATTCGTCGCGGTAATGAAGGCTGACCAACCAAACAGTGAACGGGAAAGGTTGGACGCTGAACTCGTTTTGTGAAAATGATTTCTTCCTACGCTGGAATTCAAACAATCCGAGCTTTCGGTTCGTTACGCGCCGCGTTGCGCATACATGGCGCTTCTAAAATGTTTGGTTAGAAATTATTGGGCCACTCTGTGGCAGGGATGAGGGATTTTGACAGTTCAAGGTCGCTTCTGTGACTGTGAATCAGAATTCTGTTTGATAAGAAGAATACTTGCGAATTTGATGAAAGTAGAATGCAAGGAGGAATGAAAATGGAGTTGTATTTTCGCTTATGCGACTTGTCTCTTCGCCCTTAGCGTATCGTCTTTTCTTTTTTCCTTTTCCACTCTTCCTACTTTTCCTCTTTGCTCCATCAGGTCTCTCTCCATTTCACCGCTTTCAATCCAACCCCGTATCCCCTCTGCTTCACGTTTTCTCCTCGCAAACTTTCCCCCTTCTTCACAACCACGAAATATAGTGCAGTTCGTCAAGTAACGCTCTATTATACGACCACCCGAGAAGATCAGTACATGTTATTCTATTTCCATGTTCCTCCGGCGCAAGTTTTTCCATTCCCTTTGTCGAGCTGATTTATCGCCGCCCTTATACCCGCTTGTACTACTAGCAAGGCCCTTCTTCTCCTCCGCACCGCACCGTCCCTTTGACTGATAGTCGGCTCCACATCGCCAACGGTAACGGATGTTCCGTAAGCTTCGCACGTCCCTGGAATTCCCGATTCTCGGCTTCCTATCTATCCCCTCTTCCGCTCCCCTCCCCGCCCCTGGCTTTAACCATATTTCTTCGTTTCCTCGGCTGCTCCAAGGAGATTGGAGGGAGGACCGAAGGGGTGGCCGACCCTTGAGACTAATAGGGTGCGCGGAAATTAAAATGAATGCGCATAACGAAATCTATACACCTGTATACACTGAATTGGAAGCTACTGGTATTTGCAACTTCTGCATTAGGCATCCTTGCATCGCGTCGAACTTGTACTTGCGATCCATTGCATTGGCCAGAAACACGTTCGTTAAATACACATGAATTACGAATTAAATTACGGAAACTGTAGAGCAATAATTTTTCCTTTTAAAATACAACTGTTGAACCACGACTGCTGTCTACAGACACTTTGGAGCCACTGCAAGGAACGTGCTCCCACGGGGAAGGCACGGTGCATTAATGCAACGCAAACGGCTTACAAGGGAAAGCAGAATTGTTGTTAAATTGCAACAGTGGCGTTGATAACATCACGGGCACCGCGAGCAGGATGCCCGCGAATAATCCACGGCGGGTCGCACGATTTATCAAGCGCATTTACGTCGCGTTAACGCGTGTCACGCTCGATGTAGAATGACGATAATAATAATAAGAATAATGAGGCCCTCCCTGTTCCTTTTTCCCCCTCTAACGATGGTAATTTTTGCTTGCAGAGGCTGAAGTGAGATCACCCCGTTTCACCGGCTCCGGCTGGCTGGCGTTCCCCGCTTTAAAGGCTGCTTACAAGCACGTCCAATTAGAACTGGAATTTCGCCCGGAGGCGTGGGACGGAATTTTGCTTCTTGCCGGGGAGAGGGACGATCTCCAGGGTGACTTCATGGCCTTGATATTGCATCATGGCTTTATCGAATTCAGGTAACGATATCACGTCATAAACCTTCCACCCGCTTAAAGGGTGTAGTCGCGATAATTGTGCCACGGAACTGGGACGACGTACCGAAACCCTTGGGTGTAATAATGGGACTCGAATTTTGGGAAATTCTACCTTTGACAAGAGAGTCTCTCAAATTTCAGGATGATTTCCAAGATCGATCCACGTTTAATAACAAATTTTCCAGCTGTAATAATCGCTGCTGATGAATAACTGCATACGAAATTAACTAACGTGATTCAGATTTGTTGCGCATTTAATGGAATGCGAGGGAACTTACCCTCGCGGAGGTAATCGTAGGTTATTCGATCTCATAAAATCGTCGCGAAAGAGCGAGTCGAACGCGAGCTCGCCGTCTGATAAACGCGTTCGCCCTAAAATCGAGGACGATGCTCGAAGTCGATCGATCGGAACGGTATAACGAGCCCGGTGTTCGCTGCACGCCACGCTCCGTCGCCGACGTGCATCGCCGAATTATGCCTCGCAACTTTCCTCAACTACCGGCAATAACCAAAGTTTCCCCGGGACTTCATTGCCCTATTAGCGGCAGGACATCAAAGGATTCGCGCGAGACTGCGATTTACCTCGATTTACCGCGATACACCGTCGCGCGTCGTCGGAGAGCGCGATCCGGGGAACTTGCGTTGAACTCGGTTCGAAGAGAGTGCCGTTCCGTTCTCAGCGCCCGTCTCGACAGGAATGAGGGCTAATTTTCATCGATAGAGCCCTGTGTCTCGAGCTGCGTTCGTAGGGCTACATGGCATAACTAGCTTTCGATTAGAGTCGCCCTCAGATGTACATTTCACCTTTGCGATCGTGTTTCCTCGCGTCGCCGTATGTTTGCTGCAGGCACGCTTTGATCTCTGAAGATAGGTAATTCATTGTACCGAGTCGATTAAATTTCGAGGCGGGTCTCGCAACGCGGCGTACCGATTGCTTTACTTATTAAGAATATTAGAGTTCGCTTGGTTCGAGTTCGAAAAAAAGTATGAGTAATATTAAAATGAAATTTCAACTCGTGCTCCATAGAATCCAGCCTGCAAAGGGCGGGAGTGGTGTCGTATAAATGAAGTTCGCTGGCAGTGGATTTTGCTAACGTCGAAGGCACGGGAACGACGAAGTTTTCCGGGGAAGTTTTACGGGACACTTTATCCACGTAACGCACTGGGCGGTCGTTTCGCGAGAGTTTGACGTGATCATTAATTAAGAATTCCAAACGGAGTCTAATTTTTCGTTTACAGCTTAATAACCCGTGACTGCCGGCGGAGTAGCAGCCGATTTATGAACTTCAGAAGTTCCGTTGATGGCGCGAAAATTTCCCTGTCAACACGTCTAACGCAGAGCACGCCTCGTCTGTCTTGTACCCTTTATTCGATGAAATGTTGCCGATAATGTATACTTCGCTGGAATTTTAACGAAACCATCGCGAGTACCTACGCGGTCTCGGATTACCAGCGACGTAACCAACAGTTTTCTGAATGAGATAGGGTAAAGGACCCAATTACTGCGACCTATCCAATTACTGTCACTCTAAGTTGTTTTGCGTAAAATAAAAAATAAATCTTATAAAATGATACAAAAAAAAAATTTAGCATACAATTCAAACTGTTATTTATACGATACAAAAAATAGTACTTAATTTTTTCCTCGTTAATTTGAATTCTTCCTTACTAGCGAAAGAGAAAACAAGGCGTTAAAGAAAATGCTGTAATTGTAAGTTAGCTGGCACTAATTGGGGTGTCAGTAATTCAGTCAAATACATTTGAAGAGTGTCAGTAATAGATCCTCAAATATATTTTTGAAATTGATGAATTTATACATAGAAATTGAAGTTTTTAGATCCACCAAATTTTTTTTATCAAGTAAACATATTAAACAATAATAAGTAACAAGAACAACATATACTTGTAGTCTATAAGTAGATAACTATAAGATAATACCAGCCTCAACGCTTAATGTGACAGTAATTGGGTCCTTTACCCTAGCAGTAGAATTTTCTACCCCTAAGAAGAATATTTATATTTTCCTGTGACGTAGGTAGAAGGACTTGAGTCGTTCAGAAAAATTCCTTGTTAATTATCGAGATGTCTGGAAATGATCGAAACGCGTGACCACAGAAGTTCCTCCGACCGAGCTGTTCGTGTGATTTATTCAATACTGCCGGGATGATCATACATTGTTCCACGGTGTCGTTTCCATAATTCATTAATCCAACGCTAAACGACTGGCCGAGGGATTTATCGTTCTGTCAAGCGGATATCGACGCGGAAAGCTTCTGCATTAATAACTGGAAAAGTGTGCAAGAATAAATCGCTTGTCAGATCGAAGGCTCCGTGGCGCCTGACTTTAAACGCCAAAAGGGTTGGAAATACAAAAAGGAACGTACACCGAAAGGGGCAGTGCCAAAATCCCTCAGAGACCCCAGCAAAGCCACGTAAAACTCGAAAAGCCTCTCAGACAGCTATAATCCTTTAAAACACGTTTTGTCAACGATCACGCTGGCCTTCTCGCGAAGCTCCAACCGGTAATATCAGCTCTATCCGCTAATACTCTTCGATGCCACTTAAACGATGCTTTTCTCCGCGGAAATATCGAAGATTTCGCGGGCTTTCAGTCGAAATGAAATTCTCGCGCGAGCGAACCCGATGCGAAAGGAGGATACGCCGTTATCCTATACGTGTATGTAGTTACCGTTCGCTTTCAGCGAACGGAACAAAATCTCGCCGCCCGAGTTTTCCGGCTTACCTATCTCCGATCCGAGTAGCCTTTTCTTCGGTTAAGCCGCGTATACGTATCGCGGTGGTGGTGTGCAGAGGTGGGTTGGGGTGTCTTTCGGGGGCGGATCCACCCGGTCGGGGGCTCAAAGAATCACTTTCACGTACACGGATGTCCGCATTACGGTTACATGCACCGGCCCGCGCGGATGGGCGTCGTGTTCGAAACGGAAGTAATATCCTACGAGCGGAGGATCGGACAAAAATAGAAATTGGGTCCTGGAAGTTGGCCAAAAGATTCTGTTAAAGGAAACGTGCTACTTGCTACGTGTACAGGTGTGCGTCTGTGTGTGTGTACCGTGGCTGTTTCCTTGCCCCTTCTTACGCTGGCGCGAGAGAATATCCTGTATCGAGGGGAAGAAACTGTTTAAACGGTGACCTCCTGAACGAAGATCGAGCCCTCTGGGAGCTGGAAGGTGTATCTCGGTATTTGTACAGCTTCTTGCTCTTTTTCTGCACCTTGAGAGAAGTAGAGACTTAGTATGAGGGTATGAGATGTATGTTAGTATATTTATATGCAGAAGTAGAGGGAGGAAAGGAGGAATACAGAAATGATGAAATCTCAAAAAGTGTTAAGGTATCTCCAAGTCTGAGAGTCCAGAATCTCAAGGACCTCAATATCCCAGTGTGTTAATAGGTTAATATTAGGACCAATGATAAATAAAAGCATCAGAAACAGGGGATACTGGGAAACTTAGTGGAGGCGTGGCTTAGGTTACAGCGCTGTGGTGGTGAGTTGGCAAACTATTGAAAGTAGGCCCGGGTTCCACCAAATATTCCGAATAAGTATTTATTAATCGAATAAGTAAGAAATTAGTGTTGAAAAAAATTTAAAAACACTCATTTTTCATAACTTGTCTATTGAAACACTGATAATCATATGGATTTCGACCTACTCTCAATAGTTCAATTTTCTGTCACTAGTTGGCGTATCGAAATTCTTGGTTTCCCAATAGCTGTACCTATCGTGAGATGCGGTTAGCTCCA
Organism: Andrena flavipes; assembly: GCA_963971345.1. NCBI lineage: Eukaryota > Metazoa > Arthropoda > Insecta > Hymenoptera > Andrenidae > Andrena > Andrena flavipes. The sequence goes on from OZ020481.1 coordinate 9,233,328, forward strand.
GCAAAGTCTCATGTCCTAGCAATTAATTACTTATCACGGCGTCCGTAATTTTAGCAGTTTACTGCTCTCAGCCCTGCCTGAAGCTGCAGAACGTGACTTCGCCCCAGTCTCATATGTCACACCGTCATCGCGAAAATGTCAAGTGCGCGCATCGCGGCGAGGCCAGCGGATTGCGAAAAAAGTGTCAGCCCGAAAGAAGGTCAGGGTCAGGATCTCGCGATACGCCCCCGGTGAGCGCTCAATTATTTCCCACGGTCTCCTCTCCGCGAGACGGGCGGTTCTTAGGTGAAACTAAACGGCTCTCGAACGGAAGGCGGGAAATCCCCGTACCTCGATCTTCTTTATCCCGCCGTAGGACTTTAAGAGGCATCAGCCTCATACATATGTGGCAACAATGGCCGAAATTGAATTTCTGTTTCACGGCTTCTAGCCCCGAGTTATCCCCCTCCTCGCTAATCGGATTTCTAGCGATCCTGTCGCATGCAAAACGCGCAGCGGAACTTAATTCAGGTAGCGCTCGGCTGTTCGATTGCGAACGTGTTATGGAAATGCGGCAGCCGTGACAGTGATTTGCTTTGGATAGTTTCTGAAAGAATCCTAAAGTCCCAGTTCTATCTGAAAATTACCCGGGAACGTGCTAATAAAATCAGGGATCATGGTGAACCCAGTTAATCAAATACTATCCACACTGATTAATTGATACGCGAAGAGATTTGACCGCATCAACCGACAATCATACCCGAAACACATCAATTTGAAGCTCGAATTCGCGAGCGGCTGGAGTCGCGGCTCAAAATTCACCGAGCGGCTCGGCTATTAATTACGCGCGTACTTCAACGGCGTAGATTTACGGCGGGCGCGGTGTAACTCGTTAAAATTTCTCATTAACATGTCGTTTATCCCCCGACGGCGATGATTACCGAAACTTGGAATTGAAGACTCGGTGACTAAGCAGGAAACTTTCCCTCTTTCGTTCGGCTCGCGGAGAATCGCGCCGCGAGACGAGCCGAGTAAACCGAAGAGACGAACAGGGGGAGGACGACTAATAGCCCGCGAATAAATTAATGGGAATCGAGGAAAGCATCGGTTGTTTGCAGCGCTCGCGGCCCCGAGTCGCGGGAAACGCTCGCGCTTAGTGTTAGTCTGTAAATTAAGTGTAAGTAATTATGATGATCGCCGCTTAATGGCACGCGAAAGTTACTTTATTGCACGGCAACGTGATAAACTGGCTTCCTTGGACGCTAGCACAGCCCATTTGCCCGCGCTTAACCGAGGGCCCTTAATCATAAGCAGAGTAATTAGCCAGGATAATTCTCGGCAAGGGAAATTTAAACCTGCCCTCGCCATTTTTGCAACCGCGATGACGTAGTACTATATTCTTCAGCATTTAAGAGCAAGGTATTATTAAGGAGCTTCAGAATTCTTTCGGAACGCTCCTTACGCTTACCTAAACCACCTTGAACGTTCCTACTTCTATAGGGAAACATGTCTCTGATGGAAGCTCTTCATTTCTAGGGAGAAGATAATACAATTAGGTACCCACATATTTGCCTCGAACTCACAGCTCTTCGAAACTCCAAAGTGTTTAAAAGGAACATCAAAGAGGCCACCTGAAACTAGAATTTTTATTCTCCAAATTTTCAATCACTGCGTTTGGAACACGTTCTGTGACTATTCTCCAAGCATCAATTCCCACTTCATCGGTTTGCCGTAACGAGGAGGCGCGAAGATCGCGCGATAATCACGAATAATCGGGAAACCAAGGCCGAAACGCTATTAGCGAGTAATTCCAGCGACGAATCGCGTCGTCCGTTTCGATGAATTTCTCTTTCACGACAATTCGCGGTACGCAACCGCGCGGTGCGCGCCCGCATTAATCTCTCATTCCGCCTCCGATGGGCGTCCACGCTATGGAATAGTTAATAGATAATGCCTTTTAATTTCCGCTGCGACGCGACAATTCTCCCGCTGCATCGCGGCCGATTTACCTCGAATTACGCTACTCGCGGGAAATTCGGGACAGGTTAAACAGGGGAAGGGTTTCACGCGGGACGAAGTCGGTCGAGTGTCTATACGAGGCTCGCTAAGGATCCGTTGGCGAACGCGAGGCGGTCTCTTCAGGGAGACGTGCTTTGCGAATAATGGCTCGTGCGTTCACTGAAACATGTCTCAGCGTCGTGAGAACGCACTCGGTGACGGAGCAATGAATGATTATTGCGGGAAGAGGGAAAAGGAATCGCGTTCCGCTCTGAGTTTCGTTGTGTAGCAGGTTGTGCCTTCGCCTGGGACACTTTTGCGGGAATTATTATAAACACGAGGAGTCTTGATTAATATAGGAATCTGATGTGTGCATCACAATTTGAGTTGCAACCTTTTCCAGATAAGATATTTCTGCGGTTCTGTGTTCCTATCTATTTGAAGGACAGTTGTCATCCAGTGTGTCTCGAACACCAGTTGCGAGCCATTGAACGAAGGCATCTGAAGAAGCCTTAAGCCCTCGGTCGATTGATTCATAATCTTCCCCTCGTGTCCTTATCATGAACTCGATCTTCGAGAGGTCCTGACAAAGTCATCGGCGACTTATCGAAAAAAACGTTTGAGCCCCCTCGAGCGTTCCAAGGGTATGAGGCTCGTTGTACCGAATGAAAGAACGAGGTCGACGTAATCGTCCTATTTGTTCAAAGGTTCGATTGCGGTAGCGGAGTCGGCACCGTCAGGAGCACGCAAACAGTCAGACTGAACGAATGGAACACCCTGACTGTCTACAGGCATCGATGGGACGCCTGGATTCAGCTGAATCAAGAGAAACGCGTGGAGGGAAGATCGAAGGTAAGGATGCCTCGTACGAGAGACGCTCGTTGAAACCAACGATGGCGCGTAGGTGCCTCGAGACAAAAAGGAACGAGCGATTCTCGAGGAAATTCAGCTCGATGGCGGGTTGCTTAATATATGTACCTACATTCCAGGTAATTAATTACGAAACCTTTCCAGTGTCTACAACTTTCAAGATTACGCAAGTCTTCTACTTATTCGCGCGAATAAAAACGGAGAAAGAGGACAGAGTCTCTTGGGTCCCATAATCCACGTCTGTTATTTTTAGAAATTTGGAGTGGCTCTGCCTCTGATCTCTAGATGAATATTATGGATCCCCTAAATCGAAACCCTATGTCGAAAGCTACTCAGAAATTAAGCACGTAGTTGCTTGAATTTCATCCGAAGTCACAATTTCTCCAGCAAAGATTCGCGGCACGGAACGTGCGAGCGACATCCACGCGAATCCGTCTCCCTCGACAGTAATTTTCTGCCAGTTAAAAGAGGCAGCATCCCGCGCGAGCGTTCCCCTTTAAAGTTCCAGGCCGACTGACGTCTTTAGAGACGAGCAAATCTTTTCACGACTTGCCCGTGTATTCCTGCCTCGGTGCGCGCCGACGTCATCGTTATTCATCTGCATGCAATTCCGTCCGCGATACGCGTTTCCCACGGAAATGTTATTTTCCAGTGAAATCGTCCGTTTAACGACAGCCGCGAAAACCGTGCCCCGCGATTATTTCCTCGAGACAGCGTCGGGGGCGAATTTCACCGCGCCAATTACGCATCTTTTAATTCGATTTGCAGCAGCATTTCATCTCTCGCCACGGGTATAAATTCCGGATTAAATTGTTCGACCGGTGTCTGCAAAAAATTGACAATCAAATTCGACATAAATGCGGAGGTGTTTTGCCGATAACACGAGGTATCTGTATCAACGTTTCTCTGGTTTGCTATTCGGTAATTAACCTGTCAATTTGCACGATAATTTCTTCACGAGTCGTTTCCACTTTTCGTTTCGTTATCGGACCGATGCATAATTGTCCGCGGCAAATTAATATTTAATGAAGCTTCTGCGCGACGGGAATAAAAGCAGGCCGATGCCACTCGGGGGTGTTTGAGGAATTTCTCCTCAAGCCACGCGTGAAACGAGCTACATTAAAGCTTCATCAAGGAATCTATAGAAGCTTCTGTATTTCGGGATTCAAATATTAGAATTAAACGCAATGTTCGGATCGTAGTAGGATATTAAATTACGACGAACATTTGTGGGAGGAAAAAAGAATGGTTTCATTTCGTTGCCATTGTGTCTCGTTTGTATAATAAAATGAAATGGGCGAGGAGGAAAAGGAGGGAAAAAGGGGACAAATGTAAACCCGGCTTAGCATGAAATAAAACAAGGACGCGTAAGTGCCATCGCGATTAAAACAGAACGTAGTGTAGTTAACAATAGGGCCGTCGTGCGCGTTTGTTGGCAAATAAGATTTCCTGATATTTCTATCAGAGAAAGGTGGAGAATATTACTTTCGACTTCCGACATTCGAAAACGGTACCCTGCGCATTAAGGATTCCAAACTGACCGTAAAAAGAGGAACCTTTGTGATTCATTCCGACTTTTGATTTTATTCAAGGCACGGTACGATCCATTTTTGCGTATTTTCATGGACGATTCGACAAGTTCTGAACTATTGTATAGTGTACGTTAATTATATTTATTGTAAAATTATTAATCAAGAATCCCAAACTCTCGAAGAAGCACCAGAAGCTTCTTAGGAAAAAGTTAATGACTCTTTTTTAAGGCCGTAACGTCTTAAAAAATCACCGTTGTTTGGTATTTCTTTTTGTTACCAAGGAATGTGTTTACTAAATTGAAGTTTTCTTGTATTTATTAACATGTGTTCTGAGAATACAAAAATAAGGTTGGTGTAATATGCGCTATAGAAGAATAATATGACACATATCCTTTTACATTCCCAAAACATGCATTAAAAAATAGAAAAAACCTCAACCCAGCAAAACCATTCTTATTTGTATCATAAAACAATCCCAAAGAACGGCAATTCCCGTGGGCGTTACAGAGGAAAGATCCCTTAAGGGAGTATACCCGTTTGTACCCTCGGAAATGTGTAAATTTTGTGGATTTTTTTACAAGTCAACGGCTTCATGAAGATTTCTCGTTTTTTTCACTATATTTACATAGTATTATGAATTACTTATAAAAAAAGTTTCAGTTAAAAAACTATTGTTTTTTGGAAGTCATGGATACATAACTTCTCTCGTCTCTCGATTTTAGACGGCTAAACGGTGGGCGTAAAAACAGCTGTATACGTCGTGTCTCAATTAAAAAACAATAAAATCTTCTTATAAAGAATGTCAATAGCTATCGTCCATCGGAGCTGATTTAGAAAATTTTGAAAAATAAAGAAATGGTGAGAGATCAAAGGCAAAGTTACATTTTTCTAAGAGAAAATGCCACCTTGTTGCTTTATAAATAATAAACGGGGAATCGGAATAAAACAAGCTCTCGATGGACGATGTGGAATCCTATTACGATGCTGCATGCAAAATTGGAAGTGAATTAGTTGAACGTAGCGCGAGTTTTTAGGCCCACCGTTTAGCCGTCTAAAACCTAAATCCTAAGACTTTCGGATATGTATCCGTAACATCCCAAAGACAATAGTTTTTTAACTGAAACTTTTTTTTTAAGTCCTTCATAATACTATGTGAAAATAGTAAAAAAACGGGAAAACCGCATCAAGCCATTGACTTGTAAAAAAAATCCACGAAATGTACACATTTTACGCGGGTTCAAACGGTCCATTAAGCTAGTTGCCTTTAAGAAACAATGTCTTACAAGCGCTGGAAGCGTGCTCCGTACACGTGGAAACGTGACTCTACTGCAGTTATAGGCGGTGGTCATTCAAATAAAGACAGATGGCCGTGGCTGAAAGCGATGAATAATCGAACCACACCTGCGGGAAAGGGATCAGCCAGTGTGTAATCAGTAAAATGTACCCGCCGCCCGTAAAAGTTGCCCCACAGTTTGCTCGATTAAGGAAATTCACCGGCTCCCGCGACATCGCGTCGTGTTGTTTATCGATCTTTCCCGCCCTCCCCCGTCGCTGCTACACAGAGCTAATTTTACCCTAATTTATGTGCGTCGCTGTAATGAAACTGGGTCGGCCGTGGCGTGACATCGGACGCGCGCGCGAGCGCGTGTGGTTTTATTAAAATTTTCGTAATACTTTGCGCCGTGTGATCTCTTGGTTAATTAACGCGTCGCGAGCTAATACCGCGCGGCGCTTCATAACGGGCTACAAAATTTCCTTGATTCATTTTACACAGCCCCGGTAATTACGATGCCGCGAACGAGGATGCGCGTTTATCTTCTTAACGAGGCTTCCGCGGCTTTTCGATCTTTATTAGATGCTCGCCTTGTTAAATCATAGTCCAAAGATCGGCGGCATCACTCTTTAAGGGAGCATCGATACGAGACGTTCGATTAAACGTTAAACAGACCCGCGCTAATTAATGCGCTTCTATTAAAGTCCCCGTAGTGCCTAGTAATGTAGAGAGCTCTCTTGATTAATTAATGCGTCGTGGCCTGCTATTACGTTTTCATTTCATAATGAACATTGCGATCTGTCTAGGTATCTCACCTAAACGAGTACTCTTGTTTCTCTTATTACTGGCCTCCATTTTGATAAATGGAAGACTGGGATAATAGAATAATAGAAAAACTTTTCCCATAATTAGAAGTGTGCGACACTTCGCGATTGGAAACGCGAACTCCGTCTACTTAACCCTTAAGGCGCAGCTCTTCGCGTTTTTTAATCACTTGTAAACATCTCACTCCCCTGCTTCAACTTTTCGGCCAACTTCGCGGTAATTAAGCATGTTTTATTACATCGGAATGGCGTTTTCTTTAAATTACACCGAAGAATTGGCCGGCATTTCGCTCTCGAATTAAAAGTCTTTAAAAGCTCCCTACTTTCCAAGCGCCCCCCTTCTCTTCCCCCCCCCCCAAGGTGTCTCACTTTTCCTTCTTGCTCCCTCCGCGCCCGTTTTCTTCGCGCTTTCTCCCTCGACCTCTCTCATAAGACTTGCAAATTGTTTCGTAATAAGTTAGCACGCCGCCTCGGCAGAAGGAGAAAGAGGCGCTACTTTCCTCGTGGAACCAGAGTGCTTTCGAGTGCTCCTTTAAAAACAGCCAAGTTCGTCCGCGAGCAAGTTCCGTGGAACAATCGGGGAGGATATTGTCCGCTGCCGCGGCTCGTTGCCGGAAAGAAATCTTAAACTCCGCCGACAAAACTGCAGCTTTTCGTGCGCAAGAATACGAATGTTTTATTAGCTAATAATTGCCCCTTTCTGCGACGGACAGGCATCGATCCTTGAATATTAATTCGGAGGAGCTACTTAGTTCCAAGTACTTGCTACTTCCACTGAATTCCCGCAAACAATACCTGATCTAAAACGAAAACTATCCGATAAAACATCCACCAACTTCTTGTAAAACTGCTGGAAGCTTACACGTAAACAGGAAATTAGCGGTCTTCTTTGCGGCAAGCCCTTGATAAAACCCAAGAAACGAACGAGTGTATCCCTCGTTTCGGCCTGGTGTTCGGCAAGAAGAATCGACGAAGAAGCGTTAATCGATGGGCGGTCTCGAAGATCGCCTGTGACTTGAAAATTGTGCGCCCCTCCCTGCTTTTTTACCCCGCGATGAGGGAGCAGGCGAGTTTAATTACCTTTAAAATCAGCTGGTAAATGGGTTCGCGAACCGAACCCACTTCATCGCGAAGTGCCATTAAGCATTCGGTGTCCTAAAGACAGCCTCGTAATTAGAGGACCCAGCCACCTGGCTTTCTTCTATCTTACCCCTCTTCCCGACTTCCTTCGAACCTCCGCGACAGTTCCTTTTAGTTTTCGTCTAGCCACGAGACTGTCGACACGGCTCGAAACACGGGGTCTGACACGTCCCGCGACGTTGACACGACTTTTGGATATTTTAGGTGGATTTTGTGCCACTATTTCGTAGTTCTGAAATAAACTGGTGTATCATTGATTTTATCATTTATTCTTACGAATCTCAAGTCCTTTCTTCCAGTAATTATCAGATTGCATCAAATGAACAAGTAAATCTAACTCACTTCCGCGAGAAACTTCGCATTCAATCTGTAAATTCTGCTGCTTGCGTAAGCGGCATTATATTTAGTGCTTTATTACAGTACATTTAAAGTATGATATATCACAGGAATGTGTCGCTCCAGACACAAAGCGTGTTTCTTGGGCATCTAATTTTCTGAACTCTACAACGGGTCAGAGGGTAGCTGGTACCTCCTCGCAGCTGCTTTAATTCTTTTTTTTCCCCGGAAACACCGAGCTAACACGGGAAAGCAAATAAGCTCACAAAAGAGAGATTTCCATGAAACCGCGGCGTAACGTTTCATACGATAATCGGAATACAATACCTCGTTTTAATACGCGGTGTATCTTTCATTTCGGTTCAATTCAGACAATCCCCACGCCATTCTTGATTAATCCTCGTTTAATTTTTCACTGCGCGTTACGTTTAATATTCATATTACAGCTACCACTATGACTGGCTTGTTTTATTTATTTCACTTGTACCAGCGGGTTCGTTTATTTCACCGCTTTCGCCCGCTTCATCTCCTCTGCTTGTTTTATCTTCATTTCGCCCGTTTAGATTACTAAATCCATCCATCGCTGTATAAATAAAGTACGAAGAAGTTTCAATGGAAGCGAAGAGAAGCACCGTGTAACGAAGTTAAAGAACTTTTTCTACCACACGTGAATCTTCATCTATCGAAGGTGTCAATTAGAAACTGAAAGGAAGATGCCAATGAAGATATCCAAACCTCAGGAGCACATTCCACTGAAATAATTATTCTTTTAAATATTAAAGGAAACAAAAGAAGACAAAGGGAATCCAAGGGGTGCGGAGGATGGCGTTTTAACCCAAGTTCTTTTCCACGTTGATCACGCGCAGTGAGATTCGCCAGGAAATAAGTCTCAGACTTGTACTTCTATGAATATAGGCTCTTCGTATCAGGAACGCGTTTCAATCATCCCCTTTCATCAAAGAAGCACGTTGATCATCCCCTCTCGCGGGAAAGGCACCTCGCGGAAAAAGGGATACAAAGCACAATATGTTCAACAGCGTGCAGAGAAAGCGAAAGAGGGAGAGAGAGAGAGAAAGAGAAAGAGAGAGAGAGAAGTGGAGGGATTCATTAAAAAGTGAGCCCCGCTGTCCCCATTTTACCTCAGGCTTTATAAACCCTCGAAGTTGCAGAAAATTAGCCTCCCCCTCAGACAGGGGGAGCAGATTAACTGCATCTGACGGCTGATCGTGCCGTCAGCCGGCTCTCCACGGAGCATCCTTTACAAAGAAGCATCGGGGAATCCGATTGTATCGTGCCGCCTTATAAAGTCGCCTACAAACGACGGATTATCTCCCTTCCCCTTTCGTCCGCCCCTGATCCCCGTGGTTTCAGTGTGAACAAGCGGAAGAACGGCCGTCGTTCCACGCAAATAATGTGTCTTAGCTGTGGTGTATCGTGACGAGGCTAATAAATTATACGCGCGTTAAATTATGTGCGCTAAATCTCGGAGAGGCTGTGCGACGCGAACTCGGTTCTTGATTTCGTGGGATTTTAAGACGGCTATTCAGAGCGTGGCATTGCCTTATGCATTGCGATCGAAGGCCAGAGGATTCGAACGTCAATCTCAATAGTTTTGGTATCAATTATTAATTAAAAGAAGAATTATTTTTGCCATCACTAAAATCCGTCCCCATTCCGCGGAGCCTCGTACAAGAATAATACCACAGCCTCAGACAGATGGACAACCGTGAATAATTACTAGAATTCATAACAACGCGAACCAACAGGTTCAGCGTTGCCCCAAAATGACGTCCGCTGAATTTGATAATTGATATTAATCGATGAGGTCCGTGCAAATATACACAGAGCGGAGTGTGTATTTACAGGAAAGCAACGGTGGATATCAGGAATGAATTATTCCCCTCGTAATTAATAATTAATAATCGATGGCGGCCGGACACCCTCCTTCGGACGGGTAAAGACTACTCGCGTATTTCGATGGCGAATTCTCGCCGGCTCACAGTGGGTTGGAATCCCAGAAACATGGTGAAAATATGAAGGTAATTTTTTATATTTACAAAAATGAGTATACTAAAGTTTTCGCGGTCGCTGATTACGAATGTAAAGTCAAAATGGCAAAAAAACAAAATATCAGGGAATATCAAGATGGGTCGATTTATGTATTAAAAAATATATGGTTCCATTTATAGAAAATACCATTGCCCTCGTGGAAACTTGTGTTAATTAAGTATCTTATACAAAAAAGATTATTTTAAAGTATATATAACAAAAGATTCCTCGTCTAACCTTATTTAATACATTTTTCTACATATTCAATAACACAATCTGTGGTTGCGTCTATTTAGTTTTAAATTGTGATTTAAAATGAGTTAATTTTATGGTACAAACATATTAAACCCCCGTCAGGACATTTTCTCCGTTTTCTAATTTCCTCTCTTAAGAAAGAAAATTGATCATCTGCTTTTCGATTTGTTGAATTTTTTAAGATTTTAAAAAGTTCTTATCTCGTCACAACAATAGTATTAGGATTCACATCTGAAAATAATAACAGATATAAATATTTCAAATAACAGTGTCTGCAAAAAGAAATTATTTTCATGCACTGGTAATCTTTTTGAATAAATTGAAATTTTAAGGATTGGAGCAAAAACGAGGAAAATTTGAAAGTTAATCTCAGTTCTTTGATAATCAGAGATGATAACTGTGCAAACAACAATGCTTAATCGGATTTGGAAGTTAACGAAATGTTTAATTGTTTCTGTAGATAAGCTATGGTAATTAAGGTTATACGAGGCAATTTTGAATTAAATTTTATGAAAATATTACCGCTCGCTGCAAACGTATAACAATAACAAGTAATTAAATAAACACGTGAAATTGACGTCTCCATCGGGAAACAGATGTTTAAAACACAGAAAACCCAAAAAATAGCTACGCAAAACCGTTTGATACTCGAATAATGGAGTTCCTGCAGCCAACTGTTTTTGACCGACTCGGATAAGAAAGGAAGAGTTGTAATACGCTGTGGATATACGTTTTATTCTGCGCACATATTTCAACTATACCAGAGATAAAAAATCAAATGCGTAAACATTCTTTTGTATTTCGATTTTACGCCAATTTTTAGGGTCTCCTACTCCACTGCGCGGTTTGCAGACAGCCGAACCGTGGACGGTACCATGATCAAAAGGGAAGAGGTTAAATTTGAATTTCTGAAAGCGGGTGCATGTTTTGATAACCGCGCCCCCGCGCGAATCTCATTTACGCTGATGTTTGGAGTATTTCTTCGCACCCCGAATGTTAATCGTGCTCGTTTCGCTTCCCGTTGCACACCGATGCGGAAGACTCGCGCGGGGCGTCCCCCCAGCCGATATTTTCGTAATGGCTTTTCACGACCCCTATCCTCGGTGTCGGATCAAAAGATTTACCTCGTCCGCCTCGACGAGCCTGTAAAAGTTCCGTGAAAGTTTCATAGGCCACGGGAACAGAAGCATCGATCGTTTAAACTTTATACAATTACGAATGGCTCTCTCGGAAGTTCATTCATCGGCAGCCGCGTTTCCGGGTGTACGTTTTGTCGCTTTTAATGGGGAAACCTTGTTATCGCGATGGCCGAGGATTAGTTAGAAAATGGGGCGTAATTTAAGGGAACTCTCTGCTTTCATCCTTCGTGCCTCTCTATATTTTTAATCTTCCCTGGGTTCTCTACAACCCCACCCCTATATTCCCTGCCTCGCCTCTAGGATATTCTCTACATTTCCTATGTCCGCCGAGTTCACTATATTTCTTCTCTGCACTTTGTACATTTCTCCGGCGATGCTTATTACCTGGATATTTTCGGTTTATAGATTGGCACGGGTGTCCTGTTAATTAGGGGAGAGTTGCCAGTATCGTACTGGTCACCTAAATCGTACCTCATCAATTTCTCGGTAATTAATGAATATAAACGACATCTGATGATAAAAGTATCAAGTAAATGCGAAATAAGAAATAGAAACAAAACCTTTGAGCTTACGCTCTATTTTGTTCGTGCTATAAATATTAAAAAAATCAGATACGATTGATGTAACTTTTTACCAGTTTATTTTAGTTGATAATAATCAAACAATGCAATTTTGTCCGGTATTTGTGTATTTTTCTAAAAGCGGGTTTAATGTGGAATATTTTACATTCATTTTAAGTAGATATTACATTCATTATAAAGTTTAAATTAATATTCATAAATAAATTGACCAGGGCAGTCGCCCCTCCCCTAACTACGTTCGAAATATCGTCAGAGAATCCTCGAATTACCCTGCGTATCCGTTCCAAAGATACCTGGGTAACAGAAGTATCGTCAAGTCTGGTCGAATCTTAGCAGCGATAGTTTTAGTTTCCAAGTAAAACAACGCCCGTTCAGTTCTGAAATCATTAACGCGAACTTTCGACTGGATACGAGCCGGGCGGGCCAGTTACCGGCGGTGTTTGAATGAAATTAAAACTCGGAAGTCAATTACAACTTATCATTAGCTGGCGGGTAATCAGTAGGAAGAATCCTTGCCTTTATACAGCTAACGTTAAACAAACAGGCTCCCCTCTGCCAGCGCAATCTACGCGTAATTCTAACGCGAGCCGGAACCGTTTTAAATGCAAACGATTTCCATGTTTATTGAAAGATCGCCGAGCCCTCCACGAAAACGCCTTCCATTTCTAAGCAGACACTTCCGAAAGCCCGACGAGGCTACCTCGCACAGAAGCGAAAGGAACAGAAACTTTGGAAGCGCGAAGGCCGCGCAAAAATCTCCCGCCATTTCTCCATAGTAATCGAGAGGAAAGTTATAGGATGTTGAGAAACGTTGCCGCGGAAGCTGCGCAACCCCTGTCGCCGGTCTCCCCGATCAAAAATTATTTTCTATCTCGATCGGCCGGGAGGTCGAAAGGTCTCGACGTAACTTTCAGCGAACGCGGAAGCCTTTCAGCGAGGAAGGGAGGCCGATGCACCGTAGAGAAAGTTCCGAGACTTTTGTAAGTGCATTAACTTGGGAACTGCGGGGTCGTCGCGTCGGCAGGATTCGCAGTCGTACGTGCACGACGACCCTCCGTCGCGGGGGGGTGTGTTTGATACGTACACAGCGAACTCCGACGTACGAGGATACAAGAATCTCTCGTCGCTACACTTAGACGACGCCTGGGCAAATATGGGCCACCTCGGCTGCATAATCCACGTAAATTGCTGCCATTTCCAACTGCGTTTTGCCAGGGCGTCGATGTCTAACCGACGCTCTCGACGCTCCAGCCTCCTGCGTTTCGTTTTCCCACCACGCGACGGTTACGTTTACCGTCGAATGCGTTAGATATTTGATCGTCTTGATTGGCTGTAGCGAGGCTATTTCCGAATTCAGATTTTCACGGAGAATTATTCGGGGCGAATAAATTAGAGTCGGATCCAATATACAAAACTTCGCGCGTCTCTGAAAACTCTCCGCTCGGTTTTCTGTGTGAATGTACGTTTGGGCTGAAGTTTGAGATTGTTTCATTCAGCGGAGCGTGCTAAATCAATTTCGTTTATTATGTCAGTCACGCGCGATTTGTTGAGATGTAGCTGGCACGGGAGGTATATTTAACTAGAGGCGTTTATCCGCGAAATTCGTCGAGCTATTACAAATTCGAACACTCGGCTACGTCGATATCAGCACACGTCTTCCGCTGTGTTAGTAGAATTTCTCGGTAATTACTTGTTCGGAAAATAATTCCTATACCATGCAGCAAGTATGCTCTCTGTTGCGACTGTAATACCTCGTAGCATTTTGCACGAACTTTGTTTTCCTCGATTCGAGATTGCATATAATTGTGGAAAGTGTTTCTCATTCCTGTCGTTTACTGAAAAACTGACGTATCTAATTGTAAGTGGAGAGTATAATATTGGAACCGCTGTTATACACGGTATAATAAAAAATTGAACAGTTCAATTGACCGAGGACCAAAGAAATTTTAATTGCGTGGCTGTTCCCAATAATAATCCAAAACCAAGGCTATTGTACGTACGTACTTGTACGCGTGCGAACTTTTAACAAGCCAGATATTTAGAACGCAACTCTCTCCTATTTCTCTGAAAATCTATTTAATTAAAGCCTCGAAATTCTCAAACACACCGAGCCTCGAGCACCAATTATCCCTTCTTAACAATATCACAATAATACTCCACAAAATAGAAGACATTTTAATTTGGCGAATGAAATTGTAGCTGCAGAGAATGTCGCGAGAGAGGATTGTCGCAAATAATTGAATGAACGATAAAACGGTTGTAGAGCAGCGCGAATTATATAGGGGCTTTTATACAGCCGCGTAAACCGGACGATTCTGTGTTTGATTGCAGGGCTTGTTTGCGAGGATTACCTTCCGCGAGCCTCTCTTCGTCGGCGGACCCGGAAACACAACTGGCCTCGAGCGACTTCCGGTGAGGACCGGATTTAAGGGCTGCGTCCGGCATCTGGAAGCCAATGAGCACCGCTATCGCTTCCCCCTCGCGCCGCAAGGGGATGCGGCGAATGGTTTCGACGTCGGTGAGTACAACTTACTAATTAAACGTTCGCGCGTCCCTCGACCTTTCCGCGGCTAATTCGTTCTCTCCACCGTTACGTGAAATCTTTCAACTTCTACGTTCACCGAATTCTTTCCACCCTTCCTCGTCGTCGAATACACAATTGGAAAATAAATGAACCACTGTGTGGTACTTGGAGTGCGCTAATTATAGTATGGAGTACAGTTTGGATCATTGGAGCACTCAGAATTTAATCTTAGAGGGAACCGTGTTGAAATACTATTACCTAATGCAAATTCAATAAACTTCATTAGGCGATTATCTAGAGACGCGGTAGCGTCTCGACGCCAAGTAGGTACATGAAACAAGTACATGAAAGAAAGTACATGAAAGACACCCTGTATATGTCGACTGTCGCTACCGCAATCATTTACTGGAGAAACGGTTAAGGGGTTACGCCACCCTGAAAGTTTTGAAAAATCGATTTTTTTTTTTTTGCATTTTCTTATTACGCGGAGTTTTAAGCATAATTTAAGTCATGGTAGACGCAAAAATTCCCCAAAATACCCAAGTTATAGACTTTAAACGAGGCGTGGTTGTCGATATTTCGCAGCAGATAGCGGCCACCGGTTCCGAAGCGCGGTTACTTGGGTTTTCCTAATTGTTTTATATGGGGTAATTTGAATACAGGACAGTCCCAACGTGGGCTTATTGTTTCGGCTATGGCTGAAGTTTGGAAAAATCCAATCAGTTGTTCGCAAACATCGTCAGAGTACGCATCGTTGAATAAGAAAAGTGAAATTCGTATCAGGTAGTTTAAAATTATGTCGGAACGACTATACCTTGACAAAAAGGGATCGGCAAAAAGCAATCCACGTCCTTTTACTAGTCGCAAAAGGAAACATTATCCGCTAAACCGCTATTTGGTGGAAGCTGAGAAAGCCAGCACTAGTGCATCTGCAAAGAAATTACGGAAAAGCGAAGATATTGACATAGAGGTCGACGCAACTTTCGGATATCGAATTATAAACTATGTCACAGTCTTCGCAGCTATTGGTGGAGCAGTGAAATGTAAAAAGTGTGATGGCAATGTGAATTTCTCTGAGTCATCTATTCGTGGACTTGGTTTCAAAGTCAAGATGTCCTGTGTGTCGTGCGAACCTGTCTATGTAAATTCAAGCCCTCTCATCGATAGAAACGCATATGAGATAAATAGGAGAATTGTTTTTGCGTTTAGATTGCTTGGTATTGGTTTAGCGGGAATTGAAAAATTCTGTGGAATAATGGATCTGCCTAAACCCGTGTTTCATTCATTTTATGATAAGATAGTCCAAAATATTCACTCCGCGGTGAAAAGTGTTTGCAAACTATCCATGAAAAATGCCGTAAATTCCGAGAAAAAGATAAATACTCAAAAGGGAGATTCGGAGGGTCTTACCGTTTCAGGAGATGGAACGTGGAGGAAACGAGGATTTTCTTCTCTTTTCGGTGTATCAACGGTTATTGCAAATTATACGGGCAAAGTTATAGATGCAATAATAAAATCTCGATATTGCAAATCATGTGAATTTTGGGAAAAATTTAACGGCACCGAGGAATATTATGAATGGAAAACAGATCATGAGGCTGAATGTTTGGCAAATCACGAAGGATCAGCTGGAAAAATGGAAGTTGATGCCATAATAGAAATATTTGCCAGATCGGAAGAACAATATGGAGTGAAGTACACCAATTATATAGGGGACGGGGACAGTAAGACCTATAAGGGAATCGTCGACTCTAAACCATATGGAGATGTCATTGTAAAAAAAAAAGAATGTATAGGCCATGTACAGAAACGAATGGGCACACAGTTACGCAACGTAAAGAAAGAAAATAAAGGTCTTGGTGGCAGGGGAAAATTAACTGCAAAGCTCATCGACGAGCTAACTGTGTATTATGGGTTAGCCATTAGAAGATTTCCAAATTCGGTCGAAGAAATGAAAAATGCCATTTGGGCTACGTTTTTCCATAAGATGTCTACGGATAAGAAACCCCAGCACGACAAGTGTCCATCCGGAATAGATTCTTGGTGCACGTGGCAGAAGGCCAAGGCTGATGAAACTTTAGAAAATTATAAACATAAAAGCCCTATACCTACAGATGTTCAAAAGGCAATTCGTCCGGTATATGAAAAACTGAGTACCGATGATTTATTAGGACGCTGCCTGGGAGGGTTCACACAGAATAATAATGAGAGTGTGAACGCTGTCATTTGGTCTATGGCTCCAAAAGTGACATCCAGCGGTGCCACAATCGTCGAAATCGCAACATATATTGCCATAAGTTTATTTAACGACGGCTACGACAATGTATTGTTGATGATGAAAGTTCTGGATTTAATCATTGGACCAAATGCGCATCACGCCTGCAATACCATGGATGCGCGCCGCATCGCTGCAGCAAATTTACAAGCACAACAAGCAACGAAAGAGGGCAGAAAACTAAAAAGGGCAGTTCAAAGGGAAGCTGAAGATATTGCTTCTGCTATGGAAGGATTGCTGTATGGACCAGGAATTGCGGATTGAAGATAACACGAATACTTTTTTAGTTATCACATGTAAAAGTTCCACTTTTCTTCTTTTGCGTTTTTCTCGAAACGACATTTTCAAAGATGACCTATCAAATATCTCCAAAACTATTTGTCCGATTGATTTGAAACTTGGTACGCATATTCTTAATGGTATTATCTACGATGTAGCATAGCCGTTTTTCCATCCGATACCCCATTCGTATATAATTAATGGTTTAGATTCGTTTTTTCACGTGAAAAACGTATATTTTTTTTCACTTTGCTTTCATTTCTGCAATAAATTTTTTTTTCTCAAATCCCTATGCTACATCGTAGGTATTTTATTAAGGAACACGAAAATCATCGGGTTTTTGATTTCAGACGAACATGTTCGTTATAATTTGTTAGGTTAGTCACGTGTGTAACGGCGGACGAGCTTCGCGGGAGAACAAATAACTCGGTCATTTTTTAATATTTTTGTACAGTATTTATACAATATATGCACTAATACATGCTCTACACATAAGAAGAAAATAAATAATTTTCAACCTCATAGTATCCGTAAAAAAAATTCGTCTAATTTAGTGCTGTTTCGAGCGCCTCAGGGTGGCGTAACCCCTTAATCCAACCTAACCTGAAACTTATTTCATTAATATCTCATCAAAATGACCCTGCATTCATTATACGAGGGTTAATAACAAATTAATTTGTTCTGAGGTAAAGCATATTAATGCGTCAAAAAGAATCCCATTTAAAAACATTGTCGTAAATTAATTAATAGCTTTACAAAATTAATGATATAAAAAAATTGCGCCACTTATAACAATGGCTATGTATACAAAGAAAAAAATGTATTAAATAATATTAAGCAGATTTATTTTTATACAAATAAATATTTCAATACGAATAAATATTTTATTCAAAATTTCTTCATTTCTTTATTAATCAGCAACTCAGCAACTAATCGACTAGGGTATGGGTATGGGTTAGGGTATGGGTATGGGTATGGGTTACTACCTAATGGGTTAACCCTAACCCTAACCCATACCCATACCCATACCCATACCCTAGTCGATTAGTTGCTGAGTTGCTGATTAATAAAGAAATGAAGAAATAAAATATTTATTCGTATTGAAATATTTATTTGTATAAAAATAAATCTGCTTAATATTATTTAATACATTTTTTTCTTTGTATACATAGCCATTGTTATAAGTGGCGCAATTTTTTTATATCATTAATTTTGTAAAGCTATTAATTAATTTACGACAATGTTTTTAAATGGGATTCTTTTTGATGCATTAATTAAAATGTCCGCGATATGAGTAGTGGAACGTATGAACGCAGCATTTCAGCTGTGTATGTGAAGTTGTGTCATCTTAAGCGCAGTTGGAAAGCTCCGTTATGTACATGCAGCTCATTTTGATTTTTTTACTTTTTTGAAGTTTTTTTATGAGGATAAAAATTGACTTAAAAAATAAAATCACGTTTCTTTTTCTTTTTACAAAGCCCCTTCTTTGGGGGATTCTAAGGGCCCTTGCCCCTCCCCCTCCATGAGCGTCACTCGTTTGTATGATAATATAGTGACAAATAATACAACGGAGTAATTCCTTGGTGTCCAATATCCGGGCAAAAGGCATTCATTAAAAGCGAAGCTACGATAGGAGTTGCTGTGTTCTTTTATCACGGAATGCCCAGGGAACGTCTCGGAGCGGGTCTATCGACTACCAAATCTCGATTGAACGGTTCAAGGAGATACGTATAATCCATCGGAGCGTAACCTCGCCGAGGGGATAGCTTTTAGGGGCATTCTCGGTTTCCCTACGGACGATAGACGTCCAGACCACTCGCTTCGCCGCGCATATCTCCATTCTTGGACGGAATGCACAATACATCAAAGAGTGGCATTCCCGGGGCCAGTGCATTTTTTGGTCGTCGAGTGTGCGCGGGCGCATGGGTCCTCGGCAAGGAAAACGATGCGGCGACGGCGAACGCGCGGCAAAAGGGAGACGCTGGGAACGATATCAAAGTAAATCGCCTGTAGCTACCCCACTCGTCGCGACTTCGTTCCACGAATGCACGCTGGGAAAATGTTCCGTTTTCCCTTCCCCCTCCCCGGCAGCTTGCTCGGGAAAATAAGTCATCGCGTTCCTCCCCTTCGACGGCGGTGATCTTTTAACGAAAACTCGCCGGCGCAAACGCCCCCCGCGCGTAAAATCTCCTTTCCATCTCGCGTTCCTTTCGCATTCAGCTTCGCGGTAGGTACTTCTCATTCCACGTATCACCGTTCTTGGAATTCCATCGCGCCTCCCTGGTTGGAATTTTAATTTCTTTCCCCGCGGTTCCCGAAACGCTGCGCTCCGTGTTGCGCGAGCACCGAGGAGATGGGAAAAGGTCCGGGCGACAATGAAGCTCGAGGGTGGAAGCACTAAAACGTGCCGGATAAAAGCGTCATGAACAGGGGATTACATTTGCTCGGTGATTCGCGCGGATTCCGCGATTTCCGGCTGGACGATAATGGCGGCGATAAAACACCTCGCTCCATAATTAGACGTTTTACAGTTACATTTTGATCGGGGGGCGTAGGAAGCCGCGCTGTATCGGCCCGCTTGAATTAACTCCTATATGGCGGAACACAACAGGTGTCACATGAATTTTCGCCAGGATATCCACCAACGTTCGCTGTGCACGCTCTCGATTCACCGACGAACATCTTCTTCCCCTTATACGCGCCGAGCTTTTCACGGGAAGGAGATGGATCTCGTTAGCGGGGCGTCGGCAACGTATACGTCGACCCTTGAAGCGTGCCACTTCGAATATGTCTATCAAATCACTCGCTCGACGATCGCGGAATTCAATTTAAATCAACCGCTACAAAAATCTATTTCAACCATACTTCATTTGCAGAAGCTAATCTCGTATTCCCTGGCCACGCGATGCAGTTAGAGAAACCTAACATAAGCCAGTGACGAGCAACCCGCGGCCACAATTCTTCCAATTACAGAAATATCAAATTTAAACCATAAATTAAAATTCTTCCATTTTAATATTCAATATTGCGGCCTGTGAACTTAAGTCTCCACTTTTGACCCTCTACGGAGTACAGCTTGCTCGTCATAGTTGTCTCTTCTAAACACAGCGATAGAGAGCAACGGCATCATCCAATCATAATAATCCCCGCGGTCGTTAATTTAACGGGAGTAGTGTAACAAGCACCCCAACATCACCGTGTACGAAGGCACGTTAATTACTCCGTCTCGATAATAAACCGTGGGCTATGACGTCGCGTTGTTCCCCGGCTACTCGGCGCGGTGCGCGACGAAATAAAAGCTCGCCGGACGGACAGGCTATTCAGTTTGTTCGCCGAGAAGGAATTTCGGCGATCCTCCCCCGTGGAACGATGACGCCGGGCTCCGATAATTGATTAACGCCCGGCAATTAACGCCGGCCCTTGATGGAGCGGCGCGCACGATTAGCTGCGCTCTCGTCCTGACTTTGATCGTTGACTACTTATCCGGCGCGAAAACTCGCCCGGCCGGTGAATTTCATTTAACGCATTCCTACGATGGCTGCGCCGGTGTTGGGTTGATCAATGGCCGCGAAAGGACGGAGGCACTCGAGCCCTTCGAAGGGAACAGTGGCTCGTCTCTGCGCCGATGCTCGCTTGAATTTTTGAGCGGCTCCTGCCGAGGAGGAGATTCTAATCCTAGGATACTCCAGGGCGCTGGGCAGCGGAGCTTGGTCGCCCCGAGCAAACTGGAATTTAATGGGACAGCAAGATTGAATACGGGGGCACAAAAGACAAATTGCGTTGGTGATATCGTTAAAGGCTTCGGTGTACGAACTCGCGCGGGGGGCGTGAAAAATTCAGCTCTACTTTAAGATTCATGGCTAAACTCTGCTGGACGGGGTACGAAGTTCAAAGGGAACATGTGTTGTACAGGAACAAGAGGAGTTTACATTGATAAAGTATCGCGAAACAAGATGGGGCGTATATTATACAGGCAACTTGTTCGTAAGCCCTGAAGATGGACGTCGGGAACGTAAAAGTTACCGTGAGATATGTTTCATCGTTCTTTGCTATTTTGAGGAAGGTTAGTGTGCTTGCGATTAGTTAAGGTGGGTGAAATATGTACGATTCCGGCGAGAAATAGCGAGGGGCATGACAGCGGGAGGAAGTGGAAGGAACGCGACGTGTACGGACTTCGTAATAATGAATGACCCAGACAATTTTTAAAGTTCTTTTCTTCGGGGTTGGGATCGAGGTTATTCGATTCGACGGGGTCGGCGAACTCGAGACTAACCGAAATCGTCTGGATCGAAGTTTCCCAATTTACCAAGGCGTTACTTTTTTCTCTTCCTCGGGAACGAAGTTCCTTATGCATTAGTAAGGGCGGACGAGTGAAGTGGACTTTAGGGGCTAGGGAACTTCGCGTAATACGTTATCGCGTAGAACAATTGAAGCGGGCGTTAAATTTAAAATCGAAGGTACCTCATTTGTGAAGTTTCACTCTATATATAATAATAAAGTCATTTAATAATAATATATCCAAGATTCGAGTTATTATCTAGCAGGTTTAATTGAACTTCCACTTCGACTGCAATCTTTCGAATGTGCACACCCATTCCTTTACATCGTAGATTCTTAACATGCCGGATCTGAAATCACGAAGATCGATACGTGTTTGCCGAACAATTTTTTATCCTCTTCGACACGTTTCAAGAAACTCTACGTGAAAGTTCCGAGACGTTATTAAACGAAGTTGCAAAGATGAAAGATACGTCCGTGGGAAGAAAGTAACCTGAACTTCTTGAAGAATTCTTTATCGACCATGACTTAACTAGATTCACGGAGAAGTGCATGCCGGCACGAACCCAGACTTATCTTGAGCCGCATGCAAGAGGCAAAAAAAAAGGATGATTGAAGAACAAGCTGGAAAAACAGAAACACTACTTACCATTACCATATTATTCCACATCGCCACTTCGAATTTAATAGCATACACACCTTCTGTTTATTTTTTAATCGATAATATACAGTAAGATAACTCGAACTTAGATCATTACTGTCGCGAAAGGAAAGCTTCTTCTATACACTTCACTCCGTGTGAATTTTTAGAATTTTTATATATATATATAAAAATTTATTATTGGTTATATCTTTATTTAGAAATAAATCTTTCGAACTTTCGCGAAATGTCGTCTGCATGGAAAAAGCGTTTTCCTTTTAGCGGCCCCACAGTGTCGAAGAAAATCACGGGGACAAAGGTTCTCGGTGAAAGAAAGTGACTCGAACCTCTCGAAGAATTCTCTATCGATCTCGACTTAACTAGATTCACGGGGGACCGCGTAGCGGGGCGATTGCACACAGAGCAGGTGAAAAGCAGTGGGAAGTAGCTTTCGAAAGCGAACCGTTTCGAGTGCGCCGAGCTTACCTTGACTCATATTGATCGCCACCTTAAGGAGGACCGAATTGAAGAGCCAGTTCCAGGGACGGCAGAACTGTACGGGCAGAACTTAACTTTAATTTCTCCGGGAGAATCGAGTTATTTCGAAGGGAATCGTTTCCGTGCCGATTCACCCAGCGGCTTCCTTCTGAATAGATACGATACGACGAACGACGTCTTACTTGTCCCACCAGATTGCTTCGCCTCCGCGTCCTCTATTTCCGTACCGCGCTCGACGTTCAACGATAATCCCTTTTAATTTCTGCTGATTAAAGTGTGAGTGGAAAATCCGATGGTCGGCTTCGACATACTAAATTTATAGGTGCCCCGTATTCTTTTTCTATTCCGGCGAAGCGTGATTAAATTTTTCTTAAGCGACACGGTCGATGCGCGACGCGGCGATGTTTCATCGAACCGAAACGCGGCACGTACGAGCAACATAGGTATTTCTTAGCAAGTTTTATTTTTAATCAGGTGCGGGTAAACTGTTAAATGAAAATTCTCGCTGTGCCTCGAAAATCGCGTAGCGTCCGGGGGTTGCTGTAAATTAAATTTCACGAATTAGGGGGCACAGCTTCTCGTTCTCTCTGGGAGGAAGTGGAATTAACTTGGTCCCAAAGTTCGTAGCGTTTTACTTTGGAATTTCTGGGGAGAAAGAATTATAGAAACAATTTCGAACCGAAGCTGGATCCCAAACGACCGCGACTTTCGACAAATTTCCCCGTTTTTCTTGATAGAAGCGCGTCGGGGTTGGCAGGAATATCGATTTTCCACTGATTCGTGTACCAAAAACGATTTTTCAAAACCCCGGTTCCCAGCTTCGCACCAGGAAAAAGAAAGAACCTCCTGTTGGTTCGTCAGAAATTTCCGATAAAGCCACGCGAACACCAGCGAATGATAATTCTGCAAGCGCCTCGTCAATTTTCCGGGGAAGCGAGAGCACGAAGGCTGCTGTATTTTTATGAAGTATTTACCGAACACAGGGAGCTGAAAACACCGAGCAATATTTCTCGCCTACCGAGGCGATTCCGAGGGACCGCGAATACCCGAGATCTCTCTTGGTTTTCGTCGATTTTCTCTATAGGTTTCATAGCGGAGTACCGATTCGACTGATTTGTCATTGTCGTTGCAGAGGAATGCACGGCGGACAGGTGCAGCAAGGTGCCCTGTTCCCATGGCGGAAAGTGCTTGGCTACTGGCGGTGACACAGCTGTCTGCCTCTGCCCTCTTGGATACACCGGCGACCTGTGCGAGACCAGGGTGGATTTGCAGGTAAATATTTGTATTTACAGGTACAAGAATTTCTTGGTAGCCAACGCGATTCTTCGCGTTTAGCATGCGATGGAAAAATGCAATTGATTCCCTCGCGATGCACGGATTAGCAGGTTTTAGATAGGTAGAATCAGTCTTCTTCGATTTGTGCAAACTTTTTGTGTCTCATTGCTTTATGGCGTGCAGTTTCTCGAGAGATACCACTACCGTGCGCAACAAACACTGATCTCGGAATTTTCTAAAGGAATTTTCTATAGGAAAGTAACACGGTCAGTAGGTATTCAAGTTTCTCGCCCTGAGAGACCGGTAAAAATCAAGGTACGAGGAGGATGATTGAATCTATGCACGACAGCCCTGGAAGCTCTTTGAAAGATTTTATGAGCTGTGGCAGGACCTCGGGCAACACCTCGCTCGACGCTTATGACCTCCGACGCATCGTTGCCCTCCTTTCCTTTCTCGCGGGCCAAAGCAACATCCTGGTGATAAGCTGATCCCACGGGCCTGTACAGGAAAGTGACCCTGCATTATACGAAAGACCAGCAGCGCGACAGATCCCGCGAGGAAAAGCATTTCCTCGTGGCGCCGAGAAAGGTCCTCACCGCGGAAAAGATACCCCCCGCCTTTGCTTATCACGCTTCCCTGCAATCTCGCCTCTCCCTTCTTGTGGTAAGAAAGAGCTCGTCGCGTGCATAAACTTGCAGGTGTTCAAAGAATCATTCGGTCATTCAAAGAATTCAGTTCCATTTCGCGAAGGGAAAGAAACGAAACCGAGAAACTATTCGTCGAAGAAGGTGGAATAATTGGATGAACTACTTAGGTTCCACTTAATTGTAGAATGAAACAAGGATCCATTTAATTCACTCTCGGAGGAATTTTCTAGCGACCGTCAAAGCGATGCTTGAAATTGCAATGGTATTGTATGAACAACGATAGACTCAAAGTAACGTTGTCACGATGGGTCTTAATAGGAACCTGCTCTCCGTTGATTCCGATGACAAGACAAAACCGCGTGCCATCGAATGGAACCGTGCTACAGTTACATTCGTGGCCCCTGAATATATTGAAAGCGCGATTAATTAAATCTTGACTGAACGGGCTTTACGTTCGACCCTTTATGGCGACGCGAAAGGGCCGTCGCAACGTGAAACGAGCTTTTGAGGTATCCGCTGATGAAAGCTTTGAGAAAATTCGATCCAATCGTCGACAGTGTATATTATATGGAATTAAAGGGGCTGGCTGTACGGGTACACCGGAGTTCGAGAACGAGTTTGAGTTTCGAGTGACACTTGTTAACTTCCCAGCCCTTCGTGGCTGTTTGTGGGACCAGTTTAAAGGAAGTTCCGGTTCACCGGGAAATACAGTTATCCGGAACACGCGGCGGAAGCTGTTTCGCTGTGGGCGGCGATCGATCGGATTTCACCGGGAAATTTTCAAGAAATATTACGCCGAATCCGAACACAGTCAAGTATTCCGTCGAAGCCTGAAACCTCCGTTCCATTACATCCGGCCGAATGGACACGAGTGCGCGTTAAGGAAGGAGAAACATTTGAAAAGTTCCCGTGGAAATTGTCCGGCGCTTTTAAACGCGTCGAACCGACGGACACGTCGCGCGTCCTCGGACGGAATATTTTACTGGGAGGCAGCTGGTGTCGCGGTGTTCCGCGTTTCCCCGGGATAAAAATGCCCGGGTCCTCCATCCTCCGTTCAGGATTTTAAGCGTTTCAACGGGACACGGAGGTATAATGCCGATCAATTTGTCCTCTCATCCGCAGACGGCACTCCGCGTGTGCACGCACGTGTGCGGGGAAATATACGGCGTATTATGCACGGCTGCAGGATCGTATCGATTATAACAATGGCGGAAGCATTAGAGCCCGCGTAAACGCTTGCAGGCGCGTCTGATAAAACTGCTATCAGCTTGTCGGCCGATATTACTTCCGGGACACTCGGGGAGTAATTTTAATACGAATGGGTATATCCCTGAAATTGATACCCCCCATTTCTCGATCCTCCATTCACCTTCTTTCCCTCTTTCATTTTTCCTTAC
Organism: Andrena flavipes; assembly: GCA_963971345.1. Classification (NCBI taxonomy): domain Eukaryota; kingdom Metazoa; phylum Arthropoda; class Insecta; order Hymenoptera; family Andrenidae; genus Andrena; species Andrena flavipes. The sequence goes on from OZ020481.1 coordinate 9,259,117, forward strand.
ACGCACCGTCGCGCCATTATCTCCCATCGAACACTTCCCCCCTCGCTTCATTCAATCACCCTTACTTTTTGTTTTCTTTTTAATCAAGCACTTTTCTTACATTTTCTTTTATCTTTCTTTCATTCCTTTATGATCTTTCCTTTACCTCGTTCCACGCTTCCTGTCACGTATTCTCTTTTAATCTTCACCCCCTTCGACCCTCTACCTTCCTTAATTTGCACCTCGTTCTCTTCTATCCGCTAGCTCACTATTCTTCATCATAAATTACAATTTCCCTTGTCGTAATTCTACTTCGTTATCTACCACCACTTTCAAAGGTCTGCGGTACGATCCCTCCCTTTATTCCTCTCCCCCTAAATTGAAAAACAGCCGCAAAATAAAAGGTCCGGATAAAACTATCCATCCCTAGTGCTCCACTTTATCTTCTCGAGCGCAGTGCGCGAAATTGACTTTTATTCTCATCATCCCCCGAGCGCCGCGCGCCCGTCCCCCGTTCCTTAACCCTCTCGGAGGGTGCCGTTCGTTCCCTCGGCCGCCGATGCTTCATACAGGTGAAGATATAACGCCCGGCACACGCGATCCCAGTGGCTGGCTGGCTTTAATTTAACGCCTGTATCTACGACGGCGAACTGCTTGCTCGCGGAACGGTCTTCCTGTTCGGTAACTACGTCATTTCGGAAATTGACGCCGCGAGATAACGGGGAAAAATAAGGGCCAGCCAGCGCTGGGGAAATAATGTCGCTGCCAAGCGACTGGAGCGGCCCCCGCCGACGAGGAAGATCTCGGGAAGCGAAATGGGCGCCGTGTGCCCGCGATTTCTCACTTTCGTCGATGAGAAATCGGTCGATTTACGAACCGTCCTCGCCTAACGCTTTCTAGACAGCCGCGGGATCAAAATACTTCGCCCATCGCGAACTTCGAGCCCTGAAACACCCCTGATAGCACGCATACCGTAGGACCAAAGCGACCTAACATCCGTGAACTCGTGATTTCTAGAATTCAACTGAAAATTTCGAGAAGTGACCGTGTTGAAACGCTTCCCTGTCTACAGGTGCCATCGTTCAACGGCTCCTCCTATCTACGTTACCCAGGATTGGCGGACACGTCGTTATCGTGGCTGGAACTGACCGTCACGTTGAAACCAACCGCCTCAGACGGTGTTATACTTTACAACGGACACCATAGCGACGCGACAGGGGACTTCATCGCGCTGTACATTTCGTCGGGGCACATTCAGTTCACCTTCGACCTGGGCACAGGACCCGCTACTTTGAGGTAAGTTGATCCCGCTTATGGTCGACTTCGTACCGTGTTCGACGTGTGGCTGCTTTTCCCTTGGCGGAGGTTGATGCTCTTCCCTTTATTCGTTTCGAAAGGGGCTGGCGTCTAATTGAGTCGTTTGCATGCTCGCGTCTGGCAACCTCGCCAAGGAAGGTGAATGGATATTGCGATTTTATTGGGAACGCTAGCTGAGGTGAAAAAAAGGAAGTGGGTCTCGGGTGCTGTGGCACTTTCGCGTTTGATTGGACGTGGAAGCGGGTTTTAATTTGTTGAAAGTTGCGGAACCGTTTCCTTTTACCCTGTCCGGTGAAGGCGCAGAGCTTCTGGACAATCGAAATCACGCTTCGTGCTGTTTTTTATTTAACGAACTCTGGTACAAGTGTATTTGTAATAGGATGGAGTAAGGAGAAGCACTACTTGCTGGATGTTTCTTGCGAGTATCTTAGATAGGGAATCGTACCACGAATAGGGAAGGAAGGATAGAATAAGAACGTTTGATCTTTGATCCTGAGATTTTGAATGAGCTTTCGGATTTTGTTTCGAATGCGTATCGCGATTTCGCGCGAGATCGCGTCGATTACGTCGCGGTTGTAACGAGTTTATGCGCGATTCGATCGATTAACGAGGCCCGCCGTCGGCGCCGAAAGAACCAGCCGATCGTTTAATCCGTGCTATCGCCGGTAACGATGTATCAACGTGGATCGGCCTCATCGAGAATTAAGCCTCTGAATATTCATGACGGAAAATCAGTACGCGTCCTCCAAGGCCCTCGGTCTAGCAGGGATTCGATCCAGGCTTCGTTCTTCCTATTTTCATTGCGTACGGATTAACCGTTCGCTCACAGAAAATCCGCACAGGATCGTGGGACCGACTGGAGGACTATCCAGAATATTTCGCCCTCCTTCTGTGTCGTTAATAAATATGCGTATTACCTGAGCAAACACGTTAAACCCAGGATCCTGATTTTTCAACCGTAATATTCGCCAGGAAAATTCGATCCGTGTCTTCAGTTAGAAGACGTTAATTTATGCCACTTTGAATGAAACATTTTAAGCAAACGTTAAATTATCATTTGCCTCCCATTGCCGAAGCTTACATTTATTTTGGTAAGAAGCTCGGCGAGAGGAGCGCAAAGAAAGGCGAAGATATTTCTAACGGGAGGAGGAGCTTGGAAAATTTTAAGGAAACGGAGAGTGCGCTTGAAAATTAACAATATAAATACACCGGCGTAATGGAGCAGCGTGAAGATTTATAATTGTGGGGGGCGAGTATAGAGCCGGTGAGTGAATGGCACTTGAGAATAATGTTAACTCGAGCAGCGGTAAAATGGAGCGAACCGCGAAAGAATGGAATAGAGCGGGGCCGTGGAAAGTAGACGGTGGTAATTGCCAGAAAATGTTGAATATAAGAACGTTTAAGGCCTGAAGGAGAATGAAGAGCGAAGGGGAAGGATTTTAAATATTTCCCCTAGCTGTGCAAGCTGAGAGTTTCATTGCCACGAGAGTATAAACCTTTTTCACACATTTTATAGGGCACTACTAAAGGACAATCTTTTCTAGTCCTGTTTTAGAGGAATATTATTCGTCGAATAACGGGAACGCAACAAGGCAAACGTCGATGCCAGGAATTATATTAAACAGTATTGGGTTTATGTTTACCGATCGGCGCCGTGCCAGTAATTATTCACGGTAATGACTAATGGGGAGTCGTTGCGTTGCTTGTCATAACTTTGTAAAAATATTTCGCGTTAATTAATCTCGATTCATTTGGCGGAGAACGGCCGCGGTGTGTTTTCAGTTTCGCGAAACGCAAACATCGTCCCGTTTTACACGCGGAAGCGAAGCGGCGGTGTTTGCTCGCTTTATGAAACTCTTCGATAAACATCGTTTTTATCCGCCTCGATCTTCCCAGCGCGGCGGATCTGCCGCGACGAAATAATATCCGTGGGCAAACTTCATTCGCATTCGTCATGTCGGACGACGAAACGGTTCCGCCATTATTTTCACCCTTACGACTCCGGCAATCCCTGAAAACCCTCTCGACCTTTCGTGGTCGATATTAACCAGCCGTGGCGGGCCACGGGAATCTCGACAGAGTACGCGAACCTCCCGTCGTGCTTCGTGGATTTTATCAGAGGGGATATCGGGATGTTCAATTCATTCGCGTTTACGCAACGGCGAGCGCTGAGATCTATATTCGATCCATAAATAGGAATTGCGGTCGGTACTATCCAGGCACTACTTCGAGTTATTAAAAGCGAGTGCTTCGATCGGCAGAGTTAATTAATGAACAGAAATATTTGATAAGATCGGAAATTGAAATAGCGTGTACTATGCAGAGCCAACTGCATCGAGGAATTAATTACTTCTCGCGCGGAGTGTAGAAACGCTGACGCGCGAGTAGAAATCTCGAGGGATAGTCAGGCGCGCCTTAATCGTAGCGAATTTTTCTCAAAATTTAGTGTTTATTTCGGGAAAGAAATTTGTACCAGAATTTCCATTTATTCTTACGCTACGAATAAGCCTGCTCCCCGATCTGCCATGAATCACTCGCCCTGTTCGATCGCCAACTATCTCACCCTCCTCGAACGCTGCCCCCGTTGCGGCCACTTCAGCGAAATATTATCCACGAGCAAACTTCATTCGCATTCACGACGTTCGGCCGGAATCACGGCGAAGGGACTCCGTTCTGCTCGGTTTCTTCCTGATTTTTGCGACCCTCGCTCACAATCCGTCGAGGTTTTATAACCACCGGCAGGAAACGTCACGTTCTTGCAACGCTCCAGAGTTGGAGAGTCCAAAATTCTCTTCTCGATTACACTCTAATCATACATTGTCACATAGTTCTATAAGGGGCATTTAAAGACACTCTGATGCGACAAATACGGACTTCGAATCGAAAATAGACAATCCCCAGATGAGTAGACACCGCGATGGCAACTTATAATTAGCAGAATGGATGGTATTTTGGGGGATGAGGATGGATAGAATTTGGCGTATTTTAAGAACAAAGCTGTTCGAATAGAATTGTCTTTAATCGAAAAGAGGAGATTCTAATTCGTGTGATAGAGGGATGACACTGTCGACCGATATTGCAGAAGCGAGAATCCGGTCCGACTCGGCGAGTGGGTCGAGGTTCGAGTCTCGAGGACAGGACGCCTGGCGTCCCTCGAGGTCGAGGATGATCCTCCTCAGGAGATCCTGGCACCAGGTGCTTTCACGCAGCTATCCTTACCGCTTAATCTCTACTTGGGCGGCGCTCCGGCGACGGACATGTACTCGCCGAAGATGAAGACGATCGCCAGCTTCGTCGGCTGCGTTCAGACAGTCATTCTGAATCGTCGCGAGGTAAGACACTTGGTATGCTATTTAAAAACCATGGAAACCTTGGCGCGAGCCACTCAATCGTCGAATGACTACTCTAGTCCTAAGATGCTCCGAGGTATCCATGTGCTGATTCGAAATCCCTCTAAACACACTCTTTTTAATTACTTTTTACTTTTTAAATCAATGTTTAGTATCGAAAGTAGCACACAGAAAGTAGGACACTCTCGATTCAACTCAGACCGTGCACATATGTAGCAGTTTCAAAGAATATTATGAATTACAGAGCAAATGGTAGGGAATAATTAAATAAATTAATGTATCGTGGGTTCAGGAAGAATTCCCTTTGGCCAAGTTTAATATTCTAAATGTCTGGGCCAAGGGATCGAAGTTATTTATTAACGCTCCGTGTGATTCCACTCCCGAGGAAATTATCTTGCAGAACGGCCATGCATAAATATTTGTACGGCATTAGGCAGTATGAATGCACGCATTCCGCGCTGTAGCCACTTTTCCTGGTGGGTTCGGAGAGTTAAATCCCCTACGAGGGCCGGGGGCAGCTGCTTGCGCTTTTATTGCACCAAAGTGCACCCAACTTGCATTTCCCTTTGTCGCGGGCGAACCATTGTCTACTTATAAATCCACGAATATTAAACGTAAGCATTGCATTCAAAGCGTTGCAACAGGCTTCTTGAAATTTACGCGGCCGGATATTGAACGCCGGATTCTTATGGAAATTCGTTTCTTTGAAGTTTACCTCTTCAGGAAATTAGTTTTTCGAAGGAATGAGAGTACCTATAGTCGAAAATATACTAAAGCTAACTGCAACGTCCTTTCAGAAAAAGACTGTGTATTCGCGGGTTAAATATGAATTACAGATGGTTTGGAAGCATACAGTCCACGACCCACAGTGGAGTATTTGGCCGCACAAGCTGGCCAAAGTTTTAGAATTTGTTCAAACTTGGTATATAAAGGTTTCTGGGGTCGCTGCTTTTGAGATCTGATGCGAAAACTTCAAAATTCAAAATGACTGCTCTAATATGGCGTCAATAATTGCAGAAAATTAGCCAAAATTATTTTTTGTTGTTTAATGAAAAATAAAAATACTTTATTGATCTCAAAAAAATATATTTGTGTAACAATAAAAGAAATCGATGGTCCACGGTTCCTCTTCATCATGGAAACATGAATCTTGTGTGTCCAAGGACCTGTCCTAAATAGTCACCAGGAAGAAGCATTTCTATGGTTTCTTTGAGGAAGGGATTACTTGTTTTCCATGATATGGGTCCCGTATACCTAAAAGATAAAGTAAAGCTTCAACAACTTCAAGTGCTTATAGTAATAATAAACTGGTATAAAAGTACATTTAGCAGTGGACATCGCAAACGCAACGCGACGTGTAATGAGATTGCTCCGTGCGTTGTTACAAAGAAAATGCTGGGAAAACAAAAATGGCACGAATAGGCAGCCAATTTGTTTGTATTATAAAGAGAAACCTTTACTGATTTTAATGACGTCAAACGAAGCATCCGATCTCGTTCGGAAGTATAACAAAATCATTAATGAAATGTTCGAACTGAATTATTCGCCATTTTCAAACATCAATAATCACACAAAGATAGGTAATAAGAAAGTAAAAATTATTTGGAAGTATAGTACATACCTACATGAACGGCTTCTGTAAGAAAAAAATTGACACAATTTGTTTAAGACAATTTAGTGATTATTTAGTGAACGGTGTTTCAGAGACTAATCAAAAGAGAAACATGTACTATCAAAATTCTTCACTTCTGACAAATAATAACTCTTTATAAGTGAATAAATGAAATACTAATATTAGTATCATAGAAAATAAATACTAATAATAATAACTTAAATTTATTTGTTAATTATATATATATTTATATATTTAAAAAAATATATAATTAATAAATAATAATAATTATTATTATAATAAAAAAATAGAAATAGAAATACGACAACAAGGGTTAGGGTATGGGTATGGGTACCCTAACCCTAACCCATACCCTAACCCATACATTCAACTATCTCAGGAAAAATTTTTTTTGAGTTTGGACAAGATTTTTGAAATTAGGGCCAAATACTCCACTGTGCGACCCCTAGCAAGGGAATAATGTTTGTTGAGAATCGAGTATTTTCTACCCAAAACATCTGTTTTCATATTAGATATGCAAGCAGCTAGCCGATAAGGGTGAGGGCGTGCGACGGGGGTAGGATATATGTAGGTCAGTCGGTCGCGAGCAGTCAACGCGAGAGTGTAAACAAGGTGAAATCATAAATACGTGTTACGATCATTCGGTAGTTTTCTGCGAACATAAACAAGAGTTCTGCAATGAATCACACAAGCTGAAAACATATTTTTTAACATTTTCATTAAGTACATATTTACAATCAATTCCACTCAGAGAATTACAAGTACCAAGCTTAGTTTGTTAGTTACAGTAGAGAGTAAGACACATTTAGGGGGACGCTAATTCTCTCGGTGTAGATTGGAATCCTCGCCGAAGCTCTCGGCGGGGTGAACGTGGGGAATTGTGGCCACGCGTGCGAGGCGAGGCCCTGCGGAGATGCGGAATGTCGCCCACTTCGCGACAGATTCACCTGTCGTTGTCGGCCTGGGATGCCGCATCCGTGTCCAGCACCGGACGACAACACGATCCTGGGCGCTTCCCCGACGAAGTCGATCGTTGGCACGAGATACGAGAGATCTGTGCCGAGCTTCTCTGGAAGCGAGAGCTACCTCCACTACAACGACGCGGACACGATGAAAAGGTACAACTTTCGTGGCTATCATTTTATCTATTTAATCGAACTTCCTGTAACTCTTTCCCACCTTGGTTACATTCGTTTCGTACAGTTCTGATTCGATAAACTTCCACGGTGTTAGTATAAGTACTACCTTGCAATTCTCTACGTTCTCAATGAGAAATTTCAATATTATTATTCTTATTATTTCAACTTTATTACTCTTTAAACGAGACAAAGAAAAATAAAATGTGGTACATAAGGCAAAGTAAAAGTGAGTAAAGGCGAGGCCGCAGTATATCTCTGACTTCTACTGTGGTTCCTTTACTATTCCTATACTCTCCATATAACATTCTGACTCCGCGTATAGTTTTTCGTCTTTCAAACCCTCAAAGGGTAACTTCCAAGGTGTAATAATACGAAAAATATTCCATGCTTCTTCCAGTTAATAGAAAATCTTCTCTTGCAGGATAATCAGTTACAGGGTGGATATCAATATGAGATTCCGCGCGAGCAGCAGTAGCGGCCTGCTGCTGTGGAGCGGACGACAGGCAGATCCGCAGGAACAAAGGGACGAGAACGACGATTTTCTTGCCCTCGGCCTGGATCGCGGTTATTTGACTTTAGCTTATAATCTTGGCTCCGGGGAAGCCGTTCTGCGGTACAATCTAACGAGACTGGACGATGATCTATGGCACCGTGTCCGGGCAGTCAGGTAACCACGTTAGAAAGTTGCGATCGTAACCGTATCAGCAAGTTTTAATTCGATTAGAGAGTTTTTAATCGAGTTCCGATGCACTGAAATTGACTGATGCTTCTTTAGGAACGAGCAGTGGGCGTCGCTGGTGGTCGACAGCGGTACGGGGGTCTCGGCATCGTCGCCAGGACAGCTGAGACAGTTGAACACTGACACAGGTCTTTACGTTGGTAAGCGAAATATTATAATAAAACCTACCACCTGTGTATCTGCGAAAATTTCATCTCCTCAACGCGTATTATCTATAGAAAGGATTTAGAACAGAGGAAAGTCGCGACTGAAGTGGGAATTTCCTTCCAACTTTGACGAGATTCACTTTTTCTGCAGTCAGTTTTACGCGTACCAAGTGCTTTCCTAATTGTGGCAATTTTTCTCAATGCACCAAGTTCGTAATTCAAGTCAGTGTAAATGAATAAGTAGTAGAAGCAGAAGTGGTACAACGGTTGCGCACTGACAGTTCCTTTGAAATGTTGTTGGTACCATATTTCCCGAGGAGTAATAACTTCCCATGTTTTCAACTTTCGCACAACCGTACATTTCCCCGTCAAATCGTAGCTGCCCGTTGTGTAGTAGATTAACTACGGCCAAGTTGCTTGAACCGACCTGTACAATCGCGTTTAGCTGTCTCTGAGTTATTACCAAAATTACCAAGTGGGTCGTCCTCGACCGGAAGGGTCGCAAATTCATGGAAACTTCCACCGAGTTGTTCAACTCGTAAAGAAAGGGCTCGCCATGTTACAGAACTCTCGAAAATTTGTACAAACCTAAATTCTAACTAACAGACCGTTCCGCGTTTAGCCGGTGATTAGAAGTTCCCTATGAAATCGATAACACGAAGATTGCTTTGTTAAAGAGCTAGACACCAACCAAAATTAATACAGAATCTCTGCGGGACCTAAAGGAACTAGAGCTATTGTTTGAACCCGGGTATCCGGGTACCCGGTGAGACCCCGGGTAGACAAAAATTACCCGGGTATCCGGGTACCCGTAGGATACTTGACTACCCGGGTTCCCGTACGATACCCGGGTACCCGGGTAGACAAAAATTACCCGAGTATCCATGAGAAACCCGAGTAACTGAAGTGTGATGAGATAGTTGAGAATTTCGATTTGACAGCTATATTTCGATTTTCGATCATTTTCGGCTGACATCAGTAATGAACGGAATAAACTTCAAGCAATTAAATGTAGTATCGTACGGATACCCGAGTAGTCGGGTATTCTACGGGTACCCGGGTAGTCGGGTATCCTACGGGTACACAGAGATGCCAGATCGGGGACGGGTTCCCTCGAGAATTTCCCCCACCTCGCGCACACTACGCCGGAGTTGCGTGCCCGTGAGTTGGACTCCGAAGCGCCGAGCTCACGGATACGCTGCTCCGGCGTAGTATGCGCGAGGTGGGGCAAATTCTCGAGGGAACCCGTCCCCGATCTGGCATCTCTGCGGGTACACGGGTACCCGAGTAATTTTTTTCTACCCAGCGTCTCACCGGGTACTCGAGTACCCGAGCGGGCGGGTAGTAAGAGCTCTAAAACGGACACGCGACGACAAACCTATTCGTTATCCGCATTTTCTAAATACCTGGAAAACCTTGAAAACTCCTTCAAAGAAAAGACGCATTCACAGCGGCGTTGTTACACTCCTGACGCGTGATTGCAGGTGGTGCGCCAGATATCGTGAGGACAACAGGAGACAGATACACGAAGGGCATCGTCGGTTGCGTGAGCGACCTGGTTCTGGACTCGGACTTCTCCGTGGCCCTGTCGTCGCCGGGGCAGGCCACCAACACGCACTCGTGCATCCCCTGAAATGCATCCGTTACCGTCCGTCATTAGGTGGTGTGGTCCGCGCGGGCCGTCGACTAGTATATGAAAATACATCGCGACGAATTGCTGGCTAAAGCCAGGAGGAACGGCGATGCAACGCGTTCAGGGTGCACGGCCATGGGACACCTTGAGCGCATTGTCGCGCGTACGCTGTGCACCGGCGTGCGATTTATACACCGATCACACGGTTCATCAATTTTGTACAGACTCTCATCAACGACACGAAAATTCTCCCGTACGGGAATAAAAATAGGGGAAAGAATGGACGGGGTTGAGAGGGTGGGTGGTGGGTGCGGGGGGATTTATGAATGATACAGGGGAGAGGAAAAGAGGGCAGTTGGATTAGTAGACAGCTTACTGTAAATATTAACGAAAGGTAACCGCGGTGTTGGAAGTTCTGTGTGCGTCAACTTCCCGTCTGCATCGTCAACTCGATCGTAGCTAACTGCGATATTCTCTATCCGATCCTGAACGATCATTCCTTCGATCGGGGCTCTCCGCTGGTGTCCTCTCCGAGTTCCTACGCGCTGGACGGAAGCGTTGTTGCGCGAGGGACGCGCATCTAGTCACGGACACTCGTGTCTCCGGCCGGATTAAGAACATGACGGAGACCGTCTCGAGGACGGCTTTCGGCCTAATAAGATTATACAGAGTACGTAGAGAATATGCACGACCCCGGCCCCCACCCCATTCCGCGTCAATTTTTATTAAACAACCTCCACCCTCACCGCCACCCCCGGACGATCGCGATGTAGCGCGAGCCCAATCCCCTCTTGATCGCGTGGCATCGCGCCAGTTTCAGAACCCCGGCTGCGAGGGAGGAAATTGGAGGACGGCGCTCGAGACTCGAGTCGAGACGCGCGTCGTAATACGTCCAAGGCACTTCTAGACACATCCTACACTCTAATCGTCTAAGGGTTTCCTTTGCACGCACGATTCGTTTGATAGCCGCGTCAAAGACGAAACGTACTGTACATACAGCTGCTTCACCGTCTCCAGCGGCGTCGCAGTGCCTCGCGGGTCCGAGCGAGCACCTCGAACGGCCGCGAGAAAGGGGGTAGATCGAACAGCGAATTAAATCAATTACGAAAGGTACAAGAAGGACCAAAAGCAATTCGACATCCTCACAGATGCAAAACGTAGTTGAAAGTTTCCCGTTGAGAGTAGGAGACACTGTACGCGGAGGGGGTGTCCTTCGCCGTTCGGCGATATCTTCGTCGTTGGCTCGCAAGGGTCGTTCGTCGAAATTCCTGGCGACACCTCGAGGAAGAAAATACATTTAAAGGACATCTTCCTTCGAATGTCTCTTAACAAAGAATGTCTCTAAGCAAAGAGGGGAATAGTGACCATCGATCGAAGAGACGAGACTACCCCCTCCGTGTACGGACATCGATTTTTTTAAATAAATTCTCGTTGCTTTTGCGTCCACAATCGATAGGCACGCGTGAAGAAGAGGTTGATGGAGAGTGTGCGCGAAGGAAGATCGACGCGTTCGCGAGAACCAACCATTGCTTCGTAAACTGTACTTCCGCAACCGGCAGTGTACGCCCCTCGACGTTTCCGCTTAAGAAGCACGAGCCGCACCCTCTAACGGTTAAATATCTGTATAAAAATGAAAAGAGAATGAAAAGAAAAACTAGCGACTTAATCACGGAGATATCCCTGCATATTTTCTTAACTCGGTAGGACTTTTCCAAGCGACCCTGAACCATCGGATCTGATACACATGTTAACCCTTCCGGCACGAGGAACATTTCACCCCTTTAAACTTTAGTTACGATTTTCTGCTCCCGTTGATTTCCAAGATTCTTCAATTCCCCGTTCCTCTAATTGTTCCTTTGCGCCAGCACCGAATATAAAGAAGAATCTTCAGGCAAAGTCGCGCTGCACCGCTAAGTCAATCTATAGAGAAATTTATACTTTGGTGCAGGGACTGTTCCATTCGAGTGGACAGAATCGTAAACGCGTCGCGTTCGTGTGGATCCGAAGGGAAGCTTGACGATCGAGACGCTTGTCGGTGCAGTTGGTTGGAATCGTGCTGGAAGGGTTAAGAAGGGAGCCGGTCGGGATCAATCAGCCAGGTCAATACGTATACACGCGTATCATATCGTAACGAGAAGGAGGAGGCGGAAGAACAGCAGTGGACGACGAATATAAGGGGGGATACGAAGGTACACTTTAGTTTTCTCCGTTTTCTACGGTAATGATTTGAACGGACGATCGAACCGAACACATCATAAAAGCAATCGGCTGTAGTCAATTTTTGTACGGATGTTATTTTCTTGAAATTATAGGATGGGAATATCAAAGGTGAATGGTAGTTACGTAGAAAGTACAATATATAATATAAAAAAAAAAAACGATTATATTCGTGAAGTCTAGCGATACGTGAAGCGGATATTTTGGCCTGTCTCGAGGGCAACCCTCTTCCCTTTTCTTACTATCTCTCCGTGCACAATTTAATCGCCACGTCGGTGTGTGTATCCACTTTCGAGCGACTCCCCGAGCTTCTGTGCGTGTGAATGATTTCCCGTAGCGAGTTCCTTTCCGCGACGTTACGAAACGCGTGGGCGTTTGTACAAAAGAGTCTTGGTCGCGTATAAGGAATACACTTTGCTGGTTTTAATTCCCGTAATCCGTTCGTTGCGCTCTTGTTTCCTGTGCACGCTTGAAATGAGGTTCCTGAATAATTCTTGCTACCGCGTGCATAGCGACAAGTAGCCCACGTTCGTTTGCTTGATGAAAATGTTGCACTTTACGATTGATTCTTAACGGAGCTAGATTAAGGATAATTGCTTGCGTCGCAAGCTATTTCCCATAAAATGTTTCATCGGCACCGATACACATGTATTCATTCACACGTCCGGTTGTTTCACGAGTGATAATGGTTCAGCTATGTATCGAAGGGGAAATGTAATTTTCATTCCACGTGTTGCAACTGGACTTCGATCTTAAGTGGGTGGCGAATCGTTTGAACTTGTGAAACAGCCAGATCATAAATACAGGATCGGTAAAGAATTCTTCAGATGATTTCACGAGGCTAAGAAACTTTCTACCATTTCGAAAACCTACGGATTGTAACTTAAAAGTACTCGCCTTTGCTTCCTGATAATTTGACAGAATCGAGAGCAACCCGCAATATTCTTTTGGTTTGGGCGTTCTGTTGATCAGTTGTTGGAGTTTATTTCAAGCGAAGCTTTCCGCCTCGTTTACCATATTTCCGAAGCAGCTCGAACAGAAGCAGAAATAATTGTGTCGTGTACAAAATATCCCTGATATTCCACGACGATTTAGCATCCGAATAAGGCTGAAGCGAAACGTACTCTCGCATCGTACACCCACGATTGAATTCAAACGAAAAGAAAAAGGGAAAGGAAGGAAAAATTAATCGCTGGCTATCACACCTCGGACAAAGCGAGAATAAAAAAAAAATGGGAACGCTATATTGAAAACGAAAAAAAATATCATATACATATTAATATATAATAGATATTATATTATTACTGAATATTATATTAATATATGATGCTATATATTAAATATTTCTATTATGTCCGTCTGCAAAGTCTATTAGAAGAGTCTATCCTGTCGAACCTATTCTTGCGACCCATGTGAGTCTCCTCGAATATATATGTATATACATATATCTAAGTGTGTGTATGCATGTATGTATGCATATAGGATGGTCGAAAATGAACTTTTTCATATTTCGATGCTGCAAAAGACGAGCACACATCATAAGACGACAAGATGTTTCGTATCGGAGATTAACGTGATACAATTCTCTTTCGCTCTCACCTCGGATTATTATTATTATTATTATTATTGTTAGAATTATTATTGGTGTAGATCGTTCGACAATTAATTGTGCAAAGGAGCTCATCGGATCCAAAGGTAACACGCGATTGCGCACAGAAAGTTACTCGATGCGTTAGTTGAAATTTCTTTTGAAAGAAATCGTCTGTTTGATTAACGGAACCTCGCAAAGTAATCTTGTGAAACATATCTTTCACTGTTACATAAGTGTTTATAATTAAGCGTCTAGGGTTTGAATTACGATGGCAATATTCGATTTCTATTAGTTATCTTCGGAAGAAATGTGTTTCCTTTTGAATAATTGTGTTTCGATTGTTTCGATGTGGTTAAGTAAACGCGACGATATTAATCAGACTGCAAATTAAGTTGTCTTGGGTCTCTTTTTTTAATCGTGGTTCGAACCAAGACCGAAATGCTTAGAGATTAATGGAAATACTTTCTATAGTTTTGGGGAGAATTTGTCGATTAAATGTATTGCGTTTTGGGCTTGTTTTACCGAATAAAACTATGGAATTGTAAGGAGCTTAAGTATAACTAGGATTCTCTCAAACGATACGTTTCCATTGATCCTCATATCGAAAATACACGATTCTAAATTAATCTATTTCTTGGATCTAGGTGCCGCGCGATGCAATAACTTAACGAGTTGTGTATGTATATGTTGGAACACGCAGTGGTATAAAATTCATATGAGCAAATGTGTGTGTCTCAGCCCATGTTGTCGAAGCATCAATAAAGAAGAGATTTTGTAAATCAGGTGGTTATGGATTCTTCCGCACCTTTCCCATTTTATCACTTAGCACGTGCAATAAACATAATTAATTGTAAAGCGTGATTTTGTGGAGTGTGACTTCCAGTGTGTAATAAAAACAACAACCCTAACCGTTAGTAGCGTTGTGATGGTATTCTATTCCGAATCGATAAGGTTGCATGCGACCCAAAAATGGCACGCAGACTCTAAAGCCCTGCAAAAGTTGTAGGAAAGTGGAGAGAAACTAGAAAATAATTTCTTGGAATAGTTTTGATCTAATCAATATATTATATTTTCTTTTTATATATACAAAAACATATGACTGATTGCATACATCCCCGTACGCTGAATTCTGCATCTATACATCGTATTGCAAATCAGTAGTATTAAATACTATGAAAAGGAAGATATAGTACATGTAATATATCTAAAGCGAATCAGTGTACACTCATGTCTATACGATTTCCTGTCAAAATTATCGGCAAATTATCTCTCGTTGAGACGCGCAAACACATAGGATCGTTTCGCGGTAACTTTGTTGCGAAAATTGCTATGTATTCCATTAAACTGCGAAGCGCGATATGAAACAGTTTCACGTGAAATCGCCATTCGCTGTTCCGTTTACATTCCACCATCTGGTATCTACAGAGAACGGTGATACATTCTCTCATAAAAATATATCGTTGCCGGGCATTCCGACGAATAGTATCTTTGTACAGAGATTCCATTTCGAGTGTCCCGTGAACCGCAACTGAAATTCGAACACACGAACAGTAGTTCTCCTTCCTCGACGCCACCACGCTTTCATGAATGGAAGAGAGTTCGTAGAACGAATCGTCACGAGAAATGAAACGTATTATACCGTACAGCTAATTAATAAATTGATTGTACATCGTTTGCAGTCGTCAACAGAGCGGAACGTTAGCGCGTGTCTCCGGAAATACTCTATGAACTGTATTCGCAATAGGAATTCAGAAATGATGTTACATTTTCATAAAATAGATAAGAAACTAATTCGACTAGTAGGGAATACTTGAATAGTGACTCCTTTATATTCCACGATATCTATTTGAGTAGGTACGAGGAGGTTGTATACACGGGACTATTTGAAAACGTTTGGCTAAGCGCGGGAGGTAAATGTTATTCATAAAAATAAAACAGATATGAGTCGCGATATCGTTCCCTTCGAACAACATTGCTAATCCCCCATTTATTATTTCCTAACCCCTTCGTAAAGCGATCAGTACTGTGGAACCGGTGAAAATGATCATGAGCTCGATTACTTTTTGCCATTCGCTGCTGTCAAGTGTTTCTTTAAATACACCTTTTATCCACGAACAACCTTTCTCTACCTCTATTTAACTGAACCGAGAAACAGGGGCTTGTTATTAATAGTACGGCGTTCGCGCGCACGAGTGCCCGTGTAGGATTCGAGTTAAAAAATACCGTATAGATGCATGACAAAAATAATTTCTTTTCACGGGCAACTACTGTATCCTTACGTATAAAAGTAGATTCATTTTAAACATTTAATTGGCGTTGAGTGGTTGAAGGGACGTTCCATGCGGTCCCGAGATAGTTTTAAAGGTCGGAGTCTAGCAATGCGACTTTTACAGCGACGTGATATAAAAGTTAGATCCAAGTTATCTGGGGATATCGATACAGATGCCAGACTGTCGGGGTATACATAGGTATCACAAAGGAACAGAATTAATTAAGATGCCCTAACGTACAATTACAAGCTACGAATCAAGTACTGACGATGCCCATCAGAGCCCGAACGTTTTAAAATTTTTGGTCCTTACGTTCATTCTACTGTACAGTTCCCACAAAGAAATTACACGCGTCTGTGTTCTCTAAAAACAATTCTAAAGCAACCACTGCACTGTTACACGCGATTTAACATTGGAACAAACGATCTTTCCTTTCGTTACTCTAAGCTAAACGTACCTATCTACAATGTTTTCGTGTCTCACCGTGCTGCGCCTAAACGCTGATAATAATGGTGATACCCGAAAATTTTGTAAGAACCCGAATTCGATCGTTCGTACGTGCTCTTGCTGAACAACCCTGCTTCCCCTCGAACGTTAGGTCATGCGTCTTAAATTAAACTATAATTAAAGTATGGTTACATGATGACTAGACAAGTGTAGGAGAAACGAAAGTGTGAAGTGAAACTTAGATAGTATGAGATAGATTTCGTTGGCTGTGTTAAAGTTAGATATCGATGCTCTCCTGTTTTCCCAGAGGTGCCTGTGAACTCCAGGCCCTCCGAAAGTCAGATACCATTTTTCGCTCGCCTATAAATCATCGATTTTAGTCAGGTACGCAGGCGGTAATATAGTTAGTAGTCTCTTTCATCCTCTTTTAAATGCGGAAAATTATAATCGTAGTTTGTGCAAGTCGCTTGGCACAGTTTCGGCAACGTTCGAAAAGAAAAAATATAGAAAAGGCTCAGACGTGATCTCCTTTGCCGTGTGTCGATCAGCGAGACAAATTCTGCAGTACAGTCGATACGGTTTACAATTAGCTAGAATTATCGATACCCTCTCTCTCACGTCGATTCTCCTATAACCACGAACAATTAATTTAACCATTTACGTAACTCGACATCGTCCATATTCTGTATACTCCACACTTTGAACTTTTCATTAATAGTAAGTGTCGGATTGTGTATTATATTACAGACTTGTGTCACGACGTTAATCCTAGGACTCTTAAAGCTTCAGTAATTTCAAGAGATAGTCCGAGCCCGACATGTAAACTTATTTATTTGTACTGGAAAGAAGTCTGATTCCGAGGCGTCCCCGTACTCCGCGCTTGTAAATCTATCGTTCCTAACAGGATTGTATTTATTTTACTCTTCCAATGCTCTCCGCACAGCGGTACCACCCTCAGGAGCCGAAGGATTAATCATCGTCGAATCTACTACAATTATAGAATTTCCTCTCCGACGTGATCGTTCTATGATCCCGTTAAAGACACGTCATACTATCACAGTCCAACATGAAAGTTCGATTCCAACTACACCACGATAATTATCTACTTCAGTGCGTTCCGTTAAGCGGGTAGACAGAATAATAATTCCAGCTGCCCCTGAACCATTATAAAAATACAGACGTACCGTGGCCGGGTCATTGTACGTAAAATATTGTATCCAGAGGAGACTCTAAATGGACCACGTCGATATCTATTAATCGAATTCATTCGTATGGACGAGCATCTATCCCAGCAACTCCCCTCGAACTTCTCAGAAGGACTTTCAGACTCTAACGCCGACACCGTTGTCCCCCTTTATCTCCGAGACGAACTCGAACGTGGGGGTGCAGATTTCCGTGGGCGTCGGCGTGGCGAGTGGAGCCAAGTGAGAATTCCTCTTACTGGACGTGTCCTTCAGTATATAGTCTACCCCAGGCCTGACTCTTAATCTGCTTCGATGTAAGGACGGCTCCAACCGCAAGATAGTGAACGACCTGGTCGACGGGCACCTGCTGCGAAACACAGACTCGGTTGACTTGCTCTGTAGGTCGACCTCGATGGTCTTCTTCCTGTTCATCCCCGACGGTGAATCGTACGGCGACATGTCTCGCTCCGAGTCAGGCGTGAAGATAGTCTCGTCGTTCTCCTCGAAGGACGTGAAGATCTCGGAGTCGGGCACGGACGGGGCGCTGAAGAAGGATTCCCGAAGGGAAGACGTCAAGGCGTCGGGGCACATGAAAGGGTCCAGGGACGTCAGGTCGTTCAGGTCGCTGCCGCTGTTACAGACTTGGAAGTTGTTCACGGAATACGACAAAGGGAAGGCCGTGTGCTCCGTCACGTTTGACAGGACTTCTTGACTCCGCGACGACTCCGACCACCTCGAGTCCGACGGTCTTCTGGAGCTGAACCTCGTTGAGTCGTGCTCGGCGAAAATTGGCTCCTGCAGCCTCCCGTCCCTGCACCTCTCGGAATTTTTCATCAGAGCCTCGAATAGATCTATGGGTTCCATAGAGTGTAGGTATCCCGACGACGGTAGGTCGTTGGAAGAACCGCCGCGACTGGATCTGTCGTTGGCGTCGCGCTCATCGCTGTAATCCTCGATGTTCAATAAAACGGATGGTATCACTGGGTCGGAGTGCCTGACCGGGCTCCTTCTGTTGCCGAACGGGGATTTCGATCGCTCGAGGTTAATGCAGGGGTTCGATACTTCGGGGTGCTTCGAGTCTTCTTCTTCCAAAGACGCCAGGGGAAGCGGGTCTATGGGACTCGGCGGCTCGGAGTGTATCGTCGGAACGTTCAGAGTCTCCATGATCCTGCAAGGTTCTAAGAGCCGCATGTGAGTCATCGGCTCGATGGTGTTGATCGACTCCGAGTGCTTTAGTATCTCGGTGTTCCTTCTAGCCTGCAGCACCCTGGACACAGATCCAATCTGGTGTTCCAGGCTTCTAGACGCACAATTGT
Organism: Andrena flavipes; assembly: GCA_963971345.1. Classification (NCBI taxonomy): domain Eukaryota; kingdom Metazoa; phylum Arthropoda; class Insecta; order Hymenoptera; family Andrenidae; genus Andrena; species Andrena flavipes. Next base: position 9,278,078 of record OZ020481.1, read on the forward strand.
CCGCGTGGACGAGGCTCGCCAGCCTGTTCGGGGTGATCATCATGCACTTGGGGGAAGTCTTCTGCCTGGGGCTTTCCAGAAGACTCGACCTTCCGCTGTCTGGCGTGGACGGCGACGTGTAACTGCTCTGAAGACGCAGATTCAGATTCGGGCTCGTCCGATCGAAGTTATTGATTTTCAAGCGCGGCCGAGGGTGAACGTGTAATCGCCTCTGATTCTCCATCTGCCGGGACATGATGGCGTGCTTGGCCAAGCCGCCCTCGCACCTGCTGTGATCCAAATTCTGCACCGAGTACCTGTGGCCGTCTATCGCGTGCCCGGAGTCCGGGAGCCTGAGGTTCACCTCGGACGAGTGCCCTATGGCTGCTTTAATATTCGGATCCGACATGGAGCAAAGATTCGAGTTCCTTCTCTTAGCGTTCATCGCGCTTAGACCGTCATTGAAGTCCTTGGCGTGCACCATGGGGCTGTCGGCGCTCAGCACTGGGTCCGACATCGTGTTCATTTGCATCGACTTGCGGTTCAGCGTGACGTCGGTTTTCAGATTCTGGTACGAGGTGAACTTCGGCTCGGACGGCTTGGTGAAGTTCTTGCTGGTGAGGCGTTTGTGATTCAGCCGCCTCAGGTGGCGGATCTTGTTGAACGTTGGGTCGAGGAGGTACTTAATGTTCTTGATCTTGTCGATGTTGTGATTGGAGTCGATCATGTGGTTCCGATCGATGATGTACTTCAGGTCGAGCATCTTCGTCAAGTCGTGTATGTCCTCTTCGATGATGTCAACCTGCCTGCTCCCAGAAGACGTCTGGTCAATGTTCCTCTCGGGAGAGATGTCGGTGTGCCTCGCCGTAGCGTCGAGGCAACGCCTGCTGGTGTACAGGGTGGTGTTCTGCTTCGTCGCGAAACAATCCTCGACAGGGTGGTGCCTCCTGCCGTCGTTGCTGTTGTTCACCTCCGCTAGCTCCATATTCGTGTTGGAACCCCGTCTCATGGGAGAGCAGCCGTATCTGCTGGGGGTCACACCGAACAGGGCGACCAGCTCCTCGGTGATCTTGCCGGCCGCAACCCTCATCTCCCCGTGATGGAACGCGTAGATCCAAGGATTCACGCCGCTGTGGGCCATGATGGGCAGCCCCAGCCACACGATCGCCCATTCCGAGAGGATGTCGGTGCCGCAGAAAATATCAAGCAGCATGCAAGTCTGTAAAACAAGGTTATTCGGATTATGCTTCAAAGATGTTTCTAGTCGAGATGTGTCTACCTATGATTCAATGCGGCGTGGCAGCTTTTAAACTGATTTCGTAAGGTGCTTTGTTCTGACAAGGAACACCTTTTCTTTTATATTCACAGATTGCGTAATTTGAGGGGTTCATTACCCGCTGAACAATTAAATAAATAAATGAACGCCTTTTGCATTGGGAAAGTGAAAAGGTTTTGCTTAATATTAACCCTCCGTGGTCACACGGGGTGTATTGTACCCCAAGAATAATTTTCAAGTTAAAATGTCGCGCCTTTACGACTTCTAAAGGAGATTTATCGCAACAAAAAAAAAAAATATAAAAAAAAATTAAAAAATTGCGTTTTTCCCACAACCGTGGAAAATCGTTCATTTTCAACTACAAATTTTATCATATAAAAATTTACATTTCTCGAAAAAGACTATTAGACCATGATTTTATAAGTATTACGAATGCACAATTATCCTTGAAAAGTTAAAAGATTCAAAAATATCAAAATGGTAACTGAAAAAATGACGCTGGGGTACAGTGAACCCCGTGTGACCAACTTGTGATTATTAGAAGGTGTGACCACGAAGGGTTAATAAAAAACTAGCGAACGTATTAATAACTCATAGTACTTTGGTTTAATTTCTATACATAATTCTAGTGTTTGTTTTTCTTGTTATTGTCTATAGAAATGGATTGAAAACCACAGATTTATCATGACCGTACGCACTGAGGAAACAGGCAAGGTCACACGCGCGATCGTGAGGTCAGAAAATTCTCTTGGCCCTCGCAAGTATCTGCCTTCCTTTCGGTTCGTCCGCGAGTGGGCGACTCTAATGTCCGTATAGCATGGACAATACGATCGGACTCCATCGTTCCGTGCTTGGACGTGTGTGATATACCTACGGACGGGAACGTGGGTAATTTGTCTTGGCTTCCATTAATGAAAGTTGCCGGGCCGCGCACGAAGCCAAGATCTACGTGTGTTTGGCATTCGGTTGCTTTCATCCCCGAATAGAGCACGGAAAGGGCGACAGCATTACGCCATCCCCTCGATACTGGCAATTAAGCAAGGGGCACTTCCCGACATTTTGTGTCCGACATATCCGTGTGCTTTCTTTCGACGAGAACCCGGTGGTTTAATATTCCCGCCTCACGTTTATTAAACATGCACGAGCTCGCGTGTATAGATCACCTTCGCCGAAACTTACATTCTCCGATGAATATTTCACCACGTGCAAACTATGGAATGTAAAGTTTCACGGAGTAAACATTAAGCAGAAAATGAATTTCTCCGGCCAAGTAATGTATATGTTGGGGGAAAACCGCGATGCTATCGTGAATCAGATGAAAGCTCGCGTTACGAACACTGCGATCAGAAATATCGCGTCGCCTCGGGGTACGAGTTAATTCTCCGGTACAAAGCTAACTTAATTCATTCGTCACGGCAGATGTCCCCAAAACAAATACGTATCGCGGCAGCTATAGTCAGCCACGTTTGTTCGCGATGCGATGAAACTGTTTCTAATTGTCTTTGGGGAAGGCTCCTCTTCCACGATTGCAAAGGAAAAGCGTAGCCAAAGGAAGAATAGAAGTTGGAACGCTTTGCCACAAGTTTATTGAAGCTCAGCTTCTCTCTCCCCACGGTTAGCGAACGCTCGTTTCCGCAATTTCTTTGTCGCCGTAATTTCGAAAGTTACATCGTTTCTCACCCTTCAGCACCGCGAAAGTTTCGCCCCAAAGTGGATTCGAGAGACAGTACACGTGACGGGGGCCCCATTACCACTCTCGCCCCCTTCGAATCTCGTAACGTGAATCGATCATCAGCTACCTCGATTCAAGTATACCGTTACCTCTTTTCCTCCCCAAAGGATCGGCAATTAAATTTCAAACGTTGCCGTTCAAACGCAATTAACGTGCAAATGGAATTGCTTAATTTGCACGGAATGGAGGAGTCTTCTGGAATAGTCGGCGAATGCGCGAAACGTGCTTGATTTTTAACTGTTCCATTATTTAAGCGACTTCTGCAACGGCGGTTAAATCGATGCCTCCTAAACGCTGGGGAAATTGAACGGGAAACAGTTGCCTTCGAAATGAAATTAAAAACCGTTATTTCCCAGTGTTTGAGCTGATATTTTATTCTTGTTTCAATTTAAAGAGCGATATTTAAAGTTTACTTCCACAGCTGCGTAAAAGCAAACATTGCGTCATGCAGGGAGAATGGAAGTGAAAATCGTTCAAACACTGACTGAAATGAAATTTTATGTTATTTAGTACCTTTTTTTTTCACGGTTATTCTAGGAAAATGAAATCGTTTGCCGTGTAAGATTTATTTTCTCGCAGCTACCCGTGTTAGTATCTCGTTTCAGAACTATACGTACCGCGTTACGTCACAAATTACTTATTAAACTTTTTACGCGGCGATCTATGTGTTGCGAGCCGAGGCAAGTACGGCCTCGCCACGTCATCGTCGTTTATAACGATGAACAAACTAGATGTTACTCGTTAGAACTGGAAATTATCGTTTGCAACTGTGACGAACGATCCGACGCCATCAACGACGCAATAAATGCGTGACATATGATTGCGTAATACACAAAGTGACAGTGTCTTCCATGTACCAGCATTTAGACACTCGGCAACGACGATCAAAGCGACGTCCCTGACGAACAAGGTCCTTTCGTTACTTACATCTGACATTCAAGACGCAATTTCTAGGCAACGACGTAGACAAGGGAATATACTTTGGCGAAGAAAAATTTAGCTCCAGCGTGCAGGCCACGCGCTTCTTAAATTTTGTATCAGACAGCGCGGAACCGCGCTGCCGTTGAAAAAGTAGAATTGATGCATCGTATGTCAGGCGCCGCGCTAGTAGCGCGAGAGCGATAATAGTCAGACCTGGCTATAACGCGTGCCGTACGAGCGAGCGCGGGTTAATCTGTAAAAATCGCTTTGCATCCGTGTCGCGGCTCTCATAGAGTATGAAAATTTATGCAGTAACTCGCGTTGTTTCACACAGAATCAGACGAATAATCGTATGTGAAATTTTTGTACCTATTCTCTTACCTACGTCATTGAGTTTCCTACGAGGCTACATTCTACCACAGAATACAGAACATATTTATATATCTTCCCACTTTCACTTCCCCTTCTATTCCTCTACTCCGATTCCTCGATGCCTCGGACACATCGAGGTGGACAATCACTTTTCACTTTACCAATGCGTGTTAAAAACGCATTCAACGTTTCTACCCTCGTGGATGTCGCTTCGCATCCACCTAACCGTGCCCCAAGGATACTTATCATTATACTTATTTAACCAACTATTTGTTCATAATACACCGATGCTATACTCACTTGGAAGGGAAGCCACAGAACGAGGAACGCACCCACGGTGACAGCCAGTGTTTGACCGTAACGAGGCAACGCCAGTGTCTGGGTCTGATGCCTGAACGATAGCTCCACCGTGTAGATTGCACGCGCGTGTGCACGCGCCACAAGGTACACGTACATGTAGCAACCGAGGAGGACGAGAGCGCTGGGCGCCCATACTGCCACCACCAGGAACACCCTCACGGGGGGTAGTACGGCCGCCCCGAACCGGCAGTTCCCACTGTGACAGAAACGCAAATTGGTCTTACCTGTCGTTAGCCAGCCCGGTTGTGTAACGGCGACTCGACTTCTGGCTAATTAATTCGCCTCTTTGTTGCACGCGCCGCGCGTTAATTTAGAGGCACACGTGCGCCGTTGCGAGCTCCGCTGGCGCGAAACGGGCTGGCATACGCCGAGCGTTCGACATCGATCACGAGGGACCGCCACGCGCCAGCGGGGCTAGGAATTTAAGGGGGTGGGATGGAACTTGAGATGCTTCTTCTAAACTTCCGACGGTTCTCGAGTTTTAGAAATTCGTCGGGTAACGACGGTATAGTATCGACAAGGGAGTTGTGCCAGGTTGGCGTCGATGGTTATCGACTCGTACAGCGTGAAATTCACACTGCGCTGGTGTAACAGGAGATACCGATGAGGTTTAGAGACTTTGGGATCAGATAACGGTTATGATTATGCGAAGGAATACAAAGGGAACGGTCGTCGAGATGTAGGATTCTTTTTATTTTGATCTTGTTATGCAGAGATTGCGCTCAGTTGCTCCCGCCATTCCAGAATCTTTGTGTTCGCCGTGGCTGTTCATTCCGTCGATATAATGATCGGTATATACCGTCTGTGATGTTAACTCGTCTATTTATTGATTCTGTGGCGTAGAAGGTATCTATCCAAATTGCACGTAATTGTTCCTTCCTTTCACACTGATCTCTAGCTTGGCGAGCAATGACAATTCTGCAAACACGACAGATCCCTCTATTGTTTGATATTCGATGGGTACAAAGGGACCGAATCGTGCTTGTTATATCGATGCAAACGAGGCACGTGTCAAGGTCGAAACTATGTCGCTTTATATTGGTCAAAGGTAGTTATACGTGATCTCTATTCGGGCCCGTAACTTTTATGAGAAAAGTTTCCTTATATTTAGTATATCGTGGCATCGATATTGTTCGATGGGATACCAATGATTCTTCGTGCTCGTCACAGTGATTCTATTAGGGTTTGGGTGAGTCGAAAAGAGTTGATCGTCGATTCATTCAAAGTTCGCGGCGATAATGAGCGAAAGATAATATCTCTATGACCTCAAGTTTGCAAAGCGCACAAGGCACCTACACTCCTGGACGAAAACGTGTGCTATCTTTTCCTCCAGGAGAGTAACTTCCGAGCAACGTTAACCTTTCCAGTGAAACATGAAAAAGAAGAAACTGACAAAGCTATTATATGGATCTCTAAAATGAAATTCGGTACATTTCATCGCGATAACGCGGATTGGAAACGAGAGGAAGAGGTGCACGTTCTTAACAAGGAATACACTATCGGCTAGTCACCGTTCCTCCATCTGTCCATTTCATTCCTGTTTGAGGAACGTGACTAGCGTGTGATCTGGTTTTAACAATTTTCGAGACGTTCGTCGAATATATACCAGCTGCCTTACAGATTCGGTAGAGCTTCGCTTAGAGCGTGCCTTTGAAATCGATGCCGTCGTTAGTGCGTCGAGGGCTTCGACAAAATCGTAGGAGATTTTAAAATTTAAGTGATCGCGAAGTCGAGGGAAAAAAATTTAATTAGGGAACTGTGTACTCCACTTTTATCGGAATTTTAAACATAACGAACCCGAAGGTTTTTCCAAAGGCTACATCAAAGTCTCCTTGCTATAGAAAATATTAATCTACGGACCTATATAATTTGCGCTAAGAATCCGAAATACCCTGCATAATTTTATATTATTCGACGCATCCGCTTTACATGCCTGCATAATTAATGTTCAAAGGGGACGGAAGAAACGTTGGGAAGCGTCGAGCTGCACTCACCTGTCGGGCTGGGCGTCCGCGATCGCTTTCGCGTAGATCAAAGGCGATAGGCCGACAGCGATCGCGTAGATCCAGAACACGGCTATGTACTTCTCGATGCTGCTGTGCGTGATGATATTTTTGTACCTGAGAGGCTGCGCCAGCGATGTGAGACGATCGACGGCGATCGCGACGGTTACCAGAACGCTAACGCTGCACAGGGCGATGACGACGCAGTACGGCAGGATGCACAACGTGGAGACGCCATTCTCCGGTAGGCCGGACAGCTCCAGCTGCATCCCAAAGGGCATGAACACTCCGACCTGCGCGAGAGTAACGTCAGATTTCCGTGTACCAGGGTTTAAGAACGAAAACCGGAGGGCTCTCTACCTTCCGTTGTTTCGGAACTTGTGCAATAAACAACGGAGGAAATGCACGCGAGAGAATGAAAGATTTATGGCATCGTGAGCCTGGAACCTGGCAGCCCGGGCCCGCGCTTCGGAGCTACGATGATGGCTGGATATGAAATTAAACGAGATACAGAAGCGATACGGGGCACGTGTAAACGCGCAGCGGCGTCTCAAAACAGACGGGGTAACGGATTACTTCATTAACACGCAAAAATGTTGTATTCCCCGCTGTAGGTAGTTAGAGGAGGGCGGTCGTAACGCGGGAAACCGTGGAAGCGAAGGAACTAACGTCAACCGAGGTGGAGGATATAGCACGAATGTCTGGGGAGCGATTGTCCTGTGTTTTCAATTGATTGGCTGGCTGATTTGAATACCCGGTTAGTCTATCGAGCTTGATATATTATTGCTATATTATTATTATTATTCGGCTTTATTACTTGGAATATAAAAAGAACAGTAATAGGTACATGAAGAATAGCGGAGTAAAACGCGAGGCTGCGGTATAATACTGTTAGAAGCCTAACCGTAACTAAATAACTAAAACTAAAACTGGGGAAAAAAAGTAAAAACAGAAAAATTAACCCTTCGTTGGCACACCTCTTTTTTCGATCAACTTTGACACACCTGGGTGGCTGACACCCAGAGCAATTTTTGAACGAGTGCCATTCTCATCCAAAGGATCCAATTATTATGAAAAAAATTATGGCTCAATTTCAAGGTCTCTAGAATGTATTCCAATAATTTTTTTATTGAAATTTTATCACAGTTTGTGTAAAATAATTCTAGATTACCACGTGTCGAGAAAAAACGAAGAAAATCGTAAAAACATTGTAACTTTTACAAATTACAATATTAAAAGCTAAAAATCTACAGAGTTGATGTTCGGATATAATATTTTGAGAGAGAAAATAGTTTGTAAGTCGGCTTTGAAAAAAAGGTATTTACTTTGCATATAAAAGGTTCAGAGCGTCAATATCAGCTTATGGGTGGTTCACACCCAGAGTGTCAACGAAAGGTTGAGAGAAATTTTTTTAAAAAAATTTGAGCTGCAGTGCCTCTTTGGACAATGAAAGTCTTGTTACATTTCCTAATTCGTAGAATAAAGCGTGTTTCTACTTCTAAAATTTCTCTGCTATATTATTGCCTGTAGTTTCCTACCCCGAAGTCCCGAGTAATCATCGAGGAAAAATAAATCCGGCCGGTCCGGATAAAAAAAGTTTCTGATCTTTAATGTTTTGGTTCTTACCCCAAAGTCGCTGACTGCCAAAGAGACCAGCAGGTAGTTGGACGCAGTCCGGAGCCTCTTGTACCTATAGAAGGCGGCCAGAATAATGGAGTTGCCGGTGACGGTGATCGGCGACAAAATGCAGACGATCGACACCGCCAGAATCACCGAAATTGGATTGACGTCCAGCCGCGTGTCGATCTTGGTGACCGTCGGTATGAGCGTGGTGGTCAATTCCGCGGAAACGGTGGACGGCAGCGGGTCCGTGGCAGGCGTTGACATTGTAATCTGCAAGCTCCCGACGCGATCCTTTCCCTGTGCACTGCGCCTTCAAGTAAGATTCCGCTCGTAAACGTGCCCCTCGTAGGACGACATGACGCGTCCGGTCAGGTCGGTGGAAATATTGCCAGATTCCAATTAACAATCGACCGTCTCGTGCCCCCTACGTAACGCGTGATACCTTTGCGCGTGCACGTGCAGACGTTCTGAAAATATCAGCAATCGGGCATCGCTGTTACATCGTCCTCGTCAGCCGCAGCATCAGCTCTCCGGCTTGCCATTTAGATTCTAATGCCATCATTAATTAACAAGACAGTCCCTATTACATGGCGAGCTTTGCGGCTCCGGTGGAACAGTCTTTCGATATTGCTTAGCTGTAGATTAATTAGAGCACGGGGATCGATTCTACTAACCTTTCAAGCTTTCACACGCACCGTACGATGCCATAGTAAAATCCGACATTGACCTCTGTAATGTTTCCAACGGCGATTTTAACCGCGGCGACAAACTGCTCGTGAAATCCCCGTGATACCCAAAGCCAACGTCGTCCAGCCGGATGAAGCCCGGAAACTACACGATTTCGGTAACAGCTCGCCCTTGGCCCCGTTTCCTTCGTCGTTTGGCAGCCACTTTTACGACTCCCGCCGTTTCACCTTTGCCTCGGAATCTCTGAAACAAACATCCGCGTTCCAAACGGTATTACAGCCAGTTAGGAAACGATTTTTATCGTACGCGCAGTTGCACGGCCGATAAATCAAGGGTGCACGGGATTACGTGCAACAGCTGCAATCGCGGCGGTGTTTATCGAACTCGTATACAACTTTAAGTACCTCCCTGGACAATGCGATCGTACTCTTTCCATGGATTACTATTATAAACCATTATAAACTGCACTTCGGTAGCGTGCCCCGCTGCTTTTTCACGGTGAAAGGATTGTTCGTTAGGAGGAATGGATAGAACCTCCGGTACGTAGAAAATTAATTCCTTAAACTATACACTGTTAGCAGTTAACTTTTATCCAATCAAAAAATTCCAGACAACCGCGTTAGCTACCGCGAAGCTTTACCTTCACGGCGCTGTAAAATATTCAACGAAAATCGAGCGTTAAATCTTTCATCCCCTCCCCGAAAGTAGATCTGATTGTAACAGCGTCCGTCCACCGCGCGGAAGAAACGCCAAGTTGGCGTGCACAGACGGCTGCTCGTTTATATTCACCCGCACGTCTTCCATTACCTAGAATTTGCAATTCGGATGCACGGGGTGTTAAAGCTTCCAGAGACAAATGACCAACGGCGGGGTTAACCGCTCCCGTTCAGCGAGATCGTTTCCGAGCTTATCAAAATCAACGTACGAGCGGTCCACCGTGTCCCCAGGCTCCGCTTCTTTCCCGGACAGTGGCAGGACGTTTAATTAATTCCGAACTGGGAAAGCACATTTCGAGGCGAGGGACTGCTTTCTCGCCACTACGGCCATTACTGGCCCCATCCGCGCCTGTGGACATCGTAATTAAGCTCACTAGATATGTTCCTGCCCACACCGGCGTTATTTCATTTGCGGGCCAGCGACACGTTCGACGAACTTCGCTGATCTCGCGCCAGTGAATCCTGCGCACGTGTACGCGGGGTTGACAGATATGTGGGGCACGTGGCAACTCGCGCTTGGCTAGATGAACTCCAGCTCAGGAATTAATGTATCGCGCGACGCGCTAACGATCCTGATCGTTCCTCGGACGCGTGAGTGTCGAGAGCTGTCTGGTTGGAAATATTCTTTGATAAATTCATTCTTTTATTTCGTAGCGTTTCTGGAAATCTCGCGGAGTGCTAAATACCTGGTGCGGACGCTATTTTTGTTAGAAGAAAACCCTTAAAGGTAGTCGACCGCGACGTTTAATACTCAGTGGTTAATTCTTTAACGATCCGTTCCGTGTACAACTCAATCTCGGCCATCAAGACCTGCGGGCTGAATTTAATGGATCTCTCCACTCCGATCGACCATCGGGGCTTCCAACCCCCGTCTTTCGAAGCTCTTAGCGCGTAGAACGTTTCCACAAATTTCGTTTATCACTTTAGAGAGTCTCCGGCTCTCGGGCTTGTTACTCACGGCCTGTGTTACGTGCTTGAGGCGCTCCATCGTTCGTAACATGCTCGTTCTCACTGATGCAATTTTTACGGTGAAACTGATGCGAGCCGATAAACGTAGCTAACCCTGGCAGAAGCTATTAGCGAAGCGATTATGTTTACAACGAAATTACTCGCGCACTGTCTCAAGAGTATTTTCTCGATATCGATCTTTTCGTGCCACTGAAAAATTGTTACGCCCTCGATCGCGGCTACTAGAACCTAGTCGTTACGTGTCGACAAAGGTGGTACTAAAGTTAAACTAGCATTTTGCACCGTGCTTCCTCCGCTGGCCGTCCCTATCGTATTTTCACGCATCGCGGGGTAGCTTCAGCTTTAGCTCGTGCTAGGCGGAAGGTTTCACGTCGGTTGATCACTGGAACGGCCCTTACGCTTGCGTTCTTGTACCGTCGAGCGAGCTAAAAGAAAAGAGCGGTTCGCGCGAATCAATCGCCGGCCATTTAATCCGAGGAAAGAAGGATCGCAATGCACTTTCAAGAGATCACAGTTCATCGCACAATCGGAATTCTACGCACACTCGGAACGGCATGAGATATGTGTTATTCTTCGGGGATATTAGAGTATCTGGATTCTTCAATGTTGCAGCCGTGCTTTATTTCGAGATCTCGGTGGAAATCATGATGAAAGTAGCAAGGAGACGGGTTACGCGTAGACAGAATTCTATCCTGCCTGCATATTTGCTATTCTCACCTCACCTCCGGGGTGCTTCACGCGTGCACTAGCTGCGATGATAAAAGACGAGCAAACCGTTTCAATCTTCTTGCCAGACCGACCTGCACTATTTGGCTACCTGCTCCGCAATCGTAACTTCAAGACACACCGGAACGGGGCTCGTTCTATGCTTATCTCCCCTATCCACAACTGTCACTCACGGAAATTTACGTAACCCTTTCATCAGTTCGATAACGCCTTCGGCAGGCCAGTGTGCTCGAGGTAGCGAACGGGCATGGGTGAATAATTTGTGATCGATCGAGCCTGGAACAGATGCCAGCTACTGCCCTAATTACTATGAAGAAGTATTGGGGGGAGTCGTTCAAGTAGGTCTCTAAGTCAATCAGAATTAAACGCGCCTTCGCGAAAATTTAGCACTAATTAGAAGTCGAGAATTATCATTCCCTTTGTATTCATTTCTATCAGTTCCTAGTGGGTTGTTTGATCCGTCTATATGAAGAGAAAATAAATGTATAATTACCAGTACTATAATAATTAATGGTAGAATGAAATGAAATGAATAAAATCGATTTAATGTAGCATTATCAATAGAAAATCCTCCTCAAATTCATTCTACTATTATTTGTCCAATATATGGAATAGCTGATAGTAAGTTAGTAATAACAGTGGCTCCTCAAAAAGATATTTGTCCTCGTGGTAGAACATATCCTAAGGAGGCTGTCGCTATTGATATTAATATAATGATTACTCCTATGATTCATACTGGGGTTGATTTAAAGGAATGATAATAAATTCCTCGACCTACACGTAGATATATAGTAACGAAGTAAAGGGACGCTCCATTTATGTGAATTAGTCGGATAAGTCATCCTAAATTGACATCTTTTATAAAGGGAATTATAATTTCAAACTTGACGAGAACTTCTTTAAACAACCAACCTCCCACAATCGAAACTAAAATTGTTCCATGCAACGTCAACGACGTTTAGCGATTCCTTTTAAATACTGCAGGTACAGACACGTAGAGTATCCATTCGCGAGAAATGGCAGAGCGTAGTGGCCTCAATTGTTACCTAAATGGTCTTTCACCTCTCGTACCAGGGCATACACGTGATTTCCGCTGCCGCTGCGAATATTTTGTACCCGTTCCGCCTGCGAATAAATCGAGTTGCTTCGGGAGAGCCTTTATCGTACGCACATTTTCCGTGTCACTGGTGACGAATTCTTTCGTCATCCCCGCAGTTTTCCCGGTGGAGCCAATCACCCGAACGCAAAACAAATTTATCCGGAAGGTATGACCAGCAGCGCAACAAATTGGTGTCCACGCGCTGCCTTCCCCGTTCCGTCGATTGTATTCTTGACTCGAACCGGGGACCATTTCGATTTCCGATATAACCGACGCTTGATTGGGGGACGTTCGATAATCAACTTTCAGATTGAACATCCAGTTCAGCCGTTCGCCGACCCTGACGTCTCGACGGGGGCTGGCCCATTTTACCCGCTTCTACCTCCGCCTTTTTTTTTTTTATCACGATTCAATTAAACCCTTCGATGATCGGAACGGGGGCGTCGCCAGCCGTTGCAAATTCTGAAAACGCGATTAAGGAAACGCTGCGAAGAAGTGCCTTCAATTATCGCTCTTCCCCGCCTTTATTCTGTCCTTCCTCCGCTCCCGCTTCGTTCCCCAAGTTTTTCTGCGCGTTACTATCGATTCTGCATACTGCCTTGGCGCTGGTCACGCTTAAAAAGAGAACGAGCGTAGCTTTACGACTCCGCGATCCTGCGATAGTAATTATTGTGCGGAATCTCCCGCAGGTGCGCATAGTTTCAGGTCATACGTTACCACAACGATTTGACTTGCATCGACGAGTTATCGGCTTCGATTAGAAATAGTGCAAGGGGAAGATTACAACCGTGATATTTGGAAGATAGAGAGAAGCGATGTGAATTTATAAGTAACAACACTGCAGAGGTATTTAGATTGTCTGTCGGGCAAGTTCCGTTTGGCCGCGAATATAGACTGGCTAAAAGGCAATGTGTGTTCGCAGTAGCGCCATATGGCGGTATCAGAATTACACGAAAATTGTCACCGTCGCCTTATGGCGGTGAATATTTGAAATTCTATCTTCGATGATTAATATTTAATTCCCACCCGCTCGCGAGCCTATTTGCCGATTCAACGAGCCGAATGTGAACGTACTCCGCGCCGAGGCCTTCGAACGAAGCGAACTCGCAGATGTTTAACATCGCGGAGGAATTCGGCGACCTTCGCAGCGGAATCGGCGATGATTCCTTTGCGAATTAAACCGCTCGGAACGAAGTTTATTCCCGTACCAGTCGGTGGCTGCGTTTCAAACGAAATCATATAAAGTTCGGTTAATTTAATTTCACGCGGCTCGTGTGCCATAGGAAGCCGGAAATTATCGAATTGCGATACCGCGTCGAGATACGAGAAATATTCGCTTTTAATGCGCTTTTATCCAACAATCGATATCGTTCCCGAGCTACCGAAAAAGATAACCACGAGGTCGAGTTTACCTGCTTCATCGCTGCGGTTTGGCATTCTGGTTGGATTTAATGGAATACATGTGTCCTGAAGGATTTTTTATATTTGCTTCGCCGTTCATGCAGCCCCTGTTGCAGCCGATATATGCTCGAACTTCGACAGCTGTGAACGAATAAGAGATGCCCGGTGATGTTGACTGTTTAATCCTCTGCGCACGTAAACAAGCCCGAAGAGAAATCATGGATTACACGTACATGTCCGGCGTACAGGAGTTGCACCCTTCGTGAAATTTATAGGGGACACGAATGACCGGTTTCAGTTTTAACGCATCGCTAACCAACTCGCACTTCCGACGGGAATTTCCAATTGATTTCCCGCAAGGAGGGCAATTACCCCCTCCTATCCGCAGCGATGATCGAATGAGGCTGGTAACGTGCTCGAGACAAATCACATTAAGGGCGTTAATTGTTCTGTCTCTCGTTTACGGTCTCCCCGGTATGAAATTACGCTTACGGGATCACTCGTGATGCAAGAGCGCGATGAAAATTCGAGGAAGGCTTGCGGAATACGCGAGCGTACGCGGGGAGACCCGGGAATGCTGGAAATCAAACGCGAGCGAGACGACAGGTTTGAGAGGAAAACGACGTAATGCAAATGAGTTTATCCTTCGAACCTTATTCTCTTTCCAGATACGTTCCACGATATTTCTTCGCACGGCCGAGGGTTTGGGGAATCGAAAATCTCTGTTCCCTTCTTCGGTGCTTTTCATCTGCTCGGAATTCTTCGGTTCCGTTCTGTTTTTGAAGGGAAATTTTGAAATATATTATATTATATATGTTATATATTAATTTATAGATTTAGAATCTCCTTCTGTACAGTGGTCCATGTCGTTATAATTCTATGCTAATCAGTTACGAAGATCTTACGGCTTCGGTGACTCTACAAGTTTAAGTAGTATAGGCACGCCATTGGCCAGCCGCTGCGTATTTCTGCTTCCAAGTCTGGAATGTCGTGTTTGACTGTTGCTCAAAGTGTTTTCTTGCCTTGCGAAGGCACGCTACTTGTTGGGTGGCTATTGTTTTAATAAATATAAGATGAAGGGGCGCTTAGAATCTGCTGGACCGAGGGAGCCCACTGAGATAGTGAAAAATCGCCCTTTGTGTATTGTTGCTCGTGCAACGGGATGCTCTAGAATGTGAAAATGCAATCGCGAAGAGTCAATAGGGGGTACTATTTGAATTCAAGTTCCGGCGTTACCATACGCCACTGGGGCAAAGAAGTTTCAATATTACGTGCAAGAATGCTGCGTCGCGACGTTCAAACAGAGAACTCGGATCTATTCGAGACGAAGAGAGGCATTTGAATAATCAATAGCGGGCCGCGATAGAAAATTCAGAACACAGTTTAGCCGATAATGCTCCGTATTATTGTGCTCGCGGGACCGTGAAAAACAGGAAAGGACGAAGTTCTCGATTCGCGTGTTGAGGGGAATAAATTTTAAAAATCAAAGAGTAGAATTCGAGAGTAGAATGTCATGTATATAAAATTACTAAAAAGATGGCGTTGAATTAACATGGGTATAGGTATCAGTGTTTCAGGGAACCTCGAAGACCCTGAAGCCACTTCATTTATACGATAAATACCAACTGACACAATTTCGCAAATTAATTTGCAAATCTGGGTGCGTCGAAAGTCGAATGAACTCCGCGACACGGGATCACACTCTCGCCATCCCCTTTAATTTCACTTCTCGCCGGTAAAATGCCAGTTCGCCTCGTAAGTGCAACGTTCGCGTTTCAACACACAGCAGAGTTCTTTATCCTTAATGAAATATTTCGTGATGCCCCCGCTGGGAAGTCCCACGAAAGCGATTCTTTCGCTCTGTCTATCCCCAGCCGCTTCGACACACAAACCGTCCCTCCTTTCTCCCGACCTGTCTCCCGTAAATGGCGATAATAATTGCCGTGGATGTAGAAACGACGAAGGCCTGCCCCGGGAGCGTAAAATTCGCGAGATTGCGCTAGTTTTTGCCGCTGGTTCGAGCTCTGCTGAAGGGCGGGCGAAAGGGGTATTATTAATGCGACTCGGAGGAAAGTCTCGCTACCAAGGACGGGCCAGCTCGCAATCCCCTGGATGAATATACATATATTCATAAGGCAACTCTCTGTGCACGTGAAAAACCGAGGGCGACGCGGTTTTATATCGCGTTTACTCGGGACAGTCGTTTACTTCGACGTGACCCGGTGTACGAAGTAGACACTCGGGTGGCGTAAGTCCCGAAAAAATAAAAGGGGGTTAGGCAAACTCGGTTAACGAGCAGACCTAGACGTTACAAAATGCAATCTTGCTAGTTTCTTAACAAACCCCCGGCATTAAATTCAGATGTGGCTTTGATTTGATGCGGAGATAGGGATAAGAAAGGGGTTGATATTAATTTTTCAAGAGGGATGGAAGTCTGCAGAATGCTCCCTGTACCTCAAGTGTAGGAATAAGTTTCACTTTAAGTATTATACTTCTAAACACATTATGCAATGCGACCACTCAAGTCAAACTTGACAGACTATAAATTCTTTCAATTTCGGTATTGATATCAGCTGTTGAGGCTTCAAGTACCTCTTCCATCGTCGTGGTTAATGTGGTTTTCTACGGTTTAGTACAGGCCTCTTGCAATGTTAAATTTCTCAAGATCGAATACTTTTCTTTCAGTCAGACGTTTAAATATATTAGCCCAGTTTCTTTGCTACGTCCAATCTGTACATTTACCTGCAACTCGCGTATCTGCAATTCAGTAAATCGTAAAAGGAGTGCATCGAAAGGAGATGTATTGTACTGAAAGGTAGTATGTACTTTAATACCCCGCAAGATATCATTAGGTACGCGAGATAGATAGGATCACTAAATAATCAGCTGCACAATGTTCTGTTACATTATGGTGCAGACAATACTCAATTCCTCCCCTGGTTTCGTTTCATGTTCTATGGCATATAATCGTGACTGCCATTGATTCCAATTAACATACAAAGGCAAGCAATCAACGTTGCTTTCTAACGGTGACTCAAGCAGCACGAACGTTATTATTCAACAAGCTTAATCCTCATATTTACCCACGCAAATTTAAGGGTTGTCGCATCCGCAGCATCGGAGCATCGAATAAACTCGGCCTTTTTAACTCTTCCTTGCTGTCTGCCGTGTGGGGGGGATCTAATATCCCACTGGTTAGCGGTATATTATTCCCCTACCCCGCGTATCTCAAGTTATCCTCCTTTCCCTCCCCAGGAATGCATACATTTGCATACGTTCTGTTGAGCTGCATGTGCCACGTGGGCGTTGCGAAATTGACGCGGAATGTTGCTCAACACTTGCTTCCACTGCTAAGGAATTCACTTATTCATGACGGGGCGATGGGATCTTGGCAGCAGGGCTACTTTCTCCGCGCGATACCTCCTCCAAGCGAGCAGTCTGCCCCGTGCAAAGAATTTCGCTCGCGTTACACGCCTGCCGCTCGGATAAGAATCTTAAATCTAACTTCATCTAGCCAGGAAGAAAGTCATTATAAAATATATAACAGATTATCCGCTTTTCCCCACGCTCTACTAGCAACGAATTGCTTCTCGCCCTTTCTACGTCTGTGCATGCGAAGCAAGTAAATGTAAAGGAGACGCGCACAGAATCACCGCGCTTCTAGATAAAGTTCCAAGGATCAAGTCGTTGGGTTCCTTTACGCTGAAAGTTTCGAGCCCGTACTAGGTTCCCTTGCTCTTGAGATAGATGCCACTTGAACGGCCAAGGTTTCGAGATGATTAAAAATTATTGCACACGGAGCGACAGGGACGAGCAACGATTGAAATTCCTCCGAGCCCAGCGTATCCTTTGCATTTTAAACGTGTTTTCAAATGTTTATCCGAGCGAAGAAGACGTCGCGAAATGCATTTCGAGCGGCTTAAAGTCCCCGTAAGCTTCGGCTCGCTGGGAGGGGCGTTAACCGGAAACGAGATAAAGTAACCGGCAAGGAAAACGTTTCCTTTTCGCTTCGGAAACGAGGAATGGAAAGTAGGTTGTATCCTTGGGGGCGGGGGAAGGGGGGGGGGGAACGACAACTTAGTTATTCATTAGCATCGTATCGACGTTATCGATTACTCAGACATGGAAGTTCAACAACTTTCAACCTGCCTCCAACTGTTAACTCATTAAACGATCCTATTATAACTGTTTTCTTTCGTACTTCATCTTGCCAGACTTAAACTGACTGCTACGGTAAAAATATATTTACCGACGAAAGAAGGGATGTGGCCGCAACGGTTCGTTAACTATCCGAGAAGATTTGAAGAAGTTTCCTCGGCTGTATTCAAAGGTTCCATTAAAAGTGAGCGAACTATCCGACTCGATGAAAACGTTTCGCGTTCTTTTGCTTCCAGCAGAAGTTCGGAGCGTTTATCAGCCGAAAGATTGGTTGATCGCCCACGGTCGCATCCGCGAGACAATAAATTTTCCTTCCACGGCGCTTGACTAATTGCTCGCGAGGGTTCCGTTGTGCCCAGCAGGCGGCAAAAAGTTCTGGCGCGATAACGCGAGGAATACCGAATCACTCGACTGATTTATCCCCTGACGGTGGCCTTGCAGCGATCTCGCGTGGCTCGTTCATCACACGACGGAACTGCGAGTGTTCAACATCGTTTAATAGGGCTCCCTGCTCCTGTAACACTGGCAATGCTTTTGCGACGGTCGGCCCTTTCGTTTCTCTTGCCCCTGCTAAGAATTCTTTATTCGTACGCCGTAGTTTCCACTCTGAATGGTCCATGGGACTGGGAGCAGCGGGATTTCAAGGCATTACTATGCATCGTGTTATAACTTTGGTGACAGATGTTCGTAGGAGACTAGGACTGCAAAATCAGCTGAAACGGTTGTTAATGAGCAATGCATTCTACCGACTGGCACAGGGGTGGAGTAATATATCGTAGACAAAGTCCTCGATCCGGCAATCATTCGTCAGACACGACATTCGATCATTTTAACCCGATATTGCTCGACGAAACGAAGTTTGGGGAAAGGTCGTGTGAGTTATTTATGGAGGATCGAATACAGGCTCGCTGTACCACATACGTGACTGTTAATAATGCAAACAATAGGGCTCTATACTCCTGTAAGCACTTGCTGTTACGTACACATGTAAGGAAAATTTATTACTGTCACCAGAGGGAAACGCAAATGGCTTTTTCAATCGAAAATACTACACAGAGTGTCGCTGAATGGGGTGTACTAAAGGCTCGCTTGATCCCGCGTGGGAACAATAACAAACGGACAAAAGGAATTCCTCGTAGTCCTCTTACCGCGTCAGTTTTATCTAGGGAAGTATTTCCCTCCGAAATAAATACTTCCTATCTAACCGAAATTGAACTTTCTCCTGAGTCATTCGAACGCTGTTATCTTAACTCTGCCCTGCTCCTAGCCCCTGAGTCAGCGAATCCTATACTTACAACCCGAATCAATTTCCTAAGACATTCCTGTTACAGAAACCTTCAGAACACTTCACTTCAAATGAATTTAACACTCGGTTACTTATTAAGGGCTCTCTTGCATCTCTTACAACTTCCCCATGTCCATTACCCCGTGTTCCCTTCTCCAACTCACCATTAACCTCCACTACAGTTAACCAGAGCTGTGACAGATGCGTGCAAGAGTTTCACGTGCATTACTGTGCAATTTCGCTCCCACTTGAAGCCAATTGCACTTCACACGTATTCAACCAACGTCAATGGGTGGTTTTTGCGCGCATCGAGGGTCCTTGCTGGTCCACGCGCCGTACGCTCGACTTTCTAGTCTTTCTACCAGAATTCAACCGCGATTCGAGATAAGGAAATACGAACCCCCGCGTCTATAGCTCAGGTCTCATTCTGCGCCTTAATGGCATGCTAATTTAGGATTCCATTTATGAAATCACTTGGAATCAGTGGTCCTTAATTGAAGTGGCCTGCCTAAGTATTTCTTTCTTTTCGCACTCACATCTGAGTTATCTGAGCTTGCCTCTGAGGAGGTCTTCCTGTGAGGTGGCATTGCATTCACACACGCTACGCCTAGTCTCTCTTCCTGAAAATAGTGTCGACGAAGAATCCGGGGCTCGGAGTCGCAGCGAGGCGGAATAAGATGAGAAGTAGTGAGAGCTTGCCTTTTTAGAGCGGAATAATTAGCGCGGAGCGAGTGGGCCGTTCTAAAAGGAACGTGCACACGATCCGATACGTCTGGGAAATATCCTGCGATCGTCGAATTAATCTGTCTGGATCGGCACGGTGGACATTGTAGATCAAGGAGGGCAGGAATGTATCGTTGAATTCCAACTGAATCGATGGGCGAACCGCGGATTGATTAAGTTCCGTGCGGGAAATGATCACCCACCCTGGGGTGGATCCATCTTGGCGTGTTAATACCGCGACGAATTAGTCGAATCTCTTAAATGGAATCTGTTTAGTGTAATCTTGTCTCCGAGGAACTTATGGAACGAGTAGATCGAGTCCTTGGCACGTCAACGTGTGTTTGCAATTTCATTGATTGATTCAATAGTTATGAACTACATTAACTCCGGTTAAAACCTAGATTAACATTTTGTTCGTTCCGTGGGGACCTGTGGTCTCTTTGACGGTAATAAAACGAGGGTTCTATACGTTCATAATTATGTATGTATATCATATTCGAAACACGACGTTTTGTAGGGTGAAACTCAAAGGGTAGCAAGTGACTGTCAATTAGAGATGGAGGGTGCTTGAATAATGTAAAGCGTTTAAATTATCGACGATGAAGCACAGCGTGAATTAAACATCCGACTTTGGGGAGCTGTCTATGGAGCTCGTCCCGAGGGAACCCTCCGGGGGATGAGAAGGGTTGTACAGCCGGAAATTGTATTGCGCTGCTGCTAGATTTTTAGCGCGGAGGAAGCGAGAAAAATTAAACGGTTAATAATTAAATAGCCGTTCCGTGCGGTGAAGTTTAATTCCTTTCCTGCTACCTACTACGCGTTACACTTGAAATTACGCATACTCGACGCTGACGTTCGCTCTCATTCTCGAACCAGCTTCTGCTGTTCATTCCGCGGAACTTCAACCACGTTCGGGCTCTCTGACGTTTGAAGTGGAATTTTTAAGCGAGGTACAGTGACTGACGGGAATACAGAGAATTCGTTTCAGAAAAATAAAAGAAATAGGAGACTACCTAGGTCTTTAGACGCTGAAAACTACGTTATCCTGTTCCCGGATTGCAGTAAAAGGATCCTCGGTGAATCTGTGCAGCTCCCTCTTTCAGCAATTTCTATACCTTTTAATAAGAAAGCTCGAGTTTAGGTATCTATATCTCTATCGACAGTAATCTGTTATGAATACGAACCACAATTGTTTAGAAGAAACAGGTATTTTAATTGAACCACCAGTACCTGCTAGATATAAGGGAGAGTGGGGTAATTACAAACACCTAAGCAAAAGAGCAAACAAAACGAAAACTATATGAGAAATGAATTTGTTTATTATTTCAAATATACTGAAAGTATTCATCTATAAAGTACTGTGATGATTTTTTGAAAAATTATAATAAAAATCAACTCTATAGTGAAAAAGCAAAACCCTTGGGGTTTGTAATTACTCGACTGCCGTGGGGTAATCACGAACAGAGTGCTAAATATCACAGAAATCGCACAGAAAGCGCGGCTGCAAAGGCCAACACATAAAAAATGTTGCTACAACCTATTCCTAATGTATTTTTCGAATTCTTTTTCTTGTGCGTTAGAAAAAAAAATGCAATTGGGCGGAATATCGAAAAAAAAAATAGTAAAGGTCATTTTTAAAAACTTTTTTTATCTGTGCCTGTAATGAAAATTCAAAAATCCCTTTTGTAGATTTTAACCCTTCGTTGACAATCTAGGTGTGAACCCATAAGCCGATTTTGACGCTCTGAACCTTTTATATGCAAAATAAATACATTTTTTTCAAAGCCGACTTACAAACTATTTTCTCTCTCAAAATATTATATCCGAACATCAACTCTGTAGATTTTTAGCTTTTAATATTGAAATTTGTAAAAGTTACATGTTTTTTCCGATTTTCTTCGTTTTTCCTCGACATGGGGAAATCTAGAATTATTTTACAAAAACTGTGATAAAATTTCAATAAAAAAATTATTGGAATACATTCTAGAGACCTCGAAATTGACCCATGATTTTTTTCATAATAATTGGATTCTTTGGATGAAAAAGGTACTCGTTCAAAAATTGCTCTGGGCGTGAGCCACCCAGGTGTGTCAAAATTCATCGAAAAAAGAGGTGTGTCAACGAAGGGTTAAGTAACTTTCATACATGCTGAAAATTTCATCAAAATCAGTTAGTTGCTAATTTCGACGGTTCGACATGCAACTGAAATGGACAAAATATTACATGAAACATGATGAAAATAATAAATTGTGTTTATCTTGAATATCATAAGCGTTCTGTATTTATTACTTTCTGTCCGACGTTGGATACGACCCAAATTATTATCCAGTGGAGAGGGAACATCGTTTTTATTTATTAAAACGCCGCAACATCGCGTTCGCGGTTACCCCGCGTTCGTTTTTACCCCACCCTCCCTTACGTGACATTAGAGGCAGATAAAATAGAGGATTAATGTAGTCGCTCTGGAAAGTTGAGAACGGAACGAAGATCGGGTATTATTGCCAGCGATTCGGCTGGCCAAAAATCCACCGATGAAATCGTTACTCCGCGCACGCTGAAAATGTTTACTCGCTACACACCATTAAGGCTGCGGCTCGTTGAATGGCATTGTGTAGGGCCTCGACGCGGGTACGCCTACGTCACCGAAGCGTCGCGGCGCCACGAACCACCCACGGCACACAACGATCCTCCGGGCGCGTACCATGAATAATAAACCGCGGATCACGGATAATCATCGTCCAGCCGGCTGAAAATTGACGGTGCAATCATTGACTGCCGACGAGAACGATTGGGTATTGTAAACCGCACGCGTCGCGACCTATGGTCGTTCACCCACACGCCCTGTCGAAAACCTATTTGCATGGGAGCATCATTCTCCGCGGCCAGAAACTAAAAATTCCTGGCAAACGAGCAATCTACTTTCGACTTTTCATTCGTGACGGTTTGATCTCTGCGACTACGCAGGACATTTTTATTTAGATTTGATTATCCACTTGTGCTCGCGTATCGCGGAGATTCACGTAGGTACTTTGACCTCCTTCCACTTCAGAATATACTCCCTTTCAGATTTTCTATAATTTTCGTGTAACTCGCGTAGTCGTCGTGGTTCCACAATGATTAATTCATTTTGAGTTGTTAATTCTGTTCGAAGTTGCTTCGAGGGGTGCCAAGTTTTTCACCCTCTTTAAGTATGCGCCGCAAATACAACTCTGAAACTTAATGCCACGCTCGTTCACGCCACACCAGCTGCCCAGGGCAATTTGCTGGTCGCGGGAAGAAGGCGAAAAATAGCTTCAACCCCCGAGAACTTTTAATTACTCCGCCTGTTATGCGGTAAACTTTCACGCATCGTCCCGCTGCGCGTTACGCTCTCACGCGGATATCACCGGCTTATAATTCAATACGCCGAGCTGAGGAAGGGAGATTGCCAATCTACCGGGCTCCCCCTGGCTGTCCCTTGTGAAATCGAACCGCAGGAAACAGCCGGCCGGAGACTTTGCACGCTTGACTATTGTCAAACGCGAGCTGACGTCACGTTTGCTTTTTCACAACAAGACTCTCCTCGATCGGGGATCCCTCATGGGTAATTCCTATCGACGTTTCCAGCGCACGCAGCGTCGAGTGCGGTGCGCACCTGCAGGTCGACGAGAATCGCCCGCATACGCGCTACCTTCGTGTCTCCCGAGGACCTCGCCGCGATCATTGAACCCCTTCGACGTCCCGTTCTTTCTCTCTTTTCACCGTTGCCATTCCTTGGGTCTTATCTAGGCTAGCCGGCTTTCCGATCAGCATGTAAATAGGACGATAAAAATAATACTTGGAGGTCCGTTTCATTTCGGACCCGAGGCACGAAACGGTCGCGAGATCATCTTCCATGCGGCAAGTGGCGCGCGGGCTCTTATCTGTTGCAGCAAACTCCCCGATGTCGTTGCATTGTGCCGTTTCCAGTGTGGTTATCTGCTGGCTCGCCGAAGCTTCTGCAAAGTTGTCTCACGTTCATGACGGTGGATATTCCCCAACGATATGTCGGGGAATAACATTTTTTCCGTTATGAGCAGGGGTGAGGGAAGGTGAAGGTGAAGGTTTAGAAGCAGACGTACGATCTCCTTGCGACTATCGGGGATCTAGGAATGTAAAATTTAATTTTTACCATTGTCCCGGAGTAGTTTGAAATTTCAATAATCTGTGGTATAGGTGTATATAGTTCGAAGATTCTTATTCCGGGAAATAAATATTTAAATAACCTGCTCCGGAGGGTATTTAAATGTGTCAGAGCCGTGAATACGAATAACTTTAAAAATGTTGGTCGATTCATCTTGCTCCGAGCACGTTTAATCGCACCAAGCAGTGTGTTTCAATTACCTTATGCAAAATTATTATACCACGCATCGCGTTTCATAATCACCGTGCAAACGATTCATCGCTGCTCGCTCGTGGTCATTTATCCCGAAGATTAAATAACATTGATGGAATGTGATCACGACTCAGCCCAATTTACCTATACATACATTTAGATGCGCGATTATGCGGGAGAGTCCGTTGGCGTTTCCCATAAAAGCATGTCCAGCACGAGAATAAATCGGGATGGTGTTAATCACCGCTAAATCGCCCTCCATCGCGTTATCACCGGCTGCAGCTTAACCGTGCGCGAGTGTTTATATTACAAAGATATTTTTGCTTCCTCCTATTGCACGCCTACTGAACCCTGTGCAAGCTATCGCTAAATAATAATAAAAATAATAAAATGTAAGTATCTGATAAGTTTACATACAAAAATTGCACTGTTTGGCCTGCGGGAAGTTGAAATTACAATTCATTTGAGACTATTTACAGTGGTGTGCAATAGTATTCGGCCTTCAAAACGGAATAACTTGTTTGAAATTCGTCCACA
Organism: Andrena flavipes; assembly: GCA_963971345.1. Classification (NCBI taxonomy): domain Eukaryota; kingdom Metazoa; phylum Arthropoda; class Insecta; order Hymenoptera; family Andrenidae; genus Andrena; species Andrena flavipes. Next base: position 9,302,999 of record OZ020481.1, read on the forward strand.
AATAACTTGAGTGTTTTTGAGAAGCTAGACGGATTATTTTTGTAAGTGACCTGATTCGTCGTTTTGAAAAGAATTGCAATTAGTCGCAATAGCTCGTAATGAAAATTAAAAAAATGCTTTTTGTAGATTTAAGTAAATTGTATACGTGCTGAAAATTTCATTAAAATCGGTTAACGCAGCTATGAGCTACAAACTGTTTAAATTTGCTTAAATCTACGGAAGACATTTTTTTAAATTTTCATTACGAGCACAAACAAAAAAGTTAAAAACACATTTACTATTTTTTTCGCTATTCCGACTAATTATAATTCTTTTCAAAACGACGAATCACGTAAATTATCAAACTCATCCTTCTACTATTTCTAAAAAAAAAACCTCAAGTCATTTGGACCAATTTCAAACAAGTTATTCTGATTTAAAGGGTGGCTCATTACTTTTGCACGCCACTGTATCACTGACATAAATTATAATTAGTCTTCCAAATAGCCCAGCCTTAAATGCTGCCCAAAGGTATATACCTCACCTTTGCAGAGCCCCAAAAATGCCCAATGATTTTCGTCCTCTAAATAGCCTACCCTCAAAGGACCCCCAGATTTACAGAACCCCAGAAATGCCCAAACGTTTCGATGCCCAGATAGTTCGCCCACAAGTGATGCTAAAAGGAACCCCAGCTTTGGAGAGCCCTAGAAATGTCCAAAAGCTCCCAACTTCAGCAGGGTGGCGGCACAATGGGAACAATTTCCCACATGCTTCCGAAGGATCCTATCAACACATGAATGCATCGTTGACTTCCTGCATCGTGATTCCCTGTCAGAGGATAATCGCGAGACGGCTCTCCTCGTGGAGACCGAGTGCCGCCTGGCGCCGGCGTCGGCGCCCTTGAACCCGCCGCGAATAAGCTTGCTCCATTGGCGTTTTCTAGATTTCCCAGAAGGCCGCGGTCACCATCGGGTCGTTTGCTTTGATTATCGATCTGCCGAGCGACGAGACCCGGAGAAATGTGCATTGAACCAGCGGACATTAATTATTCGCCCCCGACCCCCGCGGTCGTGTGCTTAATGCAATTCCATTGTCGGCCAGTCGCTCGTCCCGTCCCGGTGCACACGTAAAACTGCATACATATTTACGCGGCTCACCGAGCGAGACACGAGCGGCGGAACCACGTGATCGATCCTGAATAGGAAGCGTCCCTTTGTCCGCCCCGTTCTTCGCCCTCTTCTCTTCCCTGGCGGTCCAGCCGGGTGCCAATCATGTGTCATCGGGAAGATCATTGTTGGATAATTATTACGGTCCACGCTGCCGCTGATAAACAGGAAGCCGCTGGAATATCGCTGCGCTTCCGGAGGTTATATATCGAGAGATCCTACGTTATTCTAAATGATCGATCATACACTGGGAACACTGATTACTGCGGACAACTCTGCGCTCGGACAGTTGGGAAACCAAGCTGTAATTAGTCGTCCATCATTCGTGACGAAAGTTGCCGGTATTCCGAGCTGTATCGTTCGGGATATATCATAGTTATAATACGCGATCCTGATGCTTCCACTGGTCGGTAACCATCCCCTGCGTCTCGCATTTCTGCAGGAGTGGAGACAATTCCTTTTAAAGGGACGTTAAGGTGGCTGCCGATGTTGGAGGGATTAGGGTGTGCCCGATAGTTGGCGACCTCATTGCTTTGACTGATCCAATGTTTGGGGATGGCCATAAAAGGGAGCAAATTAGGGGAATCTGTCTCAGTCCCCGAACCTTTACGGAGTGATAAAATACTGTGACAGATACCGGGGACGGGTGTGGATAGAAGAGATCCATCAATCTAATTGGAGCTGCGCAAATCAATCTTTAATATTATGAAATTGATTTAGCTAGGGCGTAGAAGTAACGAACAGAGTTATACATTGAAACGCGGAAGCGCAAAGTGCTATTTCCCACGGAAACTAAATATCCACCCTTAGCCACTGACCAAACACCAAAAATCATAGCCCGAGTTATCATAAGCTACCATCTGATCTAACGTTCCGAAAGGGAACTTCTCAACGCCCCCGGGGTTGATTAAATCGCTCTACGCTCGAGGCGTTTAATTGTGCATCGCGCACGAGTTAGGGTGGATCCCGAAGCGATCGCGCAAAGAGGAGAAAAAGAATTTGATAACTCTGTAGGAACTTTTCCTCGGACGGAACACTCCGCCGGATCAATACCTCATAGCTAGTGAAACGTACTCCGCTTCGCAGTTACTTCGCATCGGGTAAAAAAAGTAACCCTGATAAAAAAAGTAACCCGCGTCTCGGTTCGATCAGCGCGAGGAATTTCGTCGCGCCAATTCGTCAAATCTACTTGTTTACGAATTCCTGACGCGCCCGGTTGGACGATGGATCACCTTGCGTTCACCTGATGACCATCCGCAGGTATTCTGCGGCTTAGAAGCGTCTGCTCGATGCGCGGTTGGATCACGATCTCGATCGTCTACTCGAGAGAACAGAGAAGTGGACGGGTTCGTGGGCGGTTGGCTGACTGCCTGCTGCACTTGACCTTGCACTTGCACCCGAGCTCGTGCGGATCCTGCATCGGCCAGGGTCACGGACGCCACCCTATTTTAAACGGAGCCACACACCGACGCCCATGCAGCTCGTTTCACATGCTTCGACACGTGCAACGATTCCGTGGCACCTCACGCAGCTGCACGCGCGCACGCGATGCACTTTGTGTTGCAAATGAGCGAGGCCTCGGTTCTGCGTTGAAAACAGAATGCTCGATGTGGTGGCGTATAGCGGATGGAAAACAACAGCGGTGTTTAGCAAATCAGCGTGAAGCTTCAGGTCCGCGAACGATTCCTCGAACAGCGGTTAAGCTGAAATATGAGCTTCTAGGAACAATGCTTAGTGAATCACAGGATGCTTGGAACTTTTTACCCTTATCGAGGATCGAGACGACTTGGAAACGATTCTTCCACATTCGCGTTGCAAAGCGGAATTTAAGTTTCGCAACGATCCCTGCCGGCCTCGTAATCGACGGTTCCAAGAACGATACATGCACTGTCACTGTTCTGATAAAATCTATTCCCTTATATATTGGCACGCATCCACTTGGATTTCCATTTCCTTGTCGGTCTTCTTTCCAGCGAGTCCTTTCCTTCCCACGCGAACAAGAAAACACCGCCATGCTCGTGTCATTTGCATATCTCTGTCTTCTAACGCGCGCAATCTCGCTATCCCGAGGAGGGGAATACAAATTCTTCCATGCAAAGAGGTCCGCCGTCATCGAGACCATCGCCTCCTGCGCCAGCCTTGCAGCCAAGCGTCTGTTTAACCCCGAAAGGCGAGTCGACGTGATATGGAACGAGCTCGACGGCCTGGGGGATGCAATCGCGAGAGTGTGCGCCCGGAACGGACCGATTTTAATCGGAGACCGAGTGGTGCCGATCAAAGGCGAACGAATACCCAGCTACATCGTTGTCGAGGACGGTCGATTCGTCGACGCCAGGAGCACGCTTTTGCAGGGGGAGTTTGGGTTACGCACGTCGCAGTATCTGATCGTGACCAAAAGCACGAGGCGGGAGGTGGCTTTATTCGCGAGAGATTTGTGGAACGCGGACTATCGAGACGTGGCATTTCTGGTGTTCGACGACGGGGGCAACGGTACGATCATCCGTGCAAACGTGACGGGGCATGGGATTACATTGAAATCTGTGGGATCGTGCAATCCGTCCGCGAACGATGTTGATCGAATTCCACCGTTCGCCACGGATTCCCGTCGGTTCTGGCCCAGGGGAGGATGCGCGGTGAAATATGGAATGGTCGCGGACGCCACCGTCAGATTCTGGCGCAAAGAGGACACGGTCAAGCTGAAACGTGAGCAAACCACGGCGATATCGCGTTGGTCCAGCCGTTGGCCACGAACCCCGCGGATGTTAAGGGACGTAGGGGAAGCTGGGGCAAGACGGGGTACCCCCGTATCTCGTGATACGAATGTAGTAATCAAAATTGAGCATACGGGTTAGACGCGTCGCTATCAGCGCTGTCGGTGAGCAGCGAATCAGTGAAACGTGTGGACATGTGAACATCTTTTGTTTTTAATGCCCAACTGGTGTGCAGGATTGCTCGAGTTCTATTTCATCAATCGCTTTGAAGATTTATCAGTTATCCTTGCTATTGCATTTATTAAACATTGATGATCAAACATTTCAATGTTTGTAAGAATTAACAAAATGGTGGGTATTTCAAATTTGGGGTTCGAATTTCGACGAGAAATGAGTCAACTTATTGCTTATGTTTCGCAAAACAATTAGAAAATTTAAAAAAACGGTTCGTCACTGATTAAATTTATAAAACGATTGATCAAATAGAACTCGAGGAATCCTGCACACCAGTTAAAAAAAGGTGTTTCGGAAAATGGTATCGTACGGACTTAGTTATAAACATTTTTTAAATATTGCAGCGTTTTTTTTAAATATGTATTATACTTAAGGGGGAACACCACTGTGACGGTCGGAAAAATGAGCCCACTTTTAAGATTTTTTTAAGGAATAACTTACAGTTTTATTATAAAATTGTTATTACCTATCTTTAGTATAGTGTCTTAAGAGACTATAAAAAAAAAGTAATAGAAAAACATACATAGATTTCCATATACAGTTAATCTCCTACACCCCTGACAAGAAAACATAGGTCGCTTATCGAAACGATATCTTTGGAACGGCAACTCTGAAATCAATTTTTTTTTTTGTTTAATATAATCGGTATGAGTGTAGTTTCCGTTGTACGTACCGATTTTTAAAAAAAATTATTTTTGTAAAAATGGCGCACTTGGGAAGAAAAAGTTTCGAAAATCCGCAAAAAAATGGATAGTTTTTCGAGCGTATTTCAAAAAATATGTTTTCGATCAAAAAATCGGTACGTACAACTGAAAATACTCTTGTTTTAAAGATCCTGTAAAAATTTCAAGTCGATCGGATAAAAATTGACAGAGCTATCGATTCGATCAGTTAGAAAAATGTCGTTTCGAGAAAGTCGCGTTTAAAGATACATAGCGCCCTTGGAACGGCATCTTGACGCGTCTCACAAAATGCACTGTATCTTCGTCAATTCTTCGAATATTAACTTGAATTTTTCAGACAATATTTTTGAAGAGTTAAACATTAAGAAAGTGAAGAAAAAAAATCGAAATTTTTTCAACTTTCACAGTGGTGTTCCCCCTTAAGTAAAGTACAAAGTGTTGTATTAATCGGTTGTTTACTTTTCTTTTTACTGCCACTTACAGATTGAACTACTTAAACTGAAAGACTCATTACCAAAGAATGTTTCAGACATAAAATTTATTAGAAGCTTATGAAAATTTGTGTTTTATTCATCATCAAACCTTAACTAGCCCGTCTTGCCCCACCTTCCCCTAAGGTGGGAAACAGAGTGTCGAGCTTCCTGAAAGATTTATTAGTTTGCACGGATCTTAGGTTAGATATGCGCGAGACCGCGTTTTAAATTTCACTTCACAACTTAGCGCGAGTCAAGGGACTTCGGAATGCGAAGAATCATGGGTAGGGGTGCGAGGGGATCGAATCTAACTTCAGGGTCTATGATCTTCAGAAATATTGTCGAAAGGTCTGTTTATAGAAATTAGGGGAAACACGCTATCTACTTAATATTTTTGGCTCAAGGACTTTGTATCTACTGTCCGTGAATTTTTAGTAACCATTGTTCTTCGTTATCCTCCCTTATATCGCGAGACTCTGACACGGGGGTGTGCCTTGAAAAATGATCACGACAAGGTCGCTTCCTTGGCAATGAATATACTACACTAGCCTTGTCGCGAGCAGTATCGAAAATGGAGCTTACTCATTCGGGTGATTTATCACGGTGGTCAGGAAAGAGGGTGCGGGGAGTGGTTGAAACACATCAATTACCTTCCGAATTCGCCGACTATTGAATAATGTATTGTGATCACTAAACGATCCTATCCTTGCCGCGAATTAATTACATTGATCGACGCCTTGGCTTTAAATGCGAATCCACTTGCGCCCCCAACTCTGGTGAATCTATTAAAATGCTTTCTCATTGCGTAAGGCACACTATCACACACTTCTTATCGATCTCAGCCACCACTGTTCGCCAAATTGTACCTCAATTCTTCTGTATAGAAGCCTATAACTTTTACGATAAATATATCTGTGGTTCTGAAAGAGTTAATGCAAAAACTGTTTACATTACCCTCCCTTTTCATTCTAAATCCTATTTTCTACCAGGAAACCAGACGCAGAAAGCAGTCGGCGGGCTGCTCGTCGAGCATTTTGGGGATTACCACGACATCAGCATCGATTCCAGCGCTGGTATCAACATGACATGGTCGGATGCGTTCTCGATGCTCGTCAACCGTCGCGTAGACGTGATAGCTGGTCCGAAACCAGACGACTTGGGCATCTTAGCCGACCTGGAGATTGTCTGCTGGTACATGTACCGCGACATGGTGTTCACCGGCCTCGTGCGCGTCAAATCTATCCAGACCGATATGCTGAAGCTGTTGATGCCGTTCCACTACTTGGTCTGGCTATGCGTGGTTCTTCTACTTACTTCTTACATTCTCCTATTGATCGCGATGAAGAGGCTATCCGATGTGGGGTTGATGAAGGAACGAGTGAAGCTCGCGCACGTTTACGCGATAATGCTCGGTCAAGGTGTCACGCTGCCAAGGAACATTGGACCGAGGCTGGCGGTTCTTCTGTGGATAGTGTTCTCCCTTTATTTGAGCATCACTTACAATAGCACGTTCACCAGCTCCCTGGCTGAAGTCGAGACAGAGGACTTGCTGCGGGATCTCAAGCAAGTACGTGACTCTGGTCAACCTCTCGGCGGACCAGCCGTCGTTCGCTCTTACTTCAACAATGCCAGCCACGGCTTCATAAGGGATTTATACGAGAGGTAATATCGTGGTTGTGGGTACGTTCTTTACTCCCTTTAGACTCCCGTTTTATCAGCTTTATCTGGCAGTGGCTCTTGTAATCAGTTATTCAGCTCCATTTTTAAATGTTTTTTATTGATTAATTAAACTTCGATCCTCTGTTTGTTCGTTTGTTTGTTTGTTTAATGTTTGTGTGTATGGTTCGAATATGGCAACTCAAATTTAACCCACTTCCAAATATCCAATATTCTTGAAACTTTGCAGGCGTGCGTAGTTTGAATGACAATACAATATTTAAAAAAATTAACCCCGAAGGGGTGAAAAAATTACCCAGTCATCGATGAATATAACCCATAACCACAAATCCGAATGACTTGAAATCAGCCACTTGCGTTCTTCATGAAAACGACAATTACTCGGGACGCTATCGCATCGCGGTTACCAAAAATACACAATTTATCGAGAAATGATCCGTTACGTATGTGCGAATAGTAAAACTAACACTTTGCAGGCGTTCGTAGTATATCACCATAGAAATTGTGACACAAGAAACGAATTATTTTTTATTTTTTAGTGCATTTTTAATAAAATCGTTGGACACAAATTTTTTTTTATATATTTTTTGTAATTTCCATTGCCGATAAGTTTACAATCTTTAATTTTTTACAAAATAGTGGAAACCGATACAAGAGAATAGTAGTTAAAAATCCAACGCAATGAGAGTAGAATTAATAAGAACTTTCTATCATACTTAAAACTCCATGTAGGTACCTCTAAACGATAGGAGAATCTTGATACAAAAAGCCAATAGAAATTCGCAATAATCCTCCCAGTTCTTGTCTCTCAACAAATTCAGCCTTGAAGGATGTCGCCTATCTGTTTGCAACAGATACAAAGTCATAGGAGCGGAAGAAGCGTTGGACAGTATATTCACGAAGAACGGTATCGCCGTGCTGCAGCAGTTCACAGTGGACAGAATGAACTGGGACTACAGGAGCAATAGAAGCCTTCGTATGTACACGTTGCCGACACCTGTGCTGAGATTCCCAGTGTTCCTGTTCACGAGGAAAGGGTACGTGTATCGAAGACCTCTTCGACAACTTGTCACGAATTATCGCGAAACGGGGATGGTGTATAAACTGGAAAACGTGCTGTTGATCGAGGAAGACAAACGGACATCCCATCGCCAATCCACGGACGAAATTCTGACGATCAAGCACCTTTACCCCATATTCCAACTATTCTTAATGTGCCAGGGGATTAGCTGTTTCATACTCCTCGTTGAGTTGCTGCAAGCCCATATCTTGCAGCCTTCGTGATAATTATTATTATTAATATTCACGGGATAAACCCTTGGTACAATGACGTAATAATACGGGGAGACATACCTAATACATATATCAAAAAGATAACTAATCCGAAGAGAAACGAACGAGAGTCTAGGTATACATATAGTAATTATAGATTAAGAACTTATGAAATACAATTATTATATCATTCCTCGATCTCTCGGTACTTTCGATATTGTTCTAAATCTTAAGAAAACTATATTCACCCATTGAAAGGTTCGCAACACGTGCCCTACTTCCCTCGATGCAATTGTAACAAACTCAACGCAGTTAGTTTAAATAGCTTCTAATTTGTAGAAATTCAGCCAGCTCCCATTATTCCTATGAATCGCTTTCCTGTTATTCTCTCCACCGAGACAGTGACGCAACCTATTGTGTCGTATTTCGAAGAATTTCGCAGATATTTCCTTGAACGTACACGTGCGCTACTCCATCTCGCTGCACAGTATTCGAAATTGCCCTTGGAACGAGCTTTTGAAGGTTCCAACCTTCCAACCACTGTTGCGTAACGCGCACGCTGTTATACGATAATCCTTCAATCCTGTACGTTCTCCGAGATGCATTGCTATGAAACGCATCTCCACGGGCTGCGGGCGTGTGCGTGTGCAAGGCCGCGCCGTGAATTTGTCGAACGAAAGGGAAACCCCCCTTTCGCCATCGATCCCGTCAGCGATAAATCCAATTTTCTAAACTGCATCGTACTCCGTTTTACGATGAACGTTTCCTCCGTCGCGTTTAACGTTTCTCCTTGATCCACTCGATCCAATTCACTTACGGAATCGTTTTACTTTACTTAGGCGAAGACACGACCCCTGCCCCTTGGATCGAGCGCAAACAATTCGTTCGTTCCGTGGCTGCATGCTCGACCGCCGAATTTTCACCCACACGCGAGATACACGGCAGAAACACGACACACACTCCCGAAAATGCAACGCAATTTGCATGAAATTGAGACGCAAATTGAATGCAATCGTCCATATAGACTATATCCATAAAACTCTTCTTCTGTTTGGTGGTCTTTTTTCCAGCAAACCCAGCTGCAATGAACACTAGCAATTTCTAGAGCAAGTTGATTGTGCGACGAACGTACTATAGTTAATATGGAACGAAGGTGCAAAGCGATTGAGTTAATAAAGGGATTAACAGCAAGTACAAAGTCTGGTCCCTGCAGGTCCACGCTCAATTTTATAATACACACGATTATATCTAAGCCACTATATAATCTACATCCCCGTGTATCACCAAAAAATTCAAAACATCCACAGTCAGTTTACTTCATACACTCCATCCTCTGGAGATCTCTATTTGTCACAACAACCTTGCATATGCCGTGCTCTAGTAAGACTCTCACGAAAGATGCCATAAACCTTGCGCTTTCTTGTTTGCCACCCTCCGCACGCCCCTCGTTTCCCCTCTGCACCCCGTAAATGCGGGATCTCAGAGTCCGAGGAAGAACGACAGCGCTCGAAGGCTGAGAGTTAATTTTGCTGCGCCGTATTGGACCTCGTCCGTGGCCGGTTCGCAGAAAATTAGTCGGCGGACAGAGAGATCCATTCAACCGACACAGTCAACAGCTCGCCGGGGGATGGACGCCGTGATTAGCGTGGCCGTCAGGAGCAGCGTTAACGAGGACGCGCGGCTTTTCTCCTGCGGATCGGGCGTGGCCCCAGTGTGGTGTTCACGCGATGTTCGATCATGAAACGACGATACAGCGTCTCCGTTTCTAGCTCTTAATTACTACGTAGATATTACACGCGTGGCCGTGGCAAATAAAGGTGAAATCCGCCGAGGCGTGCTCTTCAGTCTCCTTACCATCCCGACCCATTACTTCTCCTCGAGCAACTTCTCGGTAATCGTGAATTTCGCGCGGCAAACTTCCTCTCCGTTTTCTGGGGGGCTTTCCGCGAGAGACACAGAGAAGCGGGCAAGCGGAAAACCGACGGGGAGGGCGACGCCACTCGCAAGAACGGGTCCAGGAGCGTGCATGTCATCGATCCGTCGCGTCTGCCCCTCGAGCCTTGCGGCCTCGCCTTTGGGCCCAGTCGCGTGGGCGACTCGTTAGGCCGCCCTAAAACTACCCGCCGATGGACGGGGGAGGAAACACTAAGCCTTTTATCTTTCCCGCCAACTGTCGCGGGGATGGATTTAACGATCCCTTTGCTGCCTCGTAAACAAAGTTCCTCTCGCCCGGTGGTTTCTCAGAAGTCGATTCGACTTGACGCGAGAGAGTGCAGGATGGTATTAGTTGGGGCGAGTTGTTTTTCGTACGCGCAGTTTCATGTTTGTCGCGTGGTACGAAGACACCAGCTGCGAGGAACGATCGAAGTCATTCCTCGCCGCGCTGACCTTTCGCTTGTATGAAATCGACGGAGCAGAGAAATTGGCGACACAAAATGGCAGTGGCGGATTTAAAGGGGGAGACCACTGTAACGGTCGGATATGTATGGGTGTTTTCGGGAATTTATTTCAACTAAACAACGCTGGTGAATCTAATTATTGCTTGGTATAGTTAATAGTGTGCATATCGAAGGGTAAGAAATTTTTTTTCAATCAAATTCATAGTCAAAATTTGCGCTGTGGCAAAAATATGCTAGTCGCGTTGACAAGGTCCAGGCCATATGGTTAATCAAAATTCAAAAAGACAATAATATTTAGAAACTAGAAGCCTGCCTCTATTACGTGACGATCAAAAAATGCCAAAATTGTAAAAAATTACAAAATGGCGGACCACTGAAAAAAAATCTTGTTTTCGGGGTACAAAATTAGGGAAATGTTGATAAAAAAGTATAAGAAGGCCGTCAATTAAAAAAAAAAAAAAACTGATTATTAGATAATAGAGACAGGATTTTCGTACAATAAATGCCCTTGCTCGTGTCAATTGGACGTGTAGTTTTCTCTGTAAACTGTCAACGCGGTTGAAAAATGACATTCTGAGGAAAACGCGTTCAAAGTTCCTCGCGGCTCAGTCGCGCGCTTGACACCGCTTCACGGAAAATACTACATCTCCGTCAATTTTGCATAGAGAGAGCATAGCTACTTGAAACGTACATCTTTCAGAAAATGTAAAATAGAAAAAATCAATTATACAGATTTCTTACAGTGGTCTCCCCCTTAAGAGAAAAGGCTCAAGTGGCAAATGTATTGTGACACCTAGTATCGTAATAGAATTAGTATGAAAATTACAGGGAAGAAAAAGAAACATAGTGTTTGGATAAAATAATAATAAAACTCCGCCACTGCAAATGGCTATTTTGAAGTTCGCGATTTATCAGACAAATAGGCGTGATTAGAGGGCAGAGTGTTCGTGTAAAAATCAACATTGGTGCACGAAATACATGCTCCTTTTTATCGGGTCACTTAAATAACACATGACATTGCGATATCTGGGATCGCTGCTGGCTTCCGTGACATCATGCTAAAAAAGTTATTCATAGCGGCTAGGTAGGTACTCCCTAAATATATTCGTCCACAACAAGCCTATATCGCGAATGATCTCCCCTTTTACCGCGACTACGAAGATTCCACCTTTCGAGGGAGTCGATGCCACTGGCTTCCAGAAGATCAGAAATTAACTCATTAAATGATAAATTGATTGATAACTTGGAGATACGCGGCGTTAACTCGGCCCTGTAATAGGAATTGAGGAAGGTGCGTCATGGTGGGTCGATCGATGATGATAATCGAGCCCGTATCGCGATGTCCTCCGCCTAATTGAGGATCCCTGGCTGCCGTGCAGATATCCGGACCACGGTGTCACGTGTCTCTGCTTGATTGCCGTAGGCTTTCCTAATCGTAACGAACACGCGCTCCCCCTGTACTTGCGACAACTTTCCGTTCGACGGTTTTGATCGACAGCCGGGTCTGGGCGAGATTAATTCTTGATGCCTTGGTTCGTGCACAGGGAGCCTGTGATGCGAAACGTTCCTTGTTAACGGATTACCCTCGGTGGCGTGTAAGCTTAAATGCGTTTAGACTTTAGACCGAGGTGAATATTCTGTAACGAAGGGTTGCATTCGCCTCGCAAAAGTAGATTCGCGATCCTCGCGGAGTATTCGTTTCGGGAGTATCTTTCTTGACGAATAGCCAGGCTAGAAGTGCATCTCCATCTAACAGGTGCTTCATTGCTCCGAGTCTCTGTTCATCAAACTTTGTGTGTAAAATGTTGAGTGTCGTTGGTACGTTGAAAGATATTAATGTGCGCAAGATGTTTTAATCCATTTAATCCGTACGTGTTGAACGTCAAAATAAGTCTCTGTATCAAGGTATATTAATAGGTAGAAGTAGGACGTGCCTTGTACGAGTGGATATTCTGTTATGATGTTACACTGACGAGATGCCGTCGTAACTGCGTATACGTATCTACGTCAACCGGGGATTTCTACGTCAGTCGTGAGGGCAGACAGTAGCCATTGCGGCATTAGGGTTAAGGAGAGACCTACAGATGGCTTAGATAGATTAATTACGTGGGGTAGTCGTCTAGAAAACCGAGCCCTTCCTTTGTAAATGGCGTATTCTTTCTCTTCCCTCCGACTTTCCGAAGACTTCCCCTTGGAATGCGTTAGTTCGCCATAAACGATTATTCGTGGATAAGGTTTCAGGCAGTATCTCACACTTTCGATACTTTGGGGGATATTTTTTCGCCTAAGAAACTTCTTGTTTCGAATCAACTGTGGGGCCTTCGTTATATTTTGAGCTACCTTCAAAACATTATTGTTTAAAGGTTGTGCAAAGGATTTGATTTGCCAGTAACACCCGTTGGTTCATTCCCTTCCACCAGTGAGACCGTGTTGGACCTTCTTCCCACGTCTAATTGATCGCAAGAAACTTTTATGCGCGCCGAACCCCGTCCATTATAGGTACTGTCGAACCGAGATTAGGGGTGACAGTGAGCAGTAAACAGAACGACGTATACAGAATAAGGCACGAGCCTCGCCCACGCACGTAGACACCGGCTCACAGTAGGCGTCCTTCGTGTCGTGGCGTTCCGACATTCGGTGTCTGTCAATCGAAGTAATAGAACACGATTCCAACGTGACTCTCCTCGTAACTCGATAAAGAAATCGAGGTTCTTCAAAGTTTATTAATTCTGGTTGACAGGCCATCGGCTTTTGACGAGCGTTGCATTGTAGCGCAGTCGTTGCACATTGGGAGCAAGCTCTCCAATTGGTAACGCGCAAATACGCAACTTTTTGAGTTGAGCAACTAGTTTCTCAAAGCTGGGATTCCACCGAGGCAACTTTTTGGCATTGTCGCATCTTTTTTTCGCATGCAATACATGCAATCACTATCGCAATAACCTTGCGTTGCCTCAGTGGAATCCCACCTTAATTGAAAGTGAAACCCCTTTTAAGATTCCTGGAATAGGGGATGCTCCTATTGGTTACTTGTAAAAAGGTGCCCATCAATCATACGACTGATGCTTTCTCGACTGCACCAAATCGTGCAAACAAGGTTGGAAATTTACCGACTAAGAAAGTGTCCCCGTGACAGACAGTTGCAAACGACAAATCTAATTTCGGAAGTGTCTTGCATCCGAGGCTCGAGCATTCGATGTCCCTGGCAGAAGCTATTAAAGTGGGTCTGACACCGATCAAACGGCGATAGACGCACTTAATTCGTAACCGAAGGTTTTGGTGGGCGGGGAAGGGATCTTGACAGAAATGTCGCGGGCCCGATACGGAAATTCATTACAGCCGCTGGGTAATTAAGCTCCAAAGCGGAGCCTTGACATTTGCACGGGCGAAATGATACCCGACGAGGGTAAACGCTTGAAAAGGGATGACGAAGGAATGGAACTGATGTAGACCTGACGATCGCTTTTTCGGATCGATATAAATAAAGCTGATTTACGATGGCAAGAACTCGTGTTTATGGTGCGTTACGTGGAATCTTTTTTCGAGATGCTAATGGAGATTGATGTAAATAATGGATGACAGAAAGGTTGAAGTGACAGTCTGAAGCCTTGAATCGATGAAAATACCACGGCGGTGGTGTGTAGATTCGATCCTCTGTTTCGAACAATGGAAAGATAATATTAATCTTCGCGATATTAATATTAATGTATGGAATACATTATTCCATAAATAATTCTACGATGTTTTACGGAAAAAAAATAGCAATGGATTCCAGGAAGGGTCTTTCAACTCAATTTTCCGATAACGGAAGACAAACTCCACACATCTTCTCCGCCAGCCGGTGGAACATGCAATTCGGCATTATTAATGTCGAAAGCCCCTAGGAGACCAGAGATAGGTTCGCCATTATCGATTGCCCGCCGGATGGCAGGACATTTCCATACCTCGAAAACGAATTTTTTATTATCGAGGGAGCGTGGGCAGTTGAATAATTCCGACACCTGGACGGGTGGTATTTCTTGCGCGAGCGTTACGTGTGCCACTTGTTCCATTAGCCATCGCTCTGCAAGAAATATCGGGGATTTGGCACAGGTCCAAATCACCTCGGCGCCATCTGGGCACGGAGCACACCTTTCTGCAAACAAAAACCCTATTTTTTCACGCTGACACCGATGAATACCGATTACTAAAAGAGCTCCCTCTATCACTGCCCCTTAAGGTGTCTTTCCACTGTGACGCCCTGATAAAATTCCGCTGTTTGGAATTTCTTTTTGTCACAAAAAGAATGTGTTTACTAAATTGAATTTTTTCTATTTATTAATACGTGCTTTGAGAATACAAATTAATTTTTTTTATATTTTGTTAATACTTGCGTGCGCCAAAATAAGTGGGTGTAATGTGCGCTGTAAAAAGATTTTAGAGAAACCAAAAAACCAAAAAGATTTGTAATCCAAAGTTGAACTATCGAAATTAGCTAAATATTTTTAATCATTCTGCGACGCAAAAGATGCGAAAATACCACGAAAACGTGATTTTCGTTCGGACCACAGCGACAGTCATACCGATACATTCTTTTTCTGACAAAAAAGTTCCAAACAGCGGTGATTTATCAGGGCGTCACAGTGAAAAAAGCCCTTAAATTATCTCCATTCCTCTCAAACTGTACACATCAATATCTCCCAAATATTCTAATACTTTCTTACACGACCCACCGATCTTCCTCGTGCGACAGGTCTTCCTCCCTAGGCGCTCCATTTTCCTATCGCTGCACCGCTATACCAAATATCTTCGAACGCCCCCATTTCTTTAGCAACCCTCTTCACCGAACCTTCAACTACTCCCATCCGAACCGGCGTTCAGCTGCTCGGCATACTTTCCCCGCATTCACTTATCGTTCCGTTTAATTCCGAGGTTTCGACGCGACCGCGGCGATTCGCCTTGAAAAATGATTAAATTCCCGCGCGTGCACGCGTTCTTTTCACCTCGGCCCAGGGGGGACCAGGTGCAGCCGCGTGGTTGCGCCATTAAAACGAACGGTCCCGCGTCGCGCTTGCGACGGTACGCTGCGCTGCGTTATATCATCTCGCTCGCCCTTGGACGCGAGCTATCGAGCTTTTTACAGCCACTTCCTCCGCTCGGATCGAAACATCCTTAATATAGTTTCGCTATCGCGGCCGCTGTTATGTTATCGCCAATAACGGGACGCAAATGAGGGAAACAGAAGACCTTGCGTAAATGCGATTAACTGCGATGCTCGGGCCACGGAATGTAGTTCATGGTCATGGCGAAAATCGTGCTCCCCCGAGTGGCTCGTATCAGCGGGCGACACGTTGGCCGCGGGGGAGGGAGAGGGAATCGCGGAAAATCGGCTTTCCCGGTCAGAGAGGGGGATCGCCTCGTTTCCCGCGAAAAACCACCCGATTGAAATCGATGCCGGATCGATATACCTCCAAGGCGTCGCATTGTTCAGGCAAATCGCGGGGAAAATGTAGTTCATGGGCGGAACGATAAACCATGGACATAGCTGGATGGTGGGGGAGACCCTCGAAACTCCTCTTGAGTCGATAATCGAGGAGATTCAATGGTTTACGCGGACTAGACTCTGCTCGGGCATTCACAGAATTCCGTTGTAATGGAGTTGGACTACTCGCCGATGAATCGAAGTCCCTCCACCGGCGTTGTCGTAAAAGTTTAAAACCTCCGTGGCTAACGGGGGGCTCTTATTCATTCAAGAACCTCTCTGATGTCATCCCGTTTCGACCGACTCCTTCGAAAACCTTCCCTTGGTTTGCGCCATTCTCGCAAGCCGATTTTCACACCATTCGCGTCCGCGGCACACGAGGAGCCAAGGAACTGAATTATTCGTCTCACAGTGGCGTGTTTCTACGGAAAATTGGCCAAAAGTAGTATTTTTGAATCTAAGATAAATTGTTGGAATATATTGCTATAGGTACTATGACTCGAAAATGATAATGATGTACTTTTTTAATGATAAATATTGAAAATAAGAATAATGATAAGTAACTATAAGTATAAAAATTTAAAATACATGACGATATCATAAGGGGAAGAATATTATAATTAAGAGTATCACAAGGAGAAGATTATTATACTCTTAAATATAATATTCTTCCCCTTGTGATATCTTCATGTATTTCAAATTTTTGTGAGCACATTATTATCATTTTAGAGTCATAATATAGCAATTTGTTCCAACAATCTATCTTAGATTTAAAAATATTACTTTTGGCTAGCCTTCTCTATAATACGCGCTTTTTGGAATAATTAATTAATTAATTAGTATGAAGCAGAATGCAGTTTACATTTTTATACTTAGGTACAGGTAATTAACATCATTTTCAAGAAGAATATTGTAATTAATGAATTCCAATATAATATTCATTAATTATAATATTATATTGTAATTAATTAATTGTGATATTCTTCTACTGTTATTCCGGTCGGCAAAGAAATAACAATAACTTATGACTTCGCAATTTAAAAAATACAAAATAGTATTTTCCCAGGAAAATACAACAGGCCTTTCATCAGGAACCTTCAAACTTTATTTTGCAACAAAAATTGCCGCTTGATGACGCTTGTAACGTAAATGTTTGCTTAGGAGAAGAAAAAATATAAATAGATCGTGTATTCTCCTCTACCATAGTCGTAAAAAGTGAAATAAACCAATAATACCAGAATCTATATTAACTTCCAACATATCAGATAGCTACCAGCACAAAAAAAGAAGATCATAATTTCACATTCAATATAAAATTTACTTTTAATTCTGGTCTAAAAGTTCCAGTTCATAACACCAGCAACTTTGAGATCGCATACCTCTAAGAGGATCGTTGATAAGTCATAAATGAAATGCAATACATAGATCTGTAAAAATCAGAAAAAATATTTTTGATTTTTGGCCAGCTTTTTGTACAGGACGTGCCATTGTACGTCTGGGTTGCGTCGGAGAAAGTTGGGCAAGGTAAGGGTGGCTGGTTCTCGTAACTCGCAAACTCGATTTCCAGCGTTCAAGCATCGGTACATACTTACTTGCATCAGCTGCGCCCCAGCCAGCTGGTGAAGTCGAGGTGAAGCAAATTCGAAACGCTGCTCCTTGAGTGATACGAGCCCCAGCGCTGAGAGCGACTCTATTTAGCTTCAGAGGCTGCAGCGTGATCATCTTCCGTATCTGTGCCAGTCAGCTATTAGAGCGATAGCAGCTAAACCCGCCGCGAAGGACTCCACTGGCAATCGGACTGATCGTAGAAGTTTGTTTTAATGAATCTCTGAGAATAATGGGGAATTACGGGATCCCCGCGAACTATAGTCTCTGATCCGACCTCCGAACTCGGCGTCTTTCACTCGGTTTTCAGATGGAAAGTGGATTTAATACTTGCCAATGTCGAGGGCGTGATTAAGGGATGGTGAATATCAGTTTTAACAATTGTGCCGCTGTCGATTCTGTCTTCCAAAGTAGGATAGATTTTTAGAAGCAGAGAATTAAGAAGCTTGATGTAATAATCATCGATCCTCGTTGTGTTTCGTTCAAGTGTCTGCTGAATTACTCCAAGCCTTTGAGTGCTGTGAATAATGGGGGGAGCTACCGATCATGTGAAAGAAAAAAGCCGAGGGCGTCGACGGGCCTCGATAGAGCTTGGTCATATTATCGCTCGCGAATTAACACACACGGTCAGGGCGGATCCCACTTTGCGTCGAATCGAAGCACAGCCCCGGCTTTTGACGCGCTCGAATTTGTGATCGCGAAAACTGGGTCACTTTCGTTTCGAATAGGCTTGACCGATTACGACGTGATCGGAGCCAGGTGTCGAGCATAGAAATCTATCGGTGAATGGCAGCTGTCAAAGTTTACGAGATCGAGACGGTGTCGGGTACCGGGGATCGAAATTGGCCATGGATACTGTAACGACTGTTCGCTTTTCACACCCTCGCGCGTCGCTGCCCGTTGAAACATAGAAATACGATTCTGAGTTTAACTGCCCGGGGATCGACAAGCGAGCAAATAAATGTGAAAATGTATTTGTTTCTGGCAGACGCTAGAGCTTCATTGAAATTGTCCTTCGACAAATCACCCTCCAAGCGACTTTTATTGAAATTCATTGCCCGGAGCAGCGGAGCGTATTTTACCTCGCCCTGTCCGAAAAAGGCTGTAGGTTCCATTACCTTAATTTTATCCGCGGCGCATTAAACGGCTCGTCTGCTTCCCTAATGAAAATTGCGCCATGGGACGACAGGGAATGGAATCGATCGCATAAATGGTCGAACATTCGGCTTATGAAAGGCTCCGGATACACGCCAGTCGCTAGTAGAATCTTTCGCAACAGCAGCGTGCTGGATTGAAATCGAATAATTCTATTACCAATATAAATCTATAGCGAAACCTCAACGTTCCAAGCGTCGATACTATATTCCGCTTCAGGGGGCTCGTAATCATGCTTTTCGCCATAAACTGCGCGCTGTCGTGTCCGTGGGGATGATCCTGCTCTAAATGCTCGCCGCGCTAGTGTTCGTGCCGTAACGACGAATCTGGGAAATGGCATCCATGAATTTAGGGGTCGTAGACTCGCGAGGCCGATGGGAACGTAATCGCGTGCGTCAGCCCGCCGACTGTAAATTCACTTACGCATCGGGGATACGCGTGATTTAACCCTGACACACATGGCTCGTCGGAAGATACGTCAATTCGACGTAGACGCAGAGGTTGGGCATGAACCGTCGACGCCGAACGCGCGAACCTGCTCCGGCAAGTGAATGCTTGTTTAATCGACCTCGATACGCGAGTTTAAACAATACCTGTTACGCGCTAAAACTGGAACGTTTATTTTTGCGGTCGATCGCGCGCCCCCCCCTTCCTCCCCGACGTCCACCGACCAGTCTTCACCTCTCTAATGTGGCCCGGGAAGCTTTGGGCTCGGGTCTGCTGATAGTACTTTCCGCGATCCCTTTTTACTCTTTGCGATTATATTGGAATTCTATAGGGAGGTAGAGACGTCAGAGAGGATTATTCGTTGTAGCTGTTAAATATTGATATACGCCAGCCCCCACAGCACATTTGTTGCCGAAATGTCTCAGTTGCGTTGCGGTTTAATCCTTGGAATATTGCACGGAATGTTGCCGAAAAGTTACAAGTAAATTGCTATGTCCGCCCTGTGCAACATTGCAGGATATATTTCAGCAACATTTTTTCGGGATATTACAGCAATGGTAGCGCAACATTTCTGAGATTTTATAGGAATGGTAGCGCAACATTTCTGAGATTTTACAGAAATGGTAGGGCAACATTTCTGAGATTTTACAGAAATGGTAGCGCAACATTTCTGAGATTTTACAGAAATGGTAGCGCAACATTTCTGAGATTTTACAGAAATGGTAGCGCAACATTTCTGAGATTTTACAGAAATGGTAGCGCAACATTTCGGGCAGTTGGGCCAAAAATAAAAATAACGGTATTTTATATATATGCACGTACATATTTTTATCACTTCACTTGAATGTGTGAAGAAGAATCATAGTAGTATAACATCCGTGTATATTTTAAAAATAGAATATTTAATTTACCCCAGGGAAGATTCGAACCCGCGACCTGTAGCACCGTAGACGAACACTTTACCGCTGTAGCTGCAATTGTTAATTGAGAAAACTGCTTCCGTATTCGAACATTACATTCCAACCATGCAACACTTCAAACTGAAATTATTCAAAAACGAAGATTCGTTTTGACAAACCCCATTACATCTCCCTAATCGCTAAGTTGAACATTTCACAACAAATTCATTCCGACGCTTGATGTTGTATTAAGTTGATTCATATTCTGTTATGAAATATCCTGCGTAGTACAAGAAAATAATATTGTTTTAGTTTTTAGCGCATTTTTAATACAATCGTTTAACATTATTTTATATATTTTTTCATTTTCCAGTCTTTAGTGTTAGTGGATATACATTTCACAATTCAGACTTCGTTGCAAATATAATTTATTGCTGTATACAGTTTAATAGTTTGCTTACACCTTATAGTGCTAATTTACTAATTGTATTAATTACTTATATCACATTTTGTCACTGTTTACATACATTCCCTCGGAGGTTGCCTGTGAAATGTAACACTGTATTCTGTTTGTCGACATATTGAATATAAATAATTACTACAATTACTTAATGAACACATATGGTTTAAACAAATTCATAAAATATATACAGCAACAAAACATGTGTGAATAACTGCCAGTGACCGTAATATTAGCATTTAATTCATTGTATGTAATTAAAACGTTCCGAACTGTCGAGGGAAAATATCTAAGTCCGGATATGTTGCGGAAAAGTTGCTGAAATCGTGCTCGTATCTTGCGAGCGCTCGCAACATATGAGCAAGATTTCAGCAATTTTTCCGCAACATATCCGTATTTCCGCGGAGCGATCCCGACTTCTCCAGACAACAGAATGCAGTCTAAGAGTCCACAGACTATCATCGAGGGAATATAAGCGAACTTGGACAATATCTGACATAAATAATTAATACGATTATTTAATTAACATTATATAGTTTAAACAATCTCATAAACAATATTCAGCAACAAAAGAGATTTGAAGAGAGTGTTACACGTGCCAATAAATAATTAATACGATTATTTAATTAACATTATATAGTTTAAACAATCTCATAAACAATATTCAGCAACAAAAGAGATTTGAAGAGAGTGTTACACGTGCCAATAAATGCCAGTGACCGTAATATTAGCACGTAATTCATTATATGTAATTAAAACGTTCCTAACTGTCGAGTGAAAATATCTAAGTCCGGATATGTTGCAGAAAAGTTGCTGAAATCTTGCTCATATGTTGCGAACGCTCGCAACATATGAGCAAGATTTCAGCAACTTTTCTGCAACATATCCGTATTTCCCCGTAGCGATCCCGTATTCTCCAGACACAGAATGCAGTCTAAGACTCCACAGACTATCATCGAGGGAATATAAGCGAACTTGGACAATATCTGACATAAATAATTAATACGATTATTTAATTAACATTATATAGTTTAAACAATCTCATAAACAATATTCAGCAACAAAAGAGATTTGAAGAGGGTGTTACACGTGCCAATAAATAATTAATACGATTATTTAATTAACAATATATAGTTTAAACAATCTCATAAACAATATTCAGCAACAAAAGAGATTTGAAGAGAGTGTTACACGTGCCAATAAATAATTAATACGATTATTTAATTAACATTATATAGTTTAAACAATCTCATAAACAATATTCAGCAACAAAAGAGATTTGAAGAGAGTGTTACACGTGCCAATAAATAATTAATACGATTATTTAATTAACATTATATAGTTTAAACAATCTCATAAACAATATTCAGCAACAAAAGAGATTTGAAGAGAGTGTTACACGTGTCAATAAATGCCAGTGACCGTAATATTAGCACGTAATTCATTATATGTAATTAAAACGTTCCTAACTGTCGAGTGAAAATATCTAAGTCCGGATATGTTGCAGAAAAGTTGCTGAAATCTTGCTCATATGTTGCGAACGCTCGCAACATATGAGCAAGATTTCAGCAACTTTTCTGCAACATATCCGTATTTCCGCGTAGCGATCCCGTATTCTCCAGACACAGAATGCAGTCTAAGACTCCACAGACTATCATCGAGGGAATATAAGCGAACTTGGACAATATCTGACATAAATAATTAATACGATTATTTAATTAACATTATATAGTTTAAACAATCTCATAAACAATATTCAGCAACAAAAGAGATTTGAAGAGGGTGTTACACGTGCCAATAAATAATTAATACGATTATTTAATTAACAATATATAGTTTAAACAATCTCATAAACAATATTCAGCAACAAAAGAGATTTGAAGAGAGTGTTACACGTGTCAATAAATGCCAGTGACCGTAATATTAGCACGTAATTCATTATATGTAATTAAAACGTTCCTAACTGTCGAGTGAAAATATCTAAGTCCGGATATGTTGCAGAAAAGTTGCTGAAATCTTGCTCATATGTTGCGAACGCTCGCAACATATGAGCAAGATTTCAGCAACTTTTCTGCAACATATCCGTATTTCCCCGTAGCGATCCCGTATTCTCCAGACACAGAATGCAGTCTAAGACTCCACAGACTATCATCGAGGGAATATAAGCGAACTTGGACAATATCTGACATAAATAATTAATACGATTATTTAATTAACATTATATAGTTTAAACAATCTCATAAACAATATTCAGCAACAAAAGAGATTTGAAGAGAGTGTTACACGTGCCAATAAATAATTAATACGATTATTTAATTAACATTATATAGTTTAAACAATCTCATAAACAATATTCAGCAACAAAAGAGATTTGAAGAGAGTGTTACACGTGTCAATAAATGCCAGTGACCGTAATATTAGCACGTAATTCATTATATGTAATTAAAACGTTCCTAACTGTCGAGTGAAAATATCTAAGTCCGGATATGTTGCAGAAAAGTTGCTGAAATCTTGCTCATATGTTGCGAACGCTCGCAACATATGAGCAAGATTTCAGCAACTTTTCTGCAACATATCCGTATTTCCGCGTAGCGATCCCGTATTCTCCAGACACAGAATGCAGTCTAAGACTCCACAGACTATCATCGAGGGAATATAAGCGAACTTGGACAATATCTGACAAAAATAATTAATACGATTATTTAATTAACATTATATAGTTTAAACAATCTCATAAACAATATTCAGCAACAAAAGAGATTTGAAGAGAGTGTTACACGTGTCAATAAATGCCAGTGACCGTAATATTAGCACGTAATTCATTATATGTAATTAAAACGTTCCTAACTGTCGAGTGAAAATATCTAAGTCCGGATATGTTGCAGAAAAGTTGCTGAAATCTTGCTCATATGTTGCGAACGCTCGCAACATATGAGCAAGATTTCAGCAACTTTTCTGCAACATATCCGTATTTCCCCGTAGCGATCCCGTATTCTCCAGACACAGAATGCAGTCTAAGACTCCACAGACTATCATCGAGGGAATATAAGCGAACTTGGACAATGTCTGACATAAATAATTAATACGATTATTTAATTAACATTATATAGTTTAAACAATCTCATAAACAATATTCAGCAACAAAAGAGATTTGAAGAGAGTGTTACACGTGCCAATAAATAATTAATACGATTATTTAATTAACATTATATAGTTTAAACAATCTCATAAACAATATTCAGCAACAAAAGAGATTTGAAGAGAGTGTTACACGTGCCAATAAATGCCAGTGACCGTAATATTAGCACGTAATTCATTATATGTAATTAAAACGTTCCTAACTGTCGAGTGAAAATATCTAAGTCCGGATATGTTGCAGAAAAATTGCTGAAATCTTGCTCATATGTTGCGAGCGCTCGCAACATATGAGCAAGATTTCAGCAACTTTTCTGCAACATATCCGTATTTCCCCGTAGCGATCCCGTATTCTCCAGACACAGAATGCAGTCTAAGACTCCACACACTGTCATCGAGGGAATATAAGCGAACTTGGACAATATCTGACATAAATAATTAATACGATTATTTAATTAACATTATATAGTTTAAACAATCTCATAAACAATATTCAGCAACAAAAGAGATTTGAAGAGAGTGTTACACGTGTCAATAAATGCCAGTGACCGTAATATTGGCACGTAATTCATTATATGTAATTAAAACGTTCCTAACTGTCGAGTGAAAATATCTAAGTCCGGATATGTTGCAGAAAAGTTGCTGAAATCTTGCTCATATGTTGCGAACGCTCGCAACATATGAGCAAGATTTCAGCAACTTTTCTGCAACATATCCGTATTTCCGCGTAGCGATCCCGTATTCTCCAGACACAGAATGCAGTCTAAGACTCCACAGACTATCATCGAGGGAATATAAGCGAACTTGGACAATATCTGACATAAATAATTAATACGATTATTTAATTAACATTATATAGTTTAAACAATCTCATAAACAATATTCAGCAACAAAAGAGATTTGAAGAGGGTGTTACACGTGCCAATAAATAATTAATACGATTATTTAATTAACAATATATAGTTTAAACAATCTCATAAACAATATTCAGCAACAAAAGAGATTTGAAGAGAGTGTTACACGTGTCAATAAATGCCAGTGACCGTAATATTAGCACGTAATTCATTATATGTAATTAAAACGTTCCTAACTGTCGAGTGAAAATATCTAAGTCCGGATATGTTGCAGAAAAGTTGCTGAAATCTTGCTCATATGTTGCGAACGCTCGCAACATATGAGCAAGATTTCAGCAACTTTTCTGCAACATATCCGTATTTCCCCGTAGCGATCCCGTATTCTCCAGACACAGAATGCAGTCTAAGACTCCACAGACTATCATCGAGGGAATATAAGCGAACTTGGACAATATCTGACATAAATAATTAATACGATTATTTAATTAACATTATATAGTTTAAACAATCTCATAAACAATATTCAGCAACAAAAGAGATTTGAAGAGAGTGTTACACGTGCCAATAAATAATTAATACGATTATTTAATTAACATTATATAGTTTAAACAATCTCATAAACAATATTCAGCAACAAAAGAGATTTGAAGAGAGTGTTACACGTGTCAATAAATGCCAGTGACCGTAATATTAGCACGTAATTCATTATATGTAATTAAAACGTTCCTAACTGTCGAGTGAAAATATCTAAGTCCGGATATGTTGCAGAAAAGTTGCTGAAATCTTGCTCATATGTTGCGAACGCTCGCAACATATGAGCAAGATTTCAGCAACTTTTCTGCAACATATCCGTATTTCCGCGTAGCGATCCCGTATTCTCCAGACACAGAATGCAGTCTAAGACTCCACAGACTATCATCGAGGGAATATAAGCGAACTTGGACAATATCTGACAAAAATAATTAATACGATTATTTAATTAACATTATATAGTTTAAACAATCTCATAAACAATATTCAGCAACAAAAGAGATTTGAAGAGAGTGTTACACGTGTCAATAAATGCCAGTGACCGTAATATTAGCACGTAATTCATTATATGTAATTAAAACGTTCCTAACTGTCGAGTGAAAATATCTAAGTCCGGATATGTTGCAGAAAAGTTGCTGAAATCTTGCTCATATGTTGCGAACGCTCGCAACATATGAGCAAGATTTCAGCAACTTTTCTGCAACATATCCGTATTTCCCCGTAGCGATCCCGTATTCTCCAGACACAGAATGCAGTCTAAGACTCCACAGACTATCATCGAGGGAATATAAGCGAACTTGGACAATGTCTGACATAAATAATTAATACGATTATTTAATTAACATTATATAGTTTAAACAATCTCATAAACAATATTCAGCAACAAAAGAGATTTGAAGAGAGTGTTACACGTGCCAATAAATAATTAATACGATTATTTAATTAACATTATATAGTTTAAACAATCTCATAAACAATATTCAGCAACAAAAGAGATTTGAAGAGAGTGTTACACGTGCCAATAAATGCCAGTGACCGTAATATTAGCACGTAATTCATTATATGTAATTAAAACGTTCCTAACTGTCGAGTGAAAATATCTAAGTCCGGATATGTTGCAGAAAAATTGCTGAAATCTTGCTCATATGTTGCGAGCGCTCGCAACATATGAGCAAGATTTCAGCAACTTTTCTGCAACATATCCGTATTTCCCCGTAGCGATCCCGTATTCTCCAGACACAGAATGCAGTCTAAGACTCCACACACTGTCATCGAGGGAATATAAGCGAACTTGGACAATATCTGACATAAATAATTAATACGATTATTTAATTAACATTATATAGTTTAAACAATCTCATAAACAATATTCAGCAACAAAAGAGATTTGAAGAGAGTGTTACACGTGTCAATAAATGCCAGTGACCGTAATATTGGCACGTAATTCATTATATGTAATTAAAACGTTCCTAACTGTCGAGTGAAAATATCTAAGTCCGGATATGTTGCAGAAAAGTTGCTGAAATCTTGCTCATATGTTGCGAACGCTCGCAACATATGAGCAAGATTTCAGCAACTTTTCTGCAACATATCCGTATTTCCGCGTAGCGATCCCGTATTCTCCAGACACAGAATGCAGTCTAAGACTCCACAGACTATCATCGAGGGAATATAAGCGAACTTGGACAATATCTGACATAAATAATTAATACGATTATTTAATTAACATTATATAGTTTAAACAATCTCATAAACAATATTCAGCAACAAAAGAGATTTGAAGAGAGTGTTACACGTGCCAATAAATAATTAATACGATTATTTAATTAACATTATATAGTTTAAACAATTTCATAAACAATATTCAGCAACAAAAGAGATTTGAAGAGAGTGTTACACGTGTCAATAAATGCCAGTGACCGTAATATTAGCACGTAATTCATTATATGTAATTAAAACGTTCCTAACTGTCGAGTGAAAATATCTAAGTCCGGATATGTTGCAGAAAAGTTGCTGAAATCTTGCTCATATGTTGCGAGCGTTCGCAACATATGAGCAAGATTTCAGCAACTTTTCTGCAACATATCCGTATTTCCCCGTAGCGATCCCGTATTCTCCAGACACAGAATGCAGTCTAAGACTCCACACACTGTCATCGAGGGAATATAAGCGAACTTGGACAATATCTGACATAAATAATTAATACGATTATTTAATTAACATTATATAGTTTAAACAATCTCATAAACAATATTCAGCAACAAAAGAGATTTGAAGAGAGTGTTACACGTGCCAATAAATAATTAATACGATTATTTAATTAACAATATATAGTTTAAACAATCTCATAAACAATATTCAGCAACAAAAGAGATTTGAAGAGAGTGTTACACGTGTCAATAAATGCCAGTGACCGTAATATTAGCACGTAATTCATTATATGTAATTAAAACGTTCCTAACTGTCGAGTGAAAATATGTAAGTCCGGATATGTTGCAGAAAAATTGCTGAAATCTTGCTCATATGTTGCGAACGCTCGCAAGATACGAGCAACATTTCAGCAATTTTTCTGCAACATATCCGGACTTAGATATTTTCACTCGACAGTTAGGAACGTTTTAATTATATATAATGAATTACGTGCTAATATTACGGTCACTGGCATTTATTGGCACGTGTAACACTCTCTTCAAATCTCTTTTGTTGCTGAATATTGTTTATGAGATTGTTTAAACTATATAATGTTAATTAAATAATCGTATTAATTATTTATGTCAGATATTGTCCAAGTTCGCTTATATTCCCTCGATGACAGTGTGTGGAGTCTTAGACTGCATTCTGTGTCTGGAGAATACGGGATCGCTACGCGGAAATACGGATATGTTGCAGAAAAGTTGCTGAAATCTTGCTCATATGTTGCGAGCGTTCGCAACATATGAGCAAGATTTCAGCAACTTTTCTGCAACATATCCGGACTTAGATATTTTCACTCGACAGTTAGGAACGTTTTAATTACATATAATGAATTACGTGCTAATATTACGGTCACTGGCATTTATTGGCACGTGTAACACTCTCTTCAAATCTCTTTTGTTGCTGAATATTGTTTATGAGATTGTTTAAACTATATATTGTTAATTAAATAATCGTATTAATTATTTATTGGCACGTGTAACACTCTCTTCAAATCTCTTTTGTTGCTGAATATTGTTTATGAGATTGTTTAAACTATATAATGTTAATTAAATAATCGTATTAATTATTTATGTCAGATATTGTCCAAGTTCGCTTATATTCCCTCGATGATAGTCTGTGGAGTCTTAGACTGCATTCTGTGTCTGGAGAATACGGGATCGCTACGGGGAAATACGGATATGTTGCAGAAAAGTTGCTGAAATCTTGCTCATATGTTGCGAGCGTTCGCAACATATGAGCAAGATTTCAGCAACTTTTCTGCAACATATCCGGACTTAGATATTTTCACTCGACAGTTAGGAACGTTTTAATTACATATAATGAATTACGTGCTAATATTACGGTCACTGGCATTTATTGGCACGTGTAACACTCTCTTCAAATCTCTTTTGTTGCTGAATATTGTTTATGAGATTGTTTAAACTATATAATGTTAATTAAATAATCGTATTAATTATTTATGTCAGATATTGTCCAAGTTCGCTTATATTCCCTCGATGATAGTCTGTGGAATCTTAGACTGTATTCTGCGCGTCGACAATTCGGAATCGCTCTGCGAAACCCGGATTTATTGCGGATTAATTGCTGAAATCTTTCACATTTATTGTATCTCAATATATGCGCAATATTTCACGGCAATGTGTGCGCAATATTCCTGAAATATTGCACAAACTTGGCCATTGTAATATTGCACTTCAATATGTGCGCAATATTCCTGAAACATTACACAAATGTTTCCATAGCAATATTACATGCCAATGTGTGCGCTATATTTCTGAAATGTTGCGCATATGTTTCCATAACAATATTACACGGGGATGTGTGCGCAATATTTCTGTAACTTTGCACAAATGTGGCCATTGAAATATTACATGGCAATATTTCCGCAATTTTGCAGTAATATTGCAATGCAACTCGCAACCAAACGGCAACATTGTAATGTACTGCAACTTTTGTGCAACATTTCGGCAATGAAATGTGCTGTAGGGGAGGGGATAATGTCCGTGAGTTGCTAAGTAGCCTTGAATATTGCATAGAATTATATTTCGTGGAAGGTATAGTTAGAATTTCGATGGCGGGTAATTAATCAATGCACATGAACTAGTTCCTATTGGGGTTTATTTTCACAGTCGTGTAATGGAAGTTTTCATGCTTTTAAAATCGAACAAGTGGACTGGAAAATGTACCGTTGAAAGGGGAAGTTGATTAAGACCGTCGACCTTGGTGGATATTTCGAGAGAGTCTTCGCCTGTTTGGAAAATGCCGCTGTAGGCTAAATATTTAGACAGCCCTTTATCAAAGTAAGATTACGTTTATGAAAGCAAATAGGCAGCCTGTCTGTCCCTGAACAACGGCTATTTTAGACAGCCCTTGTCGTTAGAGGTAGAATTATAATCTAATAAGGCATAGATCACTTCTCAAAACCATTATAAAGGGTATCGAACTAAAGGCCTCCGCGTAGGTGTTTTCACGGGGTGTTCTAACTATGGCTACTTAAGCTGAAAGTATCAATTTTCAAACCCCAACGATTTTCCGCCTGTGACGGTGTGGCAACGCCTCGCCCCTTGGCCGCCTAATTGCTCGGCAGGACTCCTGGTTGCGCAATAAAAATCACAGGGCTCGCAAGAGCCAAGACAAGTCGCCCGGGGAGCAACCTTCGATGTTAAGCCGCTTTTCAAGCGACAACTAAATTTGCTCGCCCCGAAATAGGCCGAAGCATTAAAAGTTTCGACCGGGAGAGCTTCGACGGCGTTCTTTCCTCCCCCGTGAAGCTATAAAATATCGGTCAAGGTTCACGAACCCCATTGTAAATGCTCTCGTGGCAAAGGACTGGAGACCAGAGTTTGGAAAGGTGTCACAGTGATCCTCATATCTCCTTGCAACGAAACATGTTATTCTAGCACACGGCGAGGGAATAGAGAAAAAGCGGCGAAGTATATTTTCCATTGGGAAATAGTACCTCGATCCACGGGTTTCTTCGGTCTTTTTTCAAGCTCGCGAAAGAATTCTTTATTTCCTCCGCTCGAACAGCGAGTGCAACTCCAGAGGATCGTAAATCAAATTTTAAAGGCTGAGAACCCTTCGGCGTGGGGGGGCGATGAATCTCGAGGTGGCTCGGAGCTGGCGTCGTTATCAGGATAGGAAACGTTACCCGAATGCTAGCGAAAAATCCATTCGAGCTTTATTGTGGCCGAAGGGAGCGTCGAATTCACGATAAACGACGGGAAGAAGAGGAAGAAGCTGAAGAAACGAGGAGAACGCTGCCACCATTTCCGTAATAATATTTGTACTATTGATCCAAGCTTGACAGTGGGACACCCGATGATTGGTCTTCCACTTTGTCTTTTTAGAGAATCGAAAGATGAGAAACGAAACGCATTTAAATTTTAATCCCATATATCCAACTGCATCTTCTTCCGTTCCTTTGTTTTTCTCAATAAGATACTTATCTACAAATTTTATCATTAATATCGCCCCATTAGGAGCCGGTGATCTAATTACGTTTACTGGAGAGTCGCCTAAATAGGACAGCCCCGGGAAAGTAGGCTACTGGCTGATGCATCGTTCCTATTAAGGGTCCTTAATGGACGCATTAATAGCTCGTGATTCCTTCAAAACATTTCTATTAACACCATCGACGATGAAGACCCGGATACCTGCTCCTCATCAACGTCAAGTAGAACGTGTCGATGTTTGAGCAAACATACCCTGTTCACTGCGATACATCATTCGACGAGCAATTACTGCCAGCATCCTCGCTGTAATTTCCTTCGATTCCGCACTTCCCGCGAGCTGCCTCGCATCTGTACTGAAAGGAATGAAAACCAACCATCGCCTTCCTCGCGCGACAATAATTCCCTCTGGCAATTCGTCAAGCCCGTGGCGCCACGAAACTGTGAACCACCTGTACGCCGCGTAATGCAATCCTCGTTTTGGGTTGCATTCCTCTTGTATTCTGTCCAGTAACATCGCGTCCGGCGTAATTAATTCCCCGCGAATTAAACACACAAATATTAAATTCCGAGTAGGAAGTGGCGGACAAAAGGGGACGGGTCGCGACAAATATCGTGCATCCGCGTTTCATTGTTTCGCCGTGCAGCTGAAATTCGCGAGGGTCACGGATGAACGCGCGACGAACGGCTGAGGATCCTGCCTCGCTTCGGGGACAATCGGGCAGCCCTATCAATGTAATCGAGGGGAACGTGTGTATCAATCAAGCACGTACGGAATATGCGAATGCACCAGTTACGGTTCAATTAGACGCAAGTTACTCGATCGAATTTCAATTAATCCACCGTGAATTCCTCCCCCGCCCCTCTGCCGTCCTCTCCCGCGTGCGTAGCACGAACGCCCACGCAGGTCGACGCGCTCTCCCGCAGGTCGACGCTTCGAGCGTCCTGCTCGCGGGGAATACAGGTCACGTTATTCGGGTCAGCGGGAGGTGTCCTTCGCTCCTCCGCTCCCTTTATGCACTTCCATGGTGTCCATGGTTATTTCCGTACAAGAGGCTGCAACTGCACAGCGGTACGGAGCTGTTGCACAAGCCCCGGCCACTCCTGACCTGTGGACTCCATTTCGTTTGGGCGGGGAGGTAGTTCCAGCCAGGTCTCTCCTGCGAGACACCGTGTTCCGGTTTTATTTTTAAAGGTCTTCACGATGGCGTCACGGGAGCCTTATATCTCTCGCGGCGCTCTAATGAAAAGACTCGAAATACCTTTTCCCGGGGATAAACGCTCGGTTAGAAATTAATCGTACCTCCAGGGCGATCGAGAGTACGTTCACAAGCTTAATATTCGGGATGGGGCTGAGTTTACGGCCGGGAACTGTATTTTCTAAAGACACGCGTTATCCGAATACCTTGCAATCAGACTGCTTTGGTAGCTAAATTCTCCGCGCTCTAGGGAGCAAATATATTCGTCTTACTCAGTGGATAGAACGTCTGATGGCTCCGATACGAGGCAGTGAATTTCATTCAACGGCATCTCCGCGTCCCCGCGAGACCGCGTGAAATGCTAGCCAGCGATTTAACGAGCGTGTTTTTATCAATTTGCAGTTTATTCGCGACCAATGGAGCGAACGATGGGGAAGCATAAGCGGCCGCTGATGCAAACGACGGAATGATGATATCAAGCGACCCGGGTGCAGCTCAAAATTTACGTTCCACGCTTGGGATGCACGAGTTGAATAAATGCCAAGTATCGCACCGTGGAAATAACACTGTGGCTAGAATAATCTTATTAGGGTACGAGTTACGGGGCGGAAGCACCGGCAGCAGTGAAACAGGAATGGAAATTAAAAGTGTGTCGAGACTGGTTACATGGAGATTATTAGCTCGGTCGCCTCTAATTGAATTGCCCGCGCCACGTTTCTCCCTGTAAATACTAAATAACGTAACCCAAATACTGTTTGTTCTTTTTCCACCCAGCTTTAGTTTTCATCTTCTAACCACCCCCCTCTGTCTCTCTCACTTTCCTTCCGCTCGTGGACTTACGCTAATTGCGATTACGTAACTTTCCTTTATCTTCGAGTAAAACTCCATTCTCGTTAACAATATCGTAGTAATTAGAAGACTACAGTGAAACGGCAAGTACCTAAGGAACAGATTTGAGCGAGAATAGATATATGACAGGAACGACGGAGAAAGTGCAACTGAACGTTAATTAAATCTTCTGAATGAATGACGAGAATAGTGACTGTACAGTGGAAATTGGATGATACGTTGATCGAGTGGAAAGGTAGAGATGCAATTTATAAAAATAATTCGATACAGGAGGTGGATCGAGGACGCAGTCACAGAGATTCTTGTTACCGGGATGACTCGATACTGTTAATGGATCGTGTCGAATTTCCATTCGCCATTGGCCGACCTACATTTCGACGATACAGCGAATTCATGGGAAACCCATTTTGCTTTCACCTGAAGCTGCTGAAAGCGCTTCTAATTGCCAAGACGTAGGTATGTGACGCACCTAACCGGCCTGGCCTTTCAATGAAAGTCCTTAAAGCCTATTTTCCTTTCCCACCTACGACGCAACAATTCATTTTACTTTCTTTACAACAGTCTACGCAACAAGAACTTGCATTGTATTTGTAATACTCTCTTAAACACCCTAGATATCTTCATTCAACTAGAAGCGCGTCCAAGTGACGATAAAAGAATCAAGAGATACATTAAATCCGTGTGCATTCATTTTTCGTCGCTCGAACTTTAATTAGAAAGGAATTATTAACGAGCATTCGGCACGCGATCGTTTATACTGATTTCGAACGTTATAATTGAATTAAATTTTATCATTCACCCGTGAAGATCGCCATTAAAATTGCCCGTTTCGATATTTCCTCCAAGTGTCACCGAAACTTCCGGACCGTTGGAGCTGGATTATTCAAAAGTTATAATGGACGTCGATGCCTGCGTTCGCAGGCTTCCAGACATTCGACTTCGCGTGGATCCTGACGTACAAAAAGAAACGTACAATTTAATTCGTGTTAGGTTACAGTTAACTAACAATCGTTACTTCTCGCTTCACCTCTCGCGCAAATCTACCATCAGAATTTGCTAACTTTACTCGAAATTTGAATCTCTCGGAGACACGCTATTTTAGTGAAAGACACTTTCACGAATAGTCGCGATACAGGCGTAGAAGGTACCAAGTCGCTCCTTAATGTCGCGTAACGAGGGCTCGGTAATTACATAGTTAACTAGAAGACGTTGCTTATCTTGAGTGTTTTACGATGGCGCACGCCAATTGACCTTAACTAAGTGGCTTCTCCACGCAGATGCACGGGAGAAGGGAACATTTCGTGCACTTTCTTTCGTCTTTGTGGTGGAGAAAAGGGATTAGAGTATCCACCAAGTCATTATCAACGCACTTTTTATGCACGTGCCTTCAAAGGGGTTTTCTAATTAATGGACACACGATCCTTGTTACAGTTCGCAATGTCCACTCTGTTTCTCGGATCGTCCATCTTCTGAGAGAGCTTCTTTCTGTTAATCATTGTGCTGCAACTTCAGGTTTATCGATCGTATTAAATTATAAGTCACGGACTCGTCTCTCCTCCAATCATCATTTATTCTAAGATGACAGCACTCGCAGACTATTGGGAAACATCGCGATGTTTATTTATTATTCGGTGAGCGAATCGTCACCAAGAGGAAGATGAATAAACACTAAAATTGGGTCAGTCTATCTATAAATCAACTAAAACTAAATGACCATAGCTATTTTCTAACCAAGAAAAGGTTATCTATGATATTCGGAGGTGCATAGAACATTACTCACAAACTAATGACAACCATTTTCCTTAACGATAATGTTCTCATACCCCAAGAGAATTATACTTCCGGAAACGTCTACACTTTACGCAAGAAACTTCGTGCTAAAAAGCATCCGCTTATGTCAACCTGAGCGTGAAACGCAATCGCTCGTATGGAAATTCGTCACGATGCACTTTACCGCATTAACCAGCTTCAGTGACCGGAACATCATTCGCGGCGACAAGATTTTCATTCCAAAAGCGAGGAACATCGGTCGGACATAGGCTCGGCACGCGCAAAGGCGGCTCCCGATTTTTCCACCAGCTTCCTTCATGAATTTCTGCTTCCTTGAACACTCATCTCTTCACAGGCGAAACATCAGAAGAGCGAAAGGCTTCTCGTTTTTTCGCGGTTGCAGAAGCAACTCAATCGCATTTGGAAATTCAGTGTCCAACTGGTCATTCTTGCGCTGGACAATTGGCTGGTGTCCTGGAATCCGAAGTTTCACAAATACCACAGGTGCGCGGCGTAGTCCCCTAATTATTTCGAGTGGCTTATAAATCGTGGTTTGCCAGACTTCCCGGGGATTTCGACCATTTCAAATAATTCCACGTATCGCGCGGTCTAGGATCCAGTTTCCCCTGTAATATCAGTATTGGATTACCAGTGCGCAATCTAATTTGTAATAACGCCCGAGGAACATTGCGCCCCGCCGAATTTCTTCCCGTCGGATTTCCGCACCTCTGGCACGTTCTCTCGAGCGTTAGATTGTCTGCGAGTCTATTCCGCACAAATTAGCTGTACCGCGTAGCGTAAATATGTCGTATCCAGATTGTGCAGTAATGTTTCTGCGGCCTGGCTTGGAGAACTCTGCTCGAGACAGATGTTCGGCGACAGTGTAACTACTCATAGCAATATTCGCAGGAATGGATTTCTCCTACCCTTTCTCGCGTAACGCCGAAATTACCTCGGGTGAAATAATGTAAAGTTCGGCACTGTTTCACGTTAATCGCGCGAGGCAGGCCGCAATTCTGGATTTTCCGTGGTTACGGTCTCTCCATCCAGTCCTTTCTCTCCTGGAGGATTATAAATTCATGGACTATAGACTTCCAGAGGATCGGGTTCTCTTCTGCATTTTTGGTCCAGCGTCCCAATTCTGGGGTATTCTAAGGAAATTAAATTTTTCGTGGAAGGGTACCATAAAGTGGGGGAACATTGGTAGGTTTTTGAAATATTTTGTTATATAATGTAACAATTAACTTGTTTGCATTTGCTTTAAGTATCTTATCATAATATTGCATCTTTTGTGATTGTACTAAAAGTATCAAAATGCATAAAATTTGTGTCCTTTCCTTCTTTAATATATTAGTTTACAGGGGTAATATTGACACATCATATAGATAGCATCAATGGGTTAAGTTTTACTAATCTGACGTAAAACAACGTAAGTCAAGCGTATGCCAATGTTACCTCCTGCTGCCAATGTTCCCCCAGTTTACGGTAGGTCTTTTCGCGGAAACAATGGAAGCTTCACTGCTGAAAGCCTCGACCACTTAATGCTCCAGCTAGGTAACGAGCAAATTCTATATTATAATTTCCTATTTCGTAGATCTCTCTCAAAGCCGAGTTTCAAGAATCCGATGATTTCTTGACGAAATGGAAGATAACACCATTCTCGCGGAATTACCGCACGGTTCGTTCCAATAACCGCGGAAACGTTCCGCCCGGCGATTCATTTCAAACGACCGCGGTGGATATTTCAACTCCGCTACTCGCCCCGATTGAACATAGAAAATCTCCAGCTTGCAACACTTTATACCTCCAACAGCCACCGCAAATATCACCGTTGCATGTACAAATAAACAAAGAATCTCGAATAGCCAAGCCTAACTATTCCGATCGTGCAACGTTTCCTCGAATCACCCTCCCTCCTAGCCGTTGAACCTCTTCATTCGTGGTCTTCATCCCGAAATGTCAAACACAAACGATCCGGTATTGAATCTCGACCGCCCCTCGATCTCCCTCTCGCGCCGCGCCCCCTTCCCAGCGACGGTTTCTCTCCACGTGGATTTATATTTCTCGGGCCAACGAAACGGATCGAAACGCTGTTGAATTATTGAACGGGTCAGACCACGAGTATATCTACAGTCGGTCGGACGCACGTGTAACCCTGTCGCATCCTGTCGCCCGAGCAATTAATCAATTTCAACGGGCCGCCGCCGCCGCATAGTCAGCCGCGCTTTTAATTATCCATGCTGGGGTGGTGTTGCGAGCCTCGTACGGAAACGAACTTCGCCTTGGGTGACGCACAGTCACGTTGCAACGCCGTCTTCGTCGTTTCCCGACAAATTGAATGCGGATGTTTGAATATGAAATTGCTCAGGCTATTTCATTCAGCTCATCCTTGTTTTCAAATTCCATGATGTTGGAATTAGTAATATCAAGCCTCAATGTACTGAGATTTTGGATACTAATGGAATGAAGCTTACAAGGAAACATATCAGCAGATTTGCAGAATAGTGATAAATATTTGGAACATATTTTTTGTTACCGGCAATCGTCCATGTTGAAGAGATGAAAGAGCCCCTAAAGTCGAGGGTTGGAAACATATTTCCTGAAATTTTCTAAACAGTGACCGGGGGGGGTTTGGATTTGCCTTGGAAAAACTCACACTTCAAATAAAAATTCAATCTACACCTAATAGTTCCCGAGATATTCCAGAAAATATGGTTTCGACCCCCGACTTTAGGGGCTGCTTTCACCCCTTCGACATGATCGATCGCGGATAACAAAAAGTATGTGTGAAATATTTTTCGTAACTCTGCAAATCTGCGAAACCTCATCAAATTCGGCGCGTGCGGGTTCGATAGGTTCCCTCGTTGGTCGATGAAAATATTGAGCACACGAGGCGGCACGTGCTCAGAACTGCCGTTCCAATCGGTTCCAAGTGCCCCCGCCGATGCAAATGTGCCGTGAAATGAACGCGGCTAGGCGACTAGATAGGTTGGCGAAATTTCCACGTGGACGAGCTAACCGATCCCCTGATTTCATCAATCGGATAACTGGAGGTCGGCAGTAAGAGCCAAACACCGGGACTGTTATATGCATCGCGTCGATCCGCTGCATGCAAAGGAACGCTATTAAGCTTCGGGACGTTCGCGAAGTCTAAGTTCAACGGCGATGGTGCGTAGAGTTTCAGGATAATGTACCCCGTCATCCAAGTTCGAACAGGCTATCGATCAAATCACGCCTCATTTACGGTCGGCCGTTAATTCTCCGGGCATTCTAGATT
Organism: Andrena flavipes; assembly: GCA_963971345.1. NCBI lineage: Eukaryota > Metazoa > Arthropoda > Insecta > Hymenoptera > Andrenidae > Andrena > Andrena flavipes. The sequence continues at coordinate 9,340,880 of OZ020481.1, forward strand.
ATGAATCGTTTTCACCGTCGGCGAGCCGTAATAACTGGTCTCAGGGAACGGTCGAAGGGAAATAGGGGCAAGCTGCGAAGTGCGTTAACAGGATTTCGAACTGGCAAAGATCAAGCGACGACAGTTGAGAGAAACCGAGGGAAACTTTCCAAGCCAGATCCGCCCGATGGATTAATTGCGACTCTTAATAGGGTCTGGCGTTCTCGGATATTTACATCCCACAGGAAAGGATTTGCGCGTCGGAGGCGTTTCCTCGTTCAAATAGCCGCGACTGCAACGCTCGAGTGAAAGCGAGCGGAGGAACCGCGGCGTTTAACGAGGGGTAGTATTATTTGCGTTAGAAATTAGTAGGTAAGACGTTGAATCATTGAATAGAAGGGAAACAGCGCGGCAAGCAGAGGTATCGGGCAGAAAATATTAAAGTGCGAAAGCTAGGGGAAGTTTCGAAGCGAAGTAAATACGAAGTTGCTCGAGCGAAGACTTGGCAAACTCCGCCGACGAAAGAAGCAGAAGTGAAGTCTTGGAAAGGAACAATCGGACTGTGCCGTGACGAGCCAGTTACCATCGACATTAACGATTTAAGGAGGGATAACTTGGCAGCGGCGGCGCTTCCTGCCACGGGGAATCCGTAATTCACCACGCAGAGACAATTTCAATGAACACATTCGTGGGGAACGAAGACAAATGGGCAGATCGTTCGTGGAATTTTAAAGAACGATTCCCTGATCGATTCCCTCGCAGACAGGGCCCTAGCGACCTGCGCCAACACCCCCGTTTCCTTTATTCGATCCGAGCAATCGAGTCGTTCGGTTTAACGAGGTTCTTCGATATCTAAGTTCTAACAGAATTCTTCTTCTACTTCTCTGAACTTGGAGCGTACGTGCAGGTCCGTCTAACTTATCTGCGAGCGAACTCCATTGCTGGACTAAATTCTCGCGAAATTTAGCGAGCAACCACGGGTCCCACCTTCTTCCACGTGCGTATTTATCCGTTTCTATTTTAATTGGGACGATGGCTTTTCATCCGTCCACGCCACCTCTCGCGATGTATACATTCAATGACCGCAACTTTCGTCGCTGCCGCGTCAACCCTCTCATTATTCGTAATTACGCGTTACACGGGATGAGACTAGGCGTTGCGCGAGCTTCGACTTCTGACGCGAACTAAATTAGACCGCTGTCCCATGCCCACGCGTTTCAACATTTTTTGTTTGACCGAACCACGACACGACCTGCAGGCGAGTTCCTTTTTCCTCGAATCGGTGGCTTTGTCGTTGACAGAAAGGACGAAGGGGACTGCGGAGGGGTTGGGGGATGAGGCGAGAGGAATGGAAGTCGAGACGGACACCTTGGATCCTCGACGAGGGTTGCTAGCTGCCCGCTTACGTAACCATCTCCAGTTTCCGCTTCTTCGCGCTCCAACAAAGATTATGAGGTTTCTGTTTCTCTTAGCATAGCTGCTGCGACTCTGTATCAAAAGGTTGAGCATTAGGTGTTACGGTTTCTCCGTAATTCGGCGCGTAGATAATAATTGCGTGTAACAGGCTAGTCTATTAATTACAGGAAAACAGGTGGTGAATTAGTGCATCTGGTAAGTCAAGATTAAACGCAAGGATGCCGTTCATTCTGTATCGAGAATGTAGGGAATAATTAAAACTTTAGAAATTAATACGGATTTTGAAAAATTTCAGGGAAATCCAGGCTACTCTTTCAAGTTTCTCGAACACTGGAGGGAAAGAACGATATTACTTCTTCTTCGCCGAGCACTTAATTAGTAATGGAGAGTACCGTTTATTACTCTGGCGCATGGTATAATTAAATTACATGTACCGTTCCTTAATTTGACTGCGAATATTGCTTAGAAGTAACAAGGAAGGAAATAATGATTAACTTTAATTAGCTCTAGCGCAAGCGAGTAAAGTGGAGTGGCTTCTTCCTTTGTGCACGTTGTTTCACGAGAGACTTCGTGTATTTCGTAAGCGATACTTTTAGGAATCGAATTCTGCGAACTCTACCTCATTGAATAGTCGGTATATCGAATCGTTCACCGCGGAGCGGTGTTTCTTTTATTCAAATACGAATGGGACGGTCGTTTTAATTAACAACAACAAGTTCGATAAGATTCTCGTTGACATTTTCAGCGTAAATACCGTGTCGATGGGGATCCAATCAGCGATCAATTAATTGCGATTAAAGACACCGTGAGCTAGTAGGTGGACAGCGCAAAAATGGGTTAGCGACAGATTTTAATTATCCGAGTCACGGTAAATGGATCGTCGTCGATTTTCGCCAGTTACGTGACCCCTCGCGATTCGAATCAGAGAGCGAATTATAATTAGCACCGAACTCTCTCGAGCACGTCTGGTTTCATTTACGCCACCGGCTGAATGCACTCCAGATGAGCTGTCACTGCTCGTCGCTACACCAACACCGTTCCTGTTTATGTAAACACCAACACCATGACCGTTTTGGCGAAATTTCGGCATACTTGCTGGTCATAGAATTTAAATCTCGCCTCCACAATCGCGTTCAAGAACCGCCTGATTACCCAAAAAGATATTCGAGTATGTATTTAAATATCCGCGACGACAAAGTCTATCTAAATTTGGTAAAACATCGTTCCTCGCACGTGGAGGCTTTCAGAGACAATTCGAGACAAAGAAGTGTACCTATATTCGGGCTTCCAATTCATTCCCAGTTTCGACTGCAGAAGCCAAGCGCTGTCTGTTCTTAGTTTCCTAATTCCACTGCGAAGTGCAGAACACGTAGCATATACGTGCGCATATTCTTAGCAAGAACATCAATTATTAACCTTACTCGAACAAGTCAGGAATGATCATCTTCGTCACTGGAATAATCAATTGCATTTGAACTTTCAAGAAGCACTGAGAGGCCAGTAGACAGTGGCTATTCTTTCTGGCGATAAGTTTCGAAATAATACTCGCCTTCGTGCAAAGTTTTCCAAACGAAAACGCGCTGTCTCTGTTTCTCTCGTTCGATCGTTGAATAGCCTTTTCACCCGTAAGTAACGCACGAAGGGTTGGTGACATTTAAAGACAAAAAAATCTCAATCTTTTCTTGATTCAGCCCTGTGAAAAGTGTAAAGGTGAAAGGGATCCACGTCGTCCAGAGCTTCGTGTAGCAAATGTCGATTGGGTATATAACAGACGTAAGCTTTTCATGAAGAATTCAATTCGTTCTTTATTCGGTGTCTTCCGGCTCCATAGAATAATCCTCCATTAGGGAATCACACCCTGCGAAGTTAATGCTCTTTTCTCGCGCTTTTATGCCCGTCGGCGGCGACACTAAAAAAAACGGATATCCTCGAGCATTCCCCCGCGATCTTAGTAGGATAAACCGCGGTAATGAATCTTTTAGAAAGTGGGATAATTCAAGAATTATCCTCTGGTTAAATCTGAAGGTAATATACCTCGAGTGCGATCGGGGATAAAAATATCGTTTGCTATTTCTTCCAGTGATTTTATTCCTCTACTACCTTTAAATATAACATAAACAATTTTTTATTTAATTCACTGCTTGATTCTAAAATTTCCAAGCAAACATACACTCCGTTGGAATTTTATTTCGAGGGATTTTGCGCTCCCAGAACGATGGCAGTTGCTTTTAGGCACTTTCACGAGTACAGATATCGCGAGTAGGATGTGCTAGGTCTCGTTATTTCTTTGCCACCGTATCAAACGCCTTCAATCTATTACTACCGCCGCACGCCACTCAGTTTTTCTGTCTTCGCCTTGGTCTGCCTGCGCCAACGTTACCGACCCTCCGCGAATAACCACACAATCCTGTCCAAAGCACGTGCGTCGATGAAATATGGAGCACTCTCCCTTCGTGCGATTCTTTTCAGGAGCATCGATGACCTCGAGGTATATCTACCTCGATCTGTAGCATGGCTTAAAGGGCGCGGTTCAGAATGGACCCCTACCGCGTTCTCCGTGGCGAATTCATCGCAGGGTGCAAGCAGTTTACTTTTCGGAAAACATCTCGCGACATTATATTCTAACAGTCGATATTTGTTTCACCCGTTCCACGCAAAAAAAAGCAAATCTTCGCGGAAGATTTGAATCCTTCACACCATATAGGTATATTTCAAATTCCATTAGATATAAAAATTAATACCCGTGGGAGCTATTTTCCAATAGTCATAAAGTTTGTTCGCTATTCTAAGCAACTTCCTTGGCCGTAAAAATGGCAAAGACTCGAATCCCAGTTCATAATTCACCGATACATTAACGCGCGCGACGTTTCTCCGGAGGGGAACGACTTTTAGCGTGCTCCTCGGGCGGCATCGGCGGTAGAAAAAGGCGGTTGCTTTAAAAATGATAGTAACGCAGCGAACAGATACCGGGGGGAGGGAGGGGGCGTTTATGATAATGCCCCGGACGTTTAAGAGTAAAAAGCAGCCGAGGGGAATTGCACGGCGGCGACTTAAATCGCGAGCATCGCCTAAGCATCGCGTGTACCAGAAATAGAATCTGGGTTTATAGTGGAGCAATACCCTCTTTAAGTATCGAGCGAGGACTGTCACCCCTACGCGACATATCCACCGCTTTTCCCGCCCCCTTTTCTCTGTCCCTCCGCGACTCTTTGTTCAATTCTGATTCAGATTCAAGCGGTAGACCTGACGTAAACGGCGCGGTCGCCGGCTGTTTAACCCTCTCCTCCTTTTCCCGCCAGTAATAAAAGGGAAGCGGATGTTTGTTCCGTTCCCGTTGGTGCGCGGGGTGAACGAATATCGATGAATGCTTCATCGCCACCCTCCGTCGCTGGGAAATATTGACCGACGATGATTAAACAATTGTTTGAAAAAGTTTAATGAACGTGTATTGTGCAAGCCGGCATTACGTAAAACACCGACGGGCAAGGTTTTCCGGCTGGCGGACGCTGAAGACAGTCCGCGGTGCATAATTGCCTGCAATTATCCAACAGCGTTGATCACGCGTCGATTGTAAAATAATTATCTACTATCCGGGAAAGTTTAAAGGTATCCAGACTGTTGCCTTTCGCCACGTGGAGTTCTTTCGCATTCTGTCGCGGAAAATTGTTTCAAGAGTCTTAAATGATTTGTTCCAGACAGATAATGATCGCGAAAGTTTCTCGAAGCTCTTGGTAGATATCCACTTCCCGTTTTATCCTTTATCGGAGAGACGCCCACAAAGAGTGCGAGGGAAATATAGGGGCAGAGACCCTAACGCGAATTCCTCGTTTACAGGATCCGACCAGCATAAGCCATACTCGCGGCTCCCACCCCTGACCAGTGCTAATTAGTGGAACTTCGAGCGCTTTCAAAATCCTTAGGGAGTTAATTAATTTCGTGCCGGTTGCCTAGATACGTTTATCTAACTGACGGCGCAAAACGAACCGGGATACTTTTCAGAAACAACCCCAGGTGGTGAGCAATTACGGGCCGGCTTAAAGATCACGGTAATTGCTACGATAACAAACCAAAGTCATCGCGGGCAGCCAGGCGAAAGACACCCCTTTAATGCTCACTTCACCTCCTCCGCTCTTCGTTCAGCGCAAGAATATCTTCGAGTGTTGGATGTTCAACGACCTTACAGCTTAATATCATCCATTAAATTGTGTTTAGTTACAGCAGGGAATATGATCTTATCTCTCAATGGTATTTTCGCGTTAAGTTTAACGTACTTTTATCTTGAAGTAGTTTCGAACAGAGGAATTGCTTGCATTGTTCTCAAGTGTTTTATCGTTCACCGTTGGGTATCCTCAGTGATAGAGGTAAACGAATGTTTCACCATCCACCACGGGCGGTATCATGCTTCATTAATTCCACGATATTTAGTGTTCCGCGCTGCATAGATTCGCGGAAAAAGTAGTCACGGGCTTTCATTAACCGTTAAGAGGAATGATTTATTAATAGGCATTCCTGGAATCCTCGCATCTGCGTTGCACAGTTTATTCGATGGTTTGACCGTTGCGCGGACCAATTTGTCTCTCGGCAATTAAAGTGGGAAGGTCGCCATAAAGGTAGGCCTCTGGCAGCCTCAGGGGCACCTCCGGAAGGGTTGCCGGTTAACGCGCCCGCATGTGCAACGCAGATTTACGCGGGCAAGTAGAGAAAACTTTGCCGCCAAATTTCTACGTAGAGCGATTCCCGCCAAATGTAGCCACTTTCCCAGAGAAGGCGCGTCAAGGGCGCAGGGAATAGATGGAGCGATTGGTCCTAGGGAAATTAAACCTTAGGTTGATTAACCCTTAAGTAGGCGCACTGGCAAAATCACATAAGTGGGCGCATGGGGTCAGCAGGGACCCCAACTGCTTTTTTATATTTATGGTAAATCAAAAGGTTTTGAAAAGTAAAAACAAGTATATTTGTTAATCAACATTTATTACTTTTACAAAAAATACAAAACTCAAATAAAGTCTTCTCATTATAATAACATCATCTCATAAAGACATCTCATTATAATGAAACTGAACATTTCTTAGATGTATTGAGAAACAATGACCCCATGCGCCTACTTAAGGGTTAAAAATCAAGCGAGTCGGTTGAAATGAAGCGGCTCGTTGCAGCCCTCTAAGTAGTTACCCTTCGGTCTTTTACTTTCCATACCGGTACTATTAGTTTCAAGCTTCCAGCCATTACAAATATTACATGTTACTTCGCGCGGAAGAAATTCTTGCAGGCCTATTTCTCTCCTCAACGATCCCCGAGACGGCATCAAAGGGGTCGAAACTTTGAAGGGTAATTAAAGTCAACCCACCGGCTCTCCGTCGCTAACAAATTGTACGTGTCGCTTAATTCCGCCCACATCGTATAAATATGTAACTTCCCATCAAATTCTACGTCGCACCTCGAAGTCAACCCCCGTGAGTGTGAAAGACGCTCGGGATAAAGTCACAACGAACGTCACGTGCATAAATTAGAAGAAAACACATGTCCCTCCTACTTATATATGTAATCCGCGATTGCAGGATAAAATTAGATTATTTACGCGCGTATTGTCTCGTTATATATAAGTCTAGAGGTCGAAAAACGGAAGTATACGTTTTTACGGAACTTTTTGCACATAAAAAGTGCAACGTTTAAAGAATATTCGAGTAATTTTTTGTAGGAAAATATTTGCGTTTATAATAAAAACACGACATCCAAGGAGCCTTTTTAAAAACGGTGACCCAGATATTTAAAAAGCTACTGCACCAATCTTTCTGAAATTTTGTGTGCTTATAAGGATTCTTTTTTCAATGAATGTTTTCGATTGTATCAACGAAAAATGGCTTCATGGTTATCACTAATGGCCATTTTTCGTTGATAAAATCGAAATTAAACAATGGAAAAATATCCCTCCGCCATTCAGTAGATTTTCACATAAAGTATTTTTATTATAAACGTAAATATTTTTCTACAAAAAAAAATACAAAATGTTCTTTAAATGTTGTTCTTTTAAGTGCAGAAATTTTTCCGATTTTTAAAAAAAAATCACAAACATTCGCCTCTTTCCAGCCTCCTGTCTAGGTACAACTCCTTAAACAGCGGTTCTGCTCTATCTCCGCTTTCAAATGCTCGAGACCCGTCCTCTCAACTTCCTCCACGAGGCTCCTTATATCAGTGCTGTGCACTCGGCCGTGCGGCTCCGTAGAAAGATATCGATTGATGGTCGCGTGTCATTAAATACGGATACACGAGGGTCTGCTTTCGGGTCGGGGTTGACAAGCAGACAACGGCTCGTCAAAGTGGCTCCCAACATGCCGTCCTGCTGCCTTTGAGTATATTCTGCTCGTACAGCGTGCACCAACCCGATAGACTCTTGGCAATGGTTGTACAAGGGGCAACGTCTCTCAAGGAACGTTGGCAGGACTCTACGTTATAATACGCCACCCCTGCTCCCATCCACTTATTTTCCTCCGGAGCAAACATTCCGCGGAAGTTTCTCTACCTTCTCTGCGCTACCCCTTCGCCAACTTTGCACTGTCGCACGCCACCGTCGCCTATTCTGCGAAATCCTCTAAATCCTGCTGCGCTTTCACAGAGGAGTTCAGCTTTCAACAGGAACAGCAAGTCCAACGGAAACCTCTTTTTAAATTGAACAAATGCTTCCTGAATTGGTTGCGTAACTGTACGTCCCTTGTACATACCGAGTCTTCCACCTTGGTTCCTGACGCAACACCTCTTATTACAATCCTGCATTCCCTTTGCGGAATCTCGTCGGTCTAACACAGAGACAAAGTTCGACCCGCTTCGGGATTAGCCGAAGTGACTGAGTTCCAGATTTATAGGTCGTGGCAATTTGGAAAATTGTACTCCGGGAGATACGTCTACCGATGACCTAGACAACTCGATTCGCTGTTCCTTTTAGCGGTAATTGTGGGCACGTAGTTACGCGATACAAGGCTGGAGCAGAGAATTATAATGAATTGCGAAAGGCATCGGAGATCGTTGCTTTCGAAGTTCGATAATTGCAGATTATTCTTCCTTCCACAGTCATCTGCCACAGATTGGACTTAACGCCGGTTTTAATTGAATTTTCACGCCTACCAGCCTCCGATACTAATACCCTCGATACGATTTACGATATTCATTTAAATTCACGACCCACTAGCGAGCCCGATAAATTTCAAGGGACGCGGCCAGTGAATTACCACCCCGACATAAATTCACCTGTAAATTTAATACGGGGGCGAGTCTGAGCGGACGCGTGGACCAAACACGACCAGGGTAACTGATTTACGCAACAACAAGGGTGCACGGGCGAGAACTAGAGACGAAGGTTCGTAGGACAAAGTTTCGTGTCCTGTCGAAACGTTTTTTCTCAAAACCCACGCCACCGAGCGGATAAAAAAATGTTTAAAAATTGCGATTCCTGGGAAGAAAGCCACGCAAGGCTTTTGCTCGCGGCATTACGTATGTAGGTACACCTACAGCTGTGGCCTGATTTACAAACTTTTTATGGCGTCGTACGTTTCATAGGAGAGAACGCGCGCCTCTCCTCCCGCGCGGTCGTTATTATTGTTGTTTACGTATCACAACGGAGGAATAAGCTATAATGATACGACGCCGATTCGCCGCGTGGTGGAAATAAAGTTTCACCAACGCTGTTCGGATCCACGCCACTTACCACGGACCGCTGAAGCTAATTTCTGGATCACGACGAAGTTAACGCCCAACCAACCCGCCCGTGAACTTTCGTCGGTTCCGACCCCAAGTTTCGAACTGTTTCGCCCTTCGTCCCAGCCAACTGTCTCGGTGAACGTTCCTATTGTGCGGTTCGCTGCAATCCTTGGCGGATTCAACGCATGATGATACATTGTCCTCCGCGGAGGTCGCGTTAGGGCTACCGGCTTTCCGCCTCAACAAGGAAACATTGGCTTCGTTTACCTTCCTCTGCTTTCCTCGAGTTTCTTACCGCTTTATCGTTCCGTGGGATGTTTCCTGTTTGCCAGGAAATTTTTTCACCGCTGTCAAGTTTTGAATTAATCTGGGATTGTATCTATTCGTTCATAAGTATATAAGAGCCGAAATCCGGGCGGCTTTTTCTATCTAAAGTTTAGAATTCCCACTTTCGACGGCTGTTGACAGCTTCATTGATTACTTGTGGCTTCGAAAAAATCTTAAGTGCAGCTGTTCTCTAAAATACCTTTCCACTGAATCCCAGTGAACCGTTGGATGCTCGCTAAATCTATCACGGTAATCGAAATAAATCGAGGATTTTCTTCAGGCGTTCTCTCGATAGATTTCTGGAAAGCTGACGGAGATGAGCGTGGATAGGAAGTATCTTTCCATAGAAAGCAGCGGGAGGTTCTAAAGCACGCGAGCTTGCCGCACGTGTCAATGCCTTCGAATCGAACAATCGAAGGGCACACGAGCCTGCACCGAACAATCAGCGATGACTAGCTTCGCCGAAAAATCCTTGACCGCCGATGAGAACGATTTTCCCGTCTGCTCTCTGACTGCAAGATTCAAGGGAAGCGGACGATAATTTCACACTTCCGTCTCGTCAAACTCTCGCGAGCAACTTTTCGAGAGAGCTTTCGAACTTCGTGCCCACTACTCGCCCCATTTTCCAGCAACCTTCCGGTCTTCCTCGTGCAATCATCTGCCCTCCCTTATTTGCCATCTCCGCAGATCCACGGGGCAAACGAGCACACCGAGGAGCACCGAATTATACGGATTTTCGTATTTGTTCAGGTGAATCTCGCGAGCGCTTCGGCTCGTTCGATTTTAGTAGCTGCACGCGCTACCTGCATACGCGTGTTACTCGCGCTCGTCGCAGTTACCGACACTCCGATAAGAGCCAACTTTTTTATTACTTCCCTCGTGAACAACCCCCCCGGTTGAATACAGCCCCCTCCCCCCCCCCTCCCCTCCTCCTCTATTCAAAGTTCCTCTGTGGGTGGCACAATATCTTCCGAATGAAACATATCCGCGCGTGACGGGAACGATTGCCACTGCACATGCAATTTGTGCAGTTCTCGCCCTCGCCGTTTCCGGTGCAGGCACGGACGGCTCGCGACGACACGTGTTCGCCCTCGACACGGACGAGCGCGACACGGGCTCCAATTGCCCGGCTCGGGGAGAAAATTGATGTCTCGATTTCAGACCGCCCTTTCTTAAGTAAATTACTATTTATTGGAGTGAATCTCCCTGGGCGACTGGGCTGCAACGGAACGGTCTTGGCTCACAATGGAATAGAGAAAGTAAATGGAATGAATAAAACACTTTCGTGATATACGTCTGTCTGGGGACAAGTTCGCTCGGCAGTCGATGTACGAGTCGTTTTAACGACTTTCCCTTATGTATGGTCCATGAATATAGAACTGTAAATAAGAATGGGGACTGTTCGAGAGAAGAATAGTTTTTTTGCTTGGTGAAATGTAGGTATCCATCCAGTTCATTCGTCTGGAACAGTTATTTCTGTGTTAATATGGAAAAGAAATCATAGAACTGACCCCACTTTCCGACCTGTCAAAGGTATGTAACCCCTGAAATAAGTGTCTGATATAGTCTGTGCGCTAGTGGTGGAGCAACAGTTTCAAAGTGATATTGATAGGTATATGTATAAATAGGCTTTACATATCGTGTTGGTATGAGCAGTGTAGTTGAAGGAACTTCCTCTTTACATGTCACCGTTAAACTTTCTTTTTACCGCCATCGTAACTTTGTTGCTATTATTAACGTCGCTTATTTTACCCGTTATGGACAGAATAAATCTATTCAGTTGCTTGCAGTGTACGCACGTGTTAAGTGGGGAACCTGGTTTGGGATGCTGAAAACTTGACGAGGTTCAAGAATTATTTTCCCAACAAATATAAACCAAATCTTTCCAAAACTTTAAGGGTGTTTTACGATTTTGACGGAAAAATTTCGACGTTTTTATGCAATAAAATGGTTTAATTGGTGGTTAAACGGTGGTTAGTCAGTATGCAAATAAAAAGTCTCGGGTGAAGTCAATGAATCAATTAAATTTTTCTCTATCGTTTATACAAGTTTAGAAAGCGTGGTTTCGCGAAAAATTTATCAACTGTATCTACGAAGCTACTTCGAATTTCTGTCTGTAACTTTGGGAATCCATTCTCCATAAGTATTACTATGGATTGAAAAAATAAGAAAAAATCAATTTCTTCAGCGTTCTAAACCAGGTTCAACCCTTAAACAAGAAAACAGTCTTCTGTTATTAACGTGCCCTCTCAAGCATTTCCACCTAATACCCTGAAATTCACATTTTTACGGTCGAATGAATTTCCAACATGCTTTGTGACTGGTGCGAGCGTTACCAATATCGTTGGTGAATGAGACTTATACACGTACGTTTAAAAGCGTTGGCACACTGTGACGAGATTATGAAAAATGTGCCCTGTAAATCGAACACATATCCCTTCAAAGCGTATTTCGTTCATGAAACATAATAAAGTGTATAGATTAATATTGCTTAAAAGATGAACTTGTATAATGAATCCTCATTTGATTTTGATAACGTTAAGGGTACCGCATTATGAAAAATCGAACAATTTAGTTGATGATGAGATAATAATAACAAACCAGGCTAATACTCAGTCTAAAGCTACAAAACTCGCAAGAACACAATCTAAATCTTTCTTTTAACGGAGGCATCGTCGGAACTTTCTCGATGTAACGACCCTTGTCCGTCGAAACTTTCATCCTCGAACCCCTGGCGATGATCTTCCCCCGTGAAATTACACCGTCCGCACACTTTGCACATACATATGTATGTACACATGTGTATCCAAGCGGCGCTCTTAAACTCCGGGACATTATTCTTCAGGCAACGCGTTCCGCGCTCGGCGCTATCTTTTAAAATGCACTTTCGCTGTAAAGATAAGTGGCAGGTGGCTGCGATATGAGACGGGGCTCGAGGCTAAAATGTTATGGCCAAAAGGAGGGCTAGGTGACGGGCGTGCATGTATACGTATAATGGTTATGCAACTTTCGGTCTGAAACTGTGCACCATGCACGCTTCCTTCTTCCAGCGGTTTCTCATAACTAATCCACGTTCAATAATGTAGAAGCAGGATCAACTAGGGCATCGATAGAATCTTGCTCTTATCTCCGCGCCGCGATGAATTTAAAATAGTCCACACTTGCCTCGATTCCTATCGACAGGAGATATTCCAACGTCGATCGCTACAATGAAGGCTTATGATATAAGCTTGAAGATAATTCGAGGGGAGTTTTCAACGTATAACAGAACGATCTTCGTGATCCCTGACACAAGGTTGCATAATTATTAACGAACAGCCAAAGGGAGGGAAGAACGTCTGGCGTCGATGACGTAACCCCTCGGGAGATGTTTGAGCCCAGACCGAGGGGTGGATTTCATTGCATATTTTAATTGTCGCCGAAAGGGACACTTAATTACTAAACATGATAGGTCGTGGAAGAAAGGGGAACGAGTGATCGATATTCAAATTTACGGAATGCATTACAATTTTTCACGTTTCGAATGTCAGAAGTTGTTGAACCCGAGATAATTCGTCCTCCCCGAAGACGATTCTGAGGAAATACACTCGGGCATTGGACTTTCGATTGAATCCACTTCTAGCGTGCGTTCTTTGAACGAAGGTCCTCGCAACTGCATAGAAGTGACCAATTTGAGGAACGAACGCGGATTGGATTAGGTATCGGATTTTATTCTCCTAAACGCGATATGGTCCACCGAGGAGGGTGTACGGAGGAAATTTTCTTCGGTTGTTCGTCGTACTTCAGCAACGCCGGGTACGCCTCTACTTACCAGATTCACGAGAAAACGGATGAAAGAAAATCGTCTGGAAAATAAGGGCTCATGGGTGGGATAAAATGTATCGGGACGAGTAACAGTGAGCGTCGGATTACGAGAAAGGCGAACCTGGGCTGATAGAGGCAGGAATATTTTCCGGCTGATGGTCCGTAAATTAACGGGAGGATGTTGAAATAGCTAACGCTGATTCTCATCCGTTGCTTCTGGGAATTTTGCTGAGGTATTTTGTAATGAATATGTAATTCAGGATTTCATGCCAGATGAAGTTTGACTGTGCAGAGACCATTGTGGCGTTACTTCTGCTATCCTCGTTTCACCCCCAATCATCAGCGTAATCCTTAGCGATAAACATTTATTTCCATTGATCTTGGAAATAGAAGGACCTGGGTAGATGGTTAATTTCCGAGGGGACATTGATTAAAATTCTTTTGCTAATTGATCGATAAACTTCTTCCGTTGCTTTTAATGGAAATCCATATATAGATGGATTGATAAATGATTCTAGCAGCGCAGTAGTAACGTAAAACCCAAAACTTCTGTGTTGAAATAACGACTAATGAAATTAATGACACTCTAAAGTCGTTGCTTAAAATTTCTATTTTTAGGTACATAGGTATGATTTTTTAAAAAATATAATTGATAAGGTGTATATTATTAGTATATAAAATAATGACCAATGATGCACAGGCCAGTATTGGCCTACGTAAATCAACAAAATGCTCAGTGCAAAATCACGTTTCTACGCTGCTATTTTGTGAATGTTTTTGGAAGATTGCTCAGGACACTATAGAATCAAGTTTTTGTTATCTAAGAAGTGGGTTACGCCACTATTGCGCTGATAGCCTCAAATGAACTCTGTGAACTTTTCCACGACAAATTGACAAATTTGAATATCATATAAATAAATTGAATAGAAATATATAACACTTCTCCAATAACTCTCCAAAAATATGCCATATTACACACGAAATCTCCGCATTAGACCACTCAGAATACAATAGAATCATTTCCCCATTTCAAACCCATTGAAAACGTTCGAAATAAATTCCGATATACCAAACCCTCAGTCATAATCACACACCGAACGCTTTTAAATTATCAACCGGGATATCAACGAGGCATGCTGTTAAAAATAGTCTGAAACTTACCGGCGAGGACTGTGGAACCGTTCACTGACGCCTGCACTCTGAGGTTCAAGGACGGTCGAAGGGGTGGTCGTAGGAAAAACGGGCAAGAAAATCCTCCCTTCACTTCACAGTCTTTGTACAGATCACAGTTTACGGTGGATCCACGAGGAAGGTGCGCGAAAGAACGTCTCCGACGTCTCGCTAGTTGCCTAACGTTTACGATGTGATACGTCGCGACGCCGCGTGTCGACTGAGACCGACGCTTTTCCTTCCCCAGAATCGAGTCGAAGGGTGGGGAGCGGGCGCGTCTGCCGACACAGGACGCCACGGTTCCCCACACGGCGACGCGTACTCCCACGCCCAGCCAGGCGCATTCTACCCCTTCTATCCACCCCCTGCTGGCGCGAATTCGAATCCACGTGGTGCGCAATCGTCGGGACCGGTCGTCGCTCGCTACGTCGGACGTCGAATGGTCTCGGTACGAATGCACTCCCTACTTCACTTTTTTTTCTGGGGGTGAGGGAACCGCGGCGGAGATTTTGTTTCGCAACGGTGGTTCATTCTTTCCTCGCGGGGGTGGCTGTCGCAACGCTGGAAGACTATGAGAAACAATTGGCAAATATGATTGCTCCGACAGAATCTCTCCCACTTTTTAAGGGACGTTTCATCCCGCGTGCATTGGTAATGCATTACCTGTCAGCCTCGGTTCTTCTAAAGAAATTTATATTAAGCCCCGAAGTGCTAAACATGTTACAGTAATATTTAGAACGTGGCGGATCAGAGCTTATTAAAAGATGCTGAAGCGAAAGTTTTTTTGATCGAGACACTGGCTATGGTGACATAGCGTGGGCAAACATCGAACCAAGAGACGTGGTCGCGCCCGCCGCAGACGATGCAGTGGACGATCGATCGGTGCACACCACGTTTAGTGACGAACGAGGATAATACGGTGCAAGAGAATCCGGGGAGGTGAACGAAGATGTAACGCGAGAACCCGAGGGCGAGGGGATGAATCGGGGTAAGTGGTAGGCGGATGTAGAGGAAGAGAATGGGATCCACGGGGGAAGAAGGGCGGCGGGAGGAAAGTTAGAGGATCGAATGGAACAGCGGTCGTAAATTTTGAAGTTGGAGTTCACGGGCTGGTGAAGGTCAAGTGCTTGGCCACGGCTGCAGCTCACTGGGTGGTGATTTGGGGATGCTTGGACCGGCGTGCTGGCTCTGGCGCTGGTAAATAGCATGTTTTTCGTGTAATTTCCCCGAGTGCTTCGCTGAACTGCACTACTCGTGTGTTCGTCGATGGAACTAATATAATAATGGGGTTGCTGAAACAGTAGGGGTGAGTCAACAATCTAGGAATACATTTTGCTGGGAATAAATTTTCAGTTCTACATTAATGACTTTCAATGATAACGCTGACAATAAACTTTGTTAGAACACCGAATGCTTATTTAGATTATCATTTATCTTCCGTTTTCTCAGTGGTTCTCGTTAATGGCAGAAGTTCCGGTTACGTCGCTTGTGAAATTTATCTCCCTTCTTCGTGATCTTCTTGAAACTTCATTACCGTTCGTAAAGCATGCTTTTTATAGACCCTCAGAATGTTTACGTAGATGCTAATAGAAGCTACCAAATTGTATATGCATATTTCGACCAATCTTGTGATTTATAGCGCATCGATAGGAAAGAATCTGATAAATCGCACCGCGTACCGAACAACACGAGATTGCTTTCATAATTTCGATCGCATCTCAAGTGACAAAAATGATATTTACCGTTCGCGACTGCCTCGTAAAATCCTTGGACTCTATTTGCAATAACACATGTGACGTATACCACCTCGACCCGATATACATAAATATCGTCCTTGCCTTTATTTTTAAATAATTTCACACCTGCTGTGAAAACTGATTCGTCGAATAAAAACATATTGCCCAAGTGACGCAAACGAAATTATAATACAATTCCGATCCAATCGGGACTCGAGAACATAGCACTATTGGTTTATTCTCAGAGAAACATGTATCGGGTAATGTATACGGAAATGACCCACGACCACGTTCTAATCAGAAATCAAGAATTCTCACGGTACAATTTATAATTAGCTAGTGTGACAATATTTTTCATTATTTTCCTAAGAAGACAGAGAATTATTCTGATACGTTAAATCCTTCAGAAAAAAACAATCAATTTGAAATATCCACCACTATATTTTTGTTGCGTCGTCTCTTTTCTTTTCCTCGTCTTCTTCGCTTTCGTCCTCGTCCACGGACACATCCGACCTGTCTTCTCCCCTCTTCGCCGTCTTTTTCTCACCGTCCGATTGATTCAATCGTTCATTATCTTCGTCCGCGTCCGCGGTCTCCGGATTGTCCGTCTTATCATCCTGATTTTCACTGAACTCGTAATCGATCTCGTTCTCCACTACCTCATCCGCATTTCCAGACCTGCAATCGTATTAGTTGTTTCGATAACCCTTTTTTATTTGTATAACATATCTCAAGGACGAAACCAAAAGACGAGCTTCTTCTTGATCTCGGAATTCTAATGTAGCAGAATCTGAAACCCTCAGGATTTCAGGATCTAGAGCCCACAAATATATCGCTTATTTAAATCACCTGCTTCGCCTGCGAGACCTCGTTCGCCTCGTGGACCCGCTCCCCGATCTTCGCCTCCTGCGACTTCGCCTCCTGCGACTCCGCCTTCGTTTTCGTCTGCTGGCATCCTGCACTTCGTAATCTTCGAATCTAATCGGCGTTCGCCGAGGACTTCTGTCTCGAGACACCGCTCTACCCGGGCTTCGTGCTTTGCTCACATAATTGCCGTCGCTCATCAGATCCGACGATACGCGGAGGACTTTGTACGTAGCGTCCTTTGGGATCAAGTAACCGGACTCCACACCAAAGTTCAGGGCCTTCTGGATGTATTTTTTCATTTTCTTCAGCCCTGCAAAGTACACGGAAGCTATTGCGATAAACTGTTACTCTAAGGACGATTGCGGACAGCCGAGTTTTGCTGAATACTCCTCGAAATGTACGCGCAAGTAAGAATTAGAATTTTTATTCTAGGCAGAAGTGACCCATATATCTAACCACCACTTCTGCTGCCCTTCCGCACGCAAGCTGGCAAAGCCTTGTTTTTAAATGTTTGTCGCCGCCTGGCGTGGTGGATCTTCGAATTTCTGCCCGAGTTCTTCCGTGTGTTGGCCATGTTTCTGCCGTCGGAGCTCTGAGAATCCAGGGAATTCAAAACTTCGTCGCGGCGTTTCTGTCGCTTGCAGAAGGGGCACTTCCCGTGGCAGGTATGTCGCGTGCTCCCTCCGACCTCATCGGTCTCCAGGCTGAGGAACTTGTACACCAGCTCGGGGATGTTTGGTTTACGACGGCGAGGCTCTGAAACGCGATTGGAAGGTCATTCCTAACATCGAATTTCTTTTTCCACGTAAAGTGACAAGTTCCGAATGACTTTTTATATAGAACTTTAATGTGTCACTTGGCGTAGCTGAAATAAGGAAATAAATCTGACTGAGAGGTAAAACTTCCACCCTGCGGTGGATGAAACGACCGAGCTGATTTTAAGAAAGTACGCGCTTATGAAAAGTCATGAGAGGAAGAGCGAACGGGATTCCTGGCCTCAAGGCGAGCGTTGCAAATATTGAAGCAAGCTCGACATCGGGGTTCGAAGAAACCAGTAAAGCTGGTATGGTAAAACGTGCAGTGCTGGGGCGTGGGTGTCGCAGGCTAAATATAGACAGAAAAAGAAGAATATCCAGACGACAGACGGATGGTTCCGTAGAGTTTGTTGACAATCGAGAAGTCGGTCAATAGCGTTTCAACGACGAGTCCGTAGCGGGAGTGTTACATCCGGAAAAGTTCCACCCTAATTGCAACTATTCTGGCCGTCGTTTCGTTTCACGTGGAAATTAAAGAGACTCTTTCAATCCCGGCATTTATCGAAATTTAATTAGCTTCGGATGAGTGGATACCTTTCGGTTATTCCTCTTCGTTTCTTCCTTTAATTATAGCACGTATTATTTCATTTATTATTCTGTCAGAGGAAATAACGACGTTCGAGGACTAGATTGCACACGAATATCGTGAAATGGAGATGCAATTGGAATTCGTCAAGGCGGAATTGAAAATTCGTCTCTCTCGATTCATTTTCAAGACGGATCACTCACTCGACTTGTGATGGCTTCGCGCGGGAGGACGTCTCTTTACAGGAGCCATTTTGTGGTTACAGTTCGATCCGGAATAGGCACCTCCGGGATCCCCTGCGCTCTCCGCGAGCGATCAGAGTTTCAGAGGGGCTCGACGGTTGTTCCCAATGTTTGTTGGTTTTGTGATCGATCGCGACGCGAAATTTGGTCTACGAATTTCCCGGACATTGATGAAAGGAAGAGAGACGACCGTCGATGCCAATCTGTCGTCTTCTTCCTTTTTCCGTCTATCCTAAAACAACGACTCCTTGTTTCCCCCGAGATCATTCCTTTGCTTTTCTTTCGTTTAATATAGGTTGCCAAGTAGGCGTTGCTTTCGCCATCTTCCTTTCTATTTTATTGCTCGAAGTTGGTCGAATTTTCCGATTCGAACGTAAGCATGCAGTATCGATCACATTCTTAATATAAACTTTAGAGCATATGGTATATGCTCTCCAAGATATAAACATGAAGGAAGCATGCAATGGATAAAAATGTAGACGACGGTAGAAAGAGAAAAACATACGTCAGGAGCGACGTTTTCCGAAATAGAGAGGGTGTCCCCCATGTATATATTTCTCTTTCTACCGCCGTCTACATTTTCGCCCACTGCATGCTTCCTCCATGTTTATATGATCTAAGAACACATTTGATTCACGCACGACAACGAATGTCATGACTTTAGTGTCACGTCAAAACCCACCTTAATACACCGTTGTATCGAATATCCTCATACTCGTACAACTTCGCTCAGAAGGAACAGCATCAACTACTTTCAGGCTGTATGTGCCAGATTAAATTCAATTAAGTAAAAATGGTTGTTACATCTTCCTACAACAGAAAGATACATTTCCCTCGGAAAGTTACATTATCCCAGAACCGTCTCTAGTCTATTTTACCTAAAAGTGGCACAGTTATTACAATAGAATCCTCTCTCGTCCTTTGAACTTTCCCAAACATGAAAGTCAATAGAAACGACTGCCGTGTCACAAAACCATGTCAATGACGCCAATTATGGAGTGATGTGACTGCTAAAAATTCACGAGGTCGGTTACTAGTACTCTGAAGTCGTTATTATTGACTCGAACTACTAGAACATCGTCCATATCGACTCGCATTTCGAGCTAACGATCATAAACATGTTATAAAGCTTACTATAGAGAACTTTATTCGACGGCAATTCCAATAATTTCACCGACAATTCTAAATACTCTCGAAATACACTGGATGTACAGTTTCTACAAAATACAGTAAAAGCACGAGATAGAAAAGGGTACAGTTAAATGCTGTTCCGAACTACGTTGTTGTCGTTCATTTCCTCGATGCTGAGGGGCTCTAAGTTTTCTTCCATTTCTCTGTCAGGATTTCCTGGCGACTCGTTTTCCTCTCCAGGTAAGACCTCTCGACCACGGGACGTCGATTTTCGACGCTCTATCACGGCCCTTTGATTGACTTCATTCTCGTTGGACTTCGTACTGTCTTCGTCGCTCGAATCTGGATGGTCTTCCTTGGCGTTATCCTTCCCAGCTTTCCGCACGAACGGAGATGTGGTCGTTCGACCTCTGTGATTCTCTTTCCTTCCGATCACTTCCTCTCCGCGTCTATTTCGCGGTCTTCTTTCTTTCGCTTCTTCTCTCTTCCGTCTCCTTACGTTTTCTTCGCTCTTCCTCGGCGAGACAGGAATCTTGGAATCCACTTTGTCTCTGAAAATTCGTAATTAAAAGGAAACTATCAAATCAAGTTCCATTTTACCAAGGAACGTAGCAAATCTATCCTGTAGCACTCCTTCTACTTCGAAAGTGGAAGGACTCGTTACGTTATACATACAATAACTACGACGCCACAAAGTTTTCCGCATAAAATAATAGATAAAATGAAAGGTATCGGGCTTAAATTATCCGCTAACTTTTTCTTCGTCGTCGCAGTATTTATCTTCTTCGTCCCTGCTGTACCACCCCGGCCCGCAGTCTTCTTCTTATCGATCCGTTCTGTTGCATTGAAATTCGTGCGAGGGTTCCTCGATGGAGAAGTCTTTCTTCGTTTCCGTGGAACCACCGGTTCAGGCGTCCCCTCGCGACGAGGCTTCCTCTTCGTGGTCAGCGGGGGTGTTCCACGACGACGTTCTTTGCGGTCGTCGAACGGGTCTTCATCCTCGCCCTTTCGAGCTCTTCGACGTTTCTTGCGCGACTCCGCGGCGCTCCGCCTCGTTTCCGCCAACGTCGGGGACACACAGATCACTTGGCCTTGCGGGTCCGCAGGGATTAAATAACCAGACTTCACGCCGAACGAGATTGCCTTGCGTATGTACTTTTTGGCTTGGCGTTTGCCTGTAATAGGATGACAGAAGTGAATGCAACGTGACACCTCGTCCATAGGTCTCTTGTTTCAAGTTCCTAAAATTAATAGTATCCTCAAGATCTCTACCTATCTTTACCACAATGGAAATACCCCTAACGAAATGTCAATTTGAAAAGTGAAGATAGAGGAAGTCCAGCGAAATATGCGTAATAAAATTCCAAAAGCCACGCAAAGGTAAAAAAATATGGCGAGACAGTTTCGATAAGTCGTACATGATATTCAGAAGCCTGAAGACGTACAGCTGAAGGAATCTGTATCCGGATTCCTCGAGCGGATAGAAGAAACTCGTTTATTGCTACGTGGCTGACTATTTTCACGTCGATTCCCTTAGAGAAAGTGGACTCGCTGAACGATAAGTGCGCCATACCTTCCTCGATGCCAGCCTTGATGTAATTGTTGATGATCTGCACGAGGGATTTCTTTTTTAAGAGCGCTCTCGTGTTATCGATCGAGTTGGCGAGCGTGATCCGTTTCACGGAGACATTCGATACGCTACTGTTCTCGGAGCCCGTGGTCTCCGAGCTATTTGTAGCCTCCATCACCCTTGACAAGTTCTCCATGGACGTCGTCACGGATTTTGTGTACCCCGACCCATCCACGGACACCGAGCTTTCGCTAAGGGACACGGTGTCGTATGAGGGTTCGCCATGATTTTGGTATATCCGCATTTTCTCTCGGAATTCACCCGTGCTTCTGGACCCTCTGCCACCTGAAGGAACGTCTCTTGTCATCGAACGTAATCGAAAACATGGACTCTATTTGTTTCGTAATCGACACGAGTGAGAATTTAGATTAAAAGGAATTATCAAATATTTGTTGACACTAAGACGTATCTGTAATTTAAAATGAAGTTGTTCGAACTGCATCTATGTTTCCTAGTAATTAAGGTGACTCGAAATGCGAAAAACTAGCACACGTTCCCTAGTGAACGCTTAGTTTCGATAGCAGACGGTGATTCCTGGAAATCTATAATTAGAAAAACTGTATGATGCGCGACGAACAAGGAGGATCCCGAGAAAGCCTGGAAATCAATTTCACTTCACCGAATTGACCCACGGCAACCTCGAAAAGGACGTTTCTACTTCTAACGATTCCCCCCCGTTTTCAGCGGTGAAAGTGATTTTAACCACTTCGTAGATTGGAATTCTTTCGCGATGACAATTTTCTCCCCCGAACGACACGGGCAAAGAACTTTTGGCATCAGACGGGGAATCAATGCGTTGACGATTATCGTTAATGCCGGTGCTCCATTTCCATCGAGAGCAAGCGCCCCCGTAATGAAACTAATCGTCGCTTTGCATTCCCCCAAGACTGGTAGGTGTCATGCTATCGATTCGAAGGAGTAAAACGGGCCACCTTGGTTATGTTTGTCCCCGTTCAACAATCTGTAGACCAATTCCGGTACATTGATGGGACCATGGGCCTGCACTTGACGCGGAAGGGCTGACCGTTTACGATGTTGTCGATGGAAGTACCGCGCCCCTATTATTCGTTCCTTCCCGGTCCCGCCTCTCGGCTTCCTTTTCGGTGGCGCCATTATTCGCTAATAGCGCTCCTCTTTCCTTTCCGTGGGGAGTTTCTTGCTGAAACAGTGGAGTCTCGGTCGGCGCCGAAAAAACGAACGTCCGATTTTCCAGCATGGGTGCTGTCTCATTTTTGTTATCCTCCGAATTGATCGAAGTGGTCCCTAGTAAACAAACGGACCCTGATGAAACTACCGCGGTCGGTGAAAAGAACTCGCACCGAGGTGACATTTCCGGGTACTCTGTCTCCGTCACACTGTTGCCACAGAGTTCTCTCTTTCTATTAAGAAGTCTTGAAGGAATATGCCACTGCGTCTAGCGCCAGAGCCTTGCTGAACGTAAAGGAGGATAGCAATAATGAAAGATAGAGAGGTCCGGGAGTGAAGGAAGGAAAGATATCGATGCAACAATACTAATTTGCATATCGATATCTTTTTACTTCTACGTGGTATGTTGTAAATAATATTTTGTACAATCATTGCCGATGTGTACGACGCCGATCTTAATGAAATTTATGTATGAGAAAGTGATTGATAATGTTAAAATGCTTGATGAACGACGAAACCGTGGCTGATTATTATTAGGTAATATGAAAGCTGCGCATCTCGTGGTTTGGTACTTTTCATCTGTACTACTGCAATACCTGCGGTATTGAAATAAATATCTGTTAAAATAAATAGTACCTATATAATTTTAATTATGTGCTAACATAGTAATTACATTACGATGTTTAATTTCATTTTCACTAACTGTTGGCACTGAGGCCCTTCTTGCATCCATTAGTACAATTCTGTAATCAGCCGTGTCGAGTTTCATAACTTCAATTCTATTACTATCCGGTTTGATAATCGACAAGTCTGTTAATTCAGTGGCTCGTTACCAGCAAATGCAGCGTCTCAGTGATCCATCGTTACCGCTTGAGATTATCAGCTCGTAACCCAATAAACCCTATTTTCGCGCGAGGTTTTCTTACTTCTCGTCGAACGATTTTGGCGTATCGCTTTTAACAGGTGTTGTGGACGTTTATCTGGAGGCGTCGTTATACCAGTGGCACGATGGACGTCAGATTTATTGTTGTTTGATCGCTGTTGAAAGGGAGTTCGCCGAGTTGGCAGCTGCTCGGAACTCCTACACCACCCTTTGCTATTTAGACCCTGGTCTCTGTATCGATCACCGTGACCGAGGATGTCATTCCACGGACGGGAAACTTTCGAGCGTCGTCCTTGACTTTGCGGAAGCTACCCTTTCCCCACGAATTCGATGTTCTTTTCGCTCCGCTGGCCAGGGCGGAGATCCGCGGCCCCGTGAATGGCTCTCCGGTGGGATTATCGCGGATTTCCGTTTCGTTCTAGCGGCTAGCAGCGCGGACCGGTTCAATAAAACTTAGCTCGTAGGACTGGCTGTATCCACCAGTCCTCCAATTCTGGCTCAACGAACTGATTGTCAGCAGCTTTCACGGTGACCAGTGTTCGAAAACTCTTTGGAAATATTCGGAATTCATATTTTATATCAGCTGATTTTCCTGCTTTTTATAGTTGGCTATTTTGGGAGTTGGCTTGTGAGTTTCTTTCTTCTAGGCAGTGGGAGACAAACCGGTCCATTCTTAGCTAATGTATAGAGGATCACGAACAGCATGAATTACGAAACTTCAGTTTGTTTAATGTTTCAAATGGCCAGTGGAAAGATCACTGTATTGTGAGCCTTGCTAAATGCTTGTACGAGATCGTCTGATGTATTTTCACTACGATCCAGTGTACATCTTCCCAAGAACAGATTCCCTTTGTCTTCTCAGTCCCATTTCTCGCAGAGGTAAATGGATCTCACCCTACTTCCGCATCGCTGGTCCATTATTCCGATGCTCGAAGGGTTAACGCAGAGGTCCTCGAAGAAAGCGTTTTAAAAGGCGTAAGCTGATGATCATCCCCATTAGGCGAGAAATACGAAACCCTGTATCTACCTGAAGCGTCTCGAATTGTTCGTCAGCGACGTCGAAGGACGAGCCGTTCGCGAGCCTTCGGTCTACTTTACCTTTATATCCACTATTTCGAAAGCCGACCGATTCGGAGAGCGACCATTCGAGGATCTAACGCCAGGCCCGAAGGACAGGTGGCAATAGACACGAAAGTTTGTCGGGATCGTGGTGAAAGCAATGTACCGTGGTAATGTCTTCCTCGGCTGTTGGAAGAAATCGTAAACTCAGGCACTGCAGGTGAAGAACGACAAACTAAAGGGAGCGTCGAAGCACCGAAGAACCCTCGGGGGAGGCTTTTCTTTTCCCCCGCTGAAAGGCATTAAACCGAGGTAACGGTTCTTTTCTTAAGGTCGTTGCTTGCGTCTGGAAAGTTGTAAAAACAGGTCAAGCATCGGGGAATCATTTAATGCGGCGTCACTTAATGTTAACGATTAAACAGGGACACCGTTGCGGTTCGTTTACACAAGGAATATCCGAGCATCGATGAACCGTTTTACGCAAACCTCTGATGCTAAATTTCATAGAAACTTTCAAGCATTGTATAATTTCACGGTCACACCGCCGTTCGTTATTTGCGACATGAATGGAAGTAGGATTCAAGCGAGCTCGGTGTTCGGAATAATGGAAATTCATCAAGTCCAAACACGTACGTCCCCAACGTAACGGTCTTCCCTCGATTAGTTTTTTTTTTTTTCAAATATCCCGAAGCGTCAGGAAACACCGATACAACGGATATTGAATATTTATTCAGCGACTTCGCTCGACGCCGGGCTGCGCGCATTTGAATCACAAAGATCCCCCATCGGCTGCTGCAAAATGCAACGGGAAAGCAAAGCCAGCGCGGGTTAATTCACGGTCGGTGCACACCCTATCAAGCCGCGCTGATTTATTGCACACTTGTGGCACGAACTTGCCTCAAGATTCAAGGACAGCCTCGATACGTGGGACGCGGAGTCAAGTTCAATTACTCTTCGATCCTGAACGGCCGTCGCCGAGACGAGGGAGGGCTGTCTCGAACTGATAGCTTTATTGCCCGTTGGAAAGTGTACGCAAAGGAATCGAGCAGGCGATACCTTGCCGGGAATAATTCAGTGTATCGCCGATGCGTCTAATCTGAAAGCTCTAATTTCAGAAATTGGGTTCATTGGAACGGAGGTTCGACGTTGTTAGCCCGCGGCGCCTGTGTCTCGCAGACGCTTCGCTGATCAAGTACAGCACGAACGACTGGGATGGTCGATGGTAAAGTAAGGAAGAAGTAATGCGTCATCGCGGACTTTATCCGTCAGGGTGGTGTAATAAAGCTAGGTCGAAGTTCGGGGACCGTTAGGCAGCAGAAAAGTGAACGTAATGACAGGAGCGTCGACGCGGGAACGTCGTTAACCGATCGCAATTACAGCCTCCCATTTAATTACGCGAAGGATGTTTGTAAGTGTTGCGGGCTCGCAGCGTTTTACCTCGTTACGTGCAGCGCCGGAATGGGATATCGTAAACCGACGTCTAAATTACAGGCTGGCGGCCGTGCTCTTCCCTGCAACTGGGTATTTCTTAATTAGTTCAGTGTTTCATCGAATAATCTAACGATCGGCTGTGGACTCGTGACAGCGAACGCGCTTGGGGGTGGTTTTCTGATCAAATTCAAAGGCTTGACTTCTATTTGCTTCTGTTTGCAGTAACATCTTCCCCTTTTTCGTTCCTAGAACCTTAAACGAGGGAACACGTACAATCAAATTTGTACGCCCTCTGTGCTTCGTGTAGAGGAGAGCGAGGACAAAAATAACATTTTTTTTATTTGGCGTAGCCTACAATTACCTTTTATAGATATAAAAATGACAATTATGCCTTAAGATAGTATGTTTCTTGGTCTACAATTTGAGCCCAGATTCAGCCTTACGTGATAAGTAATCAAAGAGTTACGGCAGTTTTCCCCAGTGACTGTCATTGTTACTTTTGTCCTGCAGGGGTAGGACGAAAGTAACATACCGTAGGGATGAAAGTAACACTAATTATTTTGAGGAGAATTAAGTAAAAACACTTTTTCCAACGCAAAATCGGATTTTTGAAACATTTAAATATACATATGTTAAGTAATGATAAAAACAAATTTTTAAATAACGAAAGATAGAAAGCATAACCAGCTTTGAACATTTCTTTGGTATTGTGTATTTAGCTGATTGTTAGATATAAGGTTTTACCTACTCTGAATTAAAATTATAATACGTAGTGAAGATCACCCATAAGAATTCTCTAGCAAATAATTGGCTATAGTTTAACTAATAATATTAACAAAAAAACAGAATAAGAGTTACTGCTCAGCGTCACTCAGTACAATAAAACAGACACTATACACATGTAACTGTGTAAAGTAAACGTTTTATGAATGTTTGTGGAATGGGGGAGAAGGCGTGTTACTGTCATGACGCCGTTACGTTTGTCCCCGCTCTCTCCTAGTATTCATTGATTTCCCGCTATCGAAGAATTTCCTGCAAATACGCTCCTCTTTCCGGGACTGATTTTGTGGAGCGGTTTTCCACGCGCGTGCTTCTTAAAAAAGTTCATCCCAGAAGGCACAATTCTGTCCACGCGGAGGCAGGAAACCAGAGACTGCGAATTTGAATAATACTTCTCTCAGTTCTCTTAATTCAGTAACGTACTGAAACAAATATCACATAGGTAGTTATACTAAACTTATTAAACTTAAAATGTTTACGTCCAGCCGAACATGTAATCGGGTTTCTGATGTCCACCATTAGCTTTTAAATTTTCAATAACAATAATGTGTTTACATTGCAGATTTCGTTGATATTAAGGGGGTTGTGTCCTCGCGTTCCCCGAATCTGTTTCTCTGCTCTCCCAGAAAAACTCTGGTACATAGCGGCCTAGCTTTCGTATGGTAAATTAAATCCAGAATCAATTGCATCTCATTAAAAGTTCTCCTGAGGAATCCCTGGCTATTCCCTCATCAACGTACGTCCGCTGGAAATTGCGAGCCGGCTTTAAGAAAAACTTCATTTGCATGTCAGTAGCATGGCCGCGTTATAAGCCAGCCTTTCTTCCCCTGAATGAATTCCCCGTTACGTTAGCTGATCTTCTTGCTGCGGCAACGAGAGACAACAAGCTGATAGTATATTTCAGCCACTGCCACGCCCTTTTTGTGGCACACATAAAAGCTTGATACCGACGCTTTGATGTGACCTCGCTGCGCGAAGACACGAAAGACACACGAAGACACTGTTGTATAGGATTTTCCCGACGTTAACACGTGTCTTTTGGTATTCTAAAGACGAAGAAACGAGCGCTTGATTTTACAGCGATCTTCGATTTATTTAACTGGAGATGGGGCTGCAGACTCTAATTAGCAGAAGGAAAATTTGGAGCTTCTTTTCGATTCTTTGATGACGATTGAAACGTTGTAAATTCATGAGATCGGAGGTTTCCAGATGGAGACTGGAGCTTATGAGCCTTGCAGACTAAAGACACTTGAGAAGTCTTTAGATCGCGTGGTTCATTAAAGTGAATGCAAAGTTCAGAGAACTGCCCAAGGAACCTTCATTAGAGACTTCGTTTCGCTAAACATTTCATCAAACAAGCCTTCATTCTATGCAGAAGTTTGTGCATAAAATTCACAATCGAACGTAGGTATAGAACGGTTCGTCGCGACTTCGACGAAATTTGCATCGCGTGCCAACCTACGTGCCACTCTCAGCTTTCGTTAACCGAATTTTCAATTTCGACATGCTGGGCTCTTCACACACCAAAAGGACGTACCGACGTTTGTGATCCATCGGACGGGCAGCGTTCATTTGAATCGCGGAAAAAGCGACGCTTGACAAGGAGCAGTAGAAGAAGGAATTTTAAAAAATGTCAAGGTTCTGTGAAGCGTCGCTTTACAACGAAGCGTGAGATCTGAAATTTAATAAGATTTCTAGTTATGCGGAGACGCTGCAGCTGCTATTGGAGAAAAAAGGGTGGAATAAGAAGTGCCCTGCTCGTAGCAGCGTCGCGGGTGAAAAGTGTTTCGAAATAAACGATCGCAAAGAAACGTCTGCTCAAAGAAGCGGCGTCCTTGAAGAGGAGTCGACGAACGGCGCGGCCTCGGAAGCGTGTTCGACTCGTTTTTATCGCCGCATGGATTCCCCGAGAACTGCCGAGCAAAGTGCACAGAAAGTACGAGGATAAAGGAACACTTTTAATTTTACACCCTCCGTAAACCCGAACTAAAAATACAACCGAGCAAACGTCTCTGCACGAGCATTGATTAATCGACTATCGATTCCTCCTCACCCAGGGTACAGTCGTCGCCGGAGTCGCTCCATCTACATCAAATTTTAATCACCGTCTAAGTGTCCGAGCCGGCTACCCAGCTAGTCAAGGGGAATCGCCGTTTGCTTTCATTATTTCCTTTAATTAACGGAGAAAAAATTACAGGGCGAAGGACAGGGGTGTAGGTGCAGCGTATTCGGAGCGTGTCGTTTCCAAGGCGAATTCTGACGCAAGAGCCGAAACGTGGCGCAACTCTCCTGACAAATAAGACGACACTTTTAACGAACCATGGAACCTATCCTTAATTCCCCAGTCGTGTTAACTCGCCATCAACCCCCCCGTGTTATCAGCAATATATACGGTCGGTGTTCGTTATCGACACGACTCGATCAAATAGGATCATCTATGTAGGATATGAGTATGCAAATGCTGGCGGAGCACTGTCTCCTCGTGTTCGACGCGCTGTTTCGTACGAGTCTGTTAATGTGGAAGCGGGGATGAAGGCTCCCCGCGGAGCGAAGCGTGGCAATTTCACGCGAGATACGTTCTCGATCTGCGAATAAAAGTTACAAGATCAAGAACATCATAGAAGAACAAGATTAATACTGCCAAGTAATGTCGCAGACTTTTAACGAAGTTTCAGATGGCAGGATGCATGTTGATGGAATAGTGAGGTGTGTTTGTTAGAGGAGAGTGTGGCGTTCATTAGCAATGTACTATTTTGCAATTGTATTATTTTAGAGGAGTCTAAGAGGGGGGGTGTAGGTACGCTTGAGAGTGGAATAGTTGAGGTTCATCCTTGATGAAGGTACTACAGGTAAAAGAATGTATTTCCTTCCCACAGCCTTGTTCGTTCTAAAAACGTATGACGCTTCATTAAAAGCTTCATCCGGTGCTTTGTGGCGGTTATTCTTGCGCATTTTATCCTCGGATCGCGTGCTTCTCGCGTACCGATTGACAAGGCGAGTTTTTGATGGGATATTCTTTTCTGAAATATAATCTATAAATAACGAAAAAGTGAGACGGGTGTTCGACTTCCTTATTCTTTAAAATAACCCGACGTCTGGACGAGAAAACTCTTATAACTCACCTAACACTCCGTCGTTTCTTAAAACGAAAGCGTGACAGTTTCCCTGCTCCAAAGGAGCGTAAATTTTTGAAACCTTCGAAAGGAGCTCGAAGGAAATATCTCCGCCAGTGCACGTCAGGTTTCTAGTATCCTAACTCTGGCTCGTATTTTGACGGCCATGTGGATTTCTAGCACCGTGTCGGATAACGATATGGAAAGGAACAGTTATCACGGGGATCGAGCCTTCTGCTTCAGCCATTTACGAGGCAGAACTCTTGCTCGTAAATGTCGCCTCTTAAGACATGTAACTGCAATAAAACTGAAGTACGTGTGAACGTGATACCGTTCTGCGATGTACTCAGCTGTAGGAACGTCCTTTAAAAATTCTCTGGAGGTCAACGTAACTCTAATTTAGCACCCCCATTAAACGATAACTCCCAAATCCCATTCGTGTCCGGGGAATTTTTCAAAAATTCCATCTGCCGCGCAGGAAGTACAAAGTCGATAGTAATAATTGATATCGGAGCGTCGTTTGATTCTATTCCTCGAGACGCACTGGAAGGTAGACCTCAGCCATTCGTTTCATCTAACCTAGATCGAGGGTCCTGCCACTGAATCTCATACATTTTTTATCCATTTTTTCGCATTTGTCTCGCGGTGCCACGACGAGTGCCAAGGGAATTCCGTGACGAGCTCAAGCTCGACAACACCGTGTTCTACATTCATGGTAAACAAGTAATCCTTCAAGCAGTACCGGAGAAATTTCAGTCTGAAGGACAAGTAGGAAGGAAGGAAGGAAGCTCGACGGACGATCTTGGATCGCCCTACTAATTTTTAATATACCTTTTGCATCCTTTCTGCTTCCAACTTCTATTCACGATAAGACCATTGGAATTGCGAACCAAGGCCGCGACGCCTTTTGCAAGTTTATTGGAAAATGTTCCCAAGACTTTCTCTAATTATCTCGATAACAATAACAGTAATGAATTAAAAACTCCTAAAGCAATTTATGCTACACGATAAACGACCAAAGCTGCAACGAAGTTAACTACCGAGAACAACCAAGAGCTTACGCATTCAAACTACCACCTTACACGATAATTAAACAATTTTCAAGCTGAACAATAGCCCAGCACGGGCAACAAATAATTACACGGACAACAACGCTGCGGTGTAACTCAGCAACGGAACAAGAACCCAAGAACACACAGGTCTATGCAACTCAATTACGCCAAGCCGTGGAGAAAGTTAACTGGAAATTCTATCGAGTACCAAGTTCCTACAGGAGCACCCACCATCCAAAGGATCAAAGGGTACTTTTCCCTAACTCTACAGACGGTAAAAAGTCCCCTAAATTATCAGTGGTAGCTACCAAAGACATCGATTTTCGTCATCCCGTTCCCATTCGCTGAGAAGCGCCACGCCTGACCAATGACCGACCTGTACTACTGAAACGGGACATGCCTGCGCTTACCAGTGGTCGGATTTGTTTCAGAGAAAACTACTGTGCGCGAAACGTCGTCCACGATGGAAGTCTACGTTATAATATACCAGACACGCAATTTTAACCCACTGTATATCCAACGCACAGGGTATTTTTCCTCCCCTAAAATACAGAAGCAGAAAAGCAGGCGAGAACAAAATACAAATTCTGTTAGAGCAGAGAGAAGATGGCAGTTACTCGTCTGGTATTAAATACACTCGGCGACCCGGCCGATACAGGGGTGTAGCCCACGAGGCTTATCCCAGCGCGCGCGTCTGATCAATACTTCATCCCGTCGCGTCTGAAGGAGCGTCGAACGACGAGGGTGCCGTGGCTGCTGGGCCTTCGGTTTGTAGTACACGCGTCCCGACGTTTTCCACGGCCGTTCCTGGGAACATGTCGCGTGGGAATCGATAGCGTCGCGTCCGAAACGAGAATGCCGTCGGTTCCGTTGATCCTGTTCCATCGCGAGAGGCATGAGTGAGAAACGGCGGCGCGTGTTCGTCTCGACAAGTGCGTAGAAGGGTGACGGATCGTCGGAAGGCTTCGTCCAGTTCGTTGGTGGTGAGGCTGGGGCACTCGGAACGGGAAGATGAAGAGGCCGAACGTGAGGACTCTGGCGCTGGTTGTGTGCACGTTCACGTACTTGCTGGTCGGGGCGGCTGTGTTCGACGCCTTCGAGTCGGACACCGAGAGGAAGCGTTGGGAATTTCTCTCCGGTGAGTCTCCCGCGATTCAATGATTCACGGAATCACGCCGAGTCCTTATTCACGCCTGATTATTTCTCTAGAGATTCGCCGTAACATGATGAAGAAGTACAACATCACGCAGGAGGATTACAGAATGCTGGAGATCGTTATAATAGAGAACAAGCCGCACAAGGCGGGCCCACAGTGGAAATTCGCGGGTGCCTTCTATTTTTCCACGCTCGTGCTTGCTATGATCGGTGAGTCACGTTTCTGATATCGTTTTATAACGTGTTGATACAGTCAGCTTCGTGAAATGCGTCGTGAATATAGAGCAGTGATTCCCAACCTGTGGTTCGCGAACTGTTTTCTGGGTTTCTTTTCAATATTTGAATTATATTCTGTAATATTTACTTTTAATGTGTTTTCTTTGCCTCGCCTTATATAAGAAAGGATGTCGTAGGTTATTTGAATATTATCTTAGGGGATCGCGACTCAAAAAATGTTGGGAAGCATTGATAAAGGTTGACTAAAAATACTTCCCTGACCTTTCCCCGCTAATTCCTCTCCACGTTCGCAGGCTACGGACACTCGACGCCAGTCACCATAGGCGGGAAAGCATTCTGCATGGTGTACGCCATGGTTGGCATCCCGCTGGGCCTGGTGATGTTCCAGAGCATCGGCGAACGTTTGAACAAGTTCGCCTCTGTGGTGATCAAGCGAGCAAAAACGTATCTAAGATGTCTGAAAACAGAGGCGACAGAACTGAATCTGATGTTCGCTACCGGTTTGCTTTCGAGTATAATTATCACCACTGGAGCAGCGGTGTTCTCGCGTTACGAGGGGTGGAGCTACTTCGATAGCTTTTATTACTGCTTCGTCACATTGACTACCATCGGCTTCGGCGATTACGTCGCTCTTCAGGTAAAGATGAACCGACAAATATCGAATTATACCTCGCTCGATGAATCTCTCCACCGAAAAATTTTACAGAACGACCATGCGCTTTCCAATAAACCAGGATACGTGGCCTTAAGTCTAGTGTTCATCCTATTCGGTCTGGCCGTCGTTGCTGCCAGCATAAACTTACTCGTACTCCGTTTCATGACGATGTACGTACTCGTTTCCCAATTGTTAATTCAAAAAATCTTATGAGAATAGTCTGAAGCCGCGAATTTTCTATAGGGTAGATGCCCCTATTGCTGTCAGTGTCCTTATTACTGCCACTTTATTTATTTTGCTTAATAAAAATGTAACGTATAATAGTGAAGAACAATAATATTATTATTAAATTGGGACTGTTCTTATTACTATTATATTATTGTTTTACACTATTCTTTATACGTTAAATTTTTATTAAGCAAAATAAATATAGTGGCAGTAATGGGGATACTGACAGTCATAGGGACATCTACCCTACCAATTCAGAATACGAAAAGAAATATTTTGCCAGTCTTCAGCTTGTTCCATAATATAGTAGAATTGCCTGGACTCCATTAATCGCTCGTTCCCTCGAAAAAACAGGAACACTGGGGACGCTCGCCGCGACGACAACGAGCTGGTAGTTGTTCCTCATCATGTTCCAGTGCTGGATGGGCAAGTAATCGCGGTGAACGGGCGACTGCTGGGCGGCCACGTGCCGATAATTCACGACATGGACGACTGCGTGAAGGTATGCTTTTGCACGTGCCTGCGACCAGCAAATTCGGAGCACTTGGACCAGGGGTACCAAGGCTACAGGTCTCCATCGGCCTCTGCCAGCCTCCGCAAGAAGCGCGCATCCGTCTGATGGAAGGAGTTCCGTCGTCGCAGTTTACGCCGTCGACTATCGAGGGCAGATAGCCGGGAGCTGCTCGGTATCGACGTGTAAAATCAACTCGAATCGAGAGTGCCACGGGTCTACTTTCACGCGAAGACAGAAGAAGAGGAAGAAAAGGTTCTGTGGGTGATTCACGGGATGGTATCCGCAACTGTGTTCTTAGGATCTACCTTAAGGCGTTCAAGGACACGTTCGAAGACGCGTTCGTTGATTTTTGAAGACGTATTTTGAAGGCCCCCGCACCTCGGGCTGACAATTTTAGGGTAGCAGTTCACGAATTACACGATCCATGTTGTATTATACCAATTGGATAGGCGTAGAACCAGGAGACGATTTGTAGACGATTTTCTAACGATTTCGTACGTTTCGTATCGTTCCGAGGTACCGGTTGTTCTCCACGCATGTCGCTGAACTTCCAACGAATTTTGAGCGGAACAGTCATGTTCACTGAACTTCGGATTCCAGACGTGCTACCGAAGTTCGCGTCGTATCGGTGTTCCTCCACGAATCGGGGATTGCATTCGTCACTTAGAGGGGTTACTTTGGTTTCGACTTTGAAAGAGTAACATTTCTACCACGGTGAAACGTTGGAGGAAATGGTGAACTGGATTTTGTAGTAGAGTATTATAAATAGTTATGAAAAGACATAACTAACTGTGTACCTTTCGCATTTTGTAGCAGAAATCTAATCGAGCTTAAGGTACCTTCGAGTCTTATGTTTACGAGATATTGTCTGGAATTAGGAAAAATTCAACTCGTGCGCTATGAAATGAAGCAACCACTCATAAGAGACAAATGAATCTCGCTCCACGAAAATCGAAGCAACGGAGATGGCCAAGATCCGCCCGAGATCGAGAACATCTCGTTAACCATCGTTTATATTTATAGGAATGTATGCGACAGAACAATACCCTGACCTTGATACAATTTGATGTTTGTACCAGTAGACGTAACACGAAAGTCACCGTAACGCCACCAAAAATGTATGTAACCGTCGATCGGCGAAGGAAATCTATCTTAGGGGGTCCTGCAATTTTGTAGCCACGGGAACTGCGATCGTAGGTGGATCCGCAGGATTTCCTTGCACGTTTTACGCGTCATCGATCCAACTGATTATAAATTAAGCAGACTATACGAATTTTATTGTAATCGCGACGCAAGCAACGAAGACACACGCTTGAGCGTCGAATTTTTTTAATCGAGTAGAGGATATACTAAACGACAAACAGGAATATCTGGCAAGACTGATAGTTGATGTTAAATTAATCAGGTAGTTATTTTTTAACGGAGACGTTTTCCTAGGGGCGCCTTCCAACCTTCCAACGGGTTACTTGTAAATCAAATTCGTTAAGTTCCTTTCGTGTTCTCGATACTCAAATATATAATATAGGATCGACTACTTGTTTCTAATCAGAAACCTTGTTTTTAATCGGATCAACATGTCAATCAAATTTGTAAAGTCTGGAGCAGTAACTGAATGGTTCCTAGATACATTCGATTTCCAAGTTGAATTACTTATGAAAGAAATTTGCTGTTTTACCCCTTCGTTGATATACCTTTTTTTTCATGAGTCCACTTCAAGGTCTCTAGAATGTATTCTAATCGTTTTTTTGATTGACACTTCATCAGAGTTTTTGCAAAAAAATTCTAGATTACCATATGTGGAGAAAACTCGAAGAAAATCTTTAAAAAATTGTAACTTCTACAAATTTCAATATTAGAAGCTGAAAATCTACAGAGTTGTTGTTCAGATATAATATTTTCAGAAAAAAAAATAGATCAGTTTATGGGTGGCTCGCACCCAGAGTGTCAATGAAGGGTTAAAACTTTTGATAGCCCGAGAGTCTCAACAATTGAACATAAAAGATAAAATTTTGAAGCTTCCTGTGCACCAGTAGCACTGAGTCCACGCGTTGACTGTAACGATACGAAAATACCAAATTTAAATTTTTTATCAGCTGAAAGGTTCAAAGCACATTGGACAACAAAACCAGTTGGGCGGTTACGACACGAGTTTCGTTCCGTTTTCTTTCCATTTTTCCAGCTCAAAGTCGCCAGTACCAACACGCTTCTGTACCCCGCCGAAATTTTGATTCGTCAATTACAGCATCATTGGTCCAGGCGGCCAACACACGCACAAATCATCACGCTCGTTTCCCGTAATTGCAGCAAAGCACCATCGTACACCATCATATGCACTGTGAATAAATAGGATGCACCCTCGTTTGTATACATGTATCTTAGTTCATAAAATGATCGTTCATTGCGTTACAATGACGGGACGCGGTTGGGTATATTTTTTATCGTCGAGAGATTTTTAATAAACGACAGTTCACTACCCCTGTGCTTTACGTTCCTCCCTCCTGCTATCATTCCTCCCAATATTCATGCCGTTCCTGGATTCGCCAACTTCAGGACGGTGGTGGAAATGCAATTCTGCTAAGCATCTCGATTCCAGTTAAAAACAGCAAGGGAAAGGGAACTAAATATATACGCAAAGTAATAAACGAATTTCATCAGTTTTCCTTAATCAGAATTTCTCGAACTGTGGATTCAGTGACTCGAATCCACAGATTCAACCCAAATAGTAAAGGTTAAAAGAAGCAAACGGAGAGTTTGAAAATGAAGGAACACGCTTGCACGTTACCGACGACCACGGAAAGCTTCGATTTCAGCGGCAACGCGAAGAATTCGAAGGATCTATCATTCAAGCAAATATGGACGAACATTTGCAGGATCGGTGAAAATACTCCGAGGACGAAAATGTATCTCTTCAGCATGGCAGCTGTGTCTGCTGAAAGAAGAAGGCACGCTGCACTTTCGCATTGGTGGATCATACATCCGTTCAGCCACTCGAGGTACCAGATCGCTGTTGGTGGATCGTTCCCCGAGTAAATAGGGATTCGTTCTGTTTAAGAATATCTTCAGGTTCGTCTGGGATGTAACGATGACGGTGGTACTGTTGATTGCCTTTCTGACGATACCCTTTGTAATTTGCTTCGTCGTGATGTGCCACGACGCCATCTATTTGGACAGAGTGAATCCTTTAATTTACGCGTTCTGCTGGGTGGACATTATTTGCAACTGCATCACTGGTTACAACGAGAAGAAACGCATGCTGGTTGTATTGGAACCGTCGAAGATATTAAAGTACCTTGTATTTTATCACACCGGATTTATTTTTCATCTACGTTTACCCGTCTCGTTATTTTCACACAATTCTTCGCTCAGACAGTACCTTAAGACTCTCCTTATACCGGATATCCTTTCCTCCTTGCCATGGGATTACATAACACTGCCGTGGCGGCGGCTACCAGGAGAAAACTCAAGCCGACTGATCGTTTTAGTAAATCTTCTGCCCCTCGTGAAGCTCACTCGTTACGGTTACGCCAACTTGCAGATTTTGGAAATGTTCACGGTAAAACGATGCTTACGGTTATCAAAGCGGTACCGATTAGTCGTTTTAATATCAGTAGATTTCATCCTGATACATGATATATACATGATATTTCAGTACTTCAAGGTTTTGCATTTCTACTACGAAATGGTCACCACCCTCATGCTGGCCTTTTACATGATGTTCTGGTTCACCTGCCTGTGCTACTTAATTCCTATCATGGTTCTCCAGTTCACTAACTCCCCGCCCGAAGTATGCGATCGAATATCACCGAATAACGAAACCTTACCACGCGAAACTGTGAAGGAGTATAAAAAGTGATTTTGCAGGATTGCCACGAGTGCTGGATAACTGGCTTGGAGGGTAACACGATAGCCGGCAGGTTCCAGAACGCCCTGTTCATCGTCGTGGAGAAGCTTTCGGCTAGCGGTTACGGGCTGTTCGTGCCGGGAACAGACGGTCACACAATACTCAGCTGCATTCTTATGATAACGGGCAGATTTATCGAGTGTTACATCCTAGGTGAACATCCCTACTAAATATCCCTCCCAGCGGAGATAATCATCTTTCCATTCACCTCGTTTCAGTGATGCTTATCCAGATAAAGGCTGGCAGAAAGTCGTCGAAGTCCAAGTTCCAGGAGATCATTAACCAAGTGGCGGCTTACACGAGGCAAAAACAGCTTCCACCGCACATGAAGAAACGCCTCTTGGCTTACTACTATTACCGTTTCAGGAACAGCTACTTCCGCGAGAAATTGATCCTGTCCACTTTGTCAGGTACACGAGCTGCATTCCATCTCTCTTACGGTTCCTCTAATGTGTTGCTTGGATATCAGAGCAACTGCGTCAGGAAATCGCGCTCCAGTCGAGCCACCGTTTAGTCGAGAACGTGTCGATCTTCAAAGCTCTGCCGAAGAACGTCCTACGGTCGATTATTAAGAACCTGAGGTTCGAGCTGTACTTGCCGAACGACGTGATAGTGAAAGCTGGGGCCCAGGGTGACTGCATGTTCTTTCTGTCCGCTGGGACCGTCGCTGTGTTGACGCCCACTGGAAAGGAGGTAACTCTTCATCGTTTAGACGTGGCTCTTAGTGTTCACGAGCTAAATAATTCGGAATTCAATAGATCTGTCACTTGGACGACGGCGCACATTTCGGCGAAGTGGCGCTTTTGGTCCCCGACCAGAGGAGGGTGGCGAGCGTGATCGCGATCGAGGTCTGCGAGGTGTATCGCCTCGATCGTAGAGATTTCCGCAAGTGTATCGCTGTGCACACGGAGCTGTTCGCTAAGATCGAGAGGATCGCTACGGAGAGAGTGGAGAGAGCGGTGATCATCGAGGAACAACACAAACGATACCTGACGCGCAGCTCCGCGAATATCGACGAGTCTAGAAGATCGAGGAGGGCTTGATCGATGGTGGATGATCCTGAAATTCGCCGGTGTGTTGTAAAGACAAGCTTCGACATTATTTTCAGTGATATATTCAGTGATGATTGTAGAAGATAGTGACTCGTTAATTATTGATAATAAGGGGATATAGTGCTGTGTTAATTTTTACATTGAACTAAAGGTTTGAAGAATGATATAAAGGCTTGTGAAGTAAACCTGTTCAAGTCACGGTAGCAGTACAATTTCTTTGATATAAAAAATATGCCAAATTTTAGGACACCATCGAGTCTTCCTCAAAGAATAATCATGCTGATTGTTTAACCGTATATTTAAGGATCTTATATATTATTATTGTCCATACATTGTTTGTATAGTGGCATTCCTTTATGTCTACCTTTATTTTATAATTATATATATATATATTATATTAATCGTTACCTAGGATACTTACAGTTACAAATACACTCACTAAAATCTTTAGCACTGTCGCGATGAGTTATGCACGTATAGAATAATACACTGGAGACACGAATAAGTGATTAAACTTTTCTTTTTGTTTTTTCCATTTTTTTTTTTTTGGCAATTCTCCTTCTCGTGAAACGCTTAACCCTTCGCCCGGGTCCGTAGCGATGATCGCGAACGTGATCGACTCCCAGAACGTTTCTAAAATGCTAGACAGGATGCTCGGGGGATCGAAGAAGCATCGAACTGAAAGAATCCCGGGAAACTCTCTGTCTATACGCGAGGTGTGTTCCATGTTCTTGCGAAATCTTACCCTACGAGAATGAAATGGGACTGAATGCTTCGAAATCCTTTTCCCCATCTCTGCGATACTTTTACGACCGAAGTCTGAAGGCTGAAGAAACAAAGGGGCGATGGTACACGGAATCTGAGCATTCTTCTTTACATTTTTAGCTGATTCAAACCTGGCATTCCTACACTAATCAACTTCGTTAAGTATTCTGTAGCAACTGGGACATCTGAAGAGCTCTCCTAACGCTACGTGACTCTATATTTATGTTACAAAGTGAATGCTGTATTAACAATCTTTCCACTACTATTAGGCAGCTATTCTGCTATCAGGATATAGTTTCTAGAGCCCCTCGAATACTCCGATCACATTAACCAAGTGTTTCGAATACTATTACACAGACTCTATTCGCTTCTGATCATTTGAAACGTCGAGTACTCGACCAGCTCTACCTCGCCATCTAACGATTCAAAATTATCCTGTCTTATAAGTAGAACATATTCCCGGAAAGCGTTGACTAAAACTATCGAACGACCCTGTCACGATCACTTCTACAGACGCTGGAGTCTCTACGAGGAGCTTCGTTGCCCCATAAGATATGTCGTCTTTAACGAGTATATAGGTGATAGTGAGAATTATATACATCTCTAGTGTAACAGTATGTGAATGGTAGGGCATTGTACAAGACTTAAATCACACGGTAGAAATATAAATTATTTACTATACGAACAACGGTTGGGGTTGGGGGGTATTTCTACTGAAATGACGTTCACTGCGCGTACCTTGCGTTTCGTTAAAATCGATTCCTCGCCCACCTACGGTGGATCTATTTCCTTTCTACGTCCGATATGCGATCAGTAGGGTATCTATGACTCGTAAACTATACTGAAACTAATTTATACATTCGCTAGATAGTCGTCGTGTCGCTACGTTACAACATATCCGTCACAATCGTGTAATATCTAGTTTGGTCAGATCTAGAGGAGCACGGAGGAGAAGAGTACTCAATATGTATTTATCTATTCTTCTGTACCGTTGGCCCGATTCCTCCGATTGAATTGGAAAAGTCAATTGCACCCCCCCGAGAAAGTATCGCTCGAGTGGCAATGTTTAGTTTCTTCCATGATATGCGTTCGTTTCTGATGCAGCAACGAGATTGTCTTAATTTTGAAATTTGGTCGAAGGTATAAGTGCGAAGCTTCGCTTGGGCGTATCATCTGAATTGTTCAGTCCGAAGCTTTCGATAGAATTGTGTCCACCAACGGGGAGGAATGGGAAGGTAAAGAGAGGAAGTCGAATAGGAGGAATTGGTTCGGTGTGATCGTCTAAAATCGAAACGTTGACGCTGTGCTCGTTTCTCGAACCTCGACTGAACATCTCGAGAGGACTTGTTCGTTCTGATCGTTCACTACGCTGTATTTACACTAATCGGTGTCCGTATGCAAATTTATATTTAGCACTCTTTCCCCGACACTTTCGAAGGGCATCTAATAAGGCACTGTCATTTACTGTGACTGAAACGATAAGGTGAAAGAAGAGCGTCCTTCCCTACGGTTCCGTGGAT
This sequence comes from Andrena flavipes, assembly GCA_963971345.1. Taxonomy (NCBI): domain Eukaryota; kingdom Metazoa; phylum Arthropoda; class Insecta; order Hymenoptera; family Andrenidae; genus Andrena; species Andrena flavipes. The sequence goes on from OZ020481.1 coordinate 9,381,706, forward strand.
ATTCCATCGACTCGGATCGATTAAGTAAAACTTACGTCTACGATATACATTATATAAATGCTTTTGGTACCTTTCCCTTCGGAATCCTGATATGCTACGAGCTACTAATATTCCTGTGGCGTTTGGGTTTAAGAGTCCACGTTGTCCAGTCAGTCTTTCATACATAAACACTTCAATTCGAACTTAAAATTCATTTAGGAAAGATAGCGTTTTCAAACAGAATCTTGAGTAACCAGAATTACGCTCTCTAAATGGGACATTAGAGATAATTCAGATTCAAATGCCAAATGATGCGAATAGAAAAATTCCAAATCCAAGGTGTCACTGACATTCCGAAATATACAATTTACCCTGAATTTTACTTTGAAAATTCGATGATCCGGGGCGACGTGAACTCGCAATCCCCAAACACCAAAGTCTCACGACAGATGACACAGTATACATAGTAACGGTACGTAGTTAACATTACGATTAAAATGTTCAGGAACAAATATATAAATGCAACACGTTAATATGCCCATATTACGCGGTTTCAGCGCCGCAACTGATCGTACGGCACAATCGCGCAAAGATGCAACGAAACTTCTTGCAAAAAGTCGACGGCCGAAATTCAAGGATTAAAAGCCCTGGCTGTTATCGCCTCTCCCTTAACTCCCCAATGCACGCGGGCTTCACGAACGAAGCCAACGATCGCTTCCCGATGTTGCACCTTTGCGACGTTCGATCGCCCCTAAGATTATTATCGTTCAATCGTGATCGAGGACTATTTGGCGGCGGTACACTTGGCGGTACGTCCGAATATCGATAATGAATAAGTAATAACAGTATCATAGAGTATATAAATGGCATACAGCGTTAATAAACTATTCATATTGTACAACATAACGTGCGTATATGCTTCATACAAATAGGTACAAGTCTCCTGCCTCTGTTCGTTCGATCGCGCGACGCGACGGCCGTTAGGTAAGAAAAAGATGCGACGCTCCTACCTCAGAGTTCTATGCAACGCGAACAACGGGGGTTACAGGTGGGTTCGCGGGATTTCCAGTGGCGTTCTTTGCTCCCCTAACATTTTACGTTCCGCGAGACTTCTTGCGTTAGTGGCCCGAGTGCTCGTATTCTCGATGCGCCGCGACTGCGTTTCCAGGATCGCGCGATGATCTCTCGTCGAAGGTACAAAATGCAGAATTCTGCCAATCCTTGACTACGGTTAGAAAGCAGAAACGATTTGAACGCAAGTACGTGATACAGATATCGATAAACACTTTAAGGCTTCTACCACGTCGCAGAGTTTGAAGCGCAGTCGCAGGTGTCGGACACCAGAAACGGTCAACGTTGCATACGAAGAAAAGGAAGCTGGGAAAGGGGAGAATATAAAATGGAGTACCTTCCGAGGTCTCTCGCGTCTCCCAAGAACAGTGATTAACCCGCCTAATATGGCTTCGACCGACTAGGATCCAGCGTCAGATCGTATATACATGGATGACGACGTCCGATAGAAGCAGCGACGAAACGTGGATAGCTCGCTTCCGTTTACTCCTGATTCGCCGCGCATTTCTGCGTCTCTGCGTCTCTCTCCGCTGTTGCTTAATATATTAAGATACCTATGTATAGACGTTCTAAGGCTTTGGCAGTGAATTAAGGTCGATTATACGCAGCACCCCCCGAGACGCAGGTGTTCACTCGACGTCTCCATCCTCTGTTCCTCTGTCGTCGTTCCCTTCGCGTCTGCCCTTGATTAAGTGGATGTTTTCGCCCGATCGTGATCGCTGCTCGTGACCGTCGGCGTGTCAGCCACGCCGCGAGCACCGAACCCTCGATTCGGGGTGTTAGACGAGACTCTTCGGGGTGTGCCTCCGCCTCCTTCTCACGTTGTTGAGGTGCGGTCCCCTGGAGGGCAGCTGGCCGGCTTCCGTGCACGAACGGCAACAGAATTTCGCGTAGTACTTGTGCTTGCAGTATTTGGCCTTCACGATCAGGTCGCACTTGGCGAAGAACGAGTTGTCCTGGCAGTTCGGGTGGATGAAGATTCCTGGAAAGGAGACACGGTTCTCTTTAATTATTTGCAATAATTCTATTGTATTGCCAGTGGGGAAAATGTGGTGAAGGTGGGTGTGAACATTGAAGCTGTGACTGGACTTTCAAGGAATAAATATTCAAGTAAAAATTAATGGGCATTTGCTGCAAATTTTCAAGCGTTTCGTTAAGTCGTAAGTGAAAGATTGTTGCACAGGATGAATAAGGAATGAAATTGATAATAATTTACCAGCAACTTGTATTTCCACGCTGTCTGAAGCCGACGAGTGATCGTTGCTGGCCTCGCAACGATATCGACCAGAATCCTCTCGGTTCGCGTCGCTGATCACGAGTCTGTTCACTTCTGAAAAATCAATTTACGTGTCGTGTTCAAATGATGCTTCTTTAGTTTGCGATGTAGTAGCGAGTTTTTAATCCGGGTACACACCAGTAACCTGCATTCGATTGTTGGGCTGAATTAACTCTTCGTCCTTGTACCACGACACTCGTGGAATGGGGTAGCCGTCGACGTTGCAGGCAATACTGACGTCGCTTCCTTCAGGGAACTGGTTCTGCCCTACCGATATGCTGACATTGACAGGAACTGCAGAAAAATCACCTTCTTATTAATTACACTTAGTAAAATCGATGAGCACGAGAAATATATAGAAAAGCAACTTTGCGATTTAAAAAAAATGTCGTTTGAAGGACCAGCCTCTTCCTTCGATTCTGTAAAAATTACTATCAATTTCAACGCTGTTAATAAGCATGCAAGCAACGTTAGAGTAGCCCAGCAACGTAAAACATGTCCAAAGCGTTCGCAGTCAAGGATGCAAATGATAAAGAAGACTAAGCCCAATTGCATCGCCGTTTTATAGTCCAGAAAAAATCTTGTGTATTCACCAGTAAATCTATCATCTCTCTACTAAACAAACGAGTACAAAGACCACACATTCCTTAGTTCCCTTTAGGACCTTTAATCAGCCCACACCTGAGAGCGCAGAAACCGACGGTGCAATTGAAGCCTGAAAGAACCAAGTATTCATCCCCTCTCACCTCTGTACCTAGCGTTACCAGGCTCCAAGGTAGTGCTTCCAAGAGGACTAACAGTGGGAATATGGGGCTGCCTGGAGGAATGGACTGGAGCGTAGGTTTGATAGTCGGGAGTCTGCGTTCGATTGGGTCTGTAAGGATATTGCGGTTTCTCAACGGTGGGTTTCCTAGGTGGTTGGACCAGGTATTTGGTGTACTGCTCGTACTCGGGTCTGACATTGTAAACGGGGCCAACAGCTTGCAGGGTGACCGACCAGGATGCCGCCCTGCCGATCGCGTTGAATGCTTGGCAAGTGTAGACACCGAGGGTGGGCAGTGTCACCGATCGAATTAGGAGAGTGTAATCGGAGTCCTGCTCATAAGTCTCCGAGGACAACGGCAACATGCGATCACCTCGCCACCAGGTGACGAAGGGTCGCGGCCAGCCCATTGCGTAGCAATGCAGGGCTATGGGCGAGTTCATGGTGACCGTCAACTGCGTGCTTTGCTCCCCGATTATGGTGGCAGCCAGTTCTTGAGGATCTAACAGGGTGCAAGAAGACAGCATGCACAGAGGGCGTTGGAAACCGTTACCGAGTTGTTAGAGAAAGGGTGAAGAAGAAGTGGAGACTGAATCTCTTAGAAACGGAGCGTTCGATGTACTCTGCGATGGAACAAGTAGTTAAGCGCGAGATTAGGGAGACGCTGTGCCACATTATCGTCTGTTTCACTAGAAACGCTTTAGAAAAATTACTTTAATGTCCGCTTTGTTTCTGAGAGGCCTGTATAGTGTATTACTTCCACTTCAGCTTATTGTTTAACGCTACCAGTGTTACTGTCCCTCTTCCAGATGCAAAATTAGTGTCTATGTTTACTATAGCAAGACAAGACGAACACGTTGATGATTCGGTGAATCAAATTAGATTAACTACCATAACTATTCTTGTTATTTTACCAAATGACGAAACATTCAGCAAACAGTAAATTCATACCCATCCCATTACCTGTTCAGGCAACAAGACCAAATATTTGAACAACACACGCTTTGCACGTACCTGTGACCACCAATTGATACTCCGCTCTTACCGGTGGCCCTAGGCCATTGTCAGCGGTGCAGACGTAAGTTCCACCGTCGTATTTGTACAGGCTGATAATCTGGAGGGACCCGTCGAGTTGTATGCGCCGTCTGTTCTCCGAAGAACCGATCTGCGGACACCAACGTTCGTTTCAAAAATCGAGAAGACCATTATCCCGCCTCGTCATTGACAGAAATTAAGAAAACCTTTTGGTAGCACTTATGAAATAATTTTCTGACTGAAATCCTCGGCATTGTCTCGATTGATTACTCTACTATCTGTGAATATAAGAAAAATCTCACCAATGTCGTGTCCTTCCTCCACGTAATGGTCGGTTTGGGATTTCCTGTGGCCACGCACTTGAGAGTCACGTAACCACCCTCCTGAGCGCTGACCCGTGGCTCTTCCGGTTGCTGAATGGCGGCAGCTTCCGCCCCAATAGGGGGAGAAGTGGCCAATGGCCTTTGCGAGGTCGTTACAATCTCCTCAGCAGCTGGTTCCAGACAGGAAGTGCCGCAGCCATTGTTACAACACTTCATTTCTCCAGTGCAATCTGCATCCGTGATGCACTCTTGTTCGCATCCAGTACTGTTCGACACCCTTGGACAGCGACCTGGTTTCGTGACTTTTCGAAAAGTACATTATTACGTTATCTTCCTTGCAGGAACTAAGAATAATAAAACGATGAAGAAGAGGGACTTGAGTAAAGAGATCATAATTTCACTTTGTATTCGTTAATTTCTGTAGCCATTATGAAATTTCTTCAACGCAATAGAGGGGAGGGTGGGTAAACAGATTGGACATTTACTTGATCTGCAGACACCCTTGTACTCGGTGCCATCCTTGGTGGCGACCAAGGTGATGGCGCATCTGTTGCCATCGGGGCAAATCTGTGTCCTGCAAGGATCCACGCAGCGGCATCGTTCGCAATCTTCGGAGTCCACGAAGGCCTCCTTGCCGTAAGGGCAGCGAACGGTATTGCATTCCTCGCGAGCCTCCGCGCAAAGATCCTTTGTATCTTCTCCAGGTCCTACGTTGATCTCGTTAGTGGCTGTTAGGAAATTACTTCGTGGTTAAACCGAATAGGAAACTGAATTTCCTTGAATTAATGAGATAAGAAGTATCAAAACTAGAATTACAGGTGAAGAAAGAGAAAAGACCACATGGTGGTAGATATATTCGGCGGTGTAAGCAATATATATACATTTTTGCTTTCAGCGGAAATTTGAGGGTGAAAAATTTCGTGTAGTTATAAGATGAAATGAAGAATTGGATAAATAGCCAAGGATGTGTCTGGCAGGAATGTAGATACATAATTTCTTTGGAAGCTGTAATGAAGCATGTAAACTTGGAACTTGTATATATAAAACAATATAAAACGAAAAAATGCGATATGCAATTGTGTGCGTGTGTGCAGAAATATGCACCACGATCGAAGCTGGTAGCTGAAGATCGAAATTAATAAAGAATCGTTTTCATATTGGCGATCCTGTTTCCTCGACTTACTCCCAAGGCAAGTGTTAATACAAGACTCGAAGGTCTTGAATCTGTTACGATTGCCACCGCATCCGGTGTAAATGAACGCACGACAGGTCTGTTGTTCCTCGTCGAAGTAGAACCGTTTGATCGTGAAACCGGAGGTACAGGACCCAATGTCGACCGGTTCCTTGCACACCGCTGGATCATCATCGTTCAAATTCGTTATTCGAATCACTGATCGATTGTTACAGATCTCGAGAAAGCTCACCAATTCGCACCGAAACTTATCAAGCTCGATTGATTGAACAGATGTTTGACTTCGTAGATAACGGGAGGCACTTACATAGATTCGAAACACTGGTGTCGTTTCCAGGTGGCATAGGCTCCTCGTGATGAATACAAATCGACTCGCACTCGGCCATCGTGCTGAATCTGTTCGCGTTGCCCTCGCATCCACCGTACGCGAATTCGCGGCAGATGCGGCTAACCGAGTCGTAATAGTATTTCTGGAAGGAGCCTCTGCAGTCACCAGACTCCACTGGCAGGTTGCAAGTATCTGTGAAAATGTATTTCAACGTTTTATATGATTTCGTTTGTTGGAAGAGTACTGGAGTGGAATCAGCTACTTAGGTGGTTGATAAATGTCACTTTAAGTCTATTACTTGTATCAGTGAATCAATAAACCATCACATTAATAGATAAATAGCAAAATACTCTTCCCAAATCTTACCTTGTCCCTGGAACCTTCCACAAAGACGTTCGCACTGCTCCTCCGTCTGGAACCGATTCGCGTTTCCTTCGCAGCCACCGTAGAGGAACGCCTGACACATCTGGCTGTGTGGATCGTAATAATAGGCAGTGATGTCAGCGTTGCAAGAGCCAGAATTGACAGCCATGTAACAAATCGGACTCTTCGAGACACCCTCGACTGGGGGTGCCAGTGTGACGGTGATATTCGGAGCAGCTTCCGTTGGGGAGGCCCTCTGCTTGCACTTCCTCTCGCAGGATTCCCTATCCTGGAAGCGGTTCTTGTTACCCTGGCATCCACTGTACTCGAAACCGTAGCATGAATCCGTACGATGATCGTAGTAGTACTGACTGTCGACGCCACTGCAAGGGCCGATGACTTTGGGCAGGGTGCAAGGATCTGCGTACAATCGTGCGTAAAGTAATCATTTTGAATGAATCCTCGAATAGTATAATAGCAATACACAATATCATAATAACGAAATTATAATTTCAACTGCACTTGTAGATTATCCAAAAATACATAAAATGATATCAGCGCATTTGTTCGGTCAATTTTTACATATAAAACGTTCCAACCGACTCGCACGGTGCACGTTCTTAGCGATCGTGTTAAGTATATAAAAGCAACGGTGTATTTTTCATTTAACTTTCCTTGAAAATGGTCGAAACCAAAGACCGAAACGTCGGAGTTAAGAATTATTAAATTGCATAATAGCTTTATAATTTTATACGTAAAAATTGACCGAACAAATGCACTGATATCACTTTATGTATTTTCGGACAATATCATAGTAGCATAAAGTTACGAACCTTGAACGTCTCCGCACCGATACTCGCATTCCTCCCTGGAATTGAAGTTGTTCCCATTGCTCTGGCAACCGCCATATCTGAACTGCTTGCAGACACCCTCCCTGCTGTCGTAGAACCATTTAACTTCGTCGCCGGAGCACGGCCCACGCTCGTCAGGAAGGAAGCAGAAGTCTGGGAAGTTTCACGTGTCTTTTTCACAATATCTCACAGACGACAAGCTATTATTCAAGTTCGCGGTGTGTCACCTGGTTTGAATTCAACCCCCGTCGATGGAGCAGGCGTGGTGAGCGCAGTCTGGCACCTGTTATGACAATCCTGCTCGTATTGGAAATTATTCTCGTTACCACCGCAGCCACCGTAATAGAATTGCCTGCACTGTTGCTCGTAAGAATCGTAGTACCATCGTTGAGTGTAGTTGTGGCATTCTCCCAGCAGCGCGGGCAACAGACAGATGTCTTGCTCTGTATCCGAGTGAAAATAATGTTAACGCAACCTGCCGTGTTCATTTTCGACGATGGAAACGAGAAGTCCTGTAAGTGATTGCTTCTTCTTTCACTTCGAAAATACGAGTTCTCAATCGACCGTCTCCCGAGACGGAAGCATCGCGAATTCTTTTCAACACTGGTAAGAAATCCTCGCTTCCACGTCACGTTTTCTGACAATGAAAGCAGCGTACAACGCACAAGAATCTCGTAACGCGATTCGCGTACACGAAGAGATTTGAGATACTTTCTTTGATGGAAAGAATTTTGGCGCGCATTCAAAATTCAGCATCGTGCTTGAACATTCGCGTGCGTGTGGTGCAAACTCTGAGCAAATTGCACGAAAGAAACATTAGTGTTTCATTGAACATTCGTGCTGTGAGAAGCGTTAATTGTATTATAAGAAGCAGACCTTGCACGACATTTTGGAAAAGAAACGTTGGTGTTCTTTTGAAAGATAGTTTGACAGTGATTAGTTGAAGTCTTACCGATCTTAGGCGGGCAATCAGACTCGCATGCGTCCCTAGACTCGAAATTATTTTTATTTCCACCGCAACCAGTATAATAGAATGGCATGCACCGATTCTCCGACTGATCAAAGTACCATCGAGATTGCTTCTCCACGCAGTTACCCTCCTCGCGCGGCAGCAAGCAATTATCTGTTAATCCCATTGATTATTACAGCATGCAGAGTTAGATATTTCCTCGCATCAATCGTTTGCGATTTCCCTAAATCAATTACTTCCTCGCGATTCAATGTGTTGTAATTAAAAGGAGAAACGTATGAATCGCAAACGGTTGATGTGGTGTAAACTATGTTTAGGTGATTAGGTCTCCTGGACACCTGAAAGTGTAAGCGTTAAATCTCGCCATTTCCTGTACCAGTATAGTATTTCGACTATGAAAAAATCTCCTGCTTCCCATCCTTGACGTATATTCGCGTCGAGCTTGTACCAATGATGTGCAATTATTATTTTATGGAATCAACTTCAAATGGATACTAAACAGTAGTGTAAGTCAATCATAATCCATCCCAAGAAATGAATACTAAAATTCTATCATCGACGCAAATATTCGCCAAAAACGATATCGAAGGAAATTACCTCACTCCATTCGCCCAGTGTTCTGATTCGAATGGAATAATGGAACAATCGTTCCCACTCCACTCTCGAACGAGAACTCCAAAGCCGAACGAGTCGCCGCAAGAAACAAGGTGGGTACGTACAACGAAACGTAGTGCGCATTGAGCGAACAAGTGTGCAGCGTAGCGCGAAGTGTGCGTGAAAGGCAACGTGTGCTCTTTAATTGCCAGAGAAATAGGCGACAACGATATTACAGGGCAATGTAGCCACGATAAGCCGGCAAATAACAAACGAACCAACACCAACGACAACGTTAAAATCATCTATCGATCCACCGCCACCCGCGATCCCCATAGAAACGACTTTCGTCTAGTAGAGTCCTTACTGCAATGATATCCAAGTATCCTCAGTACTTATCACACCTGTGATCTCTAAGATAACGTAGATCTAAATAATCAAGTACCTACGAGTACTCATTCTTTTCCAAATTACTCAAATATAAAACTCCCGTTTTCTATATTATGTTCCTGTACGTGGATACTCGGATACTCAAGCCTAGCAGTAACAGCGCTACTTTCTACGGACAGCAATTAACGCTGCGGTACTCGCAGCGAAGCAGTGAAGCCCGTTCTCCTTTCCTCTTATACAATTCGACATCTCTCTTTCGTTCGCGATTTCCTTCATTTTCGCTGTTGGTTCTGATACCTTTTACAGGGCAGCGCTGCTCGCAGGCAGCACGCGTACGGAATCTATTCGCGTTGCCTTTGCAACCGCCGTAAACAAATTGGCTACACGTCTGACGCGCAGTGTCATAATACCAGCGCAACACCGAGCCGGGACAGGGCCCGGGATCTTTCTCCAGGGCGCACACGTCTGTCAGTTTTACTGGAAATACGTTTATGCTTCGTTACTGAATGATTGGTGCCTATCAATGTTCGAAAGTGAGATGAACGTGTGGAAGTCGAGCCTCTGACGGCTCGAAAGCAGCGACACGAATTAGTGCTGATAGAATCTTGGATACTTGAGTCGGTGCTAAGTCGCCGGTAACTCGAAGGCAAAGCTATCGTTCGAATTCAATTTACCATGTATGAAAGCATATAAGCTTTCGTTTTGAAATTCTTTTGAAGTCACCGGCGGTTTAGCTTCGTCGTGTACCGAGGATTCACATGGTAACAGTATTTTAGAATAATTTTTTATAAATCTAAAGTTGAAAATGTTAGGTGTTGGCAATATTCCCTTACGAGAGCTTTGTCAATTATTAATAGACTAAATTCTATTCAAAGTTTCCCAAAGAGTATTACACAAATTCCTGAGCCTGTTGGTTAAAGAAGTTTCCATAACCCATCGAGTGAATTTTCCAGATATATATATTCCCATCCCCATAAGTTATGCTGACCCTTCTAGAGACACCATACCTTGCACACTATCTAATTATACTGTCGATTAGTTTCAATTCTCTGGCTTCTGTACGTGACAGCAATAATCACGAAAGTCAACCCGTAACTGGAAGAGAATCTCTCCGACGCAATTTGTGAATAAAAATCTGACCCTTGTTCGGTTATGCTCTTAACGGGGATGAAGAATTGAGGCAGGATAAACCGAGCATGGTACGTGCTGTCCTGAAATGAAAGGCGGCATGAAAGGATGACTTACCTCGCCTTCTTCCTGGCTGCAGGCATTGCTGATGACATGCGATCTCCGTGGCGAAGTTATTGTCGTTCGCTTTGCAGCCACCGTACCTGAATTCCTCGCAGGCTTGCGATTCCGCGTTGAAATGCCACCTGGTGAAGTTCCCTTCGCAGGGGCCTGGCTCCTTCGTTTGCTCGCAGGGATCTTGGGTAAATTGTTTGATTAGCGCTGCGGTGCACTTAGTTACCATTATATATTGACACAGTTTATATTCTTTGAGATCTACTCGATGGAATAGAGGCTATTAAGAAATTGACGATGCGACGAAGTGGAGGATACCGTTGGAATTGATAAATATCAAATAAAGTACGCAGGGACTTACCAAGATCGTCAGGAGTAACGCAAAGCTCTTCGCACTCTTCTCTACTCTTAAACTTATTCGCGTTTCCAAGACAGCCGCCATAGACAAACTGACCACACTGTTTTCTACCAGTGTCGTAGTACCACGTGGGGAAGTATCCTTCGCAGGGTCCGGAGATTTTAGGTAGATAGCAGGCATCTGTAAAATCGTCAGAAAACTTACTTCCTAAATCTACAATGGAAATTCAATGAAACCAACGTAAGTAAAATCAAATTATAAGTAAAAAAGGTATTTGATGGAATAACGTCAGAGTAGGTACTTCAGAATGAATAAATATTTACAATAGAACTTTCGTTCTGCGATCTTGATTAAATGTAATTCAATGTTTACCTTTTCCTTTCGGCGATACGCACACCTCCTTGCACTCCTCTTGAGTCTTGAATCGATTATCGTTACCCTCGCAGCCGCCGTACCAGAATCTCGAGCAACCGCCGTATTCCGTGTCGAAGTACCACTTGACGGTGAAGTCCCTGCAAGAACCCCTGTCCCTTTCGAGTGCGCATGCCGCTCCAGGGGTTGACGGAACAGTGAGACAGCCCTCGAAGTTCTCTCCCTGCGCTTCCTCGACTCCGTCTGGGCAACAGCCATACTTCGACGCGTCGCAAGTACACCCGGCGAAGTTCGGTCCCTTCGCTGGGGTTCGGCTGTCGGAGCAGCACTTGAACTCTGTACTCTCACACCCGCAGCCTGCGAAATTCCATGAATAGTACTATTAGACGACCTTGAACCGACCTTCTACGCGAGAAACCACTTTCTGCACAGCAGTGCGATCTTCTCCTTAAGTTCCCATATTATGGGACTTTAGAAGTCAAATCGAATGTATATACTTATTGAGAGTAATTTGGTTTCAACTATACCTTGGCCGTGAGGTCCTTTGGCAATAGTGATACCATCGGGGCAACATCCAAATTGGTAAGTGTAGCATGGACAGCCTTCGTAATTCGGTCCAGTGGCTGGCGTGAAACGATTTGGACAGCATTCGTGGGGCGTGTATTGGCAGCCGCATCCCTCGTTATCCGGTCCACGCGCCGCGGTGGTATTATCCGGACAACAGCCGAACCTTGTGTATTGGCAGCCACAACCATAGAAATCTGGTCCACGTGCCGCCAGCACGTTGTCCGGGCAGCATTTGTACTTCGTCGACAGGCAGCAACCCTCTCTGCTCGGTCCGTGTGCGGGTGTGACGCCGTCTTCGCAGCAACCGTATGTGCTGTTCTCGCACGGCATATGGCAGCGATAGTTGTTTGGTCCCAGAGCTATCAAAAAGCAATCGTTTTCGTAAAAACTCAAAGTGCGTGGGTTCAACCACTCGATATAGACTGACGCATGTGTAATCTACTGTAGTTTCTTGGCTGCTAATATTATAGAACACGATTGTATCACACCTGGTGAAACACCATCAGGGCAGCAGCCAAAGTATGACAAGGTGCAGTTCTCGGTATTGATGACCCCACAACCCTCGAAGTTCGTGCCAGTTGCAGCTGAGACTCCATCTGGGCAGCAACCATAAGTCGTGTTCGCGCAGTCTTCCTGCATAGTAGTCGTTTCGTATTCCTCCGTGATAGGAGTGATGGAAGTAATCTCTTCCTCGCAACCTGTTACCATATTAGACAGGTTTTTCAATATTGCAAATCAGTTTTAAAATCTGTATATAGATCCTCAACATAGATTATATAAGATGCTCGACGCACCCTCGTCTTCTGCGCCGGAAGCTGCCTTAATTCCATCCGGACAGCAACCGAATTCGGTGGCGTTACAGCATCCGAAATTATCCTCTCCGGTGGCTGGAGTTTCGTTGTCTGGACAGCATCCAAACCTGAAATATGCAATTAAATAAGCTGTTTATAGAGGAAGAATGGAACCGACTGGCCAGAACGTTGGATCCAGAATCAATGAGCTCACTCTGTCTCGTTGCAAGGCTTCTTGCAACCCTCGAAATCGTTGCCTTCAGCAGCGGTGACTCCGTCCGGGCAGCAACCGAACAATGTCTCCCCGCAATGTGACTCTGGGCATCCTTCGTTCTCTGGGCCAGTAGCTGGGGACACATTGTCAGGACAGCAACCGTGCTTGGTCTCGTTACAGGTCTGTGGTGTTGGGCAACCCTGGTCAAATGGACCTTCTGCCGCGGTGACACCGTCGTAACAACAGCCGAAGGTGGAGGTCTTGCAAGTTTTCTTCTTCTTGGGAACCTTGCACACGCGGTGCTTGGGCCTCTTGCCATCTGGGGCGACGGTGGTCCAGAATTCGGATACTGGAATGAAAGTACAACGTTCAGAACGTAATTGAATAACAGATTTTCATTGAAGAGAAGGGATTACAATAAATAATCAATGCAGTTACTTACTATGCGTTTTCTCGGTCATTTCCGTTGTCTCTTCGTCCGTGGACGGCGTCAATCCAGAGACGGTCGACTCTGTAAGCCCAGACACAGTGGTCTCAGCTGATTCAGTCGTGAAGCCAGATTCCGTAGACTCCGCAGACTCTGTTGTAGCTCCCGATTCTGTCGTCTCTCCAGATACCGTTGTCTCTTCTGTCGTCGTTTCACCTGATTCGGTGGTCATGCCAGACTCGGTGGTCATACCAGATTCAGTAGTTTCACCAGACTCGGTAGATGCACCAGATTCGGTAGTCATACCTGACTCGGTAGTCATGCCGGATTCAGTGGTTACACCAGCCTCGGTGGTCATACCAGACTCGGTGGTCATACCAGACTCGGTAGTCATACCAGACTCGGTAGTCATACCAGACTCAGTAGTCTGACCAGATTCGGTGGTCTGACCAGATTCGGTGGTCTGACCAGATTCGGTGGTCTCTGTCATACCAGATTCAGTGGTTTCGGTTGTCATTCCAGATTCCGTACTTTCGGTCGCTTCTGTAGCTCCAGACTCCGTTGTAGCTCCAGATTCGGTGGACCCTTCTGTGCCTGACACTTCGGTCGACACCGTTGGCTCCGTAGCCCCCGATTCAGTTGAGCCTTCCGTGGCGCCAGATTCCGTAGTCTCCCCTGACACCGTTGATTGTTCCTCTGTCGACATTTCCACGGTTGATTCTTCAGTCGCTTGAGTGACGGGCGAAACGGTTTCCTCCGTAGACTCGCTCTCACTTTCGGACGACGAGGTCGTGAAGCTTGTCTCCTTAGACTCTGTCGAGCCCGTTGGTTCAGTATCCGCGGATTCCGCCGACGATGAAGCTGTGCTTTCGCTTGAATCAGTGGATTCTGATGTCTCGGATGTAAAGTCACTCGACGTTGTCGCTTCTGTGACAGCTGACTCTTCGGTCGCTCCGGATTCAGTCACCTCCGTCTCACCTGATACCGTGCTCCCTTCCGTCATCGATTCAACAGTTGACCCGTCAACGGTGGTTCCTTCGGAAGAGTCCATGGTCGAACCTTCCTCCGTTTCATACGTTTCTTCAGACTCTGTGGTGCCCATGGAGTCGGTGCTTCCCGATAGCGTCGTGACATCTACAATCTCCTCCGTCGTCTCTTCAGTCCCGCTACCCTCGAACGTGGTCCCGTATTCCAGGGTGTTGGTGAGGAAGTCAGTGAAGTCGGTAAAATCATCGCCACTTCCTACTTCCCCAGGCGATATGTCTCCCCTACTGTGACCGGCATCGCCGAGCATTATGTCGTACAGATCACTTCCGGTGGATCCACTATCAGACGAGCTGAGGAGGTTCGCTTCGGTCACGTCCAGCATCGCGCTGGATTTCTCGTCCTTCTGAACAGAAGAAGTTACATCGAATCCTTCGAATATGTCCCTTTACAATGATAAATCACCGAGGAAAGAAATTTTGAACAGTCGCTGCACGAAATTGATAAACTATTCGCGATGGGATGAGATCCGATCCCATTTACACGAAAACGGCGCGAAACGTAACGTTAGAGTAACGAATTGCGAGACAGGACGGCGCAAGACGTGTCTGATTAATTGCGACCTAGTTTCACTTACTCCGGACGCGAAGCTGGAGGAGACGGTTACGAAGTCTTCGTCTTCGTACACCTCGCATTCCTCGTCCTCCTCCTCCTCCTCCTCCTCCTCGGTGAGATCCTTGATCTTCTCTGGTTGGACTGGTATCACCTCGTCTGAAAGTACAGGTAACATCTGGGACGTCTGTCTCATTATCCGTCTGTGGGCGAGACGATTTTGCACCGTAAGGAACATCATTTCAAGATCAACTGATTGTAATACGTTCGGAGGCATCGGTTGCACTCAGTTTGCAAAGAGGAGGACCTCGGCGCGAGTGCCAACACCGCCGAGCGGCGATAACGAGCAGAAAATCAGACGGAACTCTCGAGAGGGGGCGCGAATTAATCTCCAGAGAGTTAACTCGAGCAGCTGGCGCCGGCTAAGAGCCAGCCGCGCTCGTACCTTCTTCGCACGGCTGTTTGTTGCAATCCTCCGACGCGAACATGATCGTGCTCGGGTCGCAGTTGCTCGTCGGTACCTTCATGTTGTCCTTCATGCAAATCACCTTGCGGTTCATGGTGCCGCCGCCGCACGGTTTCGAACACTGCAACATGGTAAGGTGATTAATGGAGGAAATTTGAGGCGCACGGTTCTTGCAAGGCTGGGCGCGAAAGCCGTCGATGATATTGAGTTTCTTCAACGGCCAAGGGAGCATGGCGCGGCGCATTTCTCGCGGATGCAAATATGTCCCCTCGGAGGGGAGTAAGAGTCTAGGAAAATTGATGGCCAGAGGGGCCAGCTCTTTTCCACCTGAGAGAAGCTTGACCCGCTGCGGGATACGTTACCTTGCTCCATGGTCCAGCGAACCATTCACCTTTGCACTCCTCCGCGGCAGTGCAGTTCATCGTGTCATTGAATTTCTTGTCGGCCTCGCACTTCTCGTCTGGCACCTTCTTCACCGTCTCGTCCTCGAACGTGCCGCAGAACACCTTGCGCGTTTGCACGCCGGACCCACATTTCGCGGAGCACTGTGTGGGGGCAAAAGTGATCTTGGCTGTGGTTTGTACGGAAGCAACAGTTTTTCTTTGGTCTTTGACCTTTACACAGATCTTTGCACATGGTTAGACAATTGCTCGATGAAGACATATTGAGAAATTAAATTAATTAACAATTGGGCTTCAGCTTTAGAACGAGGTTGGATTTATCTGTTCCACTTACACTACTCCATTGAGAAGCAAACCACAGGACCTGGCAGTCCTCTTTGGTCTCGCATTCCCGCGTCAATTCCGGCTTCTTCTCGGCGTCGCATTTGTCATCCCGATAAGCGGTGCCGTCCTGGGTCGCGCAGTAAGCTGTCCTGGTCTCTTGAGTCAGGCCGCATTTGTCGTCGCACTGGCAGAAATGAAGAAAGTCGAACGACGATTATGAAAGATATGATGGCACGAAAATAGGTCACTTTTCAGTTGGACACCTCGAAACGGGCGCTACGCGGTCTCTTGATATTACTTGCCAAAGAGAGAGTGTTTATGAGAGGAGGAGCTGTGGAAAGGAGCTTCTACTTTGGAAAGGTGAAAGGTGTACATTGGGTGGCATTGTATTAAAAAATTGCGAACTTACTCCACTCCAATCCGAGGTGACCCAGTCGAGTCCGGCGCAGGGCCTTAACTCGCAAGCTTTCTCACGCTCTGGAACCTCTGCCTCGCAAGCCTCGTCTTCCAACACTTGGATCTTGCCGTCCACTTTCTTGTAGCACGTCACCTTCCTGGTTTGCTTGCCGGGGCCGCATAAATGATCGCACTGTCGAGCAACGTGACTTTTGTTATTTTTACAAACTTCCAATCTCGGAGCACTCGTTAACCTCAACTACCCCATCGTAAAACTTAGCGCTTGAGGGAGACAGTGATGTAGGTGATCAAACTTGACAAACTCCATCACCCCATTTTACTTTTCTTTTTACTCGATATTATGTTTAACTATTTTCTCTCAGTAGCAGGTGAAATTACCTTACACCAATGTTATTCTCAAGAATCCATGTATCATCTTTCTTATCAGCAGATACCTCGTGTATTATCTATATCTTCCCTCACCCACTTCAAATTATCACGAACTGATGCGTAAGTATGTGAATCGAATGAATCGTACCGGTTTCCAAGGTCCTGTGTGGAACTGAGGGCACGGCACGTCTTTGTTACACTCCTGGCTAGTTGGGCCCTTTGGTCCCACCTTCTTCATACACTGGCTATCGTCCACCACGGTTGGTATTCCGCCAGAGATGACCTGCTCGCATTTGATCTCTCTGCTCTGCTCGGCTCCTTCCCCGCAGTGCTTGCTACAGGGGCCCCACTCGCCCTCCACCCACTCAGGTGGACAGGGGTCCATGTTGCAGGCCTCTGTGTCAGCTGGTTCCATCTGTGGATCGCAGAGGCTCTCATCCACCGGTTGGCTGTCCCTCCTTCTTACACAAGTCACTCGCCTCGACTGATAACCTTTCAAAGACGGAAAAAGTCGCGTGAAGCACCGAGCTGGGGGATGGTGGGTGTTGTAAAATTGTAAATTATCGGGCAATTGTTGAGGCACACATATGATTTCCATTTAAGTGAATAATAGGTATTAAACAGGAATTATAGGAATTACAACGGACATGTTAGAAATTGAATAACTTTACAGAACTGTGTGTTCCACTGTACGCTAAATGGAAAGCGTATTACATGATCGTTGAACGTGCATTAAACCCAAGCACACGGCGGCTCGCAAATAACACTACCAAATTTAAAGCCTATAGTTCCTAATATTAAGCACGGACTATTCGATTATGAATTACAAATATTATAGATTTGAACAGTGGGATTATTTTTAGAAGCAGTACCTCCACTGCAGTTCGCACTGCAGCTTGAAAACTCGTCAGTGATCCAGGCGTAGCTATCCGCGTCAGTTTGGTGCGACAACCTCTTTGGCATGCTGTATTCATATTGCACCCCAACGTTGTGGTCTTGATAGAGCAGCTATCGAAAACAGAGATCGACAGATTCGTAACAAGTGAAAAATAAAGAATCCACACGCGATTCACGAAGAGAACTGCGTAACTCCGCGGCTAATTGGAAGCTTCGAAGGAACGGGAAGTTTTCCGAGAACCTTGTCAGTTGAAAGCGACTCAGCCACTCACCACCACGTAAATCTGTTCATTCGTGGAACCCAAAGCGGTGATGGTATCAGGCGCAGAGAAACCTTGCGGATCCCTCGAATAATGGAATATGGTCCCAGCGAATTTCAAGCTACGAGGGAAGTCTATCCTCCAGTTTCCATTCAGGTAATAGTGGCCGGAGGTATTTCTAATGGCTACGAGAACAAAACCGATTAAAATCCCGCTTAACGAATCACCATAACATCTTCATATTGTTACACCTCTACCATCCCATATTCACCGACCTAAGTAATTGTTAGACGGCTGGATCTCCTTTACCACGATGTTCGACGCTCCCTTGGGTATCAGCAGGATGTCGATGTACCCTGATGAAGATTCAATTAAACACATCAACCTCCACTACCAACAACTATGATCGTACATATATATCACGCTCAAACATTCCACGATGGCTCATTGCATTTTAACCCCCGGTCCACTGATTCTCAGAGCTCCTCGAATCTCAATTTCTCGATTTCACTGCTCATTAATTAGTCAGAGATCGGCAACCTACCGACTTGAAGATCATCCGTGTCGAATACACCGGAGACAGTGTTGCAATCGGAACCGTCGCCGCCGCATTCCCTGCAAGCGTCCTCTTTGACGTCGCTGCCCAGCATCATGTCGCATCCAACGTGCTGGCAATCAAAGCAAATTAACGCTTGTTCGCCGATCGATATCGCAATTTATATTACGCCGCCTGACGACGGTGTCTGTCTCTATAATTATCACGCTCGGACAACGGCACTGTGCGTGCACGGGGTGCGCGCAACGGTGTCGCGATGAATCGCGGATCGTTAACTCACCATACATTTCCCTTCGACGCAGACGTCGTTTTTCTCCGGCTCGCACGGCGTTCCGTCGATCACCGAGAGCTTGTGCCGGTAGAAGAAACGCTCGCCCCGTGGCATGCAATTCAGTTCGCACTTGTTCGGGCCACCGGTGTAAGGGATCCAACTGCCGGGCGCAAGAAAATCATTTCACGCGATTAGTCGTGCGGCCAGGTGACCAATCATTCGGCGATCGAACGTTCTTTGCGGACATTTTCGACGACGTTCAAGTACCTCGTCCGTTACTTGCCACGGGCAGATAAATTCTTCTTCGGAAAAGTTCAGATTCAATGGAAGATATTTCATCAATTACAAGGGATGTTTATACTCGGTTTCTTTACTTTATGTTTTCAGTAATCTGCGAAATTACGTTGCAGAATTTCTTGACTTTGGTAGCTTGACACTTACGCGTCCGTCTGACTTATGATTGACTCGACGCTAGGCGCATTTAGAAGAATTTCGAAAACTCGTGTGATGCTTTGATTTTTTTACGTGTGTTAGCTTTGGTTATTTTACCTAGGAGATGTCTAATTTCCCAAATTTAAAATTGGAAAGTAATTTTCGCGAACCAATTTGTGAATCACTGTAACACCAACTATTTTTCTGACACAAATGCACTTGTTCGGAACGATTTAAAAAGCAGTCCGTTGGAAGAAGATTCAAAAGACAGCGAATTTAAGCTTCGATCGATCATTAAATCTCATCCAAAGATGGGAAAAGTCCGCCGGAGTACACGTTGCGTATGACACCTACGATGAATTACATTCACCGAGTATCCGGGAACCCCGTCGAGATTTCGGGACGATTTTTCTCAGGAGGACGCGTCACAGAAACCATTTTCGATACTCACTTGTAATAAACCCCCTCGAAGAGGACGTTGTTGAACTCGGCGCACTGCTCCGCCCGGAAGTCCGTCGCGTCTACAGCACAGTCCTAGCCAAAGAAGCAGAAAAAGAAATGTTAAGAAAGCTTCGACGCTCGCATCGCCGCGTTTCTGCTTCTAAATAAGATTAATATGGTGATATTAAACATTATACGAAAAATTGATCGAGTTTAACGTGTTCTCCTCCCGCCCTCCCTCGAAACCGTTCCTTCGAAACTGGAGCATGGGGGTTGACGTTAATTACTGGGTCGCGAGGGAACTTGAACGCGCCGAGAAAAAAGCCCCAATGCGAAAGCACTCGAAAAGCTTGCGGTTGCGGGTTACGAGTGGCCTCAGTTACGTGCGTTCGCGTGTTTTCCTTTCTTCGGCCCCTCCTGTTTGCACGAGTGCATTTCGCCGTGCGTGCTCCTTCGCCGTGTTGGGAATAAATCGTAGAAGGGCCCTTCCCAACGGCGAGAAATATATGGAGGGACGTCGTTGAAGATTGGAAAATTTGTCTCGTCACGGAACGGTGCGGGGTTGGTTTCCTGCCGGGGACGAACTGGAGATGCATACGAGATGATACAGCGAATTATATTCAGACGCCACTGGCATCTTCTTCATTCAGCCAATTTGGTTTACTAGCTTTAAACGAGCCTGCAAGACGCTGCGAATGATTTAGAGATCCTAAATGGAAGAATTCCCTAGCCGTTGCGTCGGTTATTCTTAATTACTTATCAGATGGAACTCCGTAAAATCGCTGACAGCTGTGTTTTTAATCAAGATCTGTAATTAGCCAATATTTCAAGAAAGTACACCAATGGAGTTCTTTATAATTCTACCTGTCTCAGAGTAACCATGTACTCGTAACACTCGAAGAACGCTGACGACTTCATCGAAAAGGGTTAACAAACCTCCGGCGACATGGCCCGAATAATAAAAGAAATCCATCGAGCTCAATTAATCAAACCCCTCCCCCATCTCCTATCATTGTTCGATACGACGCACACAGAACGGGAACACAGTTTACCTCTCATCGATCCACAAGTCAAACAAGCAAACACCATTCCCAATACCTCCAATGATATCGCACGGGCCAAACGTACACACAGACACGCGCGTATCCCTCTAACTGTGATCCCAGGGCAAATATCGAACGTGTCTCTCGTTATTCCGTGTTCAATGGACTGGTCGGAGAAATTAGATGGCCCGCGTCGTGGCCAAGGGAGGGTGGCGAACTGGAGAGGCGAGTTTCAGGGTGTGCAGGTAATGCCGATAAATCGAGCAGAGGCAAAAGGACGAAGAGATATACCCAGCAGGACCGGAGCCACACGCGTGCGTGGGGATACGCAGGATTTATGACGGAAGATTTCTTGCGGAGACACCAGCCGGAGCAAGGGGGAGGATTTCGAGCGGGCCAGCCAGGAGGAGGAGGGCTGCTTAGTGACCGCAAAAAGGAAAAAAAAAAGATGGAGCACGAGACCCGCGATCCCGAAACGGCGCTAGGGGATGAGGAATGTTGCTCCACGACCCCGTGATTTATGGGGAACCGTTTTTCTACCGAGTTTCCGATATCCCTCGGTATTGACCTTGATGTTTATTCAAATCGACGACTCGCAGGTTGCGGTTTTCGGGTTCGCGGGATTCTGCAGGAGCCTCGAAGATGTATCCGTTCGCGATGCAGCTTCTCTGCTTGATTTATTTGGAGACGGGTTAAGGATGATGAAGACGGAATACAGAGGAGTACGCATAATAATCTCGCAAGGCATGAAACACACATACCGTTCGAATACATTCATCGTCGAGAGCAGCGCGACCCTCGGATGTCCTTTTTATGTGATTGATGGTTACAGAAGGGATAAAGCGCGCACTACTGTTTTATCGTTCGCTTAACACACGAGGAACATAATATACAAAGGATGCGCAATATTTCAACTCGAAACAGATGCAAATACGTGGACCGATCTGCACCATCTATTCCACTCTTTTATGCGACCCTTGTTACACTGTCCAGATGACGTCCATCGCTCAAGTGTCAAAATTTCCCAAGAGAGAAGATAGAAATAGAATAAATAAATTGTAGGTGTCCAGTACATGAAACTGCTTCCGCAATTATTTTCCTGTTTCGGCCGTAGGCGACAAAATCCATTCCACCACAGAAGAGAATCGGTATGTTTCCTAAGTAAAATAAAATAAATTTCCTCGCGAAATCAACACCAGCTCGACGACTAGAACCACGTTCGGTGCGTGCACCAACCCCCTCAGGCAACTTGGCGCCAAGTACACCGCCGATAGGGGAGAAAAGTTACTGAAAAGTGGAAATCAACGAGCAACCTCATAAATACGCGCGCCGAGCTTTCCCGCAATTACGGTGACGGTCGTAATTAACGGTTGGCCTCGTTAAAGAAATCCGTCTTCTACAGTCCCCGCCCCCTCTCGGTCCCCATTTATTTCTCCGAAGCAACTCGGCTTCTGGCTACTCGGGAGTTTCATCTGCCGTTAAACCAAAGTCCCTCGAGAGTTTCCGCCGTTCGATAATCTCTGTTTAGCCGGCAGGCATTGTTACTAATTACGAAATCCTCTGCACAAAGGGGGACGAGAACAATAGAGCCGCGTTCGGGGAGAATTTTTGCAGCGGCGCGCGATTCGCGCTCAAACCGATCGTCTCGTTTGATTCTAAAGTGGCCCGGTACTCGGTCGTTCAACCCGCGAAGCACAATTATAACGACACTACGTCTTTACACAATTGCAGGCCATATTACGCTAAGGTGAACGAAATACAGGTAATTAAGTTTAATGCTGCACGTACGAAAGAACCGCGAACTCGATTGAATGACGAATGAGAATAGCTACGTGTTTGAATGGAATATAAAGGTTTTTCGTTGGTGAAACAGTTTAATTATATTTTGGAGTAGAAGCAGAAAAAGGAAAACCCCGAGCCACGTCCTTTCATCTGCGCAGCTTCATATTGAAAATTGTTGTGTTTAGAATACCACCGAATTCTTTAGGAATAATAGAAGTAGGGGTGTGTTTTTATTAAAATCTATTATCTTTGTCGAACATATTGAAGCAGCAATCGATATCCGATGGGTCTGCGAGCCGAGGGCTAACAGGGACGAGGCTTGCGGCGCGTTTCATTTAGCACGTCGCTTTAACCAAGTTAATACTTCGCGAGTTGATGCCGCATAATGGCCGGTCGTTCATAAATTTTAGCATCTCCGACAGTGCACCGCTGCAGTATCGCGCTCTCGGGCCATATCGTTGGGTTCGAGGACCATTAAAGCACCTTTAAGCCATAGAGGACTTTCGTCCGCCTTTCTGCATCGTAACGAGACTTCCTATCGACAAGCTTTCAATAACTCTGGAAGACAATCCTTACACAATGGCATTAAAAAGTCCTTTAATTACGCTTGGCAAGTTTGAAATCGACGACCGAGGAACCTCGATCGGGGGCGATTTATTAAGAAAGTGATTCACAATACAAGTTTCGCGATACGCGACGAAAATACTTTTACGACGCCTACGTGACTTTGAGAAATACATTTTCGCCGCGATATCCGCTCTTATAAAGAAATAACGTGGATTAAGCAGGTGGTTCCGCATTGGGAAACGGTACTGCGTCAAATGGGTAGAGCGTTCGTGACTAAGGAAAATGAAATTAAAGCCCAGGGAGGGGAGACTCTATCCATGGAGCTTGGTGTTCGTGAAAATTGATGCTACCCTGTTCCAATTACACCGGGGGAAGAGAAAACTGTTACAGGGAAATTGATTGATATCGTCGAAACAGAAAGCCCCGCTCGAATGCTGGAAATATTAATTTAATACAGAATTATTGGATACTTAATAACTTTCAAAGTATGCAACGCGATATCAATTCTCCATTGATTTTAAACCGAAAACCCTGGGACACGCTTCGAATATCAAGGACAGAAGAGAAGCTCTTAACCATAACGATTACACGTGCACCTAACGTTTCGGTGTTTCAGAAGAAACGCCGCTGATCCCTGAAGTTAAAGACCTCTCGACGATCCACGAACGCGTATATAGATGCCTAGGTCGCGTATGTCGACGATTGCCGTCTCGAGATCTCGACCTTCTCGAGCACACCCCCGAGCGTCCTCGGGCAGGATTTAGTTGGAGGCCCGCGGGAGACGATCTTTACTGTCGCTGTAAACTTTTAATCCCCTGCGTTGTGTTTCGGGAAGGGTCAGCGCGTCGATCAACGAAGGGCTCACGAATATCATCGAGGATACATCAACCCGGACGGGAGTTTATGGGGTCACGGGAACCTCGTAAACTCCGTCCCCTCAAACACAGCGGTGGGAACTGTTCCAAGGTTCGGTTGCTTGTCAGAAACCGTTTCAGCCTTTGTCTCCTAATTATTATAACCCTATTTTATTTCTACTGTTCCGGTCTGTCGAAGCCAAACCTGTCCTCGATAGAATCGATCGTCTGTTCAGTTTCTCCTTGGCTACATCTCTTTTCGCAATTGATGAATAAATCTCTTGTTCTTTTAGTGGGATTTATACGGTGTTTATTGTAGCCAAGCTTTGAACTTCATTCCTTGTATCGCATTGATAAAAGGTTAGAGAGGGTATACGAGGCAATTCGTTTTGCATCGTTGTGGATAAATGTATGTAGATATATCGACCATTCGGTTAATCCATCAAAATCACCGGAGCCCGGAGAAAAAAGAAACAAGATTAACCAAGACCGCGTTGATTAAGTAGTTTGAAATGAAAGTTTGACGGGGCTCGGCACGTGTGCCGAATATCGAGGCGTCCAGAGTAATGTCGGATCGAACTGAAGAGCAGGGGGAGATGCCAAACAGAGCAACAAAAGTTCTTTCGCAGCGGGCCACACGTAAACAATTGGCGTCGTTCGAAAGTCTCGCGGTTCAGAGTTCATCGCGGCTGCGGCTGACATTTAACGAACTGAATTAAATAATGATATAAATCATTTTATTAAACACCGCTGAATCACTCCGGAGAAATTGATCGATATACCGAAAGGTTAGGGAAGAGCTTGAGAAATCATAAGTCTTTGTCAGTGAGACTCGACCGTCAAAGCTCGACGATCCTTCGTTCTCCAATTGGAAAGATATTTGTTTAGTGCCAACACGAGATATTACAAAAAAAAAAACAACACCTGGTAAGCTTGACGTTGGAAGCTGTGCAAAACTGCTGGTTACGAAATTAAGGAGGGAAGATAATTCCCATGGAAATAATTTTATAAACTTAATCACGGAAAAAGTTAAGGCGACGGTAGACAGTTTGATTCAAAACAAACGTAAGAAATCAACTGCAGTTGTAGTGGGTGTTGTAAAAACGAGAATGCACAACTGTCCTAGAAAATATGAACTATCGGATTCGATTCATTGGTTCGAGTTCGCGTACAGATGCGAATAATTGAAGCCCGCGTCACGCGTCGATGCCCCGGCGGCGCCTCTTGATAGACTGTCAAGCTGTTCGATCTATTAAAGCAAATCGCATAAATCACCCACTGCTACACGGCGATTAATCAAGTTCTAGTATACATTCGATTTCACGCGTTTCACACAGCGATTGTCACGGCGTGACTTTCGGGGATTTTAGTTTTGCTACTTGGAAGAACAGGAAAGTTGTGAATCTTATTACAGTATGACTATTTAATCTAACATTCATTAGGTATATTACGTTGGTACTTTAAGAATAGCATTAGGAGAGCTTTTGGTTTTCAGCAGTTTAAAGTTTTACCGGGATAGAGGAACGGAGGTACGTAGTCGCTGGGCAAACGATATTTTCTGTGCACACCCACTAGAATATTAACAAAGCAAACACCTTCCTACCGTCCTCCTTTGTTTTCATTCAATTTCAAGTTACGGATAATGTTTGATGAACACTGCTCACCTGGATGTTGCAGGAGAAGAATCGCCTCGATGCCCCGCCACACCTGCCGTAGCCATTGTCGCTGTAACAATGAAACGATTTTACAGCGATTAACCTCTCTTCTCTCGACTCTTGGAAGCGTTGTAAGGTGAAAGGGCAGTGAGGCTGAAGTCCTGTGACTTTACAGATAGGGTAACTTGTAAAGGATAACGGTGCAAGGATCCATTTACCCCAAGTTAAAAATCAACGAACCGACATGGACCTTCACCTCGTTCTTAACTTTCTAAATGAATAATAATAAAATTAACTCTCATCGACTCTAGTAAATAATAGTAATAAGAATTATTACCGGGGTTAAATGTTTAATCATCACAATTACTTTTCGTCTGCTTCCATTCTGGCAGTCCCAGTTCATCGTACGGTTAAATTTACTGCATCCTTCCCCATCTATCCTCCTTCTACTATAATTCTCTTCCCTCGGTAATTTGTTCTCTGTCTTCTATCTTCGCTTTTAAACGTGCCACCCTTTCCTCTATTTTTGTCCACTCTTAACTTCCTTTGGCTGTTTGTCTTCTGCCCCCAATTTGTGCGTCGATTCTCTAACTTTAAGTACTATTTTCTAGAGTTGGCTTTGCAAAACAGTAGGAATGTTGAATCTCGCCTATTCGTCGCTTAATTATCACATTCTAATAAATACCAATTATTATTATTATTCATTTAGACCTTGCTAAACGAATCTGAACCGAAGCGTGCTTTTTCTAGTTCATATCAGAACGGGTCTAGTCCCCGATCGATTCTAATCCTGATTACACGACCGATTCCAGCCAGAGATCTGGCTCCGAGCATGGAAACGCGACGCGATTCGCATCTCTAATCGGGAATTCACACTCCGTTAAATCGCGCATCGGCCATACCTTCCCGTTAACGAGCTTCTTCCGAGAGAGCTCGAAGGAAACGCGGGACGACGAATTTTTTTCTCGCAACCGTAAACCGCACCAGCACCACCTACACCGTGAACGAACACCCGAGGAAAAATCTGATCCGCCCGGTTGGTTTCTCAATAACTCGCGCAGCTCCCGCTGGAATTACATTTGTCCGTCTCGCGTACGCTTCTGGGAAATTAAATCTTCATGGACAGAATCTATTCTAGATAATAAAACATAGATAAAAACAGTTTCTATGTTGATGGTTCAAAGGAACAGTCATTTGAAATAAGAACGGCGGAATAAAAGTAATGAATTCGAAACTTGGCGCTGGTTTCGAATAATTCGAAAGTGTCGAACTTCAAGTTTCAAATTATCTCCCGGCACTGCAATACGACCTCCAGCTGTCTCATTAACTACGGAATTACCCAATAAGTGGCCGGTTGCGATGCAATATCAATCTAATAGCAGACTGGAAAAATCATGTCGAAAGACAGTGCACGGCCGAAGGCGGAAATTAGAAAAAATGTCTGTAAATGCTGGGCAATTATAGCACGTGCACGGAATAGAGCGTGCCTGACCCATGACACGATCCACTCGATAGCACGAAATTATTCCCCCGCATTAAATACTTTCACGATACGATTAGCCCGCTTTCTCGATCCGCGGAGCGTGGCATTAGCAACATTCGCTCTCAATTTCCTCGCTCGATCGCCCGATTTTCCTGCTCTCGCGAGCTCGTTACGTAAAACTCGCGAGTTTTAATCGGTTCGAACGGGGACAGGTGAAAATCCCGGGCTAGCGCTCCAGCGGCGAAAAGCACATAAGTAGTGGCGAATTAATCTTGGCCCCGGCCCCAGATAAGAGGGATTTACCGCGATTCCGTCGGAAGTTCTGTCTGCCCCGTCAAAAATACCAGGCGAAACTCCCCTGAAGCGTGGAAAGCTCGTCGGAGCCGGATTGAATTTAAGAAAACCCATCTTCCCGAGAAATGAGGGGGTAAAAAATTAATTTTCCATCAGAGGACGACCCTCGGAGCGTTTTCCACGCCGTTCAAATTTAAAACCCCCCGTTTGCTGTCTCTCGGCGTTTATATTCTAATTAATATCAGCACGGCAATTAGAGGTGAAAAAGGAGAAGACGATGACTGCTCGCGGATGCTAATGGAACTGTACTTTGAAGTTTCAAGCTTGCCGCGACAATGTACTATAATAAATTGAAATATCCCGGAATCGGAAAGCAAACAGCGAGAACTGCCCCGAAAGCTCAACTTACTCTACGTCGAGGCACTGCCTGGTCTGATGGGCGACTCCGCCGCCGCAGGACCTGGAGCAGGAACTAGGAGACGACCACGGTCCCCAGGTCCCTCGTTCAGGCTCGTCCGTGTCGAGCAGGAAGCTGCTAGGCAGATAGCTCTCCCCATGTTGTCGGCGGTGTCGCTCGTGCCTCAATTTTATATGATGCTGCAACAGGAGCAGAGGCATAAATTTATGTAACGGCTGCCTCGGTCGGCGTGGTAGCGGGTAGGCATCCCGAGGTCGTGGCTGGAGTCGCGAAAGAAGACGCGCTCCCTCGTGGGAACGCCGAGGGAACGTTTCACGGTAAGTGGTCCCTTATTCACCTGCAGCCTACCTGCAGATCGGACCGAAGCGTTGCAGCGGAGGCATGGGTGACCTTCGTGGGGGGAACAGCGTAGGCGTGATCCCCTTATCGGCTCCGTTCGATAAGGTATAGGCTTTTAGCGGTGATGAACGGTGCGCCGCGACAGGGGTGAAAACGTGAATTACGTTATCGTGCAACCGCGGATATATTTTCCACGGGTTTATGGGACGATCGCGGGTTGAGCGGTACCCGCTCGCGAAAGCGCGCTTCCACCCTGAATTTCTGGGTATCCGTTCGTGCCAGGATTCTCGCGTCATCGGACGAATCTTCGCGATCGCTTCGGATACGGTGTACTTATCTAATGGATGTTCGTAGAAGGAATCACGGTATATTGAACTTCCTTGGACACCCCGGATTGAAGGCATTTTACTATCTGGTATTGAATTGAAAATAGAAACTGTATAGTAGGTACACTGATCTGCCCGAGCATCGGTCATTCTACGACCATTGAAACCCACCAACGAGAAGGAGTCCCACAAAGAAATATCGCAGCCAGGCGAGCACAGCCCTGCGCGGTTGACCCAAAAAAGAAAAAGCTTGAGATTAATATCCAAGCAAATGGAACGACGATCTGGCGATCCTGCAAGCGCTCCTGCCCTCTCTCGCTCCACGTTTATCCCTCCTCTTCCGCCCTTAAAGGAGGATCCATATAACATTTCAATGGTCGACTCCTTCTGGCCCAGCTCCAAAGCAGTTTGCATTCGCTCGGTTGTAAAGTGCATGGCGCGGTTTGCAAATAAAATTATCGGCCCCCACTTTTTGCTTTTCGACTTCACCCCAGATACAGCCTCGTCCCGTTTAACGATCTACTACATCCTTCTCTAGTTTCTAGCCGCTCGAGGATCCAGCGGAGGCTGCCCCGTACGAAATTCGAGGATCGAGGATGCTTTTCCCAGAATTCTGATCGAGGGAAACGAAGCCTCGACATTGTCGTGGAACTTGCGCCGACCTCGTATCCACTTGCTCCAGATTATTGGTCTTTGGAGGGAGTTGGAGTTGTTGGTAGCCCCGGTTCGGAACTTGTCCCGTGGGGCAATTTGGAAAGTTTCCTTGATCGAAGTGTATCTTCGTAGCCGATAAATGGACGTGATAAATGAACTTCCCGGGGCCCGTTCATTTTTCATCGACTTTATTAAATTTCTTGTTGCCCGGGCGTCGCGAGCCAGACCGAGGTAATGTATTTATGCAGGCTGGATTGAGACACGTTGCGAGTAATCGTTCGTCGATATCGCGAGTGGAGGAACGATGAGAAATGGCTTAACACGAGAGAGTAGATTGGTTTAATTTTGTAAACGAATCGATGCGGAGGGTGCGACTATGTATCGGATATTATTCCCCTTATTTCCTTCGATGGTTCTTAAATTTGCAGATAATCCAACCAACGTAATTACGCAGAATCAGGCAATTCTATAAAATCACAATAATACATTATACTATAATTCGATAAAATACGGTCGAAATTCTAATTATATTATTTAATACATTATATTGTATGAAAAATACTGTACATCGTATAGAAACATGGAGGATACATAGAGAGAAGGAAGTTTGATCCTGGCGTGATCGTTAAGCATCGCGTCTGTACAATTAAATCGGTGTTTCGAGCGTCAGTGGATAATTGTTTCCAAATTGTTTCGTTGGGGGTATCGCACAGAACCAATTTAAGCTTCACCCGCGGGTTAACGACTACTTTGTATCCGAATAACGAATGGGGGACGGAAAAGAGAGAGCAGGGGTCTGGTTTCACAGTGTAATTGCACTGTGTTTAACGGAAGGCGGATTTATTGCGTTTCTATTGATTATGCCGCGCGTGGAACTCATCCGATTAACAAGTTACAAGCGCCCGACTCGCGGCATGCATTAAATCATGTCCCTTATGTACCAACTTTGATGGGATCGTGAAACGAGATCCTTCGGGAGTTACTTAGCGTATTAACGGTGTCTGAATAAATCTCCTCGCGCTCTATACGGCTTCGAGCTTAAGACAACGGAGATTAAAACATGCATTCTCCGAGCAACTTCAAAGGACGATGAATAATAAACTTACTCTCGCAACGACTTTCGACGATGGTAGACCATCTTTCCCCGATCACACTCTTAGCGGAGCGGGTGCTCTTTCCATATCATCGACGTATCAATCATGAAACGATTCCGTGCGATATCTGAAAACACCGGGGGCGCTCTCAGAAAGGAAAGCACGGAGCGTTCCTCTCGAAAAGAGGAATGTAATTCCGCGAAGCTGCGGTCTGACGGAGCGATTTGCATCGGTGGCGCGCGCCACAGACGCAATTACATAGAAATGCACCTCGCGGAGCCCCCTTATCGGGCTTCAAAGGGAGAAGAGAGGCATCTTCGTGTTTCTTTTCCGTGACAACTCCTTGGAGGGGGAGTCGGCGTAAAAAAAAAAATAAAGAGAGCCCCCAGGCCGTAAATAAGTTTCGGCTCCGTTCGTTGCCAGCTGTACCGTGGATTTTTCTCGAGCGTGGGAGAGAGCGTGTTCACGCACATGGGGGCACTCTCGCGACGCGCGCGTTTCCGTGCGAAGCACAGTCGCTTCCTCCACCGGAGGCTTTTCTTCTTCCCCGGCGAGCATCTGCGCGGCCCCGCGACGCGACGTGTCGCGTGGACCGTAACGTGAGAATATACGACGATAATAACGGCACGTCTGCGACGTGGGTGACTATAAAACCTCTAGACGCGATACGCCGCTGCAAAACACCTCTCTAAGAGGTCCAACTAACGCTGGATTAAAACGCTCGAGCTGGGCGAGCTTTCCAACCGTTCGGCGAATGTTATTTACGCGGCGCGATCCTCCGGGGACCTTGTTTCCCTGTTTGTCTTTTAATTCGGGGCGACGACCCGGCTGGTTGGCCCAGATGAAGCTTTTTCTTCGAGGATTGTTCATCGCGCATCTGTTGCGGGAAATAGGATCCCTCAGCTGTGCAGATTTCACGAAGTCGAGCACACATGGCGGCGCACAGTCCGGCGGGGAATACCGATGACTCATGACAGAACCCGGCGCGGTATCTTCTTCATTTTCCAGCTATAAAGGGACCATTCCCAGGGAAGAATTGGGTCTCCGGCTATTCTCACAGCAATGTAACAGGCGATCGCTACCAACCCCGCTGTAAATCAGCTAATTAGACCGGCGTCTTAAGCGGTGACTAACCGTCGCGTGTCACGCCGACCTCGGCGTAAACCAAGGCAGCTGTGCAACACGGTTTACATCATCGGGCGACACGCGCGCGAAACGATCGACATTTCTGCGCCAGACGGGCAGACGTGGCCTGGCTAATTGCGGGGCGACGTTCTTTCCGCGACGGGGATGACACGGCCTGTGTAACTCCGCCGACTATTGGGGACCCTTGCGAGTCTTTTCGCGTTAATTGCTGAGTAACAGACTCAATTTAACCCAGTTCCCGCGACTTTTATTAATACCGGTCTCTATTTAAGGAACATTATTCAGAGAAAGCTGTCAATGATCCGTAAAGCTCTGTCTGAATTGTACAAATTCTCTCTTGTCATAGTCTAATTACTTATGCAGTAGTTTTCTTATGCAGTAAACATCACTTTTGAACCTCGCATTTCCTTGGAATTTTCTGAATTGTGTCACCTACAGTGGTTGTTAGTGGTAAAATTGTGGAAAAGGAGGAACTTTGTGAGAATTGCAGATGTACATACTTTACAAAGCGTCGACGTGGAGAACGAATGGAAGAATTTCGGCTGGGCTCGTGCAGAGAGAATCGCTTTACTGTCCATTTTCTAGCCCGGCCCGTCCTGAGTGACCATTTAGCGACGCGTGAATGCCGTGCCACAATTACGCGAATTATGTCGAAGAATGCGTTTAACCTCGGCAATGTTTCACGGTATGCGGTGTTGGCTACATTAGTGGCGACGATCATTCAACCGCTTCTGACACCAAAGCGTAGACCTTACAATTGCGAAGGTTTACGACGCTCCACGGGCGGCCAGCTAATTTATGCTAATACGGAATGGTTACCCGTCAAGGAAGTGCAATGTCCGCACCTGTGCGCCTCGGCGAATTGTTACGACGGGCACAGTATTGTGGAAGTGTCTGCGAAAACTGCTCACAAATCACTTTTGCCACTTCGCGGTATCTACTCCTATTTGTCCGAGTTTTATTTTAGCAAAGATCGGCGTGCAATCGTCGGAGGAAGTGGATGTAGGCGTCTCAAATTCGAATGCAACCGGAGCATAGGGGAGAATGGAGTTACGTTTTTACGTGGCGTTTTAATAAATAAAAACTGATGTTCTCTTTTCACTAGCTAATAGTTTAGGTGGTATCCATCGCCGGGCAGAAAGTAATAAATACAGAACGCTCGTGCTATTCAAGATAAACACAATTTATTATTTTCATCCTGTTTCAAGTAATATTTTGTCCATTTTCAATTCCCTGTAATTACTGTTGAATCAATGCTACAATTGTGATTTTTTAAGTTGAAATAAAGCACTTTTTTACCTACATTTTGTGACCAAGGCGTTGCCTGAATCATGATTCTCACCCCTGAAATAAATTATTGGACACAGATGGGGTAATCTCGAGCCTTCGAGATTAGCAACGTTAACAGATTTTAATAAAATTTTCAGCATGTATAAAACTTGCTTAAATCTACAAAAGGGATTTTTGAATTTTCATTACAGACTCAGAAGAAAAACTTCTTTAAAAACGACCCTATTACATAAAAATATCCAAATATCGACGTATAGAAAAAAGCCACACAGTATCCTCAAAATAAATCATTCCTTGGTGAAAGGTAATCGAGAGTCCGTATCTCGGAGCACCCCTAACAGAATTCACAGCCCCGCGCACAGATCTTCCGTCAATTAATAGACGTGCCTGTTAGCACTTAAAGCCTCGACTTTATCATGCCTCCGATCGATCGCCCAAGATCGGAGCACGGGCCGAATGTTGGTACCGTTGATCGTGAATCCTCGCCAGCATTCCCATGATCGATCCCGCGGTCGATTAGCCGTGGCATTGGCTCCGCCGCGTTACATGTCTGCCGTAGTGAGATACGAAACGTAACCTGTTAACAGTGAAACATAATCCAATATCCTGGGGTGGGCGACGATCCGCGATGGAGGCTTTCTGCCGTCCGATCGAATGACTCTCTGCCATGCCACCGCTTCTCTCCCCCGAGATTAACATAATCTCGATGACAGTGAATTAGACTGGTCGATCGTGTACGCCTACCTGTCGGTCTCGTTCGTTCGCACGCTGATAGAAACGGGTGCTGTGTACATTAATCGCGTTATCCGCGGAGAAATCTTTCTC
The DNA here is from genome assembly GCA_963971345.1 of Andrena flavipes. Classification (NCBI taxonomy): domain Eukaryota; kingdom Metazoa; phylum Arthropoda; class Insecta; order Hymenoptera; family Andrenidae; genus Andrena; species Andrena flavipes. The sequence goes on from OZ020481.1 coordinate 9,415,012, forward strand.
CCCGCGAGACCGATTTAGCACGCCCGTAGAGAGCTTCACCGTTCTGTAGAGACCGAGCTTGCCAGAAATATCCGGGATATTGGAAAAGCTCGGAGGCTTTCAATCCTAAAGACTTTGTATCGTAGTTTTCATTAGGGGAGGATTTATTGCTTCTGCATTCTTTCGGAGTAACGGCGGATTGGAGCACGTAGGAATTCGATATTAGTTAGGTACATCACTAGGCTTGATGCGGAGAAATCTCTGTAGGTCACTTGAACGCGGTTCATTCATTTATTTCACTATATTCCACCGCAAATCGATCAACATTATCTGAATGGTGAATAGGAAACCTATATCTATCGGAAAGCTTCTATACAGATGCGAAGCGAGGTGAAATAATCGTGGCATTAGCGGTCAGATAACCACGGACGGTTTTTACCGGCCACGTCGCCGCAATACGATAACTTTTCGCGACAAAAAGGTGCTCATTAATCATGTACCCCGTGAATTCGCGTCGCGCAGAACGAAGTAGCGGCCAAGGTAAAAACAGAGATATAAATGCATCGATTTACTGCGCACCGAGGACGTGACTTCGTGAATAATGGGAGAATAATATGAATTGAATAGGTCCAGAGCTGACTCACTGCGAAGCAACTTTCTTTGCGCACATTTGGAGCAGTGCACCGCAAGTGTTCCAAGGACACTCGGAGTGTGACATTAAAGTGTCGTCGCCAGAGACGATGGAGATGGAATTCAGAAGAGCCTACGCGCAGTGTTCGGCGAGATTGCGTGGCGAAGAGTTAATTGAAGGGTTCGTGGAAGTAGATCTGGACGCGTCGGGGTCAGCCGATGAACCGTGAACACCGCCACGCCTTTTTCTTAATAATTGTCGTGCGTGCACTCTGGTTGCCCGGCTGCTCGTGGGGACGAGCGCTTGGACCGTGCAAATTGCGACGGTGATTTCGCCTGCGAGATCCCCGATAACGTTCGTCCGCCGAGATGTCTCTGACATAACATTGAATTGTAGATATCGTTGGCTGGAGAGCTGAGTGAAATTGTCACCGACGCTTTGCACAACTCGCGATTGCTGCGTGATGCATGTTGTCACTCGGAAGGTCACAGATAGCGAGGCTCTTTGCGAATTTTTTGGTTAAATTCAGTCCAAACGTGGCTCGAAAAATTAGATTTTCAATGATAACCAGTATGTAGGTTTTTGGTTTGTGATTTCTGTCTCTGCAAAGTAATGTTACAATTATCGAAGTATTCGATGCCATGCTTCTCGTAATAGGATGAATTCATTTCCATTTAATGAACATTTCCACAGCTTTTACCAAAATGCAAAATTTCAGATGCATTTCGCGGCCCCTTTGATTCCGACGTATAATTAAATGGTGGTCCGGTTGTTTTCACAAATTATATACACCGTTCGCGGAACCGGGCACAAAGGAGCGTCCAATCGTACGGCAGAATACGAACAAATGAATGTTTTCCAAAGCATAAAGAATGTACACGAACGGGCAGACCGTGTAATTACGGAAACACCTGTACAAACTTTTCGAACCACTACTTTGTTCTCCGCGGCGACGATATAAAATGCCGCTTTAATCGCGAGAGGAGGGAGGGATGCACTGGAATAAAGAGAAACGCCACGAACAGCGCTTGAAATAAAAACCCCACCGAAATTAGCAGCACTGCTCGGCAAGGGCTAAGTTCTCTATGCTAATCTCGAAATTGCGTCGACGACACCGCATTTCTCCGCGTGAAAAAAAAATCCTTTCCCACGTTGAGCGTCCATGGAAAATGTACTCTATTAAAAAAGCCATAAAACCTTTTCACGTTCGCTTTACGAGCCGGACGTCGCGCGGGAGGTAAAGAAAGGAACTCGTAAAAGGAGTTCAATTACTTCATCCCTAATCCGTCGTGCTTAATAGGCAGGCTTAAGCTCCTCGTAAATTCCGCGAGCAGTACTTTCCACCGTAAAACAGAGATTACGTAATCATTCCCTGCGTGCTCATTTGAATCGCCGCGAGAGCAAATACGGCCCGACAGAGTTATCAGAATCATTAATTTTCGGAATTCTTATCACCATTTTCTCCCGAGTTAATTAAAATTTCAATATGCAGGTACCGTAATCTGAGAAAACGTGAGCACTGCAAAACTAAACCCCTCGCTAATAACACTTTCATTTCAATTTTATAAGTCTGCTCGCGCCTCTCTAGTTTTGTCCGACTGTATAGAAATTGAATTGCAGCCGCGAATCCGTGCAAGACACACTTTCTCCTGCCCTAAAAGCCTCCTAATCAGCAGGCTTTACGCTGAATTTCCAATAGACTCGATAGATCATTTGCATTCACTCGACACACTGAAAGAGGATGGTGGCAGACCACGAGGAGCCAAGGCTCGCGAAATCGGCGCGAGCATTTCCAAGATTTCTTCGCCCTGCTAACGGCCACTTAACTCGGATTAGCCACGCGGACTGGTATGGGGTTCCTTGATGATGGTAAAAAGCTGCAATAAGTCAGGAGCCCTCTCTCCCTCCCGGCCTCGCCGCCCTTTCGCTCCCTCCGTTGATAATCTCATTGCCGATTGCCGAGATACCTCGCTCGACTGCGCCAGTTTTCCGCGGCAAAAATCCACGGGCTCATCCGTGGATTTATAAACGTAATTTCCCGGTGTCGGTTAAAATATCGAGGCGCGTGACAGCCACGAAACCGATACGATTTTGGGATTGGAAATAGACGGCTAGGATTTTGTATCGCCGGCCCCTCTCGATGCCCTGTCCCGTCACACATGTTACTCGAACGTGGGATATCCTTCCTATCGATGGTAATCGAATTGTCGCGGAAATGGAGCGAAAGTCTCTCCCGACGCGAGGATATTGATACGCGTATCTCCGCTTTTATTAATTCCCTGCCGATCCTCTTGGCTTTAATGATCAGTTGCATAAAACCCGGGCAATCCCGATTTACAAAATCCATGCGATGCCAGTGATTTGTTTTCGGCCTCGGTGAGACGAAACGGCCCCAAACAATGTCGTCTCCTCCGCGGAGTTCATCGGAATGAAATATTCCTCGTTCACGCAAGCGGCCGCGTGCTTCCAAGGGCCAAAACGGTGCTTATAAAGGCGGCGGGTAACACGATCCTGAGTTATTTCTCCCGTAAGTTATTTCCCGTGTAAGACGGATGCAAGGTGTAGGTACACACGCAGAACGGCAAAAGGAACGAGGGGAACAGCAGGCGCGCGCATACAACGAGATTATACCGCGGGCCGTTTCGTTCCTCGTCCCTTATCCTTTGCTGCCCTGGCCTTCTTATTTTCTCGTTTCACCAGGACCCCGGCACATCGCAGCGAGACCAAGGTAGACCGCGTCTTCCATTTTGTACGCGAATTCGTCGGCACAATAAGGCAACGCGATCCGCGCATCTCGTGCTCCCTCTCACATTTTTTTTTTCTTCTTCCCGTGCCCCTCGTTTGTCGAAGCTGTTCCTCTCGGAATTAGGTGACACGCGGCACGGGCTAACAGGCTGTTTCGACTTCAGTTATCTGGAAAGAGTGTCTTCTTGTATTCCTTTTATCCGACGAAGTCTTTCATTAGGAGGAAATTGGCGCAGGCGGCGACAAGATTTGAGGAAACTTGTTTTTTCGTTGATGGGAAGAAACAGATTGCTGAGATACCTTGGGCGCTGGTGGAAGACCCGTGTAGCGTTTAGTAGGAGGATGCGCGTGATGGGTGAAGCTTAATTTGTATAATCTTAGACGGAGTTTAATTAAATTAGCATCTTTTGTGGGAAAAGGGGAAGGAGAGTTTAGAGGGGTAGATGTAGGTGCTTCGAAACTGCACATTCAGATCCACGCTTTACAGATTTTTTTTATAAGATATTAGCATTCTTCTTAATGGTCCAACATTCTCCTTTTTATTACCACTAATCTCTTTTAATGAAACCCTATGCTCTCGGTTTAGATATTCCGCGTGGTTCGCCCGTGATTTTTAAATAAAGATTAGTGGATAATGGGCGAGGCTCGTTTCAGAATCATCTGCATAAATTCTACATGGTAGATTCTCATAATTCGTTGAAGATACTTCGACCCAACCCAGACGCTTTGAAAATCAAACCACTATCGAAGCGGTGCAGCAATAAAGCCTAAAGGAATGCAGTCAAAGGTGTTCCCCCGAAGCCCTTGTTTCAACTTTATCATCAGCATCCATTGATCTCGTAACTGTACATCCAGCATCGACCTCGGGGAATGGGAAGCAGTCGAGTGATATACTCACGTGTTTTGCGAAGGTGTCGTGCACACAGAGCCCTACAATAAATATAAGCACCACCGACGACCTGAAACAGAAAAAAAACGGTTTTCATTAGATCCTATATTACAAAGTAGAATATTTTGGCAGTTTTAAAAATGGAACACAAAGGCTACAAGTAATCGCACCCTCCATTCACCCTCAATGATTTTCATCCAATGAGGATGAATATCCCACGAGATATTCCTTCCATCACCGTCGCATCATTATCAGCGACAAATTACGGCAATAAATCAGCCAGAACAGGCTCGAAGCGTGCGAGTCTACAGTGGAACTGGTCGCAGCAACATTGACCCAGACTTTGATCCTTGCGTCAATGGGGGCTCGTTACGTCGGGACAAGTTTCACCGCGAAGTTGTTCCGCAACTGGTTACGTCAGCGTGGGTAGACAGTTACGAGCCACGCGGAACGTTCCTCGCCGTTGTCTCCGCCGGAGGAAAGTGAATCTTCTCGGACTGTGCGTGCGCGGCGACGCGCGCCCGGAGAAACGAAAACTGGAACGTGCCACCGGGTAATCGAGCCGATTGCTCGCCGATTTATGGAGAACGGTACACGCCTCTCAGGGTCGTTGTTCCCCGGCCGTGCCGCAAGGGCGGCGATAAATTATTTCCCAGTCGCGGTTCTCCGAGCGTTGTTCGCTATTTACATGCGAGCACGCGCCCGCGAGCACGATAAATCTACCGAGTGTCTGAAATTGTATGAATTAGTCGCGACGCCCGCTACTTTCTCGCCTGATTTATCGGGGGAAATTGTCGAGAACCGCTCGAAGGGAGATTTCACCCGAGCGTACGTGATTTTTCGGCAGATTCGTTACCCCGGGTTGTATGTTTCTGTCCGCGTGGATGATAGAGTCATAGAGCTGCCCGTGCATACTAGGGTGGCTCTTATTTTCGACCTTTGAATTTTCGTCGGGGCACCCTTTCCCGTTATCCACTCGAGCTCAAACATTACACGGATTTTTTTTAATTATTTGGAACTATACTGGAGGGTGCCCCAAAGAAAATCTTGAAAAATAAATTTTTCAAGACTAAATAAGAGTCACCCTAGTGGATACCGATCTCTGGGGAATTTCGTCGGATTGGAAGATCTGTGACGGAGCTTTACTACTGACCACTGAGAATTAGGTTTATGGATCTACAAACTATGTAGTATTCGCGCGTATTAAAATTTAATAATTAAATGCTGCCCTAAGCCATCAAAATACCTACAGTCGCGTCGGAAAATAAGTTGACACTCTTTGAAATCGCATAACTTTTTTAAAATTGGTCCAAACAACTTGAGTTTTTTTTTTTTTTTTTAGAAGCTAGCGGAACTAGTTTTCTGGGTGACGTATTTCGTCGTTTTGAAAAAATGCACTTGGTCTCAATAGCAAAAAAAAATAGTAAAGGTCGTTTTTTTTTAAACTTTTTTGTGAGCCTGTAATGAAAATTCATAAAACCCGTTTGTAGGTTGAAGTAAGTTGTATACATGCTGAAAATTTCATCTAAATAGGTTAACGTTGCTCTGAGTTATAAACGTTTAAAAATCGCAGAATAAGGTGGAAAAAATCGCGAAATCGCTTTAAGCGTTTATAGCTCAGAGCAACGTTAACCTTTTTAGATTAAATTTTCAGCATGTATACAACTTACTTCATTCTACGAACGGGTTTTTTGAATTTTCATTACACGCTCACAAAAAAGTTTAAAAAAACGACCTTTACTATATCTTTACTATATTCAGACCAAGTGCATTTTTTTCAAAATGACGAAATACGTCACCCAGAAAACTAATTCCGCTTGCTTCTAAAAAAAAAACTCAAGCTGTTTGGTCCAATTTTAAAAAAGTTATGAAATTTCAAAGAGTGTCAACTTATTTTCCGACGCGACTTTAATCTGCTAATAAAGAGTTCCATCGATCATTTTCATTTCAGTAGACGTGTGCTTGGATTATTCCCACCGCGCGTGCACCGATTGTTCCCGACGAATTCCATTCAAGACGCAAGGCCCACTGTGGGGCAGGCGATGTCACGAACAAACCAATGCATCAGCTATGCGCGTTCGTTGAATCCATGAATGAACGTGTTTTTCTGGCGCATTGGAGCGCGCGTTGTTGCGTAAGATTCTTTGAGTGGGCGTCATTCAGAGGTTTGGAACGTTGCCCGAGAGTCATTCGCTATTCGAATCGGAGGACTCTGTGTACGAGCTCGAAGCGGCTGCTATCGGTCCTACGGTATAGCACCCCTATGAAAAATGGCTTGCCCAATGTTATTGGTCGCGAACAATGCGGGATGCCGCGGCCGTTTTAACGGCCACGGGACAACAACGACGACAATCTTCCTTGGCTGGATATAAATTGCTAAAAACCATGCTCTCGTGAATTACGCGCCGTTTCTTCTCCGGGAATTATTCCTGCTGGTAGTTGTATCGCGGGGGAGGGTTTGCGCTTGTACGCCCCCCTCTGGGATTTATGAGGGGTAAGATTTGTGTTCGGGAAGGGTGTTTATGAATTTTTTAAGAGGGATCACTGTTTTACCATCTTTTCACTTGAATCGCCTGAATAAGAGACGAAAACGTTTCACGCGTTAGTATCTGGAAATCTGCCTCAATAAATTCCGATGGATCGTGCAAGAAAGTGTAAGGAAGCGACTTTGTTGTACCAATCGTACATAATTAGCCGCAGGTGCGAGCGGCCTCCTGAGCGAGATACCTACTTGCAGAAAACGTGACAGCGAGCCAGGGGGGCGGTAATTGGCGCGGTGTTTTCAGTGGTTCTAATTGCGTCCGCGAAATCCCTGCGATATTTCTGCTGGTACGTGAACACCGCAGCAACCGGTTTCGCCGAAACACGGTTGGTTTATCGCCTTTCGCCCATGACACGGCTGGGCGCCTCGTGGGTGCCGTAATTGATCTCTGGTGAACAATTTTAATTGGGCGACGGACGAGATATTGATGCTAAGTGGAATTAAATGACTCCGTCGTATTATAATAAACGACAATATAATTACGTGAACGCGACGCGCGTGCTGCTCGACACCGCGTTATTCTCGCCATTCCTTGAAGGTTCAACCGAGCGTCCTGAATGCGACTGTATTTAATCGAGGAGCAATTGCCGGAGACTGCGTTCTAGGTATGGTCTCAAAACCGTTGCGGTCTATAATTTGCAATTTCACGAGCTAATGAGAGATCATTGGACCAACTCCGAAACGGAGTCACGCGACTACGCTGTTGTGCACCAAACTTCCAAGGATCAAGTAAACTTTGATAGCTATCGAGTCCCCCGGGGGCGAGCACGTAACATCTTTTATGATTCCGGGGCTGAGCTTATAAACGTCCAACAGTTACCAACTGCGAAATTCACGATACGTCGAACAAGATCTGGAACGGCATGAATATGTAAAGCGGCGGGGCTGAACGGACCTGCATCCAGAACACTTCTAACGAGGACCTCCTGCGGGCCGGGTTCGATACAGACAAGTTGGTCGGCTTATACCGGTCGACCCTCTTGTTGGGGTTTGGAACAATTACAATGCGAACCCCACGGCCGACCATGGATGCTGGCTACAGCATGCTTCGCGAACTGGCAATTACCTTTTTCGACTGATTCGACGATAATTCGGAGGGTGGCGAGGTGTAAGTAATTTAGTTTACCTCGGTAACAATATTGGTGTCTTCAATTTTGAAATTTTACCGAGGATCTACTAGAAACGCGACGTGTTTGAGAGAATGCAAATATGTATCTGGTGAATGTCGAAAGTTCCCCGGCAACGACAGTTTCTCAGATCTAATTAACGCTCAGGCAGGTAAATGGTCCAGTGAAAATTACGGGAATTGTGATGGAACAAGGTGCAGCACGGTTGGAAAGGTAGCTAAGCAATGCGAATAAGGAGAACCGCGTTCCACGAAGATCACGTTTGAAACGGGCGTAATGAAGCATGTCTGTCCTGCAATTTCTTGAATAAACCCCAGTTAGCGTGGCTGGTGTCTTCGCGTCGAAACGAGTGGTCTGTGTTGTGATTAACGTAGGAATAGTACAGGTGTGAACGATTCTATTCAATATTCAGAATACAAGGTAATCACTATAAGCATCTGGTCGAGAAAAAGTGCAGCAATTCATTTGCCGTGAAAGAAAGCTCGTAGCCTCAGCCAAGCGTCGACATTTCGACTTCAACGTTGCTGCGCCCACGCGAAACGTGCCAGGACCGAGTCGAAACCGCAAATTGCCCGCTCCGAATGGAATACTATCCCGATAACCGAAAGTAAAGTCCCGAGATGCGATCTCCGCGCCAAGGCGCATCCCCAGCGCGGACAAGGGGCTCATTAGTAGCGCGCAGCGATATGCAGAATACCGAAAGTTGCAAAAACGCGACGGCATGCACATGGCGAAAGTGGCCATCGTATCTGATCGCAGCCCGGAGCGGCTGCACGTGCCTTCGCGCATGCCTGGGCCGTGGATAACAGCCAGCCGATAACATTTTAACTGGTTTATCAATTATTAATAATGCTGCGCCGGCTCGCGGTCTATTCGATGAAATTCTCCAACCGAATGGAAAACGACCACGTTCCTACGATTTTCCCAACGCTGGCTTTCATTCTGCGACACTGTGCCACTTGAGAAGTGAAAGCTTGTCTAGTATTTACCTTCTTCGTAGCATTTACCCTCTTCTTGAGTAAAAAAACCTTGAGGTCTTCCTAAGCCCTACGCACAAAACGGAAACGCTGGTAATTCCGAGTTCTACAGCCGGACACGTGCTATTGAAGCCGCGCGAGGAAATAAATTCTAGAACTTTGATTATTGGCGAGGTATTCATGGGTAAGAACGTGTTTCATGGACCAATAAATCGAACAGTGATCAAAAGGGCGAGCTGTCGGAGTAAGAAGCCGGGAGACCATTTGAGGAGTGAAATTCCAGGCGAGCATCGGATCGCGGGATCTGCAACGTTGCTAATTCGTTAATCATAAATATTCAAGAGTCAATTACCATCGGGCGCGAAGGGTCGTGCACTCTCGCCGGATCAATTAATTATCGATTTCCATTACGCTTGCGTAATGACCTATTAACAGCGTGCGCTCGAGATCCTTCCCCCAGCGAACTTCGGTTTTAATATCACGGCGGACCGCGTGTGCAAAGTTTGCGCTTGCGAATATCCCTCTCCAACCGTCCACATGTTTTATTACACGGATTATCCCCTGGTTCCCTTTACCAGCTATGCCATCGGTAATACAGTTATTATAAATTTATATAGTCAAGTACGCGCATATCCTAGCAGAGGTGGCTAACGAGAATCAATTAAGGGTGGACGGTAAAAGTCAACTCGCACGTCTTGCCTTTTGATAAATTAAAATAAAAACATTCCTTCTTGACATCAAAGACAACGGAGACTTATCGAGCCCCACTTTTGAAACCCAGCCTGTACCCCAGCTTCTCAGCCATCGATTGCCTTCATTCCACGATTCCTCGACACAAATCACTGAACGAAAAGCTCCTGCCATGACCCCACTCGAGTGACCACTATCCATCACCAATGGAACCGTCCACGTTATTATAAACGACCCCTAACAATCGACAATTAACGTGTCGCTCTTCTGCGAGGTACAAGGAGCAGCCGATCGATCGCACGAACGTGGATATTACCGACTGGAAGGACTTTCGAATCGCGCGGGAACCATGGAGGATCCCGGTGCATCCTGGTTGATGCACCTCCACGGTGCACCACCTTTCCGATGTAGCCGCGTCCCGTACAATGGATAGGTGCGCCCTGTCGGCGGCTCCGGTCAATTACGATCGTCTGAAAAACAAATGGCCCCCGTTTCGATAATTAACGACACGGTGGATCGGGTTTCTCGAGTCGGGTCCGTCCCGTTCCGCCACGGCCAGCCTCGCGATGAAATATTTCGCGACAATTATCCTGGCCCGGAGCGCTCCGTAACGGTAACCCTCATTCCGATCGTTCACCCGTATTATCCATCCTCCCCCATTACGCTTTTACTTTTATAGAACCTTGGCTGGAGGCTTCAATTATGTCACCGACGGCTCGCTTCAAGCTGGTTGTAAAATCTCCCCTTCTCCTTCTTCTGTTTTTTTTTTCTTCAAAATGTAGGTCGAACACATAGTTCCCTCGGTGCGCTGTTTAATTAACTTCCGTGGAGTTTCGTCGCGGTCCCGGGTTTTGACTCGAAGGCGTATGATTTTCGTGGCTGGATGCACACGTGCACGCGCGCCGAGAGTAATTCGAGGGCTCGATCGAGACGTGTAATTTTCACGATTGCACCAGGGGGGGAAATCGATCCCTTTTTACCGCGTTGCCCCCCCTCGCGCCGCTTCATCGCGTGTAATTACTGTGGACAATATAGCGAGGCGTGAACAGGCTTGAATAAGAGTTATGAGAGTTCGTTGTACGTGCGCGTTAGATTAGTTTGTAATTTGCACGGGGTGTTACAGGAGGGAGTGTAAATACTTTGTTGCTGGACGTTGTAACCACTTGGGAATACCTCGCTGCACTAATTACTGTGAAAGTTCTAATAAATCAAGGTGGCGGCGGACACGGCAATTATCCTCGACGACTTTCTCAGAAACTCTCAGCTGGCGATTCGGCTCGATCCGCGAGACAAATTGGCCTTAATAATTTTTGCGAATTCAGATTTATGTAGACGAGGGTTTCGACGCTCCGAACCGTCACGGTTAATTTAGGCGGGCCACAGTGTTTTCGCCGCCCCCGTTATAATAACGATTTCGACATCAATTTCTTTTAATGCGCGCTCCGACTTCGTTAGAATTCGCCGGGAATATAAACGAGCGCGACCACTCTCCCGCCTTGGAAAATGGGTCGAGACGTGGTGTTAACTTCGAACTCTTAACCGGACAGACGGGACCCGGGGAGCGTGGCAACTTTAATATTTTATGGAGCACTTTCTACCTCGCCATCGTGCCGCTCGGCGTAAATATTAAACGTGCGTGCAGGTTTCTTTCCACCCGCGCGAGCATCGAGCTATCGTTGTACGCAAATATGATAAAAAATCGACCCTCTGCTTTCAATTTCACCAATTCGTTTCGATCAGACGGGAAAGACAAAGTGGATGGCTCTATCGAAGAATTTAAAAGTAGACGCGCGTACAACCGCGGCTGACCGAATACTGAGCTATTTCCCTAGAGTTTCCTCGTAACATGCCGCAGAGTTTCATTACAACGCTCCTATGTAATTCCTCTGATCATCGCACCATGCCTTTCAAGTTTATTGCCAATTCAGAATCAGCTCTTCGCTTCCTTCGCAACCATTGTCCGTAATGGCTTCTTTTTACGAGGAATTTCAAGCTACGAGATTAGCGCGCCGGACGTGTTATCACGGCGATTTCACGGTGCCAGCTTCGAGCGGAGGAGAGGTGGGGGATCCCTTAAAGTAACTTCGATCCGTGAAAATTCGAGGTGAATCGCGATCTTGCGTATATTCGCGCGAAGATCCGCCGGGCCTCTTATCTCTCATAATCGCGCATAATCTCTTCATTATACGGCTCGACTTCGGTATCCAATTACTCGATTCGGGGTCGAAGGCGTCTTCGACGGGCCCTGCCGCGAAGATTGCTATCCTATTCGCCGGCGAAAAAGAGCGCGAACCTCCGGCATTAGCCGGTTATCCGAATGAGCATCTAACCGCCAGCCGATTCTTGGGAACGTGCCAGCGCGGATGGTCAGAATTATAGGGCCTCGTAAAATCGCGGTTAGGACTCCCTGACTGGGTGATACACGCGTCCGGAAAGTTTCGACACCGTGCCGCAGGGTCCTGTTACCGTTTGTCATATAGCACCGATAGGTGTCACTTCGAACTGTGCACGCATCTTTATCATAAGGATAGAAAATTCTTTCGACAGGAATTATCAGCATTAAGGAAATTCTAATTCACAGACATTTCGAAGCTCGAACCCACGAATGCCATAATTAAAGTTCAGCTCGTGTTTCGTTTCCAACAATCCAGAAACAATGTCTCTGGAGTAATGTTTGTCAACATAGTCCCCTCTTTGCTTGTCTAATTCGATATTAAATTACACGCGAGCGACTTCCACGGGACAACGAACTGGCGGGGGTTACCATAGCGATTTACATTGCTGTAACATCCCATTACCAGGATAAAACCGCGGACCACGCGCGTATGGCCATCGTCCGATCGCTGTCGAATTCCGCAATTACGATTAATCTTAGGATCGCTTAACCAGTATCCTTTCGAGAACAATAGCGTGTGGCCAGCGCATCGAATCCGCTGACGCGACGTAATCCTCTCGTGATACAATCAGATTAGGATTCCAGCAATATCCACGCAATGACCCAGGTCGGGATCGAATATAGATTTGCGCTCTGGTGGCGATCTCGAGGAGACGCTGATATCTCGAGGAGTTTAATAAACGGGGGCTTCGCTGCGGCGACTCTGATTAATTGATAGCTGAAATACGCGTCCAAAGGGCACGCGCGTATTTTCTCCTTCAACGCTGGACACGCCTGTATTCGTAATTGCTCTCGAGGCTGTTTAATAGATTGCTCGAACGCTGTTCTTAACGTCACTAAATGACTGATCTCCTCCGAGGGAAAAAAGATCCCAACGGGGCGCTCAATTTTTATTTTACGGTTCAAGCTTCAAGATTTAAGGTTAAGGGATGTATCACTGAAAACGGTTGCGAGGATAGGGCCAGACAGAAAATCTTCAAGACTCAGTGGGTGGCAGGTAACAAGGCTCGCCGTCGAAAGCAAGCGCCTTCGGGATAAACTCCATTCATCGAACCCATCAGCCCCAATGAAGATTGGATTCCTAGATGCTTCTCAGAACTCCTATCTTTCGCCAAGATTCCCTCATAATAATACTCATCCGACTGCGTAACTAAATATACCCACATTAAGCTTGCCTTCGAGTACTTTACTGCGGACAGATCGAATTATCGCGAGAGGAGAAAGAGAGGACAGCGTGTATATTCAAGAATTGTGCAGAGGGCTGAGTTTCTAGCAATGATGATATTCAATGCTACCTGGAACTTTCATTCGAAGAATGTAACTACCTACGATTGAATTAGAAGTAACTAAAAAAACAGAGTCAGATTCTCTGGTGCAGTGGCTGCGATAACTCAGGTATCCGACGAAGTGAGACAAGTTTCATGGCGCGATTGAAGATTCCCTGAAAAACCACATTCCCTCGCTATTATCCTCCTAATCGCGCGGCTTAATGCGAGCCCCGGAGAAAAAGTCCTCTGCCACGGGTGAGAGTTTATCGCAATGGGAAAACGGTGGTGACTTACGAGCCGTTGGCCGGTCCACTCGACCGGTGCAATTAATCATCCGCCGAAGAACGCGTATCTAATTCCTTGACGATGCCAACGAGAAAGTCGCGCCACGCTCCGTCATTAAAACCGAGAGAGACACGAGGAATCCTCTGTGTCCCCGTCCCTGTAAAACCTGATCGAGGATCTCCGCGGTGCGATCCTCGTAAAGCTGTCGCGCCCGCGATGTCGGCGAACAGTTCCAGCGTAAAGCATGCGACTTATTGGCAATTGGACGGAAGTGAAGCCTGTCGGTTTGTTCGCGGAAACGCACGCCAATTAGCGACGCTGTGTTACCCGCGGTTTCGTTTCTTGCCGGTTCGACCTCGCATGGGAAAGCTTCTCCCGAAGAAGTCCCTCTCCGAGGTAGACAAAGGAACGGAATGCAAACACCGAGCTGCCGCAACTGTGAACCGTCGTGGAAAACTGCCTTTGTATGATTTACGAATTAGAAAGTGGCTTTCGGAGTGTATTTCGCAGCTTTCGTGGTTGGGAGAGATTTGGAATAACAGAGGTGCTAGCGATTTTAATAAACTGCAACAGCTATCGCGAGGCGAGTAGTCGATTTTGAGGCTCCAGCTCGGGAAAGAGGAAGCGACTTATCAAATCTGCAATAACGACTTCTATAGGAACAAGGGGCCTATTCTTAAGACCCATCAGAACTTCAACTGATGAAATTTCGATTGCAACGAGCGCTCGAAGAATCTTCGATCACGAGCCTTTTTGCTCCAGCCCTGGGTATTAACTTCATTCTCCTAATACCCTTTCAGCGCGAGAAACTTGGAACGCGAAACTCTCGCAACTTCGATACTCCAGGGGCTCCGAATTCTTCCAACCTTCCCACCCGCCCTCGGATTGTTGTTGCTCCGAAGGAGTGATCTGCTCTCGCAATCAACCCTTCGACCGAGAGGAGGACCAGGAGACGTCGCGTCGGGACGGCTCGCAATATATTTGTCGCGATAAAAAAAAAGGGAGAAAAAGGGACCGTCTGTGGAGATACATTGTTGTCTGCCGGCCGAGACAAAGAAACCGATTCCAAGAGTTTTTTTAGCCCGAGCGGGAGGGTGAGGGTAAGTCCGTCTCTGTTTTCCCAACCTCACGCGCCTCCGTCTCTTCCTCTGCTTCCTATTCCTGTCGTCGGCCCTCCAATCCTACTTCTGCTGATGAAACTCTCCATTTCCATCCGTACATCCTTATTCCTGGCGCTCTTTGAAACACCATCATCGGTGGCCGAGCATGTTTCGCATTTCGTTTCGTTCCAGCGAGCCGCCCGCTGAATCGACGAGCACCGCGACGAGGTCCCCAAGTTCGGCGAGAGGATAGCCTTGCCCGAAGAATAATAGCCACCAGGGGAAATAATCTACCATGTACCGGCTTGGATATTAGAGGAAAGTGGACACCTGGACAGCTGGAAGATTCATGGTAACATCGTACACGGTCCTTGCAAACTGGAACGTATCGTACGCGTGATAATACAATCAGGGTCCGATCTAGGGAGACGCAAACGGGGCGACTGCTCAGAGCGGCAAAATTGGTAGAAAATGACAAATAACACTAATAAAAACTGTAAAGGAGTTAAACTTTTTAATAAAACGGTAAAAAAGTAGATAACACATATTTTAATTTAGTATCAATCTTTATAATTAAATATAAAGAACAGCAAAAATTATTTTTGCTCGGAGAAGTGGGAGAACTAGATGGTGCTTTGAATGAAATCGAAACACGTGGGTGTATTTCTGAAAACGCGACGGGACTCGGTGAAGATCGTTTTCACTATCACGTTTGCTTAATAATTCGTGTAACGACGCCGAGAGGTGCTGGTGGATCACCCCTTTGATGAACACCTAGCTATAATGAAATCAATCTCGGACAGCGTTCATTAAGGGTTACGAGCGATTCCATTATACGCCGAACGATACGGGCGCTTTGTAATACAGCAGAAGAGGGGCATGCGGAATTGCGGGCAACATTACTCAACGGCTTCGAAAGCACGTCCAGTTTCACGCTCGGCTGCCGTAAAAACAAGTGTCCCGGCCACGGGCACGTGAAAAGGAAGGGAAAACAAAAGGGATGGTCTCGCAAATTCTAGGCTGCGTTTCGCGGTGAATAGCTTTGCAAGATATCGACCGCGGGCCGCGTTTTATTTTTCTGCGCCCCGTGGAATGGACTGTTCGTGATTGAAATATGGACGGAGGAATCGAGCCCGTTCCACGGATACGCGCAAGATTCTGAAATATTTAACGATTTCTCAAACGACGATCGCGTAAAGAGCGCGTGTTTTCACAGGGAATAACACGCCGGCGGTGCTTTTGCTTGGTTAAGACGAGCTGTACTTAATATTATGCAGAAATCAGTGCGCATATATTTGAAGGAAACGGGGTTATAAAGCTATTTTCGCGAGACTATATCTATCTGGGAACATTCTTTTCTTGATCAACGAATATACAGTTTAGACTTCGCCATTAAGTCCACCCACGCATGTTTCTAGGAAGTTAACGCTAAAACCATCGCTTAAATTTGAATGCCAACACGTTTGGCACTTCGATATGCATCGAAGCATAAGAAAAGGAATGCACACCTGTGTTTGAGTGTGAATATAGCCTTTCTTCTCTAAACTGTTATAGATCATGTTAAGAAGTAAGAAATAATAGCTATTGCATGATGGAGTTCCCCTATCGGAACAGAACACCGCTGTCCTTAAGGGCCAAGGGAAACGAAGCAGGAGCGAAAAAAACGAATCCATCGTCGACTACCAAAATCGTCGGTAGCCCCTTTGTCTCTACTACGGGGCTAATTGAGCGGAACCCAGGCTAGCAATAGGTATAACAGGGTTCAGCTTCGATCGTCCTCGCTTCGGCCTCCCTGTTCCCTCTCCGAAATGTATAACGTGGTCGCCTCCGCTGGCCGTTCTTTCGCTAGCCCTTTTGGGATTCCTCCGGTGTCGAAAAAGGGCCCCCTAAAATCGTTGGCCGGACCCCCGTTTGGCCTAAGAATTTGCTACTCTTCGGTTCGAGAGTAGAAGACTCCTCGGAAGAGGATAAAATTACTTCCACGTTAAACTGAACAGAGTGCACAGCTTTCTGAAATTCAATGTTAAAATGAAGCACCAGAGAATTGTTTAGCGCTATGAAGAAATTTAAATCAACAACTCGGTGCCTCTGAGACACAGCTGTCTACGACGTGTTTATTGCCTTCTGTTAACAGCACTCGCGGATATCAGTTAATATAATCACAGTAACACGATTAAAGCCATCGGTTCAGAGAATCCTGTCGCTAACGGAGTATCGACAGCTCCGAAGGGCCTGCGTCTGCCAGTTGTCAGCGACAATCCAACTATGTATCTCGAGTGGTTTAGGTCACTCGTAATAAGTTCGCAAGCTTTATGCTCCGTTCGCCTTTCGAACGATGGAACGTTTGCGCGCCACGTGCATTAAAATCGTGTCTGGCATATCGACGGTGCCTCTTAATCGAGGGTCTTCGAAGAGGAGTGGTGATTCCAGAGAACCTCCAACTCGTCTGGAATACTCATTGTAACGATGTAACGATGACAGGGATTCACAGCGATGGCAGATAAAAGAGGAGTGGAACTATAGCGTCTCTGAAGACCGGGCTCTCTTTCGGATAATACTATTATTCTTTATCAAGGAAGAAACGACGTTACCGATCTTCCCAGTGTGGCGTCATCGATGAATCCAAATTCAACAAGATTCAACTGTTTGCAGTTTCCAACTGCCAGTGGAAATACTGGAATATTTTCAGTATCGATACGTTCACCGGGGGAGACTGCAATGGAAATAGAATCGAGGGAATCACGCGGCCGTTGGGATCGACGTTAAACGCGAAGGCCGCGAAATTCCGTCATTTAGGAAGGATGATGAGCATGGAGCGCGAGGAAATGCGGAGGAAGAGGTGCTATCGTCCCAGCATCCGGGATGTCGCTTGCTATCTAAACGGACAGAGGCTGGTATCGCGGCCTACGCGAGGCCAGGCGAATAAATGCTCAATGAATCGACGATTTCGTTACGTTATTAACCTTTCCGCCCGTTTCGACTCGATGGCGCCCCGCCATTGACGAGAAATCCCCGATAATCCAAAAATACTGATCTCTCGACTGGACATACGGGCATTGACACTTCGATAGCAACTGCCATATATTGCAGCGGTATCCAGAGAACTGGTATTTAAAGATAGGTGACTGTGATTCTACAGCAATGAATAAAACTACGAGCATAATCTGAATGAGTGAATATGCGAAGGCGATTCTAGAGAGTGGAGAGTTTGAAGAATGCGTTCTTCTGCGTTCACTCTTTGGAGACTACGAGACTCTTGCATCTATCAAGCAAGCAATCCATCCAGGTACCCGACAGCGGAGTATGAAACGTCAACTGGGATTATCCAGATTTTCCACCCGACAGCCCAGAACTGAAAGTGCTAACGCTCCCGGTATTAACATTTCAAAACAGGGGGAGGAACGTGAATGGAACGCGACGCCTTTCGATCGCGCGCCCTGTAATTGAATCGTTAAACAATTTCGTTTACCGCGGTGCTCCGCGGTCGATCACCACATATCGGGAAATCGGTGTAATTCGTTGTTTGCCAGGAAACAACGGGAACGACAGGTGAAGGTTGCGCAATGGTGGCCACACACACGGCCAGGTGTACCCACACCGTTGCCATTATGTTAATGGCAGAAACGAGCTAGGGCTTTAATTATAACCGCCGCCTTTCGCGACGTGAATGTAATTGGAATGAAATCCTTGGAAGCTTTCCGGGCGATTTTCGTGGAACACACCCGCCCACACGAAACATGGATACCTAATGAAACAGCTGTAATTGAATAACGGGGAAAATTGAACGACGAGGGTGATCATCCCGTTTCGATTAATTTTGTGTAATTATTCTTGCTTGGAAGCTTTTGTAGCATTTCTGCGACCGTTTCGGTAATTAATTACACGCCCTATCGTTTCTGTGTTATCATTGCTACCATCAGTGTCCGTGCACGAACATATTAAACAAAAATCTTACGAAATCTGATTGCGTAAGGTCGCAAATGCGAATCCTCGAGCGTTTCCTTACGTAAGTTCGCAAACACTGTCCTGCTTGTGTTGTCCTTTACCGAAACGTTTCTTGCTCCAGTCGAAGGGATCCCTGCCGAACGATTTCTGCTGCCTCGCCTTCGTCTAGCTCTCGCGACGATTATAGCAATTTACGAGGAACGCCACGTTTCAGGGCCGCGGAAGACCACCCGCACAAACGCGAACGCCAGACCTGGAAGCAACGACCGGCACGTGGGGCCTGCCGGATTTTTGATACCATGCCTCGCAACAGCAATGAGTCCGACGTGACGTAATCCTGCAAGACACTCCTGACTATTTTTGTGCGGTAGCAGCACGTGGCGAGGATGGCGAAATTCGGCTTCCCGTTCGCACGCAACTTCCCCTCAATTTCTTCTGAAACCATCACAGAGTTTTTTGCAATTCCCGCGAACCTTGGTAAATCATTGTTGCTCGTGTGCCCTGGATAAATCACCGCTATACTTTTTATCGCAAATTCTTGTCCTCATGTTGGTTTGATAGTTCTCCCTCGAATACAATTTTAGAATCAAAGCCGAATGTGTCCTTTCCCTCCACTCTGACTTGTTTGCCTCCGAATATAGAAACGTATAATCGTATATCGCTCCAAGAGGATGAAGCTTCATTCGACGCAGAGTGTGTGCTTCCACGCACTTTCCATTCATTCGCGAGGCACGCTTACATACCTACTCCAGAGAATGAAACGAATCACAATAAATTCCACTTCTACCGTTCCCCGTTCATTAATTCTAGTTGCTGCAGGGTTCAAACAGCAATAAACGCTTTCACTGTAATCAGCAAACAAGCCCCGGCGAGGACAGTTTACATTTAACCCACTCGAACAGAAACGTGTAACTCCGCAGCTACTTTATCTTTGAACAAACTTTTGCAATTATTCTGGTAGGTACGTTTTCGCTGGGAGCGAATCCCATTAAACGACCGTGTAGGTTCGTGCACGCTTATGTTTGGCGTTTTAAACGCGTCTCTTTGGCGAGTTGAATGAATTATTGATTACGGTCGCGGTGGGTGTGATTGCCGTGTATTGCATACAGGTCGTGTGCGTTATGTCACGTCTTCTAATGTATGCAGATGGCTGGGACGATGTCGTCACTAACTGAACCGCGTGCGGCCTGGCTCGTATTAACACCGAGGCCCAGCATTGTTCCGTGTAAAATCATTGATAACGAGGGCCAGATAGCGTCGTTACGCGCTCGCTTGATAAGTCCCGTAACCGAGGAGTTGCTTCACAATTTGCCTCGAATTGACACGACGACGACGAGAACGCGACCTTGGAGATTTTAGCGATGCCCGAGTGTTTGCGAATAATATGATCGGATGAGCGCAAAAATTCACACCGTTGTTCCGCAGCAAACAGCCTTTTCGCAGCTCTCGTTTCGAGGCACGATTTGCGCGGGTTCCTCGCCGACGTACGAAAAATAGGTACGGCTCGCTTAATTGCCGGATAAGCTCGAGTTATTTTCCTCCGCGCTGTTCCGTTGCCCCTGGTTAGCTACGTATTGAATAATATCGAGCGACGAAGCGACCGAGTCAACATCGTTTCGATTCAATTCCCAATCGTCTCGCCTCGAGGACAAAGCAATCCGCACGCGCTTTCGGAATTAGTTTCAGGCCGGATTAGGCGTAGTGGGCGTTTCAATCAGTCACCAGGAATCTCAATGACAATATTAGCGAAGGTAAGTAGCCGCGACGCACGGTTTCCGCTGTGAATACGATCTTCTTCGTTGCTTGTGTAACAGGGTACGTATCGATAGGGCGTCGAGAGACTTTCAAAACCTGAAGATTATTTTTTTCTGACATAATAGGTAGATGAAGTTCGATCCAAGACATTCCCTTTTATTAAGAGGTTATGCCTACCTGTAAGGTCTGAAAACACAAGTATTTTTGAGATTTTATTTTTGAAACTTGAAGATTTTTTTAAATAAACGGTTGTATATTCGAAAATATATATTTTAAAGTTCTTGTAGTTTTTTTGCAATGCGATATCTAAATAAGTAATGGAATTTTAGACGATCTCCCGGCACTGTTTTTTATTCAAACACTTTACGGAGGCGGCTGTAGCTTTGACCTGGTTCATCAGAAATAAAAAATTCGACGAAATTTAGTTAGTATATTAGATGATCTATTCCTTAATCGTGGCTTCTTCGTTTACGTTGCGTAGTTTTTATTTTACCAATGAAAAATGATAAAAATAAGAGCGATTTTGTGGCGAAAATCGATACTTTTGCTATGAGAAGCCGATATTTTGGAGCAAATTAATTTTTCGAGATAACGAACGATTATGGACTAGACAATCTAATACACTAACTAAATTCTCGCGAATTCTTTATTTCAGATGTACCAAGTCAAAATTAGAGTGGTCACCGCAAGCTACTGAAGATCGCTGATATTTCTTTTATTTATTTATATTTTCCATCGCAAAAATTACTACAAGTAGTTTAACATCTACACTTTCGAACCCATAAAGGTCTGATTAAAAAAGCATTCAAGTTTTCCCCCCAATAAATTCTCAAATATACATGTATTCCAGACCTCATAGGTACACATAACCCCTTAAGTATTTTATAGAATGGCCCTAAACAATGAAGTTAAAGAGTGAACGGGCGGTCTCCAAGCGTTAATTTGCTATCCGAAAGCTGAGCCCCACTATTACCCATTACATTTACATGATATACAGCCAATTACATTACTATCAAACCGCGTTGTATCGCTGCTGATAACGCAACATAAATTCCCGCTCCTTATCAATGAAACGCAATGGATTCTCCGAAGCTATGATTAATAAAACAGCCCGGATCGCATTGACCAACTAGGAATAGGAGCGCAACGCAAGAGGAAAACCGTGGTACGATCTAGGAAGAGCCGATAAGTCTCTACGAACGCTCGCGCAATCAACGGGCCACGAAGGAAATCGCCGCGCTTCCGGTTTCCCGTACGTCTCCGTAGCTGGTACTTTTAGAACACCCGATAAACAATCCCCGGCGTCTATAATAGTGACCGACGCGATAGACAGGCAAGCTTCTGTGATCCTCTAATGGTATGCTGATAGAGTGACGCTCTGCTAACTCCGCCGTCTACGAGCAATTGCGCCCGCGGTTCGTACAATGTTTCCCCGCCAGCACGCGCATTCAACGGGGCTAATGACACGTGGCACACGTTACGAAAACATTACGCGAAGACGGCACAACAAGTCTTTTTTCGGTTTACGAGGCCGCCTAAGAGGGTAATTTCTTTGTTTTATGGAGCTCTCGCGACGTGTCTTTCTGATGAGCCAGAAACGTGATCGCGGTTTACAGCGAAGGAAACAATCAACTTTGGTAGGAATTCCTTGGAGGAGCGTATCGATACCGTATCAGATTTTGTATAGCTTTTCGATCAAAATTCTCTTGGGGAGGAGAAAAGCAAATTTCTTTTCGCTTACGAATCACTAAGTGGCCCTCTATTCTTCACCCGCCCACAACCATCCAGGACGTGCTCGAATGCTAAAGAGCAAGCGGCGATTTCGTGGTGAAGCAGAATTATTGAATTACGAGACTTTCGGCTTATAAAACAGGCGCGAGCCACAAAGCCGGGCTCTATATCATCCACCTAAAGAATTCGGGAACGGAACAAGGCGGACCCACATCGTTCGCTGGTGCCGAATTCGCGCCAGTGACGACACTTATGTGCTCTGGCTTGCGTCAGCTCTCTGTTTAAAACAGCGGGTGGCACCGTAGAGACATTATCGGGCGGGTTCGAGGATGACGGTTGAATTTAAAAATTCGATAATCAAAACGTTCGGGAGTTCGCGCGGCTACTTCCGGGGCTTTTACCGCCCACCGTTCGGGCCGCGGTTATTTCTGGTCGACAGATAAAATTCTTCTTGAACGCATTAACCCGAGTCCACGGCTCGGCGTGGCTACGAATGTAAAAAAAGAAGATCCGCTCGCGGTGCCGTTAAAAGTTCTTTCGCTGGGAGAAAGAGTTCGATGCTTGGGGGAAGATCTTCGCGGCTTGATGGGTTCAACGTTTCGTGAACGAGTCATATCTCGCGGAATTGGACACCGAACGCCTTTCATGTTTGATGCCGAAGAGGTTCTTAGAATTGTTCAACCTCGCGGTTTGGTTTCAATGGAAACTCGAGTTTTCTGCCTCGTGTTTCTCAGCAAATCAATTAAATCGTGTCGAATCTCGTCGACATTCGTATTTCTAACTTGTTAGGCTTGAATTTCATTAATTAAGACCACGAGAAAGTGTTACGTGACAATGTTTTAATTCACAGAGGGGGTGAATGACTCGTTTCCACGAGAACTCTTTCGCATTTGCAAACGTTTACCTTCCACGCGTGCTCCATAGACATTTGAAAGTCGCGGAGCTTTGAAAGAGTCGAGGGCTTTCGTGTGCCACCGGCGTCACCTTTCGCAGCTCTCTTAACGAGCTCCTTTTCTTTGTCGGAAAGCTGCGCGACTCGTGGATACAATAAGCTCTCCGTATTGCGCTACCAACGAAATTGACTTCCATGCGCGTAGATATATCGCGGACCACTCCAAGTCTCTATGGGCACAGTAAATTTCCCGAATGGAACTGGCAGGCTCTTCTTTCGCGCTTGACCACGGCCATTTCACCCGGAATCGACGGTCCTTGCAGCTTTTTAAGATTTTCCTCGACGAAATCGACGGTCGAATGCTGCAAACCGTCTGGAAATTGCTGCCACACGGGGATCTGATTTTCCCGCGAAGCTTCGGAACAGAATTTAGATGGAATCTGTGTTCCAAAGGCAGAGAGTGAAACTCAATTGAACGAAATCGAACGTGTCCCTCGTTATTCCGTTTCAGCTGGCACTGTGTAACAGTCAAGAATCTTCAGAAAGCGAGCATCTTGTTTCCACGAAAGCAACCGGAAGTCGCGATGGTGAAAGAGGGTCTGAAGGATCACATCGGTGAGCATCACTCGGGGGATCTTCGGCAACGTTGCTAGTGCGCGTAAAGTACGCTCTAAGGACAACACTCGGGCATAGGAGAGATGCTCGTTGGCCATAACTGTAATAGGGACAAATATGTGTGTTCTGCTCTTCAACTACCCACGCGAACCACGCTGGATGGTATTCAAAAAATGTGCTCCGCTCCATGCCCGAGCGAAGACCTGGCCTACCTTTGGGTTATCAAGTGGATCGTTCCTTTCAAACAGCCAGGAAGTTTCAGCAAACTCTGCGGACTCGAATGTGTGTCGCTTTGCACGAGTGGTCCTTGATGGAGAAAGTTCGGGACCAAAATGGTAAAGAGGAACCTCCATCTGAGACAATGAGTACTACAGGAATGACTTGAACGTTTGAATTGTGAAACACGGATCGTGTGCTATTGCGTCTCTGAGTCAACAGTGTATTCTAGATCTCGTTATGTCAGTGTTCGAGGCCCTAGCGTAAGTGTCAGGGGGGGGAGGCTTGTTAGCTACTAAGGTGTGGCTGATCATGTATTATTCCATTTTGTGGATTACTGACAACCAGCGGATTACGTGCCACGACGACTTGACAGATATCTGCAAACAGCAGACCATGTAGTGTATCGTAGTACCACTTAGTGCATTGTAGGTCATACCACAGGGTGCATCAATTAAACCCTCCATCTTGTGAGCTGATAGAGAACTATCGATCGCGTGCAATTATGTTGCTATCGCTTTCAGCGAATTACGAGCTACGCGTGATATTAATCTGAATGTTATTCGTTATCAAGATCATAATAGGTATGCGGTACCTATTTGCTTGGGGACTATCTTTCAGCTATTCATTGCGATCACGTGTAATTATAATTCGTGAGGCACTATTATCAATAAACGATAGATACTACCCAGTGCCATTCTGCCCTACAATTCTTCCTCTTATCATCCTCTCGATTTTCAGCCTATCAAGTTCTCTCAAACATGCCCCACTTTAGAGGTCCCCAAAGATTCAAGAGCCCCTCCACCTATGAATATCATCCACCATCCCTATATGCGACGAAAAATCCTCCCTTCGACGACGAGTAGTCTAAAAAACTAGGCCCTGAACATCCCTGCGCTACGTCGCGATATCAAAGTATCCCAAAGCTCCCTTTGAAACACGAATGTTCGTATTCTCTTTACTCTTGCGATGCACCGAGTGCGTCGGGGGAGAGAAAAGTGGCGCTCGAAATTTCAGCGTTATCAAGCCCGCGAATGCCCGTGCAGAAGTGAAACGTAAGAGTGCTATCTTCCGTAGCAACGTCAACAACACTTTAGGGGTAACCTCTCTCTTTTCCCTCTTACGTAATCTACGCGGCCACTCCACATTTTCCTTACGTGGCCACGAGTAACTCCCACCCCTTTCCCTCTAACCCCGTTGACTCGAGTGCCCTCCGCCATAGGGTTATCTTTCACTCTGCCCCAGGATTTACACGCATTGGATGTACTCTAGAAACTACCCACCGCCTGCATCCGAGACCCCCTCTGCAAACATTTCTGCACAGAGCTCTTTCCCTTAGCTGGCGTGAACGCGAGCAGGAAAGTCCGCGCAGGCTACGAGCTACGAACGATTCTCTTGTGCCTGTTATCGACAGGTATCGAAGATTAAAATGGCCACGCGAAGGGGCCGGTAGAAGACCGGTGGGAGCTGGAGGAAATTGAAGTCCGTCGAATCCGGCTACCGCCGCCCATCAATTTTTAAAATCGCTCGTTTACAGCGGCAGATATATTCTTTCCGTTAACGTCTCGACGACAATTCTAGTAATAAGCGGGAAAAGGTACCCGGACCGTACTTTTACCCGCAAAATAAGAACGTACGGTCCTAAGGATACAACGTTACACGAGCACCGACACGAGAACAAGAGAAATAAGAGGAGCAGGCCTCGGTGTGTCAGGATCACGCGATACACTTACCCCGTCCTCTCCCTTTTGCACGATAAAGAGCCGCGGGTATATTCCAAGGAGAGGATTCCAAAGGACCTTCCCGGAAGAAACGCGCCCCGCGCGAAACAGAGAGGGAACAGGTCTCGGAAGCTCTTTAAGCTCCGAAAAAATATGAGGGAGTCGACTGTGTGAGAAACGAGACACGCCGAGTTTCGGTATTAACATACACGAACCGGATTCCGCGGGCAAAACAAACACGCCAGCGGCTGAAATATTGCTAAATTCTTTCTCGGGTGTTTTATTAGCATCCCCCTTCTCTCCCCCATCCTGCTAGCAAATAGACGGAGTAAGATTTCTGGCTGCCAAAGAAATTACGAGAATACAAACGGTAAAAAAAAATGGCACCGATGCGAGATGAGACCCATAAACGTAACTTCCTCCAAGTGGCCAAGCAACTCTGCCCGACTTTTCGTTGCGTTACATTCACTTGACCCCGCACTCCACTCGTACCTCGGTTATACGTGCTTTCGCGATGTTGTTAGTCTTTGAAATTGCATCGAAGCGCGGCCTTCATGCCTCGACCGACGATTTTCCGGCTGCGCTGTCGCCAGCGCGCGATCGTCGTTGTCCGTCAATTCGAACGCGTAAAATGTTCATTCGCGCCGATGCACGTGCACCCTTCCATTCACTCTTTTTTTTTTTTGTTACCAGTCTGTTCCTGCAAAACGGACGCAACTCGTTTACGGCCGCGTCATACGAGTCGTCAGTTCCCATTGCAATTGAAGGGCGGTCAAAGCCACTGCTAATTCCATCGCGGCGGAAATTCAATTCTAGATCGTTCTTGACCAACCCTCGAGGAATTACGTAAAACTCAATGAATGCATTTCCGCGCGGCCACGTAACGCGACCTGCAAATTTCGCGCAAGAATCGTCGGTGGATTGTCCTCCCGCTGCAATCAACTGACGTTTCATCCAGGAGGCGATTCTCTGCTTCCTATCCGAAATGTAAGATCCTCCTTCTACAACGGAATAAATTAAATTGGACAGCAGGACAGGATCATTTCACGAGGAACGTCACGAATGGGAAGAGAATAGATTTGCCCTTGGAGCGAATATCAGTAGGAAATACAAATTCAGAATTAACCTACGAAATATCTGCTAGAAATTAGCGCAGAGTTTCCGAGCGGGTGGCTACGGTGAGTGGTATTAATTTTAGATTTTCCTTTTCGCGTCGATGCTGCGGCAGATTTCCGGAAGAAATATTATATAAGGCTGACCGTGACGTCTTCGAGGAGACCCCCTCAAGAACGGATTTATAGAAGCCCACCCAAAGGACTTAGTCGATGAAATGTTTGACAATAATCGTCACGCGGCATCTCGCCCGGTGATAATATCTACCGCTCTCCTCCATTCTTACCTGTTCGCCTGTCCGGAGAGTTCCGCTGGGCGGACGTTACTGATTAAAGCCGACGATACCGTAACTGTTAATCCCCGACGGGAACCTCCGGATATCTCGATGCTCGTTGTAAAATAAACGGCAACGTTACTTGGCATCTTTATACGTCCGCGTGCGGGCACACGGAATTCCGACGCGCAGCGGATGGAAACTCGATGAGGAATTAGGGTCATCGCCTGAATACGAAGTGGCGCAGGAGTCACCGGTGGGTCCTTGAGGATAATTCTCTTCCCAAGTAGATGTCAAGGGTGCAACTTTTCTATTCCCACACCCCGGGAAACTTCGAACAGAGGATCGCTCCGTTTTCAGTTCTGTAGATTAGTTTCCCCTGCGCTTGCATTTTCCGAGACCCGCGAACGAAAGAACCGCAACGTTCCCCGGGATTTATCTTGCGCGACGGAAACGTTGCCCGGGCAAGTTCCGCAGGAACAATTACGCCGCCACCGGTCCGGCGAGCGCGCGAAGTTGCTCCCAACTTCCGGCGGGGGACACGGTCGGGTGGATTCGCGGACTCTCAATCGAGTCGAACACGCCGGAATCAACGTTAATTACATTCACGTGTCGGCGGTCGACCTTCCGCGTTTGCCACGGTAATATCGTACGTTTCGGATAGCGGCGACATTTGTAACTCGCAGGACACGTTTCTGCGGCGGGATCGCCGCCGCTGCGGAGTGCCTGTGTGCGGCTCCAGGGTGCGGAAAGGGGAACGGCGACCAAGACGGAGGGACGAGGACGGCATGTACTCTCTGTCGCCAGAGTGTTCAGGAGGATTATCTCCTCCACAAGGATACTCTCGCGTCCTCTTGATCTTGAGCCGATTGCGAAGGCACGGAAAAATTAGTAGGATTGTTTGGAGCGGTGGCTCTCATCCTCTTAGGAAGGATTTCGTCCTACTTTTTCGCTTCTTAAACTGGAGAACTTATAACGAGATACCCAGCGCGTGCGTGGATCTGATAGGGAAACTTGATCACCTCCTTTCAGAGCTCTTACACCGGCCGGAAGATTTCAATTATCCGCGCAAGATCGTTGGGCGAAGATTTTAAAACAAATTCGTAGCTGTGTCATTATTTGCAGATGTACGTCACTGTATAAACACTGTCCCCTAATCGCCGTAATCCTTCATTTTCACGTCCATACTAAAAGCTTCCAGTTATGTAACTTGATAGACACGAAAATTTCGCCCACCGGACTCCAATCCTCCAACGTTACACTCATCTCCCACTTCCAGGTCTTTAATAAACGGCAAGTGCTTGGATTCAATATCGTATCCTCGCGAATATCTGCGCGTCAATAAAATAGGAGCTACGCGGCACACGTCCGGCGGTATAATAAATCGCGCAATTAGAATTTCATTACGTAATCCGACTCGTCCAGGAATTCATTTCCACCGTGATTCCGATTATGATGCACTATCTACTTGACCCTCTACAGGCAGGGCCGCGGGAAATTAACCGGATTGTTTCGAACGGCGGCGCATATCCTCTTAAAGGATTTCTGCCCGTCCTTCTCCTTCCCTCTCCCTTCACCGTGGTTTCAGCCGCGATTTACGCGCAGATATTCGCGTACCTGTATGCACAGATTACGTTGCGCATTCGTTACGAGGGTCACCCTAAGTATTTCCTGATTACAGCCCCGTCGAATTTACGAGACCTTCGAATAATGGTGCTCATTCCGAGGTGGTCGCGAAATGTGCGCATCAGGTGCAGAAGAATCGTAATTCCCAGCCGCGGACTAGCAAGTGACTTTGAAAAATATATATATACGCGTTCAATAATGCTTCGACGAATGGAGTATCCTCTCGTCGAGGTGCATCATTATTTCAGCGAAATTTTCTTCTGCGTAGATCGTCAAGAGAACGACGTGGCAAGTAAAACAAGAATGATATTCCATGAGTTGCGGGAAGTAATCGAAGCGTGGGGAAAACGTTCACGTGTATTCTGGCAAACAATCTGACTCCGCACCACCATTACAAACTTCGCATCAAGATACCTCGTCAAAGGGAGTCCCCGATTCATTTTATTCGCGCTACCTTCGACGATCGCTGAAGGCGGCCCTTTGTGCAGCGTTTATCTCATGGCGAGGGCTCGATCACTGCACTCGATCTAATGAAATTTATAAGGGACACCCTTTAATGCAGCTACGGCAATTTCCTCTAATCGCAGCGTGTTACGCACTCCCGCGAGCGTTACGTCCGACAACGGACAGCAAACATCGGTTCGACTTTACGTGGCGGATCGGAAGAAACGATAGGAAGAAGGATTCAAAGGGAATGAAGCGGAGTCAGCAGCGAAGGTAACAAAGGTAACAAGCGAACGATGAAAATACAACAGAATATCTGTTTTCGCGAAAGCTACTCTTGGAGCACAGAAACTCTGCGGAAGGGAAGAGAAACAATAAAGAAGAAAGGGCTGAAGAATTAAAAAAAGATTCCGCCTTTCCTACTGTTTTTAACCGTTCCTTAAATTCCCCCGTTAGGAGCTAAACCCCGCTATTGAAATATTAAGAACAACGGAAACGGCTCAATGCGAGGAATAACTTTTGACCGAAAGTCGCTGCGAAGGCGACACAAAACGGGTGCACGCCAGAGACACAAAGGGGTCCGGCGGACAGGGGTAAGAAACGGCCAGAAATCTGGGCGAAAAAATGAAGAAGAAGAGGATGAAGAAGGAGGGAGCACAATGGAACGAAGAAAGTGGGATCTCTGTTTAAAAAGCGGGCAGAAACGTAGGAGGAGGAAGCGCGCTGGACCGCGGGAAGCGAGGAAAGGGATGTCGAAGACCGGTCGCGGGGAGAGAGGGCGAAAAGGGTGAAAGAACGACGAGGCGGCAGCAGCAGCAGCAGCAGCATCAGAGGAGACAGAAAAATCAAGCAACAAAGAGTAACGCCGGCAGTGCTGAATATTGCATTCGTATTCGCCGGCTGCGTCGTTTTCGACGTCGCTCGCAGTCGCCGTGTAGGTATGAATGCAAAAGTCTGCCCGTGATGTCGTGCAGTCTTATTTGTTCAGGCACAATATGCAAGCGCGCACATGCACCTGCATATAGGTATGCATTTTTATGGAAAATGTAACGATCGGCTTTCGACGCTGTTACTCGCGTCGGCTTGTGAAATCGTGGCCGACGTAGCGCGCGAGATCTTCCACGAGACCGTGAATAGGTTGGCTGTATGGGAGTCGTATCTGCTGCGAAGTATCAGGTGTGCGGATAATGACCGGATAAGTGGACTATATATTATGTCCGTTTGGATTAGGCCAAATGCATCGATCGTTGAATCTAGTCGCGTCTGTATGGGATACTCCTTACAAAGCCCGGGCTCAAGTTCGCGAAGAGATCACGCTCCCATCACAAAAGGGAGAATGTCCCCCGAAGTACCGAAAAGTGTCGGAAACTCGATCAAAGTGGGCTCGGAGCGTCGCTGCAACCCCCATCGACGGAACCTTTTCAGACACAATTAGCTCGATCCCGCGCCCCCTCGAAGCCCTATCGATTTTCTCTTCAGGGCCCATCGGCGATCCGGAGAGAAGTCGGAGGAACGCGAGGGAGGAGGGCAATCGTCATCCCTGAAGCTGCAATCTCCGACAAAAAAGAAGCATATGCCAGCTAACGGGGAAACGATATTTCACCCCCGTGACGGGATAACCGGATTAAGGGGAGGAAATAAGACACGGAACGAGCGGAGGAAAGAGGTGGAAAAGAACGGAAGCCCGGGCGATCCGAGAGGGTGGGGGATGCTTCGAGGATCTCTTGAGCTGTAATTAATTGCACCGTCGGTATCGAGATAATGGTTACTAATTAAGTCGACCGAGGACGGCACGGTCGATCTACTCGAGACCTCGCTTTGCTTCCTCGGCTACGGAGAAGGGGAAGCGAGACGGAAGATCGTGAAAGGGGAAGGCATTTCGCGGGTAGCTATTTATTTGAAGTGCTAATGGGATCACGAGTTATAACTCGTTGAAACGGTGTTATTTCAAACACCCAGGTCTAACCTCAGGCCTAAAGTTCAAAATTCCACGACACTTGTGCTAGCAGCTAATTTACGACCGACTTCCATCAGACCCCGATGCGATCAACCGCACAATACAGGCCCACTCACGCATTCGAATCCGGTTTTCTGGAGAGGCGTCGAAATTCCGAGCTGGTGGGAAGACTTCGTCCTTTAAAATCGACGATAACGCGCCGGGGGGGACACGCGTTTGTTCCTGGCACCCTTTTAGAGGCGAGCCTTTAAGCGCCGAGTCGCAGGAAGAACGACCAGACGGGACTTACCTGAAACAGATAAAAAGGTATATACGTTAGAGCGGCGGCGGTTTTAATTGGGACGACGGCATTTATTGCGAGCCAGCCGAGACGGCCGCCGGAGAGGATTCCATGGTGCTTTTGTAGCTCCGCTAAAAGGGCCGAGGAGCTTTTCAAGGCTCGCCGCGATAAATGACGGATGGTCCCGATCGCACAATGCTCCGACCCCGCGGATCGAGACGCCACCGCGACACCGGAAGTGGACTCTTCTTCCATCCCTCACCGGCTCGCTTCATCGAAATAACCTAGCGTTCTCCGAGGCTCGAACTACCCCTCCCGAGTACGGAAATCATTTCAAGGGGCTTCGGTTAGTATTGCGCATCAGACTCGCGATATATTTTCCACGCAATCGTGGGAAGCTTTTTAATTGCGGTACAAGTCTTAAAGCACGAGTGTTTCTTAATACCGATATAATATTTTATTCCCACCAGCAGATCTCTGCCAATAAAGTAAGACAGGGCAATATTTCTTCTCTCCTCGATTCGCGACGCGGAAGCTATCGCGATACGGTTTTAAGAACACAATCGGGAAAGAAAATATTGACCGTAGTTCGGGGTATGAGAAGGAGCTAAGAGCTGCCGAAATAACCGTCGGACCAGCAAAAAACGATCCCGATGGAGGAAGGTGGCCCGGAGGAATCATGACTGTGCAGTTTTAGGGGCCGATTTTAATTAATCGGTGCAAGAAAAAAGAGGCGTCTTTTGGGCACGTAGCACAGGGTCCACGGAATTGCCACATCGCACGGAAGAGAGAGATAAATCTCGGTTAAAGGCACGCTTGGCGAAAAATCGATCTCCTGTCGTCGACCCGAGGACACCGTTGCACCACGCGCATCACGTTTTCGTGGACGTTGCCATCGCCATAGAGGCTACACCAGCTCTATCGATCGCGATGATCTATGGCAAGAGTTCCCGACCAAATCGTGGTACCAGACCGAACCGCCGAACATTAAAAGCAGTAGAAATTCACCATTCGAGATAATAAGAGAGCATCGGAGATGAACAGCTCGGAGTGCAGTTTGCTCTGCTGCATCTTTTAATGTCGTTGCATACAGAGAGACGTTCTGGCACGACTGTCATCGCAGAAAAGGAGTGGAGGCCGAACGGTCTGGAGCATGCACTGATGGCGAAAGCTACGATAAAGTCGTACGCGGAGGTAAACGTTCACGGCGTCGCGGTAAAAGCGGACGTAAGTGCTCCGCGGAAATTCCTCCTGCTGCCATACGGGACCCGTGGTAACTCGATGGTCGTGCCGCTGTAAATGATGTAATGGCGACGATAAAATTCGTCTCGGTCCCCAGCGACGGGACCGCGAATCGATAGGACCGTGGTCACGACGTCTGTTTACTTATTCTGTTGTCGCTTGTCAGAAACAAGTTGCAACCGCGTCATTTGCATGCAAGATAGACGGGTGCTGTAACGTGATTGTACGTCACCGATCGCTTTATAGATTCTTTCATAACTTCTGCTTATGACTCGAGAACTTAGACGTAACAGTTCCTAAGTCTACGATAATTCTCAGGAAGAAGTAACCGTTGCCAAAGTTCATTAAAACGGATCAAGTTTCCGGATTCCTGGGACGAACGAGATTTCAGGAGTGAAAAAGGATTACGTCGCTGGAAATTATTCTACTAACAGGACCCATTACCGTTGCCACGCTGTTCCGTCGGCCTATCGTCAGCCTCGCTCGCGATGCATCTCGCGGGGTTCTCGTCGCTGTCGCGCTGCAACGCGAGATCCAGCGTCGACGAGGAGAAGGCTAATCCTTGCGCACGAAAGGGCAAGCGAGCCCGACGTAATTCCACGTTGCGTAACACACGACGGAGGGCACGGCCGTGCAAGTGAGCGCCGCGCTGTCTGCACCGACCAGACTGCAAGGCGGCATCGCGATGCACTTGTTGCAACAATGCGCCCCGGCTTATCCGCCGGCGGATAAGTGCACCAGTGATTCATGCACGGCGGCCAGCGCAAAACCGGGGTGCACGCGCGTGTGTGCGTGCAGTTACGCGCGTGGATCCAGCATCTGGCCGAGGCGGTCGAGCGGCGTTCGCCTCTGCGCAACATCGTGAGAATGTTTCCTCGAGAGGCTGCCAGCTAATAAGAAGCTTAGGTCCCAAAGGTGGTACTCGCGTTGGGTGTCCGACACTGTTGGACGTCCCACCGAGATCACTCATTGATGAGGAGGCGATCGATTGAATGGAGGATCGCGCGGATGCTTGGCGAAGCGCCAGCAAATGTTTTCAACTGCGGTAAGTCGCTTGGAATGGGGTCTAATGGAACATGGTATCGGAGTGGATGTACCTATCGAAGAGTTCGTCTTGAATATTCTTATTTTTTAAGATAGTTCAAAATTAAAATGGTTTCGGCGCACTGGTTCGGTCAATTTTAATTTTTTTTTATAATAAAAGCTGTTCTGAAACCATTTTAATGTTGAACTATCTCATATATACGGTCGAAATTCTAATCAATTTATTTTTGTTCTTATTTTTTAAGCTTATTCAACGCGCGGGACATCTGTACTTCGAACTCCTAATGAAGAACTTCGATTCTAATCGCTCTGTCGCCACACTTTTCTTAATTAATGCTCTCCCACCACAATGCATACTTATTTTACCCGCGCAGAATGTAGACGATTCACTAGCAGCATCGTAAACGCAGACATTGTTCCAGCTCTCGCGCCTCTTGCGTTCGAGTTCCTCTAGTTTTCGCCTGTCAGTGCGTGGAATTCCGCGAGTAACTCTAAATGCACGCAAACAATCCAGACCCTGGCGATCCGCTAGCGGAGGATCGTTGCAGCGATTTTGTGCAGCGAGGTGTTTATAGGAGCAACGTACTCCGCGCTACCCTCTCCGCCGCCTGGAGTATATACCAACGTCTTCCTACTTGCACCCTGTCGGAGACACGCGAGTCGATCTCCATTGTGATCGCTGGCGCACCCCGTAACGATAGTGCTCTTCCTTGTTCCGCCAAGTTTTCTCCACCCTCGCAAACCTTCGTCACTGTAGCCTCGCGTCTCCCACAGTGCCATCTTCGTTATAACAATCTCGCATTCGAGCTCATTCTACAACGATCTTCCAAGCATTTTGGTTTACACGGGGAGGGGGTGATTTAGAGAATCGAGAGAAGTATGCGGTGTGCTTTTTCTAAGGTCTTAGTTCGTCGATTTCAAGAATTCCTTATCGCGGTAACTCGTGACTGTTCCACCTCTTTGCATACTTCATTTCCTCTTCAGGATTTCGATTATAATAAAGAAACTCCCTGCTCATTTCACATTTCACCCCTTTATCCCCCCGCTCGCAACCGTTCGCCCCTTATCTACATTTTCCCGCACACCCTTTTCACGCCCCAACTGCCCTTCTCCCTGTCACTTGCATTTTTCTCGCCGTTCACCTCCTCGGCTAGCTTCGCCAAGGCAGCTCGAGAATGTTCCCAGCACTCTGTAGCTAAGAAATTCGCGCTACCTCCGGTAGGACAGGGTATAGACGTTCTTTTCAGGGAGCTCAT
Source organism: Andrena flavipes (assembly GCA_963971345.1). NCBI lineage: Eukaryota > Metazoa > Arthropoda > Insecta > Hymenoptera > Andrenidae > Andrena > Andrena flavipes. The sequence goes on from OZ020481.1 coordinate 9,449,751, forward strand.
GTCGCGGAAAAACCTCGCGCGGATGTAGGTTTATGGGTATGCCGTTGTCGTGGGGAGCCCCCGGATGAGAATTTTATTGATCGAATACGAAACGCTCGTTTTCTGCCTCTATGATCAGCCTCAACGTTATAAATAATAACATCCCTGTTGCCGGCAATTCGACTTCACTCGGCCTTACTGCAGAGTCACCTTTTGTGTACAATTGCTTGATTTGCGGTGCAGCACTGACCCAATTTGTGGCGTGCAAAGCGACAACGTGTATGCGGCTTTACCAAAACAATTAGGGCTTGGCGTTTATGGACAGTTCGATTGAATCGATTAGATTTGAAGAATGCTATTTCATAATTTAGTACTGTACATTCAAACCAACGTTTATTGAAATCTGCCTACTCGATCGTAAGATACAGAATCGAGGTTAGCAGTCCTCAGGCTTCGTCCTGAAATTTACGAGTGGCTATTTCGTCCGAACGCGACATCGCGATAAGGTAAAATTCCTTCTGGTCCCGACGACTCTACATAACGCCCACTCGTGTTTGGCGCGCATTTTTTATCGGGAAGCTCCTTTAAATCCCCTCGCGCGCACTAAGCGACCCAAGCAGACGATTTCTTACGGTTGCTCCCCCGCCGCGGGGGAGGAAGTATGACGCTCGTACGCGCGGGAATTCCACTGTAAGGTATTCTTCGCGATGCTGGAATCCCCCGTATGCATCGGGAGCTCTAGCCGCGTGCAGCGAAATTCCGGCTGCCGGAGGAAAATCCGTGGCGAGCGAATCTTTTCATGTGGAAAAGGGAGTTGTCACGAGCGTTCTCGTTTTAGCTACTATCGAGTTTCCACTCTACCCCTTTCCCCGGAATGAAATATTCACTACAGGAGACATCTAACGAGGAACCAACGTTGCAGCAGCAAGGATACAGCTTTCCCACACGCGGCGACCCTTTGTGAATAACGTAATTAATTTCCTACAGACTCAACAAATATTTGAAATTGGTAAATAGTTTCTTGGACCCTTGGCTTTGCCGAGGTTCGTTCCGTGGAACGTTCTCTGGCATTTCGGCTTTGTGAAAGGACGCCTCTTTGCGGGAACGCAATTGGTGGTCTCATCTTCAAGGGTATCATTCACTCTCGGACATGAGTTAGCTGAAGCTTCCTTTGTCGAGAAGCTAAGTATTACGAACACTGCGGTGATTTTTGAACCTGTACCCGCCTGACTTTCAGACCCTCCCCTACCATGTCGCGAATCATCCTGCAGACTTATATACCCGCCCTTCGCATCGGGACCCGAGGCGCAGTCAGCATCGGGGGAAGTTTCGTTAATCGGCAGCAACGTTGATGACTCGGCATTTAATTGCTCGTAATTACCGCATACCGAGATAAATAGTTGGTGTTCACTTTGTGCGCGGCGTGCACACGGAGAGCGCGGCTGGAGGTCGCCGATATCGATTCGTGGCAATCGGAAAACATAATTTGCGGACTAATGAGCCGACCGGGTCGTGTTCCATCGGACGATCGGCGGATAGCGAGGGCATCGCGGTGGTCCAGCTGACGTGCCACCACGGATTCAATAAAACCGTAAAAATGCGCAGCATCGGGCTATTCTTGGACCGTGTGCGGGCAGATAACGTTGAACCGTGCTCTGTCCACTCGACGATTGTTTCGATGATCATTCACGAGAATTATCCGGCGACGAGAATCGCTTCTCTCCGGTGTATCCCCGAGTTCCAGCTGATCGAAATAAAAAACAATATCTGGGAAATGGAAGCGAACGGTTTAGATCTCTCGACGATGTCTATAAGTGTTTTGACGTTTCGTACTGAATTATTGGAGAGTTGCGATTTGTCAATCAAATTTTTCAATCGATGTGCCACGTGATATCGAGGGAGAATAAATATCCGATGGATTTGTATTGCTTCTACCATTTCCGTCGTTCACGCCTGTACAGCTTTAAATCATGTAACATCGTTGTTTGACTCTAAATCACCGTCGGAGCTGCGCAAACTGAACCACGCTGTCAACCGGTTTAATCTGATTCGGTGGACACCGCGATTTATATTTTAATCAGCGGGCTTCAGCCCCGCCTCCGCGGGGCCGCGATTAAATCGCCCGTTCGAATTATTGCCCGACGTATTACCACCTGCTACGTCAACCAAAAGATCCCGACTAATTTTGTTTTTCAAACACACGAAATCCGAAACAAACTGTTGCTGGAAAATGTAATTGACATTATAAATTGACAGATTCTCTTGAATAATAAGAAGCTTGCGAGTGGAGATGGTTTTCACTGAAAATTCGGGGTTGTAAAAGAAGTAACATAAAATATTTTATAGGTTCTCAATCTATGTACGATTCTATTAAAGAAATACATAGTAGTGTCGAAGGCAATCTTCAAAGTATAAAGCTACCTACAATTCTGCTGGAGGAATTTTAATTCGCGTGATACATTTTTTTTTATAAAGTAATATAATTGACCCCGCACTTGTTTTGCGCGACCATGAATTCTCATTAGGGATCACGTCAAGCGCCACGGTATAAATAGTTTCACGGACAAATATAGAATTCCGCATGCCTTCCACCGTCTCCGTCGTGATGTGACATCCGTGAAAGCAACGTGAACAGCATCGTCACTCGCTTCCGATCGACGTATCGTAAGCCGTAACCATAACTCGGCTATTATTCTCTTTGTTACTGCTTCATTACGATCACTTTCGTTCGGGCCATACTTGCTACGCTTCTGTTCAACCCTTTCAACTTCTTACATACTCCGCTCGAAGTTCTACGCCAATCGGAAGGTATTTTTCAACGTCTGCGCGACACGGTCCCGAAATTGAATCTTCCTGCTCCTATCCAGCCTCCTGCCGTTTAACTAACACTCGAAGAACTCCTCGACTAACGTAAGTTTCTGAGTAACGTGCTGACCAAGAGTTCGCGGCGATCGCGAAGTCCCTAACCGTCCTCCAATTTAGAGACGCGCGAGTAACGAGCGAGCGATTCGAAGTGAGTGCGACGTGCTGGCCCACTCGAGGGTATATATCTCTCGGAGCAAAGAGTGTCATGAGCGCGATAACGAGCCATAACTACCAATCGCAATTGAGCGTGAAGTCGTGCAGCCGACGTACCACCCTTATCTCTCGCCGCGGAGCGGCGGGCGTTCAAGGGTGAACGGGGGAAAGAACGGAAAATAATAAGAGGAAGTTTCGTAATAAATCGAGGACCGTTGAGGCGCGGCAATTCCGCCGCGGCCGGAAACCGTCCCCACCACGGGCGCACTGGAAGGAAGGAACTGGGTGAAAATAAATTTCTGGTCCATCGGCGACCGCGAAAAGCCCCCGTCGCAGGTCTTCGGGGGACGGTGGATTTTCAGCGGGTGGTGACGTCCGAGAAATTTACGGCGCACTTTGAAGGAAAATAATCGGGATTATCGGTGGGACGCGCTTTCCTCGGGCAACGTGTTTCGTGTCGTCGACGACCGCTGGGAAATCCGTAGCCAGGGAAAGGAGAAATAAACCGCGGTCGCTGGACGAGCGAGCTCTGGGGTCTTCTAAATTTGGACCGGCTCTGTAAATCGCGTGCACCGTGCCTGCGATTCAATCGTTTAGAAACCAATGCTGGGCTATTCCTCTAAAACGATCTCTGTAGTCGCGTGACAGAGATTCCTGGTCGAGCAAACGTCCCTAACGGTGATTTAGGTTTCCGCTCGAGTTCAGCTGTGAGTTGTGAAAATCTGATAGTATTCATAAATTGGTTCGCACACGGCCAATCCCACCATAGCGGAGCAATAAAGGAACTAGAGATGGCACTTCTTTTCAATGGGGCTGCTAAAATTTTCTATCAGCGCGAAGTCTCTATTAATCATTGAACTCCCATTCAGTCGGGTATGAGTAGCCGTCGCGAAATTCGGATAGTAATTAAGTCATGCGACCGCCAGGCCGTACCAAGAACACCAGCAGTCCGCTATTCGTGGCTTTGTACTTCCGGCCGGCTCCTCCTGGCCGGGTCAGTGATAAATGGATCACGGGTACATCCTCTGCCTTACGGTGTTCGGCGAACAAGGAGCGTCAGGAGCAGCGGCTGCACCAAGATATAAGATCCGGCCGGCTGGATATGCACGATTGGCTCTGGCGATGATTCTCGCCTCTCCACTGTCCAATACGTCGATTTCGACCGGGCGAGATTTTTATTAAAATATCCGCAAGGTCTGCCGGTCTTTGGCAGCCCGTTCGCGGAATCATTGTGCGAAAGCTGACGTTGGTAATGTCTCATTGTCGGTATAATGTAACAGAAGCTCTGGGATCAGAGTTGGGCAAAATGTAATCTAATTACAATTTACAAATTACGATTAAACTGTAATTGTGTAGTTAATTACACATTATTTTCTGTAATCATTAATGTAGGTGGTTGACCACAATTTTATCAACTACCTAAATTAACGATTGCAGAAAATAATGTGTAATCAACTCCCCAATTACAATTTAATCGTAATTTGTAAATTGTAATTAGATTACATTTTGCCCAACTCTGTCTGGGATTAATATACCTACATTAAGAATATTAAAAGTGTACAGTAATTTCATAATAATTAGTGAGCTGTGCAACTACTCGTAATGAATGAGAGCAACAGTATTAATTCGCGAAATGGATCAACAGCTATGATAAAAAAGAACTCATGGGTGGCTGGACCAACTTCCGATCTCCCTTCAAACGCTTCCGTTTGCTTTGGCCAGCCGTGTTCGCGGAACACCATCGCGAAAGACACTCTACGTGTACTGGAACACCTGGAACGTTTGCACGCCGTTTTCGCCGCCGCCGTGAAAGGTGTCACCTCTTTCCACCAGTGTTTGACTTTTCCATTAACGTTTCCTCGAACGAGCAAGAACGACGTCGTTTGATGTACGTTATACACTGGCGCACGTTAATTAGTGGAGCCCCGTAACCCTACTTACGAAGCTTTATTCCGATTGCCACGCGCCGCGTTGCTGCTAATTAACCGGCACGCCAGCGTCAGTGGATCTCGATCGGTTTTCACCCAGCTGGTCGAAAAATATCGCGTGAATTTTCATGAATTTTCACTTCGTGAAAATTCTCTACACACGTTTCCACCGCGAGAACACCGTCAATTCGAAACTGGAATCTTTGTAACTGTATCCGTTTCCCAAGGCGGCCGAACACACGTGCCGCGCACGGAATTCGTAGCGTCTGAGGTCTCGTAAAAAGAAGATAAGGAAGCAGATGATCCGACGGATCCAGGATATTGGCGTTTTCGGCGAATCAACGACGCGCTCGGGATCCCCCGAGCAGATATCACGGTGCCGGGTCAGCCTGGAAATTACGTCCCCTCTAATCTTCGGGATTCCCGTAACGGGGAAACCACCCTTTCCAACGCTGCGGAGCACGCCGCGGGCAGCAAACGCCGTTCGAGGCACCGACTTGTTATTAACGTTAGCATAATCGCGCGATCGTACAGTGTGCGAATTCATCGTTGCAGAACCGTGGCGCGGTCACAAGTCATATGCCCCTCCGTGTTTCTGCCGTGACTATTGTAATTATCGGCCTTGCGGTCGCCTAGAGCTCGGCCCCGTGGAACAAATCTAATCTGCCTTCGATTCTCTGTACTCTATGTACCTCTATCGACTTTTCGTTACACGAACTCCACGGTATTTCGGCCGAACGACTTTTGACGTCACAGGTTCGATTTCCGCGAGTAGTACGAGTGAACGTTAGACAGACAGATTCCGTGGAGAGCCTACTTACTCCGCCCGTTTAATGATTACACGAACGTGCGCGGGGCAAGTAAACAGTGTCGGCGGGAACTTTTCGATGCGGTTAATTAAGATTAATTAAACGAACGTTACAGGCCTCTCGGTATTTCAATCACCCGCGGTGGCGGTCGTTACCCGTCGACGGCGACCTTTGAAACGTTTGAAAAGCCTTTCGCGCGACTCCTTTCACCGAGGCGGTTTAATAAACGTGTAGAAAGTGCCGCGGGATAGCTGTCATGCACCATCGGCCGTGGCGAGCAACACGTTCGACACGGAAAACGATACGGGCCGTAGATACGTAAAGGTAGTAGGCAATGTCTCGGGACGACCTGTATCCTTTCCATACATGGTGAATAAATTTTCTGCCGCGGAATAATCGGAGAAGTCATCGGAGCAGCGATTTCACGGCGTGTGAAAATAAGTGGACGAGAATGGAGGTCTGATCGTGATAGATGACGGTTTCGAGAAACGTATTCCTCGGGTTCCTATTACACTGGCCCGTTCTTCGCACGAGCCCGGCGTGCAATTAGTCAGCACCTGGGGATAATGTGATAGTAACTTTTAATCAGGGGTTGAAACGGTTCCGAAAATAACTGCTTCGAACTGTTAGATATCGGTTCTGAATGAAACAGTTATGAAGAACCGATATTCTGAATAACTGTTATAAGAATCCGAAATTTCTGGCTGTACCTATCGATTTCGGTTATTAGGGGTTTCCCGATAAATCGCGAGAAACACCTTCAAATTTTTATAGGTAATTCGAGGAATTAAGTATAGCTATAGCGCATATGCATATGCGTTTATTAATTCCGTCGATATCTACTATGTTATCAGAGAAAAAAAGACTTCAATTACTAATAAAGATGAAAACCGAAGTCTCTCATGAAGAACGAACTCTGATTCGAGAGAAAAATACAAATACGAATCAAGTCATCAAAAAAGTGGACGCATTTTCAAGTAGAAAAAATGGTATATGATTTCTTAAGGGGCCTAAAAGTCGATTTTTTTTTAAATTCATTTTTCGAATGTTCAACCCTTTAGGTATACGTGTTTAAAAGGATTTGTTGAAAATCATAAAATTCCCGAAGTTATAGGCATTTGAGTAGCGGCAAATGCATGAGTAACACCCGGCTCTCGGCCTTCATGTGAAACTTTAAACGCGTTTTTCTCGGAACGGTGTTCTCAAAGCGGTGGGACCTGTCTCTCCAAAAGTTATGATCCGATTCGACTGAAACTTTTTTATTTCGAAGAATATACTTCTGGCTATGGGGGAAACCAGACAAATTACAAAAACTTGAAAATTTATAATTTACAAAGGCGTTGAAAGCACGAAAAATATAAGGAAAAAGTGATTTGAAATTTCAAGTGTCCTTAATTTCTAAAAAATATCATTTTTGTAATTTTTCTGGTTTCCCCCTACCCAAAAGTATATTTTTCAAAATAGAAAAGTTTCAGTTGCATCGGATAATAACTTTTGGAGATATAGGTCCCACCGATTTCGATTAATTTTTTGACACCTTGACTTTAACGCCTCCCCAGTGCCGTTTGCAATGATTAATTATAAAACAAAAAATATATTTCTATAATACAACCCGATCAACAAGTGTAGAATCTGAGACTGCTTTATTTGTGGCTGAATTATTTTGTACAAAAATTAGGTCGCGATCATGAAACCAAAGTTTACAAAATTATGTTTTTGTATGCTTATTTATTAAAAAGAATTGTTAAATAAAAAATATTTAATTACGTATTTAAGTAACTGTTTCAAGATTATTTCGATTCGTATAACCGTTTTCAACCCCTGGTTTTAATCGAAACAGCAGCTGATAGTTAATTGATGAAGTAAAAATTCTTCTGATGGCAAACTCGCGTATCTGACTGGACAGAGGGGCATATTTTAATACGCTATTAAAATCTCGAGTCGTCTAGAGTAGACATAGTTAACAGATGAATACTTCGTCTAGCGATAGCTACTAAAATTCCATCTGTGAACCGTAGCTCGTCATCCAGAGCGGCGCCATGTGGTACACAATTAACATTTTATACGCCACAACCGTTCGCTAAATCGGAGCGCGGTATCTAATTCACGCGTGTCTGAATGTATGCGCCTCTATTCTCCATTGGCCTACTCCACCGAATGCCTTCAGTTCCCGGAATACACCGAATACCCGCGATTCGTCGATGATTATCCCGCTCTATGTATCAGTGTCATCGCGGGGGTGCCCCATTGTCTTGGGGTGTTGGAATTGCTTACGTCTATAGATAGTCATCTCACCGTCCGCGAAACGCAATTGCGACATTATAAACTAATGCTGAATTCGGGGCGGTTTATCGCAGCCGCAACGCGGAGAATCGAACGTTGCTAGGAAAATGAGAATTTATTGCCTGCTAGGACGCGACCGAAGAGGAAACCTGCCGCGGTAACGGAGAAGTATTCGTCGCACGGTGATGGTTATTGATATCGCTGAAGTTCACGGTACGAGAAGATTTATTCATAAAGTATGCGTGTGTGCAAACAATTTTCCATTGACAGGACCAGAATTAGAAGATTGCGGATTAAATTGCGATTGTGTTACAGCTTTGAGTACGGAATATGCGCAATAGAAAATATTCTAAATACTTTGAATTTTATTTTAATCGAGGAACAAGGTGGGAACTAAAGGAACACCGTGGGACGAAGGAATTGTCAGCTATCTTCCTCGTATCACACTAAACGGAATATCATAGTCTTCGGAAGTGCCGCTCTCCTCCCATAACATTTGGTTAAACATAGGAGCAGGTTACCCTTTATCGTGTAACCCGCAAACTACCGTCTATGATAACGATAGCAAGATAACGTGGGACCGGATTTTCATGAAGCGGCTCGTTGAGGAGACAAAAATGTTATTCATGGGTCCTTATCTCCTATGGAATGGAAGAACGTGATCTTCGGGGGCGCGTATGAACTAGGTCGTTGCAAACCGCGGGTGTCGCTGGGAAATATGTTTTCAGCGTCATTGAGCAATTCTCAGTGAACTAAGCTGCACTCGAAAGGATTTTTTAAACAAGAATCAAAAGGATGCCCAAAAGAAATGGGATTGAATCTTTCGAATTTGTCTATTCTTGAAATTAAACTCGACGATGCCGATTAATGGAATTTATTACCATTCCTTGGTATTCTGCTTTCACCTTTGCTACAAATTCTGTCTCTGCAGGGTTTCAATAAAGAAAAGTCACCAAGCAGCCACCTTATTCGCCGAATCTCGCTCCGCGTGGCTTCCGATTGTTTCCGACACCAAAGGGCTCGCTTAGGTCAACGTTTCGCCACGCTGCAAGGCGACCAAGCAAACGCGATTCATACGAGCACACCTAGAGAAAACTAGTTAGTTCGGGGGCTCGCGCAAAAGTGGGTGCAAGGATTTATTGTTAACATTAGCCTCACCTTCTCCTCCGCGGAAACGCAGATAACTCATCGAGTTTCCACGAAGAGGATTGCCTCCTCGAGCGAGAAGGGTTAATAAAGGGACGTAATAGCGGTGGCGGAGCGTTCTCCGGGGCAAAAAAGCGCACCCCGACGCGTAAAAGTCCCGACGCCGCTTCCCCGAAAGCCGGCGATGCGCGAGGACAAAAAGATCGCGGTTAAATCTGAAGTTCGCCCGCTAACGAGCGATTCCTGCAGGAACCGACCACTTTATTCGCCGTCGATCCTCTTTCTGCGCGGCTCCCTCGCGCGAAACGTGTTCTCGAGTGGCGAGTTTCGTAATGAAGAGGCACAATCAGTAGCGACGCGGCCAGACGCCGGAATTTTCGTCGGGAATAAGTCAATTACTCGGCCTAAGATGGAGATCCTGTTTCGCGGAGCGTACTCTTTGAGTGGCCGCCGCCTGAGAACTTCCCAGCGTCCGAGAACGCTTGCATTAATTATAATTTCCTTGGGATTCGATGCACTGTTAACATAACTTCTTTGAGCAATTCTTTTTGCTCGGCTCGTCTGCCATCGGGACACAGTACGTAGTTAATAAGATCACTTTTAAATCGAGAACTGTACGTTTGTATATTCCTCGCAATTCTACTGGAATTTGGCAAAACCGATGCGTGTATAGTGGAACTGCAATTACTAGGGGAGCAGTGGGGCTGAAAATCTCTGGTCCTCGGTTGGGATGGCAGCTACGCTCGCGCCACCCAGCAATCGTGACCAGTAGGTATGTGCAGCGGGCACCGATCAGGGCAGTGAAAATGCCCCGGGCCAACGGGCGTCTGTTCGGCACATTAGACCGTGGCAAAACACTAATTAATGAAGACAGTGCAGCGACAATTCATGCACGAATGTCGAGTCCAGCTGTGCACGTGTGTACCGCGTCTCGCGCGGCGCGAGACAGGAGATGCCACATCAATTAGATTAATCACGCGTGCCACGGCCATTTGGATTCTCCCGTTGGCCGAAATGCGGGCTGACGTTTGCCCCCGGCCACCGTGTACGTACTTAACCGGCTAATTAATCATCAGTGAACACCGTTACGCTGGTATTTTCTTCGAGCCTCCGGTATTAGGGCTGTCCAGGCTGTGATTAGCCAGTTGGAAAGGTATATGTCGTTGTGGCTAGATACACATATCCGGCCAGCGGAGAGGAAAGGGGGGCTTCCGTGAAAGTTGCGCTATCATTCCTGACCCTCACCTTGCCAAGTGGAATTTCAGATGCTCTACTCTGGGCATGTGGAAGCACTAAAATTCCTGGGGTACCTACTTACTCGTTCATTTTCAACGTTATAGTCGAGTGGAACACGAGTTTCCTACAAATGTAGTATCGCGAAAAGCTCTCGCCAGTCGTGAAACCTAACGCAAATGGCATTGCGTTTTAATCGTCGTTACGGCGGTCTCTACGACGGTGAAAGAAGACTGGGACGGTGTGCGTCGCAGAATGCAAAACACTGAATACACAGACGTTCATCCTAAATCAATAGTCATCAGCGGCCGATTTGTTTGCCCACTACTCATCGCTGGAGTTCTTTTCCGCGGTTACACCGTGCATCGAAGCTGAATAGTCATAAGTACAACTGTTCGTTGATCATTGTTCCTAGAATCGTAGTTCGAATGCTAGATCAACGAGAATTATCGATAAGTACAACCATTCGAGATCACGAACTTACGAGACCTAAGTTTAGGTGTCAAATCGAGTTTGATGTAAGAAAAATTTGTAAATTTTTCAGTCGTTCCTGACTAATAATTCCTTTTCACAAAAGTCCTTAAAGATGCAAGATGCTTAAAGTACACAGACTTAGGCTCGTTCTATCTTCCCCAAGATCTACGCCGAATAATTGCCAGAAAATTAGCCGACCATCGGCCTTTCGCTTCGCTAGGATTTGCGCGCTGGCAGAACTGACGAGAGAACTAATTTGTGGCTAACAGAAAGACCATTCTTGGAGGTCGGGCAGGCGTAGGAAGGGAAAGGGTCTTCTACCTGAGGAGGCCCGAGCACCGCGAGCGCTCACCTGAAGGGAACACCAGGATCACGTAGAAAGATAGCGTGACAAAATAATCGTGGAACGTGTCGGACGAAATGGGCTTCCATGAAGAATGCACCTGCTGCACCGGCGACAGATTGAAGAAAGCCTGGGAAACTCGGTCAGCGATTGTTCTTCAGTCGGCCAGAAAGGCGGCGAAGAAAATTTCGATCGTAAATCTTGCCCCGTTCGGAGAATAATTAACGGGCGGAGACGCGGAGGGATTAATTAGAAATGAATTTAATTAATCTCGACGCGTACCGCCGGTCCGTCATAAATTTTCAATCAACGCGCGAAGCACTCCAAATGACTTTTAATTTTAATCTCCCAACGATAGGTATCCTGGTTTTCCCATCATGCGTTTGAAAAAAGAATGGCAAAGTTCGGATCAGCTACCGACTCCCGCCTCGATAGAAAGCTCGCGGAAAACGAAAGGGAAGGATGAAAGACGACGTGTATTCGGTGGGGCATAAATCCCGCGCAAATATTGGCAGAAAAACCAATAATGTCATTGAGCCTGACGAATTGCACCATTCACGGAGAAGCCGTCCATTGTCTTGGTTGAGGGGCGACGACCCCGCGGGAGACTTCCACGTTTACGATACAACGACCGGCAAGATTTTCATTCACGGCGAGGGCGGGCTGCTTTGTTTGCCCCTGGGCGGCTATATAGATGAGCCCTCTCCTCTCTCGGGGCAAATATTTTCTGCCAGTGTCAAAAAGCTTTCTGCGCCTGCGAGAGTGCTTCATTCACGCGAGCCAGAGGGGCACGGGGTATCGAAAGAACGATGAATCGTCGACAATGCCAACGCACGCGTCACTCGACTGCAGCCTGCAACTTGCGCCGGCTGCAGCTCGCCTGCCAAACGAAGGCACATAATAGTTCCACTGGCATTCTGCGTTCGGCAAAGTAGCGTGTCCATGTTAAAAGAAAGTGGACGTGGAAAATAAATTACTAAAGGAAGGATCGGGTAGGCGATTCTCTAGCTGCGATAGAAATGTTTCGAATTCCAGCTGAAAAACCAAGCTGTCTTCGAGGAAAGGATCTTAGGCGAGGCATTATTCGAATTAGTATAACAACCCGTCCCTATACATAACAGGATAATCTCTGGCTACCCGGCTGAAAACTTTCCAAGCGCGGATTTTCGGGCGCGCCCGTCGTAGCGGCGGATTAATTCCAGTTACCGACAGCGATGCAAGCTCCCATTTCCCGTAAATTTCACTTAATAACGCCTGGACGGCGACGACGGCGCGGAGCCCGTGATTAGCGACGGTACAATTATTACTAACGGCGAGAACGAGTCCTGGACACCTTGTAGGCTGCGCGCGAAATGCAAATGGTCCCGTGAAACTCGGACTTTCGCGCGTTGCAGGTGCAACGAGGTCGCTTTTGTCTAAGGAGGTTATGGCGGAAGTGTGTGTTCCGACGCGTCTTCGCTAATGCACTGTGTATACAAGGACTTGTCTTCGGGCACCGGTAGTCGTTGAAGAAGAAGAGGAATAAGGAAAAAAAAGGGATAACGAGGACTCGTGCGTCGCGGCCTTTGCAGAAGCGCTCGTGAATGCGACCTATCGCGATACTCGGGGGAATCGCGAGGAATATAGGCCGATGCTGTCGTCCTCTAAGCGACAATAGATGTATGACGGTGACATATAATTGGGGGAGCTTGCGGTAAAAGGGCAACGGGTCTCGGAGGTGCTCGGAGACCGTGGAAAATGGGCAGCCTTAGCATTTCTCCACGCGAGATTGAAAGGCGGCGAGGGGGTGGCATAGAGTAGCGCGCCATAGTTCAAGAAAATGTTATCGCGATGCTTTATTTATTAACGTGTACGGGCAGTTTGTAATGAGAAGGCAGGGAATTCAAGGGTCACTTAGGGGAATATTAGCACGTATAACCGAGCAAATAAGGGGGACAGAAGATGAATATTTGAAGAAGGAACGCGCAAGTTATAAAGCAAAGACTTGTGGTAAACGTTCGAATCAATATGCAACGTTTCCCGTGAGATGCACGCGATGGTGTCAGCCAACGAGGCGATTGCCGGTGTCAATAGCGAGTCGGCCGTGATTTTCGGAAGGGTGGAGTGGACGCCGCCCGTGTCAACGGTCTCATAAAACTCGGGAATTCGAATTATCGTCAGAGCGAAAACCGCAGGCCACGGTTCCGGACCGGATATTCCGCCAATAAACGCTCGGTTCCGCGACATTCCCGCCCGTCCGCCGCTATATTTGATCGGCTCGCTTGCGTGCGAAACCCGGTAGATTCTATTACAGATTGGAGCGCAATCGAGCCTGGAATCTGCGCGCAATCGATGCTCGTTGCTGGAAGTTGGATCCTCGCGCGTGCATTCGCGCTCGATCGGCGATCTGTTACCTGATAACGGGGCCCTCATAACTCTAGTTCCTCTTAATTTTCTTTCCGTGCGTCTTTCTTTTTCATCCTCTACTTTGGGAGGATGGAATGTTCAGAACTATCGTCTGCGAACGGGATCTAGTTGTTTCCGAAGTGGTATTGGCCACTTTGTACCCTTCGGAGCGAAGGAAACCGAGGGTACATATTATGGTTTGCTCAGTGTTTGAGTTAAATACGTTGGAAGAGCGAAGTATTCTGTTATATTTTGGATGTTTCTTTTGAAACTCAACATGCTCGTTAAGCTTTGCGAAATGAAGTGGAATAAATTTCGTTTCATTCGATATGCTACTTGTAATACTTTTGTTATTCCCTCGCGTATCCACCAAATATGGAAACATGTTCAACGCGCGACGAGAGCCCGAGATAGAGTCACTAGCTAGCGAGCACAGTGTCTGGATGATCCTGGGCACCGGTTAAAATCGCCCGCTACACCTACACGTTTCCATTTCCAGTCGATTCAACCCTCTGAGAAGATATCGATCGCCCACGGGACGCCCGTAATCCTCCACTCGATCCAAAGTATATCAACGCGGTATAGAGACACGTACGAATAGGGCAGTCGTCGAGAAACATGCATTGTGCTCTGTCACGGTGAACAGTTTCGTGGGTTCTCAGTCGAGCCCGAGGAAAACGAGGCAGTCGATAGCTCGATACCCTCCTTGCAATTCTTCATCTTCGAAATCTACTTTTCCCCTGAATGTCCACTTCTAAATCCCACGACTTATACGATACGTAGTATAAAAAGCTGTGAAAGCTTAACGTTAGAATGCCCAAGACTTCGACTCGAGTTATTCGAAGAAATAAATACGGGATACTCTAAAATCTCAAGTAGAATCTAAGCCTTCAGCTACAGCTGCTTCAGAAACTAAATTTCTATCTTTACTGAACTCACAATTTGTGCCAGCCCAAAACACTTGCGATCTAGCCACCAATTTTTGAAACACTCCAAACCAACGATGGTTAAGAATTTCACCAGACTCCCATCGAAAGCATCGTGATAGCTCGCGAGACGTGTATCGGGTGGCCGGTGTATCGTAAGCGAGGGCCCGCTGCCCAGTTATTCGAGGAATGTGCAAAGGATCTTTGGCTTTGTTCGAAAGGATATAGCCGTGCGAGTGCGTCGCGTCATAATGCAGGCGAGGGTGGTTTAAAGAAGTCGTCGGCCGAGTGCTCGGTCGCATTCGTTTGAACAAGACCACAATAGGGCGGGACATTTCGTGCGGAAGGTGCTCGCCTTGGGCACGTGAGGGATTATTGTAATGGCACCTTTGGTATACTCGAAGCGAGCAAGTCCCTCTCTGTGCCACGTTTCGCGTGGACGGAAATTGGAAGGGTGGTCAAGGACAGGTTTAAGTAAAAACTCAAGGGCCTCGGCCACGGAATCGAACGATTTTTGGCTGGTGTCACCTTCCTTCAAGGATCTTGCTTACCATATACGTATATAAAATTTCCCTGGAAGTTTGCTAATAGAATTGTACAACCAGATACATACTCGATAATTCTACGCGCTGCAAGAAAGTGAAAGTTATTCCACGCGATAATTCCAGCTATTTTGCAAGTGTGTGTTGAATTTCTTCGAATCACCAAATCACTGTACCAATAAACCCGGAGAATTAGAAACTCGGAGATTTTAAGCAGAGAAATTTGTTGAAATTATTTGTCGAAGAAGCAAAAAGACTTATAGCGGAAGGAAATCTATGCGTTGAATAAACGTTCAACACATCCGTATTCTAGCACTAAATTTAGACACTGCCTAACAGCCTTACGCTCTCTCCGTATTCAAACAGAACCACGCGATCTATAATCCCCTGTGAAGCTGCGGCAGCTAAAAAGCCGACAGCGTCTGGTGCTGAGGAATTTATTCGAGCACGATCACCCGGTATAAACCCAGCCACTGTGTGCGAGGAAGGGTTTCGAGAGGGGGATGCGCCGTGGGCACGTGAGGGATTATTATAATGGGGTCTTTAGAATTCTTTCGACAAACAGGTCCTACTGTCCTACATCCCGGGGCTTCTGAGGCACAAAATCGAGATCTCGATTGCCACCTTTGAAAGGCCACCGGCACTCGGCCACCACGGGCTTCGAGAGCTTGACTGAATATTTCCGGGGTAACTATCGGAGACTCGCGACGCGGCATTTCAGGAATTAAATGTTAAATTGGATTAATGGATCGGTGGCATTCGTGACAGACCAAACACGCCAAGTATTTGCAGAGTGTTTAACTTTCTAAAGCAACGAGGAATTCATATTTACACACGGAACTGAATGAAAATATCCTAAAATCAGGTGGAAAGTTCGTAGTCGCTCGGATACTGTTTGACGAATTATTGACTTTTTGTTCTGTGTCGCGGTACATTCGATCGAGTAACGAAGAAGCATTTGCGTGCCGAAGCTATGGGCTCCGAGCCAGTTTTAGGAAAAGTTTCGTAGTTCCTCGATAAAGCCCATCGCCGAGAACCACTGAGAACGACTTCGTCATACCATCAGCTTACGGATCATCGCCTGCACTCCCTCGAGGATGAATATCTCGATCGCGAGGTGGATAAATCGTTTTTCAAAACGGAGAGGTCCTTCAGTTCCACAAATACCGTCTCATTTATCACACTTTATTGTCCCGTACAATTGATTGCCACATTGTAATACATTAAAATCAACTTTTCGAAGCTCACGGGCCTGGACAGAGATGAAGCGAAGAAGAATCGTCCTCCGAACGTCAAATGTGAAGATGATCTCTAATACTATGGATACCTACGTTACGTCAATGTTGATATATTGGGCCAGCAGTAAGAAAAATAAATAATCAGGAATATAATTATAATATCGACGATGAATTATTGAACTACTACTCTCTGACTGTAATTCAAAGGAACCGGCATTTCGAGAGTAAAATTCAGGTTAATTAAATTGAAGCAGCGAGATGGATATTATGCATTCTAATCGATTTTCTCTGGAGTAAATACTACACCCCCGTCCTCCCACCCACGGCTGTGTCGATTGAGGAGAGCAATGAATTGAATGAATTAAAATAGACGATGAGTACAACTGTGTGAAGTAAGTTCTTCCTCTACGTCGTATGGATTATTTATTCACAACCTGTTACAAATGTAATGCAAAGTTTCAAAGATTGATTAATCTGTCATCACCCTCGTTTTATTAAAAATGAAATATAGAAACCAAAACTCAAAGAATTTGGAATTATCACTTGTCAACGATTCTCGAATTCAATTGACCCTTTTACTTCAAAGAATTATTCTACTTTTTCGCTCAACCAGACGATAGCTTAGAGTTAAAAAAAAAAATAATTGAAGGATGTTCAGCAAAATCGCCACATTGCACGGACCCCGTCAAGCGACAACAATTTGATTCGAAGCTTGAGGAGAGCGGTGCCATGTTCGAGGATAGAAGTTCCAGTCTGCTGCGTTCTCATCTTACAACGTTAGAGACTGCGCCGCTGCTGCAATTGCGATCTATGCACCGGAAGTTCCGCGTAATGAGTGCTGCCTTTGAAGAGAACGACGAGTACCATTCGTATAGCGTGGACCAGGGCGCCGTGCTTCTTTTTTCTTTTGAAGTTTCCAACTATTTTTCACTAGTGTACAGAATTCGCAACCCCCTCTTTCGTACTTGCTCAACTATTATATCCGTTTAGTACTTGAATTCACGAAATGTCACGGAGTTCTCGGTATTTTATCAAAATTACATTGCATGCAATATTCGAAATGGATCCTTCCGTCCGATGGACACGTGTTTTACACCCAAACCGCGCTAATTTCTAACAAATGTTCCTGGAACTTTTCGCAAATCTCGTTACTTTTTCGAAAAACTGATCACCGATGGCGGCGAGAATCCTTCCAACGCGATCCTTTGAATCTACGACTACTCGGGTCTTCGGGTTCCGTTCGAGCGCTTGGTGTCCTGCGGTTTTTCGACCGCAAAACGAGAAGAACATCGCCCGCGCGGTGCCGCAAATCGCTCCAAACTGTCTGCTCTGTTATTAGTGCGCGAGCGGGCTGGTTCGCGACGATAAAAAGGGAACAGGAGAAGTAGAGAGAGAGAGAGAGAGAGAGAGAAAGAAAAAAGAAAATCCACACGTCTCGGCACATTCGACGCTCGTTATCCGTCACGCAGACGCGTCTCGACGCTCGAAACGCTTCGAAACGCTCGACCCCGCCTCGTTGTTCGGCGACGATAATAATTTTTGAGCGACAGTTATGACTGGCGGGACGCACGTCGCGCCCATGATGTAAAAAGCGATTCGAGACAATGGGCCGTGGCAGCTGCACGCGCTTTTATGGCAAAGGTGAATTCTCGATTTGCCAGTACAGAGTGTAAACCGGTGTCAGGGATAAATCTGCGCAGCTGGATCCATAGCGATCGTCAAGGGAAGCTGTCGCCAGGCCTTCGTTTCGATCACTAAATTCGAGGTCAGATCTGTATCTCCTATCGAAAGATAAGAAGCAATACGAATAGAGAAATTCCCCACTATCCACCAGCTAAACCCACGCAATCTCAACGCTATTTCTCATTTCTGAATCCTTGAACTTCCCGGATCAGCCGGGGAATCGCGCAGGGGAAAGAAAGGGAAGGTTTCCTCGGACCGCGCTCTTCTACTCGCAGGAACGTCGGATCAAGGCACCAGTAGTCGGTGGAGGAGGCAGACGCGAGCGTGTTTCGGCCGCCGCGACGCCAGAGCGTCGACGCGTCGCGGGAAGAACGGGGAAAGTGGCGAGGAGCCGAGAAAGAGGAAGCTGCCGGGCTTTTCTCGTCGCTGTGTCGCACGCCTCCGCACGACAGAGAGGCAACCGTCGTCGGGGACGAGGCAAAGAGGAACGACGAGAAAGCGACATAGGCGTCGGCGACGGTGGGACGAGGACAGCGACAGTGAACGGAGCAACAGAGTGCGACGAGACAGGCCTCCGTGCTACCAGGAGAACATGAGGAGCCTGGTCGCGTCGTCGCAGACGAAGGGCGTTCTATCGTTGCCGGAAAGAGGGAAAAAGACGAGGAACCGAGCCGCCTGGCGGAAGAAAGAACCCTGTAAGAGCGGGAAAGAGAGCAGCGCCAGCGGTGGATGAACGAGGATGCGGACGTTGGGACGAGCGAGACGGGCAGCCCGACGGTCGATTTAAAGCGGAACCGAGAAGAACTGCGGCTAGAAGCAACAGGTCCCTGCTGGGGATCGGAGAGTCACCCCCTTCTCCGCCGCCCCTGCCCCCCGAAATGGGGGATGAAACCCCTCGGAGAAATGCGGCGGTGATAGGCACACGGTACGCGCGTCACGACACGTCCAACGAAATTAGCAAACATCGGAGGATGTGACGGGATGGCTTGGCAGATTATCCCGGCTGGTCGTGATCATCGTGACACGCGCTTCGGGGCTTGCCGAGGAGCTGATGTGTCGGATGATCGGTCGACTGTTAGCCATGAGTCACTAATGTGTTTGGTTGGCAATTCCTCCTTAGCAGTTGTACGAAGCAGAAGGTGTTCTAAAGATTAAATCCGTGAGAAATTCAACTCAGCTATCAGCTGAGAGTCGAGATTGTCACCCCATTAAGGACTCTAATGCCTCGGGTTGTACAGAATGCACCCACAGAATACTCTGAATAGTTTATGGGTTAAGATCTGATGCGATCATCTTCGAAATTTGTGGATATATCGGAGAGAGTCCTTTCTACGAATACTATTCGAATACCTGGAGGGGACCAGATCGTAATATTCAGTAAACGACTCTCGTTATATGGAAGGAAAGGAATAATCTCCGAGTTTCGTTAGACGAAAAAGACCACCTTCCAAATTCCAATGGTGAAAAAAAGTCTCGTTTCTGCCTAATGGTAATTGGAAATACCAGCAACGTGGATGCGACCAGCTCGCAGACAGACTGTCTGCCTCGCCACCACCAGCCGTGGTCGGTCGCCACGTGAATCATATTTAATGCAACAACGGCGGCGAGCATCAGAAGCGATCGTAAACCTCCCTGCCCACCGTGGTGGCCGGCACAAGGCACTGTGGATTTTTTGCTTGCCGCCAGTGGAACACGTAGAGTGCAATTCTCCACGGTCATCTGGGTGTTCGTGATCGGTAGAACCGTGGTCCCTCGATAAACGAAGACCCAAGAGTGCTCATCCGACGACGCTCCTCGCGTTCCTTTATCCCTCTTCTTCCACTGTATCGATCGCTTGCAACCGAGGCTCATCCCAAATCTAAACTCTCCCCGAGTTTGCACGGTATGTATTACTGATATTTTCGAAACAGAATTTACGGAGCTGACGTTTCAGCACATTTCCACGAAAAGGATCCACTGCCTTCCAGATCAATACCGTTCACGGTCCCTCTTGAAACTGGAGGTTGGAGAGGCTGGAGGGTTGCATCCCTGTCGTCGTATTTCACCTCTTGCGCAAATCTAAATAGTACGCACTGTTTACCCTTCCTGGAAGCATCACCATCCTTCCAGCTGAAGGATCACGATGTGTATACAGAGAAGGTTGCAGAGGGACTATTATGCGCGTCGGACCTTTCCACCCTTGCCCCCCCCCCCCACCCTTTGTCGAGCATTTTGCGAGCCCCGTAATTACCATGATCAAACAATGCAACGGCGAATCACATGTTTGTAATGGCGGCAACGATGCTCGTACGTACGTATTGCTCTTTTGTGGTGTTGCTGATATCGAGTACGCGTGGGTCCAAGGGTTCGATGAGACATCCCACGGTCTACCACCGTTCAGGCCTCAGTTTCATTGTGGTTGCACGATGCTCTTTGAGCAGAGAATTCTAACGCACAAACGGATGTGGGGGATAGATGACGAGGAACATCTCGTTGGCACATGTGTGGACGGAAAATCCTCACCAGCTGTGATTACTCGCTTCGTATATGCAGTTTGACCATTTCAAACGGGGAGTGTTCTATGCGTTCAGAAACATAGGAATATTCAAACTTCGATTGATCACTCTGTTTAGCGTGAGATGATGGCGTGTAATGTCAATTCTTATAAAAACTGCAAGAAATTTCAATCAACATTGCGAATTAAACGGCACACGTTAGCGAGTACGTTGACTCCGTTACCCATGGATAATAATTCAATTACTTTGAACGATCATCCGGTCGAAAGTTCCAGGAATTAATTACCGTCTCTCCTCAGGTTTGACATTGAAAGAACGAAGGGCTAGGAGCTGCCCAGCGTTGCAATTTAAAAGCAATTCCCCGTTGTGATGGAGGAAGGGTTTCGTAGGGACGCATTACCCACTGACAAATCTTTCCTTACAGAATACCCCATGTTTCTTCCTGAAAAATTAAGTCAGAGCCTTGGGGTCTCAAGTTTCAAAGAAGCCTTCGCCCAAGGTTCGCACTATCGTGGCCATAAACTTCTGATCTAACAGCGAAAGCTCGCACAAGTGGAGGCCTAACGAGACAGAAAGGGCGCCCTCCGCACCGTTGCCATCTTCCTCCACTCCGCCTTATCGGCTTCACGTCACTTCGTATAAACCAGACAAAATATTTAGACGCGAAGTCAGCCTCGAACTTTTCCAGCCGACATCCCCCGAAAGACACGAACCAGTTGCCGCCAGCTCTACGACCCGACTCACGGACGTGCGAACGCACGAAATCGAACGGAAGGTCGGCGAGCAAGAGAGGAGAGAAGAAAAAAGAAGCGAACGATACCGCAACCCTTGGCAAGAGGGCAAGAACCAGACGAGCGCAATCGAAAGAGCCATTGTTCGAAGGAATCGAGGACAGGATATTACTCGTTAGTTGTGATTCGAACTTTCTATTACGACGTTGTTTCTCCCCAGTCTTCCTGCTAGTCAAGTCTGAATTGAAATATTAATATGCACCGCGAGCTAACGAGCAACCGTCGCAATTCCGCAATTATAGTAATCGCGACGGTACACCGTGGACGTTTATCGAGAAGTGTTTATCGTCCAGGTGGAAACAGACACACCGAAGGAGGATAGAAAGAATTATTGGAATTTCTGAATTTTTTAATGAATATGAACTGTTATTATTAGACTGTACGCTAGGAGAGTATTAAATAAAATTCCATTGGATTAATTTCCGTCAGATTCCTCCAATTTTCCAGCAAATTGTACACCCGAAGTTTGTTCTTTCCTGAATTGATACATCCACAGGAATAATGTTACAGGCGTCTCCGTAAACATTCAAGGACACGCTAAAATACCAGAGGGCAATCCCGTTTTCCCACAACCCATATCAATCCAGTTCTATAAATAATGGAGCTCGGTCCATCGAGTTCATAAATAATGGAATCTTACTCTGGGTATTGCCACTGACAAGAATTGACTGCCCGGCTACTACCTTTGAGAATTAGAGGATGCAACCAGGGCCTGATATTTTTCCACGTGGAACAGTAATACGGATCCTGCGGAACACTCCCCCTTGTATGTATTTTTGATGGACGGATACGCGCGTCCCCAATTTATTTACTCACAATCTCCTACCTAAATCTAACACAACTTCTAGAAAGAATAGCGCGGGGTAATTTTAGGGAAAATGGCCAATTCTCGATTCTACACCCAATCTGACTGTGTGAATTCCTATGAAACGTTCTCAAAGCGCTGGAAAGCTCGGTTGATAGCGTAACAAAACCATGCAAATTAATTCGCCGTGTAACACTCAGCAATGTCGGTGGAAAAACAGTGAGCGTTGTGCATGAAAACACAGCGATTCCCTGTTCCGTAAATTGTGGAGTTAAACGATCCAGGCAGATTGTCGAAGCATCACCTCAACCGATAGTATCGATCACTGAGTAATTCGATATATTAACCCTTGGGGGTTGCCAATATTTATCACGTCACGTGGATATATCAATGAAAGATCCAGAATTGCCTAGTATCATTTCGAATATTCGATCCTGTTCCCAATAGATCCATCTGTTTATCCAAATTACGATTGAGAAATGCAGCTGCCGTTTATACAGAAGAATTTCGTGGATTGAATTCTTACCGGCGATCGTTTATTAACACCATCCAGTGCGCGGTCGCGAGGCTCCAGAGGCGAGAGGACGGTATTCCCAGGACGCCGAAATTTAGAGTCACTCGGCGGCCCTTTCCGGCTACGCCTGGAAAGGTTGTGTCCTAGAAAGTCCAGAAACTAACGCGCTCGAGTCCTTTTCGGCTGACCTTTCTCTTCTTCGGGCGAGAGGACACTAGCGCACATGTGGGAGGAGCGGCCGAAACTTTACCGTCTACCGTTGACCTGGCCTTCGGAATTATTCAGGAAGAACCTGACCCCTGGGCTACGCCCGACCCGCAGAGATATCGGAGTTGTTCCGTGAACAACGGAAGTTGGGTCTCAAAGTACCGAAACGCGTGTGTTACTTTATTCACGAAACCGCGCTTTGTCGCTCGCGCCTCTGGCCCTCTCACGAATTGGGTTACCCTTCGATGCATCCCTTGATTAGATTAGGCTTCGAGGAGCCGTTCCAGGCGGGAACCGTTGAACGCGAAAATACAGGCGATATACGGAAGCGAAGTCTAAGTAGTATGCCGCGTGATAAAATGCAGGGTGCAAAAGATGAGAGAGGTTCGATCCGGGTGAGTCATTAATTCATCGACGTCTCGGTTAACAGCATCCGATAAGAACATGAATGCTACTTACGAGCTGTAATTTCATACGTGATACGCGCCAACAGCAAGTGCTACTGTGAACTCTTTATCAATTTTCATCAATTTCTCGGTAGCATTAATCGAGCCACTACCCTTGCATACTTTCGTCGACCCTTCCAACTGTCTAGTCATTCCATCAAGAGTTTACGAGGCAAGATGAATTATGGTAATGCACTTCACGCTCGTTTCGTGTACAATGCATGCAGAATATAGGTGGCAATTAAAGGCAGTGCACACGTGACCGCTGAAGGGACGTTTAGTCGGCTGCATCAAAGAAACACGCAGTCCCTGTTATTAATTCACGCTAATCCCCTACACTTTGTAAGCGGTTCTCAATCAGTTAGCAGCTTGTGCTGTTGAAACTAAAACCGTTATACCTCGCAGCAGGTTCTCGGCTCCCTTGTGAAAGCCCGCCTTCCCAAAAGGGACCTCATCCATATCAAAACCGACTTTATTCTTCTCGACTCTGGACCAAAGCGTTTCGCTAACTAGGTATTCCGATACCGGGCGCCCCGCGTCTCTAGCAAAGCTCGCCGCACGCGGAAAACTCGCTGCAGCAAGCAGACGGGCAATGATAAATAAACCGCAATACTTTCGAGCGTTTCGGGAGTACCGCGCGGAACGAAGCCGCGCATGGCTTGCTCCAACGCGTATTAACTTATGGAACCGAAATAACAGCGTTCGCCCGGGGGAGCCGAAATAACCCACGAAACACGGGATTGTCAGCGGCGTGCGAGAACGGTTCCGTCGAACAGCTCTCCTCCCGACATGGGAATTCCGGTGGTCGACGCGTATTCGCAGACGTCCATTCGTTCCGCGACGCGTGGACGTTATTTATTTCGACTGACGTTCAACCCTCTCCCGGACACCCTGTCGCGAGGAAAGAAATCGTCGCTCCCCGTGGGATCCAGCAGGAACCGGAACCGCGGAGGTCTTTGTGGGTTTGAGGAACGATTAACCTTGGCAGTACGCTTCTTCCAATAGAAACGCGGCCTCGGCTAATCGTTTTAAGTGGCTCCGAAGCGGTTCGGTTATCAAGGGGCTCTTCTCAGACCTGCTCGTCCTCGTTTGCGTTCAATTTATCGCGCGATACTCGAATTGAAGCGCATCCTCGGTAGGATGGAGTATTTACGATAAAATATCGACGGCGAAAGGTGCAAAGTGTTAAGTACAACGGAAACCACAGAGTCCCTTTCTGAGTCAAGAATCTTTCAAGACGGTAGGCACCTAATGTTTCAGTGATCCTACAGTTGCTCAGTCGTTCGCTCGCCCTTAATGGATACTCTGCTTAAATGCGAGAGGGCATAAAGTATCGTGACTCCGATGATTCGACTTAGCGCTGTAATCCTTCTATCGCCAGTTACCGTATAGCTGAACAATACAGCGAGCCGAAGCAACATCCACCGGCGATTCGAGCGAACCGAGTGAAGCCCCACGGATCCACTTTCCAGCCGCTCACACGATAAGGCACGTGGAATTAATCGCATCTCCTGTCGCGCCCTTCCTTCTTTCCACGTTTTTTTTTTAATCCCCCTTTCTGGCGCGTTGTCCGCAAGCTCGACGGTTAATCTCGCGTGCTCGCCGCAAGCGTGACCCGGTCTGAATTTAAAATCTGACGCATTACACGCGTAGCCGGCGGTGTACACTAGTCGGAAGGACGACATCTACATAGAGGGCAGGAATTAGCATAAGCCATTGTCCTGCCAGCCAGCCGGCCACGAGGAATGGCTATCCGAAAGCTCGCTACAATAACCCTTTATAAACCGCAGGTGGAGTACTGTTATAACCGTAAATCGGATGAAAACCTATCGCGCGATTTCGTGATTCTATTCGGCCCCGCTCCTGAAATTACGACTCCCCCCTCCCCAATTAAACGATTATTATCGGTGGCTAGATATTGCCAGCTCGCAATTGGGATTGTGCCGATAATACGTTCTAAGCACGATAATCGTTTCCCCCGACGAAAATTCATTTAAACAATTCCCGTAATTGCGTGCGCGTCTTTTCGAATAAATTTTCAGCAGATTCGAAGGGCGGTGTGATTCTTGACCTAGGTGACCCTTCCGAGTCTCTACGTCCACCGGTAGGTTTCGATTAATGTCGTTTACGTTGTGCGAGAAGTTTTTAAGAAATCGTCGTTAAATGAAGTCAATTAACATGGCCAAAAATAGATATTTAATCAGTTCTGGTAAGAGGCTTATCGTGCTCGAAGCACGAGTACCCTCCAGAATTTGTACTTTTGCGATACGTGTATCAATGGAGAAGTCGTACTGGGAAAGAACGGGTCCAATGGTCAGACGTGTGAAGTTTCTTGTAAAAATCTAAGTAGGTTACCAGGCGTCACCTTCCACCCTCGAGGAAAGAGGATACAAATTCTGCTTCTAAGAAACGCGATTTGCTTTGCAGGATATACAGAAGCTCGATTTCTACTTAACCGCCCGTCACCCACGGACTTCGATACGAGGAAACAACGTAAATAGAAGATTTCGGTGACGGTCTCGTAAGGCTGGAATACGAGTTGCGACTAATTATAAGAATGATTCATGAAACGCGAAAGGGAAAGCGGTGGCGTGTATTTTTTCATCGCATCTAACGAACATTGCTCCAGCTCGCGGTCTCGTCGTTTAATTAGAATAGAAGCGATGAGGCGGCTTGCGTTAAGAAAAAGATTCGGCCGCGGCAGGCACATGACGCAACACGAGGAACGGACCCCGAGTGTTTTGACAAATGACGAGCACGCAGCTTGGGGGAGAGAAGCGCACACATGTCTCCTTCGTGGTCCGAGCAGCCTCGAGGAACTCGCCAGAGGGTCTACCCTCTCACGGCATATGCGAATTGTGTGTCAGGAGGATCGTAAAAATCCGAGAGCCGCAGGGACCGCCGGGATTTTTCTGTGAATTTTCACACGGGGAGGTCTCGAAACGGGCTCGACGCCGTTCGATTAAATTTCAGAGGGTGGAAACACGTGAACCTACTTTGCCATTTCTAATTCGTGGCTCGTTTAACGGAAAACTGTGGGGGAAAATTGCTTCTAATTCGTTCGTATCAATTTCCTTAAATGATAGTGCTCTGGCTATCTGGGTTTCTTAGAATTATGTCGCTTGAATCAGAAAATTCCAGGAATGCTTCTTTGGAGTATATCTACTCCAAAAGAGGAGGTGACGTTTTTAGGTCCCTTTGGGGTAATGAATTCTGAGGAGAAGAAGGAATCATGTGTACTTAATTAACGTATTTCGAATGCAACATAAGCATGTGGTAAATAGAATTATACCATGATGATCGCATTAATCCTATTCCTAGAGTTCATACTCAGGCGTGTGCATATTGTGAATACGACGAATTTTTCACTCTTATCGCGGACTATCACTACAGTAGTCATTTCATATCATGTCCATTGATTCTAGAAGGTGAAGTTCACATTCGAGCGACCGAATCTTTTCGAATCGACCGAAAGAAGCACCGCCACGAGCGGAGCGCAACGAAAGTCAAACGACCGGCGAAAGAAGCGGGCAAAAGCAAACCCGACAGCCCGCGGCTTCGTAATTATGACACAATTGTACACGCCACGCGTATATGGCGTAACGCAGTCGGATAAGCGAAGTAATGAGGGCGATAAAAGTGCGCCGGGCATCTATTTTTAGAGTTTTTACCAGTTTCGTCATTAAAGAACATAGAACAGCTAACTCTATGGGAGATCAAACCGAAATTCTCCATGGGGGCTACCAAAAATTCATTTAAACGCGATCAAAAAGACAGTATAATAACAAAAATGAAAAGACGCGACGAGAAACGATCGACACTGATAAAAATAAAATATACAAAATAGGTATATAGTAAGAGTTCCAAAGTGAATCTTCGAAAAATTTGTTTCTTTGTTATTTCGGGATGGAACGAATGAAATAATGTTTAACACTAACCACGTGCTCCTGGTGGCCGTCATTCTCACTGAGGATGACCCCGGCCGGACGCTGAAACCGGAAAACCCCTCTTGGCACTGGTATGAGAGTCGAAGGAACGACAAACGCGCACCACCTTCGCGGTCGGGAGTCGGCCACTGACTGAACGTGACTCTGATTCTCTGGAACCGGGAGGAGGCTGCGTCGACCGGTCAGGGACCACGAGCCTGCGGCCTTCTGACACTCAAGTCATCGTCAATTTCTCCCTCTCTCTCCCCTCTCTCTCTTTCTTTCTCCCGCCGTACCGTTTCGTTGACAATCCTTTTTCTTTATAAACAAATGACCTGCCACACGGGAAGTTCGATTTCCTTGACAGGTTTGCCTTTTTTCCCTTTGGTACCGGTAGTAGGGAGTGGTGGTATCGATGCTTAGTTATTAGCGATAACGTTCTACTATATCGGGGCAGGGAATTCGTTTCGGACTAGTAAAGGGTTGTTGAACTTTCTCATTCTTATTCCTCGTAAGAGATTTAATTTTTTACTTGTGGGGAATCTGTGGATTATGGTTACTAACTAAGAACTTCAATTTTTCAATGGTAATCAATTGCACGAATTATTAATTAAGATTAATTAATCGCAGAGCTCGACCACAATTTTCCTAGACACTAAGTAGGGGCCATATAACAATTGACACACTTCGATGGAACAACAGTAATAAATTCAAGAGACTCGTTCCTTCGTTCGTTCAACCATCAACATTCAGAAATTCGGTTACTGTAACTCTCTCCCTCAAGCTGTGCACTATTCGTATCACAAAATATTATGCTTACAAAAGGCGTCACTCGAGACGCTCAAAGCGAGCAACCAAACAGTATCTCCACTTTACAAAGGCGCTATTGAAGAACTAACACCCTTGTTCTTAAACCAGATAAATACTTAGTCCCTCCTCCACAACGATACAAGACCTCAGTCTGAAGTGTCGATAAAGTTTGTAACACTGCAAAATATTTCAGAACTGAAGCACGGTTTTCTTAAAATTCATAGACTCTTGGTAACCCAATCGACGAGATAAGCCTAGCAAGAACGATTTATCCCGGAATCGTCAACTTCAGGATCTGCCGCGACGCTTTCTGACCCAGTGTGCATCGCGACGCGCACGTTCAAGGACGCGACCGGGCAGGAAGACCAATGGCTCCAGAAAATTCATTCACCCGCTCGTTCACCCACTCGCGGGACATCTTAATGAAAAGTGAGCCGGCGATTTACGGTTCGATCGGTGGATGCGCGCCGCGTGGAAACGGCCTATGAATAATGTAAAGCGTGCTCCGTGGATGGCCCCTTAATAGTAACGAGCAGCATTACTCCTCGCGACGGAGTACGCGAACGACGATCGGCGATGAAAAAACGAGACAGGGCCGAGGGGGCGGCACACAACGACGCGAAACAGTCGTCTATGGAACGGTTAATTAAATCTCGAAGGGCGCTTATTGCGTTACCAGCGCTCGTTTGCGTGCACCGCGGACCGCGCTCCCGCGTTCTTTGCCCGACCTTTTCTCGATTACGGGGCGAGGGGCGGGGAGGAAAGTTGGAGCGCGTCTCGAACTCCCTGGACACGGTTCGTGGGATCTCGAAGCGGCGGCTAGAAGTTTTAACGATAAGATTTAATAGCGACGGGTTCGAGAACTCTCGGGGACCGACGGTAAATCGTTTTAACAACTATGAACACCGACGAATTGTTCCTTGTGATTCTCTCCCTTCTGACATTCTTTTCTTCCCTGCCCCCCTAAGGGTAGTTTGGAGTTGCCCGCAGCTCGAGGTCCTCCAAGAAAAACTCGATTTTGTGTTTCCTCGTCTCTAGTGTCTTATGTTTGCGACGAAGTGTTTGGCCACTTTCTTCGACACGAGTTACCACGTTTCTGATGCATATTAGTTTCCAAAGATCGCGACGGAAAGCGACAGTTCCACACGGTCCACTGACACGTTAATCTATCTACCGATACCTATCAGGACCTCGAATAAATTCCCTACTCGTGAAATATCCTTCCGAAGTGGTCAACGCGTTGTTTAAAACCAACGAACGTCAGGGCTCAACTCGCCGGGTCGGGGCGGATTTTGGCGAAAATTCGCGAATAAAAGAGGCGGAATTGATCGTTCAACACTAACCGTGTGTATCGAGGGCGCATGATGGCGGATGACAAGCCCCCGTCCAGCGGGAATCCTCGATGGAAGGCGGGAATCCTCGTTTGTCTCGTAATTCACGGAAACAAGAAAAAAAAAAGTGTGCTCGACGAAACGACACTGGCTCGAGAGGTCCTCGCGAAAGGACGCGCGCGTGCAACTCACGAGAGAAAACTGACCGAAAGGAGCGCGGAACACGAAGAGAGAACCGACCCCCGATACGCGAGCTGCTTTCGGTCGTCGAGTGGAGAAGAGGGAGAAGGGACGAGGGGGGAGAGGCCGAGGAAGAGAGAGACGGTGCAGAACGGACGGTGGCGGAAGGCTGAAGAGGAAAGAGGGACGGGAAGCGGCGCGAGGGTGGAGAACCGAAAGAGAAGAGCGAGAACAGGGAGAATGGAAGGGACAGGGAGGTGGTGGGGACTTCTTACTCATTCATACTCAAACGCCCCTGCAAATTGCATGCGCCGTCTACGCTGTTCCTCTTCTACGCTCGAATTGCGACCAATGCCGCTTGATTAACGAATTCGCCGTACTCGATTTGATCTTGGCCGTTTCGTTGATGCGGAGCAACCCGATGCGACTCCAGAGAATTTTCATTGTGAAGCTCGTCACACAAATCCTCGGTAATGAATACTAAAGGCGCAACGCGCACTAATTTACAGCGAAGAGCCTCGGGAAATTAACGGAAGCCAGTCAAACGAGCTGCTGGTTTAAACGATGCTTAAATTGGAATATAAAGTATAGAGCAGTCAGAGGCGTATATATACGTACGCTATGTAACGCCATAATCGTGCTGTTAGGCGAAAATTTCGTTGCGCAGCGACGCGACGCCTGTGTCCCCGAAAATCGGCCGGACCTGATTACCGACGAACGTTAACCTCCGTTTGATAATTAACGCGCGGTGCGGTAGTATGAACAATATGCGTCAAATGCGCGACTCGATTTCGACAGGCCAGATAATGGGTGTAGGCAGAGCGGGGAACGCGCGCGATCCGCTTCGACGCGTACCTTTTATTAATCGCTGTTCCGTTCCGTTAATTGCACCTCATTACCGAATCGGAGCGATCGGGACAATCGCAATAACGTCGAGTACAACTGCGATACGAATGATTCTGTCTCGCCGCGGATGTATTAGAGTTAACGTTAACGAATCATTATCAATAGATACGGATATTGGGATGTTAAAACGTTATACTATTGATGTAGTCGAGTGTTGGCGCGTTAGTGCATGGCTGCATCGGTCCAGCCAATGTATCCATGCATCGATAAATTGGTGTATCAGTGCATTGGAGCATCTGTGCTTTGGTGCATGGGTATGTTAGTAGATACATTTGTCCACCGATGCATCGTTGCATCTGTGCATTCACACGTAGGCATATAAATAGGGTCGCGTTAAAAGCATCACTGTGTGTAATTCCATCTATTCTTAATTGACGGTAGCATTTCTAACTCCGCAATTATCAATGTCCAATCGATAACCGATAGCAGCTCTTCTGTGTCGTTAACCTGTTATGTCTTTGTTGGCTTCGATGTTGCCAGCCGTTATATGATCACGGAATTGCAGAGACCTGGATTATGAGATTGGCTACTTATGTGGATTTCGAATCGTTGATGGATTTCGTTGATGACATCGCCCGCTGACAAATCACGTCGTCCACGCGACTAACTGATAGCTGTACGAATTTATGTAATCCCTGTAATCCCACGGCCACCGATAGGCAATTAGTATTAACAATGAATATTTGCGCGGTCGCGATCGGTTAATTGGTGGAGCTACTACAATAGGTGCATTTGTCAGAGTGTTGCAGAAACTGAAGCCATCTCTCATAATAATTCATATGAAAATTAAGAAGATTTGTCATTCCTATTTAGACAGTGTTTGTATAAAAATAGAACAAAACGAAAGTGAATGCTCCTGCTGGGTTTTAGGCACGATGAAATTATTTTCCAATGGTAGTCTCTTAACACTGGAGCCCAAAATTTTTAGAGCTATTAATGTCACGAAGATATATATCACTTCTCCATCGCGTATCTCAATCTTCATTGCCCGAAACAAAGTTAAAAATGTTTAGAACCACGATGTCGTGAGGGTAGTTCGTATATACATCGAAAGAGTAATCGGTCGTATCCAAATAAACAAACATATCTGCAGAGGAATCTCTAAACAAACCTGATCTTATCCGCCTATTTCGTAGGAGCAGTGAAACGCTGTATTTATTTAACTAGCCCGTAGATATTTTGAGTGAAGTATTCGCTTTGAGTTCAACGTTTCTTAGCTCTGTCAAAAATTCCAGTAGGTATTCTTCTCCGGCAACCAATTTCCAACCCGTTTCTGTAACTATTTTCCCATTTTTCTAACTTCAAGAATATAACATTTCTCGTGGCTACGATAGCCTAGAGAAATGTCTTCTGGAAACGCTAAATCGGGCTGCTCGGTCCGTTATCGGCCCGGTAGGTCACTTTTTCCAAAGGAAGGACACGTGTCCTGTTGCGCAGCGAAAGGGGTGGGCGTCAAAGGAAGCAGCTAGTGACCTCGAGAGGCATCGTTTCTATTTAGGACACTCGATAGACGATAACCATGCTCCAGGATGCGGCCTGATAGAAAGCGGCGCGTGCGATTTAATTCCATTGAGATAGACGGCCATTCATGCGCACGACATAGTCAGTTCTTGCCTCTTTCAGAGGAACGACGCGAGGGAAAATTCGAATTTTCCTTTTCTGCCCACCGCGCCCCCGATTTCAATGAATTTATATCCACGCGGGGATGACTTTTTTCGATCTCTTGACTCGCAAAGCGCTGGCTCCGATCGCGGCTCCAATCAAAGTCAGCTCGAAAAGTTCATATCTCCGTTGTAAATATACTCCCGGCGCTCCAGGAAGCAGGAATCAACCAGACATCATCGGAGTACCCTTATCGCCGGGTTTAATTAATTTCGAGTTGATTAGGGGCGAATTTTCGGTTCGTTAATATAATTGGGTCATTAGATAACACTTTCGTTACGCGGTGGCTGCCTTCGAATTGGCACCGTAAAGGATGAATGGCGCCGGCGCTGATTATAAATGTGGAAAAAAAAAGAGAGAATCGGGATCGTCTGGCCGACTGTCGTGCGATAGGCGTTATAAAACGATGACAGCACGCTGTACTGGTTATGTAGAGCCCGTAATAAAAATTGGAAATTCGTTTGCGGGACCCGTTAAGTTTTGCTCGCGAAGAGGAGTCTTCGAGATGCGTCGGCGAGAATAGGCGGACATTAAAATGGCTTGCAGCTATAATATCCAAGAAGTACCGCCCGACGATGTTCCCTGCGTCGAGCACGATATACGACGTGCTAAAAAGTTCTTACAGAAACATAGTCCAGAATCAGGCGATAGCTTGTAAGTTACGAATATAATCGACAGGTAATTCAGAGAATTCAGTGGACCTGGCAGTTAAAGAAAAGTTCTCCAACTAAAGTATCGACGTGGAAACGTAATTTTCTTGGGAAATTGGTCATCGGCCATATTTCCAAAGAGCATCGCCAGTGAACGCTTTGAAACACCTCGCGAACTATAGAATCATTTGCAGTAACTCCGAGGCATCGTTAACGGTGTTATCAAAGCAGAAATATTTCCTGTGTAACAATCTTCTACTCGGATACTCGATTTAATTAGATCCGGAAGGAAGGCAAACGTGGGCAACTATATGCGAAAAAAGTGCTCAAAGTTGTGTCTGCTACGTTAACCTTTGTGTATAACAATGCGGCAACGTAAAACGAATTAATTATTCGCTTCTGCCTTGGGAAATACCCATCGAAACGTTAAAGTAAATTCCTCGATGCAGGGAATGAAATTTACAGAATTCCGATTGATATTGTAGATACGATCACTTGACCGAGGTGTTGGCCAAGATACTCGCGGAGAGGCCAAGGAACGCGGTAGATATTTTCGAGGAATACAGCAGGAGGGTGAAGGAAGAGAGGTTCAAGACTCAAAGTAATCATCTTCGAGACGTACACGTTGGTCCAGCGCAATACCAAGACGCTAAGAAGTTAATTAAACTGTTCAAGGTAAGAAGAACCGGAGGCAATCAACGATTAAAATGGGATCTGTGATTCAGCTGACCCGTAAAAAATATATTTTTCCTTCGTTTTATTGGCACTTCTATCGGAGTTTGGTCGTAGAACGTTCAGCAGATCGATGACGACGAGCAAGAGAACTTGGACGAGGAAGAGAGTGGCGAGGAGAAGAAGAAGAAGCCGAATATGCTGGACCTTTTGTTTTACTTCGAGCAGACTGACATAGGATTGCCTCGTAGTGAAATGGTGTTGTTGAATTTATCTATACGAAAACTCATGGCTGAAGCACCTATAGAGAACGTGAGGTGATATAACCTGAACTGAGTTGACGTAGACATCGAAGTTTGTGTTAGCAGTATGTAGAATTTAACATTTTTGAAATAATGAACCTCGCAATCCTCTTTATACCAAAGATTTTGGGGCAAGATCCTTGGAAATCCGAAGAATTATTACGTAGTGGAAGCTGATCTTCAAACGGAAGAACTGAACAGAAGATTGGAGGTACGAAATTCGATTCTCTGTCTCTATTTTCCAAGGTCCGTGAAGAATTTGGATTTATAAACACAACTGTGTCTTTTTAATTGATTTACTCGCAGAAAATAGCGGAAGAGGAGGAAAGAAAGCGCCAAGAGGAACTAGCGAAAGCGGAAAAAGCTGCGGCTGTCGCTGCAGGAGCTACTGAAACCGTCGCAAAGGAAACAACAGAAGAGGCAGCGGAGGAAACAGAAACGACCCAAGAAAAAGAGGGAGAAGGTTTGAAACTCGTTTTTCCACCCCTACCTACCCATTCGTGGAAACCGCCACCGGAAATACCCATGGAAAGAATCGGAAGTGGAGTGAACGTCAAGGTATAATTAGATTTAAACCCCCAATTTATATTTCTATGAAAGCTCAACAGCTGAAATTGAGAAATCACAAAATTCATCAAGCAACAAACTGCGGTAAAACTCAGGGTTGGATTTGTTATAAAATCGAATTGCGACCGGTGTGTGTTATTGATAAATACCACTGCGAATCATTAGCGAGTCAATTAAGCGCAGAATCATAATTACACGCGACAAGAACATCATAGCAAGCCTGTGTTTCAAAATGTAAAGTCATGCAGTGTCAGATTGATATGGGATGCAAAACACGGAGCATATTTTTCGCGATTCTCGAGGGTAGACTTTGTTCCAGGTGTATTTTGTATGCAACGAGCCCGGCTTGGACCAGTGGATCGAACTTCCACCAGCAACGCCGCAGCAGATACTAATTGCACGACAGATTGTTCGTTACTGCACAGGCAATTTGGAAACACCGGTACGTGGCCGTGATACCGCTCGGGCTTAAATTTCACGGTAATGCCTCGCGAAAAAACGAACCTCTTTTCTCGCAGGTTCACACTTTCCCACCGTTCCCTGGCACGGAAAAGAATTATCTACGGGCGCAAATCGCCAGGATTAGCGCGGCCACCCTGATCTCGCCGATCGGCTTTTTCACTTTTGGTGGCGAGGACGAAGAGGAGGAGTTAGGAGAGGAGCCAGAAGAAGGTGACATTTCCAGACACTTTATCGCGATTCTTGAAGATAAATCTCTAATTTTTAATTCTGAATTCGTGGAAACACCTGATCTTCTAAAATCATTCCAAAATCACCCTCTAAAATGATAGTATTGCCTACTCAAATGTTACTGATCACGAAATCATAATATCGCTGAGTTTTAAGTTACATACGCTATGTACGCACAGGTGGTGCGTTATCAGAGAATCCACACTACGACCCTTTGCCTATAAAGGAGTTGGTGGACTCCTCTATGTCGAACTGGTGTCATCACGCACCTTATATATTGAAACAAGGTCGCACCGTTTGGTGGAATCCAGGGGGAAAAGACGAAGTTAGTTAAAAGAATGTTAAGAAGGAAAGTGCATTTTGTGTACGACTAAAAGTGAATGCTATTCTAAGAATATGCTGTCGCGCGTTTAGGAAGAATTAGGAGAGGAAGAAGAACTGGAGGACGAAGAGGAAGAAGTGAGAACCACCCAAGTTCCGAGGGAGGTTGGACCACCCCTTCTTACTCCCTTGTCAGAGGATGCTATCGTCGATTCGATAATCGCTTGGACAGCTAGGCAGTCCTCCCACGTGCAACCAGATTTGGCTGTCGCCTTGGTCAGATCAAATATTTGGCCAGGGGCGTTCGCATTCGCCAGTGGAAAGTGCGTGAACTGTGCCTCGTATTCGATAATGATTTTCCATTAAGTAGACGTATCTGCGATATTTATGTGACCGTCTGTATGTAAATTTGCCCGGGATATCGAAGAATCAGGACGATCACCACGGGTGGCCACTATCGTTGAAAGAGTCAAGCGGGAAAAGAGAAATGATAGCGCGGTAGCGGGAAATGAATGCGCGGGAAATTACGCTAATGTTAATTTAATGGTGCTTCTTCGTAGGCGTTCTGCTAACGTGTATATCGGCTGGGGTCACAAGTATATGGCGCACAATTATAGTCCACCATCCATGCCACCTGTGCAGGATCAGTATAAAATAGGTCCTGAGATCATGGAAATTCAGGACCCGACCTTCGAACAGGAAGAAGCCTATCGAATCTCACGTTTGCCGCCACCGCCGGTTATACCAATGGGTACAATCGATATTACAGGGATATACAGCCGACAGGAACTTTTATTATGGAATTTAATGATGCTAAATTGCTGCGTATCTTGTAGGGGAGGAAGAAGAAGAAGTGGTAGAAGAGGAGGAAGAAGAATACGACGAGGACGAGTGATCGAGGAAAGTCTAGTATCGGACGAGGAAAGATCTAGATCAGTTAGTAAAATAGATCTGAGTACTTGGCTGTTGGTACGCTTAAAATTTGTTCTATATTCTACTGTGTGGAAAGTATATTGGGCTTCTATAGAAGAGAGAAATCAGAAGAAAGGACGAAGGAAAAGATGGGGGAAAGAAGAAAGTGAATGATCAAGGCAACTGTATTATCGAAAGAGAAAGGATTTATATCTGTTGGTAAAACAGATTAGTGCACTTGAGATCTACTGTGTAGCTTATGTAAGAACTCGTTACTTGTCTCAAGTTATACATTCCCGCTTAATTCAATATGTTATAGTGTCTATTTGCGATTATGTTTAATATTAAAGAACGCGTGATCTATGCAGATACATAAGTTACCTATTGAGCCATATTGACACGCATTTTACCACAGACGAAGTATAGAATAGACCTATCACCTTATGGGACTTCGTGTCACCACCCAAACTGCGTTACTGACCCATAATTTCCGGACTGAATTTAGCGACCTCTGTTCAAGAACTACTTTGAAATGTGTTGAAATACTGAAAGATATGTGGGTGCTTGTATACGTGTGACTTACGCTTTGGCTCGATTTGTCAACGATTCACGCCGAATTTCTCTCTGAAAATCTATTTTGGGGATCAAAAGCCTATATGGCGCTGAAATATGGTATTTCTTGAAAACTTATACAAGCTATAAATTGTAAGATGAAATTGATTGTTAGTGTTTTACGAGTAGTGGAACATTTAACTAATATTTTCACGTGTCGTACGCCGAAAAGTATTAAAATTTCACGCTGTTACTAACAGTCCCGCAGATAGTGATGGGATTCGAGTCTGCTTTAAAACAAGTCACACGTATATAAGCACGCACACACCTTTCAGCATTTCAACACATTTCAGAGTAGTTGCTGAGTTGGACGCTGTTCATGAGCAGATGTCACTACATTCAGTCCTCAAATGGGTCGATAACACATTTAATAGATGGCGATACGACCATATATAAGGTGATATCACAGACCAGGTATAGAACTCTTGAAGTCTTGATAGATCTTGGAATAATAGATCTTTCACTCTATTGTCTTCTGTATCACTTGATTTTGGGGCTTCAGAGCCCCATTACCATTCCCGTGTCGCATACAATATTAACGGCCAAGCATGAAATAAGAGTACAGCGCTATAAGCGATAGGAATGAAAGATATAATAGCGGTGAGAATTTAGATGCAGGGTGTCCCGATGTCAAATTGATACAGCATTTTTAAAAGACAAATTAAAATTTCTTCAATCAGCAACTCTACAGACCCACACAACGGAGAAGCATAGCATCTCTCTCTGCTATCTTATAAATGCTTATTTAGTCTTCCAGAATTTTAATTACACAATCATTTTGTATGGTGATAGGTCTATCCTACATCTCGTCTGCGGTGATACTCGGCTCAACCTGCCGCTGGTAAAACAGTGAAATATTGCCTAGGGATTTTCTTGTGTAGTGCAACCAACTGTCGATTCCTTCGTATACTCGGTGCACGTGCTTCGTTGTTTGCAATATCACAACCTCCTGAAAGACATTTCCCGCCAAATATTATTAAACAACATATATTTTTCAACTGGCTATGGTAGACATGGCTGAGGAAACAGAAGAAAATGAATTTATATTACGGCCAATCAAGTGTGAGTTAAATCAACTTTCCATGTCAGATGGATCAGCAATGTTGATGCAAGGTAAGTTAATGTCAATTCTTAACATTCTCACTGTGACTAATAGGCGAACCTTAGGGGATACTGCTGTACTTGCGGGTATCTATGGACCGGTAGAATCAAAGCCACAGAAAATGATTTACGACAAAGCGTGCGTTGAGGTTTCCTACATTCCTATAAAAGGACCAGCTAGTAAGTCGCAGAAAGTTTCTCATCAAACTTCGATCTCCACTAATCTGTTACAAAGATAATAATCTACGCTTCTGATTGACTCTTTAAGAGGTGGACGATAGGATGACAGAAATGTACATAAAAGAAACATGCGAAGCAGCAATAATTGTTACATTTCATCCCGCGACAGCTATATGCATCAATATACAAGAATTGGAGGACTCTGGCGGAGTACAGTTCGCTTTTACATACCACACTACTCCGAAGATATTTGAAGCTTAAAAATAACGAACGTACATCATCTTTTCAGTTATTAGCATGCACGCTCAATGCAGCATGTCTGGCGCTTATTAATACCGGAGTGCCAATGAAATTTACTATTGCTGCGGTTAGCTGCATGATCGAGGAAAGTACTGGAAATATTATACTAGATCCTGATAAAGTTCAGTTGCAGGTATGTATACAGAGATCTGTACGTATGTCGATAAATAAATCACTGATTCCCTATTTTCGATGTCCAGGGTGCCAGGGCCGAATTCACATATGCATTTGATAGCATGAAAAAAGATGTCATATGCTGTCATACTGTCGGCCGTTTTACGGAAAACGAGTTCTTCGAAACAATGGACAAGTGTAAACAGGCTAGCCAAAATGTATTTCATTTCTACAGAAACCTTGTAAAAAAGTACGCGAAGTTAATATAACTGTTCTATGTTTTAACGAAATATGTGTTTTATTTCGTAGCCCTAATATTCTTCGTTTCGTACGTAATCAAAAAGATACGTTTTTACTCTGCGGGCAGATTTTCACTGAATTATTAATGCCAATTTACCTTCGTACCGTTTGCAAATATCGTAGAAACTACGCTACAGAGATCGAGTTAAGTACAAGCTACTTGCAGCACGTTCCACGAGAGGGTACTGAGATTCCTCTGATCTTTACCGCCAACTGGCGGGAATAATCGAACTACTACTGGATACGGAAAGGTACAGATTTGAAAAAAGATTGCACAAATTTTTATGTTCCGTGGAATTTTGTATAATACACTTGGGAGCAATTTAACAAATTTATTATTCTAGGATATCTAAGCTACGTAAGATTATTATTCACCGTACTCGATAATTAAAAGTCTACCTATGCCATATATTCTCATTTCAAATGCTCAAAGTCTTTAAATTAATTTTTTCTACCGCTTGAAACTTCTTCGCTATTCCACTACGAGGGATGCTCATATAAATTATAGATTCTGTTTACAGAAAAATTGAAGAAAAAGGAAGCGAATCCCTAAACATGCGATTCCTCGAATTTCTCGGACTCCCGCCGATACCTCTCGCTCGGAAGAAGTAAAAGGTAAAATATAAATGTCCTCGAATCGGAACGGCGAGTATCGCGTTTAAAGAGAAGCAGGATATCTGTCGGTGGAGCCACGCCCGGTCGCCAATCACAGCCGGTACCAAGGTTCGACGTGCATCCTTTGTGTCCTCCGGACCCTTTTAGTCCCTCTTTCTGGCTCTCGGGAGCTCAGGGACTCGGTGGCCATCTCTGGACGTCCATTAAATACAGAAATGAGCCTTCCAAGAGCGTCTCGAACGGGTCGGACCAGATCCTCCGGTCGGACCCCGACCATGGTGAGAGGGAAAGAGAGGAGAGACTAGAGAGCGAACGAGGAGAGAATAAGAGCGAATAAGAGAAGGAGAGAGCCGGGTCAGACCGGGCCACGTTTAGCTGAGGTCGCCCCGGGCCCCCAGACCATTAACAAGGAGCGGAGCAATTTATGGACCGGCTCGCTCATTTCCACTTTATTATTATTTTCTCATCTCATAGATGGTCTTCTGCATCGTTTTGTTCTCTCCCCGATCCCCTCCCCGCCACCCCCCAGCCATCTCTTGCTCCTTGTTCGCTTTCCGTTTTTCTCTTTCCCTCCCGGAATTAATACCCACGGCGGAACCGGGCAGAGCCACCGGCGCGGCGCACCACGAGTCGCCGACGAGCTCCGAATGGAACTCTCTTCTCCAAGCCTGGGCAAAAAATTGCGGAACGCGAAATATTATTGCCCGGGACCGCCTTCTTCCCTTCGCCGGGGCCAACCGTCGATAATACTTCCACCGTGGCGTTCCTCTCGCTAATTTCGTCCGTTCGACCGCTCCCCCCTCCCGCCTGGAACTCGTCCATTTTTGCGTTTCTTGGCTACTCCTACTCACCTTCCAATTTTCTTTCCTTTAGGTTCATATCGCGTCTTTGCAGGAATATGTAAAGTACGTGCTTTGTTATAAACAGAAATGGATGATTAGCGTTTTCTTGTAATTGGTAAAAGGGAGTTTAATAGGTGAACGGTAACATAAACATCAGAATTGATAGATTGTAAAATTAAATTGTCACTTGCTAACCATTCCAGGTGTTGCACGTTCTAACAATGAACGTTGTCCTTATTTAAAAACAAAAATTTATAAAGGCAGTATTTTTATCAAACTTTCCTTGAAAATGGTCAGTTTCCTTAAAATCATTGACCGAAACATCGGAATTCGATAAAATTCTAAAAATTGCAAAATAGCTTTTATTAACTGTTTAAAGTACACCGCACAAGTGCACCAAAATCATTTCTCCTTTAATTAGAATTGTAGAATTAGAATATGCGAGCGAAGTCTCGGATTAAACTTACTTGTATAGGTATACATAGGTTTCAATTTTAAATGAATCTCAATTAACTCCTGTAGTCCACGTTGAATAACATTTCGATCGCATTTTACTATCCTGCAAGCGATTTCGAGTCGACAATTTCATTTTCGATTGAATTTGAAAACGATAAAGTCCGTACATGGTCTCTTTGCTATTTGAATGGGCTAGAGAATCCCGCCTCGCGCGGAATTCGTTTCCATGGCAAAGCAGAATTCGCGCGCAAACCGTTTCGAGCCTGGGCTCAAAGTGTTTTGTCGTGTGGTGGTTTGCTCTGTCATTTTAAGGTAAATTTACAGATTTTTAATTAAGTTCCTCATGAAATATATGCAACATATGTAAATAGTAAGGCCGCGGATGCAAATATATACAAATATTTACGCAACGATCACTATTTGCTATAATAAATCCATTCTGAATGTCCCGCGTCTCTGTCGATCTTCGCTCGATGTGCTTGTCAATACTGTCGTCACTGTTTTACAATTACTTTTAGAGATATTTATGCTTAAGAATAGTTTCTCGTGAATGAAACGATGCACTGCATTGCT
Organism: Andrena flavipes; assembly: GCA_963971345.1. Lineage (NCBI taxonomy): Eukaryota > Metazoa > Arthropoda > Insecta > Hymenoptera > Andrenidae > Andrena > Andrena flavipes. Next base: position 9,491,018 of record OZ020481.1, read on the forward strand.
TGTTCTTTTCACAGGATGTGTATTTGAGTATTATTACAAATGAGATCAACCTGCATATTATAACAATAATACGGAAGGAAATATCGACTAACCAAGGTTAGCAGTGGTAGCATAATGATGACTGTCTCCGGAAAAGCTGGGAATGTGGTAAGTCCATTTGTATTATTAAATATTCGAATATTTAATTATTTATCGTATAATTAAATGTGCCACATATTTCAAACATGTCACATATTTCTGAAATCCCTGTTTCTCTGATGTATACCCAATATTATCTAATAAGAATTTTATTATTACACATACATAATCCGCCTTTCTGAAATCTAATTTGGCAAAGAAATTGTTTCAGTAGATGTGTTAACATATAGATAGATATTCTCTTAATAATATAGGGGAGAGTCGTGAAGTACCAACCATCGTACAGTAACGACCAAAGTTAGTTCTAGCTTCTTCGACCAGATATTAGCATTTTATTTGAATTAACCAATGAAAATCACAAATCTCTATAACCTGTTTCGAGGCTATATTGTTTATTCCATTGCTTTCTGTGTTCTGAGGCATTAAACGTATACGTTGATATAAAACGTATATGATCTTTTGTTTCTCGTGTAAGTAAATGATTTTGTTTTATTATGTATGCTATCTCTAGTCTATTAAGTATAATAAAACGTCCTAGTTTTGGAATATTTTTTGTACATAATATACCATGATCTAAAATGTTTCATTTGATAACTGTCATGCAGTATCGACCAACAGACTCTGTCAACCAGTAGAGACCAAATTTTTCTTATCTGTAAGTTCAATCTGTCAGCAACTCAGATTAATTTAGAAGATGTTCATTTAGCCTTCCTGAACTGCAGAAAAATAAAGTAAATAAGGATAGATATGATAACCTAACAAACTGCAGGATTTATTGAAGAAGTTATTCAGTGTGTTATTTGCAAGCCCAGTTGTGCATTAACTAAATAAAAAATTATGTAAATAAGGATAAAATAAAAGTTACTTTAATTATTTTATTCTACGAATAAAGTTGATTTTTTATTCGTTATTCGAAATTTTATTTAAATAAAAATTTGGTGCATCTCTGTTTGCAAGGAATCATTTGACAAAGATTGGGTGCTGTGTACCGAATGCACAGATCAGGAGAATATTAATTATTTTACTTGTGAATTTGCACAAATAAAATTTGAAAAGAAATCTTTTATTGTACTAATGAAATGTCTTTTTATTAACATTCTTAATCATTTAGACTTATAAATCTACTAATTTAATAGTTGGTCGGTACTGGACGACAATTTTTCGTTTCCTAGACATTACAACATTTTTATTAATACTTATTATTACATTTGACAAAAATAATTTCCTAAAAAAGCTTAGAGCTGTCGGTAACTGCACGACTCTCCCCTACCTAAGTAACACACGAAACAATAATTTAAATCAAAAACGGGTGGGTATCTTAAACATTGAAGAGATGTAATCGAGGGCGAGAGTTCTCAGAGGGTACATAACGAAACTCTAGTTTAACATTCTCACGCTCTGTTATCTACGTTTCGTAACTAGTCAAAGAAGTGTCAGAACCCTCTGGGAATCAGCAAGAACTCGCGAAGTTCTAAAAAATCGCTTACACTAACAATGCGCCGCGCAAGTGTGTACAAGGAAAGAAGTCGAAGGGGTCAATCCCTATCCAGCGGTGTACTCGATTGTCGAACACCGCGGCTGGCGAGGAACACGTACACGCGCTCGTGGTACACGTAAAGTAACATTTCTCTCTGATATAACCTCGCGTGACGGTGTACCACCGCGTGCTGGCCGGCCCGATAAATCCTCGGTACGCGAGTTAATTTTAAACGTTCACGACTCCCAGCCGCGATGACAACGCGTATACGGCAACCTTTCCCTACCAACCATACCGCCTCCACCACCACCCTCGGCCGTATCTAACGATCGGGTACCACCTCGAGATGAGCTCTCCATTTTACGACTGGCCTGCGTACGCTCGTGGACGCGCGGCCGCCGCCACCGCCGCTGCGCCGAGCGAAATAGGCGGCTTTCGTTGCCTCTTCACCCGGGGTCCGGAGGTGGACCCTTCCTCTCCTTTTATTTCGTCGGTCCCTCGGCCCCCTCGCGGCCTGGCCACCGTCGTTTTCGCTCTTTTCTAAACCCGGCTCGCCCATTGGCGCAAGGGTAGTTGTTATGAAATTAGCATGAGCGATCGGGACCGAGGCCTACGAAGTAGGTAATCGCTTCGAGGGCACCACGTCGGGATTGGACAAGCCGGTTGGAACCGGATGCTTTGGCCAGTGCCGCCAATCGTGGACGCAAGACGGTGCCCTCGCCACGTCCCATTGGCCTGCCACGATTTACGATCCTTTTGCCCCTGGAACACGTCTTTGCCTCGTCGATGAAGAAGATCCTCCGCTATCTTTCTCGTTCACCCCCCTCGCGGTACACCCCAGCTTGCAATTAAGAGTTCCGATGTCTCAATGGAAACTGCGCCGAAGGTTGTGCCCCGCAGCTATGCGTCTGCGAAATGGACAACTCGGGTTTTGTAACTAAATGCGTTCATTAGGGGATGACGTTCGCGGGGATTACAGTCGCGGCTCTGTCGGTCGTGATTTCACGTAGAGTGTTGGCAGGTGGGGTAGCTTTCAATGCATCTTCTGTCAGTCGCTCGATTTGTCAGGTGATCTAAGTAGTATAATTGATGCAACTGGATTTTCCTGATAATTATTTCTTAACTTTTCGAATTGGACTTTGGAAACAGCTCCCCCTTTCCGTATAACACTTCTATTCTACCAGAGCGATTTCCCTGATTAGCACCTCAACTCTAGCCCTCAACTCAATTTTCTCCCTCCAAATTCCCACCCACGCTACCGAGTGGCACTCATTCGCCACTAGCAGGGCCTCCAGAGAAGATGCCATCAAACAGTCGTACCTGAAGCTTCCACTTTGCCAGACACTCGCAGGGCCCGCTTCGTACCTCGTATTCTTCCCCCATAATTAAACGTTAATCACGGTCGAACTTAACCGCGTCTATTCGATCCGTATCGTCCGTATTTAATTACACATATCAATAATTACAGGGCCCGTGGGCTCGCGCATCGCCGCGGCCCGATATTATCGTCCGACGAAACTAATTACACGCGCCGCGGACCGCAATTAATACGCGTCGCGGGCCTCGCGGATCCTCCTGGTCGTCGTCGGATTGAGTCGTCCGTCGACCGTGCGGATTCGTTCCGCCGTTCGTTACACGGCCGGGCCCCGTGGCTTTTTTTGCGCCCGCCGAAATCCGTGCCAAGGGCCCCCGAATGGAATCCGGGGTCCCTGGACGGTAGCGGCGGAGCGACAGGGGCCTGGATCGAGGCGAAAGTCGTTTGACGTTTGACATGACTCGAACTGACAGCCGCCTTGTGTAAGACAGGAATCGTGCGTCTTGAAACACCCGGGACACTCCGAGGCCCGTGGTCAGGCCCCCGTCAGGGGACCACGATGCGATTTCGGGGCCGTCACGGATGATGGATTCGCGTCACGCGTACTCTTCCTACACCCGCAGCAGGAAAGATTCGGTTTCCGAGTTTTGGCTCTACGGCGACAGGCCTCTATGAATCGATTCGATTACCCATTTTGTTTCGTTGCATGTAAAAGGGGGAGTGTTTCGGAGCGGCTCCCGAGACGGTGTGTAATTTCTGGGAAACTGAGATTCCGCGTCGCGTGATGTCGTGTCCGAGCGTAGATCGATTAATTTCAAGGTGCAAGTGGTACCGTTTGACAGGTGACACGACTGAAAGTGACACCCGTCGTTCTGTACACGGGCACGCAACACACGTACAGAGAACGGGGAACGTTTTTTCGGTCTGTTTGGGGTCCGACGGTGGAGTAAGGCCCCGACAAGGATGATGGATTCCCGTCACGTAGCACGATCGCTAAACGTTCCACGACTGTCCCTGGAGAAATTCCCTCCGTGCGCTCGGCTACACGTGTACGTGCCGCTATAAACGGCGTTATTATCGATAATCTTTTCTGTTATCCCTCGGCGAATCGTTCGGAGTATGATTCGACGTGAATTATCCATTACGATACGGTGGCTCGCGATCGATCAGCAAACGGGGTACTTCTGTTGGGAGCAATTAGGCGACTTGCCTATAAGCTGTACAGTTCCATGCCCACGAGGCATCGATGTGCCATTAAAATATCAAGGCTTGAGTTTATGCGTAAAAGTATTCAAGACCGCCGTCGAAAATTTATTCATTATTCGCCGCATTTCGCTGGACATTGCGATCTTGAATCTATTAAAACCCAGACACACCGAGATCCTGTAGCCATGAACCCCCTGCAGCGTTCAACCATTCCGCAGCGATCTCCCCGCGCTCGCAGAACCCTCGGGAACCAACGTGTCAAGATCTACACTTCCGAGAGTCAACCTCCAGCGTCTGCTCGCCCTTCGAATCCCCGTTGATCCCCGGGAACGGGACACGGCACGGTAGGAACGGATGTTTACACAGGAGACAAAAAGCCCCGGGACAATGATGACGTTACAGTTTCGTTGTCGATCTGTCAGACGCGCTTACAAGCCATAACGTTCCCTCGGAATGATTAACCGGTCTCTCGGTGATCCGATCGACGGCCTGATCGGTCGTGGATGAAGATCCAGCCGGGTAAAAAGGAGGGGAGCGGGGAGATAAAAAAGGAGAACGGCCAGTAGGACGATGGGAAGGGAGGAGGGGGAAGGGTGAACGCGGGGGCCTGGCTGCCTCTTTTGGAAAGATAAAACGGCGAGTGGCCGAATCTCGGCGAGCTTCCGACGGTGTTTCTGTACGCGTAAGCATAATGCTGGAACAAGGAGAAAGGGCAACGGACGGCGCGGAACACGGTCAGAACCCCGCGGTGCAACGCCGCTCGATCCAATCGGCCGGCAAGATTGATGGTTTCTTAATAACCGAGAAAAACCGGCAAAACGATCGGCCGTGCACCGTGGCCACCGCGGGTGGTCGCAATACGCATTACACTCCCAACGACAAGGGTTTTTCATCGCCGACACCGGCCGATATTTCCTCCTCCTACGTCTTCTTGTCGTGATCTGTCGCGCGCTTCGACTCGGGAAAATCGGCCTCGCCGTTGCAATTAGTCCTTTTTGCTCCTCTTCGTTGCGCCCCGCTCGTTTGTACCGTCTCCTTGGGAGTGTAGACCGTTTCTTCTTCGTCATTCTTCCCCCGTGTATCTTCCAGCAAGAAGATACATTTTCCATAATTGGAAACCACTTTTACATTACATTCGTAGGATTCTAAAATGTTCTCACGTGCTGTAAACAATTTGATCCACCGAGACTACTTCGCGTGAATTTGGACGAACCGAATCTAATCATCCCAGAGGTAGGTGTCAGCTGGCAGGATAACGACAAGGATCGCGCGAATAATTCGTGATCCTGGACACCGTGGACGGTGTTGGGATGTATTTTACGTTCGTAGCGGGGGAATAAGAGGAACGAGCAATTTCGGCGTCCGGTGCCGCCTACATCGGTGCCCGAAACGAGCGGGACAGCGAAGTCAGTTTGGTTCTTGTCACATTCTTGTCAACTGGGACAGCGTGCCACGTCAATCTCCTGCTCGGCCGCGCTTCGCCACGGTGTGTCCCTCCCTTCTTCGTCTTCAGAGGCTGCCGGGACCCCGAAGCCTCGGACGGATGGATGGACGGACAGTTGGACAAGCGGTCGATGCGTCAAAGAAAAATATAACCGGCGCCCCTGACGCAGCCAAACTGCCTCATTAGCCCGGTTTTACCCGCAAAAGCGTAACCGTTCTGGGACGGGCTGATCTGGACGTGGCACTGGGTCCGTTTTCACTGATTCTCAAACGGCACAGCTGCTCGGACAACGGAACTTCAAGATATTCAAGGAGTCAGAAATCTGTGCGCGAGGAACAAGAGCAAGACGGTGGCTTTTTCAATTACGTGTCAGTTACTATTATGCGCACCAGTAGGGAAAAGTAGCCACTTACCCTCCATCGTTTCCCTCCGTGATCTCGAAAACCAAGAGCATTCCTCGTGGAGCTTCTGCAGCGGATGACCGCGAGTTAGGACAAGACGAAGTTTCATAGAGAAAGGGGCACCAATTACCCCAGCATCGACAACGAACGTCCATCTAGAAGGCGAGAGGAAGGCGACGGGGCCGGTAGCCCGTCGAGCAGGACAAGCTTCATCGAGGCGGTGCGTGTAGACTGTAGAGTGTAGCTGGAGGAGCAGAGCCGAAAAATACGGCGGCGACGGGGTCCAATTCATCGCGGGCTCCGCGGCCATCGATCAATCTATACGAGCAAGGAAAGGGTGGAACGAGGCGGCAGAAGAGGGAAGGTAGCCGTGCAACGTTGTACGTGGAGGGACATTAATTGACACGAGCCGAAGGTAGGGTAGGAGAGAGACCTGCACAGGTCCCCGTAAGCTGGGCCCGTCCTGTCCTCTTTCACGACACGGGGGCAAGGGAAGAGGAAAGGAAACAACGGGTGGCGGCTAGCTGTCCGATCGCGCTGCCGTCTCCAGTCAGCAACAACAGCAACAACAACGCGGAGGAAGAAGGAAGAAGGCGACGAGGGCGAGCACAGATCTCTCTCTTGACCAACGTAGGCGGAGCTCGAGCTTTGTGGATCGGTTTCGCCGCTCCCGTTCGCATTGGTCGCCTCTTCTGGCGGACTTCCGAGGCCCGAGATCGTCTTCCGTCAGCCACGTGATCGCCGATTGTTTCCTCCTCGAGGTCTCCAGGTTCCCCTCGGCCCGGCTTCACGTGAAACCCACCGCCGCTTCTTTCCCTCCCTTCTTCTGCTGCTTCTTTTTTCCTTCCGCTCCTTCTTCGCCGTCGTCGTTGTCGTCCTCGTCGTCCCCGTTGCTTCTCAGGCAAGCTCCTCCACGGCTGAACTAAGATTTATGCCTGCCGCCAGTTGAGACGTTTGCGCGAAGAGATTGGACGAGATACAGGGGAAGGCTGCTACGCCGTGTGCACAGAGGAGACACCGCCGGTAACTGGACGATGATAGTGAAATATGTACGGGTTCCCTGTGCCGGAGGATCGCTCCTGTACACCTGTAACGCTTTGTAATCGAAGCAGCCCGCTGAGTTTCGATGTCCTCCGCGGGGTTAGTGATGAAAGTGTAGGCGGTCCTTGGGCGAGTTCTTTCTTTTTTCATCCGTATGCGCGGGGCTTTTTAGCGCGGAAGGAGTGGGTCTATTAACCCAGGGTGTTCGAAAGATCGAGTAGAGCTGTTTAGCGTTGGTACCTACGTTCGGATGACGCACTTCCTCGAACAACACTCGCACTCGAAGTTCATTACTTTAACGAGGGAATGTTCAATCTTCTACGACTAGCGTGCTATTAAAATTGACCGAAAATTAACTCCACTGTGTGTGGTAAATTGAGATAGAATCGCCTCTCTGAAACATTTACCGGGCGAGCGGGAACTCGGCACGCTTCGGTTCCGAGTTCGTTCAGGTTTTCATCATTCCTGGCGCAGGCTACTAGAAAATATTAAAGGATTATGTATGATCGCCCTCGGCGACCGGTTCCCACCGCGTCCGTCAGAGCCGTCTAAATAACACGTTTCTATTTAATTTCACTTCACTACTGTAAAATTGCCCGGCAATAACGAAAATGAAACTGTTCCGCTGAGACCCGCCTAATAACGGTGATTTGTCTCGTTTCTTTGCGGCACTGCGGAACCTTGCCGACCGGTTGCGGTCTCAGGATTCCCATCCCTCGATAGAAATTATGCCTCGTTCGACGATGAGTTATATTCCGCGATAAGTTTCTTTCTCGATTAAAGGTGAAACGAATACTTTCGATACCTCTAACGATTCTAGCCTATAAACACTCTACGAAGATTCATGAAACTGAATCACCGTCGCGGTACTTAAAAGGTTTGTCAGCGGCTGGCTGGTCGAACAGAGACCGACCACATTTTCATTAACTTCAGCGAGTGGTATCAGTTTTCCTCGGCGCGTTCGTGTAACAAGCTAGACTCCATTCGAGCGGATATTAAAACAGCTCCGCGTGGAATAACGTGTCCCATCGTTTTCTTTCTCCCCTGCCACTCTCTATCCGTTCATCGATCTCTTTCCTTCGATATCTGTATCTATGATCGCGCGGTAAGCCCGGTCTCGTTCGTTCCGTCGCTAATTATTTTAATTGGCCGGCGCACATTCAAAAGAGATAGCCAGGAGGAAGGTGGAGAGGCTCGCAGAGGGCACAGCGGCGAGAGTCCTCTTCGATTACCGATCGACTCTCTTGCCTCTCGTTCCTCCGCCTCGCTTTTGCTGCGCGTCTTCAGGCCGTGTCCACGTACCACGAAATCGCTCGTTACCATATTGATTGGCGATGACGGGATCGCGCCGCGGTGGTCCACGAGAGGGGGAATTAAATGGAATCGCGAATTAATATCGCCGTTATAGACAACGCGATAACGGATCGGAACTGGATGCTGGGCGTCCCTTCGCGTCGATGTAATGGTCCATGCCGTATGGCGGTATGCTTGAAAAGATTTTCAGAGACATACCTGATAAGCGAGAGGAGGGTAGCGCTTTAGGTATGTTTACGACGATTTCTTCTTTTCCACTTAATGGCCTCTGACTGTCATGATTTATCGCAAGCCTCACGGGTGTGACGAAGGAGCGGAGGGAGTGTTTTCTGGGATTAAGCTCCGAGAGCAATCTTAATTACTCATTCAGAGCTCGTCCATCGCCTATCGCCCCCACAAATCCGGATCGGTTGATTAAAATCGATTGAAAGTCGCCACGGAGACACGTGGGAGACAGGAGAAAGAAGTAGGAGGACAGTGGGGACAAGGAGATGTCAAAGGGAGCAGGAGGGAACGGGTGAAAACCGCCGAAGTACCTTCAGGCTTCGTTAGTCAGCCAGTGACTTATCAAAGGGCAGGCCTGGCCCGATACAATGGCTGAAAATCCTTGCGGTACGTAAAAGATGGCCCGGCTGTCTCGTAAATTCACGGAGGACCCCGCACCGTCTGTTTCTACTTTGACAGCCAGGTCTGCTCTATACGTAAATCTGGCGCTGAGAACTTCGACGCCATTATGTTTCGACAGGGGTTGCTGGACGGTAATCGATTACGAATCGCGTTCCATTGTTTCAATATTACGGGCGTCTTGTCGCAACTCCGCGACTTGCTCATAAAATTTGAATACTGTCGCTTCCGTTCGACTTTAATTCCTCTTGAAAAAAAATCGAGACTTTTCGATTCCATCGTCGTGGAAGATGTTCGAACGGACTCGTCGATATTAACTTAGCATTGGACTCGTAACGCAGTTGCACCCAGCGCGGTAGCCTCCTCTTTCCCATGCGTTTCCGCTGCTTCACGCAACCGTGAATTATCCTACGTAGAATCGACCATTCCGAAATCGCCAGTCCCGACAGGAACTGCTGTCACCGCGACCCTGGGCGATTTCCAGATCGTTTGGAAGACGTTAGGGGTATCCTAGATCGAGCGACGTTGACAGGCGAAACGGTCGGAGGACTGGGACGGTAGGCCGTATCGCGGTCGTCGTCGTTTATTTTGGCGAACGCTTAAAACATTGTCCTGTTGAAGGACTGCTGCCGCTCTCCGGCGAAACCTGACTCGCGTTCGGAACGGTCGGGCCGGCGTTTCATTTATTCAAAGTAAGTTATTGCGATCGCCGCAGCCACTATATTACTGGCCGAAGACTCCTCTCCTCCTTCGTCCATTTCTCTTTCACCGTTTCCGTCTCTGTCCGGCCGACTATCCACGTCCCTCCTCTCTCGCATTCACCGTAGGGCTCCCGGTCCCGATTTCCAGGTAAGATATTCATCTAATTCCCCCCGATTAGCTGGCCGCGGACGACCGAATGGCAATCCGGAGTGCCTATATAAGCTTTTCAACCGTTTGGACAGCTACCACTAACTTCTACGAGACTGGACAATCCGTTATATCGCGCACGCATACATATATAGGTGCACAATGCACAGGGGCCGCTCGGTTTCACCGCGATGGATGTTCGTTTTTCGGGGTACACTTCGTTAGAAGTGTGCTTTCTCCCCTTGTCGATTGCTTTTCGATTGATTGGTCCGCGAAGCTACTAATTTTTAACCGTGCCGAATCCAACTGACACGTGGAAAGGTTCAATTGCCCGTAGCAGCTACGGATAGTGCTAAGAAGGGAATAATACCGATATTGCTCCACTTGAATCCCTCACGACCATCCAAATGGAACTGATCCACGAATTGCCGACACAATTCCAAGCGCAAGTTCCTTCGCTCCAGATACGAATGATCACGGGCGGGGTTCACGGACGCGAATGGTAACACAATACGCCGGACAGAGCATAGTTGTTGGGGCACGCGGCGTAGACGGAAGTTCGCGGATATCTGGCCGCTCAGTATGCCGGTGCGCGTCGGTGGAAGGCCCCGGGGAAATTTCTTGACAACGGCTGCCGCCGGCGTGCACAACGTGGGAACAATTTGCAAGCCCGTGGCGGTCCCGAGCACGGTTCGTAACATTCCTAAGCCGAACGGTAAACGGTTATTCGGGACGCGTCCTCCTCGTACGTGCATGTACGGGAGAGTGCCGACCGTATCCCGTGACGCCGAAGACGCCGGCTGGAATTCCGGAATTCGCCGGCGAATTCCATTCCCTCTGCCGTTCCCTCCGTCTTCCGCGGCCGAAAGGCGATCCTCTTTTGTCCGTACTGTCGCGTTACGGAACTACGGTGACGTACTCGGAACAAGAATTTTTGGGTCTCCCCCGAAGGACCGCGAGAAGGATTTCGAACAGTCGGTTCTGGTATTTTGCACGGGCGTCACTGGCCAGGCGATAGAACCGCGTGATTCCGGGAGATTGCGTACGGTTGGCCGTCGACGGAATTCGAGCCGATGGCTCGTGAATAGAGAGAGGAGTTAAGGGGAGTATAATTCGAGAGATACGAGGGGCAAGGCTCGAGTGATTCGTGGTCCCAGAGGGAGGATTTGAAGATCGCATTCTGGATAGACAATCTTCTATTTTAGTTGCTGAATGATAACCATAGTAATTCAACCTTCCGTTCTCAAACACTGCTCGGCACAGAGTGATACGCTCGCGCTAGCTTTGAACCAGAAATACGATCTTTGATTCGGCCGCGTGAGTTTAGGCGAGATCGGGCCGGTCTCGCGGTCACGCGCGCAAACATAAGGGAAACGAAGACGAGGACTGAGATGTCGTTGCCGGGGAGGAGAATTGTAAACGTCGTCGCGAGTGACACGCGTATTTCGAGCACGCGGCAACAAAATCCCCGTCGGTTCTATTTGCGGGGTGCCACGGTGATGTTTCACATTGACGGGCGGACGAGTCTCTCCGTGCGGTGAATCTTCGTGGCTAGGAAAACTTGAGCCCCTTTTTTCCCCACTGATAGACGTCCCGCGACTTTATTCTGGATCCGGGCGATGTACCGCCACGGTTCCTCGTAAATTTTCACCGCGTCGTAAAAGGTGCCACCAACCGAAAGATGTACCTACCTCTGGTCCCCGTACTTATATTTCTGGTAATTAAGAAGACTCGGAACTTATCGGGAAGAATTTATAGCGAACAGGAGCCTCGTACAGCTGATAGCGACGGGAGGGTTTGTCCCGAAAATTCAACGCAACGTTTCGGGCAGAGCTTGATCCAGGGGCACCTGTCCACGAATCAAGGGGAGAGCGTAGACTCCGTTTACCCCGAGGGGGTTGGTGGCGACCAACCGAAGCAATCATAGGCTCGTTATGGGGCTCGGGAAGCCATGGTGAACTCACGGGTTCCTACATCCACTCGTGTGAGTGACGGATAATACACGCACCACCTGCGTGGCCATCGTTCGGTCAAGATGGCGATCGTCAGGCCTCTCGTGCCCCGATCGCGTTCATTATAGCTGCGTGTAACTGTCTTGTTACGAGAAAAATAACGCGCAAATAACTATCATTTATCGTGTTCCCGCGCGAAAGTGGGTTGCACCTTGGACTTTAATTAAAAGACGGTTCTGTTGTTTGCGCGGTACCTTAAATTAAATTTAACCCCTTTCGAATGCGATGAATTCATGGTGGCGGTAGTTGAAGGGTCAAGTACAATTCCACTAGTTGAGTTAGTCGCACAGTTGTCGGAATTATTGACACAAACTACTTAAGGCAGTCCACAGAGAAGCCTCCCGAATCTCTGGCATTTTGCAACACTTCGAAAGTAACTATTCTTAAGTACTTCCCAGCTACACTTGTCTGCAGGCCAGACGTTAATTTTCATCAGGAATTCGTCCGAGGTACTTCCCTGTTTGCGCGACCGGAAGAACAATGAACAAGTCGCAGGGAAGCTTTCTAAGCGCGTTTAAGACGACGAGCAGAATGGCAAGGCCTATATCGATCACACGACCGGTCACGCGAACCCTGGGTGGGGTCCTCGAGAAAAGTATCGGGTCTTTGTGACCAACGCGTCGTTACCGTGCCTCGAATTGTTACCACGATCATTATGGCGGCTGTTAGAGGCAGAACGACGAACTCGTGGTACCTCGACGCCCACGCGGTCGATTGCGAGAAATCACGACGGTCTATTTAAATGCTGTACGATAGAAATATATAGAAACGCTGACTGGACGAGTCAGATTCAGAATATTAAGGAAAGAGGGTGGATTTTTTAAAAATGGAATTGACAACTTCAACTCTGGAATAAAGAGTTCGAACATGAACATCGAATACTTAAATCCCAAGGATGTTAGGTGCCTTTCAACGGTTTTTTCCGCAACGATAGGGCTTGATATACCGGGCTAATTATAGACGGTCTAAGTTGTGACAGATTGCAAATTCGTAGAGTTTATGCGGGCTTCTGTGCCGATTAAAAGCGCTTAATCAGGCCCGGAGTATCAGTAGCGGGGCAGAGTCGGTGTCCAGTCATTAAGCGAACTTTATCACCAGGGTTTCGCGAATTATCGCGGCGCGTGCGTAGCCCGAGGAGAGTAACGCCTTAATGGCCTGGCGTTGCTTCGTAAATCCGCCGCTTTTTCATCGGTATCCAGCCGTCGTAATTTCGCGGGAAGGGCGCGCACCCGGCGAGAAGAAAAATTCGGGGCAGATGCTCGACGCGGGCCGTTCGTACGCTCGCGATAGAGGCGAGCCGGGGCCCCCTCCGTTCGCGGGATACACGGTGAAAGAGTAAGATGAGAGAGCAAGGTCCGGAGAAAGGGAGGGAACGGTGGAAGGGTGACGGGGGTCGCGAGTGTAAGTAACGAGTTCAGAATTTCATTAGCGGACGGGGCGGCGAGATTATTTTAAAGAGATACGGAATTACCTGATTAGGAGGGAAAAAGTCATTAACTCAGGCGAAACTAATTAACGCTAGGCCGAGAACGGCTTCTCTCTTCTGTTCGGTGGAAGGGCGAGCCCTTCGGCTCGTTGCGGCCGCGAGTCTTTCTTGCTTCGTCTGCTCCACCATTCTTTTCTGCTTTCCCCGCAGTTGGATGCTTTACGGGGTTATCCTCGCGGAGGAATCGATCCGCCGGTTTGTAAACCGAAACAGTGGCTGTTAACGAGGGCAAGGGTGAAACCTTGCGGGGTGGATGTGGTCCTTGAAGGGGCGAGGAATTTGTTACAGGCGGCGTAAACGAAACTTGGCGTCTCGTCGCTGGCTGTTCTATTTTGTAAAGGTTATTAGATGCCGGTCGTCAATGGAACAGTTGGAAACAGTTTGATAGGATTAGTTTAGGGTGTAGGGCAGTGGTGTACGTTGATTATAAACTCGAGGTATACGAAGGTTTGATAGATAATATATTCAAACGGATGTGCGCAGGTTTATTCACTGCACCGCCACTGTGCTAACGATAAGCTAACAAAATCCACCATTTTACATTCCCGTGCGGAACCAAGAATAATAAAAAGATTAGCGTTCCGCTCGGTGGGGCACCACTGAAATCCACACGAAACATACACGGTACATTGTTTAATACATAGAAATCCTCGGCGCTAGCATCATCAGGCTTAATTTCCAGCGTGCTTCTTTATTACTTCCCGATGAGTTAGATAATCGACGTAACGACGAACAAGCTCGCGGCTCGACGATCCAATTAGCTACAAAACAAACGTTTGCCACTCGTAATTAGCGTATCAGGCACTCGAGCATGCAGCCAGAATTTTTCTATCGGGGATCCTCCAGCGAGAACAATGCACCGGCTGATACCCTTATCTAAAGCAGCTAATTATTCTCCTCCCGGCGGACAAAGAGATTCGCGGTATCCGTGAACGTATCAACGCGCTAGAAAGACTTCATCGGTTGCGGTGTCGACGACGAGGAGAGAATAAAATTAACCCCTCCTCGGTCTGAGTAGACAGCATTATCCTGAGCACGGCGATTCATAACCGTAACAAGATTAGCCGGGCTCAACCCTCCCTCCGTCCGGCTTTTATTGTTTACACTTCCCTCCTTATCCTGCTTCCGCCAGGAGCCTCTTCCTTTTGTCTTCGGCGCACAGCCGCGCCCGCTCTGTCTCCTCTCCTCGGTGTCCTGCGCGTCCCTGGAATCGAGTCATGAATTAAGAGAAACGACAGTGGACCCGTGCATCTCGTCGCGTTGTTACCTAAAAATGTCCAGAAACCAAGGTCCGTATAATTCACCTGATTCGTCGGGTTCGCAGAGTTGTTGACTTGCGCGAAGTTACGAGCCACCCATCCGGATCACTCCGCGAATATCCACGAATACGATAGCTCGTGATGTTTAATCTCCCCTCGGGGCTACAAAAATTAATTGAAGCTCGATAAAATTCAGCGAAAACCAGCGCTATCTCCCTGTTCTCACTTCCACGGAGACGTTTACGAGCATCGGAGCGCAATCCCACGATTACAGTGGCGGGCGTCATAAACTGTAGTCACACATTAAACCCCATAAATTTTTCCCAACAATACAGTTATTACTCGACTGGTACGCCCCGCGAGTACGTTTTCACGCCGCTCCAAGGCCGAGCCAATAAAAGCCGCGGCCGTGAACAATAAGGCATGCATTCGCAACCGCATCATCGTTAAACATTTATTCCGGCGCGCGGCCACGGGAGGAGCACGAAGACCCGGGGAGAAACGACCACCCCTTCACCTCCTGCCCGTTTCATAATCCTTCGACCAGCCGCATCCGTTTCAAATAAATATCTGCTATCTGATCGAAAAATGACTGTTACCATTGCTTCGGGACGCGTGTAATACGCTAATTAAATAAAGATACCGGCCACCGATGCAGCCGGCGGTGTTCGTTGCCTGCTCGTGGCCAGGGTACCGCGCAACTTTGCATTGCGCAGCAATGCACCTCTCCTGATTCCAAACGAGACCGTGCAGGTACGTGCGCAGTTATCGTGATACGGGCTTGCCTGCACCCGGAAATATTAGTCGGAGTGAGCGATGGGTGTAATCCTGATGCTCTCGAGTCTTTAATTACTTCGATTCCGATGCTTCTTCCCGAGGCACGATTCTTCCTGGAGCCGTGACACACGACTTCGGATCATCTAATATGCACGAGAATAAGAACACCCCCGCGATTGGACAGTTAAAGCGGTGTCTATCTTCGTTACGATGCTGCGATCTATAATACATTTAGTTGAGAATAGTTCCGGTGAATCGCGTCGCCAGAATGGCCCTAAGTAAAAACGATACCACAATCACGGTGTCGTTAATCTCGCTTCTCCTTTGATCGCGTAATTATCTTGATTGGAATATATAGATCTATTCCACAAATTCTTCGTTAGCCCCGTCCGAGGTTGGACGAACAATAAAGCATCTGCCTGGAGCATTCGAGAACCTAGTTCCCGGCTCGTAGCTCATGGCTCCGGAACGTTACGGCGCTGAAAAAGCCGTAATGATTTTGTCGTTCTTATCGCGATCGGCCGGCCGTATTTTCCTCGTCTGAGGATCCACACGACACGCGCTAATTGTACGAAGACATAATGAACCGAGCGGCCCGGCTCGCGTATCGCTGGCGCGTTCGTTAACGCAGAGAAAAGAACGGCTTTACGAGGGGCAATTATTGCGTTAATAATTTATCCGTCTGAAATATTCATAGAGCGATGTCTGCTCGATACAGAGACCGGCACAGGTCGTCGTGGATGTACGAAGGTGGCGAGCGAAGGCGAGGGAAGGGGGGGGGGGACGGTTTCAGGGGCCTCTTCGTGTATTCGGTGGCGTTAAGGGTTCCGCACCCGCGTTTCGGATAATGCCGGAGTAAAATTGCGAGCTAGTAGTCTAGCCAGCTACCGATCATCCCCTTCGGGTGTTCGTTAGGCGAGAAATTTCCAGAATCTCCCCGTCTCGTCCCCATAAAGTTGCCAGCAAAGCCGGCGACAAAAATCCTCGGAGTTACGGCCGAACCGTTTTAACGTGCGAGCATGCAGCCCGTTCTTTTTTTTGTTTCCAGCCGTTCGTGGAAGCTCGAGAGGGTTGTTCTTCCCCTCCGACTATTCTCTCCACTTTTCCCGCTTTCTCTTTGTTCCTGTCTATTCCGTGCCGCCCTTTTTCCTACAGGACTCTGTCCCCTTTTCCCGCGGCCGCTCTTCCTCCGACGCGCATGCAATTCCCATGCATATTTGCGCGGTTCTTTACGAGTCACATTTCTCCCCATCCTGTCATCGTCGTCTTGCTGGATATTCGGCCAGGATTACGCTACCTCTGAGGGGCGTACCTTCCTCCGGCTGCCTTGCACACCCCGCCTCGGAAATCGATGGTAGGCTACTTGGGGAGGATCGAAAGCCTCGTTGACCGTGCTTTCGCTGCGTATCAGGGTTATCAATGATCGTTGACGAATTCTTCGCGTAATCTTCCTTTTGTTTCCCCGGAAAACCACCGAACCTATTCACGGAACTCTATGGGTATATATCCCGCGCATGGTGCACCATCCAATCACGATTTCCTCCCCAGAGATGAAGTTCGAGTGACGACGTGGGACCGTTTCGCGCGGCCCGAAACCCTCTTCATTTAGGCGATCCTCGATCGACGTAACGATGATCGAGGTTCAGTCAGCGTTATGCACCGATGAACTCGAGAATGCAACTTCATCCCGCGGCTGGCTGGCAGCCGGGCATTCCGTGCCGCGTTCCGAACCGGTTTCGCTTTACAATATAACTTACGACGGTAGAAACGAACGGTCGATAAGCTGATAAACAAATCTGTTCGCTACCGAAGGAACGATTATTCTTCGGCCGGGCAGAGCTTCCACGATCGTTACCGTGCGAAACGGCCTTTTAATCGCCGCGATTTGTTGCCGATCGCCTGCTCCCTCTAATTAATAAAAACCGTCGGATCCGTTGAGAATCGCGACGCTCGTTGCCGCGAGGGGGGATGGTGGAGGAAGCTGTGCGGCGGCGTGTTGGCGACGGATCGCGAGACCATTGAAATAAACAATTTTATCGAGATATCGAACGGTTACACCGTAATCCGACCTCGTGGAAGGGATTAATTAAAAACGGATTAACCGAGATCCCGCGGACCCGTAATTCAGCAGCGCCTGTGGACGGTATAAACGAGGAAACGCCTGGCCGAGGTGGACATTGATTTTTCACTCGCTGCCACGTCGCCAGTCTATACTTTCGATATGATTATCGCACTCGTGTAGACGTTAATGGGCCTCATTTACAACCGCGCAGTTCGTCGTGTACGCAATAAACAACGCGATTACGCTGCACGAGGACATTGCCGCGCCTTAGCGGCGGGATCTTTCCATTCGACTTTGCAGATAGAGGTTTGTGGGGAAATGGAGCAGCGGAAACCGACCGTATTTCTTGGGTCGCATTGAGCGAAGTACGCGCTGATCAGGACTTTCTTGTCATTATACCGAATTAAATTCGTCCCTGAATCTACACCCGTCACCGATGAAGCGTCTTACGCAACGGACACACGTTCCGAAGGCAAGCATCTCGCGAACGAGGCACTTGGACGGGACAAGAGCACCTGTATGTACAGAATCGTAACCACCGATACCTTGATCGGCAAATATCAACTGCCTGAAAGAACAAAGTCCGAGGAACGAGTCGAGGCTTTCGGCGGTGCAGGCTTTCGAAAGCATCGATATAGCGGCAGGCCATAAGAACGTGGACTGTACGGGTCCAGATCGATACACAGAGCCGGGTCTCGGAGCTCGTTACCGGAGGGGGCCACAAAAATACAGAAAAATCCTCGCGACGAAAGCCGACCACGTCCGGCAGACGGTTAAGGGCCACTAAATATCCGGCCGCGTCCGCTGCACGGAACACGATGCAAGTTTACGCTCTGGTCATATACGAGCCGGCACGTGTAACAGGAAACTTACCTTAACCTCTTCACCCTGCCACACTTATTTCGTGGCCGCAGCCGTTTTCATGGCCCCCGGGCTGTACAGCGGGGCGATTCCGAGAGACTACCGGAAGGTATATACGCGGGGGCGCCAGCCTCCACGGGGCCACGTGAGTGCTGAGAAATAGAAGCCGCCACCGCCGCCGCTGCTGTCACTGTCAACGCCTAATGAACAATATATATAAGGAGGAGAACAGCCGGCTAAGAATCCAGCATGGCCACCTGCATCCCGAAGGATCGCGAGGGAATCCTGTGATTACATTCCTGCCTCCGTCCCGCTCTCGCCGACCCCGTCCTCTTCGTTCGAACCACCCTCCTTCCGCCGGATCTCCTCGCTACGTTATTTCAAGGAAGCCTCCGGCGTGTCTTGAATAGTTTTAGAACATCCCCGAGTGACGGGCCAGCGACTCGGCTTTTGAGGGGCGGTATTTAATAACGTTGGGTGGTGATTTTACGAACCCGTCGGGCCAAACCACATTCTCAGCGGGGTAGCTCCGTATTTTGGTCCACTTCTGGTTTTAGATAGCACGAGTGGTGCCTCGTTTTCACGATCCCCGAGACGACGGTGAGTCTCTTTCTTTTTGGGATCGAACTGCTTGGCGCGCGGCAACGGCCGGGCATGTGCTCTCCAAATATTTACGAGAATCGAAACATCTTTTTGTTTGTAATATTTCCTTCGCCATACGGCTCGCCCGTTCCACGGCCCACTTTCGTTCTACGGTTACATCGAATTATTGCACTGTCACAGCTGTTCGCGACTGATCGTGCGCTCGCGATAGAAACCTCGTGCACGAAGTAGGTACGTGGCGGTGTTGGTATTCAAGGATCCATCGATCATCGCGGCATTACGATCATTTGGACATTTCCGTCCCACGTTATATACACCAGCGCGCAGAATAATTTATCCTCTTGCACCTTACTCCACCGCGACTCTCGTCGATCCAGTTCCCCTCTTAATTTCCAAACGATTCGACTCGGTTCACTGTGGGACTTGTAATGGTCCCGATGTACAGTAGAGATTTCGAAATAGTTCTTTATTCCGCAGTGCTGCGCAATTTTCGTGCACAAAAGTAACGCGCGATCTTCCTGTTTCTAATATTATGAAACGTTGCGAACTTCTTCAATTTCGAGGTTTAACTACGGAAAAAAAATATTGACGACGAGTGGTTTGTGCGTTTGCAAGCTGTCACCCAAATGCTTAACGAACAACTCTTCGGGGCCGCTCGATAAATTTTCATGCGCTATTGAACGCGACGGTTACGCGACCGCAATTAGGCTCGCGAGTTCATATATTTGCCCAAGTGACGGAATGCCCGCGACTCTAAAAACGACGTAATCGCGAGAACGGATAGATAAGCGGTCACGTGAGGGCGATAACGATAATCGTGTGTTAACATAAAATTATCACGCGGCCAACCTTTCTTCGTGCCGCTGGAAATAGTTGCAGCAATTCGATCCACCAAAAATTATTAGCCCGTTAACGACGTAAAGTACGAAGCTGGCACGATAGTTTATTAAACTGCATAGTGGGTGCTCCAACGGTGGCGTCCCTATTTTCCTCGTAACGAAGTTATCGATTTCAATGTTCCATCGGGCGCGCGTCATAAGAAACACCGTCGTTAGATAATTCAAGTCGAATCTATTTCGCTTTTATTGACACCGCGCCGATTCCACGCCCCGTAAGATTTAATTTAATAAACTGTCAATAACGAGCCTCGAATCGACAGGCTCGCTGACTTTTTTTTTTCCCCCCCAGCCGGGCAAAATCCACGAAAGCGGGACGTTGTTTATACGCGGCCGATCGATTACATCTGTAATGGAAAAATATATTCGATGCTCGGGAATTACGCGTCAACAGGGTAATTACGTTTCGATGGGAATCGCTTGGAAACTCTGCCCGACGATTCAATTATCGGTTTATTTATATTTCCATGGACTGTTACATTCGTGTTACCTAAAATCGTGACAGTGACGTCTCAATCGTACGGTTTCTTCTTCAGTCGTTTAAGGGATACAAGGATGCTTCCGGCGGCGTTCGGTAAATTATTCAGCATTGCAGTTCTATCGACAACTTCGCGGAAATGAGGTTCGCGGTAGAAGATGACGTTCGATTAGCAAGTTTCGGAGTCGCGCTCAAAGCATCGATATTTAATTTTACATATATAATAATAAATATCGCCCCGTGTCGCGGTTTCGCCGCTGCAAATGTCACGTATGATGAAGCTTTTCAATTTCACTCAACAGATAACACAGCCATAAATATTTCGTATCGATTAAAAAAGCAGCGGAAGGAAAACTGCGGTCGAGTAAAAAAAAAAAAAAAGCATTACTCATTATAATCGCGCGCGTATCGACGCACCACTTTGCAAATTGCATTCATAAATATTCATCGATAACGCTGGGCCCGTAACGAAAGCGGGAACCGTCGAAAGCGGTTCGAAATTTATTGATCGGCCAGTCCCGATCTCGAATCGGCTCGAGGATCCTCCTTCGAGCGCCCCTTCTGCGTCTCTTTTAACAACTTTTGAACGCTCAATGCGCTTCGTTTGGCTTGTCATCTACTTTGAAGCGAAACTTTCGTACGTGTGAAGATATATGAACGCCTGAATCGAAATTATAATATTCAGAATTTAATACAAATCGATTCCGCATAATTTAATTAAAACCGGAATGCGTGGGTCCAGCTTTTTCCCTTTACAATTAAATGCGAAAGTCAATTTCGTTATGGCTTTGTTTTTGCACACCTCGCTGTAGAATATATATATTTTATCGAAATGCCCCAAGCTGCAGCGATGAATAGGTATCGTGTCAACTGTACATTTACATAACTCCATTATTCTGCAGTTAGCAGGTGTCGTACATATTTAATCAGATATTTCTTATTCCAATAATAATTAAGGCACCATTATTTCTGCTTATCTATTTCTCCGAGTAATGATACTCGCAAAAGTATTTATATACTCTACACTGCATTCATTAAACCGTGCTACATCCTCACCATCGGCTGGCACCGTTCAAGGCGAAGCGACCCCAAAAGCACTTAATACGTTAACTACTTCCAGTTCATATATCGTCGGAGAAAGGCATATTCTCGCATTGTCATCGCGTGCAACCGGTAATTATCAAATCATCCGAGACAGTCCATCCTCACATCTCAATCAAATCAAGGACTCTAGCTTTAACTTATCGAAGACTATAGTAGCTACTATCACAGCACCGTCCAAGGTCTACGAACTTGAAGAAAATAATACCTATTTTTAAAAATGAAAAATCACGGTGCCGCGTCACCGATCTTCGAATCTTCGCCGATATCAAGACTCGCAGCGTTACATCAA
The DNA here is from genome assembly GCA_963971345.1 of Andrena flavipes. NCBI lineage: Eukaryota > Metazoa > Arthropoda > Insecta > Hymenoptera > Andrenidae > Andrena > Andrena flavipes. Next base: position 9,512,654 of record OZ020481.1, read on the forward strand.
CGGGTCTCGGTTCTCGCAAACCAATTAATGTAAAAATCAGTTGCGCAAGGAACAGTCCATCGGTTGCATGCGAGACGGCCGAACAGTCCCGGGCGTTTTACGCAACAACTAATTATGCAAACGAGAAAGGAACTGGCTGGAAAAATGCACGCCAGGAATAATAATGCTGTCGATCATGCTAATGGCGGAAGTGAAGGCGAGGATAATCGTGGTGGTAATAACAATGGCTGCGCTGTGTCCCTACGCGGCCGCTGACTGAGAGCGGAGAGGTGATAAGGTTGACGTTAATTCATTGGGATCGGAACGGGTACACGATCGTGAAGCTGTTTCGTCGTCTTTCGTAATTTTAGGCACCGGCCCCCGTGGGGAAAATGTTGTATGGCCGTCGTTAACCGCGGCCCCCGAGCTGACAGTGACACCATTACTAGAGATTTGCTGTCGTTAATATACGCCCGGCACTAAATCATGGAAATATCATCGACTGTATTAATCACTCGCGCGTGCTCGCTCGCTAGAATTCAGATTTTCGATAATAGGCATTCCGCTTTCGAGGAAAAAATCGTGGAGAATTCACTCCACGTAGAAGGTGAAGTATGTTGCAGAGATTCCATGAGATTCCGTGCGGCGTGTGTGTTTTTTTTTACTTATCTGAGGGAGCGTTATTAGAAAATTCAGGTCGTAACTACGCGAAATAACGCGAACAATTGGCCGGCGTGGTTTTTGCCGGACGCCAGATTAAAGTCGACTTTATGAGCGAGCTTACGAGGCAAACCGCGGGCCGAGGGAAGTTCATCATCATCAAGTCGCGAAAGTGCGCTGCGTGACCGGGGCCTGCTTTCGAACCTAAAGCGAATTTATACCTTTTACGGCTACCGCTCGTTAGGTTCGCGATTCAATGACCTTTCCTCCCCCGTTTCTTCTATAAACTCCCACTACCTTCGAAGCAGAAGCCTCTCCTATTAGCGCTTTTAAGTCGCAGGGATTTAATACTTCGCAGACCTCCCTTAATGAATTGCAAGAACCGATCTGGGCGTCTCTAATTTTGATGTATCGATTCGGAGTAACTGTAATGGTCCTCGAATTCCCTCGCCTTTACCATTGAGTGGTATCTTTGACAGGGATTTATTAAATTGCATCCAGAACGTCGAGGAGCTTTAACGACAACCTGTCTTTTGCACGCGACAAATTATTATTATTCCCCGGGAAGCAGCCCTCTGACGAGCCTCGAGACAAACGTCACGTCCGTATTACAACAATTATATCTTGCTTATTTTGTAACGCAAGTTTGTACAGTTATCCTGCAATTATCCGCGTTCGGTTGGGTCGCTCGAACGTCGGCCTTAGCTGCGAAGCAGGCCCGTTTTATTCGAAAGAATCGCAGGTATCGTGAGTCGTTCTATGACGTTCAGGGGGCTCCCTCTTGTGCCGTCGACGCGGATGGCCTGCTGGTAGCGGTAATTATTCCCCCCTCGCGCTTTAAATACAGTAATCTTTGAGTTTCTTCGCCGCGTTGTTTATGGTAATCCGCCGGTGCCGCTATAAATATTCCTGCAAATACAAAAATTGCAACCCTCGCCCGCGCGCCACGATCGCGCGATGGCTGCCGCTCACGCTAGCGGAAATCACCTGTGGACGGTGGCAAAGAAAAAGAAAAAAAAAAGACAGAAGAAAAATAGAACGAACCCGAAGAAACTCGGCTGCGAGACGCGCGGTTGCGTCCTCCTCCGCCGGTGATATATTTTCGACAAGCAGTTGTTAAGAGTTTCTCGCGTCTATTCTTACGTCACGTGGGCGTCCCGTGACATCGTATCATTGCCCGGGGAATAAAATTTCAGGCTGAACGTGCCCTCGTACCGCGATATTCTTACGCTCTCGCGCGTTCGAATACTTTCCGCGAGCAATTATTCGCAAAGGAGGGCCGTGCAATTTTCCCTTCCGCCGCCAGAAATCCTCGGAATGAAACGATTCTGTTCAGACAGTAATCCAGACCGTAGCCAGACGCGTGACTCTTAAATTAATCAAAAAGGGACGAGCGCGGAGGGGGCGAACGGTTCGCGCGCGGGCAATGCAAATTGCAATCCTCTCCTTTCATTCGTTCCAGGCACCGATCGTCATTTTCGCTTTCCCATTTCGCCCCGGCGGATTCGAGCTCACGACTCCAATCCGAGACGTCGGTAAACACGTTCGTGCTCGCACGATATTTGCGATAGACAGTCCCTAACGAACAGCCGGCCGAGAAGACAAACGAGTTATCCAGTCGATTATTGTCCCCGCCCACGCCGTGGGCACGATTCGCCTCTCTTTCTCTCCCTCTCCTGTGCGTGTCCCTTGATTTCTCCGCTCTCTTTCGCTTCCTCTTTCGCCGCCGAGCCGCGCCGGCCGTTATCGACCAGCAATGTTAATGTTAGACGAGCGGGGGCACCTGGTGCTCGCGTTGTAGTTATTGTCACGAGTCGCTGAAACTTTAATCGGCTTCTTCACCTGGCTGCCCATCGCCCGTTTCCTTCGGAGAAATGGGAATTTGATGTTTCGACGTTTGATGATCGAGCGGTTTTAATATCGCTAGAAGGAACCGTGGTATTCGGTAGCTTCCTGTTTTCGGTATAGGCGAAAGTGGAATACGAATGTTTTAGTTACGTTGGTTCATCGGTCCTCGCGTCAGATCGACTTGCTGTTTTTTTGTTAATAGTCGGGTCAATGAATTCCATCACGGCGATAGTCATACGTTCTTCCTAAATCCCGCGGTTTAACGTCCCCTCAGGGCGACAGCATTTCGGAGCAGACTCGCACGAGTTACGTTACACTTCCTCTTATTAAAACGGAGCATGCTAGAGTCACTTGGCTGTGCAATCAAAAGGAACTGCATTTGACTTACTGTTCTTGGCTGTAACCGCCTTCTCATTTCCCTGAAAGCTTCCACGTTCCAGGAGTCACCTCCGCGTAATTACAGTTTAAAGGAGACGCTCCCGAAAGAAAGAGCTACCGCGGCGGAGCATCTTCGGTGCATTAAAAGATTCGAGTGCATTATTCAAATTATATTGCCCCGCCATTACGAATTCACTCGGAGTCACAATGGACCCATAAACTACCTGTAAAATCTCAGCAGATTGCGATCCGATTCAAAGGCGCCTTACGGTTATCAGATCTTCCGACGTGGAAGCCCCGGCTGAATTTCATTTACCGTTTTAAACTTTCAATCCCTGATCCGTTACGTCCGCTTTGTTTCTCAATCTTCCGCCCGTAATCGGGTAATGGATCTAAGGGAGCGCACGTCAGAAACGCTAATTATTCGCCGGGATGTCGCGCATTCCAATCCAATTACCCGACAGTCCACAATCGCGGCGCTACGTTCCCTGTTAAGTAATCACGCGTATTAACCGGTAATTACTGGCCGCGGTATCGTCAATTTATCGACAAGGTTTCAGACGTAGCGCTTAAATTAGCCTCCTGCATAATAAGACAACGCGGCGGTATCATTTATCTCGATCGCCGTGGAACCTACGCGCGATGCAATCATCCGCGGCGCTTATCGGCGCTGGTCTATCGCGGCGGATGGACTTCGCTATTCGACTATCGCCTCCACGATGGTTCTTTACTTTCTATGATGTGATTAATAGTTATTCTCGCGAGGGACAAACCTGAGAGTATTATACTTGTTACAACTTTATCGAGTGAAATATCCTCGAGTCCTTACCAGGCAACTATACCGAACTGGGATCGCTTCCGTTTTCCCACACCGAATTCTACCGAATCAGCGAAAATACCATTCAGCGGGTAGTCGGCGCGTTTCACCGTGGAAGAGAATACGAAGGAAGAAGCAAGCGGAGTCACGTCCGTCGCGAATCCCTCTCCCGGGCGAATAAAAGCGGCCGTTCTCTAATAACGTCCACGAAAAGTAAGCCTGGACGCGCACGTATGTCACATTTTTCCGCTTAATCGCGGCACGTACGCGGCGAAGTGGGTTCACGATGGGGTCGCGATCCAGCGTATCTCGGCGTTGATACCGGTGGCGCGAGAGGAGCCGTGAGGGGGTGGGTCTCCTCCAGCCGGCGAGAATGTAATTATGAAGCGGAGATCTACGGGAGGAGATAAGGCCCCGCGAGCGTGATGGATGTTTTCAGCGTCTGCTCCGCGTCTGCTCCGCATTACTGACTTACGAGCTCGCAACTATAGACACGTCGTCCTTTTCCTCCTTCTCCACCTTCTTGCTGCTCCTCTTCTTCTTATTCTCCTTCATCTGCTTCTTCCTCTTCTTCTTCTGCTTCTTCTTCTTCTTCTTCTTCTTCGGCTGCTCCTTCTTCGTCCCTTCCTCACGGACTCTAATGCCGCCGATATACGCCCCAGCAGTCGGCCATTCTATGTAAATCACGTCGTAAAAGACCCGACACCACCGCCGGACCTTGAGGAGGCCCTACACGTCCTACGGTCCTCCTCCAAAGGACGACGTCGTGGCACGACATTAAAACGGGCGACCGCTTTGATCGCGGAGGAAATTAGAGTGCCGCCGTTCGATGGCGGGATGTGTACTTTGAATATCGATTTCTTCCTCTATTCTTTTTCTCCTCCGGTCGCGTCCTCTCCACTTCTGCTCCCCTCTCTGTCTTTGCTTTATTCGCCCCGTCCCTCCCCGTTGGCATTGTCGGGCCCGCTCGATGGTATTGATATTGCAGTCGGAGCATGAGCGCGAGGTGAAAACGGGCTGTTATTGATAAGGCTGAGCGCTCGCCCGGCGAGCGTGGCGGAAGATTTATGGAAATTGGATATTAATGTTGCGTCAAGGGGTTCGTTGCCTCTCGAACGGTCGCGGAATTTTGAGGAGGGAATATTGGTACTTGTTGAATGACTGCTGGTGGTCGAGTGCTTCCTACACAATCACCTATTTAGGTAGCTATATAGGGTAAATCCGGGAGACGCGGTCGGGCCGGAGAGTTGGTCGAGTCGCTATATTTCAGACACTCTACGTAAAAATGCGTTGAAGTGCAGATGAATTACTTCTCTAGAATCCATTTCGCTTTCTTCTGTATTTTTTCTGGATTTATAGGCTTCAGAAGGTAAATTCAGGTTACATTTAACCTCTTTTGTCAAACAGCGTTTAATGTTTGGGATAATAAGATAGTAGAGATATTGAGGGACAATCAGTTTAGTATATAAATACCAAATAATAAGTTTATCACGATACAAATTTATTCCAAAAAATGACTAAATAATAACGAAGTATTTTTAAATTTATACGCAAACATTTGATAGCTCATAGTAAAATATTTTAGGTTGGTCAGAAACTGCTCCCTTTGCCTCTTAAGTGATTAGAAACTGGGTCCTTGACGAAATCGACCAGTTCTTCTGAATCAGCATAAAATTCTGAACACATAGGTTGGTTCTGATAAAACAAGTAATTTCTATATTAGTTTTAATAGCCATTTTATATTAACTCGACCGCGTCTCCCGGATTTACCCTACCGCCGTTACAAATGATTTCGTCTCGCGAGAGTGAAGATGCAGTTACTTCTAGGCGCTTCGAAGCGGTTGAGGAAACAATCTCACATAACATTCCCACAATACTCCTGTCCGAATGGACACCCTCTCGTCACCTCGTCGTCCATAAAGGGGAAAAGGAAGAACCCCCGCTTCACGCATCAAACGCATCCATCTGTAATCCCCATTACCGCGTCAAGACGCCGAGCGCACCTAAATCATGTCGAAGGCCGAGTTTACCAGAAAATCAACACCGAGCTCCGTTCGTCATTCCGGTCGCGGCAGGACACGTGTTTCCTCCCGAGGAAACAGAACGAAAACGCCTGGCTATCGAGTCCCTATATCTAGCCTCGCGTCTAGCCTCCGCGTTCATCCCCCAGAAAGTTCGCCCAGAGGGAACGCATCGCGTACGTGTGCACACCGTCCGGCCGAAGATCCATGCCTGCCCCACATAAGCGCGAGTGTGTGCACCAGACGAGTTCTCCAGGTCCCGCCCAGGTCCGTCGGCCAATAGTCATTAGCTGGGCCCATTAAACCCCCGGACGTGCACGCACGCACTCACGCACTCCGTGAGCGGGTACGCGCGTTTGCACGCTGCCAGGACTCGGGCCACGAAGGCGGTTTCGAGGAGGAAGGACGAGGACAGAGGTACGATCAGCACCTGCGAGAGAGAGGGACATCGGGAAAGGGCTGAGCGCAGAGGAAAGGGTTCGAAACCGGCTGGAAGGTGGGGAATAAGGATCGAGGGGTCAGAGGGGTGCTGAAAGGGTAGAAACGAGGTGGAGGAAGAGAGGGAACACCGAGGAAGGAGGAAGAGGAGACCCGGTGGAACTGGAAGAGAGGGAAAGTGGCGTGGTGAAAGAAGAAGTCAAAGCCAAGAAGAAGATCCTAGCAAGAAGCTCGAGGAAAGAAGTTTGAACGATCGGAAGGCTCTTATCCGAAGTGAAACAATATGGTTGGATAGTAGCCGAACCTAGCTGACTTACCAGGACTCTGTCCTTAAAATAGAATTCTGAAGATCTGCCCATCGCGGCATCAGAGGATCCCGAGACCGACCACCTACGGGTAAGAGCGGAGCGAAAGTAGCCATAAAGGAAGTCCCACGGATCGCCGAAAAAGGGGAAAAATTGGCTCCGAAATGCGGAGGACACGTCGTTAGGGCGACGGTTAAGGATGGTGCTCCGTTCCAGCTCGTTCGATGCCCGTGGCTCGCCAGTCCTGGCCAAGCGAAACGCGACTCGGCCAGCAGGCCTGGTAGCGTCTCCCGGTGAGAGAGACGGCGAAAACGGTGGGGGATCGTGAACAGGAGGTAGAGGCGGGCCCGAGAGGCGGCTTTAACGCCCGCCTTCCATCGACTTTATAGCGGCTGATAGCGGGCAGCGTAATCAAACGGCACTTGCCGCGACGTCGAGCGTTATCGTGACGCGCCTCGTACACCGTTGGATGGCGAACGCCGGCCCGTCGACGTGTAAAATGGGCATAATAATGGCCGAAACTGCGGCCGGAATCGCGGGCCTCTGCTCACCGCTGTTTTACGGACGACGTTAAGTTACCCCGCGCACGGGAACCTCGTAATTCCGTCTCGTATCGCGCGATAAACGCGCGATATTGGCGTATCGAGCGTTCGCGGGCTTTTACGATCTCGATGATCGTTTCGGGGCGTGACTTCTTTTTGCATGTATTTCCAGCAACTTCTCGGCTTGGAAAGGAAGTAGGGCACGTGTACGTGGCTCTCCCCGGATACGTCCGATGTCTCCTGGCTTCGTGGCATCGACGCGCGTAGGTATGTACCGCGTGCAGCCTCACAGTTGACAACGTCAGAAACGCATCACCTCACTTTCACTCGGAGAACACACGCGGTGATTCGGGCGGCGGTATCCCGCGAATCCTCCGGATCCCTGTCAGCCAGGAAAACCGGGGATACGGCACTTCCGTGGCGAGGAACGTCGCCTCCTGGCATCGTGCGAGGAACTGCGGCGGCCCGCAGGCCGCGTGAGCCAGAACAGGCAGAGCAACGGGCAAAGAGCGGATATTTCAGCTGCCGGCTCCTGCTGAGATGCGGCGATTATGTTTGTCCATTAATATGCGCCGAGACAAGGCAGCTTGGTCCTTTATCCTCTCGTCCGGGGCGCTCAGTGGGTCTCTGGGTCTGCGGGTCTAGGGCCTCCCGGTACGTCCTATCATTTATCACCGGGCTTTCACGCACACTTTTCGCCCTGCCCTCCCCCTCGCTGCCCGCCACAGAGGGACCGTTAGTCACCAACTCGGCCGCTTTGGAATACGAATAAACGAGCGACGCTTCGCTCTGATGTCTACCCTCTTCACTCCTCCCTCGCCGCCCTGGAATTCCAGCCTCTCGAGTTGGACACTCTCGTTGGCGTGGCTGCTCGACGAGTATTAATTTTCGGCGATAGAGCCCTCATATGTCGAGCAGTCTTCTTCTTCCCGATCAGGTAATCCGTGCTGGTTCCGAGGGGATCGCTAAACTCGTCTCGCCGGTTCGTCCGAAACGGTTACAATGCGGATGCGTACCACTCGTTGGAACAAGTGCCTCGAGCTTCTGGTTACTCCTTCCTGATTTATGAAGCGGATCGATGTTGCTATGACACGAGTAAAATAAGATGGATCTGAGATGCAACAAAGTAGAACTGACCAGTGTCTAATTGCGAGATCGAGACATTCGTTTCCATGCACCACTTATCTAGCCTTCAATTTACCCCGCGGCTATAAGTCTGAAGAGGAATTATCGGTGTACGAGCTTCGTGTTAAATAAAAACTACCTATCCGCCTGTTTTTAATGGGCCGAATTCCCGCGGAATCCAATAACCGACATTCCGATAACGATGTTACAATAACAGCCGAATAACCCGGCCCCCGGAAGTGACGGGGGTATCGCGAACACGTCAGAAACTGTCTGGCTGGATGACACGAGGATTTCGAGCATCATTCATTATTACCGCAAGTAGCCTGTCGCGGCGGGATATGCTTGTCTCGTATTTTTATTGCGATGCCCGCAATGAATCGCAAGAAATTCTCCGCTGTCACGCCGCTACCATATCTCGCGAGCGGAAAAACGCTCCGTGGCCGATTCTTCCGTTCGATTCGCGGTGCCCCCTTCCGTATCGCGTAATCGCTAGCACGCAGCCGGGATTCTAATTCGCGGCTTCCTGATTAATATTAGTTCTCGTTCCCTTTCACCTCGATCAACAGACACGTACGCAGCTGCGTCGCCGCGCGTTGTTCCGATGCCAGTGGAAGCGGAATTCTAAAAAATTAACGCCCTCCGAGCCGACCCTCTGAATCGATCCAATCAACAGCTAGTCTCTTAGCTCTCTTAACGAGGCCCAGGGTCCCCTTCCCGAGGAAGAGACGCACCTGAGTCGCCGCGGCTGTCAGCTTTCCGAGAGTGGCCGGGTTACCGGTATTAATAACAATTCCTTCTCGAGAACGGTTCCACGGCGGGCCCACGGGTGATTTAGTAACTCGACTGTTAACTTGTTTCTTTTTTCCACGGGTGGACCGGGGGGCCCGGGGCCCCACGAACACCGCGTCAATATGTTAATCCACGGAATATAATCCCTTCGATACGAAGAGGGACCGAGGTTATTAAAGCTCCCGACGGCCCTGTCCTCGTCCCACGAGCGCGTTATACCCCCGCACGTCGTCGTAAATATGAAATATCGAAGCCCAGATCCACGAATCGTCGGTTTTGTCCGGCCACGAATCGCCAGGGCGACGATGATCGTTTCTAACGTCTCCACCTCCTTTCGTTCCGGGGAACGAACGTTTAGCCTCTCTGCGTCCCCGCGCGCCCCCCCTCGCTGCACAGCCTTCCATTCGACTCCTATGCCAATTAAAAATCTTCCTTTCGGCGATTTTACGAGAGAACGAGCTCTCCGACTAGCGAGCCGTGGGACCCAGCTCTAGCGGATTCTCTATGCTTCGCCTCCACGGAATTACCGTCGGGACGGAAATAACGTCCTCTTCGCCTTTTTTCCCTGCCCCGCGATCGCCTGGAACTCCAACTTTTGTCCTCGTTAATCCTGGCACAGTCCTGCGTCGCGGTTGGCGATCTCTGTTTGCTCGGGTTGATCTGGAAAACGCGAGGATACGCTTGGTTATTTAGATCTGTGTCTTGTATTAAGTAGATCTGTGATTAAAATGGTGGGGCTGAGATTATCAACGGTTGTTATTTTTATTAGATCCGAACTACTTATATGTGACCATATTGCACTCGCGGAAATTTAAATCTACCCTGGTTATTGATCCGTTCCGAGGTGGAACATATTATTGAACTGCATTGTCGTTTCCCACACGCTAAGCGATACGGCGCGACATAAACGAAGCTTTAGATCACAGTGGGTTTCTAGAGATCCGAGAAGAAACCGGACCGAATTAAATGTGCGCCATTAGCGGCAGTATTTCCCGCGCGTTCCTCTGCCCATTCACGATCGTAATCGGGGATTAAACAAGAACGGAACTCGCGATATCTGGCCATTTCGCGCATCGATCGCGATAAATTGTGCCCGATGTAATTGCGCCATTCCTCCCTTCTCTCGGAAGGCGATGATCAGAAAAAAATCGAAGAGGCAGCGGAGAACACAAGAAGAGGACGGAGGAGACGAAGACGCGAGAGGGGAAAAAAAAGGGAAGCGAAATAAAGGGGAAGTACCGAAGACCGAAATCAAGATAAAGGGGCAACGAAAGAAGTGAAAGGGGTATCGGATGGAGAGGAGGTTGAAGATGCGGTACAGAAAGAATTGCAAGAAGTACGGGGAAGATTGTAATAAATTAAAGTACAGGAAGAATTCGGGACTCTGTAGCAAGAAAAGGCGGGAGCGACCGCGACAGACGGAGTAGAAGCGATCAATTAAAAAAGCTGAAAAAGTGTATGGAATTTCTAAAAGGATGAACAGAAGTAGCCAGTGGCAGTAGAAAGAGAAAAGTGGAAGGCGAAGCGCGGCAAGAATTATGCCGCAGAATGTGCGGAAAAAAGTTCGTAACAAATTAACGTATGTTAAGAATCTGAAAGCTCCGAGGAAAGGAACAACAGATGCAGCTACTGAAGCAGAAGAAATAGATGGCGAAGCGGTGGAAGAAATACTGTACAGGAAAAGGATTTGCAATGTTTAGGAAAAACATCGGAGGAAGAAGGAAGAAACAGAAGGTCCCTAAGATGTATCTACCAAATTCATAGTGGAAGATGAAAGAATATCTTCGCAAGGAAGCAGAAGCGGAAGAAGATGATGATACCGATGATCAGCAACCGAGGAAATGGCCTAGGCGAGGAAGTACCTAAGCAAATTGCGCCGCAGAATTCGGAGGAAAAGGACGTGGCCGAAATCAGCTGCTCATATCGAAACTACGACCGATAAGACTGAAATTTATCCGCGCGCATCGGTCGCGATAAATTCGGATCAACGTGGCTGCAGTCTCTAAAGCTGGTCGTCTCCGAGCTCGCATCTTAATACGATCGCAACACTGTGCACGGTCGGGCCAGGCTATCCGGGGCGAATCTTCTGAATGGAGGGCAATCTTCGAATGAAAGAGCGCGTCTACGATTTCTCTTTCTTGTTTCTCGGCGGGGAGAGAGGGGGCGCGGGGGGAGGGGGGAAAAAAGGCGAGAGAAAGAAAGGTGGAGATGCTCGATCGCGGATCGAGAGTGGGCAGGCGAAAAAGAAGTAGAGGAAAGAGGGGCGCCGTGGCTCCGTTCCGTTCGAGCAGATTTTTCAAAAAGGAAATTATAAAAGCGGACTGGAAACGAGAGGGGCGGCTATAAAGAGGGATCTTTACGAGACACGGGGCTGCTGAGGTTCCAGGTCTCAAAGAGAGGAAGCACGCGGGACCTGCCGTGACGCCTTGGCGTTGTTTATCGAGTTACGGAATTCGAAGATAAAATCGTGGAACCGTGTAGCCGCTTGCCTGGCTAAGGGTGTGCCAGGAGGGATGAGACTCGGACTTGTTCCTCTCGTTAAAGAACCGCTAACGTGCTTGTTTAGCCACGTCGAAGGATGCTCGTTTGTTGGGTGGTTGCATTGTCTTTGGGGATGCTCGAGAGTTGCTCCCGTGTATCGGTTTCTTTTAATTTGGCAGGGGTGGTTGGTGCTAGTCGATGCTTCATAGAGTTCCTTTTCAGTAAATTTAGATCGTCGATGGTACTTGGATGCTTCGTCCTTTTTCTGGAATTCTCCTGAATCCAAGAGCGTCCACATCTCCCCGAAGCTTGTGTAAGCAAAGAGCCAGATTTTTCTACAACGCAGGACAGGATCCGGCGATAAAGAAAGGAGTAATTAAAACGTAACGAGAAGCTGTTTACCGAAAATTCCCAACGAAGACGAAGCGCAGGGGCCTTGGGGCGCGTAAATTTCCCCGGGTAGAAAATAAACTACCGGTAATATGCCGGGACTCGCTCGCGAGAAAAGATCGTCGTCATTATAAAGATAGAATTATACTCTGACGATATTAACTTCGCGCAGAAGCTCTTCGCAATTTCCAGAACGATAAATAACCCTCCTTACTTCGCGAGATACACTCGACGACGCTTTTATTGCGCGTCACCTGAAATTAGTGAGAGCTCGCTTGACAAATCTTGCCTTCTTCCTACCCTCCTACCTTCGATCTTCCTGTGACCAACCAACGTACACCTGCGATCACGTCGCCCGCGTCGTTATCTCTCCTGAATCGAATCTCCTTACCTAATCCATTCCAGACAAGATTAATCTAATTCCCCGCGTCGCGAGTCGGTTAACGCTTATTCTTAGCACGCTCAGGCTCCTCTAAATCAGCTACGAGTCAGTCGAATTCGGCTCGAGCATCCGCTGAATGAAACGTCTTATAAAACCGAAGAATACATCAAGACTACAAGCTTATGCACTCTGCGACCGTGCGATCGCAAGCGTGTTAACGCGAAGTTCCCCGAAGCCCAGGGCCAAGCAGATTTCACCACTCGTGCCACGTAAAAGAACTTTATCTTCCGTTTCCATTTCTTCCGACATGAACGAAGAAGCTTCTTGCCCGCTAACGACGAGTACAAATTGCAACGGGCAGCATTACGATAATTCCTCCCGCAGCGATACTCGGAACGCAGGAGTCCATAAAGACACAGGGGAGCTTAATTTATCGAACGATCACGCGAAACGCTTCTGCGTTCCTTGCCCGCTCGAATTCCGCGATTTCGCGCGTAACCCATGACCGCTGTCTGGCCGTTTAAGCGTTCACCGTACCTCATCCTCGCCTTCATCCCCCAGTAATAATCCGCGACGGTTCCTGGCCGAGGCGAATCCACGCGTCGACGCGGAGCGCCACGGGAGACGCTTATAATTTCCCGACCCGAAGCTCGAGAAAAAGAGTAGGCCACGAAACCCGGCGGAGGAGAATCGAGAGGAACGTATTTACATTTCAGATTGCCTCGGGATCGGCGCGGATTATTTAGGCGCGTCGCCACAGCGACGGAGATAACTTCTCCGTCGCGGCGAGGCGTCGCGTTCGCGTTTAGCGTCCTGGACAAATTCTGCCTCGCGGAGCGGAACGATCGCCGCGCGCCGTGCCCTCGAACGCGAGCGATTTTTAATAACCCCCGGGACTCTGATTAATAAACGTCGATTACGGTTTATACGGGGCTCGAGATCGTCGGCATACATCGCGCTCGGGCTTTGATTTACCGTCGAACTTTAGCTTTAATGCGCCACGGTTTGCCTCCGCGCGATGATGCATATATGGGCTAGTTAATAAACGCTGCGCTCCGCGGTTCATGAAAAGTAATCATCCTTTGGCGGACTACCCTCGAGAGCTTGTCTGCCTGAATATCGAACGTTGTCACTGTCTTTCACCGGGCGAACCGCTGCAGGTGCATTAGCGTGTCACGTCTGCTAACAGAATAATGGAAATACACGCGGGGACCGCGTATTATTCTCTAGATTCTTTAGCACAATTCCTCGATAACTGTTCGAGGCATCGAACTACCGCCAGTCGCCATAAATTAATTAACGTACCTACCTATTAACGATGGCACGGTTAGGAGCAAGAATGGAAGAGTAGCCTCGCGTTCGCGTCGCACGGTCGGTTATTATTCCGCCTGAGGAACGCGAATTCCGCAAGAACGTGCGGGCAAATATTTAAAGCGCGGCAATATTCCGCGCGCACCGGAATCGCAGGATGAATAACAAAAAGGGACGTGCGGCTCTGTCGGGAACATCTGTATACACACTCGTTAGCGATGTAGCCGGCTGAAGTTTGAGTAAAATCGGGCCCGATCAGCTCGGAAATTCGTGCGACGAGGCGTGTCTCGTGTCGCCGTCGCGGCGACCCAAATATCAGCCTCGGACGGTTACGAGCCCCAATTAGCCGGTTATTACACTTGCTTCGGCTGATATTCTTTGAAAATTATTCCTGTTATCGATGGGAACGCGTTGCCCGTGTTACCAACGTTTACACAGGCCCACGCCTCGTACGCGCGCGCCTGATCGAGCGCGAAGCGCGCGCGTCAGTTGATTTAGCGTCCGATTGGTCACGGTTTGTCGCCTCACCCCACGATCCCTCGGTTTCTCTTCTTCCTTTCCCGCCTCCAGGTCTCTTCCTCCTTCTTCTAGGCCCGACACCCGCAATATTTTTTCTTTTCGTTCCCCTGGCTCGTCTCCCAACCAGTTCGTAAGGGCGCAGCGCCGGATCTTTGATCACCCCGCCGACCATCGAGAGCGACCTGATCATCCGCGGTCTCGCGTCGAAAAGAAACCGATCCCTCGCCGCGTATTCTTCCTTTTCTCCTCTTCATTCTCTCGCCCTCCCCTCCTTCCCTGCGTCCGTGGGCCCTCGTGCAACCCGATGGAGGCATCGGATCATTAGTCGGGCATTCTGCTTCGTCAGAAAGCTTGGCGACTTCTCAACTTTCTATCCGGTCTGTTTACACGGTCAACGATCCAACGTTAGAATTTGGGCGTGGACGCGTAATCGTGGCTCTGGGAAAATAACAGGGTGAACCACTCGGGGGTTACTTTTGTCAGTCCGATGGAATGTTGTGTCGCGTCAGGGTCGTCAGAAATACCTTAAAATTACATCGAAGAATGAACAGATCTTGCCGTAGTAGCGAAGTGGAACAAACGAGGCCCCCGTCGCAACCCCCTAATCGTAGCCGGGCGTTTCCAAGTGACAACCACGGCGTGGAAACCGATCGGTAACTTTTCATCTGGCCTGAGAGCATCGTAATCTTCGCTGCCGGAAAATTTGTTCCGTCGCGTGGCCTACCATTATCGCGATTAAATGGTCGGAAACCGTTCGTGGCTGCTCGTAAGCTGCAATTTCGTGGGGCGCAGCTGTGATCCGTTCACGGACGGACTGCTCGTGCCTGCCTCCGTCCCTCTCTCCTTTTCCTTCTACATCGGTCCGTTTCTCCCACTGGCTCCTAATGCCTAGGTGTGGAAATGACTTGTGGGATCGGCTGGCAACGGAATGGCAGAAAAGTGGTACTTTCGAGACGATCCCCTAAATCATGGAATCTCGAGAGGGGAGCAGGGCAACCAGTTTATCGTGAAACGAGATCGCCTGTTATTTCTTTTCCTTATCCCTGTAGGACAGATTAAAATGGCGGCCGATATCGAGCGGAGGAAAATGTTCGAAGCAAAAGAATATAGGTAGAACGAACTCGAACTCGTCCAGCTTGCGTCGGAGGGCAGGAAGATATGCATTCTTCAATTGTAATTATGCCCAGGTAGGTGGCTAGAAGAGAACGAAACGAAAGACTTTGGGGTTCACGCTGGGAAATCGAAGGGGAAGAAGGGGGATGAAGGCATGACGGACAGGAGGCGTCTCAGGGCGGAGAAGGCGTCTCCCCCGGTGTTCGCTCGTTCACCGGCTGTTGTTCTGCTTTCTTTTTTTTTTTTTCTTAATTTATCGGGAACACCTCGAACTTGACTTTTCGTGAGGAAAGGGAATAATTAATGGCTGGTGATCGAGGAATAGAAGGCCGAATTATACTGTCTAAATGGTATAGTCAAAGTGACGGCTCCTTTGAGGGCTGTTACATCAGAAATTCTATTCCGTGCAGGGTTGCGAAGAGGAGTTTCAAATTGGTGATTTATACTCTCTTCGTTTTCTCATGATTTCGTATCGATAGATCAATGAACCATGTGTTTACGACGAGAGAAACGCTGGGATCATTGAAATTTCCATGGAAAGAGAAATTGCAGAGGATCGGAATCGATCATTCACGGATGGCTCGATCGTTCATCATAATAGGTCACCGAAAAGTAAACGTCCATTCAGCAGAAGTTATCCTGAAATAACGATGGATGGCTCGCAGTTGGAGATTCCGTGACAAATTATCAATAACTTGAGCCTGAATCTAGCAAGACGCTCTCCAGCGGCGAAGAGGAGGCGAGAAGGGGAAGACTAATGACGAGATTGATGTCGCCCATGTTATAGAAGCGTTATAAAGAGACCTCCACGACAACCAGCGACGACAAGCTGAAAAGGAATCCTCCTATTGCCTCGCCAAACAGCTGTATATCACTTTCAGACAGGGGACGAAAAAAGATAGGCTGTTTCCGTACTAATTCGCGTATGCCTGCCCTTCCACTTCAAACTACATCCACGCGGAGGTCTCCGAAGTAACTAATTTCAATCAACGGGAAAACTAATTCCACCATACTAGCTAAGCACTTGAACACAGAAACTCCGCGAATCACGGTGGAAATACACCATCCTCCACAAAACCACCCAACTTTTTAACCGCAAACTCACCCAGCTGCCGTCGAACGAACTTCTCCCCCAAACCTCCGAACAATCGTTCAATTGGCAATCGGCTAATCCATGGAGAAACTGGGGAAGACGCGATATTCCGATCCATAGACGATAATACCGTTCTCGAGGCGGCGTACAGAGAAATCCGGGGTAAGTACTTAAGGCGGGCACGGCTAGAGTTTCACTTAAACGAGGAGTTTATCCGAAACGAGCTCGTTCCGCGGATTAAAGCATCGCGCCGCGGACGAAACTGTCTGCACGGCTAGGAACAGATGGCAGAAGACGAGGCCACTCGCCGCCAAATTGGCCAGTAAACGTAACGGGGCCTCCGTGTAAAGCGTGTGTAATGAGTATGCACGGTCCGTGAAATAATAAGCCCGTCGTACACACGTTCAAACACAACCGGGAGGAACGCGCGTTAACTTTTACGCCGCGCGAACGTAGCTGCGCCTGTACCGGAATTCAACGAAGATTCATATCCGACGCTGGCGAATGCCAGCGCAGGGTGTAGGCAGGGATGTCTCGATCCGGATTTCGATCGAGGCGGTCGTATCGGACGGTCGGGCTCGTGAAGAAACGATAAATCACGGGCACCGCGCGGGCCCGCGAACTTGTGCAGAAGCGAGTGGCTGGTTTGGCCACCGGCTCCTGGATCTTGCATCGAAATGCTTCATCGACGATGGCCTCTCCGCGGTAACACCGCTCACTCCGGGCGTAGAAGAGGAACGGCGGTAGCGAAACTGGATTTGGATCGACTCACCTATCAATTGGATCATTGGATCCCTGATCGAGAGCTGTGTTCGCGCGTTCCCGGCCAGTTTTCTGCCCGGAGGAACTTGTAAACCGGATGAAAGATTAACAGCGAGGTGGATCGCGAGCGTAGCTAAATCATTCCGCCGGGCTGTACGTCTTCGCTGGAAGGAAATTGAAGAAGCAAGGGGGAGGCTCGCGAATGAGTACTTGGCGGAAGCGGAAGTGGACCGCAGGTTGTTGCATCCGTACGAACGCGAAGGAAACTTCGCGAAGTTGAATAGTTTCCAACCGCGATTCATCTTCCGCCATACGAATTAATTATAGGAAAGAACGAAAGGCCGCGGAACAGTAATCGGTGTGGGCTAAACTTCATCGCGGGATAAAAGGGGAAAGGGGATCGGATTCGTCAGAGGCGAAGCGTTCCAAATTAGAACATCCGACGTTTTCTTCGAAAGAGGAGCTTGATAAGTCAGTCTGGTGCAATTTCGTCTAAGCCAAGGCCACAGATGTCAGCCGAGACAAATTCGAGCATGGAAGTGGCTAATGGAGGTCGCGTCTTCTACGCGGTACGGAAATAAACGGGGTTCCTTTGTAGAAGCTCGGTGTAGCTGCCGGATGATTCATCCACCCGGCCTAATTATCCAGCGCGATTAATAATCCATCGACTTGGTACGTTTGCTTAACAGACCTTCGCTTACATCGATCTCCGGTACCGATCAGCGATCAAAACAGAACGATGAACGTG
This sequence comes from Andrena flavipes, assembly GCA_963971345.1. Classification (NCBI taxonomy): domain Eukaryota; kingdom Metazoa; phylum Arthropoda; class Insecta; order Hymenoptera; family Andrenidae; genus Andrena; species Andrena flavipes. The sequence continues at coordinate 9,530,358 of OZ020481.1, forward strand.
ACGCGATTATGGGGCTCGATACGATCTCTCGGTACACGTCCAATTTGTTCGATTTCCGGCTGCCTGGGACACGGACGTCTCGACTACTTCGCTGTCTTATTTGCATAGTCGTTACTGGCTCCTCGAATTATCATAATCGATTCTCCTTTCATTTGGGGATCAGTGGCATGTGATGTTCCATAAAGAATTTCCTTAGTGTTGATACGTGTTTTAGCTACTCCTTCTTAATCCATCTCTCTCTTAGTCACTGAATGCTTAGAAACAGTTTCTAACCAACGAAGCGAACGAATCTTAAACGTCGGACAGCTGGCTCAGCAACGTAGCTTTGTTTCTGCGCAATTGACCATCGATACGAAATTTCTCCTTCCCTTCTTGACGTTCCCACGTTCACCTCTGAAGGCGCGCGATTCCTCTTCTCACGGAAAAAGGGATTTCCCAAGGAAGGGAAACCAGGGAAACGGTAGAAATGATCGGACACCGCGGTAAGGCGAAGTTCGTTTCAACGGGGCTGAAGCGGTGGGCTGTCCTCGGTTCCTTCTGCTTTTGTTGCTTCGCGTTTCGGTGGTGCACCACCGCTGGCCGGCGTGAACCAGAAGAAGCGCAGAGGTGGAGAACGATAGAAAGAGAGGGCCAACGAGATTGGACGAGGCTCTCGCGCAGCCTGCGGTATAATTAAAATACAGCCGAGCACCAACTGCTGGCCCCGTGCTGCTGCTGTTGTTGCAGCCTTCTCCTCTCCTCCTCCTCCATCATCTCGCTTTCCTCTCCTCCCCTGCTGTTCCTTGGGCTTCATTTTCCTCTTCTGTTCCTCGCCATCCTCTTTCGTGAATTTCTTGCCTCGCCTCACGGTTGCAAGTGTTGCACTATCCGTTCTATGCAGCGCGCTTCGTTTCGAGTACATTGCTTCCGATTTGGAGTAGTCGGGTGGAACAAAAAGAAGATGGGTAGTTGTATTTCGTTTAGAAGAACGATTCTAATCAAATTTAATTATGGGAAACCTTGGAATTACTCGTTGGGCACGGCGTTTCTTTTGCCGAGTCAACTAACTCCTTCGTTGAAGCTGAAGAAGGGCAATGATTGGAGTAGAGTGGCCAGTTGCGTTCTACGCACGAGCAAAAAATTTTTCATCGTCGCTATCTTCCTGCCGGCACGTTGGCTCGTTACACATAACGAAGGGATGGCTCGTATCGATGCGAAAAGCACGCCTGCGGACCGCGTGTCCACGCGGATGGCTTCACGCCGGTAGATTACAAATTACGATACCTGCATGCTTCCTCCTACCCCCCCGTTCCCCCGTGTCGTCGTCCCGGTCGTCTCCGTTGGCAAATAATTAATATTCATTACGTATTAACGAAGCTACCGCATAAATCGCGGCACCAGCGGCAAAAATGCTGCCATGGATAGCCGGGCGAGCGTTTCGATGGAGAACGAACGGCATAGTTCCATTGCATGCCGGGAGATGTAGCGAGCAGTATCGCTTTGAAGAGGGCGATGAAGGGAAACCCGAAAACGAGAAGCTTCGACCTCTGATTTCCCCAATTCTTTAGTATTTTCTTTGATGCTGAAGAAGTTGAGAGTAACTTCTCTTCAAACAAGGCTTCATTTTTTAGAAAATCGGCACGTATTGAATATCCTCGGTGGCCGTGTATCGCACCCTTTAATTCACATCCCAGATCCTGAACTTTCATTTAAACACGCAAACTCTAAGTCCTCTGATTTACATATCTACATATTGTGCTCGCAATAAGCCACAGTAAAGCACATTTCCTGCCCTCATAATTACAGAAAATCCAGCTGATAGAGGGACCCTTCACGGGTCCACATCCACAACACGAATGCCAGAGAACAAACTTGCGAATAAATCACGCATCCTCGTCGGAGTTGATCAGAGCCGCGGACTTTGTCGATGTATCGCGAGAAGACTCGTCACCGCGAAATCCTCGACTTCCCAGCTTTCCCAGCGTCTTCCCTCCAAACCAGCCGCGCATATCGCGGCCTCCTTCATTTTTGACGTCATAAAGAGACGTTTTATCGACGCGTTTAAGGGTTATTGTACAATAAAAGCGGCATTATTATCAGTTAGCCGGCGCAAGGTCGAGGGCCACGAGACGAAAGAATAGAAGAGGGTCTTGCTCCTCGGAAGCGACTCGTGAGAAGCACGAACCGCTTTATGACTCGTAAAAAGCTCGTCCCGCTCCCTCCTTTCCCTGTTCATCCCGCTCTCATCGACGACACGCGCCCTTCGTTTACCCTGCACCGTGACATTCGGCCGTGATTTTCCCTCCGGCCCTGTTCGGCCAACCGATACCCGCGACGACGTTGACTGGCTCGCGAGAGGACACCCGGGCCGGGTCGTTATTCTTCTTTACTGTCGACCCCGCGTCTGCCTGGGCCCGCTAATCCCGAGGTTTCGTCGTCAGAGCTTATTTCGAGATTTCTAGATTAGATACTCGGCCGAGATCGGCGCGGATACGTTGCTCGCCTTGGCAGGCTTTAATTAACTCTTCCGCGATTTCGAGCGGCCCTCGAACTGCGCGCCGGTGGATCGTGTTTCTGCGAATTCTACGGCGCTGGATACGCCCGGGGACGGGGAGGGGCGCGAAACTTCGGCGAAGAAGGAAGGCGAAGAGAGAAGGGACGAGTTAAGGAAGCGGGGAAAGAGATTGGATTAATTCGGGGGTGCAAGTGGAAACGCGTGTCCGCGGATCAAGAGGCACGGTTTTCAGCATTGACCCTGAGGGATTCGACAGTGATCGATCTATATATTTCCGGGACGGCCTGCTTATTTCCAGAATTCATAATTCACCGACTCCCGCCGCGACACGCAGACGTTCGCTTTCACTGGCGCGATAAATAAAACCGGCAAGGATATCGGATCGCGGAGCGTAAGTACTGTGTCAATGACAAACGTTGACTAGGTAGCCGACAGCTGGCCCGAGATTTATTCCTTCTGCGCGATCATTGTTCCCGCGCCGTGATAAATCTGCACGCATAAACGCGACAAGCTTTCTTTTCGATGCGTTTGATTTCTACTTGTTCGGAACCTCTGTTTACGTTGTTCCGCGACTCCGTTTTCCTGCTGTAACCGTAGGAAACCGGTGGAAGTAGATGATAAACTGCTCTTCCTTATGTTCCGATAACAAAGTGTCCCAAACGCCGTGCAGCACGGAGAACACCACGACCCAACGAAAGCTTCGCCATCAACTACCTTTCACCTACGGAACTTCAACCGACTGGATTGCAGTTTTTACTTCTGCGATAAACCATCGGAACAGGTGTCACTTCGGGTTAACAGACACGGAGCGGAAGGATTGATCGCTGCAACATTGCTGCCCGCATGCAACCTTTCGTGCGATGGAAGCGCAATCATCCGATGTTACATTCTTAACGACATCCACGTTTAACCTTCCTATCTGACATTTCACCTGACCCCCGCTCAACGTTTCTCAGAATTGCAAGTAGTAACGTTTGATACCACCGAAGGTTACGTCCGTCGGGTTGCAATATGCAACAGCACGGTATAATTCAGGCATCCACGGGAAACTGTATCGCGAGCGAAAGATTCTCGAAATGCCTATGGGAGGGATTTTTGGTAAAGTGACTCGTACGACCCATTTTCTGTTCAAAGATGGACGGAGCAAGCTTCCTAAAAGCTTCGACCACGTATCCCCGGGGACACTCTGTGTTTTTTCCCCCGTGGAAAGGTTCGCGTCTCTCGCGTGCAACCGTAGACGAGGCACCGTCTCCGCATTGGCGGAATGGCTGTTTGAGATCCGAATGCGCGATACGTCGGCGATAACGTTTATGTAGCGAGGTTGGTACGAGCGGTCTGGCGCGAGCAAACTTCCTTCCAGGTTGTACCGGAAACTCATTGTAAATCTCGGTAGTCAGCGAGGAGGAGCGAACGAGGACGGCACGCGGACTCGGTTTCCGTGTGCCCGCTGCCACGAGAACACGATAACGTGTGCGCCCGGGATTCCAGGCTTTCCTCAAATATTGAAGTTGGCCCCGATCTTCACGGGGCGACGAGCCACCGCCGCGCCAAAGGTGGCGTCAACGCGATCAGGAAACACAGCTGGCGTGCCTGAATTAATCGCTGTAAATCTCACGCGACACCGGCCCCTGTTCGCCGTTCTCTTGCACGCCGCTGGCCCACGAGGTGTACCGCAGACATTTAACGGTTGATAGATGTTGCACGCGGTCCCACCGATCCAACCCACCTCCATTCTTCTTTCTACAACAACGAAGACGCGTCATAAGCGACCTCGTGCTTTCCCTTCGTGCCTCGTACTTTTTATGGATTTAGATTCTGTTAAGCTCGAGTTAAGTGGCTGCGTTTATTACTCTCGATGAACTTGCTTCCATGTGTTTTCAATTTTGGGACAAAGGCAAGTAGCTCTTCGGTCGAACAGTCTACCGTGCAGTGCTGTACTTACCCCTTAAAATTTTCCTGCGAAATTCACCGAATAACATTACGTCCTGCGGCAGTGCGAAGTTTATTCATCCTACACGCGACGGCACAAAGTTTAACCGTTGAACGTGATTTATACGGAGCTTTTAAACTCCCCCCTTCAATTCTCTCGGAAATTCCAAAATAGTGTCCTCCAAGACTCTTGGTCCATCAGCTGACGCGTGATCACAGAAGACACTCGCGGACGCCAGTGTCTCTACACGCTTCTGATTTCCATACAGAATACCTACGGAATCATTCCTGTAATGGAATACCTATGCGAATCGATGCCGCGCACGATACAGAAATCCCTTCGTCGATCAGGACGGTGGATCTGGCAGAAGCGCGGCGCGATAATTAACCGCCTTATTCTCTGGCCAAGCGTCCCAGGCAGGGAGGAGGGAAGAAGACATTGAAGAATGAAAAGCTCGCCGGGCAGTCGTATAAAGAAGGATTTTCGATTCAACGGAGGGAGAAATCCTTATAAGTTGACGCGCCTTGGATCGGTAATCCTGGGTGTATCTTGGCAGAAGGACGACAGAAAGACCGGCGCTGACTTCTCGATGCACCACACCGTTATTTGCATACCGCAACGCCGGTGACACACACGGCCGTATGCAAAGTTCTGACGAGAAACAAATACCAACTAGTCCGTCGGACGTTCGAGAGGTGCGTGCACCTCATTATAAAGCAGCAGCCGGATCCGCGATGAGATGATTCGAATTTACGGTAGCGCGTATCGCGGAGGGACGAGATGTTTCTTCGTTTTTCCACCGTCCAGGAATTCGCCACGACCTTTCCACGCGGATCTCTTCGAGCTGCACGGTATTATCCACTGATTAAGCCAGCTGTGGCATGCATCGTATATCGCCGGAGGATGTGTCTTCTTACCGTCGAGTGGGAAATTAGATTTTACTTAAAAATCGTGGCTTTGCATTTTGCTACCGATTCGATACGCGATACAGCGATACCAAGCTTTACGCATTCTTGATGCACGTGTGTCAGAGAAAACGAAGGTGATATTCCCCACTCTTCTCATTCTTAAAACACCCTCCGTGCGCCCGTCGTATTCTCCGCTTCGCTACATCCACTTCGGTGAATTTTATTCATACGAAATACGTTCCCGAAGAATTCCTTCTCAACTCTTCTAACCCCGTAGCCCGCCCCTCCGGCCGCACGCTCACCTAGCTTTCCAGGGGATGAAATATTTTTAGAGTTTCAAAACCGCGGGGAGACTGACGGAACCGGCTCTCTTGGAGGGGATCTACCACCACGGTGGAACGACTGTTACATCCACGCGCGACGCCCGCCTATTTTCAATTTTCCTGCTCTTCTCTTTAAATTTCAAAGAACTCTTTCGGATCGCAGAAAGAGGAGTTGGACTGACGAGGACACAAAGGGGAAATGATTGCTCGGCGTGAGTATGCGGGAATCAGCATCCCTGCCGACAAATCCCTCGTATTACAACCGTGGACGTGATATCGACGGAGAAACGCCGTACGTCGCCGTCATCGTGGTGCGGTGCGACCATGGAGATGGTCGCCTGCCGAACAGGAGAAATAAAAGCCGGTAAGGGTCCGTATAAGAATCGTATTCCACGGTCTTCATAAGTCAGCGTAACGATGCCGACCGAATGAGAAGGAGACCGGGGGCTGGCGAGGGGAGGCCACGGGGAGAAAAATAAAGTAAAGAGATAGAGCGTCCCGGCGAGTCCGTGGAGTGGACTCCTCTGCGAAAGTCGCCGAGTTTCGCTCCTCCCTCGAACTCTTGACGCCGCGGGCAGGCAGGCAGTCCTCGGCTGCGGCGGCCAACTAAACGAGAATACATTTAAATGGTAATCGTCGAAGCTTGAGTAGCGATACAATCCCTGGATGAAGTACGAATACGCGTGCGATACTCGCGAATCGTGTGAAACGTGCTTCGAACGAATGCCACGAATATCTCCGCGGCCCTGCGAGATCGAACGGACTCTTGTTGCCTCGCAGGGCAAATAGGAGCGAGGGGTGCGTAAGTTTCGGTGGCGTGAATCATTGACTTGAAAATTGATGGATGCCCAGGTGATTCCACGTCATCTTTCAAAGAAACAAGGCCCTCTTTTGGGCAAATCTCCGTAGCCATCTGAAGTTGCCGCTCGAAAAAGTAATCGATGCGGAACGGACTTCCATTTGGAAGAAGCAACGTGCTCAAGATCGAACGGCACGCTCCCCGCGGACTTTGAGAAAATGGGAAGCATCCTCGGAATGAACCCGCGTTTCGGCTACCGCAGGAGTTCGTGCTGCTCGCCTCGCGACGTGGTTCAAGGTGGAAGGGGGAGAGAGAGCAAGCTGCATCCTGTCGCTGCAGTTCGGTGCATTCGTTGCCCCGACCTCCTGCAACTCGATCTCCGGAGAGAAAGAGCACGGTGATCTTATCGCGGGAAACGCAGCCGGTTCGACGTAGTAGAAAGATAAAAAGGAAAAGGAAAGGGTGGAAACGGGGGGGACGGGCCGGAGGGGGGTATTCGCGACATCCCGGTAAATTAACTCCGCTCTGCTCCCTTCGCGTCTGAATTCTCTCCTCGTTTCGCCTGCCCCTGCTTCTTTCCCCCGCTCCTCCGCCGCCACCCCACCATGTAATTACAGAACGCTTTAAATACTCGAAATGCTTCGTGCCTGGACGGATTTAAAAGTTACGAGCCGCCGGGATCGATAAAATCCGCGACCCATAAATTTCCGAGCGGTGAAATCTAGCGTCTTATCTTGTCCCTTGTCCTGTACCAGCCGCTCGAAAATGAAGCGCGCCGCGGGCCCTCTGAATTAAGGTGATCCGCGTCGGTGGAACTCTCCCGGTGATTTATCGAATTACTATTTAACCGACAACGTCGAGCAGTTTCATTTAAACTCGTCAAAGATTCAACGTGTACGCGTGTCAATTAAGAGGTTGCTTTCGTTAAAACTTTCATATCGCGATAGATTTCGGTGAAACACGTATAAATGACTCTCGACAGGGAGAAGCACAAGAGTGAACAACCCACGGCCTTAATTAAACCTACTCCAACGTAGACGACCGCCGGGATGAAGAAATTCCGACCACCAAGGAACGCGAATTAAAAGAATTGCCGCAAACAGCCTTTCAAACAAATTTCCCGCCTTCTGGCCCGAACGAGCAGTGTTTTTCCTCGAGGGAACAAGAAACGTACGCCTATCCACGTTTCCTTTTCGCGATTAGGTGCCCCGGAATGGAACGAATAATCCACTCCGTTGCTCGCGGTTTTTCCTGGAGGAAAGGGGATGGAGGGTCAACAATCTGTTGGCCGAACGTTGCGGCGCAACTGGGGAGGCTGTTATTGCTTCACGTTGCTGAAGAGACGCGGTACACGGTGGCCGTACGAGCTGAAGTTGTAACTCAATGTTCTGTCGACCTACCGACCGTGAACTAACTGCCCCGCGCCAACAAATATATATATTTTAGCGTCTAGGCGGATGTGGTTCTCTGGCAAACAGTGTGGCCACTCGGCCCACCGGCCTCTGGAAAACGAAATCCGCGCGATAACGAGCCACGGATTAATATATCGCTCTCGTCTGGTTCGCCGGGATATTGCTTCCCCCCTGACGATCGATACCTCGTCCAAGTTTTTGCTCTTTCAGTGACTTCGTTCGCCCTGGAAGGCTAGGAAGTAGAAGCTGGGACGCTTTAGTTATCCGAAGCTCCGCGATTCTTCCATCTTCCAGAAAGAACCAACAACTCCAGGTTTATACGTAATTTATGAAGCACACAGCGACGCACCCCCACCCTTAAAATTTCTTAATCCCCGAACGCAATGATATCGGGTATGCAGAAGTGACCATGGGTTGCCGAGAGGTGAGCGAAATTAAACGGCGAATCGAAGGTCTCCGAAAATTGCCTGCAATGAAAAGAAGCTTAAGTGTCCCCGGTGCTGGCGAAGCAGAGGAAATACCTTGGCGATGGGCGAGTATTTCCACGCAGCCCCGACGAAAGGAACGGTGACCGCGTGCGCTCGCGCGTTAATGGAGTCTGAATATTTATTAAGAACGTTAATTCGAATTCTCCGGTTTCGTTCCCGGTTAATCGACCGCCGGCACCCCGCCCCCTCTCCATCTTGGCCGCGGTCGCGGCGATTGTCGCGTTTAATCGCGAATTTAAGTCCCCGAATTAGCGGCCCCCGTCGTCTCGTAAATCTTCGCTCGCGCGATTAAATGCGCCCGCTCGGGCGCTCGCACAGCCGGTTAAGGGCGACGAGAATCGATGACAGCGATAACCGCGCACCGCGGAGGGCGATTTTTTATTCCGCGGCCGGCCGTTGGAAGGAAGGAAGATATCAGGCGTTATCGAGTAGGCGCCGAGACATCGCTCGTGTTTCTGGAACACCGTATGCAAAAATATTCACCGTCGGGGATAGCTGTGGCCGGGGCGAGATCCATGAATTCAATCTACCGAATGATTAAACATCTCACTCCGGAGATCAGCCCCGAGCGCGGCGTGCCAGAGCCGGCGGAGAAAAACGGAAACAGAGCAACGCGGTGGGACCGGGATGGAACAAGAGAGAAACAGCGAGGGCAGGGAACGGTTAAGGGGGTTGGGTGGCCGGGATGAGACAGCCAGAAAGGCCGGGGTATTCCTCTCCGAAACTTTTTCTTCTCTTCGCTCCTTTATTTTTATCTCGGGAACCGACCGCGTCCCCGTACAAATTGCCTTTCGTCCCGCTTATCTCGCCGTGGCCCCTCGTGCGCACATATTTAATTAGAATTAATGCTCGAGCCGCGTGAAAATTAGCATCGTGCCCTGTGCGAACCGCCGAGCCGTCGCCCACCTTTCTCCTCGCTCCCCGTTCTACCCATACGACTTTTGTCCTCGGTCTTACGTCATTACCGGAAATAACCCGGCCTAGCAAGGTGCGAAAACCCGAGTCGGTTCGTGCGAGTTCCACGGCCGACGCGCCGGGGTCCTCGAGGAGTGGCCAGGGGTCGTTAAAACTCCGAATCCTTATCTGACCGGATCGAGGACCGGTGAACGCACCTTTGCTCTCTGCTCGAGTTCCACTTTTTTTTTCGCGCCGCGACGGGCACACGTACGGAGAGCTGTTAACGAGGAGCGCTCCCCTATCGGCAGCAAAATTCGATGGATGAGATACATTGCACGCTGTAATTTATACGGCTCGAGGTGTTCAAACGCAGGAACATTGATGGCTGTCGTGCGATTACGACCTGCGAGCTGTGTGCACCTACTTCGGAGGGGCAGGGGGTAGTTTGAAGGAACGAAAGGTATCCAGATTTCTCGGAGGATATTGAAGTATTAGAGATTGCGATTAGGTTAAGAGTTTGTAAGATTCTCGCTTCCCCAGGATTCGATTTTAATGCAAAATTGGTAGACACCCCGCCGAGGATGATAGATACGTAACGGACGTTTGATTTGTCGCGCCGCGTTGCGTGGTTGTTAGGGACCGACTGGCGAGTGTAACATTGTTTCACTGGCAGGGGTGAGTTATCGTATTGGACTCGAGGGAGGAATGATATTTTCGCGCGAAAACCTGAATGCCGAATATAATATATGTCCGACGTTCTAAAATCGTAGGATGCAAAGAGGAAAAGATATTCCCCGAGAAATCCCGAGTCCCCTCCCAAGGGATGTACGATCACGATAGGAGGGATCGACAGTTCGACATCGACCCTGTAACTATCGATGTGCCCCGATGCACGCGTGTGCCCGGCTTTGCATGATTTACGTTCCAAGTTGCTTCCTGCGTTGTAATTCTCCCGATAATGCGAATTGTGATACAACATATCGAGAAAGCTATTAAAATTTTAGCTAGTTCAATCGTTGGTCATTAACGGCAACTGAAAACAGCTATTAATGGTAGTGCGCCGAACTTGCGCCCGATAATATCGTATTATTTGTAAAATAGAACGCTTCGGTTGAACAATCGATCGCGGCGGAAACGGTGGACGAAGATTTAATGACTTTCCTTTCGCGCTCGGACAATCGGGCGTCTGAAAACTGATAGGACGTCCCTCATCTTTCCCTTGGTGACACACGAGCCTGAAAGTAGCTCTTTTGTTGCACCATTGTCCAGCTTGGAAATGGCCCGATGGCTACGATTCGCCCGATCCAATTATCTAGCGACAATGTCTCGCGCCGCATCCTGTAGGCGGAACACGGGCTGACAATCACGTTTCTATCTGGGAACGGCGACGTGGACGTTGCCTTTGCCTCATCGGTTCCGATCGAATTGCACACCCTTTCAATTCTATGCTTCGCTCTGCTTCGCGAGTATCGCGCTCTGATGAAAATACTGCGAGTAATGAGCACGAAGGTTTGAATAGATACAGAACCGCGTACATCTTCGATAACTACAAAAATATAACGGAGCACCTTCGAATCTTCAGCCACCTAATAAACAAAAGTAGCGCAAGTAGATCACCGAAATTAATATCGCAAGAATCCTATATCGGTCGGACGTCATCGTGAACGCTAACGTTTCTACGCCTCGATCATTCTACCTATCGATCCGTGCCCTGTATACGTAGAACCGATCCAATTATCCTGAGATAGTGTTCGTGAGGGAACGGGGGCCGCGAGGTGACAATCGCGCGTCTATATCGGGGCAACGATATCGCCGATGGTTCCTGGGCTGCTTCGCAGGGTCCGTCAGAGAGCCAATCACAGCAGAGCCGTTCTCGTGCCGGAAACCGGAAGCGAAGGAATCTCGGTTGACGCGGTGTACGTGGCGACGAACGCGTACGTACGTACGCGGCCGGCTGCGAGGCTGTTTCGCCTGGCTTCTGCCTCTCCCGCGCAACGTGCGCCAGAGCAGGAGGATATTGAGAGCGACTCGCATCGCGCTGGACATAATTTCCGCTCGACGAGATCGGAATTGCTAATGACGTCACTACCTCCTCCCCGCATCATTCACCGAAGCACGAAGCGAGGCCAAGTTGCCCCGCGTTGGACGGTGGCATCCCCCTCCCCGTCTTTGTATTTTGGTGACTCGAAGGCGAAAGGCGAGGTGACTTGGGACGCGAGGAGATGAGAATGGGTTTTTTGTTAGTAAAATCTTGATACGTACTTAATAGAGTACGAGTGACAGCAGCAACCGAAGCACAGCTCGGTGGAAATGAAAAGAGTCGATATTCTTTCCTGTTTCCCTAAATTCCGCGGAACAAAGATCCTTGCTTTATGCAACTTCATAAATTCCCACCAAAGTCCGTGGCGCCGTTCTGAAATTAACAGATTAATGTCCCGAAGTAGCCCAGCCACGTCGTCTCGAAACAAAGCAAAAGTTCACCGGTCGAACAAAGCTCGATTGTCACGCACGCATCCAGGCGAAGGGGATTTACGATCCCATCCCTCTCGTCTCGATCTTACAAATCCCAATGTCCCCGTTGCGACGCGAGCCCCCGATAAATATTCGTAGCTGAATCATTGCTAGTTCGCGAATGGGAAAGGAAAGAAAATCCCGTGACGCGCTCGCCGCCTCTGCCATGGAAACAGTCCTCCGTGAAAAGCGAGCCGTCTACGTGCCGATATTTATCCGCGGCAGCGTTTCTTCGCGAATTCCAATCGCCACTGTCGCTCTGGCTGGCAGTCTTTCTCATTAGCGTCACACACGCCGATGAGGTTTTTCATTAGTCCCCTCGCGATGCATTCCTGTTAGACAGGCTCGTGCTGCCGCCTCAACGCACAAGGCCGTTCCGCGGGGTTCGAGGGGCGAGAGGGTGAAAGGAGAGGCGGAAGGGAGACATTTTTAATTACAAGCCGGAGGTAGCGGCCTCCCTCGCGCCAACTACTCGCCATCAGCTGCCAAATATTTCCGGCGTGTCATTGGATGCCTCTCCACCCCCGTGCGCCTATCCACCGCCACCCCTTTAACCGTACTAACTCTCTGCTCCTCCACGGTGACGAATTTAGTAAATTAGTTGGAATTTCTGCGATTTACCGACGCACCGGGCGGGCCTTCTTTTCGGGGGATAGAACGGAGCTGGTCATCGTAGGTTTAGGAGCAGTCTATATCGAATTGAGTCTATCGCAAGCATCCGCTAAGAATCTGCATGCTCCGTTATTTACGGGAAACAGTTATCGTTTCTATTTCATCAATTTCACTCGATGACTTGTTGGACGTGTCGCGAGGATCTCCGCGCGCGCACACACACCCGCGGCAAGGGAGGAAAAACGCAACACGCAACTGCTCGAACGGGGAACGTCAGGGCAAGGGTAACGTATGTGACGTCCACGAGACGACGTTAATATTTGAAAGCCATCTTCCTGGTGGCTCCTCACCCTACTCCCCCATCTCTTCCCTCCATGTTCTCCGTCCCCGCCCCTCCGCCCCCGATGACGAGTGACACCTCTCGTACGAGCGGAGGCACTCGACGATTATTTATTTATAGGCAAATGAAGTAGAGGCTCCCATTAATTGATGGGCTCTCAGTGGCCGCCAGTCGGGGGATGACGTCTATCATTTTAATTTACCGCGTCGTTATTAAATCGTCCCTATCCGACGCGAGGAACACTCGCCACAGACTGCGCGCTGTAGGGAAAACACTCGCCTCTTACCCCGCCGCCCGCGCCCCGATAAGCGTGGAGGGTTGCAGAAAGTTAGGCTCGATAGACGTATATATATGTAGATTATTTTTCTGGTCACTCTTCATCGCTTTCCGAGGTGACGTTCTGTTGTTTCGCTTCAGGAATTATTATCACGGGAATTGCGGCCATTGCGCGGAGGCATTCGAAACGTCAGGGGGAGAGTAAAAGTGTGGACAGGATTTATGGACGATCAAATGGAAACGCTTCGGTATGTAATATGCAAAGAGGCGATAAAATTACATTTATGTTCACGGCGTCTATACGCATCACTTTTAACTGCCTCGAGGGAGGGGAATTCAGTTACATTATTTTAGTAACGCGAAGTATCCAAATAAATAGTTATGTATCAATTATCACGCGCATATCGGTAGTTGTGTTTTCTTTCTGGGTTTCCCACCAGCAAACCTCGGAGTGATTCTTTCACGATCTAGCGCTCTCTTACTGGACATCCGGCATTCGCAACACCCGATTTTTGTCTCTCGACGATTCACACCCGTCTCGCGATGGGAAGGAAGATCATTGCACCCTCGTCTTCGCGGAACAGCGCGGTCGAAGAGGCCGCAGTTGTTTTAATTAGTTTTTAATTTGTTTCGTAATGGCTGGGCGTGCCTTCATAACTCGAGGCATTTTTACCGGGAGCACCACCCCCTTTTCACCGTGGCCGGTTCGCGCCCGTATCTGTGCTCGCCCTGAATAATATTCAGACCGCGAACGGTCGCTGGGTTTCAGGGCTCCAGGGACGAGTAGATCACCGAGAACTTTTTGCGAAGAGGGGTGGTGGCCCCGCTAACCAGAGAGAATTACTTTACACTTAAAAACGCATCCTTATCCTCTGCATTGCCACCGCTGTTCATCCCTCCGGCTACTTATCTCGTGCTCGCGGTTAAAAAAGAAACAAGCGGGGGTTGATTAAATTTACTCGTTTTTTAACGCGTCCGTCGACGTGCCCGGGCTATCCTACCCGGCTACCCTTATTTGCGACCCCTTAAATTTCGAAAGCGATGTGCCCGGCAACGGTACGATTTAATCGGGCACGGGATTGTAATAAGTTAGATAGCAAAATGAATTTTCCGCGCGAACGGTGGGCAGGAAGTGGTGGCTTTTATTGTGGGGGAACGATCGTCGATAAAAAGTGGCCGTGATTTTAATTGTTGCGTTTCTGGTTTAAATTTTCCGTCGAATCGCGTCGATGAAGTTTTTCGATCGCAATAATGGTAGGTAAATTATATCGAGGCGGTTATTCGAGGATAATAAAATCCCCGATAAAAACTGATTTTATCGGGAATTATCGTGGAATTATATTTGTGATCGAATATTTTGAAAAAAAAATGTCGATTCCAAACTTTAAGGGGTTGTACCTAGTCAGGTGGCCGAAAAGAGGCGAATGTTTGTGAATTTTTTTGAAAAAGGGGAAGCATATATTTTTATAAAACTTTTGCGCTTAATACAGCAACATTTAAACAATAGTTGATAATTTTTTCGTAGATAAATATATAAATATGTTATAATAAAGTAGCAACCGATATTCAAGAAGCATTTGTAAAAATTTGGTTTTGCGGTGAGCACTGCCATTCGGAGCCAGATTATCTAAAATCAGAAAAGAAAAAAAGATTTCGTTAGTATATTAATGTACCCCTTGATTAACCGAGGGAATGTCCGAAATATTAATTTAAAACAAAGTAGCAGGTATTTAAAGTTGAAATTCTTATTTCTTTCGCGTGATTTTTGCACGAAAAAGTTGATTTGGATGTCAGGTTGTTACTTTCCTATAATAAATGTACATATATTTCTACGAAAAAATTACCAAATGTTCTTTAAATGTAGCTCTTATAAGTGAAAAAAGTTTTTGTAAAATATATGCTTTCACTTTTTAAAAAAAAATTCACAGACATTCCTCCTTAAGCAGAACTTTACCCACTCATGAAATTAGGTACCCTCCACTGTCCAGTTTTGAGACAGTTTCGAATGTAGGTTGCGTCCAGCTCTTCACAATTTCATCTTCCTTTGCCCCTCTATCGGTGCAATACTCCTAAAGAACCTCAGACAATGGCACAAAAAAGGAAGGTCTGTCTCGGTAGATGGACGCGAGAACGCAGCCTCGTAAAATCCCGACAGTGAGGTCGAACTTTCTGGCTGACCAGGAGTTAACCTCCCGCGACGAGCAGAGAGTTGCCCGCTCGTAGTTTCGTCGTGGTCCCGAGGAAAAGCGGGCAGACAGAGCAGCAGTCGTTCCAGGGTGACGAGGAGATAGAGAAACGGCCGAGAGGAGTAAGGGAGGCCCCGAGGAGAACGAAGGACGCTCTCCGTCGGCGGGTAAGCTCAGGATTTATGGTAGCGTCGCGACGTCCGTCTTCACTCGCCGTGACGCCCTTCCACCACTCGAAAAGTCCAAGGCGAGAGCACCACGGGAAACGGCTACCGCCAACGTCTTTCTACTTCGGCTCCCTTCCTACGCGGAATGGGGATAACGTGTCCTGGAAGGATACACGTAAACAACGCGAGAACTGGCGTTACTCCTGCTTGCGGCTTTCCGCTTAATAAGGGGGAAAGAGCCAGCATCGCGTGTTGCGTTCTTTAATGCCGTGATTTCATACGGCGACCCGCACATTTGTTCACGATCAAGCTTCGAAAAAGCACCCTAAAGCTTCGGGAACAGCCATTTGGTTCGCGTGGGCAGGCATTGGCTCCCTTTCGCCGTGAGAAGGCTCACTCCGAGCAGGATAAGCCGCGTCGTCGACACCGAACACGGTCAATCGCGAAATTACTCGAAAATTCCCCAGGAATGCGCTCCGAGGATTTAAGGAGGCCGTATCGTAGCTCTTCCCTCGGCGAAAACGTTTGCTTTCAGCGCGCATTACTCGCCGCCTCCTCGAAAGCGAGGATTCCTCTTGAACGGGGAGGGTTACAACGGGACCGTTGACACTCGGGATGGCCGGGCTGAAATTACTTGAAAATTCTGACCGCGGAACGCCCGTTGGGGTGGGCGGGCGGCGCGCGGAGGGGGGAGCAGCGAAAGGGTCTCCTGGATATCCGTTTCTCTTGGCGCGGCATCCACGGGAAAACGGTATCAGTATGCGAGCTACGATTCGGCCACATCTCGCGCTCATCCCTCGACTTATTGCGGCTTAGCTCCCTCCAACGGTGGCACACACGGCGTGGTGTGTTCGTCCCTGTGGTCGCCTGGTCTCACCCTGAACACATCCCCGACCACGGGCGCACAGACCTGGCCGCACACGTCCGCCTCGCAGCCAAAGCCTCTAAATTGTTTCCATCATAAGTCCAGATACTCGCGGCGCATATATACGCCTGGATAACCTTCCACGCGGAGCCTTCCTGGCGCGGCAGGAAAGGTGCTCGTGAAATACGCGAGCCCGTACCATTAACCCCCGATGATAAGCCCGCGGGGGCGGGAATCTTCGCTCTTTATCCTCTTGGTCTTCTTCGATGGCTCCGGCTCGCTGTTTCTTTTGCTGTTCGCGCATCATTCACTCGCGTTTACAATAGTTTACGTAAGTGGATCAGCGGTGATCTTTTCGGTATCTACTTGGAGGAACTGAGCATAGTTGAGCGTTCTTATGGGACGTATCATTCGTGTCTGCTTAATATTATCAGTAATATCAAGCCAATTCTAAGTCTCGATACTTCTCCGGTACAGATAAGTCTGTGTCAATAATTTATGCGTTAGATTTGTGTCACGGCTTAGCCACCTGATCCTGAAAGCTTCAAAGGACGATTCCATGCGTTGTTCGGTAGATTGAGTCCTTCTTCGGAGTCCTTTTCATCTTGAGAATCTATTGGATGGTGCCACGCATCGACCGGCCAAGCCCCCGCGTCAAAAGACGTTCACTCATTCAGATATACGTTTGCCAATAACCCTGAAGACCGTCTACATTTTTATCCTCCCCGTGCCAGGAGACCACCTACCGGCACTTTAATACCTCTGCATCGAAACCGGCAGACCGGATGAACGTCCCGAAGCGAGGCCACGAGTTATGGATCCGGTAGCCGCGCCGCGTGGATCTCTCGCGGTGTTCGTCGATCCCTCAAACGATCAAGCATCCCGGTAACGACAGCAGAAAGATGCTCAGGACCATCTACTAACGAGCGATTGAAACGAAATTGTTCGGGCGAAGCGAGGAATAAGTTTTCGGAAATTTAACCGATGACTCGTACGAAGCAATAATCTTGCCGACGATTCTGTAATCCTTGGAGAACGCATTTCAGAGGAAAAGGTCTGTGTTCGTAATAGATCGTCTTCTCAAGTTCGAAGACGACATTTAAGCAGAAGCGTATTGCTGGCGTTCTTCTACCAATCTCCAATTTATCTCAATGCCTCAAACTCACCTCTAATTACCTCGAAACCTCGAGTGATCCGCTCCCAAAGCTGCCGTACGATTCTGCATATCGCCGGCCCCCTAAACTTTTCCATTTCACGCTGAAACGTCAGACGGAACCGTTGCAAAACGCCACTCGAGCATCCCCATCCATTGGCGTCAAAGTGTCGCAATGCGGTACAGAAGATCTCATACGTGTTTTATGGTGGTCGTTGTGTAAACCCCCGTGTATCGGTATGAGCGCGCCTTTCCGCGTAGCGAGGGCGCGGGTGGGCCGACGGGGGATGAAACCGCGTCTACGACGATGGAGCGAGCCCGCGCTCCCGCGATGCTACGGGGACAACCTGAAACGAGAAACACGACGGGTTGCTGGCAGGGTGAAACGGGGCCAGGGGGGAGGGCGAGGGATGATAGCGAGGTCTGATTACGTATTTACTAGGAACGGAGGCAGAAACGGAAGGGAAAATTCGCTTGGTTCCGCGGCTCCACCGACGGCTGTGCGACTATTTGAATTATGCATGGACACGGGTTGCCTACAACGTGTATTGTTTGCGGTACGCGATTCCGATTCTTGAGGCCGACGGTGCACGTATGACGCCAGGGGAAACTGACGGTCCCACGGTCGCCTGATCGTAGCTGAAATTCGAATTTAAATTCGGCCCGGCTCTGGTCTTTTCTCGCGAGCTCGTTTCTCTTACACTTGCTCGCTAGGGCTTCCACTTAAGGGCACTAGGCAGTCGCTATTGTCTAAAATCAAGCATTTCTGTTTCGATTAAGTACAAAGGAACAAATTGAAAGTGAGACTTTTAGCATGAAGTTTATTAACATCACGAGCTTTAAAAAACATGGTTCTTTTGTAAAGATATGCATTTTATATAACGTTACAGACGAATCTTTAATGAGGATTTTTAAAAAAAGTTCCTTTTGTTTTGCAGTGATAACTCAAAAACGAAGGTTCCAATCGATTCAAAACAAATTCGAGCATCTTCACAAAATATCTACTTAGTTTCGGAGCAGACATAAATTATAGTTAATGAAAACTCTTATTCTTTGTGGGAAGAAACTAAGACCTCATCTTTTGGGGCTTGGGGGATGGTAAAACCTCATCAATGGAGTCTCAATGGGGTTTTAGTTTTTTTTTTTTCATAAAGAATAAGAGTTTTCATTAACATTAATTCAGATCTGGTCGAGAACTACATATTTTCCGAAGATACTTGAATTTGTTTTGAATGGATTGGAGTGTCAGTTTTTGAGTTATCACTGCAAAACAAAAGAATTTTTTTTTAAAAAGCCTGTTTAGTGATCCATCTGTAGAGTCACATATAATGCATACTTTTGACTAAAGAAACAAGTTTTTGAAAGCATACGATATTAATGAACTCCATATTAAAGAGGAAGTCTCAGTTTCAATTTGCTTTTTGTAATTGAAACAGAAATGCTTCATTTTAGACAGGAACGACTACCTACTTAGTACCCTTAATCAATGTGGGTTGTGGAATTTTCTAATTTTTTAATTTTCTACTTGGCTTCTTCGGTCCGCGTGTGATGGACGAAAATATGTGATCTACGATTGAATTTTAGGCACCGCTGCCGTGTCTCTATTTGCCCACTCCAAAATGCCCGTGCAGCAGCCCAGACTTTCGACAGCTCGCGTACTTTCCACCGTAATCTAAATTAGTCGCGAAGTCGGGACCACGTACGTTCAGAAGTTCGCGTTGAAAGTAGGAATATACAGATTGGCGCGACACCCGCGAGCAGTGTGGTACGAATAAATTCCATGCGCGAAATCTTCGCCTCCGGAGCCGAAATAAAACGCGAGGAAAAAGCGTACGGAATCGGCACGCGTGCACTCTTTGGAAAGTGCAGAATTCCACGGGTTCCAGCGATGGTGCCTTTCGTACCCCGAGCCGCCCTCAGCACCCGCCGTTATCCCTCTTTTCCAGCAACAGTTTCGCGCGGCTGATCGTCGCGGATGAGCGTACCTTTCCCTTTTTGTCAAGCCCCCCGGTGAAAAACGTCGTCGCAGCTGCGGAATGCTAATGTACAGCGCCACGGTTCTACTTTGCACTTTAAACTGTCGGCCCCGCGAAACTCTTCCTACGAAAAAGGAATACACGGGCCGGGTGGAGAGCGGAGGCGGGGGGTGGGGGTGGGGGGTAGAACGGGGAAACACCGAGGGCCAAGGAAAGGAAAGCTTTCCCCGACGATTCCGGCGAGCGATGCACCGTGAAATTCGACGCAGTAAATTCCGATAGCGCAAGCTCCGGCCGCCGGCTGCCTCTGCCGCAGCCCTGTTCCATTTCGGATTCGACATCGGCTATCGATGAGCATTGTTTCACGTTGCTGCCGCGCTACGTTCTTGGGATAGGTTAACGGTGATACGGGGGAGGGTTGTAGCAGGCGGAAACTCGAAAATAGCTGTACCGCCGAGGCGTCGAACCGATTTCGTTGTAACTGGCGTAACTGGTAAAAATGGCCGATTCTCGTCAAGATGCAACGGCAAGCGGTGGATTCCCGCGAAGTCCCTTCGATTATGAAAGTCGACGAACCACGGTTCTATTCCCGTCGTGCCGAGTCGAAGATCTCATTCGAGTGCCTCGCGCTCGCGGCGAGCGGAATTAAGTGCGATGCACGCGTCGATTCCATCGCCCCTTAATTTTCCTAATGGACATTAAAACGTGGCGGGGCCACTTAGCCGCGTCTGCGGCGCCCAGTGACATTTTCATCGGGAGATTTTCTGGGATAAACACGCGGGAGCCGGAGTAATGCTGTGGTTCTCGAAGCAGTCGCGCTGAGCTTCGTCCTCCCGGTAATCCGGCGTGACACATCGCCGATGCATCGAGCTGAACGCCGCGCCGCCGCCTGTGGGGGGGGAGGGGGGGGGGGACGCGGAGACGGCGAGGGAGATGCATTTGCAGCCGATTGTCATGGCTCTCTGTGTTTCGGCGAACGTTCAGCCAGAGAAGGAGGCGCTATAGCCGTTGTACGCTCGGTCGCGTGAAAGAGAGACGAGCCGAGAGGGAGAGAATCCCGTTGCCTCGGCCGTGGTTGCCTTAAGTCTCCCGGCTGTTAAGCCGCGAGACGAATTCCCCTGGACGGCAGCGTTTCTTGCTAATGCCAACGCCGTACCTAATCTGCCTTTCGCCTTTCCTTCATCCATTCCCGCTGCACAGCTCGTTCGGTCTCCTTAGTCGGCGTACGGCGAAAAGCTCTTTCCGTGCATTAGCATGGAGCAGCCACTCACTATCCGCGCCACTTACTGGCTGTTCCGGGGAGCTTGCGAGCCTGTCGCCTTGAAATTTCGAATTTTGTATTGAGTGCCGAACACCTGAGGTCTCTGTTTAAGGTTTGCCCGGGTACTTGATTGAGTACACTTGAATTAGGCTTTCCATAGGTTTGATAGATACTAACGCTTGCGAGATGTTAACCAGGGGTGCGAGAAGGAAATAGTTGCGAGCGAGCAGTGATTTGGTGTTGAGTTGAAAGAGACATTTAACTGGAACTGCTTGTAGATACTGATAATACAACTTCGCGTGGACATTAACTTCCACCACAATCAGGTAGACACGCTGCCGTTAAACGAACACAGATGCGGGCCGCGCGGACGAAACGGCGAACGACGAGAGGAAAAGATCGGCCGTTCCCGCGGGACCTTATGAAAATTTCTCTAGCAACAGAGAGTCTTAAATCTCATTAAAACGCGGAGCTCGCCTCTCGGGGGGTGGTCGATGGGGTATATACATTGGAAGGAAGAGAAGAAATGGGAATAGGGAGGAAGAAGGAGAGAGAGAATATTCACGGGGTGGTTGACGACGTTCCGAGGGAGCACTGACTGCAGGGATGCCACCCTAATTACCTCTGGCTCGATAAAAAAAAAAACGAATTAAAGAAAAGAATGAGGTGGGGCCGAGGGTGGGCTGTTCGTGACAGCCAGCTAATCGGGGTGTTTAAGAGTCTACACTGATCGCCCGGGCCTCGTTAAAACCGGGCAGAGGAAAAGGCTCTCGCCGCCTTATTTTTGCCAGGCGTGATAATGGGGGTTGCTGGGGGTGAAGAGGGGCAGGCGGGAAAAGGCGGAGCGGGGGCAGAACGAAAGAATGCTGAATCGGTATGGCCAACGGTTGGTGATTTACGGGGTAGGCTCGCGCTACTTTGCATACCGATCGACGGAATCGCGCCCGGCCATTACTGGACGGCCAATGACAGGCCTCGATGATTCATGTATTACGTGTAAAAAATTGCACGCTCTTAGGAAGCGCGATCGTAGATAATTTCGGCGCCAATTAAACGGAGGATCGATGGAACTTTATTCCTAATTCGTGCACCTCTCGAGGAGTAGATATCACTCGTGCGGCGCGAAAGGAAAACGGGGGTTGGTGCATCTTCAAATAAGAACGAAATTTCGTAAACGAATATAACGAAGCTGTCTTCCTAAACGCGAAATCGATGTTTCGAGTCAACCACTCTGAACTGCTATCGTCGAATTCGATGTTAAATAATCAGAGAAACGGGATGACTGCGCGTCTGTTTCTTTGGCCGACACGTGGGCGGAGGCTGGAAGGAGCCGTAATTAAATAAAGTCACTTTCTTCCGTTTTCCATTATCTCTTATCTAGCCGTCGTGATGCCGCCGCGACGCCCGACCGAGGCGCTAGCCCGATATTTTATTTATTTAGATGCCGAGATGAGAAAAAGTAATCAAGGGTGCGCTAATGGAAGGCACGGCTCTCCCTCGTTCCTACTGTTGCGAACTCTTTTTGTTTCTGCTGCCTTCGCCCCCATCGCCTACCATAATTACGCAGCGACTGAGCACTCGCGGGCGCCGCCGCCACGCTTTCGAATAAATAACGCAAATGAAACCCGCCTGCCTCCGTGATAACGAGTCTGCCATCGCGATTGCTTCACCTGGTCTTACCTTCGGGATAGACCGTCAAGGGAGTCACGGTTTGCTAATCGCTGTTGGAAATCAATTCGCCGCGTGATAATTAATAGTGCTTCTGTTTCGAAACCTGACCAATTAAAATTACATTTATTCCACATTCTTCGCTCGGTGCTTTGGGACACCCCGCTGAAAGGCGTTACAGTAGCAGACAGAAATTAACCTTGCCATTTTCCTCTCTACTCCAACGATCTGCGTCTTCTTTTCCCTGTTCTGTTTTCCCAATCCTCCTCCCGCACACCGCCGTTCCCCGTGGTCGGTATAGGGACCATCAGATTGCGCCTCAAGGAAATTGAAACATCCACCGCCTCGAGGCGAACCGAGGCCATGATTTAGGGAACGGTTTTGAGTTATGCGTTCTCCTATATTAAAGTATTTCGAATGCAAAGCTATTTCGCCGTGCTGCCCTTCGTAACGCCATCGCTTCCGGTTTCCGTCGTTTCTTTATTCTTTTTTGGTAAAACGGCTATTCGACGCTATTCCTTGACACGCTTCTCGAGAATGTTTCGCGTGAATTATTAAGGGCCGCCGTCCACTCGAGCGGCAAAAATCACGGAGATCTTCGCGGATCGAATTTGGACCACGTCACCTCGTGAATTTTTCAGGGGACGTCTGGGAATATTAATGTATCGAACACGGTAATCGATAGGGATCCATCAATGATTCAGAAACCGTCAATTCCGGTCATCTCCCGTTTCTGGGTCTAAAACACGCGCACCTGATCGGCCAAATGAAAACTGATCGAACAGCGAATTGTGATTTATAACGTAGGAAAAAGTGAAGCTTCTTCGTTGATTCGCCGTTCTTCACGTTAGACATCGACTTTGGCAGGTGCATAAAATATTGCAAGACTGCGCCGAGGTAATGAAAACATTCGTTGCGTCCAATTAAAGCCTTCATCCAAGAAAGTATCGAGTGACATCCTTCGCGCGAACGAAGAATAGGTATCCTTTTCACATTCCTTCTCTAGAAATGTTAATACCTGCACCGCGATCCAACCGGTCTCTCGGTAAAACCCTTCGTTGTCACTCGACCAACACATCTACGCGCGCCGATACACGCTCCTCGCCTCTGACGGTTCTTCGCGCGTCGAAGGCTCATCGACGAAAATCAATCAAGCCCGGATGACGAGAACAGAGAGGCGGACATCCAGGCTCGTTTGTCCGATCGTCGCCGGCGCGATGGTCCCGAGGAACGCAACACGTCGCGGCAGGAGGAAGCAGTCAGTACCGAAATCGAATTTATCTCTCGCGACGATCCATTATCGAGCCACCCCCTTCGCCCTTCTTCTCGAGCCACCCCCGGCCAGGAGGAAAAGCGGTGCTGGCGCGCGTGTACACAGGTAGCGGGGTCCATGCATTATGTATAATACATCACGTTATTGGTTCTCTCAGTGATTCCACCCTTGCCAGCCTTATCGTGTACCGCGCCACGGACCGGCCTAGTAAAACATAAGCATCGGGAAACGATAAATAAGGGAAACGTGGGCCGCATGCCGCGCCACGTTCCCCGCAGAAACCGTGCACGGATGGAAAACGTGCCTGCCCCTCTCGCCCCCCATCCTTCTCCCCACCTCGTTCTCCCCTTCCGACCTCGTCTCTCGGCGACGGGGGTAGCGGCTAACCCCCCGACGAGGCGTCGTCGAGGCTTTCTTCGGGGCTCTCCCGATCCCTTAAGAAACGAAGGATCGAAAATGGGAACCACTCGATCCCGACCCTCGACCTATCACGTATGCGTACTCTCGAGCACCCTTATGGCGACGCCGTTACGTGCTCTTTTCGATATCGCGCTAAATTGTTTAGGTTATTCGGCGGGATTTATCGTGGGAATTCCGGAGGAGTCGGCGGCGGAACGATTCCGCGGGGCAGAGAGAGCGGGGGGGGGGGGCGGAGGGCGGGCGGGATTCGTTATCGTTTGACCGGGGGTGAATTATTGTCGCGTTTTGTTATCGGGCGTATCGTATTATTAGCCGGCGTAATGTTAATGAGGCGAGGTGAAATTATTGTTTCGCGGCGTGAGATATTCTAAATAATGGTGAACGTCAAAGGGGTTGCGATAATGATATAGGCAGGTGGATGGCAATTTATGTTGCCGATGATTTAATGGTGTTTGATACTCGCTTCATTCCTGCGCCTGATTTTCATGAAAACGCGCTCGGCCGGCGTCACGGCACGTTTTATTGGCACGTCTACGAGTTTTCTGCATCAATCACCGCGGGCAAAAAGACCTTCGCGATTTCCAAGGGACTTCTTTCGTCTCCGTACAATCATCTTCGCCTCGATTCACTCTCAGCCAACGATCCATAACACACTGACCTACAGAAAAGGGGTCGTTCCACTGGATTGTTTTTTTTTTTTGTTCGCGCATCACCGCAGCGAGTCCCGTGTCCCTCGAGTTCAGCAATCGATCATTCCTCGTCAATCTCGCGACACGGTTACTCGATACTCGATACCGTCGTTCATCGTCTGCCTCGATGATAGAACGGATCGAAGGGGGCGCGGAGGGGGGTGGAAAGGGGCTTGTTCACCACAGCGGAGAGCGGACCAGCATTCATCACGTTATCAAGTCGACCGCACACGCAGCGTGTTGATACACAATTATGCATGGCAGCGTGCACGGTGGCACGGCCAGCGCCAGTGTCAAGAGTCAACGAGCGGGCCAGCGTCTACAGGGAGACGTTTCTCCCAGGAAAGAGGGGCTACGCGACGTTTATCATACGGCACCGAGTGCCACCAACGGTGATCCATGACTCCTCCGAGAGCATCGCGGAGCAACGGAGAGCCGGAGTTAGGGAAATAGGTTTGGGAACTTGTTTGCTCCGTCCCAGAGCGTCCGGCTTCTTGGTGGGAATACGGAATCACGAAACAGGAGGTGGTGAAATTGCGTGGGAGGATGCTCGGTTCTCGAATCCAGAGCAGTTTCATTCCCCGCGAGCTTTCTCTCAGGGGGTTGTTGGTCAATCAGAAGTCAATGGCATATTTTATCCGCTGTTCCGAGGGAATCAATTTGGTTTAGAACATTCCTCTACTATCTAATCCGAGCGTCGCGGTTAGACTCGCGAAAGAATCGTCTACCACGCTTTCGTCGACTCGCGGCGATGTTCTTACCGATTCACGGAACGTCCCCGAAAGCACTTTACATTCTCACGATTTTCTGTCGTCCGCCGAGCATCTCGACGGTCCGTTCTGCATTCATCGACGGATCTCTCGTTTCCACCGAGCTGCTCCATGCTGGACGACTGACGAATTTATTGCGCGTGAAATGCACCGAAGATTTCGCGGGGCCGTGCGAACGGAGCGGCGAGAAAGAAGCTCACGGATGCAGGAATCTCATTGAGAATTCATGCAGTACATACAACCGCGACGCTCCGGGAGGATCGTCCTATCGGGCGCGGAGGGGCTGGTTTTCCGGTGTCGGGGAAAGATCCTCAGCCGGGAGAAGAAGGGAACGAGGATGTACGGGGTAGTGTGAAGGGGCTCGTGCAGAGGGAAGGTCTAGCGCGGTGACACTCTCATTTCGGACAGAATTTACAAGCCGCCCCCTTGCGTGCCTCGCATAGTCAGACCTAGTCCGACCTGCTATATAGATATTCTGAACGCAGCCAACCGGCTGGCGTAGTTAAGTGCTCTTCTACTTGGTGCGCGTTACTGCTTGCGAGATTCATTGACCTGGTTCTCGGGATAAACGGTAAACGGGGGTGGTAGGTGGGCGAAGCGACACTTGTCAGACACAGTGGTTGAACAAATGTGTATGCTGAAGCATACGTTCCTAATTGACCAAGTTGCTCGAAGCATTTAACGCAGAAAAGCACTTAAATCTATCCCCTGGATTCATTAATTTCCCGTATATATATTTTTACCACCTAGATGATAGCCACGATTGTTCTCGCCGGAGCGGTGTAAGGGGTGAGTTAGAAGCACGATAGGGCGATCCCACTGCCAGAATTACCTGGGGGGGTCGCGAGGTCGCTCGCGTTGGGTGCCACCCCTCGCCGCCCCCACGTCAACACCGAGTCCACCGTCTCACACCGAAGCGCCTCTTTTCGTCCCTCCGCACCGTTCCCCGGCCTTATCCACTCGGCATCGTCATCCACGGAAACACCTCACTACCGCTCGGCACGCAATCATTACAAGCTGGCCCCCGCGATACCCTCGCCGACGGCCACGCCAACGGAATCCTTGCGCCATTATGGAAGTTATGTGGGCGTGCACGATCGCAATTCGCCGGTTGCCAACTTTATTTACGAATTGGATCGGTCGACGGCACGGAAGCACGATCGCGCCGCGAGAGACCTGTTCCGTTTCGCGCGGCTTCTTCCGAGCGACCGTGAATTCGAGCTCCCCTCCTCATCTTCGCGAATGTCGGCGGGGAAATTAATGATTCCTTAACGATTCAGTGTTTATTTAAGCTGTCCGCGGATGATATTTAAGCGGGAGGCCGAGGAAACGCGAGGCGGTCTTGATGGAGGTTTATATTTGAAACGCGATTTTCGGAGGAATCTTGTTGAAAGAGGAAGTTGCAGGGAGGAATTTCCGAGCGGAGGGTTCTAGTTTCTGTTCTAGGTAGTTGTTCACTTTCCTCGCATAATACGAAGTACATACATAGGGGAGAGTCGTGCAGTACCGACCAACTAATTTGTATTAATTAAATGTCTTTTTATTAACATTGTTAAGCATTTAGACCTAAAAATCTACTAATTTAAATATTTGCTCGGTACTGAACGACAATTCTTCGTTACCTAGAAATTACGATTTTTTTACTTTTGCGAATTATCAATTCTTATAATTAAATTTCACAAAAATAATTTTCCTCCTCTTATTAAGTTCCATCTATACTACAACCACGTTTTTGAATTTCTAATTTTTATCCACTCTACCCCAAGGAATAACAAAAAAATTTAGAGCAGTCGGTACTGCACGACTCTCCTCTACATAGATAAGCGGCGTCGAAGCAACGACGGAAACTACTGTGGTCTGACTCCTAACGCTCCGGTCGACCTATTCTACTTAAACCTCTAGAGCCATATACGGCCAGTTCAAAGAGTCTCTTCGCAACAGGAAGTTTTCGATACATTACCCCAGCTCTTCTACACATTTCCATGGACTCTCTTGCCTAACACCACGCGTTATAATCAGTATCCAAACAGAAACTATCGCCCATCCTGCACTCGCCCCCACCGTGCAACAACTCGTGTCCCCGAAAGAATTCTCCGTTATCACGTACTGGTCCCACAAAATTCCGTTTCCAGGCGTAATAACTTGCCGGGTATCTCGCTGGCCATCGGAATTCCAGTACTTTGTTCAAGGGCCCGGGCTTCACGGCAAAGGTCCTCTCTCGGCGCTCGAAGTGAGACGCGCAACTTTGCCGCGGCCGGGATTCAAAGGTTGGGAAGGGGAGTGGGATAAGGATATGATAGGATAGGACAGTGTCGGTGCAGAGGGGGAAGCGGCGGGGAAGGTACATGTCGCCGCGGGGAAACTTACATGCATATCCTGAGGGAGGCCGCGGAGCGGCGTCAGGTTGGCACAAGGGTGGCAGAAGTTACGGCGTCTCGACGACGCCACTTCCTAAGTCTGCTCTCCAGTATTACCTTACCGTGTCTAACCCGGCATCCCGGCCTCCGTGGCTCTCTGCCTCCAGCTATCCCCTTTCAGTTCTCAGCCCGCCCCCTCAGACCCTGTTGGAGGCCCAGGTGTTGCTTTCCAACTGGTTAAAGCTACTCCGCCGTTGCTGTCGCGTCTCCGCTAGGCCTCCATTGAGCCTACGGGGTTGCAGAGGCGAGACGACTTGTACGACTTCGGGGCTGACTCGCCAAGTCGGAGCACCTGCATGCCCGGTCGTCGGGGAACCGACGGACTTGATGTGCCTTCCGGGCTGACGCAAGTTTCCGGGAAGTTTTCCTCCTGGCAGCGTGGAACGGGGAAAATTTTAACGCGGGGCAGGAATATTAAATTTGTTTAACAAGCCTTCCGCCCTCCCCACACCCTCCCCACGCCCCCCCCCCAACTCGCCTCTATAACTTTCAGTCCTTCGTTATGGGGAGGAAGCTAAGGGATTGCAAAGGCCGAAATTAAATTTCGTCTAATTAACGAGTGCCGGAGTGGTGGGGGCTGCGATCGCGTCTCGGTCGACCCTTTATTGCCTTTCTAGAAATATCTGGCAAACTTCCGCCGGGCGGTTTTACTTCTGGTGATAATCAGGGACGCGTTTGTTCTTATTATTCATCTCCTGGGATTATTAATGCTGCATCGCGAGGAGGACGTTACGGATATTTCAAAGGCAGTATCTCATATTTTTTCTCATCGAATGTCAGCTCCTTTGGAAAGTTCTTGGAACTGTTTAATAATTAACAAGACACCCATTTAATCCCTCCGTTATTTATTCACCAATAATTCAGAAACTTGCTCCGGTCAATGTATTATGCCGCTCTCGAAATAAGTTAGCGCGTAAATAATTACAAAGCGCGTCTGTTAAAGTGACATATCCGCAGTGCAGCATAGACGCATGGAAATCGCAATCTACGGAGTACAGGGGAAGCTAGCGTTCGTATCGCAAACCCAGTCCACCGTCGTTCCGCAATTCCCAAAGCCCATGGAACATACATAAAACCTTCCACGCGTCGCACGCGATTCACCGATCAATCCAGCCACCTAATTACCACATGAGACCTATCAATCGGCCGGATCCATTCCCTTAACGCTTTAGACCGTTCCGCCCTTTCCACGCGATCTCGCATAAAGAAGGAAACGTCGCGGCTAATCTGCCGGCGGGCGGCGCGGCGAACAAAGCCAACGACGGTCGACGAGACGGGAAGGAAGATCGGGATATCTTCATCCATATCAATTACTCTGCGATTAGATGGATGAAGATACGTATGCCGGGGAACGTCACCGGCTGCTGAGAGAAGAAGCCCAGCGCCCAGAGACAGGAGGACCCTCGCGGCGAAGAAGGGGTCCCTGCCCGATGGTGATTGACAACGAGGCTGCCAGAGTCCGGGCTCGGCCTGATTCTTTGATTGACCGCTGTCACCGGGCCGATAAGAAACGGGTCGGCGAATATCTTAATGAGAGTCGCCCCGTAGAGAAGCGCGCCGGACTCCGGTGAACGGAGGCTCGTGCGTTTTACGCGGCTAATTAACCGGCCAGGATCTATTTACACCGCAGGGTATCGGTCTCCCGATTGACGTTACAGACTAACGTCACCGCCGGTGACGGAGATACTGCCAATTAACGCTGGCCAATCGATCTTTCGCGTTCACCGCTCTCGGCGTCTCTTATCGTACGTCCCGCGGACTCCTTTTTGCCACCGGTGAAAACTGCTACCGGACCGAAGCATCCGACGTAGAACGGACTGTATCGATCGACAATTAAAGGCGGTCGCGTGTTAATTGATCTAGAAATCGAGCGACAATCGCTGGAAGATAGACGGACGGTGCCGCCCGTTTCCACGAGGCGCGGCGTTTAACGATGGAAAAGGGTTGACGCGTTCGTGAATTGTGAATGGACGCCGGAGAAGAGTGGCCCGCGGTGGTGGACGAGGATGCGGCGCTGTTCAGCCCAAGTGGTAGGGTGTAAATATAGTTTATAGCGGACTCGATGGGAACGGAATCTGGCGATGCAGAGCCTTCTCTGAATTCCTGCTCGGGTGACTGATACCCAAGAGCTCAGGGGGTGGCAGGATTTCTCATACCTCGGCTACTCTCTTACCAACTGGCAACCACTAGCGGAGGCGTTTCTTACTCGAAACTTGCTCCTCTTTCAAGCCACCGTGCAATTTTCCGGAGGACCATCAATCTCGCCCGTTCGCCGACCGCAACTGTCCCATCCGAATATTCATTCTCGTCGCCACCGAAGGTCCCCCAGTCAACTGTCAATGCGTGGACAGCGGGAAGGCGGGTTAGGTGGACAGAACCGATCCAGGAGAAAGGAGGTTGCCTCGGGGGCACCTAAGATCCGCGGAGGCTGATGTATTTATAAGGAGGAGGATTTGCATACGATGCAGCAGATCGCCGATAGCGAAGCCCAGCGCTTGGGCGGCGTGCCTCTAAGATTCAAAGAAGCTTTGTGCCATTATATCCGATTCCCCTTCCCCTCCCCCCCCCCCCCCCGCCCGCCCCCGTACCTTCTCCCTCCGCCACTTTCGACAACCGGGCGTCCTGCCAGTTCTCTTTTAGCGAGTGAAATAGCGGCCCCGTGCTATATTTCTTGTTGCGTTCCCGTTTCTGTTCCTTCGGCCTCCTCTATCCGCGCCACCGAGCCGACTCACCGCGGTGTCCAGCCGAGGCTGCAACCGTTTCCCTGATTGGCGTTGACTTATGAAGCGATCGCTTTTCGCCGTTTGAGTCCGCACCGGTGCGCCCGCGGCCTCTGTCCGGAGTATCGTGGGACGATGATCGCGCTCAGGATATTCACCACGGTCACGTGTTGCTGTTCCATTCTACCATAGATCGTTGCATTCGCTGGTTTCTTGCTTAGGCGAGAGTGTTCTGCTTGAGCTTCGAAGGGTTGATGCTTCGTCGGATAGATCATATCCATGGAAATTCGTTGCTTCTGGAGACAGTCGGTGTCTGCGGTGAAATTCCTCGGCTAAATTCAACCCGCGGATGGAGCTTCCCAATCGGCTCGCGGCATCGAGAGGCCCGCAACACGCTATCTGCAACCACGACGGCCGATCACAAAGAGGAGCAGACATAGGCCCGACCTCGTCCTTCGACTAGTACGCGGCCGTGCACGGCCAGTGGCAATTAAGGGACGGCTAATTAATGGGTAATTAACGGTAACACTGCGAGAAGGAGACGTCGACGGGAGAGGTCTGGCTCCCCTGTAGCCTGGTCAGGCCGCTCTCTGTCCCCTCCATCTCTTTGTGCCGGTATCTCCCGACTCGGTGGATCCCCTTGATCAAGGTGCACCTCCTGCGTGCCGGTCCTTCTTCCTTGCCGCTTCGCCTCCACCGACTGGCATTGTTAATTGTTTGATCGACAAGATAACGGCCACGTCTTACATGCACCGCATCTCCTTAACTCTTCCACGCTTCCCTTCGGCCGACGTTACTCCCACTCTCTCTCTCTCCACCTTGTGGGAGTCCGGGCCCGCTCTGGAAACCCGCCTTTGCGACTCCGATATCTCGATCGCACACGCCCTGTCGACGTTATATTAGAGGGCTACCGAACGTAATACTTAACCCCGCTTCTTTATTATATTAGACGAAACAGTGCCCACTGTTCTCACGTTACATCAGAAGATTACCGATCGTCAGTTGCCAGTCACTGTTCGGCGAAGCACTAATTACAATATAGTCCTCGAAAACGCAAGAAGGGTCTCGAAAATAGCCCCGGTTGCTACCCCGGCTACGAGCTCCCAACAAAAACTGTGCGATCCCATCCCCTAAGAAGCTACGCCGCCCACCGAGCAGCAAGCTCTCGATAGCAACGCGATCCAACCCCGGGAACCGGTGGACGCAAATGCTTCCTCGTCGAATTCATCCCCCCGGGGATCGGTTCCATCGGTATCGCGATAAATCTTACGGCGGGAGCGCGCGTGTCCCTCCGTTTTTCGCGGCGAGGGAGCATGGAGATGAGGACCACCTCCACGGCGAGGCGTGCTCGAAACTCTCGAGCGTGTTTCGGTGGTGATTTAATGCAACGACGTGCAGGTGTCCGCGCTGGACCTGGCCAGGTATCACGCGCTTCAAACAGCCCTGGCTGTCCGCGGTGGGAATCGGCCAGCTGAAGAGGCGGCGTGCATTCTGATGGTGCCGATCGCCCGTTCATCCGGCCCCCCTGCGCCGGCCTCGTCGCACAATGAGACACGTATCATCCTTATCCTGCCACATCTTGTCACAGAGCCGACGTACTTAACGCGTCGCGCCGATTATAACGATTTGTTGCCTCGGGGGCAGGCCTGATCGAACTGCCAAAACCGAGGGGAGCCCGCGGGTTTCCCAGAAAACCGACTCCCCCGAAAATCGCGAGTCCCGTCAGGCCGCGACGATTTCGAGACTCACCTACGCCGATTCTAATCGCCCCGTCGACGCCTCTCGATTCCCGATGGGCTCCGCGAGTGATGGGTCGTTCGGACACTTGATTTCACCCGAGAACGGCTCCACGTGTCGATGATGAACGCGTACATCGAAGCGCCGGAGTGTTTCCCTCTTACCGCGACTTCGCGCGACGAAATTAATTGCCAACGGTGCACGCTGGCGGGGCTCGTTGAACGCAGGAATTACGCGGGCAGCATTACGTCGCGTTACATCCTACACCGTATTTCCATATTTTTAATTCTCCCGCCGGTGTAACGAGAAAAACGTTGCCTTCGCAATTATAGATAACAAATGGTTTGTTTGGTGGTCGGTTGGCTCCGGGGTTGGGGGAGAGGGTCGCGTATACACTCGTTATTTCGTACTTGGAAAATGCCGGTAGCACGACGGAAGAAGGGGGAGGGAAGGCAGGCGGGCCGCGCGCAATAATGCTGGCCTGGAAAAGCTGAAAAAGAGGGCCAGAAGGGCAGCCATTACTTCCGACGTTTCGCGTCCAAACGATCGCCATTTGTCTCCTCCCGGCCGGTGTTATGCAAAGAGCTTTCTGCCTGTTCGGTGACTCGCTCCGTGTTGGTAGTGAAAGTTATAAACAAACTACGCTCCTCCCTTTCCCTTCTCGCGGCTGGCGGGGTGCACTATTTATATGCCTTTAGGCAAGGTCAACTTTCATTCCTCAGAACCATGGATAGTGGAGAAATTTTCTGTACTTCTGGGGATTTATACGGAAACATCTAAATCGGAGACCGAGGTAGCTTGTGCTTTCAGTGATATCGAATTCTTGAATCTTTTTATATATTTCCTGGTTGATAAATTATACTTGAAAAGCGGTGTTTTGGTCCTTTAATTTATATCTGTCATTCACCGTTCCTAGAGGTATTAGAATAGATAGATTCAAGAAGCTCGCTGTCCTCGGTCATCGCACGTCAATTTTTTATTATTTCCGATCGTACTTCCGCTCGTAGCCTTCGCTAGCTACCAGCGAAATGCGAACGTGATCGTATGGAAACGTGGGTCAAGAGGTGACCAGATGAAGGCGAAGACAATGTACGTCCCTAGCGCCGCTGGACAGAGACATCACAACGCCCAGAACGTGAGTTTCCTTTTGCGGAGAATTCCGGCCCGCGAGATACCTTTGTCAATCACAATTTATTGTCCCCGAACGAGGACGTGATCCAATATACTCGCGACATCGTAATGACAATAGTGGCATCTTCTATAAGAAATACATAGGTACTCCCCTTTCCCGTTATTCCTCGTTATTCCATGAATTCGAAAATGCAAATAAAAGTGTTACTCGAGATGCTACATGTCTATAAAGTGATTACAAAAGAGAGATGCTTAATTAAATAATCCTTAAAGAACAAAGGGAAAAAGTGATTAAAAATCTCTGGATTGTGGCAGTCATTGTCCTCCATTATGGACCAATTTTTTAAGACTTCTTGTTTTCCTCTCACCACTGAGCATCAATGACAGACTGTTCTTTTAATCACCCTTAATCTTTCCATGGAAGATTCCGGTAGGAATTTTCCATCGATTTCGAGAAATGTTGTTCTCCCGCTGTTCGTTACAGGGCAGACGTATAAAATGTGCAGGAACCGCAGCAGCGAGTCGAGTTACGTGGTAGACGATGGTCGATCCGACGGCCATTAGCTCCGGGTAAACAGAGCCATACTTTATTCGAGGGGCGTCACTCTTCCTCCAACGCGGTTCCGCTCCTTTTTGCCCCCCGAAACTCGTAATGTTCTCTGTCAGAAATACGTTCCAGGTCGGAACGGCAGCGGTGTTCGTTTTCGCGTTCGAGCGCAAAAAAATCCTCGTTCCCGTTCCACTCTATCATCCGCCAAGATATATCCCTCCTCTTCTCCGATCGAACATTCATTTCTCGCCGCGTTTACCCTTCTTGCGACCACTGCAATTTAGGCTTTGCTCTTCGATCCACTTCCCAACAGAGGAGAGGCGCCATTTCGTGGGATGAAACGAGGAGCGATCGTGTTTTATTAAGGAAAATGTAATGCGAGAAAGGTGGCGCGTGGCGCGAATCCACGAGAAGAGAAAGCGCCACGTGTAACACCAGAAAATCCCCAAGTGGGCCAATTAACGTCATCCGTGCGAGGGGTTGCCTCGCCGCTGCGGAGGGGTAGAAGATTGAAGCCACGTCGATTCCTCGTTGTTCCGCTTCTGGGCGTAGAACGTTCCGCCGTGGCAATAAGACGAGAGATATTCGACTATCCTGGTAATTAATGTAAAGGAAATTGATTTGGAATACCAAGCTCGAAAAGAGATTACTACTTTGAAATATAATCCCATTTTAATTGCTACAGATTCGATCTGTATCAGGTTGCACCGCATCAGCCTGGATTTCGCAGTGTCCCACGATATTTCATAAGGATACTTAGCGGTGCAACCAGCTCGATAGCCTTACCACCCCCGATCCGGGTACTCGAGACCCTCCGTTCTCGATGTTCAATTGAGAATTTGCCCCTTTGTCCGAGGGAAGGGCAAAAATTCCGCGTAAGTCGCGTACACGGAGGAGCACGCGCCGTCGGGTGACGTAGTACGCGCGGAAATGGAGAAATATGCCACGGAACGGAAGTTTCGCAGACGGCGAGACATCGCGAACACGTCGCGAGCCAGGCGAGACTGTCGATCGTAGGGACGACCTTGTCGATCGACGACATGCAGACCGCGTTCTACCTTTCGCGGAAACTTCTGGCACGCGAGGAGACGGATTTTACGAGACGGACGATGTAACGCGCGCAGGTTAATTGCCGATAAGGGCAATGCACGGATAATGGCCGAATAGCAGGACGCTGCAGCGCGACGGAACACTCGCCGAGGGGTGGCTTCGCATTGCGATCACGTCCCTCCCGTGCTTCGAATAGATTTTCATCTCAGAATGGGAGAACTTCGCGAGGGTATTATGTAACGTCCTTTCCTCGAAGCAGCGTCGAGGGTCTACGTACGATAACTGACAAGTCCGCGATACACTTACGCTAAACACGAGCTCCGGAGAGATATATCTCACGACTATATAATAAGACCGCGGAACATTGCGGCGGCGGACAGGACCACTGGCTACCACGATCGAGGACCAATTATTCCTGCAGACGTATCGTCGCGCTCTTAAAGCCACCCCTGTGGAGCGAGGCTCCCCCGAACCCGTCTGGAACTCGATCGCCAGTACGTCTTCCGGCGAGCGATCTTCGACAGTGGTGGACGTCGAAAGCTCCAGCGGGGGATAAGGTGGCCAAGGGCCAGGGCCGTTTAACCGGCGATAAATTCTCTTGTCCAGCTCTCGAGCACACCCTCGAGCGGCCGATTCGCGGCGGGGAAATATAAAAAGCCGATTCCGCGGCGGAGCGAACGAGTTCTCCTGGTATCGGGGGAGCCAGCCCGTAGAAACCCCGTGAGCGAGGAAAAAGGAGGAGACCGTGGTGGCGGCGACGGTGAAGAGAGGACTGGGGAGGGCGGCGGGAGGGAGACGATCAGAAAGGGGACAGCGCGGTGGACGGGAGGAGGGAAGAGAAGGACCCAGGCCATCGGGGATAAGGAACATGCTGGAGAACGGGGCCAAACGGGGGCGGGAAGGGAACGAGGGAAGGGAACGTTCGTTAAATATACGAGTGTATTGAAATTCCGCCTGGAGACGGAGCGCGATGGGACCCGGTCGTTGTGGAAGGACAAGATCGCATGACGGCTCGAGGGCTTGGGAGCCTCCCGCTGTTTTGAATACGATCCACCGTCCGTAAGTCCTCGTGTTCGCCGCGGTGTGTAGAAACGAAACCGCCCGTATACACACCGGGTCCGTCCTCTGGCCAGCGGAGAAGACGACAACGACCCGACGCGACTCTCCGCCACGCATACCGTCCTCCACTCTAATTTGAATGTAACAACGTTCCGTTCGCCCGCAACCCGATACCATCTCCGAGCTCCCTCTCTCTCTCTCTTCGAGGGAGCCCCGTTCCTCTGCCGTGCTTCTTTCCCCTCTGCACCCCCTCGATCGCGGTGTGTCCCCTTCTTGTCGTTGCCGCCAGGATCTTGGACAAAGGGTATCATTACTGGAGCGATGATCCTGCGGCTAGGAGTTCTCGATACCGAACACGGCGATTGTTTCCTCCCGGCCGTGTCGCGGAGGCAGCTCGGGGATGATCTCCGTTGAAATTCATCGCTGCGAGGAGAGGATAAGCTGGACACTTTTGCAGCTGTTATTAAATACCGTGCATAAACTCAGAAATTTGTTTCGCAACGGGGAAGAGCGCGGAGTTCGACGTCTGACCAGTGACTGTCTCGATCCCCTCAAGTTGCCAGGCGAACTGGCTAATGCGCTCCAGAAGCTTCGACGTTTGAGGCTTCAGTTTTTGGAAGATATTCAGAAGTCGGACAATGGAAGTTGTTGCTTTTTGCAAGAAATCACGTCGTTGAGGCGCCAGTTTTTTTGTGCTTCGCGGAAAGTACATTTAGCTTTCCTGAATTGAATGGAATCTATGGATACTGATTTCTAAAGAACGCGGGGATACTCCGGCAGGACCGGTGTAAAAGTAACGCTGGAACAATACTTAACCAACCGTACAATGTGAAACACGGAGCACCTAAATAAGATTGACAGAACATCGAAGCTTACCGAGCGTCGCGTTCCCTACGTTGGATAATATCCGATTACACGCGTATAAATGCGACAGGTAGCGAATTAAATGCGCGTCGATCGTGTGAGGCGCGATGCCTGTTCGAGCAACGTTGCACGAATTTACCGTTCGGTTGCCTGCAGCGATTCATGTCACCCGTGTCCCAATCGGCTCGACAGTCTTCGATTTCTCGGAGCGCGACGGTTACGTATCCCAGAAGCGCGAGCGAAAAAAGACGAGCGGATGATGAAAAGGGTGAAACGCCTCCCCGGGCCGGGCTCGATCGTTCATGGCACAATATTTGGCTACACATGGTGTCGTTCGCCGAATGCCGTTTCCCCCGTCGCGATGCAAAATTACCTGGGAGCGTTGTACGTAGGTACATCACCCGCCTCGTCTTTTTTCCATTCGCGCCAAATCGGATCTGTCCGTCCAATAGACTCTCGCGTGTACTCAAAACTCATTCCAATTTTCTGCTTTCACCCGTTTCGTTAGTCGCGCAGCAGCGAGTTCCATCGATGAAAAAATGAACGAGAAAATCTACGGGTCGCTTCATCCCATCAGACTCGTCGCGGTTCTTACCCAGATATTTTTCAAATTATAATTCCACTCCGCGTCTAAGAATTCCTACGTTGTCGCGAATTCTGAGACACTTCCAGAAGTCAGTGTTCCCTGAAGGATGAAATTCGAATTTCCCGGAACAACCCTTTAACCGCCCACGACGACGGCAGCCAGTTTGCGAACCACTGACAGAACCGTGCACCCTTCTCCCCAATAAAATACAAAACTCCGAAAGAGCAGCGGAACACGGATTGTTTACACGATCGAGCGTATCGCCGGTGTTTGGTTATATTACATGCAGAGTGCGCGATGACGGGGACGTGTCTCTGGATGATTGACGGACGACGGTGCACCACGTCGCATCGCAATGCAGGACGTCGCCTGGCTTCCCGGTAGCCGCATGACGGGAATCCGCAAGTTTTGCTGCGTCTATGCGTGGCCAGAGCAGAGAGGTAGGGGCGGGAGGGGGGGGGGGGAAAGATGCGCCGGCGAGTGGAGGAGAGACGGGTGTCGTGGGTGGAGAGCGCAACGAGGAGGGTCGAAGAACGAGAGAAGAGGAGCGCGAATTCGCGGCGATTGAGAATGCGTGGACGGTTCGTCTGCGCCGAGGCAAGGACGATCCCTTATCTTCGGAAGGCTCCTTTTTCCAGGAACCCCGGGGCTCCGCGCCAAATTACTATAAATAGGCGTTAATCGATGCGGTGGGAAAAACGGCCGGACGCGAGGCGAATATCATTCGATATCCTCGGTGAGTTTCACCGTGCAAGAAAGGGGGACCGTGATTGAGCTGGACCTGGGGCCATTCAGTCTTTCGTCGAACGCTGTGGGTCCATGTTTCGTGGACTAGCTTCGGCAGGAATCGTAATACGATGGTGAAAAATGGAATGTGTGTTAGGGTAAATCCTCTTTACGTAAAAATGCGTTAAAGTGCAGATGAATTACTTCTCTAGAAGCCAAAGAGTTGAATGAATAGATTCATTTCGTTTTATTCTGTGTTTTTTTTTATTTATAGGCTTTAAAAGGTGAATTGAGGTTACATTTAACCTCTTTTGTCAAACAGCGGCGTACCTATAGAATCGAATTTAAAATATACTTCTAAGTTTATTTTCGTTTAATATTTGGGATAATAAGATAGTAGAGATATTGAGGATAATGCAGGTAAAATATTTGGCCATATTAACTCTCTTCCTCTTAAAGCTAACCATCTCTCGCTGCAGAAAGGAGAGATGGTCGATGATTCTTTAATGTTGTTATGATGAGTTATGATTATTTCTGTTTATTTTTTTATTATTATTTTATTATTATTTTTATTTATTTAGTTTATTTATTCACTTTAGTCTTCATTTGCCTTGCTATTCGCCAGTAGGTAGTTCACTTTTTCTTTGATGCATTATTTACTTATTTAGCGTAAACAAATTAAATATCTCACTCATAAATAATTTTGCTTCATCCTTTGTTAATTTTCCATGAATAATTATGTGAGTGATCAGATATCTTGACTTCAGTTTTCAACCCGATTTACAGTAAATATTCCCTCAAAGAAAATATCGACCAGTTTCTCTGAATCAGCAAAAAATTCTGAACATATATCTTTGTCCTCATAAAATAAGTAATTTCTACATTAGTTTTAATAGCCATTTTATATTAGCTCGACCGCGTCTCCCGGATTCACCCTAATCATCCTTGATCCGCGTATCGCGCTAACGTGCCTGGACCAGAATTCCTGTTTCATCGCACTTTCCTTTCCATTCGACGCGTTCGCGGGACTCCGCATCGCGTCCTCTGCGAGGCGAACGACAAAGTAAGGGCAATCCAAAGCGGCAGAATTCGTTCCCGTCAGCGTTTATGAGAGACACAACAATTGCCTCGATAAATCTATACCGGCGATAGGAATCTTCCAGCCGGCTGGACCCGTTAGCGGTTCGAATATAAACCGTGACATTTTCCTTCCCGCCGATAGAGAACGTCGACGTCTGCCTTTAATTAGTTCCTGACAAGGGACCCGTCCACCGGTCCCCTCCCTCTCCCCCCATTCGTGCCTCGTGTCTGGGATCGTTTTTGTCCGCTTATGAAAGTAACCGAACGTACGTACGTCAAGCGGCTGAACGCTAGACAGGGAGGAAAGGCCAGTCGATTCGGTAAATGGAAAATACGTAATCGTGGGCCGACGGTCCGCGGACAGCCGAGGACAGGCTTCAGAAAATTAGTTTGCCAGGAGACTAGCATCGCTGCGCGTAACATCAAAAGGAGTCCGGCCCCGTTCGTCGAAAGTCCTCTGCCCTGTGTTCGTGCGATCGGCCGCGGTGTGGGTGGACGTGCGCGACCCTGCTCGCCGATCGGTGTCGATGGGCACCGTTCTTTGTCTCGAGGATATAATAATTATCACGTCCCCCGTTCGGCGATTCTTTGCGGCGGCGGTGCGTATCGGTGTGTTTCCCAGGTAGGCAGGCAAATTAAAATCGCTATTGGCCACGGTTTCCCCGATATTTCACGGGCCGATTGCGTTACACCGACGACACTTGTGATTGGTTGTCACCCTGTCCCACGACCCTTTGTACATTTTTTAGCAGACGTCCCGTTTTTTATGGCTTCGCGCTGGTATTTCTCGTTTTTCGGGGCGGACGGCTGTTCTCGATTTTTGTGTTTGATCCTCTTAGAGGGAAGGAGATGGTGGGAAAAAAACTTGCGGGCTGTGTTATCTGGAACGTTCTACTGTCTATCGTTCACCGCCTTTCACCGCGGTGTGTTTGTGGAATGAAATATTATAGAATTCATAGATTCCGCTGGAAATACTACAGCTGACTTTGCTCGCGATCAATTTCACTATTAACGTCAGTTTAAGATTCTATAAAACCTCACTCAATCAAGCGATTTAATTCAATTTGCATGGTGTGCACCGGAATAATAGAATTGACTTCGTTCCATATTAGAATCGATGGAACAGAACGTCGAAGCGTATAATTGCTTTGGAAACATTCTCGACGTTCTTTCAAGAATATATGTCTTCGTGGGTGGTTATAACCGCGCGAATCTCTCCACCATTCAATCCTCCTAGATAGGTTGTATTATATATTAATTGCCAACAGATATCTGACCATGAGTCTTTTCCACCGTTGTGCCTGCAGTCGACGGTGACGTTGACGTTACCGTTCGTCCGATCGCGAGGACATTATTAATCACATCTGGACAATGTTAGAAATGGATGTAGAAAAGTCGTCGACCTTTTGTGAAACTTTTAAGCGTAGCCTTCAGGCATTCACCGAGCAGTCAATGACCACATCCATCACGTTTCTAAACGCAAAACTCTCCTTCGGTATCCAAGAAAACTTCGATCTTTCTCCAATATTTTGTCACATAATCTCGGATGACAGAATTATCGTCTAATGTTCCTCTTGGGGCGTGGAATAACTTGCTAGCATCACATTTGGGTTTGGAATGTCGTAATTAGCCCAGGGGCCCGTCAATTTTCGGATCCCCTCGATTTATACCGAACACCAGGCATCGTTGAATGGTACAAAGACGATAGTTTAGTGTGATCACGCAGAGAAACACGGGTTCTCCAACGGACAGGTAGAAATTATTCGATACATCCGAGGAAATCCTATATGGACGACGAGATTTAAGATTAGATGAATCACCTTCGTCCCGGAGGATGCTGTCTCACGGGGATTGGGTTCCTCCGACCTGCAGGCTTTAAATCTACACATTGGAACCGGAATGCCGCCTTGTCAGAAGTTACGAAATCGACGATCTCCTAAAA
Source organism: Andrena flavipes (assembly GCA_963971345.1). Classification (NCBI taxonomy): domain Eukaryota; kingdom Metazoa; phylum Arthropoda; class Insecta; order Hymenoptera; family Andrenidae; genus Andrena; species Andrena flavipes. The sequence continues at coordinate 9,571,638 of OZ020481.1, forward strand.
CTCCTGTATCAGCGTTCTTAATCAGGTGACACAACCCTGTTGCGAGTTCGTTGCTTCCCTGCCACCTGCTCCATCGTACTCCGCATTCCCTCTTGTCGCGTCAACGATTAATTTACCGCTTCCGTATGCCGTGACTATCAGCTCGAAATGGTAAGTTTGTAGAAAAAGGTTTCTATCCCTACGTTCCTAAGTTACATAAGTTACTCGCGCGAAACTTCCCCCCGTTAACCAAAGAGGCTACTTCGTGAAAATCAGAATACGAAACGAAGTGTAGATGGAGACCAGGTACAGTTAACGGGGCGGAAAGCATAATGTCCTCGTATCGCAGGAAAATACAACGTAGGCGCCTTTCGAGCGTCCCGGCGAAGGAATACGTTAAGGGCTTGGCTATTGGCGAACATTTATTTGCCAGCCGAACGTAAATTTGTTTAGGGGTGGACATCTAAGGGACGAGTAGCGGCGAGCGTTCACCGTCACGGAACATTTGCCGCGAAAAGTGCTTTCACAGTAGCCGCGTCTTCGGGTTTCCTTTCACTTCCGGTGATCCCTGAATTTCAGCGGCGTCACGCCAAAGGGAGAGAGCTCGCGCGTCCCCCGGCACATAGTTCCGCGATATGTTTCACTGAACTTCATGGCGAAACATAGCGTCAGCTGTCTATGAAAGTATACCGAGTATATGAAAGTATAAAGCATTTTAAAAACCATTCTACCCTTTTTTAATTTGGTAGGAAACGTTGGTGCACCTAACTTTGATTCGCCATGAAAATCAGTGTCCATAATCCTCTGTGTTATCCCCGAGTCCTGGACGTTACACACTCAGGCTCGGATCGCATTCAACCGTGGATTAATAAAAATTTCAGCCATCAAATCGACCAACTCTCCAGCCCATACGATTCCCTGACAAACGCAGTCACGGCCCGTCCATCCTTAAGAACGTTCGCCGTAACATCGTCCATCGGTTGAAAAGGGCCATAGGCCGCGAAACGACCAGTCCCGCCGGCAGTCTTATCAATCAGAAAGCTGTAAGGTCGCCGCCACGGGTTACGATACAATAAAACGAGCCATCCAGGCGGGCCTCGAGTGAGTCCGCATCGTATTTATACGTGATTCCTCGACGTGTATCCGCGCGTACGAGACACACGCGCTCGACCGCAGGCAAGGGTAAGGGGCGAGTCGTAAAACTCGGCCATCCGAGCGACATAAGTTCGCGGTGTAACGTGACACGTGAACGCGAATCGCGGGTCCTCCACGACAACGGCAGAGGCCTTCTCGTGGCCCTGAGCCCCTTCGGGACATTTTTAGGCTCCGAGCACGTTGGACACCCTCCCTCTGCTGGAAACACCGTATGGGAACGCCGTGGGTCTCTTTTACGAGCGCATCATCCGGATTTGTACTTACTTAGGAAGCGCTACCGTACGGAATGGAGATCTTAAACGACGCCCATCCACGCTCCACGGCGAGGCCCTTCCTCGCCGTAACGATTATGATTTACCCCTTTTTTATTGCGAGGGGCATTTCTTCGGGGTGCAGCGGCGTGGCGAGGGAAATTTAGGTAGGTCAGGGTCCGCGACTTTTACCGTAAAATCGCTGGCGTTTCACTTTGGTGAAGGCACGGGGGACGGCAAGGTATTCGTGCCGTTTTTTTTATGTCTTACTTGTGGAAGTAGGGTAAATCCGGGACACGCGGTCGACCTGATATAAAATTGATATTACTTATTTTATCGGAACAAACCTATATGTTTAGAATTTTATGCTAATTCAGGAAGAGTGGTCGATATTTGTTTTAAGACAATATTTACTGTAAGTCGGGATGAAAACTGAAGTCATGACATCTGACCACCTCTTCTGAGCTGATGGGAGAAATGGTTTTCGTCGTTGGCAGAGACCACTCACATGGAAAATTAACAAGGGATAAAGTAAAATTATTTATAAGTGTATACAACTACAGATTTATTGATATTTAATTTGTTTACGCGAAAAGTGAACTACCTACTGGCGAATAGCAAGGCAAATGAATACAATAGTGAATAAATAAACTAAATAAACAAAAATAATAATAAAATATAAATTAAAAATAAACAAAAATAATAGAAATATCATAACTTGACCATCTCTCCTTTCTGCAGCGAGAGATGGACTTCTAGTTAGTTTTGAGAGGAAGAGTTAATATGGTCAAATGCTTAGACTGCATTGTCCCTCAATATCTCTACTATCTTGTGTTCGTCTCAGTCATCAAATTTGACTCCACCATTCTTGGTATCTCCCATGGCGCCGATAGGAAGCTCTCAAAGCCATTCGGTACACAAAACGCCACCGTTGGAGAAGGAGGACATTATTTCACGCCGATCCGAGAATTGATCGTTCTCTCAGCCGAACCAACACCGGGCACTATGCCGCGGTATAATAACGACGGCGTTATCGCGTTTTTATCGACGCATCGACGCGCTCATCTTCAGCCAATAAAAACTCCGCCAAATTCCGTTCTATTAATCAACACGGTCACGCCCGGCCCCGGTCCCGCTCGTTTTCCATAAAAACTTATCGGCCAGCGCGTAACGTTTGTTAAGTGATATCCGCGAGCAGCGTGCGGCACAATGCGCGCCGCGTAATATTTCCTCGGCTGTGCCAAACGCAATCCGCGCGCAGTAAACATTCATCGGCCGATGCCGTGAGCCCAGATAGAGGAAGCTGATAGAATTGATAGGCCCCGAGCAGTCTGGCCATCCGATATCTGTCGCGAATCGTACAATACGAGAGATACCGAACGTTGACAAACCACCAGCACCGATAAAACTATTATTAAATTAGTTGGCGGCGTTCTTCCTTATTTGCGAGGATCGTTCCACCGATTCTGAAGATTCCTCGTTACACTGGTCCATCCTCCACGCGTCTCGACACTCTGTGTTTAGTTCGCAGTCCTTAATTAAACAGAAACCAAGGTTCTCGTGACTCAAGTGCCCGAGGAGGAAGATTAGGTATCTGTGCGATCAGAAATGATCCTACGCGCGTTTTTCACGAACAAGTCGGCAATCATTTAACCCTCCCAAGGGGGTGGGGGCGTGTGTCTACAAATAAGGTATCGATGGCAGCGCGGCACTACTCTGCCGCGTTGGACGCGCTGCAAATTTCGCGTTTGTCCAAATCCCTTCCGGCCTTTTTACGGACCCGAGGTGGGATAGGACGAGCGCGTAACGGCACCCATAGGTACGCACACGTCGCCGATTATACGGCGACGCCCCAAAATCGCGGGTCGGTCATTAATTTCGGCGCATAAAAATCAATGAACAGCCCATAAACAACGCCGGCCGGTGTACGGCTCTCTCTCTCCCATTTTCCAATTTGCAATTGCGAATCGCGTTTTTAATTATAACGAACACAATGGCAGCCGGCCACCGAACCCCCTCCGCGTCGCTCTACCACCGATTTCTGCCTCCCCCCTCTCGCTCCCGCGGCCCGCGCCTGTCTCTCACTTTTACCTTCCATCGTTCTCTCTTTCGATTCTTCCCATTCCATCCCCCTATCTGCTTCCCCCCCCCCCCTCCTCTTTCGCTGTGCACACGAACGATGCGACCGGGAATGACATCCGGCTGGGCTCTCTCACCCCCTCCCTCTCGCCCCTCCGCCGGCCACCCCCCGGTATCCCTTCGTTGCCCAGCGAGATATTCCGTTTTCACGATAATTATTGTCGTTCGATTTCTCTCTGATTCCGTTCCTCTTCCTCTAGCCTCCCATCCGCCGCTTCTCCACCCTGGCCGCCACACCGCCCTCCCCGTCCACCCCCGATTTTCCGCCCTCCTACCGGCCAGATCCGTGTACCAAAAATCGCAGCAACGCGCGATAACCGTTCGTCCGTCGCAACGGCAAACATTTTACGCGTTGATGTTCTCCACCCTTTCCTCTCTTTTTTTTTTAGCTTGTTTCATTTTGTTTTCGCTTTTTTCGTTCCGTCGGAGCACGCAGCTTTTCGATTCCTCCCCCTCGCCCACACCCTTCGCCCGTTTCCGTCCCCCCCCCCCCCCGGTTTCCCTGGTCCTCTCTTTTTTTTCCCCCGTTCGGAGCGTTTTTACGAGCCGTAAGTGTTTCGAACGCGGACGCGGAGTGAATTTTACAGCTCGGTAATTTTTCTGATAATGCTCGACGATTAATTTCGCGTTTCCCCTTTCTCTCCACCATCCGCGGGGCTATTTCTGCGTCGCGTGTTTCGAAAGCCTCGACGGCGGAAAAGGGGACCTGTTTCCACGGCTTTTTTTTCGCGTTTCCCCGGTGGGCGGAGTGTACGCGAGGCGTCGATGACTTTTCCCGTCGCGACGGAGCGCCGGGCAGCGTGGCTAGCGAGTCACAGTGCTTGGAAAACTCTCGGAAACTGCGGAGCCATTAATGACACGCACTGACGTCTATGCGAGCGCATTATCGACTGGCAATTGTTCGGTAATACGTTGCGCATTTTATATTCTACATACGTCATACGCACCAGCGAGCACGGAAATTTCGCAGAGCCACCCCGAGGGCTCGTCGGAGGGGGGGGCGGGGGTACGGGCGGTTGGAAAAGCGAATCAGCTTTCAAATAAAAACGTCGAATTCACACACGCGGCCGCGTCGAATGCATCCTCTATAATTTAAAACGGCTACGTGAGCGTTGAAGCGTCAAATAAAAACAATCGCGTCCGCCAGGGGGATGATGTAATGAACGATATCGGATTTTCCAGCTAATTTTTAATCGCGCGCCGCACTGCATTTTCGCCAGCATTTCGGAATATAACCGGTGGCCCGTTGAACGCGCGGGACAATGAATTTCTGTAACGCCGAATCGCGCGCCACCGATTTTATTTAAATATTTATGAAATTCTTTGCCCTGCCGCGTTTGTAATCCTTGCACCGTCCTGCATTATGGTGCAAATTTTTCGACGGGCATTTACTGTTGCGCCCCCCCAATAGCAGGGCATCGGGTAGCGGCGAATGAGTCAATTCCCATGAAAAACTTCATTGTCTTTTCGGTATTCTGTTTTGCCCACCGAACGGTGTAACTGCTGATTAAAGCCTCCGCGTTTTATTTCTCCTGCCGTTTGAGGGAAACGCGGCATTGGTCGCGGGGTGCGTAAATGTCGGCGCGTAATTGACGGCGAGCGAAAGGAAAACGCTCTTCAGGATGTTGGCATCGAGGCTACTTCCGTTGCGTGGCAATAAAACAAAATACCGGAGGGATACTACGGGGTTACGCGGCCGTTAAGAGTTAACGACGTAACGATTATGTCGCCATCCCGGATAATCACTATCGCCGCCGATACGAATCTTTATATCTTCAAACGCACCGGAAAACACGCTCCCCCGGAAGCACCGCGGCGCGTTTCATGGCGAAAACGTCGGGAAAGTCTGTCACTTTCCGCGCTTCGCTGCCATTAAGCCGAGAATCAAACGGCAATGTTTCGCGTTTCACCCCTGTTTTTCTGCATTGGGCGTTGCGACGTTCGAAATGACTTGCAATTCGCAAACTAAGTAATTTCATAATTTACTAATTCAATTCTACTACTTCGCAATCGATTTTTATTTATGTACCAAATAGAGCTGTTTCTGAAGCATTGACCACTCAAAACGCTACAGACATCCAAGAGAAAGTTGACTAATTTTTAATAACTTTGCACCGACATATGCTCTACTGGGGAAACATTCACTGTAAAAAGAAGTCACTTCTACTATTCCATGCATTTATGTACCACGCGATCGCATGTTTTTTAACAGTTATTAGCGTTTGTCGAAAAATTGACTACGTAAGTAAATATTTTTTCTTAAAGATTTTATTTTTTCAAGCTCTATATAGTTGCAATGGAATAAATGTTAAAGTACTATTTTAAAGCTTGTTTATTAGCCGATCTATCGACATAGTATTTTTGTTTATACATAAATAATTGAAGGTTATATAGATTATTGAATTCATAATGATCGGTCGGGACTGGTTGACTAATAACATTAATAAGGTTTAAATTGTTATTTTGTTATTCATAAAGCAATTTTTGTTTTTTGTTTAAATTTCAGTATGTTATAAATACATTATAATTATTGCTTAAGTTGAAAAAAATTTCAGCTTACTATTAAAATATGGAAAAAAGGATTTAATATTTTATAATGAAACTATATACTCTTGTGACATTGTGTTATTTTATTACCACAGAGATAAGTTACTAATAACATTTTCTTTACTGATTGTACTTATAGTCAACCTACCCCATACTGTACGTCAACATTAATAATATAATCAGATAGCCAAATGTACCTATACTCTATCAAACATATTAACCGGTTTAATGATATTTCGCCCACATAATTGATAAAAAATCAAAAACTGGGAAACTGGCCTACAGCCCCGATCTCCCCTACCGTCCTAAGAAATTTCGCAATTTAGGTGAAACTAGCCCATCCCTACCAATTACGTAACAAGCACTGCACCGTACCGGAGATCGAATACCCTTGAATCCGTCTAATTGGATGCAAACAGTAAATACGAGATGGTCGGCCCAGAAACGAGCCAGAAGGCGTCGCCGTGCATGAACGGAGTCCAAGACCAGGCCAGGAGAGCAAGCAGCTAGATTGGCCGAAGGGAGAGCCGTAGATGGAATAAAGAACGAAGGAAAGGGATAGAGTGAGAATGAAGCTCGGGGAGGGAAAGAGGAAGGTTCGGTAGGTAGCAATATACGGGAGACTTAGCCGTGATAAATCCTTATATATGAGGCCGCACCGCGGCGTCCCTCTATATGAAACTCCCTCCGGAGCACCCCACGGGATTACCCTTATACCTCTCTGCTCGAGCTATACCGACGGACAGAAAAGTCACTACGTTGCTACGTGGAGCAGCAACGCCGTCGCTAGAAATAGAAAACAAATGAGAGGCCTACATCTGAGGGTCACGCTCGGGCTTTCCTCTGTGATCTCTGCTTGATGGGTCCGGGTAATCTCGTGAGGGTGGCATCGTTGTAGAGCGTGTTGCTCGCTGATAAGCTTCGGACTGGATAATGAAAAATTCATCCTTCGTAATCGTGATTCTTCGGTAAGAACTACAGCAGTGAAGAAAATTCTTCCGGTGACTGAAACGGATCACAAACCAGTGTGAATTAGAAGGATCGAAGTGGACCCTCGTAATCGCCAGCAAAGACACCCCCTCGTCCACGTAATACGCTTCCAGGATCCACAGAACAGGAGCCATCCAATTGGGAAAATAAAGTTATTCGAAAACCGCGAAGTGAGCGCATTAGGGCTCGCCGCAATCCCTGCTCGATAAAACCCCTTACGGGTGACTACGACCTTTTCGTGTACGCGGATACTCCGTGGTAGTTCCTGCACTGGGATACACGGAACGCGTCTGATGTCTTTCTTCTTTTTCCCTCGCGAGTCCACCCCGCGAAGATATCTTCTCCTGCCGTTTATTCCCAATCAGATCCCGGATCTACTCGTGTGACGCGCTTCCTTTCCCTCGAGGGGATTAGGACGTTTCGCCTCCTTCTTCCCGGAAGCTAGCTGCCCTCTTCAAGCTCGCTTATTCGCGCTCTCCTTCAGCGAGGAGGAACCTCTAGGAACCTATTAGGAGGAGGAACCTGGGAACCTAACGATCGTTCGTAAGACGATGAAATCGGGTACGTTATCGAGAACTTTTCGCTGTTTCGGTACGGAGAACGTCTCGCAACGGGGATGAGGGATGCCCCCAGGATGTGGGTTTTTGGGTGACGATTGTGTTGGGAGATTAGGGCTGCGGTCTAGCGGATGGAAGGGAGGATGTCTTAGATTTGTTGAGAAGCGACGTGGGAGAGACTCGCGAAGGATTTGTTCAGAGATTTTTAGCGATATGCTTCTTCAGCCTTTCTTGCTTTTGACGTAGGTTTTTATAGTTCCTATAGTTAAAGAATTCTCACGCACTCGTGTGAATAAATTCTCGAACCCAATTCCTTATCGCCGGCACCCATTCGTCCCGGTAGGATCGTTCGCGAGATTAAACGAAATAATCCGCTGGAGATTCCGTCATCCCGTTTAATCGCGTAGGCGCGCGCGTTCAGACAGCTTCAGGAATGCCTCGGTCGGTGGAAAGTGGTTCCTAGAGCCCTGGCTGCCAGTCGAATCCTGAATTCCTCGTAGGTACGGGGGGGCCCGTGGCATTTTGGAAGAAGCAGCGTCGCTCGTCGCCGCATTAACTCGTGCGACGGCCACGGCATCGTTAGCGGCATACCTTATCGTTTCGGGGGCGTCCGGGGCCCCGTTTGGAATGCGCAAACACGAGTCCGTTACTTCGGGGGTGATTCCGTGCCCTTCTGTGTGGAATGGCTGTCGTTAAGTCGAGTTTACACGAGGAGATTGACAATGGGGGAGCGCATGAATCATCCGCAGGCTTGGACAAGCGTACCGCGTTCGGTCGCAAATTATTCCGTGGTCGGGTTCCTTGCTAAATGATAAGGGAAACAGCCGGGCGATACGCGGCTGGGTGTTCGCTTGCGCGGCGAGCGATGCCAAGAGGCGAAGGAAAAAAAATAGGAACAGAAGGGTGAGAAGAAGGTTGAAAATATTAACGACGGAACGTGCTGAAGAGGATGAAGTTACGACCTTGGGTTAGGTCGAATTGCCCTCTGCAGCGGACGAAACATTTCCGTCCGAGCGTGTAAAGCGGCCTTTAGGCAGAAGCTGGGTTCTATCGCAGTTCGCGAATTCCGTCCTGTCATTTGTAACTGTCGGGCTGCTCATTACAATTCCCCATTCCTCGCCTCCGAACCAACCCCTCCCGCGCGCGGCTCCAACACCCCCCCTCGCCGCCCTGCCCTCGAACGTCTCGTTCCTGCAGCGGGAGCAGCGAAGGGTTCTGGCGTTTCTGCTTCCACGGTTTCTCTCTCCGTCTTTTCCTATCCTCGCCTACCACCCTTCTCTCGCATCTCTCCACCCGTTTATGCGCAAACGCAACCTATTTTACCACCCCCCGCGACGCGTCCGCGGAGCAAGAAGACCGGGCTAATAAAAATATTAATTTTTAATTCTCCGTTTAATTGCCTTCCATCCGGCCTGGGGAATCGAATAAGAGTTTAACGAGGTGACGAAAGCCTTCTCGACCGGGGGTGAGAGGCTCGCGCGAGGGAATTGTGCACTGGACACAGCCACTATGGCGGATAATATCCGGAAGGAAGCTCGTCTTCGAGATAATTATCGCGAGCAAAATATTATAAATGTATGTACGTGCAATCGAGACGGAACTGTGCTTTTCTTTCGCGCGGCATCCCTCCGTTCCTCTCCTCCCCGTATCCGAGTCAGCCACCCCCAGCCACGGCGTCCATTTTCTTTATTACATTCCTTATTTCCTATCCACCAGCCTCTGTAACTGTAATACAAATTCCTATTGTGATTTATGTTGATATCAATGGCAACCCCTCGGTGTCGTCCCGTCTCGCCCTTCCTCGCCCCTTTCCCGTGTGCCGAAGGACGCTCCACTCACCCTCCCGTCCAGATATTATGCTTTATTGAATCAGAGTTGTCACTGTTATTGTTGCCTTCGCGCCCCCTCACCCCTCGTCAGTCCACTCCCCCCGCCCCGGGACCCGTTCGTTTCACGGCTGCCAGACCAAGCCCGGGGTCCAGGGGGTGAAACCAGCCGCCGTTGGATCTCTATGAATTTTATTAATAAAACAACATCGGCGAGGAATGGTCCAACAAAGCGCAGACTGACAGCCCGTAGCCGCTCTTACGGCGTGTATCTCGCCTCGGGGCGGACGAGCGTGGAAAATTCGAGCGCGCCGCAACCCTCCGCGGGGAAAGGAAGCGCCGTATTCCGGTTTTCTAAAGCGGGGCGCGCAAAGGCACCGCGCTCTACTTATCGCCGCGGAGAGTGGAGGGTAGCTTTGTGTCTCGGCTTCAAGAACGCATTGTCGTGCGCGTCGCGGCTCCGCTCGGTTAACTCGTCGCAGATAGCGCGTGACCAAAGAGGAGCCGCGGCGACGCAGAAGCTGGATGTCATTCGGGTGGCTGTCGGGGGTGACTTCTTCCGGCTAAGGGAGAGAATAGCGTTTTTCGTTGGACGTTCGAGCGATTCTCAGGTTCGGGAGGGGTGTCGGACTCGAGCTTCGAATGCTTTTATTTGGCTTTGATTATATAGGGGGGAGTCGTGCAGTACCGACGTTCTAAGTTTTTTGTTATATCTTGGGGTAGAGTCGATAGAAATCAGAAATTTAAAAATGTGGTTGTAGTATAGATGGAATTTAGTAAGAGGAGGAAATTATTTTCGAGAAGTTTAGTAATAAGAATTGATAATTCACGAAAGTAAAAAAAGTTGTAATTTCTAGGAAACTAAAAATTGTCGTCCAGTACCGACCAACTATTAAATTAGTAGACTTTTAGGTCTAAATGATTAACAGTATTAATAAAAAGACATTTAATTAGTACAATATAAGCTTTTGTTTTCAAATTTTATTTGTACAAACTCGCAAGTAAAATAATTAATATTCCCCTGATCTGTGGATGGAGAAACAAAAGATCAGTTTTAAAAAATAACTTTTAACCCACTTTTAAGCCTCAGAACATCGAGAGCAATGGAGTAAACAATATGACCCCGAAATAGGTTATAGAGAATTGTGTTATTCATTGATTAATTCAACTAAAGTGCTAATATCTGGTCGAAGAAGCGAGGTACTAGCTTTTTTCGGTACTGCACGACTCTCCCCTAAGTGCGAGGAGAACGAGAAACTTCTGTTGTGCCTCGTTACTTTTGGATTCCTTTTCGGATTTTCGAAGAATCACTTTAAAAAATCGATGCCCAACCACGCGAACTTCGAAGAACCCCCGGCTGTTGGGAATGGAACCCACGGAAACCTTACCTGCCGCGTCATCCGCCAATCATCCGCGGCGGTTCGCTTCTTTGAATGGATCTAGAGCCCGATACTCCCATTAACGGGTTCGATCGGAGCCCTCTTCGAGCACGGAAAGCGAGAGTGAAGGAGAAGAATCCGCCGTGGAGGGTGGAGAGGGATATGTGAAGAGGACACGCGTGCGTTTACACAGTGTACAAGAGTGACTTGCGACAGTGGGCCGCTATAAACGTGATTAATGGACACGAGCCGTTTACCATTCTGATACTCTTGCTACAGCCGGAACAAGAAAGTGCTCCTTTACCCACTACCGTCTTTTTCTCCCTTCTTTCTCTCGCTCACTTCGTCCGGCGAGCCGCTTTCCTCGAAACCCTGTTCTCCATCAGGATGTCTCTTGAACTCTCACCCCATTTGACGAGCAATTTCAGGGTAACATCGCGAGTTAGAAATCGTGCAAGCTCTAACGAGTTCCAAGCTTCTGATTGAAGGTACGCAGGCATGCAAATGACGGCTCACTTTCGAAATACGTCTGATATAATAGCTTCGCTCGTCTCGCGTAGATCGCGAAATGTCACGAATTGCGTGCCCCTCGAATTCCCATTGCATTTTAGTTAATGGGGTGTAACCTTTTCACACTTCCCATTCAAATAGGGCGAATTGAAAAGGAACGCAGGGATGAGACTCCAGTTTCTCCCCGATGTAAAAGCTACAGCATCAATGGGGACGATATATGGCCAGGATGGACCTGCCATGGATATCGCACAGAAGACAGAGGCGAACATTTCCGCAGAGCCCTTTCCGCCGCGACACACGATAGCAAGACGAACATCCCTTTCGCGCTCGGTGACAACTCGCACGGTATGCCCATGTAGGAGCACTCTCTCACGGCAGGACAGCGCAAACATTCTCGATTTACACGTTGGCCATTCCATTTGGCTCGAATCAGCTGTAAGCCATTAATATCGGCGAGCGTGAAAGCCACTCTCGGGCTTCTGGCTCGCCGGGCAAGACAGGCCAACCCTTTACCCGCGACTCAATGGTACGCCACCGTAAGGACTTGGAAGTTCTTCCGAAAAGTCTCCTCCCTTTCTTGATCGCTCGTCGCACGCTGCTTCCATTCCCTCGCGCTGGTCGCCTTCGCCGTGTCCCACCCTTTCCTCCGCCTCGCACTCTGTCCACCCCTTTTCCCGTCACCGGCCCTCGAAATCAATAAATACATATTTGCTCGACACACAGGGCATCGACTATCAATGACACTAATACCATTAGCCGGGACCTGACGCAGCACGCGGATGGATCGTGTTCCGCGGACGGAAGACGACCACGGGGAGAGAAAGGGAGGAAGGATGGTTGGAACGGGGCGGATGGGCAACGGGGGAGAGAAAGCAGCGGGAACGGTTTCTCTCGTTCCCGTGATTTCCGCGGAGTCACGTTACAAATGACTGCCGGGCCCGTCTTCCATCCTCGTTATCGAAGTGACATAATCGTCAGTAACGCGCGTGTCCTACGCGTATCAGGGCCTAGCTGGGCGCGGATCCGTGGCACGAGACCGACGTCACGCAATGACGTAACAGCGTTTAATAATCCGCTATCGCCGTCTCTGTCTATCAGGACCCCTGTCGGTTGCTGAGCGTTCATTAGCCGAGAGATACTGGCCTGTCCTGGCCTAAAGATACGCAAGTTGGCTACTTGCAACTGGCCGGCCGGGCGCTACGAGCTGGTTATTGTTCCAGCCACGCGCGCACGTTTCGATATTCAGCGAAAATCAGTGCACTGTGACGTTTTCGATGGTCGAATTGACTGATGGTGGCGGGTAGATGAGAGATCGGAAGCAGAATCGATGATAGTTTGGAGAACGTCGCGAGGTGCCGTCGGTTTTCCAGAGTAGCGTTTCTTTGGACGGTGCGAAAGACTATTAGGGTTCTTTATTCTTATTATTCTTATTCGCAAATCAACGGGTTACGAGATAGAGGACAGATTGGAATGGTGGTGCGCTAAATACTCTGCCATCAACGGCAATCCTGATGGACACTTTGGTTAAAATTATCAATTACTCTCGAGCAAACCCTATGTTCTTAATTATCCATTCTCCGTGCAATTAGGAAATTGCAAAAAAAGCAAATACTTTGTTCATGACAGTACGTGCGACGACGCTTTCGTTTTGCCGTCGGTAATCCCTGAGGGGAGTACGCGCAACCCCTATAGGCTTTGATCATAATTTATGGTTGTATAAGAATGCGAAAGGGAGTCCTAGTACTGTTTACTGTCCTATACAGGATTACACATGATACCCGTCCATTAATTTCACCGACCATCACTTGTCCTTCTTCGTACGCTTCTGCTTCTGGCAGTCTACGTCGATCCTCAACTCTTGCGAGATCATACTAATTGGAAAAGATTTATGACTCTGTATCTCGAACTCTTTATCTAAAGAACTGTACTTCTCCACTAACATTTCCTAAATCGAGGCAAAACTGGACACCACTAGTGTTCCTCGACAATCTCCATCACGATCAGCTCCTCTTTAATAATGTTTACTCAGCCCTAAATCACCCTCGCCTTCTTCTGCCATTAATTAAACACAGCGGACATGAATCACTCAAATATCCACCACACATGTCCATCAGTATTCCCATCCACCATGGGTTGAACGAACCCATCCACCCAGTCTCGATATGCTAATTTCATAATCCGGCAATAAAAAGTCCCGCTGATCCTGTTGATCAGAAGCAAAGAAAAATATATCAGTCGCAGCTTTGGAGAAACACCTGCTGCTCCCGATCAGGGAAAGAGTGCCAGTGAATTACACCCGGGCCGTAGTTTTCGTGAAGCCCGCGGAAGGGTGTGCTCCACTGTGGATGGCATTTCCGTGCGTACGCTGGCGGAGCGTGTACGTGTGTATCTGGTGTCGCGTGGTGTAGGGAACCACGCCATCTGCGCCAATCGCGGTTACTCCGTTGCGTTAAAGCCCCTCAGCCAGTTTCCAGTTGGCAGTTCCAGTACGGTCGTTTCCAAAGGGTTTTAGAGTCGTAGATTCAGTCGGTCGGTCGGCCGCCAGCCCGCCATTACTCATTCCAGGGACGCGGATACACGCCACCCTAGACCGCGCAAACAATTTGTTTCAGGGGAGGGTGTCTCTCGCGGTCGTTGCTACAAGTCGCACGGAAGTGACGACGAAATCGTGGAATTAATCGGTGGAATCTGGCGGGTCCGTCTGTCATCACAGAATTTCGGGGTCGTTCCTCGTAATGTAATCGAAACTGTAACGTGACACGCGACGATGGCATTCTCTTTGTAGCTTCTTTATCGGCGGGTCGATGGAATGCTGGGCGAATCCAATACTCACCCTTGGAACCCTTCGGATCCGCCCTTACGCTAAAGAACCCGCGGAAGGTTTGGAAAGTGCCAGTTTCGGGGTGTCGATAAATAATCCTCCTCGTATGCACTCGGAAACACAATGTGTCGAACGACACAAACATCCCTATCATACAGTGGAACTTCTCAGCCGGTTTATCTCCCTTCCGGTAGCGAAGGTGCTTCCGCTATCGCACAGCCACGCTGTCGGCGGCATAAATTGATACGGATGCGAGTTAGCCGAGAGTTTTTCGCCTGGATCCAACAGGAATACCAGCGTGGATGGAAAGCAACTTTCTAACAACGACGACGAAATCGTTCGAGAAGGAGAATCGAGCGCGCCCCGCCCCCCTGCAGCGAAAAATGTCTCGATCGCCTCGAGCGAGATTTCCTTCACGGAACGGCTCCGCGGCTAAGAAAAACGACGGTGAATCGTTGACCTCGATAGAAGCGACCATTCGTTACGGCGCCTAATAATGTGTAGTTTTCGAGATATACGGGGGAAATGCAAGAACGTTGGAGTATTTTATTAACACAGGAAAGTAGACGCAAGAAAATATTTCAGTAAAGTCGTGGGATAGGTAGGTGTTACCTACTTTGAAAATATTCCGAGTATCGCGCACTGGTCTTACTGAAATATTCTAACAATTCCACCTGTCCTCGCATCTTAAAGAAATATTCCGTCACCCGTCCAGTCTTACGCTCCGAGTGCAGATGGAACTTGAAATACATCAGCAGGGTGTTGGAACAGTTAGATCCCAGGCAAATTTATCTGTAGAGGGTGAAATCGACCCTCGAAGAATAATGCACGCTTTCCCATTTTCGTGTTACCAAAGTTCCTTTGTTATTAAGACACAAGTAGGTCGAAAGTAAACCGATAACGACTCTCTGTGCAACTGGACTTGTGAGTTACAGCATCAATTATGAGTTAGTGTAAAATGGTCCGAAGAAAAATGGCTCTTACAAATTACCATTACCGGAGGCTAATAGTAATTTAATGGCAGGAGGGTGTAAGATGCAGGTGGGTTTTATTGGAAGAAGTACGCCTCGATGTGCCCGGTGGATGGGAATTTTTTGACTAAGAATCATGGTTCGTGAATTCAACGAATTTAATGGATTCGAGTGAGAAGACTTAAATTTTCTAATCGTAAATAAAAAACAACATCAGCATCGGTTATCGTATCGGTCAAAAGTATTTATTCTACCCTATGTTCTACAGAATTGTTCAATGCTCCAGATACTTTCCTCCGTCTAAAAACAGTCCTCCCAGGACCCGCGTCAAGGATCTTGACAAATCGCCCCGCTTCGCCCGTCTTCGTCTCGAGAGCAACCGGTTAACGATCGTTTAACGATGCCACGGGTCTAAATGTTGGAGCGTTTCTGCAGCGGTGGCCAAGAGCACCGCGATGTCCCACGAGTATGGACAGTGGTACCAGGATAGTTATCGGTTACTTTGATGGATCTGAAAAAGAGGACTCTCCACTTTGTCATCTTGTCCCGTTACAGATAAGGGAAGAAAATGGATCGTTAGCAACGAAATATTATGTTCCATGTCCCGTGTCGTGGAGCGTATAAAATTCTTCCTCTCCCCTTCTATTCTGCTCGCTGGAACAGCTGGAGCTCTGACCTTTCGAAAGAAAGACTGGCAGCAGCTATTAAAATTAGAAACTATTAAGAATAACAGGACCCGATCTCGTTTCCCATCAACGCGTAAAGATGCATCCGTTGGGAATGCTTCTCTGGCGAGTCGGAAATTCGAGTATCGAAGGTTCAGCCCAGCCACGGAAGGACAAGTTTATGGTTCTCCATCACCCTCGACGAGGCAGCAGCGTTCATTAATAGCTCCACCTCGAGTCAGGCTAGCACGACGTCGTGGCAGTCCGGACGGTCGCCAAAGCCCGACCGGCTTTATGGCCGTTTAATTGGCCGAGATAGACGACGATATATTATTATGCTAATTTTCAAGGAACTTCGCGGCCACGGGAATCGTTACCGGGAGATTAAAGGCCCTGTGTGACATCGTACCGTTAATTACCGCATTGAACACAGACCGCACGATGTTAGCGGCTTATCCGAGCTTCCTGGACTATTTGTTGTCTGTTTACATCGGAGAGTCGAACGGCGTTTACATCGAAAATACGGAAGCAACGCGATCTATCATTCGAGTGTCAAGATTCCATATCCTAAAGATAAGGAGGACACGCTGCTCTTATCCAATTCTTCGCTCGACAGATTAGTTTCCTCTGGATTTGTGACGACTCGAGTCTATTAATTGCGATAGTATTAGTGGTTTGGGTCCTCCTTTAGAAAAGCTTCGCACCTTTATTTATGGTTTGAGAGATTAAAAAATTCCCTCTGTTCCATCAGTGACACTTTGGATGATGTATCGCTAGGTTTTCTTGTTTTTAAAAGCTAGTCACCATTAAGGCAGTGTTAAGTACTTCCATAACTTAAACCTCCAAGGCCCTGACGTAGCAATACTTCATTTCCTCCGAGTATAATTAAGAAACTATGGAAGCAATATTAATATCTCCTTACATGGCAATCTTGGTAATCAAACACAGGCGAACGGTTACTGAAATTACGAATCAATTCACTTTTTGGTCTGCCATTACTCACCTCTCGCTCTCGTAAAGTTCCAGCTCGCATACGGCAACGGTTACGGGAGTTCTTATAAAGAATTCTACCCCTTCTGTCGACTGAAATTTCTCAACGCATTAATCAAACGCCATTCAAGTACAACGAAACCGAGTCCAAACACGATCGTCCACTATTAGAAACACAATTCATGGTAATGGAGGGCGAAAGAAAGCCCCAAGGAGAAATGTGAAAAAATCGTTGGAAGCAGCTCGGCCGTGGATACTTGACGGTCGATTACCCCCGAGCCGACGCCAATCTTGCCGTCGATTTTCAGCACGGTGCGGCGCGGCGCCACGAGGGGCGAGAGAGTTCATTTGCGCTTAATGCTGCGCGATTAATTGCCGGCCGCTACTTGCCGAGAGGTTGTAAGGCCATTTACGGCCGTGGCTGGGGCCAGTGTAACCGAGTGCCTACAAATTCGTTCGCACTTGAATTCCATCGGCTCCGCGCGGCCGGATTTATCGGCCTTCCGAGGCGGAGGAACCACGGAAACAGGCCTTCCTCTAAGCGTTCCGCGCGCCTATCCGCCGATCGTCGGCTGGAACTCGATCGTGGACGTGTCTCGGACACGAACCAAGGTGAAACGGCCACGTAACCCGAGCCCAGAAGCAACGGGGACACGCGCGGCAACGTCCCCCGCGACAACTCTTCTCCATTTCCGTCCGCTCGTGTTCGAGGATCGGCGCAATTAGCAACGACCTCTCTCCTTGACTCCGGGCAGCGCGAACCGGCACGGAAACGGCATTTGAATTGCATTTACTCCGTGAGAGCATTGCCTGATTCCGTGTCTGGCGACGCAAGGAATTGCCCTGGCCCCCGTATAAGCTGCGGATTAAGGGGCTTGGCGGACTGGCTGGATACGGGATACCGTAATCAAATGGGACGACCCCCGGGACGGAGGAGCGATTCTTTTTCGCGGTGGATGAACCTTGGTCCACGTGGACCTCGTGGTCATACGTTTCGCCGAGTTCTGCTAGTGTTTCGAGCGGAGTTTCTGTTAAGAGTCCAACTATTCCTGAATCGAGGGACCCTTGAGAAGTGGAGCCAGGTTTCGAGGGTTGGTCGATTAGAGTCAGAGGCATTTCAGCTCGCAGTTAGAACCAGCTTTCCCCGCAGCTCCGAAGAAAGACGAGTATTCCAATATCTAGTCAATTTTCACTCGCCCTTATTAACCAGCCCTCTTCTATAAATCTATATCACAAAAGCATATCAGCCCATCGATTCCGTTTTCCATTATGCACCACGGTGCCGTGTTTCACCTTATATACTCGCCAACACAATGGGAAAGGGCGAAGGGAAGAACGGCGGGCGCGGGAGAGAAAGAACGAGAGAAGAGGAGCCAAGAGAATCGCGCGTACGCTCGGTAACGATCGAAGCGGCGGCGGTCTCGGGGTCGCCGCGTTACAACATTACAGGCTCGTGTTTTACAACGCGACACCGCGCCGCGTCCCTTTCGCCCTTAAATCTCGCGATCGCGTCGCGACGGTGGTCCGTGGGAAAATTGGCGTGTCGGGGCCGGGCAACGGCAAAAAATTACATGAATTTCTAAAGGGCAAAGGACACGGGGAATTGTCGAACGCTCGCGTCCCGTGTACACCGGCTCCGCGGCCGTGCGCGCGCGCGCGCGCCCTCGCGCTGTAACGCGATCCTACCGTAATTCACGTTGGTTTTACGCTTTATGCGACACGCGGAACATTGCGCGCGGCCGCGCGAATTTACGGGGAGGCCAGGCCGCGGCGCGCACCGCCCGCCACGGGGACAAAACCTTTGCGCCCGGAACGCTTGATGGACGCCTGGCCGGTATTGGATTAAACGCCTCGAAAAAAGAGGAAAGGAAATAACGACCAGCGCCGGCGAGAGAGCAGCCAGCCGCTTTTTCTCTCCCGTCCGTCCTGCAAGACTTTCCGAGCGATACTCGCCTCGCCCGCCACGAGAATGGAGCAGATAAAAGCGGTCGAAACGCTTTATCGAACTCGTCCTTTTTTTTTACCAGCAACCACGATCGACTGCACACAATGACTCACCGGGCTTGTTCATATAAATTCAGAGGAATAACTAATTGTGTGCGATACTGTCTTGCTCTCGTTCTTTTATCTACCGCATCTTGTGTGGGTATTCGTTGCATCATTGGCGACTAGATTCCATGGGTATTTATATTACGAAAGGCAATGCTGCGCGAATAATCTCAATTAATAAATGCGATGATCTTTCGCGAGCAAACACGATTGTTATAGGAAATCAGGTGTTGTGTTTGCGTAGAAGATATCGCTGTTTGATGTTCATTCGACTGCACGAGTTGTATCGGAGCTAACAAGCGTGAATCGCGGAGTGGGTAGAAAGTGGGAAAGTATGGATAATAACGCGTAAAATTTTCGAACGGGCGATATTAATCTTTTTTGCAAACCGCGTTACAACGGTGCGTTTGTCGATTTTATTATGTGAGCACGTACACGGTTAAACGTGCGTAAATTTCGGTAATGTTTGGCGAACGACAACAGTGGTGCAGAGGGAGGGTGGCGAAATCGCATTGAAAAGTTGCGAATAACCGTTTTTATATTTACATGCTAATCCAGCTATAAATTCGGCGCTCTTTTCGCGCGCGCCCGAGTTATTTTAAATTTTAATTTCGGGCCCCCGGGCGACGCTATTCTTTCCGGCGAAAAATCGTACATAGTAAATCCGCGACGATTTTTCATTAAGCTTTAGCGCTGGTTTAAACGTAGAGCCGCTGGATCGGGCTTTTAGCATACAGTATTTTTTAACGAATTCTTAATTTCACCAGCGGGGGGAGAAAAAGCGAAGGTCGAGTACATTTGATTATCTTCGAAGTAGCAGGAAGGAGGGTGGTAGGAGAGACGGGAGAGGGGTTATTTCGAACGAAGGGCTCAAAGGAGCCTGGAAAGTCAGCCACGAAAAAGCTTGGAATTTACATCGCTCCCGATGCCCGAATAAAAAGGAGAATGAACGTCAAGTGGCCCCATGTTTCCGCGTTGTCGAGCAATTCCAATAATCCCGTCCGATCCTCTTGCACCCGTCAAGAAATACGAAAAAAGGAAAGCATCCCGGCTGATCTGGACCAATCTCATCTCGACAGGTACGCGCCTCGATACAGTGGCCCGGTGAGTCGACCTTTAAAGATTCAATGGCCGAGCTATCTGCCGGTACCTGGCTTTTGTACGGAAGCCAGCACACGAGTGGTGCTCGCGGCGCACACCCGCGCACAGACACGGAGACGGGCACACGGGTGGGACGGTCGGCTCGGTGGAAAAAGGGTTGAAAGGGTAGCGATAAGAGAGGATAGCCAGCCGGAGTGCCTCGGCCCGCGAAAGAAGAAAAGAGGAAGCCACGCGAGGAGGATGGGGGAGGGGGGGTGGCTGGCCAAGAGGGGGGCACGAAGGGTGGCAGTCGCGCATTGTATCGCGAGCTTTTTGAGCGAGCCCGCTCCAGGGATGACGGCACAGCCGTGCTAGCGCCGGCAGAGGCTGTGTCAAGAGGGCGAGGGCACGGGGGTGGAGTGAGCGCCGGGGGTAGAAGGGGTGAGTCGGTCGGTCTGGTGGGCGAACGTCTGTCTGTTGGCTGCCAGCGAGCCAGTCAATCATTACGGGCTGCGCAAGCGCCTGCGAACCACCTTCCTTCTCCTCCACCTACCCTTCGACCTCCCTCCGCCCTTCAACCCCTTTACTTCGTCTCTTTCTCCCACCGTTTCGCTCTGTACGCGCGCGTCTCGCCTCTCCTTCCCTCCTTTCGCCCACGGCCTCTCGCTTCTCCTTCGCCCCTCTCTGTCGCCTTCTCTACGGCTCGTTCATCCCCTTCATTTCCCTCAGTAGCGAGTTCACCCCGTTGCTCTATGCTACAAGCACGCTACAATGCTGCCCGCCGCCGCCCATCCTGCATATTTAAGCGAGCTGTCTTGCTATGCAGCCGTTACCACCCGCACCACCTACGCCGACCGACCGACGACCGTTCTCCACCATCGCCGATTCACTATCCCCTCTCCCCCCCCCCTCCCCCGCTCCCTCGACGGTATCCTTCTCTCTGCACGCTTTGCTGCTTCATCTTTGTGCGCTAGCCCCATCGCGCGTTCTCCTTTTGTCGCCCCTTTGCTGGAGAATCTGCGCGGGCTTCGAGGAATTCTTTTCGAGGAAACCGTTTAAGGGAGGGCTCGCGTGGAATGTATACTTGATAGCGGGTTTCGCTACTCGACGCGATCTTCAGGGCTCTTCAGAATCGTACGTCTTTAAATCGTTTCGTTAGAGTTTGGGGTTTCCTAGGTCTAATCTACCCTCCTACTTTTACAGAAGTTTATCGTAGGTACCATTTCACCAGTAATCTACGCCTTCCTACTTTTACAGAAGGTTTTTCTACCATTTCACCAGTAATCTACCTAGCCTCGCGAGGAGTCTGAAGAAACTAATACCGACATGCGTTTTGTAATTCTTAGCCGGATCGTAGACGAAACAGAAACTTGAACTCTCTCGCCATGGGAGCAACCCTTTTACCTTGAACCTCATCCAGCGAACTAAAATCTCTGTCCAAGACACCCCGACGGAATCAAGCGCGCCGCGTCCTTAGGCGCCACCAGTGTCGGCGGTGGCAATACGCCGAACCCTCCAGCAGGCTAGTGGGCATGCGCCGACGTCGCTTCCGGGGGGTGGAAGCCACGGAGGGCAACGGAGGAACGACGAAAGGGTGGTAGCCCGGTCTGTGGAGTAGTGGTGGAAGCCCAGGGGTTGCGTTCCGCCGCGCCGGCGGGGGTGGTAGTCGCGCAAAACCGAGGGTCGCCCACGGCTCCAGCTCGGCTCACACTCGCTCGTGCACGCTCGTGCCCGCTCGCCGGCTGGCCGGGGGTGTTTCCATGGATACGGCGCTCGCGCCTTGACATTGACAAATGGCTGACCGAGGGTGAGCCGAACACAGCGCCGCTTTTACATATGCAGGGACACCCATTTGTCCGCGCGGGGCTGAGGGGAGGGTGCAATAGGGGGTGGCGAACGGGGGATTTGGCCGAGGGGGTAGGAAGAACCAGCGACGACCGCCACCTACGACCGTCGCGACACTCTTCTGGCCTACTCTCCCTCTGCGACCAACCCCGCCAGCGACGACAACGACGACGAGGACGACGATGAGACCGTGAAACGGTCGCTCGTCCACGCGATCGTCAACATCGATACGCAGCCGCTTGGTTAACTGTTAATCTTTTGTAATTGATACGGTGCGCTGTCCTGCGGAAAACGTTGATGCGGTCGCGAGCGAGTCCAGTAATGAATTAGGGGATGAATTTAATCTTGGAATGGCTGGCCGGTCTGCCAGACCACGCCGAGTTTGTTTACCTCGTTATTTTTGGACGGATGGGGTGGTATGGTAGGGTATACGTATTCGGTACATTTGTGTCCTGAATTCGTATTACTCTGCGACGTTTGGTAGGGTAAATCCGGGAGACGCGGTCGGGTCGAAGAGTTGGTCAAGTTGTTATGTTTCGGAATTTATACGTAAAAATGTCTTAAAGTGCAGTTCCAATTACTTCTCTTGAAGCAAAATAGTTGAATGAATAGCGTCATTTCTCTTTCTTCTGTGTTTTTCTGGATTTAGAGGCTATAAAAGGTAAATTGAGGTTACATTTAACCTTTTTTGTCAAACAGCGGTGTATAGAATCGAATTTTAAAATATACTTCTAAGTTTATTTTCGTTTAATGTTTGGGATAATAAGATAGTAGAGATATTGAGGGAAAGCTAACGAGAAGACCATCTCTCGCTGTAGAAAGGTGAGATGGTCGAGTTATGATTTTTTTTATTATTTTTTATTTTTTACTATTTTATTATTATTTTTTTTAATTTAGTTTACTGATTCACTTTTGTATTAATTTGCCTTGCTAATAGCCAGTAGGTAGTTGACATTTTCTTTGACGTGTTCCTTACTTGTTTAGCGTAAAGAAATTAATTATCAATAAATCTATAATTGTATTCACTCATAAATAATTTTACTTTCTTCTCTGTTATTTTTCCATGAATAATTATATGAGTGGTCTTTGCCAACGACGAAAACCGTTTCTCCCAGCACCTCGGGGAAGGTAATCAAATGTCATGACTTCTGTTTTCAACCCGATTTACAGTAAATATTGTCTCAAAGCAAATATTTACCTGTTTTTCTGAATCAGCATAAAATTCTGAACATATTGGTTCCTTCTGATAAAATAAGTGATATCTATATTACTTTTAATACCAATTTTATATTAGGTAGATCGCGTCTCCCGGGTTTACTCCATGTTAAATGTGGATGACTGACGCAGTTGGTCTGGGTTCCAAGTTGGCAGGACGGTATATAAATGTTCGTTCTATTTTCATTGAAGCAGGAAAGGCACAGTAGCTCCCTCGCTAAAGTTCCCTATTTTTATCGTCCTCGAGAACCGATAAATCATCCGTTCGAGGAAAAATTGAACGCGGAATTGCGGCGACTTCTCGACTCTCGTGTCGCTGTTCGTCCCGCAGAAAACACAAGAAGAAAACAACGTCCCAATCACGTCCCAGGAGAAAAAACGATACCAGCCCCTTGGTCGGTACTCCCTAATAATGACCCTCGAGCTTGTATGGCGTAAACGGTCGCCTATCGCGCATTACTACCCTCGAAGTGGCCACTCCCTTCTGGCAGGCCAAGCTCGAGTCTAATATCTCATTACCGCGCCACCAGTCAGCCGTGCCGCGCTGCCATTACGAGATTGTTTGCTCGCGGGGTCTTCCGTCTAATGTA
This sequence comes from Andrena flavipes, assembly GCA_963971345.1. Classification (NCBI taxonomy): domain Eukaryota; kingdom Metazoa; phylum Arthropoda; class Insecta; order Hymenoptera; family Andrenidae; genus Andrena; species Andrena flavipes. The sequence goes on from OZ020481.1 coordinate 9,595,200, forward strand.
TTGCCAGCTTCCTAATGCCGTTCGACCGTGCACGACCGTGGGGACGTATTCGTTCGAGGGACTTTCAAACTTGTCCACGGATCGCACACTTCATGTAACTGACTGACACTAGGAGAATCAACCCTTAGGCAGGCATCGATCAGTGACCGATACCTAGATTTCGAGAAATGCGTGGACGCTCCTCGAGATTCGTCGATTGATTTGCTCCAAAGAAGAAACCGATCACTTTGAAGACTTCGCACGTCTCTGTCCTCGAACACTGCGGTCGATCCTCTCGCAAAAACTCCCGACAAGAAAAGGCCAGTTATTCCAATCCGTCCCGTGATGATTCAACGCGGGGGAAACGGAAGGTCCCTGAAAAAGGGAAAAACAATCGGCGGGAACGAAACAAAGCGTCGCGCGGCAGGGCGACGTCTACGGGAGAAAAAAAAGAGGGAAATCCCTGGCAGCGGGTTCCACGGGATCACGATTTGTCTCGTTAGAAGCTGGAAAATGTCGACGGAGCGCCGAGTCGGCGCTTTTCCGTCGCTGACGCCAGAAAGCATCGACGCTAGCAAAAATAATTGGCGCCTTCCCCTTGATTCTCGACGCTCGCGTAACAAGGTCCATTTCCATGGAATAACCATCAGCGGTAATTGGCACCTACAGTAGATACGCGGCCCCTATCATATTTCAGAACGTGGCCGGGGGTTGGGCGCAGGGGGGGGGGGTTAGGCGGAGGACAGGGGTGGAAAAGAGGCAGGAAGAGGAACTTCGGTCCAGGGGATGCGTCGCGGATCGCAAATGTGTGTTTTATACAGCGACGGCACCCTTTCGTTTTTCAGTCTGACCGAGGGGGTGACCTTTTGCGGATAACAAAGCGCAGTCATCGACAGCTCGCTAACAACCCCTCTCCGTCCACCTTGCCAAGACCCACAGACATATAAAGTAGCGTTGGTATGTAGTCCGAACTGTCTTTGCTGGTACAATCTTACATCGTGGTCTACGATGGCAACAGACATCGGATAAAGTCGTGCGACGGACGTTGAATCGGAGCTTCTGACGTTCGTGGAGAAGTAGAAATTGGTATTAAGGAGTCGAAGGTGTTCCATGGAGTTTAAATTCAAAATTGAAGTAGCCAGTTATGTAGGCATAATTAGAGGATAGAGATGTTTAAGTGCGGGTAGTAAATAGAACGTAATTATTTAACTTACCTGTATCCGAAGGAAGGAACGTGAATTTTTAAATCGTTATTTTCTCTGTAACGAAAACTCGGCCAATTCTGTGATTAGTTTTAAGATTTAGATTGATTTAAAAATGCCTGCACATTAGGCAAGGCGAGCTCATTTGCCTTTAATCATTCTTTAGTACCCGAGGGACGTTCTTGGTCGAGAAACGGCTCAGTTAACAAGTTCAGGGAAACCAGTATTACATAATGATTTAGCAGGCCATATTTCTTCACGTTCCGATGCATTTTGATCTCCCACTAATTTCTACTAAACGAGATTTATTGTTTCATCCCGAGCGAAGTAGAACTATCGAGTAAAGTGCAATCTACCCCCAAGCGTAACGCCTCCCAATTGGGAAATGGAAGTTGCAGTTAAATGAAATTAAAATTTCTATATCCCGCGGAACAATCTCCAATTTCAACTTCGGCAGAACGTACCGCCGCAAAATGCATTTTGGAAATTTCAGGAAAATTACCCGTTGTTTCCCCGGTCTAACGTAGAAGGGACGGAAGGAATTGGATCGGCTTGTCACTCGTGATAAAACGCGATGCACGGCGTGATGCTCCAACAGAATTGAAGGACGATTTCTCTCGCGTGCTCCTACATCGGGACAACGTAGATGAAACAAAAGGAAGCAGTTAAGAAGCAAAGAAACACAAGCAAAAATAGGATAGCCAAAGTGAGAACTACCGAGCATCAGCCGCGTCGACAGATTTTCTCGCGAGCGATGGTGAAATGAAAGAACAGCACACTGCAGACGTACACAAGATGTAGCATTTAATGCTCACGTTTCAAAAAACACTATACAATGGACACTCTCTAACATAGACCACCTTCGACATCGTCCTTCCTTTCACCGTCATCACGCCTGCGATCCGTGACTGCTCCCCGAACAGAATCGATCGCGGCCGATTACGCAAAACGATCGACGCTGTTCCCTTCTCGTGTCCCGAGACGTCCACCGGGGTCGAACTTACTTCCGTCCTCGTTCTCGCCGCTTCCGTCCAGAGGATGCGTGGACGCGCGCGTCCCGACGCTCTTCTTACAGGTGGACGCGCGAGTCCACGTGATCCCGTTTGTAATACTAATACTTTACATCGACAGGTATCGTTTTCGCTGTGCTCTGCTCTACCCCATCCTTTAATTTCTTACGAATCCTCTCCGTTTGCTCGCGGCTCAGAATGAAACGGCCCCTTCGCCGTTCCCAAGGGTCGAACGAAGGCTCGACAAATAGGAAAAACTAAATTTCTTGCCCCTAATCGCGTATCATCGTTTCCGCGCGATCGCGGTATCACAATCGTGGATGAAAATGTATCGAATATAGCGGTTACGATTTCACAGATGTACAGAACACAATTCGATTTCATTCGTTTTTTTTTTTTTTTTTTTTTTTTTTTAATTTATTTGCCGTTCCTCTTGTTTTTCTTCTTTTTTTTACTTAAGGGTGTCAATAGGTCGTCAATACGCAAACAGTTGAAAAAATCTGATTCCATACCGATATAATAAATTTTTAGCTTACTATACACATCATCGTCACCATCAGCGTAATCATAATCATCATCATTACCATCGTATCGCCGTCATCATCGTCGTGGTTATCAGCATCATCGTCAGCGTTATCGTAATCGTTTTACCGCTCCGCGATCATAATGACGGTCGCGATCTTCCGGGCCGACGTAGCGGCCGGCCGTCGTTATCGTCCGCGTCATTATGATCATCGCCGTTCGCCATCGCCATTCGGACGACACGCTTGCTAACATCATCGTTTTCTCCGTAATTACACGATAATTATACATTACTTTCCCTCTCTTTCGCCTCGCACACGCGTAGATTCTGTTTCTCTCTCGTTCACGCATACTTACACTCTCCTCCCCGGTTCCCTGCCACGCGCACAGACTCTCACCACCCTTCACTCACGCTGCATCACGCTCTCTGTCTCACGCTGCCCTATATAACCGCTCGTGTCGCCGCTCATAAAATCTTTGTTTTAAGTTTCTTTACCCTCTAACATGATTATTACTTAGATACCTTACTGTTACTTCGTATACATTTTTAAGGCGATGATTCAATCGGGTGAACTCATTTAGAAAACACGAACAGCCAATAAACGTCGTCCGTTCGCCGCCGTCTTCGAATCCCTTATCCGGCCGGGGCGGCCGACCACCCTCCGCCTCGCGCAGAGGGTAGCGCCGCCGCCGACTCTCCGTTAATCGTTCGTGCGATCCTGTCCGTATTCCTCGTCGCCGGGCATTTCTACGAAAATATTGATCGCGTTCTCCGACCGTCCGGGGTCCGCGGGGGGGTGGTTGTGTCAGCGAGCGGGGTAAAAAGACGGAGAAAAACGTCCGCGCCGCTGGACTTCGCCTCTCTGTGCACCCTGCGACGAAGCCTCGTGACGCTCTTGTGGCCAGATCGTCCATCTCCGTCGGTGAAAAAATAATTCAGTTGCCGATATATGTTACTGTGCTCTCGCATTCGTGTAATTTCACTTCTCGAGCTTCCCTCGAGCGTACACCTTGGGAAAACGATCAATTGCAGATTCTTTCGGGTTCGTACAGACCCTCCTAAAATAGGTGATCGAAATTTGAAGGATCGTTCTAACCATCTTGGGGGTCGGAAGAAGTCACGTAACATAGGAAGTTCTTACGGCCGTCACCTTAACTTCGACACAGAGATTCATTATCCATTATTAACTATTTCGATGACAATTATGCATTACTACTACTTGCTACTAATATAAAAAAGAAAGTGATAATGGTTGCATCTTCAATTTTACCGGGGGTGTCTGCAACTCGGGAAGAAAGTACGATTATTCGTGATCCTGGAGACGAGTAGAATAGTCCCCCAATGCACAGCCACGTACCGCTTGGAAACTCTGTGTATTCTACTCTGGTTCAAGGGTCTGGTTGAAATTTCTCGCGAGCGCGACGTTCGATCCGACGCGTCGTCGCCGACGGCCAACGGCGCGTGCCTCAACAAAATTAAACAATATATCGTTCAACAAATAGAATTCGTAAAAAACCCGACGCCCCGTTGATGGCCGCCGACGGCGAGGCGCGACCGCGTCAACCCGCGTACGCGTCCATGATTGTCTCGTAATTGATAATCATTTATGAATACGATTGTTCTCGTGCGCGGCTCGCGTGCAAGAGGGGCCTCGTCCAGGAGCACCGCAAGTCCTACGATAAAAATCGTTTCAGGAGTCAGAACGACGCGTCTGGTTCGGTAAGCGATTAAAACTCCATGGGTCCCCGTGGTAAAAAGCGTCCGTCCACTAAAAACGACGGGCAAACTCGATTTGCCCGTTAAAAGGTTTAAAAAAGTTGCGTTGCCGGCGCTGCTGGACGATTTCCATCAAGCCTCGCGATTCTATTATTTTCCTTTCCCCATCGTCTCGTTGCGTATACCATCACGTGTATCCTGGTGGGTTCGTTCGTTGGCGATAAATTTCAACCGGGCGACCGTTGCGTGGCATTCTACCGGATCGTCTTCGAATGGAATTTCGAATTTCGCGCGGAGGATCGCACGATCGATTGCGACGCGTCTCGACGAGCGTCAGAGAAATCTCTCCAATTAACGCCAGGACCTAAACTGACTTCTCTCGCACCTGAGTCTTTCGGTATACGTGGGTTAACTTTTGTTTGTTTTTCTTTCAGTATACTAATACGCCGCCGTGACCGGGCTCGGGGGGAACCGGAAGTGATCGTTTCCCGTTGCTGTTCGTCGATGCTGTAAGTACTACTACGCGATCCCGAGGATCGTTGATGCAAGGTGATTCCTATGGACGGGAAACGATACGATCGGTTCACCCCTGATGGCCGCGGGGTAGCGGCAAGAGCAGTGTGTTTACATTTAAAATTTTTATACAAGATTTGCGTGTATGCGGGCGTATTGAAAATATCGATAAAATTTGTTTCGTATGCTCTGCGTCTCTCTCGTTCGTTCGCGTCCTCTTTCTTGCAGCCTGCCTCACGGCCTCACTCGGATCTCCCCGTCGCGGCCGTCTTTCGTCGATTCGAATACGCGATAGTTCGGGACGATGATCCATCATCGTCGTATCGCGATTCGATCGGCCAAAGATCCGGTCGCGCGCTTTCAAATTTCGCGCGATCCGTCGCGACGGGGGATCCGTGTCGTTACATCGTCGTAAATCCGCTGCTGACGTATAATCGACGTTTAATTTAATTAAATTTTGACTCTCTCTCTCTCTCTTTCTCCCTCGCTCGCTCGCTCCCTTTCTCTCACTCTCGCACACTCTCCCACCCTCGCTTAATAAACAGGCTCTGTTCCGTGGAGTATCGTTACGAAGGGTGTCGCGAAAATTCGTTCCCACGAAAAACCGTCAACGCCTCTGTATCCTCGCGTGTTTCCTTCCCTTCTTTCTTTCTCTCTTCGTTCCTTTCCTGTGCTTCGCGCGTGTCAGGGAGTTTTAGAAAAATAAAACAGAATTCTACGATGAATATTATGAAGATTTATCAAATGGTATTCACTTGGATCAAATAATCGAGAAGCAATTATGTTTCTGGGTGGAATCATTGTATGGAGATCGATTGAATAATATTATAATTGACGGACGCTATAATATTATTAGACTTGAATTGAAATTGTATCGTCTTTTGAATTTCTCTTGTTCTATTTCACTTCAATACGAGGTTTCAAAAAGGACCAAAGAACCGAAAACCGCGTACGCTCGCGCCATTGACATTATTTCAAGATCCCGATGAAATTTCGTTTGGCCCCGAAGTGCCTAACGACCATTTCATCGCGAGATCCTTCGAATATACGAAATTTCATCTCATTTCCAAGGGTGATCCCGGAAATCGATGGAATTTCAACGAACCACAATGTCGATACCGCGTAACTGGAAAAATTCGAACGGAATTTCGTTAGATTCCAATCTTTCCCTCTTGCGTTTACAATTTTCGTGAAATTTCATCGCGAACTCGTGGAAGCTCTTCCTGGAAACTCCTCCGGGCGTGAGGTCAAAGGCCAAATTGGTTACTTTTCCTTCCACGGGGAAGAAAATAAAAACTTAAGTCGCGCAAAGCCGGTTCGTTTGCATCAGGGTATGTCTGAGTTGAAGGGGATGAAGTCGATCCGATTTGCCCTTTACCATGAAAATAAATGAATCCCGTATTATTGGCGTGTGTCCCAAACACGATAAAACAAACAACAATCTTGAAAACAAGAAGAGGAAAAGCAACGAAGATCGAGAAAGAAAGGAGGGGAACAATCGTCCCTCTCGATCCTGCTCGTTAACGCTCGTCTTTCCTGATTCATCCTTCAACCACCGTGCCGAGGATCTCACTGGTCCGCAGTTTCTCCATTTATTACCTAGCCCTTTCAGGATAGGAAAAATGGAAAGACGAGCGAGAGGTGTCCGCGCCCTCGCAAACACCGTGGGCCCTCCCAATCGAATTCCGCCCTTTCTTCCCCTTTCACGTTCGCGGCGCGACTCAATTAACTATTTATACACAATATATTATATAATAAACTGTAATCGTGTACTCGTTCGCCCTTTTAGGTTCTTTTAATTATCCTTACGGTGTGGGGAGACGGGGCTGGGCTAATTAACGCTCCTTTCACGCGTGCATATGCCTGACTTGTCTATGTATGTGTGTTTGTGTGTGTGTGTGATTCATGTGTATTTCTGTACGTGTACATTTCGTATAGCCTGTCTCTGTGACTTGTACGTGTGTCTGCCCTTCTCTCCGTGTGGAGTCGGATCAGGTGGGGTGGGAGGGATCAGACCGCGTCATCGAGCTAATCGATGATGAAATGTCCGATCCTCTCGCAGGTATCTATACTTTTGTATATATATATACATATAAATATATATATATATATTTCTTTCATATATAAACCCTCACCGTAGTCGCTCGCGTGAAATATCCATTTTCTCGCGCTCATGCACTCGCACCACACGCGTTGGGGGTCTCTTCTACCTGTGCCGTGTTCCTCGTCCTCCTCCGAGCGGGATTTTCCTCTTTTCCCCGCTACGCGATCTCGATCTTCTTCTTACGCACACCGAATCACAGCGACACACACGAGATATAATCGTCCCAGTCCAATTAAAACGCTCTCGCTTAGTATATTATATTACAACCGGAGCCACGTGTTACTTCAGTTATGTATATATTTATAATATACATATAATTACTTCTTCCTTTAATTAGTAAATTCATTTATAATTAATAACTGTACAAATTTCAATGTCACCTATATTTTATATATGCAATGCGAATGTGGTCGACGCTCGAGTCCGGCACACGCGTCGATTCCCCATCCTTTCTTATCCCCGTCCTAGCATTTCCCTTATCCGTCGCCCTCCGGTACAGTTTTCTCCCCCCCCACGTTATTCGCCACCGTTGCACCCTTCGTTTCGGTGAAACCTTTACCTTTTTGTATACCCTCGTACGCGCGCGCACGCGCCTTCGTGTCCCCCCCCCCCCGTTTTTTAAAATCGTTCTTCCGCTCCTTTCAAACACCATCCATCGCGCCTCGTAAAATTCTTTTCCCTATTTATATTTATTTATATACCCGTACAGATATATACACGTGGATGCGTCTCTGCGTGCGAGTGTGTGTGTATATACATATACATGCTCCTCGAACTCGTACTCTATTTTTCCGCTTCAGTCCCTCACTTGGTTCTTTCCCTCTTCCTCCGTTCCGCTAAAGCTCCGCCCTTGCATCCTTGCCCCGTTTCGATCGTCACCTTCGCGCGTGTACGTTGTTCCTATCTACTCTGTTGCGAGCACCGGGTTCGCCGCCCCCCATCTTCACCCCCCTCCCTCCCGCCCCTTAATTGTACACGCTAAATTGCCTATAGTATCACTCTTCGTTACTTCGTCCCCCTGTCTCCTATTATATCGTTAATAATAGCTCGATCGCGACCGTATTAAAATTTAACATTTAAATTCTTCGATCACTACAATATTACACCGCGACATTTGTACACAGAACAATCACATGAATTTCCAACGCGGCTCCCACGTCGCCGAGCCGCACCACCCCCTTTCCTCCGTCCGTCCCTGGCCACCGGTGTCCCGCGTACGATGCCACTGGGCTGGTCCTTCGTCTTGCAACCGCGGGGATCGCCCGGTGTAACGTTCCCACCTTCCTCGGGGAACGTGCCCTCCGACTCGAACGCGCGCACCCTGTATTTTTTTTTTTCTTCAGCGTAGGACCGACGACCGTTCCCCTCTGCTCGACCATCCGCATCGTGTGCCCCTGTCTCGGGTATCCGGTACCCGCGAGCTTCGACGTACGGCAAGCGGCAAGAAATCCCTTTCCCGCTGCTCGCCCTGGACGCGGCGAGAGACGCTCCTCGTTGCCCAGCTCGCTTCACGCCGGCCGGGGCACGCTGCTTCCGTCACGCTTCTACGTTCCCCGTTCCGCAAGAACCGTCATTCGATCGTCTACCTTGACTCGCGACTACTGCTGCAACGTGACAAACCAGCAGGCATTAACGCAATTGTAAAGCATCACAAGTATTGGAAACGGGCACTAACATCAACCCCAGCTTTCCTCACTGCAGTACGATTTTTTTTTCTCAGTTTTATGCTACATCTATCAACGCGAACACTTGATTTAATAGTTAATTCTGATTTTTCCATCTTTCTCCACCCCCTTACCCATATCGTATGATCAATTATTGTATTATCAATTAGTTTTTAAGCTACTGAATCTAACTTGGCGTACTCTTCGCGTCAGTGCCCCCTCCCTTCTCTTCTGAGCAGGCTACTTTGCCACGTACCTTTATAAGTGATGTCCATAGTACTCTGGCGGGTAATGGTACTGATTGTGGAAGGTGGGATCACCGGGCGGCCGGTGCATCATGCTCGCCGCCTGTCCGTCCATCATGTAGCCCATCGTCGCATCCGGACTGTACGCCCCGCTCGGACCTGCGGACAATGGTGGAAACACTACACGTTACTACGGTTAGATCTCTGTTCCGTAATTGGCAAGCGGCTATTGGAAAAGCTCGCCAGTACCCTCGACAGCGTCATCCTCCAGTTCTCTGTTGGTGTTCTCTTGGAAAATTGCGAGCGCGGACCGCCGATAGACAGTGGCAGTCGAGGATGGTCTGTCGATCGTGGGATACTGGCGAACTGTGTACTGTGATTGATCGAAGTCACGTTTATTCCTTACATAATACGTTTATCGCGTTTCTCTTCAGAGAAGATAGTTCCTACATAGTTCTTTCGTGTTAAATTACCAACCTAAACGTGACTTCGACCAGATGGACGCGGTCATGTCTCCCATGAAAGGATCGAACGTCGAATTTCTAATTGCGAAATGAGAGAGTAGGTGATTAAATGGTTATGACCAACATCGATGCGTGGAATCTATTGAACCAAGGAGGCCAGTGATTGTAATATCGTTAAACAGGATCAGAAGCACGCGCAACATCGGTAATTCACTCAGACTGGAGACATTCGCGTAGGGCATATAGGGATTGAATCTTCGGCGACGGAGCTTCGGAGCGGCTCGGTCGAACGCGACGACAGCTCCTCTCTCTTTTCGTAAGCGGTAATGGAGCCCGGAATCCACGGGAGGCTCCCCTAGTTTTAATGTCGGTATCTTAATGTATATTGCCGCGATAAATCAAGGGCACTGATTGCGTCCTACCCTCCGGCACCAATACACGCCGGCACGCGGTTCAGCGGGACGTAGGGGAAGTGGAGGAGTCGGAACGCGTCATCGAAATCTCGAACGAGAGCCCGGAGAGCCGACCATTGTCGGGCACACTCTTCTAAGCCTTTCTTATGCTAAATCTGAACGGACTATCCGGCCAGTAACGATATTACACGCGACGCCGATTATTATTAACCTGGCCAATTCGATCCCGTTTCATTGATAAATTGGGTAAAATTATATCGCACAGCACCTCTATTTCTCTTGTTTTTCCGTTCTCTTATTAAAGCGCACGATCGCCACTAAAGACCAGGCGAAAAAGCATCCAGGGTACGTAGGAGATACCAAACTAATGCGAAGATAAACTTGGCTAATCGCTCGTTCTCCTTCGTGCCAAGATCTCTTCCCCTAAACCGATAAATGGCTTCCCCCACCCCCCCTCTCGTTTTCCATAGCTCAACAAATTTCTCATCAGCCATTTGTCAGAAAGCCAGAGGGATCTCGATTCTTTCCTTTTCTCCCCGTAACGATCGGTCCCCTCTTCTCTGTTCGACGAGCAGCACCGAGTTCTTCCTCGCCGTGACGCCATCGCCGTTTCAAGCAAACTCGCCGCGCTTTACTTCGCCCGCCACCGAGCCGTAAATCACAATTATTGCGAATGTTCTTTACCTTCCTCTCTTTATCCGTTTCTCCCGCTTCCTTCGAAGTGTTTTTCTGCCGCGACCCGCGAATTCCATCCACCCCGACGAATCTTTTCCCGCTCTTCCCCCCCCTGGAGAAGAGAAGCTCGGCGATGGGGTGCGATGGTATGCAAATTATCTTTTTTCCGTACTGCTCTATGGCGTTCGTTGGACTTTTGGTAATATTGGTTGTAGGTTTTGTTTCTTATTCCGTAGGGGTAGTATTTGTAACATAAACAGGGGTATTTTCAGGAGAACTGATAAAATTGACAAGTATCACAGAGTTCTGTCTAAAAAGGAAATTTCTGCTGCAATGTTATTTCCTCTTTTAACGGAACAAAGGTCCAACGCCACGTTGGACTTCGAACCGAATGGCACATTGACCGACGACACAAAACTTCACCCACTACCAGCACTACTGTCTGTCTACAACCTCCAATAACTTCAACAAAGTATTCGCAAGCCCTCCAACCTCGATTTACCAATATTTCCCAAAATGCAACCAAAAACCGAAGGAAAACAAAGAGTACTTGTGCGAACAGAAAACATATATGTAGAACTACCACTCAACACGAAGTGGGAATTGAATTCGTCCCGGAAAACATGTTCGAACTTCGGTGCAGTGGAAAATTTGAGGATTTCAAGCACGAGACTAGCGGAGGATAATTCCAAACTTCACCAGCCATTGAATAGTTCTCTATGCACGGTAGCACCAACGAATCCAATTTCTTCTACCAAAACGCGTCTACGAATAGAGAGGGAAGTGGAAGTACGAGAGAAGCGCGCGAGGGAAGAAGGAAAAAGGAGCGATCGGAGGCTCGATTCGTTTTCCTGCATGCGCCAAAGATCCCGCGGCGTAAAGGATCGACAGACCGTTTTCCACCAATCACGGGAGCCCGAACGATTATCGCGGATCCAATAAAACCGACGGGGGAACGATCCTCGGAAAAGAAACGAGCGTCTCTCGTTCTCGCGGCCTATCCGGTGGAATGTAGTCTTGCATTATGGCCGGTACGATATCCCGCTAACGAGGGATGCGCGCTTGTAGTGTGATTAAACCGCGCTATAACGCAGCGGGGCGTCCTGGGATGGCCAGGACTGGCCACAATATGGGAAATTAAGGAATCGGCCGCGCGGGAGGCGATCCGAGGAATCGAACCGAGGATAAGATACTCTTTCCAGGACGAGTCGCTTACTTGTCTCTTTCTGTACGTGCAAATTGCGTCGTTAAGTCTCGTAAGGCGGCTCCCTCTTCGCTTTAACTCGGGCCCGCCGATTATTCCCTGTAAGATTGCCCCGCGAATCGAAAGTTACGCGCCTGGGCGGCAGCCGTTTCGTTCCTGGAGGGATGAGGATGCCAGACCTTCGTTGGGGACTCGAGTTTCGTCGACCAGGCTGTGGTTTTTCGTTCGGTGATCAGGAATGTCTACTCTTTGAGCGGATAGTTGGACACTTTGTTACTACCACTAAATTCCCTGAGAGTGCACTTGCACCCATCGCTACTCGCAGCCCACATTACACGACCAACGATTAAACCTACATGACTCCATCCCCCATGCCCTCGTCCCCCACTATCGACAGGAACAAAAGAATCGATGGTATCTCCACTGGTCATCAGATTCTTATCGAGCCCCGCAGTGATTCGCTATCGACCTCGCCGGCCACGGTCCTGCCGCAAAAAGCCCCGAGGCTCTACCGTCTCCTTCTCATCACCCTTTAATAAACGAAGACGAACCATCGGGAGATATGATCGCCAGCTTAATGGCCAGTTCTTACGGCGCCTTTGAGTCTCGTGGAGATAGCACTTCAGAGTCGTACGGGGAGTTCGTTAGCCGCTGCTTCCATCACCGAGCGACGTTACGTTTCCTCGGGGTAGACACCGTGCAGGGGCGAGATACATCCAGCAGCGACACAGCCGGGGCTCACGGCGTAACGAGAAGCCACGGGAAGAACTCGCTGCGTAACGCAATAAAGCCGCCCCAAGATCCGTGTGTTTCGACACCTAGTAAATCCGCAAAGCTGCTGGTTCCTCGCCTCCGCACGTCCTGGACCCTTACCCGACCCTGCCCCGAAACTACAGCCAGTACCGTCGTGGCCGGTGATTTATTCACAGCCGTTTACCACCGCTGGAAGAGGCTCGCGTTAATTGCGGACGCGCCAAGTTACGGGAAAGTATGTCGAGGATGCACCGGAGACCAACTTCCAGGACGTCGTTTCGGGGGCTGATGGGGACCGAAAGGAATTTGAATCGAGGACTGGAGGGCCGAGTTCGAAGGGTCGTGTAATTTGCTGGCAACATACTCCGTTTCGTTTAAGAATGAACAGCGTCATTGCTAATTTTTCAAAGAATTAAAAAACCCGCCTATCATACCTACACCACTGTCGCTGCATTATTCGTTGCGAGCTGCATTGTTGCGCGTCGGAGAAGCATCTATGTTCAGTTCTCTCCAACGTTCGCGCATTATACGTAGAATTGAATAATGGTCGAATTACAAACGATTACAAATTGCAGGCGCGTGTAATAAATAGCCGGCGAACTGATTAATAAGGGAGCATCATTATAATCGATGATAAATTATGCGAGCCACTGGCCGCGCGGAGGTCACCGCTGCAATTTATGACAGTGTTCAGAAGCGGTTCTCCAAGTGTACGTATCGAATCAATAAAATCGAACTGCCCAGCGATAATCTCTGTCCCGAAAGTACTCGTCGAAAAGAGAAGGCTTCCTAACACTCGCCTGCCCCGAGACAACTATCTGTAGGTCACTGGACATCGCTCCACTTTCTACACCATCGAACAGAAGGAAGCACCTGCAGCAGATCCTCCGTCGCGGTAAGTCCACGCGACACTTCCACCGGCAGCTGCATCGCCGATATAACGCAATTATTCCCCAAACGCCCCTCCGACTCCACGGCCGTATTCGCGGTTACCTTTAATCAGCGTGCTCGGGCGGACCGCAAAACACGGAAAGACACGTTCGAGCAGCCGCCTAAAGCGTATCTATTACGCCGAGGAAGATAATCCCCCCTCGGAAACGAGGTAAAACTTCGAAATCCGTTTTGCAAGGGGGGGTCTGAGGTGGCGGCGGGCGGTGGCGAGCGAGAGGCGGCGTATACTCTACGCGCGAACGCCAACACGGGAACAACATTAGTAACTTATGGTTGCGGCCTAGCTACGGATGCCTGGCTGCGTTTCAGACCAGCAGATCCGGAGGTACGGAAGCGTGTAAGGCCGGCGCAGCGCCTAGACGAGGCCGTGGAATCCTTGCCGGGGAGGGTGGAAGGAGCCAGCTTCTGAAGTTAGTTGCAGGCGACACGGCGAGTTTCTGCCGTAGTTCCGTGCGGAGTTCGCGCGGAGTTCCCCGTTTCTCGCCGTTCGGGCATAACCCGAGCCAACCGGTCGCCGAGTTTGCCAGAGGCTTTCACCGGTGGAACGGTGTGAAAACCGCGGAAGAAGGGGCGCCAGAAGGAGAGGTGAGAGTCGGAGAAAGACCGAGAACGTGATAAATATGAGCAGTCTAAGTAACAACCATCAGTTCCCCCCACGGAGTTCACAGCGTGGCCGACTGTAGTAACGAACTTCCGGCAAGATTTAAGGGTGGCTGCAAGTTCGGCCCCGCTCTCAACCCCCCCTCTGTCCACCCGCCGTGACCTCGGGCGGAATTGACGACTTAATTAGCGATGGGCAGGCACTGTGAACGCTCACGGAGAGATCCGTTTCTTGGGGAAAATTACTTTGGCATCGTTGGATCGGTTCTGTGTGCGTAGTTCAGCATTCTGTGAACGTATTTTGGGCACCTCGACGTACGTAGATACGTAGGGGAGAGTCGTGCACTACCGTCCAGCGTACAGTACCGACCAAAACTAGTTCTCGCTTCTTTGACCAGATATTAGAACTTTAGTTGAATTAATCAATGAAAATCTCAATTCTCTATAACCTATTTCGGGGTCATATTGCTTACTCCATTGATCTCGATTTTCTGAGACATTAAACGCATATGTTGATATTCAGTAGGTTAAAAGTTATTTTTTAAAGCTGATCTTTTGTTTCTCCAGATCAGGAGAATATTAATTATTTTACTTGCGAGTGTGTACAAATAAAATTTGAAAACAAAAGCTTGTATTGGACTAATTAAATGTCTAAATTAGACCTAAAAATCTACTAATTTAATAGTTGGTCGGTACTGGACGACAATTTTTAGTTTCCTAGAAATTACAACTTTTTTATTTTTGCGAATTATCAATTCTCATTATTAAATTTCTCAAAAAATAATTTCCCTCCTCTTACTAAGTTCCATCGACACCACAACCACGTTTTTAAATTTTTGATTTTTATCGACTCTACCCCAAGATATAGCAATAAAGCTCCCCTAGTTCGTCTATTAGGAAGCTTATACCGTATCGTCATCGTTGTCAGTGACGACTTCGACACGTACGTAGATCATCGAAAGCGACTGGAGAAAGTCTGAAGCTTGAACGGCATGAAACCCGAGCAAGGCTTCCAGAAACTGATCTCTCGAGGAGCCAGCAGGATGTCGGTAATATCCATCGAGAGCCAAACTACCCTCGAGTCCAAGAGTTGGAGGGACAAAGAGGGTCGCGGAAGATCGTCACGGTTAGTGGGTAGCAGAGGGAGCCAAACCCACACCCATTCCGTTGTCCATGGCCCTCGGTTCACGAGCAGGCAAATTCCGAGAGGTCGTCGAGACACGGGGAAGAAGACGAAGCAGCGGCAAGGGCGGGGGGAAGGGTGATCCGTCGAGCGGAAACCGGAAATGTGCTCCGGAACCTTCAACAATCCCTCGATGAAACTATTGGTCATCCGCGACGCAATACCGGATACGCCGGATCTAATAACTCATCCGCCTGCTGCCTTGTCTCTCTCACTCTCTCGCACCCTTTCCCTTCTGTCTCCCGTATTTTTTTTATCCTCTCTATTCCGCGTAGAACGTCGTCGCATCCCGTCGCCCCTCTCTCCGTCTCATCGTGCGTTTCCTAGCATTGTTCCGTTCCGACGGCGATCCGAGATAATGGTCGTCGTGGCCAAGGGAATAATAATAATATCGGTGTAACGGAGGCCGGTGTGTATTGTCACGATCTACAATGAATTTCTGCCGAATCGTTCGCGGCCGCGCCATTGTCGGCACGTTCCAATCGTAAATGGTATGATTAAAACGGCTAATGGAAACAATTGCGGAAACCGGTTGACGTCGTCACGCACCGCTTGCCCTGGCTTTATATCGTATTGTCAAAACGCGGCGTCTAGTTGGATGATTTACGCTTGGCGGCGCGTGCACGTACCGGTGCTGCTGTTTTTCGCAGACCTGGATCGTCGCGAGATCGAATTCGTCACGAGCGTGGAGAACTCGAACGGCAAACGAAGATTCAATCGCAACGCGACACCCCTGACTGACTTCGCTAGACGGTCCAGCCATCGGCACAGCTTCCAGAATATCCAAGATCAGACACAGAGTCCGTGAATCGGGCGTTTATTAAAAGATCAACATCCCAGAGTGTCTCCCCCAAGCGAAGACGCAAATTTCCAGACAGGAACTCAAGGGGCTCGGTGACAAAACAATGCGTCCCAGAGACTGCAACCCTTAAAACGACCCCTCTCCGCGGGACTGCTAGCTGGTGTGATATACGGCGCGACGTAATTGCAGGAATTTAATCAATCAGAGATATATCGTAGCGGGAGTGCAAGGACAGCCTTGCCAAGCTGAGTTAAGCCCTCGGGGAGTCTCATTTAAGATAAACCCGGCCTGGACCGAGTCTCCGGCGCGGTAACCACCACCGACTACCTTGTCCTCCCGGCGAATGATGAAACGCCAGGACTACTATCCTAGATTCCCTGCCACCGAGTCTCTTCCTCCTCGTTCCGCCTTGTTCCAGCCTCGTCTACTCTTCTTGCAGTCGTTAGAACAGGAAACCTCGCCCTCTCCCTTACTTTTTCCACTTTACAAGGGTGTACGTGGCGAGGGCCACGTACGTGCACGGACCTTCGCGCGAGAGGGTCTAGGATCGTGTACACGGGAGTGGAAACGGGCACACACAAAGCCGCCGCCCCCCCCCCTCACACACGCCCCCGCTCACCCCCTGCGACCCTCTGATATATAGCCCCTTGGAGGTCGATGACTTCCGCTATTTTTCTTCCGCTGTCTCCAGCAAGCAACTTCCCCTTTCCTAACGTGCACCCCCGCCCGGCCGTTTCGGTTCTTTCCTACGCTCCTGGCCTCCGGGATATCCAGCAGCGGACATCATCGATCGGGGCCGGCTGGATATCCAGGAACGCGGAACGTTCCGAGAACGTTCTCGGGATCTCCGGGAAATCGAGCTCGAGGCGGTGGGCGCGCGCCTTTTGTTCGCCTCGCAAGCAAGGAATAAGAATCGAGCAGCGGCTTCGATCTCATTCTTGGGCGGAGCTACGGAAATGTTTCGTACTTGTGAACGCGATGGTTTCGCATATCGCGAGAAGACGCGCAGGCCTCTTGATTTTCGAAACTATGAAAGATGATGAGAGAGCTGTTTACGTACATTAAAGCCGGGTGATCAGAGTTGGACATTTTTGGAAGCAGAGAAGCAAGGTGTACCTATCTTCCCCGTCGCTATATCTCAAATGAGAATTCGACCACGCACAACTCATTTCACGCGGTGCTATTAGTTGGAACACTCGGTGCACAGTGCTCAGGAGAAACGAGATATCGATTTGCCGGGGAACGCGCTCAACGAAGCACTTATTTACGAATGCATAAGCAACGAGCATTGCAACGCAGATTTTTGTCGTATAAGATGCAGAACAGCGAAGAAGAGTGCGCCGAAGGGATAGGCAGAGGGGGGCGGAAGGAGGAAGAGCAAGCATACGAAGCAAAGAGAGGGTAGCAAAGAAGCTACTGCATTTATGGATGTCCTCCCCGTGACAAGCCGAAATTAATTTACCCCCTCCCCCGCGCGGCGGCGGCGGCGTTGGCATATTTTAACCCAGTTTTTTTTCAACCGATCGACTCCTAGCCCCCCACTCCAGCTTCACATAAATTTCTAGCGACCAGACAGACGGACGGACGGATCGGGATTCGCTAAATCTGCCCAGCGATTCGATAAAACCCGAGGATCGCTCGCGGCTGACTGGCTCCTTAGTTGACGCGATAAATAATTAATGATCGAAGGACGGGAGACTCGGAGCGAGACAGATAAAGGGACGACGAGAAGAGCGTATATCGCCGGGGTCCTCGCGGTCCATAAAACATTTAATATTTATAAGGTACGAAGCGCAGACGGGCCGGGGAGAGGGGAGGCCACCTCTCAGATATACATTATCGGATCTCATGCGGCCAATACGCTATTTAGATATTTTAATTAACCGATTGGCTATAAATTATGATAATTAAGGGGCCTACGGCCGAGGCTCACCTCGACGGTCTGCCCACGCCGTCGAGCATCGCGTTGTTTTGCGGCCACCGAAATGTCACCGGCGACATATGTGCGACGCGAGCCGTCTAGACGCTAAACAGTCGGATTTCGTCTCGAATTCTAATATTAGAAGCGTTTGTGGAATTTCCGCGGCCCGATCGTGAAACGCACCCCGGCTCCTCGGCAACACGATCCCACTACCTGCACCGTGTACTCGCTCGGCAGTGCGAACTCCGCTTCCTGACCGTCACACGCGCGCAGTAACGAGTTTTAACGAGGCGAGCGGATGCAACAGCCCCCGGAGGACCCCGTCAATGGATTACAGAAAGCACTCTTAACAGTGTCAATAAACGGCGGTTATGAGCGCCACAAACGTCGGAAGTGTCTCTCCTTACGACGGGCATAAATAAGCCGCGCACCGGCCGGCTGGTAGTTTAAATGTCGCGAGGCAGCTCGGTCGGCGCGAGCAACGGCTCGGTGTCTGCGGAGCTCGCCCGGGGCTCGTTCTTCTTGCTCTTCCCCGTCGCTCACCACCGGCTCACGTACATCGGTCGCGAGCAGTCGATATCGCTGGACGGTAATCACTTAACGTTCAATTTCTTAATCGAAGACCGCCTCGCCCTGCCCTCCGCCGCCCGGTCGCCGATCGAACGACTTTATTTCGGAACCGGAGAGCTGCGTACCCTCGATAAATTTCCGAGGGGTTCTTTCGGGGCGACGCTGCTCGAAATTCGTCGGAATTTACGACGGTGACGCGTGGACGGAATACGCAGGTGTGTTTCCAGGCAAATTTCGCGAGGAGAACGTAGGGGGGAGGGGGAGGGGCATTGAAAACAGGGAACGCAGCTTCGTCTGCGGCCTTAGATAAGCTCGTTCGGTTTTTGGATACCGCGGGGAACATTGATTTCGGAGGGGAATACATAGCGACGGCGGGGGGAAGGGGCTGAGTGTATTTCGCGACGTTCGTTGGACGTGCGCGTCGAGAATCGAACGGGCCCCCGGTCAGATGTACGATAAAGCGACTTAACAGCCGGGGCAACGGCGTCGATGCGTTTCCACGATACCGGCTCTCGCCACCCCCCTGGTCAACTCGAGCCAGGTTTCTTCCTGGTCGCCATTACCGCGGCGGAGGCTTGATGGCGAAAGTGGTCTAGGGGGCAAACGGTCAACGAGACTCGAGATGAGATAGAACAGGCCATTATGGCCACGCCGATAAGATAGGTCCACCCCTCCGTGATACGTGGTGGCCACCGCGCAACCTTCTGGCTACGGTTTGATACACCGGACGCGATCCACGGCATGAAAAATCTAACTGGCGGAGACGAGAGAGGAGCGAGGGGACGAGCCGGGGCGAGGAAGAGGGGCGGTGGTGGGCGAGAGGAGGCGGAGGGGTTGACGGCAATGGGAAGGGTGGAACGGGAGGGAGGGCACTGTCCAGCGCCCTCCGAGAACTCGGGCCTTATCTTTTCATACCGATCGTGACCGTCCAAGACTTCATTTCCGTGCTCGAGAAACCACCCCAACCGTCGCGTCGGTTTATACGTGCACCTACGAGTAACGAAATGGACCTCTTGGCTCGTTTACATGAAATGGATTTCGGCCGAGAGGTGGGGTACCGTTGGGGGGAATTAGTTGACGTAGTACGCTTGACGAGGAAGTTATGCATTTTGTATTGCCCTGTGTCGTTGAACTGTAATGATGTTCAGAGTCGGCTTTGATATTATTCCAGTTTAAATCAATCGAAACTATCCCAAATACGGCAGATTCGTTCAATAATCGATTTAAATTAAACGCGATAAGAACGGCAGGAGAGTAACGGTGAGGACTGACTGGATGTTGACTGTACTACTGAGATTACGCGGGGTAAGACACGGCAGATATAAGGCGGCGCTAAACCGCAGATGAAGATTATGCAGATTGGTAGATCAGATCGGAAAGATAGGAAAATTCATTCGCCAGGAATGGACTTGAAGCGATCGGACTTTCGTCTGACCCATTTCACGGTTTCATCACTGAGCTCCGAAAAGGCGCGGCGGTAACAGGGTGAAATGCAATTTTCCTCGACTAAGCTGATCGCGGCTCGATCCCACTCACCCTCCGTCAAATAATAACATATCTATAAGTCGGTCGTTTGTATTCGACGACTGCCGTGCATGCGCCCCATTTCAATTAACGCATGATCTATGTCGTATAAGGACCCGTATCCGGCACCTTTCAAACGTTACGGCCGTAATGCGCGGGGGATCGGTCCTCTAAGTAACTCTATATCACGTCTACGTGACACGAAACGCGGCGAAAGAATCTCCCACGGCCATGGAAGACGGCATAGGGCAGAAATCGTCCTCTCTTTTAACTGTGCCCCTCTGTTCCCATCGTTTCGGGCAGGGCTCTGTGAGATATCGCTCTCATTTGTCGAGGACACCTCACACGAGGCGGCCAGCAATAGCGTACAGAGTAACAGGTGTATCAAACTCATCGAAACCGATTGTTCTGCTTAATAATCTATCGCTGTGATACAAGTGTCAGTATCAGTGGCGGGATCGTTCTGCTTAACGGAGTCCGCTCAATTACCGATTCTGCTGTCACTGTCCACAAAGGTGGCTCTTATTTTTGACTTTTTAATTTTCTCCGGGAACCCTCCAGAATAATTCCGGAATAATAAAAAAAAATCTGTAAAGTTTGAGCTCTATCGGATACCGGGAAAGGGTACTCCTGGGCCCTTAAACATTTAAATCGTTATTTAGCAGCTCGCGAAGATGATTTTATATAATATCCTCCAAGTTATTGATTAAATAAAAAAATACCTATGTGAAAAAAAGTTTTACCTAGGTATTACTTTTTCTCGTTCGACGAACGGTATTCGAAAAAGTCCGAAAAACTAAAAAGAAAATTTTTTCCCTCAAACTTTGAAAGTTTATGAGTATTTGGAACTATTCTGGAGGGTCCCCCGAAGAAAATCTTGAAAAATTTTTTACCAATAGTAAATAAGAGCCTCCCTACTGTCCACGCTCCGCTGCTAACGCATACTATCGTTACTTATATCCTTAAGGCGCTTTCTCCTAGGTCAATAAATCTATCGATCTGCCCATTCGAATCGAAAGCGAAACGTGTCAGAACGAACATCGAGTAGTGTTCGTGGACGCTTTCGATGACGTTCCCCGGGTCAGGAATGGTAGAAGGGTGGCTGGGTGTTCGCAATTTCTCCCGATTCCCGACCCCCGGGACATCCATTTTATTTAGCGCGCCGATGGACCTCGGGGAGACGTCGGGGGACGTTAAACTCGACTCGGAGAGGGGCCTCTCTCTTTTTCTCCATCTACCGATATCCCATCAGCAGCGGCAGGAACGTTTACCGGCGCGCGGCAGCCTGGTGTCCGGCTACCGGGGAAGAGGATCTCCATCCTCCGCCCCCTCGCGGCCCTGGCGAGTTAGCCAGATATAGAGTGGCGCGGAGATCGAACCGCACACGACGGGGATGGTGGCGGAAGAACGGAGGGTGGGGTGTCTGGACCTCTCCCGAGATGGACACAGAGAATCGCCATTACAAATTGACAAGCTTGATTGATGGCCAGCGCGGAAGGGACGACGCCCGGCCAGAAGAGGACGAAGGATCGCCGGGGAAGAACGAGGAGAAAAGGGGAATCGGGATGTGCCAGGAGTGACCGAGGGGGTTGCCGACGGGCCACGGAGCAAGGGGATGAGAAGGCCAAGTGAGATGGAGTGGATGTATATACCGGGCGGTGGCTAAACTGGACCCGGAGCTCCGCTTCCAGGGACCTACCACGGCCAGATAGCGCTCCGCGTTCTCCTCTCTGTCTAATGGGCAACGATAGCGAGAGGGGCATGGGAGATTTCGCGTTATCAACCGAGACCTCTCAGCGAGTGCGTGACGAATGGTCCGCGAGTAGACCCGCCAAGGGTCCGATTCTGCCCTCCGTTTGGAATATTCGATGAGTGACACAGAAGGATCTTTGATCACGGACGATTCTCTCGGACCTTGGGATTTTTCAGATTAAGGGTAGCAAGTTGCGGTCAGTTTGTCGTTGCCTCGGATACGTAACTTTCTGGTCAGACTTCAAGTTTATCAAGTTTAATCCCGTATGAATCAGCAGCCAGCAAAACTGCGCTAAGGAAGCAATCACTATAAACGTTCATGGGTATTCGCGTGGGTCTCTGACAGCATGGGAAACCGAACAGGCGATCGTAAATGACAACCAAGCTTCCGCGAAGAAAGTGAGGCATAGAGGGAGCCGAGGACCGTCGGAGGAAAAACAGTAGACATGCGAGGGAAATAAGGAGGAATGGAGAAAGAGGAGTCGACGCGAACCACGACCTTCCCTCGTGATCTATGACTTTGAACTCCCATAGCTCGCGTTGACCCACGCCTACCAACGAATACCGGGAATAATAAGCAAAACTGGCAATTAAGATATCTTCCACGGACCTCGCGGCTTCTTTCTTCAATTCGCCATTTTCCTGCTCGTCGTTTCTGCGTACGCGTAAATCGATCGCATGTTTATTAGGGCTGTAGCTCCGAGCGATTCGCGGAAAGTCGTTTATCGCGTATGGGTGTTTGGTCTGAAATTAGAATGCTTCTGGATGCGAAGAAAGTTCTTGCCGCCGCGTGGAATTAAAGAATTAATTGCCGACACGTTCGCCAAAGGAAAGTTGCGGCTCTCGTGAGCGGCACTCGAGAACGCTCCGCCGAACTCGCGCTATCGATGGCAACTTGTTTCCCGTGAATATTGCAGTCAAGAAAGGCCGGGATCGTTGGTACGCTCGACCGTAGGGGTTGGCTGACGCCTTTTATCGCGGCATCGTTACGAAATGCACCGTACGGTCACAGCTTTACGGTACTTCGGGGCTGCTGTTACGTTTTTACTGCCTCGTTCCGTGGAACACGCGAAGGGACGACGATTCTACCGGTGTTACAGACGCGATAGTAACTGTGTAGCGTCCGCGTCTTGGCGTGGCAACTCTCAGCACCGGTTCAACCTGGTAGACCGCGCCAGAGTTTCGATGAAGAACTAAGATTTTCATCCTCCGGCGAGGAGCAAACCCCTTTTCTATTTTAAAGGAACTAATGTCGGTTAGAATTCATTGACTTACATCCGTGCAGTTTATCTGCTTGGAAATCCAACGATTGCGAAACAGCGGTAGTCAAACATTTACATAGTAAGTGACAAAGTTATATGATTTCCGCGTAGCCTTCGAAGGGAGCCTCGTCTCTGGAACTTCTGTTTAGCATCGCGCCATTTAGTACCCTGCGATACATACTCTGTCAAATTCACCAGCGACGCTCACACCACCGCGGGATCCCTCTCTCCGCGCGCGTTTCTCAGAATCCATCCAATTTGTACGTGGCACAATGTAGAATTTCTGGGCTTCGACGTTGCTTTATGATCTGGCCCGGATATTTTTGGAACGTTCCGCCAATTCCCATTAGATGATTCTACCGTTCAAAAACAGACCCTTAAAATATTGCATTACCCTTTCAAATTGGAGTGGTCAGCCGGTGTAAGTTAAATTAAGTTACGAGCCGCTGCTGGTATCAACACCCCGCAATCTACCGATTGAAATGCCCGGGGATACAAAAACACGACGGAATTTCTAGTAAACGATCCGCCGGCAGTCACGCCGCAGTTCCAATAGAATATTTTCACATTGTTTTAGTTAGCTGGGAAATAATTTCCCATATCATAAACACTCGCATTCAGGTTCCCGGACCATGAACACCGAAGTGTTCTTATTCGAGAGGAAAGAAGCTTGAGCGCGTATCTTTTTGATCGTGAAAAGGGGGCTGCGGGCACATTTTCCCGCTCGCTGTATAAGCCTAATAGAATCTGTGGCCAGGGAGAAGCGAGGGCAGCTTGTATGTCGTAAAATGATGCGCCGCGGCTTTATACTTTATAGTTCCGTGTGCCTAGTCGCTTGTACGCAGTATACCGGCGATTGAATGGGGGTAAGGATTTAAAAGGGATCGCGGTTTTACTGGCAGTATTAGGAGTGGCAGCGGTTTACTGCCTCCGTGGTGCGTGCGTGCAGCTAATTTTACACTAATTTCGAGCGACGAATAAACCTGGCTCCCCCATCCTCCGCGAATAAACCTCGTAGTCACCAGTTTTAATAACCGAAAAACTCCGAGGGGAAACGAGGGGAGCGCAAATCACGAATGCCATACAATTCTGGAACGGAGCAAATGCTTGTTGATGGGCATAATCTGCGATAATTAATTCATAGCGGCACGCTGCGCTCCGTGGACGAAATGTAATAATAGGTACGTTGGATTTGCAACTATTCCAGGACCAATTTACTTCCAGCGAGACCCGAGGCCACCACCGAGCAAACTTTCCAAACACCCCTGATCATTAACACCATTATCATTCTTTCGTCCAATGAGAAGCTCACGGAGTTCAATGAATTACAGCCCGAGACACAAATCATGTAGTTGCAATCTAGATCTGACGCGCTACCTGGGAACATAGTCGTGCTAACGGTTATCGGGCAGAAGGCGAGCATGAAATCACTGATTGCAGCGGTTCTGTCGTTATCGTGGACATGTAGCAAGAACATCCTGGTTGTCAGTGGACGGGGAAGGGGCGCGGGGGGCTTGTGGAACCTGGGAATAATAACAATGGGCCGCGGGCCACGCGAAGTCAATGCGGAGCAGCTGCGATCCCGCGTAATGAAAGTGTGATTGATGATCGAGCCGACGCGCGTCATTAGCCCGACACGAAGAAGCGCAACGAGAAGGATGCGCCACTCGATGTTGCGGCACAGTCGCCTCCGAACATGTTCCGAATTACCGGCACCGCTGTCTAATATAATTTCAGCAAGTCCTCTTCGTCCTCTGGCCCCTCTCCTTCTTTCGCTCACATGCGTGGCACTTTCGGCAAAAGAATATAGTAAGAGACGGCGAAGACACCCTTCGCGATTACCAAAGAGAGAAATCGAAGAATTATTACCGACTACCATATGGAACAAATGAAAAAAGGGCATCATCAAACGTCGAACGACACAAGTCTGCAATGCACTTGTGTTTTATAGGCTCCGACGTACCTAACAGTCGCCTAGCAATTTGAAACACACAGTCCGTAGAGAGATAACAACTGACCTCTTGCTAAAAATAAAACGTCTCACCACGACAGTAAAACCTGGCGAGGAGAACATCGGTCTCGGTGGTCCACGGGGGACCGTGAGTATTCGAAAGACACATTTATCTCGCTTCCGTTCGAACAAAATCTGCCCTGGGGCCTAATGCTTCGGCTATTAAGCTTTAATGGACTGCTGATCGTCCGAGAGGAAGGCGGAAGAGCGAAGGGGACGCG
Source organism: Andrena flavipes (assembly GCA_963971345.1). Classification (NCBI taxonomy): domain Eukaryota; kingdom Metazoa; phylum Arthropoda; class Insecta; order Hymenoptera; family Andrenidae; genus Andrena; species Andrena flavipes. The sequence continues at coordinate 9,620,462 of OZ020481.1, forward strand.
GTCTCGGAGGAATTGGAAAAATGGCCGGGAACGAGGGAGGCTCGGTAAACTCTCCGAGCTGCCGCGAATTTCTCCCAGCAGTTAGGTGATCGCCAGCGAAAACACCTTCGTCAGGACGTCGGCGAAATCCTCGCGTAACGCCATCGGTTTCAATCCAGAGGCAAAGTCGCGCGAAGAGGCCGAGGGACTACTGCGAAAGGGCGAATCGGGGGCACCGAGGGGGGAAGGGGTTGGCGGGAGGTTTGCGAGCCGTGATCAGAATTGACTCGGGGATGACAATCTAACGTACACGGGTTTCCACTTTACTCTCGGTACGGGCGACGACATTTCAGCTCGTTAGTCCGCCCTCTCTGTTCCTCTTTCCGGAATTTCCCCGTTCTGCTCGCTGGCACGCATGCTCGTTCACGAACTCACGCGACTTGTCACTTGCACCGCCGAGGATATCGGCGATCTATGAACGTAGCTTTTGGTTTTGAGAAGGCAGAACTCTGTAAGGGAAAAGATACTCGAAAACCTCCCCAAAACGAAGAATTCGCGATTTCCCCTTGGAGATGGCCTGTAGGTACAAATATACTTCCCCCAGAAGTGTTCAAAATTTCCAACAGGAGAAAAAAGAGGTGATGAAGAAAGTCTTCTACGGTCACGTCCACCGAACTGCCCCTAAAGCCCAGTTTCCTCGAAGCAAACAACCCGTAACTCAGTGAGTGTTTATGAGGGAGTCAGTCGTAAAAATACGGGCCGTATCGAGATCTCTTTTTCGACCGTTTAACCGGACCACCCCCTCGCGAATAGCCTCCTCCTCTGAGACGAAACAAAGAAAGGTCGGGAAAGACAGCAGCTACGGGGATCGAGAGGGGGTGGCGTGGGGCATGCTGCCGGCTCGTAAAACTCGGTCTGATCACCGCTACCAATTATCCCGCCGTTATCCGAACGTTATCCGGAACGTTATCCACCCTGGGCCTTCACGAAACAGCCCTCTCCCGCCATCATCCGAATCACAAGCGAACCCTTGAGCCCCAGAGGAGAGAGAGTCACGCTGCTTCCAACCCCTGATCCGGCTAGGTAACCGTTGTTGTCGCCTTTTACTGCAAACGAAGTGATTCCCTCCTCGTAAACGCGGCGTCTTTACAGATTACACGGGACGGAAACTCGGGGTGAGGGGGTAGTCGGTGGTTTTCTTCCCCTTCTGTTTGCTTTTTTCGGTAGGCGAACGACGGTGTAAGATGGCCCTTCGGCGTCGCCTCGCGTGAAATTGTACGTTGAAGTCTTGTGCCTACTATGACGAGCCGATTTTTGCTTTATTAAGGGAAGAATTAATTCTTCGTACAGAACGCTCGTTACTACTTAGTCTTTTTTCATTCGGCTGCACGAGCACACCTCTGAATCTGTGCCACGTTCATTTACCGAGCATTGAATTTAGTTCGCGAGCAAATTTTCCCGTTCCTTGAGCATCGACCCTTCAATTATCGCGAATACAGCCGGCGACCGAATCCAAGCGACAGGAATCGTTCGACTCCATGTAAACGAGAGAGAAAATGGGGAGGTCGAATGGTATCACCGATTACGATCAGCGGGTAAACGAATCACGGGGGATAATTGGCTTCCGCCAAAAGAAATAAAAACGAGGAACGCTTTAATACGGTTCAGATGGTTCGTTTATTGATAAATGATGAAGGTAGAGGCGGCGCTTGGAAACGTGCGAGGAATTCCGAGCACCCGTTACACGAATCGCAGGGGCAACACGTCGCGGTCAATTCTTCGTCGAATTACGCGTTTAAACGAGCGAATTAACGGGCGACGTGATTGCTAGTTTTCAAAATTCAACTCTCGCGTGCATCCCGCAAGGATCGATCTTACATCTAAGGGAAAGTTAACTGGATACATCGATTATAACATCATTCTCTCGATTACTTCTAACTGACAGCTAACAAAGTGCATTAACGAACAATAATAAATGTCTAACCTATGAGAATGGGGAATACAATAAAGAAGTTAAACTACACAGTTGATTTTATAAACCAACAGTACTATAATCGATAAAATATCATTAAAGTAGAATAAAGTTCCTACAAATATAAAGAATTCTTTCTAAAATTAGAAAATATTTTTAAAAACTAATGCATAAAATAAAACATTTTATAACTGTTTCATCTGATCGCGTGAAGGTTACAAAGGATAAAGAATCTAATTTGCTATTTATAAAGTAATGTTTCTAAAAGTCTACGTTCTATGCAACGTACCTACCTACATCTATGTAAGGGATATAAATTGTTATTCCTAGGGCCTATCAAAGTCTACGCTCGGTTGAACGTACACCTGAGAGAACGCTTCTAGTGGACAAACTTAGCTTAATTAGACGCTGGCCCGATTCAGGGGAGCACCCTATTCGAACGCTAAGATTCCTTCGTTTCGACGCATCGATCTACGTCAAGCGATAAGGACCGGGCGTGTAGCCCTCGTGATAAGCCGGATAAACGTATCCGTGATGCATGCCCGGCACAGGTGACATGAAATTATACGCGTCTTCGGTGTTGTATGTGTGTGTGTAAGGGTCTGTTGACAGAATGGGGCTCGTCTTACCGGCTCGATTGCTCTGGTCGATCATAGGCTGGACGATTCTACGCCTCGCGTTGATGAACCTGCAACAAACGAAACGTCAATGGTAGAATTAGATCAGATGCAAAGAACGTTTAGCTTAGAAAGATCTTCCGTTCAATTCTCGCCCTTTCAAGTGAAACATTGCCAAACTAATAGCTGCATTTTTAAATGATGAAAACACAAGAATAATGTTTCCCCTCCTCGCTTGAAAGTGTAGTTACTCTTCCAACAAGTGTAACTGATCGCGAGGCCAGCTAAGGTACTTTTCATTTAACACCTTTTTTAAAATATTACACTATGCATCGCAGGGTTGATTATCGTAACATAATCCACGCCTGAATCATCAGTCATTTCCACCCACGAGCTACGGGCGTCTCTTCCCAACGGTCGAGCGCTCCTAGCAAGGAATCTAGTCGGGTAATCAGAGATAACGATTGCAGTCAGGTAGCCAGACGTATTCATGACTCATTATGTAGATCAGTGGATCATGGGTAGCGGGTATTAGGCGATCCGTCGCGATAAGGTCGAAAGCTCGGTCAGGATGCGCGTACGTAACGTCGATGTATCGTTCATCTCAATTTGGCCGGCCTGGGCGGCACCGTCGATATTTCATCGGTGGTAAGGTCGGTAATTGTCGGACGTAATTTCCGGCCGAATCGTGTATGTTAATTTGACGAAGTGGCCGAGCGAAATGCGCCAGTGAAAGAGGGTTACAGGTGCATCGTAACTTCGCTCGATCGATCATACTCAGTCATTAATGGGGGGTACGATGGGATCGGAATTGTTGCTACTTTTTGATTCAATGAGAATTTCAGGTGCACCAATGTACGCGTACTGTCCGCGTCAAATACACAGAATGCTTGGCGCGTTAAGTTTTGTTATGTATGTACCGGCTGATGTGTAATTAGTTGAACCGTAACGTAACGTGTCTGCCGCTCGTGGGATTCGTGATTCGATGATTAATGACCCTAAGAAATAGTAGGCAATCGAAGGACACTTTAGTATTTCGTGAGAAACTTCTGGTTACGATAGTATACGCTATACGAACAGCTTCGGTTCGTGTACCTCGTTCGGTCTGACCAATTACAGGCTTACTCTACTGAATCCACAGACAAAAGGTGAGCCTGCGTACTGTCCCGCCTTTTATCGGTATCACTTGCGTTTACAGAATGGGACAATAGTTGTTCCACTCAATAGAACCAGTCAATGTAGAGCTATTCAATGGTTCCGTTATAAAAGCGACACCGCTGTGTATAAATTTTTCACGAGCCAGCCCTCGGGCTTTGTCTCCCTTGAACCCTTGCGCGGGAATCCAAGTACGACGCGACCTATTATCTCGCTAACAACGAGGAAAAAGAGAGGGGGGGGGGCGGCATGTCGTCGGGAGGAGCGAGGTTTGCGGAGGCGAAACGCAAGAAGCAGAAGCCAGCATCCTCGATACGTCATTAGCCGCGCTGAAGGAGCTTCCGTGCGAGCGCTTTCCAAACAATAGATCCACGGTCTATTTCGAGGTTGGGTGAGGTCCAACGGAGGAGCACGGGGGTTGGCGGCACGAAGTTCACGGGGACGCGGGGTGGGGAAACGGCGAAAGAGAAGACGAGGGAGGAAGGAGGACAAGCGAAAGGGCGTACGTCAGCCGACGTCAGCGTCGCGGCGCCCTAATGGGCGCAGACGCCGGAAGTGATTGGGTTTCTGCTCGACTGACTCGAGAGCACACCCCCTTCTCATCGCGGGAAAACCATGGCGCTACGAGGGATGAAGAGGGCGCGCAGCCACGAAAGAGGAAGCTCCCGGCAGCTGTGGCCCCTCCTGTTTTGCGGCGCATCTTTCTTGCTTAGTATCACGCCTGGCCGGCACCCAGGGAGAGTCTTATGAATAATAATTATCAAAGTCTCGCTCGGTGCGTTCAGTCGGTAGCGATTGGCCGGACCACCGGGGCAGAAGTCGACCGGAAGTCGTGGATGTCGTTCGACTCCGGCGACGACGGCGGGACTTCGCGTTCGATTAACGCGACGGTGCCACGGTTGAACGGGTAGTCTCGCGTGTCGATATCGATGGTAATGCTCGCGAGGGTGGCGTCCGAGGGTTGGGAAACGAAGGATGGCCCACGGTTTCAAGTTTTCAACGAGAACATCTGTATTACCAGCTATATTTCGTTAAACGTATCGCGTCCCAGCTTTGAAGAAATTTTTAAAGCGAGCAGGCACTTTTACACCCTCCTGTGCAAAAGACGAGAGAACCCAGTGAACGCCGAGCGCACAGATCGCCGATAGAACATACAGGCCGGGCAGAAACGCGTCCGGGGAGTACATAAACGGCAGGAGGATCGCAGCACACACCACCCTTCAAAGTCAAGGCCCTGGCTATCGTTGGATGAAAGAGTATCCCCTGCTTGTATAAACCGAGGGCCCCTTCCCAGCCCCCGAAATACTCCTAAACGCCTCTGGTTCCCCTTTGGCGGCGTAGGCAGCGTGTCACAGCCAGCTGACTACCGTCGCCCACCCCCGCGCACGCTTCCCCCCTGCCAGCCGCCCCCGTGGCTGAAATATCGCCCGAACAATGGCGCGCAGCCCCTGGCCAAAGGAGAAAAGGAACACGGCAGAAGAGAAAAGGGAGAAAGGAGAGAAGGGAGGAAGTAGAAGGAGAGGCAGAAGCGGCTGTGGCAACTGCCCAACCTTTTCTCTCTCTCTCCTTTCCTCGGCGAGCCTCGACTCTGTGAAAAGCAAAAATATCCTCGCCACCCGGAAAACTTAAGCCCGGCGCGCAGAAAACGGACAGGATAAAATTTTACAGTCGAGGTAGCGGCTGGCAAACGACCCAAAGTCCCACGCCGCCGTTCCCTGCCCTTTCGCGAGGGTGGTTTCGCGGGTAGCGTATTAATTCTTCGTCGCTGAACGCTCCGCTGGAATATCTGCGTGTAAAACGTTTTTCAAGTGCCCGTTTCACGACGGGGCTGAAACCTTTGAGGCTTTAGTCGGAATTGATGCTGTCAGTGAAGACTAATGTAACCGCCACTAAAAGCCGCGAAACCACCGCCAACTGCCCCTTAATTAAGAAGCCACTTGACAGTACAGGCTACTTCATCGTCCATCTTTTCCCAGTGGCGCACGTGCAGGTTCCAATCATAAATTCCCAACGGTATATCTCCCCTCCCTCCCCAGGTGCATTTCACCTAGCCGATCGAGTGGCCGACGGGAAATTAGTCTTTACGGTTATTATCGCGATTAAAAGGGGGCGAAGAAAAAAGCTCAGACAAAGTGCAATTAAACGCAAGGCTCTATTTCCACGGAGTTGAAAGGATCGCACGATGGAGACGCGCTTTTCACGGCTTTATTATCGCCTGCTATCGTAATGGCCCACTAAAATTATCGGTTTACGATGCAACGCGGATCCGGCGTCACCTTCTCTCACCCCCTGCCATTCGTCCGCGTCGAACAGGGTGGCGAAGCATATTGTTACGCAGAAACCATCCCCTGGATGACAAAACACTTTTCGCCCGAGCCCTCCAGGTCGTGCTTTCAGGATTTTAATGCAGTTTTGATTATGAAGCTCGAGGGGGGCGTCTCGGTTTCTCGGCGTGAAACAAACCCGCTGAACGCGCCCCGTCACGCGAGGGGTTGAAAAGCACCGGCCCTCGACGCCTCGTCATCGCTTGGGACTCGAATTTGAATTTTTCATGGAACCTGACGCTCTTTCTGCATCGATCGGGAAGACGATTAAATAAACGCGTTTAATAAACCCTCCCTTTTTTTCCACGTAGAACCGAGTAATATCAGTTTGAGTGAAAGGGTAATATCAGAGTCCGGGGAAAGGGCAGTCGCGACGGAAGAATTAAAAGTTACGAGAATTCAGTTGTAGCCTATCAAGTTTTAACGATTATTCGAGAAGAAGGGAAAATAATTGAACCGAATGTAATTAAGCTCCATGCGCAACTCTACCTTCTTTCTGATTCTTATATTCCAGAGGATATTACGATCTTTATCTCCTTCGGTGCGCATACAGCATTCCCACTCTTATTTCGTTCTGATTCCTCGATTCCACTTGCCACGTCAGACGTAAGGATCTGGCCAAATTGCGGTCACGTGGCCGACTTAATGCGACCACGGTCTGGCTCGAGAGGAGAGGACCGGAAACGATCGGGCCCGATTGACAAATCGCTGATGCTCGATGGCTCGGCTTCGAGGCTCGTCGTTACTTTTTATGGCGAAGAGGCAGAGGGGCAAGAACATATGACACGCTTCTGCCGCGAAAAAAGGCATAAAAGCCGGAGTTACGAGGGGGTGTCTCCCGCATGACCTTCCTGCGCCGTGACGAAATTTAGTGCGCTCCGAGCGCATACATGAATAATGCTGGAATTTGCTTATACACGCGCGCTGCGTGGATTCGATTTATACGGTTATGGGAAACACTTCTAGCTGAGTGGTTAGTGACCAAGAATTTTGGGGAAATAAAGGAACTTATATGGAGTAAATAATAAAGCATTAAAGCGAAAGATTTCTTACTCGCACAGATCGCTCACTTCAACTCTCTACCACAACCTTGAGTTATCAAGTTTACTCGTCTCTCAATTGTAATTACTAAACAGTAATAAAATGTAAACTATTCTGAAAGGAGTATGTAAAAGAATTGTCTCTGCTACAATTGAAGAACGGCCCCCACAAGCTCGTCACCCATTCAAGCCTGACCATAGAGAACTTGCCAAAATGGAGGCTCGGTACCAGGCAGATTCGTTCCGTGCGTACCAGAACAGCAGTAACGATGATTACTGTCGCGCTGGCAACATTTACTCTCCGGCGGCGCTCGCAATTATCGGAGAGCTTCCATTAGTTAACTGCAGTCGATACGCGCGGTGCACCGGGGTCCTCGCATCAAAACATCATTACTGCACGGACACGAGAACGCGAGAACGCGAGGGCCAGGCCATGATCGGTCGCGCACGCCCCCGCTTTGGTATTGGTAATCAATTTCGCTGGTGTAGAGAGAACCGCGGACTAATGCGACGCGAACGGCGAGCTTCCGCATTAGCGTGGATCGAAGAGCCGTCCCCGTGATCATTGCCCATTGCAGAATGAATCGGATCGAGTATCGAGCAGACGATTGTACGAGAACGTGTCGGTGGTCTTTTGGAGAATCGTTCCTTCACCGTTCAATCCGTATCATCGTCCTTGAAAATGCGGAAAATAGAGCCTCCAATCGATAGAGCCATAAAACACCATCTACCGTGTCAAGTTTTTACGCCAAGAATTCACAAATCGTTCAAGTTTCAGGACAATTTTGTTGCAGCAAAGAGAGAAGAACCGCTCCCCGCGAACCTAGCACCGAAGACAGCGTGGCCAAGGTTATAAATCTAGACGCTCATAAGCCGACGATACTCACCGCTGCATTTACGATCGATAAAATCATTTTATCCGAATATAATGCCCGCTCGATTCGCGCGCCTCTCTCTCTCTCTCCCACCGCCCGCCTTCAACCCTTCTCATTTTGTTCTTAGACCGTGCGTTTCCTCTCTCCTTCGCGTTCGTCCGCGGCCCACGTCTCGCCGTTCTTCCCTCTGCATGCTCTTTCTGATCGCGATCGCGATTTCATTGTAATGTATCCGAGCGATCGGTCCGAAACGGGACCCCCGAATCTTCCCTATTCCGCGCTCCCTCTCTCCTCTTTCTCCTGTTTCGCCCTCCGTCCCTCGCGCTCCTCTCTCGCGACACATAATTCCAGTTCGACAAATTCAATGAGCATTGTAGACCGGGAGCATCCTTCCAGCGGGTAATCGGGTTTCCTGCTGGCGTTGCGGGCAAAAGCGCGTCCACCGCCACCCTCGCCTCAGTCGCATTTAGGGGTTGGCCCGCGCGGCGAGACCGAAAATTTGTATCCGCGCACGCTACCGCCCGCGATTCTATCGATACTTTATGATCTGTTTAGCGCCGATACTCGCTAGCAGATATTGAAAAACTCCCCGCCACGCGTTTTCTCTCGCTATACTTCCTCTCCCCTTCCCTTCTATTTCAACTCGATCGGTGGAATGTTCTCACCATTGCAATCGACCTCACCGTGCCTCCTTCTTCAAATTATAAGTATCCTCTTTATGAAACCTACACGCGCCGGATGTACCATTTCCGCAATTAGAATCCCTCCTCCTTATTCTACGTTACATCCCACGTCCAAAAATATAATCGCAACACCGAGCAAAAGTATTTCCATCCACTCGACGAGCAATAAAGCCAAATATCAGAGTTCATTTTCCATTATTACGAGGAAGAAGGAGACGGTAATAGACCCCAATTACTCGAACACCGGGAAATAAGAAAAAGAGAACTCCTCCGAGGAAGCGCGGGGAATGCCGAGGGTGAAAGGGCGCCGCTGCTGGATCGCAGGGAATTTCTCGTAGCCTGGATCTACAAGCGTGCAACGAGCAACGAATGCCCGAACGGTCGCTGCGATCGCGCGTATCGGATACGCGTAGACAGGTTATGTGTGTCAACAAAGCGATTTAACACGCGACGTGTCACTGATAGCTCCCGCCGCAGCCGCACGGCTGCGTCGCATCGACGTTGGCCCACCCTCGCCTCGACGTGTGCAGCTCGGCTGCATTTAATCTATGGCCCCGGTGCAACGGTTTTTCGGAAAATTCCGACCTACCCGGCCCGAGAGCGCCGTGCCCCCTCTCGCCCCCTCTCCACCCCCCCTCGCCCCTGCCCCTTCGCCGCTGGAATTTATATAATTGTTTTGCCGGGGTCGCCACTAAATCGTGTTCCGTAGCGCGATAGCGCCGGCGCGTCGTTTCGCGTTGATGTTGATGGGCGGATCGACCGATCCCGCCAATAAAGGGATCCGGAAAAATGTTCGACGTCCGACGCAGCTCGGTGCGTCCCCACCGATTTTCGCCGCTTCCCTGTGACTTTTACCGCGCACCGCCACGGCCGTGCCGTTTTTTTTTTCCCCCACGATCGTTTCTCTCCATTCTCGGTGCTCCCGATGTTTCGGGTATGGTTTGCCAAAATTGGGACTTGCTGGAACTGGAGTGAATTCTGGGGGATTGAAAGCACTGTTATTGTAGGTGGGCGAGTGTTTTGGGATCCGTGATTCGGGGTGAAATCGGACACAGAAGGTATCGTAGGGTCAAGGATATGCCACCGGGGGTGGCGCGAAGCAGTGGAAGCCGCGAGGTGGTGGTAACATCGGGATGTCGATTACGTCTAGTCAACTAATTGCGAAAGGGAGAGAGCGAGCCGAAAATTGTGGAGCGAGTGGTGTCGTAATGGAGGAAGGCGGGTGGTGGACACCGAGCCACGGCTGTCGCCATTTCGAGCCCTTTCAAGGCCGAGCCGTTGGCCTCGCCAAGGCAAGTTATTGGGTCCGCAGCTGTCGCAGACCCTCCTCCGTTATGGGGGTAGTGGGTACTCGAGCCGATTGTCACCGGCTACCTCGCCGTCGGGGTCAGACTCATCTCGTCGCCGGGTCGAGGGTTGATACCCGGTCGCGCCTGTCCCCGTCTACTTTCCACCCCCTTTCTACGTTCCACGTCTGGCCCCCTTATAGCCTGATTTTCACCCCATCTCCGTCGGCCCCGGCGAAGGCGTCAGCTTGTAACAGTCTCTTAAACTCGTGGAGCCACTATATGTAGCAACTGCTGACGCCGTTATAAACTGCCGACCCACCACCCCCTTCTTCGTTGCCCTCGCAATCCTGGGGACCAGGCGCACCACCTTGGGAAACGCCGGAATAATGATTCTTCTCCCGTTAACGCGCCTCTTCTCGCTTGGCGACAGTATCGTCTCCGTTAGGCGGTTCGTTTTTTCTGCTAAACGCTGTAGTAGAATCATCTTCCTTGGAGGGAGTATTACAAAATACGGGGAACATTTTCGAAGGGGGAAATTTGTAGTTCCACTTGAAGTCTAACCATAGACTGTATGAATAATGTGGCTGATCACCTACTGGATGTTTCTACTTGCCCGTATTCTGTGGACATGTTTCGCGAGAAAGTTCGAAAAGCAAAGTCTCTTCTCATTCATTATCCACTGCGCTTGTAATATAACGTATTCATAAGCACCGCTTAACATAGGGGAGACCGGGACTGGTTGTCTCAAGGGGTAGGTTGACTAATTGTTAATAACTTTGCACCGACATATTCTCTACTGTTGAAATATTCACTGTAGAAAGAAGTCACTTCTACCGACAGTTATCAGTGTTTGTCGGAAAATTGACTACGTAAGTAAATATTTTTTCTTTAAGAGTTTGTTTTCACGCTCTATTTAGTTACAATAGAATAAATGTTAAGGGACTATTTTAAAGTTTGTTTATTAGACGATCTGTTGAAATAGTATTTTTGTTTATACATAAGTAATTAAAGGTTTTATTGATTATTGAAGTCGAAATGATCGATCGGGGCTGGTTGACTAATAACGTTAATAAGGTTTAAATTGTTATTCTCTTATTCATAAAGCGATTTTTACTCCTACCCACTTAGAGGCTACACGAAAAATATCTTTAACGCTAGTAGAGAGACAGAAGCTCAGAGAGACTACAACTCAGAGAAGCATACTTCCTTTCACGGTTTACCCACGAAGCGGTATTCCCATTTCTCAAGCCGCGATATTAAATAAAGGCAATTAGATGGGGCAAGACTGTCGGAGCAGGCGTCGACTCGCACCACTCGTCACGAATTTAGGGACCACGTGGCGGCAATAAAGTACAGGGCCACTAACCACACCGTTCCCCGACGCAAATGCGGCTGTTTAGGCATCTAAAACCACTGTCGTGCCATCCGTCCCCGACCGGTGGCCCGAGGAAAAGGAACCCCATTATTCCCGATCTCGGCGATCTCTGTGTTTCACTCGGCGTAACCGCTTTTTATTCAGATTTCACGGAAGGAAAAGGTGCGGGCTGTCGGAGTGGCTCGCTCCGCGGAGCAGATAAAGGGGTCGTTTAGATTGACCGCTCGTCCTCTGGATGGCCCTAAAGCGTCCCGTTTACCATCTCCGCGCCATCAAATCTTTTCCCTACATCTCCGCCAAGCCGGTGCACGTGGAAACGTTACACGTCCCCAGCTCCGCTTGTTTCTCATTCTGACGTTCCACCTTGGCCCGTGTGAAACGACGTCTCGAAGGGAACACGCGTGCCCCGCGGCACCTCGGCCAGCATTCTGGCCACGATTTCCACCACGGAGGACGTGGACGTTGAGAGTAGGAATCGGTGCGTTACAAATACGTTGAGCGCGATTGGGTAAACTTGAAAGCTTTATAAGTAACTGCCGTGGTCTCGCGCGAAAAAGCACGCGAATATTCACGCGATGTAAGAATATCGGTGTGCGCGATAGGTAAGTACAAGAATATTTAAGCTCTCGTCGCAACGGTTGAATGGGAACGAGAACGAGAGGGGCAGGCAAAAGGGAAGGAAAAGAAACAGCAAAGAGGGAGAGCGAAATTTTTATCCGCGAGAAATAGAATACGCGAGTGGTTTATGGGTTTACGCCGCGGGAGGATTCACGGGGTCCGGTCAGCATTTTTTATATTCCTACGGCCTTTTCTCTCGTTTCTCCGCGCGCTCCTCGCCGTAGGGGCTCGCCGTGTGCGCGGAATTTGAATCCCCTTGTAATAAAATCCGGGCTTTATGCGACGGCCGAGTAGCCCGCGCATTTACCTACGAAAAGGTGAAATGTATACAGGTACGTTCCGCCTATACAGCCGTGTCGCTGATCAGGTATAAAAGCGTCGGTGACCGCGAGCTTGACCACCGCACGGAAGATGTAAATAATACCACGAAATTGCTACCAGCCTCCGTTCTCTTCCCTCTCTCGCTCTCTCACTCCTCATCTTTTACTTTCCTTTAGCCGCGTTCCTTCTTTTTCCGTCCGCCTTATTTCTTCGTCCGGAATCGCCGAGTTCGCCTGCCGCGATACCGCGTCGCCGTGATCGATCCACGCGATTCGGCTTCGTTAATTTCAAGCAACAATCGCAACAAATCATTCGGATACCACTGTGCTAAAATCCTCCGCGAGCAAAAGTGACGCAACCGGGAATTATTATGCATACTCGCACGCTTCGAGACGCCATCACGTAACGTATGCCTCTCTCTCCTTCCCCCCCGCGCTCCACGCCATCGTAAATTTCCTGCACTTTTCCACTCGGGAACTCGACGAGGTAGACGCGAGACGCACGGAATCGTGGGAAATGCAAAATCGGTTCCCTCATTAGTAGACTGAGTTTCGGTCACGGTATGTCTGCAATGCTTACAGCGAAAAGACGAGGGTGTCCGGTCGGGGCAGACGGGGGGGAAGGGGTGGGGGAGTGGAGGGGCAGATGGGAGACAGCGGGAACGAACGGGGCCGGTGCAGTCCTGCGAGTCCTCCGGTAATTTGTAATTCGCAGGTGGGAAGCGGAGAGATGCGAGATACCGGGAAGATTTAGTGGAGAGGAGCGCGGCGAACGAGCACAGACATGCCGTGGCTTGTCGTGGGTTTTTGCAAACGATGTACCGATGTGTCGTGCGTGACTTTAACGAGATGACATTTAGAATCCAACGGCGCAATTTTTTCCGGCCCGTTTCCCTCGCGATAGCTACCCTCCAGGAAAATCGCGCGCGATCTGATACCCGAACCCATCAAAATTCCACTTTTATCGCAGCCATCTAGCTCCGAGGTAAATACACGGGACACTGAATTCAATAAAATAATTTTAACGACCAATTAGAAGAATCGCGCCCATTGGTCTTACAATCGCGGGGAATTAGCAGTCCCTCGCTGGAAGAATCGAGGGAATGAATCGTTATCCGAGAAATTTAATATCCGTCGAATTGCAGTGAAGTTTGAAAAGCTCCAGTATCCGAAGACCGACACATTCATCCGCTTGCGGCTCCCAAAGCGTATTCACCGCGTCCGTACAAAGTCAATCGATCGTCGCGGGCGATCCTCGACGAAATCGGATCACCTAATCTTCCGTTAAGCGCGAGCCTGAGGGGGTGCGCGTCGACCCGGGCCAGTGTATAATTACCCCGAAACGGGGCGGGGGCTCTGACGTTGATAGCGAAATCGAAGTAAATCGGATTACTCGGATATCATCTGCGTAATGTATGTATGCAGGCATGTATACACGGCCCCCGTGTACACGGTGTGGTGCGTCAGAGACAGAAGGGGGGTGGCGGCGGCAAGTGGTGTGCGCGCTTCCTCCACGCTCGAGGGAAATAAGGGTGGCCCGGGCACGGGTAGATAAAGGGTGCAGTGCACGCGCGGGAAATGCCCCGGCTACGACATGTTTTTCTAGACAATTTGTTCGGCAACATTAATCACCGGGAACACCACGAAATACGAAGGGGGGCACGGCCGAACGAGGGTCGATGCACGGAGAACGCCATGCTTCCTGCCCCTTTCATCCTCGCTCTCGTGGAAGAATGCAACGCCTACCGGGGACGAATTGTCCGTAGTATGATTCCAGCGACCACGAGTTTCATCCCCTTGCTCGGTGCGGGGAGCGTGTTACAGCGAATCTGATCGAAAGAAGTAAAGGAAGGTAACTAAGCGAAGAATTCGATAAAAGTACATCAACCGGTATCGAATAAATCTCGTTCGGAATACTCGAAAGTTCTTTGAAAGGGGTGGAGTACGACGAGAAGGAACGGTGGTCGCGGCGAAAGTCGACACCGACGAAGAAAAAGGGAAAAGAACTCCGCACTGTGCGCGAAAATTGCCTTCCTTATCGGGCACGCGCTCGTAACTCCGCATTAATCCGCGTTTATATTTTAAGCCCCGTGCACTAGCCGCGCTCGCGAAGCAGCTGCACCCCATCTCGACCTCCAGCTCCACCTTCGCCGCCCACCCCCGCAGGAAACTACGAGACGCAACACACAATACCGTGAGATGATTATCTGGAAAACTAATTTCACCGACGCGGGCGCGTGTTATTGCTGTTGCCACCCCCCGCCATGCATTGCTCTTCATACCTCCTACGCCCCTTTCGCCCCCGCTGGCTCTGTGCACGCTGAAGGCGGCGGACCGAGGGGCAAAGGTGTTTCGTTGCACTCCGGGAAAGAAATTATTAGCTGCGGACCAGGCGGCTCTAGCAAATTTCACCGGGTTACGGTGGATGCTTTACACTGTATCCTGCGCACCGTGTGAATTAAAGAAAGGGAATGTCGGATAAAATTACATTTCCCCCCTTCTATGGTAGTTCCCATTGGTGTAGGGTAAATCCGGGAGACGCGGTCAGGCCGGAGAGTTGGTCGAGTACCTATATTTCGGACTCTTTACGTAAAAATGCGTTAAAGTGCAGATCAATTACTTCTTTAGAAGCCAAACAGTTGAATGAATAGTAAAATTTCGCTTCCTTCTATATTTTTCTGCATTCATAAACTTTAAAAGGTAAATTGAGGTTACATTTAACCTCTTTAAAATATACTTCTAAGTTTATTTTCGTTTAATGTTTGGGATTATAAAATAGTAGTGATGTTGAATGACAATGCAGCCAAAGTATTTGCTCATATTAACTCTTCCTCCCAAAGCTAAAGAGAAGACCATCTCTCGCTGCAAAAAGGAAAGATGCTCGAGTTACCTAAAGTAAACATCGCCCAATTTTTCTGAATTAACATAAAATTCTGAACATATAGCTTCCTTCTGATAAAATAAGTAATGTCTACAGTAGTTTTAATAGCCACGTTGTATTAGGTCGACCGCGTCTCCCGGATTTACCCTAGTAGATTCTTATTCCCCGGGAAGATCTTTGCGCCTCAAGCTTAACCCTCCACAACTGATCACTCCGTAAACTTCAATGAACGCGTGACAGAACGTTCCACGAGTAGAAGTATCCGGAATCCCTATAACGAAGCAAAATGCGACAGGGATCGGGGACTAACTTGGTGGACCGCGATTCCTCCCACTGACCCTCATATACAGAGGGGGCACCGATTCCTCCAACCATCGGGACACCAGACATTTGTCTCGAGATAACGAAACAGAACGGTGCGGCGTGGAGCTCCAGAAGCTCGCAATTCGACGGTATCAAGCCCGAAGGGTTGGTGGCCGGTCCGCAGCCAATCTACTTATCGGCACTTGGAATGTATTCCACGCGATGGCTCGCTTCCTGCCGTCCTATCCCGTTGCCCCCTTGTCCGTGGCGAATATAACGGCCGACAATTTCCTATAAGTCCAGGGCGTTCACGGTCCGTTCTCTGACGGGGAAAGGAAACTTTCGACGTTGAATTCTGCTAGGGCTGGCCACACGGTGCCGCGCATACATCCGTGCACGCACGTACGCCGCTGGGCTATTTGTAATTTTCATTATCTCCGCGTAAAGGGGAACATTTAGCCGTCGCGGCACGTAGGGAGTTAATAGGGGAACCGGCCCTTGGGGGTGCGCCTTCGTTTTTGGCTCGCCTCGCCCTGCCTCACCTCCGTTTCCTCCTCTCCTAGGTCGGTCAGGTGATTCTGCACGCGGCAGAGGAATCACGGCCAACTGGGGCTCGTTATACATCTTCCTGCCACGAAGATCAATAGTATCCTGTTTTGATAATTCGACCAGCCGTGATGCATGGGATGGGTGTTTCCTTAGGAAACACCGCGATTGGTTTTACCGGCATCCGGGAGATTTATCAGACGTTCTTGTCGCTGATCTGGGAAACACGCCCAGCATCATCTGTGCGAACTGCGCCACTGGAACGTGCCCTGGAAATCCTGCGGTACAGGGGAAGGTGTAAGCCACGGGAAGTCGAAATATCACCGAGGAAGCGCGAACGTGAAATAAGAATAGCGCAGCTATTCCTGTAAATTTATCGCGAGAGAATTTCTCTTTAGCCCGAGAGACATGGAATTCACGGGCCAGCTCGCCGAGTCAGCCATTAGTCAGCCATCGAGCCGCTCTCGTGACTCTCGATGGCCTCCGTTTGTTGATTCAGGGCGCGACACCAGACGCCGTTTCTGGACGTAACAACAATTTCCTGAAATCTGACGAAATTGGCCCCAAAGGCCGTGGGGAGGGAACAGGCGGCCCGGCACGGCCGCGTAACGGCGTTTATTGGCTGCTTTAAGGCAGTTTCTATGCGCGACACATTGTCGCTAAATAACGCGCGAGAGAGCCACCCCCTCTTTGCACCCTCCACTTCCACGAGCGTTCCTTGCCAACGTGTACGTGCCGTTCCACACATGCTCCGCGGGCGTACACACGCGAGACAACAAAAGCTCCGAAGCTTCCATGGGGAGATACGAGTCGGCCAATATGCGGGCCAAAGCCTTTGAGATTCGACGGAGGCGATTGGAACGTACGCGTCGATGACCAGCTTCTTCCTCTCCCCCTTTTCGATCACCAAGGGAGAAGAGAGGAACGTCGTAAAGGGATTAGGTGAACGCCGGAGAAAGAATTGCGGAGGTTGGCATTTGCATCGGTCGACCATAAATCTAATATACTCCTCTGCTTCGGGCTTCGAACAGCCAAGATGTTGCGCACACGCTGAGAATCAACATGAATAGAATTTGACACGAAATTCTGCGTGGTTTTCGCGGTAATACAGCTAGGACAGAAATTACTGAATGAATTCAGTGTATCCGCGTTATAAATATCTGCGAGATAACTAATTGAATTCAGCGTAGGTATTATTGACGGTCTTCGCTGCATTTATGTTCACGCAGCATACCAATGAGACTTCCCAAATGATTCCACTTCCAGTTTATTAGCAGATTCCATTTTCAAGGCAGAAGTGGGACCCTCGCGCGAGGAAGAAAAGAAACTAATGTGTCCTACTGTAACGAGAATTCCGAGCGGATCCTTTGCCGCGCTGACACGATTTCCTACAGAATGGAGCCACCCAACCCCGGACGTATTAAGAACCGGAGCATAAAGCAATTTTCTATCCATTGTTCCCCTTCGTGGACCATTATCCGAGGACGCGACGCCCGACACCTATCCCACACACGAGCGGAGACGCGTAACGGCTGCGAAAGGGTTGAGCTCGAACAGTCAACCCCTCTGTTTCCCGTCTCTGCGTGGAAGCAGGGAGGAAGGGAGATAGTCGGAGTCACGGTCAGGGGGGTAATTCTCATTTGGGTGTAATCGCGCTCGCAAAACTCCATCACACTTTCCTAATAGAGGCCACGAGGGAACAGGCTGGCCGAATGGCTGTTCGGACGTGGCCTTTATGCCGCGTGCACAAGCTTCGACGTTACATTTCCGTCAGCGTTGTGTACGTGCTCGTACAGACGAGCCAGCGTCCGGGGTCGCGTAATGGAGGACACGTATTGATAATGGAGATGGCAGTCGCGATTCTCTCCGCGAGGACAAGGCATTATTACTTAAACGGTCCGAGTCCCTTCGCGAATTAGTGATCCCTCGGCGACGAATGGATGACTCTGCCGATAAAATACAAAAAGGTTTCTGCACTTTGCGATAAATTTCAGGCGCAGCATTCTCCGAAACGCAACTTCCCCTGTCGTCTCGTTCGAAAGGGTTAAAGTTAGGAAACAGGAAACGAGAGATGCAGCGACGTCCAGGTTTCGTGTTTTACATACTTCCACCGGTGGGTGGACTCTATTTTTACGCGATTCACGCGGAACGTGGGAGAGCAGCGAAGAGAGAAGAAGGTAGAGAGCGAGAGAGAGAGAGAGGCAGGTGCGGCAGCATCGAGATTATCGTCGAAGAACCGAACCGGAAACCAGTATACCGGGCACGAAGCTCCTCCATCACTCTACGTGGAGCGGGTTACGCCGCCATTGCTCGCACCGACGTGTACGTAGCAAACATCCGCGCGCAGTTTCCGGAACGGTGCCCTTCGCCACGTCCTTCTCCACCTCTTCTACCACCTCCACCGGCGCCCACTCCTCCTACAACCACCTTCGGTCCCATTCGACGTGTACACCAGCGAAACATGTCTGGGAGTCGAACACCGACTTGACTTTTAGCTTCTGCAGGCTGACACACACCCGCGTCGCGGCAAAAAGGCTCGAGTATAGTTGCAAATCATGAGCGTAGCTATACTACCGAATAGGAGCAGCTTCACGGAAGATTCATTTCGCCGAGAAACTTCTGCTGGAACAACCCAGAAGCCACCCCGAAAAAAAGGAAACAACACCGGAGACGCAATCGCAATTTCACCCTCCCGTAGAAACAGAGCGTTTCAGACACTGGAAGAGCGGGGGCAAGGAGGAGAAAAACTCCAGACACCGCAATTACGGAACGAAGATCAGCCCGCCGGAAGGGATAACGAGCTCCAGAAAGGGGTAGTTGCGTGTAGGGTGTGTGTACGTCGCGCAAGTAAATAGGCGAATTCGGTCGGGCGTGGATGGCTTAGTTGCCGCGATGGCACACCTGTGGAGCAAATTTACGAAATGTTTACGAGCGTCTGAAGGGGCGTCCGACCCCGCGCGCCCTCGCTACCCCCCGCGCACGGTACCCTTCGGGAGCACAATACCGCCGCGTCATTCGGCATTATTACATCGCCGCTATCACCGTCTCGCGGAAGCAACAGGGACAGCCACGAATCCACTCTTTCCCTATCTGCCGCGCTCCTTCCACCCCTGTGCTTCTGTCAAGATGGCGGTTTCAAAACCACCGCTTCCTCGACTAACCCACTCCCCCTCCCTCCGACCGGTGATACCGAAATTACGATCGAAATTAAGGGCACAGTGGCTCGATACGATCTAGATCTTTCTTCTGATTAGCGCGATCGATTAGGCTTTACCCCCGGGCTATATTCATTCGCGGAGAACCGAGGCGGAGTGAATTGTCGGCTGGAAACGCTATCGCGTGGCCACGGGGCTGCATTTTATTCGTGGAAAAAAGGCGACGTGTATATAGCTGTATCAATTACAACGCTGTATTCCCGCGCGCTGGGGAGATTGGCCTTCTCCCGTTTCTCTTTCCCTCCCTTCCCCCCCTACCCCCCAACCCCACCCGGGGGCCGCCGGTTTTTCTCTCCCGGTCTCCTTCCACCCTGAGTTATGAATGTGCCCAATTACATCTTAAAAGCTGTGCTCCATTAATTTTCACAGCTGCTGCCGCTTAATTGGGAGCCTGGCCTGATAATAAACCCTGGAGCTTGCACCCGGGGCCCACTACTGCGTTTATGGCATCCGAGCGAGCGGAGAGAGAGAGAGAGAGAGGCAGAGCCGCCGCGCCGCGTCTTTGCAGACTATTGGCATCGATCGGCCACCGGTTTACCCTCGCTCGCTCGCTCACTCAGTGTCGTTCGCTTTTACGACTGTGACCTTGATTCCCTGTGCATCCTCACCCCCGGGGTGACCGCGAAATCTGGGTGTTTCGAACAGTATTCGCGCGTCGCTTGCGAGACGAGATAGGTGTAATTTTTTATGAACTTCAGAGGAGGAGATGATGGAAGCAGCTCTTGGTGTTTGCGCTATTTCGAATGATGCTCGGAGTTGGTTACTTTGGGAAAAGAAGCGTGACAAATGTGGCTTACTATTTACATAGTGCTATTCTCGTCTGACCCGGGGCGATGTCATTCTACTTGCCAGGCAGGATTCACGCGGAAGAACAAGTAGGGGAGACCGGGGCTGGTTGTCTCAAGGGGTAGGTTGACTAATTGTTAATAACTTTGCACCGACGTATGCTCTACTGCGGAAAGATTCACTGTAGAAAGAAGTCACTTCTACTGTGCCATGCATTTATGTCCGACCCCGCGATCGCACGGTTTTTTTTTTAACGCTTATCAGCGTTTGTCGGAAAATTGACTACGTAAGTAAATATTCTTTCTTTAAGATTTTATGTTTAAACGCTTTATATAGTTACAATAGAATAAATGTTAAGGGACTATTTTAAAGTTTGGTTATTAGACGATCTATTGACATATTTTTTTTCTTAATACATAAATAATTATTGAAGGTTAAATACTGTCCTCCTTGGTATATATATTTTATACATATCTAACATTCTTTCATTTTTCAAGATATGTTGAAACATTTGAAGTTACATATGTCTTTTACCTTTTAAGGTAAAGTTAGAAAATCCTACGTGCTTCGTAGAGATGTAGAAGCAGTCTAATTTATTCATCTTAACTGCTTTTCAGATCGTTTTACTAGTTTATAATGTCCTATGTATTATCTACTAAATTAGATTGTCCTAAGTTTACGTAAGGTGTTTGATATTAATGATTTTCAATGTGCTGTACAGGAGGCAAATTCTTCTAATGTAGACGTTTCTGAAATGGACATCAATAATTTTTTTGATTGGGAAAACTTCACTTCTCAACACAAATTAAAAACAAATTCTCCTCGACCATATCTTCATGATTTTGTATCTGTTCAATTCACAAGAGAGGGAAAAAATATTAAAATATAAAAATGCTTTTTCTGCTGAATTTAAGGAGTTAAATTTTCTTAATGCAAAAAGCCAGAATTCAATGTAAAAGAATTTCAACAGAGAGAAAAGAAAATTTAATTGCGAAATTGAAATGTTCATTAACTTTAAATCGCAATGTTCATGTCTATGTTTAATTTGTTCGTATGTTTAAGTTATATGTATATGTTTATTTTCAACTTATTATTATTATCAAAATTTTCAGCTTATTATTAAAATATAAAAGAAAGAAATTAATATTTTATAATGAAACAACTCTTGTGATATTGTGTTATTTTATTACCAGTGAAAATAACATTTTCTTAACTGATTCTACTTATAGTCAACCAACCCCATACTGTAAGTCAACATTAAAATCCCTTAATTGTTGTCACATTGAGTCAATATTAATAATTTAATCAGACAGCCAAACCCTATCAAATATACTAACCGGTTTAATGCTATTTCCCCCACATAATTTATTAAAAATCAAAAACTGACAATCTATCCTACCAGCTCAGGTCTCCCTTACTGCTCTGTCCATATCTACCCCATTCAAGTTAGTATCTATGCACTTCTATCCAACCTACACTTAAGCAATCCATATTACCCTCCAGCATCCCCACGATTCGCGCACATCAATTCCCTTGGAAACCACAAATTCACTCGGGATCCTTATAACGCAAAACAACCACTTCCCCTCATCGCAGACCTCACCGTTACACGATCTCCGTCCTCGCCGCCCCTCCCGGCGATAAAATTCACCGAACAACGCGCCGCCGTCGAATAATCCTCGGTGACGACGTCGAAGCTCGCATTTCCATACATCATAGTTGCAGCGAAAGCGCGGACCTCGAGGATCCCGCGGCCACGTAGCAACAATGACGCGGTCGGTGGAAGCGGGGCGGCGTTCCATAAATCGGCGCCGGTCCTTTTCAATAGGAATCGTTAACATCGTCAACGTTATTCCATAAAGTTTCGCAACGACGACGGAGCGGGGTGGTCATTGCAACGAGCGGAGGGGGGGGGGGCGTATAAATCCGTTCTCTCGCTGGCGGCGCGGCATCAAGCGGGTATTAAAAATAACTGATAGGGTCGTGGCCAGGCGATTTGCATGCGCTCGTTACTTCGAGGTACTCTCGCGCAGCGCGAAAAAGGGGGAAAAAATAGGAAGGGAGAAGGACGACGCGGACGAGCGGCGAGGCCCGAGACATCATCGTACGCTTACTAATACCTGCAATATCTTTGTCGCGGCACTGGCGGGCCAGGCGAGGTGGAAACTCCGCGCCGGAGGAGACGCGCGGCTGAGAGTCGTGGCGCAACAACTTTGTACAACGCGCGGCAATATCCCAGGCGTTGTCCGCGTGTGTGTACGTGTGCGCGCGCGTTGGTCGGCCAGCTCGTTCCACCCACCGCGGACTAAACATCTCTCCGTCGGCTTGCAAAACGTCTCGCGGTAATATTACCCGAAGCAAACGACCAGGTAAGCCGTGGCCGCGCCACCCAAGTGGACCTTGTTAGCACGGATATCCCCGAGACGCACCACCCAGAAACCGGAGGAGCGTGCACACCCGACGCGTAGAGTAACGAGGAGGAGGGGGAGCAGGGAGTACGGGGCTCGCGAGTAAATAGAGACTCTCCTTTGTGGCTTCATTATCGAGATAAAGCTGCGGTTCCGCTGCGGCAACGGTGAACGGTGAACGGCGTACGGGTCTATTGTGAACCCCACGCCTTCGAGGGATAGGCAGGTTCGTTCGATCGGGGAAGAAGGTGGAAATACGCGGCCTGGGATCGTCGGATGGTTGAACGGAAGAAGAGTGTCTAGCTCAAAGGAGACCCCCGAATCTGCTTGGGAAAGCGAAAGAAGGTCGCGCAGGAGTTATTGGAGGAGAGCGCAGAGGCGTTTGATACATGGGGTAGCCGCGCATCGAGTCATGTGTCATTGGGCCGCTGAGAATCGTGGAACCGAGGTAAGTACGCTTCCCCTTCGCCCCCCCCCCCCCTCCCCCCCTCCTGATGGAATCGAGCAACGGAGGTCCCGCGATCAACGAAAAGAAGAAAAGGAAAAGCCTGTTCGGAGGGGTTGGGGTAGTCGAAAGGGGAGGTGGGGCAATGGCCCGTGAACCACCGCCACGACGTAATGACGCGGCTCTCCTTTCAAAGATTGCATCGCAGGAAAAGCTCCGCGCGAAGCTGCCTCCCTTCCTGCACCCCTCCCACCCTCCACCCGTGCTACCACCCCCCCTTTTCCCCGTGCACCCTTGCCGCTCGGTTCCTTCTGCGGGAATCGATACGATGGCTCCAGGAATCCGGAGGGTTTTACGTTAAAATACTGCAGAAAATAATGGCCCGATATACCTTCGATCGTGAAAGGATGGCGCTTCGTTCGTTGCGCTTCATTCTCCTCTCTTTGTTCTTCTCTTTTCTCTTTGAACCTGCTGGTTCCCGCTGCCCACTCCCTCCCCCATCCTCGCGATTCTCTTTCGTGCCTCCGGTTCGCCCGCCCCCCCCCCCCCACCGTCGTCCACCCGGTACCCTATAGTCGATCCAAGGGATCCACCGAATTACCATGCACGGGGAGTGCATCCCTCTAATTGCGCCTCGAGCTCGATCGGCGTTCGAGCGCGCCGGGAGGAAATTGGTAGGAAGGTAATTCATCCTGCCGTGAGATAGCGGGCACGGACGGGACTCGAAGGATTCTCGAAACAACCGGGGCACGTTGGGTCGACGCGATTTCGTAGAATCGAGTGCCGCGATAACGCCGCTGTCACGAAACCCTTCCGTGAGCATCAGCGGTCTGTCGGATCGTCGACGACGCCCGGCGATCCTCGGTAAAGGACGCGGACGATCGAGAGCACGGGAGCGGCTCTCGTTGGGCATTCGCGAGGTTCTAAATCGCACGCGGATTATCTGAAATGGCATGTACCTAAAGTATGATGTAAATACCTACTTTGACGATGCATTGAACCGTCACCAGATTAGCAATTGTGGTATACGAACTTTACAATTCAATATCCAATGCAAAGGTGAGTTTGATTTTAATTAAAAGATCAGACCCCCCACTGGACCAAATTATCTGGCGTATACGATAAAAGGGGTGAATACAAGAGCAGAGGAAACAGGGCAGGTACAAGATAAAGCGAAACTTTTAAGACGCCTCTTATTTGATTCCGCGCGAACCTTGTCCCCGTATTCAAACTTATAAGAAGCAATTTAAAAATCCGGCTACGGACAGTAACTCTCGCTCTGTTTCTCTCTCTCTTATTCGGGTAGCGAGGCACGAATCCGTCCAAAAGTTAAATCCGGTAATCTTAGTTAAAAGAGGCAATTATAGAGCGGACTACAAGGAGATACGAGTGGACCGATAAGGGAAACTGATCGCTTTCCCTCTGCGCTTCCCTCGAACGCTCCCCACTCTCTCTTCTTTCCATCTCCTCGATTCTTCCTTTCCGCCGCCTCCCCCACGTTTTCCCGCCTCCGTTCGCCGGCTGGAAAATAGGAACAGTCGCCGAAGCGGTAAAAGCATCCCGTGCTCTTTTACCTCTGGCCGAGAGAAACTTAAACGGCAAACTTTTGTGCGAAGCACCCGTCGAGACGAAGTTGCGACCACGACAAAGGGCTCTTTTCTCGGTGTTCACCCCGGCTTCTCTCGTCCTGGCCTCTCTCCGGCAATAATAGACGTTTCTATTCTTGGCCAGGCTGCCGTTAGCCATCTTCGGTGCGCGC
The DNA here is from genome assembly GCA_963971345.1 of Andrena flavipes. NCBI lineage: Eukaryota > Metazoa > Arthropoda > Insecta > Hymenoptera > Andrenidae > Andrena > Andrena flavipes. Next base: position 9,645,052 of record OZ020481.1, read on the forward strand.
CGAGACTTCTGGCTTCGTCTTGGGATGTTTATTTGCGCTATCTATCACGAGGGAGATAACAAGACTGTCGCGGGACCGTGCTCGAGAGGTAATTACGCGGGAAATCGAAAGTAACGCGCGATTTGTGTCTGGGGGCGTTCGTGGCTGCAAGTGGGACGGCTTTTTGATCGCTCTTCGGTAACATAAGACCTCTGGTAGAATGGAGAGAGAGAGAGAAAGTGGGGAGCTTTCACTAGCGTGACTTTTGAATCAAAATTCTACGAATTTCACCCTGTATCGAGTACCGAAGTGTCGTTGTACACCAACCCCCTAAGGCATTTCAATCCCTCTGACCCAACGAAATTCATTCCCTTCTACCGTTCTATTTATACAGGGATCTACGACGAAACTGCAACCCTCTCGTTCTTCCAGGGAAACGCGTCAGCGAATCCCCGAATTCGCCAGCATTTCGGGCCTAATTTTCAGGAGCGGTGGTGATCGATCACGTCACCGTCACGTTCCACCCCGGCAAACACGGCCACGTGCATACATTTCCACGGCCCCGAAACGAGCGGCGGGCTTTTAGCCCTCCTCCCCCATCTGCCCTCGGTGGAAATGCGAGGAGGCAACGGTGAAATTCAGCCGGCACCCCGCTTCTTATCGGCGTCGACCGATTTTTCGTGTTTACCCGCGAGGAGATGAAGTGTCGGCGATACATCAGCCACGGTGCGGCGCACCCTCGTCGTGCGCGCCGCGTGCGAGCATGTTTATGTATAAGTCGCGTGTGGCCACTTTCGGTCAGGAATTCTGCGATTGCGAGCTGCCCGGATCGGTAAAGAGAGAAGGGATCTTAGGAAGACGATCGATCGGAGGGACAATGGGAGCGGTAGTCAACTGGAATACAACGCACCCCGCGTTCTCGAAGAAATGAAAAAGACAAATGACAGTGGCTTTGTCTGAAAATTAACCCCCCGTTTAATTTCGCGCCCTGGCCTGTCACCGAATAATGAGGATTAATTCCCGGGCTAACGAGGCGCAATTTCGTAGTCGTACGTCGGACATGCCGGGAAACCGGCGCGAGACGAGGAAGGAATCGAGAGAAAGTATCAAATCACCCCAGCAAACGCAGTCGAGAGGACAATACCAGAGGGTAGGAGAGTGGAAGAAGGGAAGAGCAATCGAAATCGAAACTTTGGACTGTGCTCACGAGCGTTCTCCAAGGGCCGCCCCAGCGGTCACCACTCTGATCCATGTACTCTCAGTGTTCCGCGTTCCGTCCCGTTTTCCCGAGCAGTTCGTCATCTGGTTGGACCCAGAGTGAGCTGGAGGATCAGGGTGAGCGTTGACGAAGGGAGAAGGACGAGACGACGGAGGACGAGAGGGAAGCAGGATGTCGGTGGGTAGGTGGGGAAGATCCGTGGATAGCGTAGGTTGAACGGAGGGGCAGGGGTGAGGTAGAAGAGGGTGGCGAGGGTGAGGGAGGAGGGCAGCGTGTTTGCAGATCCTCTATCGGCCGCTTCAGCCCCCGATCCAGCATCCCCATTCCCGGTAGCCCGGCTTCGCCTCCACCAGCGCCGGCTTCATCCGCCCCTGGAGCACGGGATGGTTTGGGGTAGAGCGGCAGGCGGCACGAGGCAGATAAGAGAATTGCACTGTCAAGCCGGAATGATATATTTGACCAACATTTCCATATAACCCCGGCAGAGGCGCTCTCGCGCATCACTCCGCTCTCTTACTCTCGGATTCTTCTCCTTCCTCCCTCCTTTCATTTCTTCCCTTTTTGCGGATCCCGTCTTCTCCCCCCTTTCTCTCCTCGCCGCTCCCAGCTCACCCTCCTCTTCTTGCTCCCTTCGCCCCGGGCCGACCATCCCTCTCTCTTCGGCTCTCCTCTCTTTCGATTTGTTCGATTCGTTGCCTCTTCTACCCCCGATTCGTTCCACCCTTTCGCCCCCGACGCGACACCACCTTCCTCCATTTCGTACGGTCAACCCTCTTCTCTCACCCGGGTTCTCCCTCTTTCTCCGCGTCCCTCCAGTCCTCCTCCGCCCTATCCACGGCCCTGTCCTTCTCGTTTCTCCTATTTCGAACCAGCTCCACCATGGCCAGCTGCCGCGCCGGTTGCAACCGAGACGCGATCCGAAATTACGTTTGGGGTCAGCGCGCTTATTGACAGTTTTATACGCCGACATTCTTATTACAAATCCGACCGTCCTATAAGCGAGCGTGGGAGGAATCCCTGTCTCGATACTGCGCGCCACCCCTCGAGGGTGGGATCCGATTTTCTGCTAGGAGCCCGAGCTGCCGACACGGAAAGATCGGAGGAACGCGCGGATGCTGGGGGCGGGGTACGTAACTCGGGAAATGGGAAGATGATAACGTTCTCTTGATGTACCGCCGGTTCACCGAAACCGGAGAGACTCGAGGAATTTCTTAATTCTTGATAATTAATGCCAAGGGATGGTAGAAAAAAGCAGAGGACGCAACGAACACAAAAGAATGACGTATATCGTTTCAATTGGCTGAAACAAAGGCGGCGGCCATTCGCGTGCTTTCGGGCCCTGAACAAGGGACAGTACAATTTAGATAATTAAACAGATATCAGGGAACCGTTATCAGCTGCGTGGATGTAAAACATTTCTGTTCCATTGTTCGCGGAAATCTCTTCCGTTGTCTCCTGCCGCCCCGCCCTTTTCTTGAAAACGAAACAACAAGCCCCATCCCTTTCGCCCTGTCAGCGCATACACTCGTCATTGGATTAACAAAGGTTGTTCGTAAAGCCGGAGCACTGTTTTCACTTCGTACACCAAATCTAAGTCCAATCAGTTTAATGAACAATAAATCTTGGTAGGTAGGTAGCCTTCGCAACGCGATCCCTGTAATTCCGCCCTTCTCGCACAGAAATATCCCTCCGGTAACGTATGCTGTAGTCGCGATGCAAAAGAAGAGGTGTGGGAATTTTATTTGATACCAGCTAGCGAACAGAGGCGGGAAAAGAATTAATTGCGACGGGGCTAGGATTGAAAATTAATCCGCGCTGACTTACAGGGTGTCCGGACAGTCGCAATCAATTCTAGCCCGGGGGATCCTTTACCGCGCGTGAATCAGATCGGAATCAGCCAGAAGAAACTTGCTTACTGAAATCAGCCGAATCACGCTGACGCCGCGGTTTATTCCCGGACAGTTCTTCCCAGGCAACGATCTATCACCCGCGTGTACACGGGCCGTGGCGCGCTCGGCGATCGCAGGTGCAGTTTATGAAACGTGATTTATCCTTACCCGCGTCGATCTTATTTACACGACTCGCAAACACACGAGTAACACGTGCTCCCCCTACCCACGGCGCCGTTTCGAGCCACGCGGGGAATTGAAATTTTTGCCCAAAACGCTTCCACCAACACTTCCCACCGCCTGTCACTTCTATTTCTTTCATGGCATTTTACACACAAAAAAAGAAATGTATGTAAAAGCGAACGACGGGAGGTAACAGATAGCAGAGATGTGGAGTTTGAGAAATGATTTGGACAGGGTCTATCGAAGTGGATGGTATTCTAGCTCCGTCATAGGTGCGTTGCTTCTATGAATCCTCGAGTGAACAGAAACTACCATTTAAGAAACTTTGACGAAGCTGAACGAGTCCGATGATATCGCCCCGATTTACCAAAGAGTGATCGAGATAACGTAACGACGGACAAATTCTCTGAAGATTCGAGTGGATCGACTCACGGAACAAGACGTATGTATTTTCTCGACGGGCCCCTCGGATCTCCACCGACTGGCAACCCACGTCGCGGCGATTTGTCAAAACCGGCGTGGCGCCTGTCATTCGTCTCTTTACTGCGCGATCGTTAACGGAAACGGGGGAAGGGCAGGCGGCACGAAGGAGGGGGGGGGGGAAGAAAAAACGAGGATGGACCAAAGGGGTCTCCCAAAAGAAAGACAAAGAAGGACAGGTTCCACCGCGATATTATCTCCTCCATACCGCGGCGCAAGTTCCCCGTGGCACGGCCGTGGGGCCCCCCGGCGAGCGCTGCGTGTGTTAATTTGAATCGAGAGAGATTACGCGGGGACTCCCCGCGGTGAGCAGCCATTTTGTATCAAAATGTCGATAAAGGAAGTCAGTGGTCGACCCCTGCGCCCGTGTACGCTTCCCTGGGATACCCACGAGGCCCATGGTCTCTCTGATCGTTCACTCTCTGCGCCAAGACATTTCACGTTTCCACCGAAAATCCGCGATATCTGACAGAAGTTACTATTCTGCGGAAGAGGTCTATATTCCGCGCTCACAAGGGAACATCCCGAACCCGAAGATTTAAAAAATATTGAAGCTTTGTGAATATATAGGAGATTTCCTCCTGATTACAACGCAATTTTTGTTTGCTGCTCCAATTCACACTACGGGAGTGTAATTGACCCCTGAAAACTAGGCTATTTTCTGATTTTGCGTTATAACTCGTGAACTGTAAAATAATCTGTTTAACAAATGATAGATGTAATTAAAAGAAGTAACTATTGTCTTGAAATTTTTTTCTATCTATCACAGTTCGCAAGTTACAACACAAAATTTAAATAATAGCCAAATTTTGAGGGGTTAATTTTATCCCCCTCGAGTGAATTTGGGCAGCAAACAAAAATTGCGTTGTGATCAGTAGGAAATCCCCTACATATTCGCAAAGTTTCAGAATGTTTTGAATTTTTGGATTCGGGATCTTCCCTTGTCAGCTGAGGTCCAACGCGGGTCCGATAAACGACTTTACCTTTCACCCACACCATGCAACAAATGGTAAATAAACTCGGTGTACGAGTCTACTCTTCGAGCTTCGAAGAAGAAACAAATAACGTTGGAAAGCTTGTCATGATTTTTATAAACTCGAGCATCATACATCTCCGACGCCCACACGACCTAATCACCGTTCGTCAAGCGCTCGCGCCAGCTGAAATAGAGCCCCCGAGCCGACGAGAGAGACTTCCATTAGTCATTTATTAGTTCGCTATTGTTGTCCCCTTGGACCTGCTGGCTGGTGGAACGCGGAGGAGCAGCGTTCGCAGAGGAGATCGTCGCGGCGCACAGTGTCCGATTTTGGACAAAAATTGCTCGACAACACAAATCTTGGCCGAGTTCAGTAAATTTTTTTTTTAAATACTCGTAACGGACTCAGCAATAACGGAGCACTGCAATAAAACCTGTATCAGTTGGTTTAATCTATAAAAAAAAAACATTATTTGGCATAACATAACATAAAAACGTAAACTTTGGAGATTGAAGATATTAAAAATTAATCTTTGGAAAGATTTAAATCATCTATGCTTACAGTTTATTTAGAACATCAATTTTGTAAATTTGAAATAAGTTTGTTATTTTATACCTAATGATAAATTTATAAAAAATTAAATTTTAAAATCTTCAATCTCTAAAGTTTACGTTTTTATGTTATGTTATGCGAAATTATGTTTTTTACAGATCAGACCAACAGTTACAGATTTTACTGCAGTGTTCCGTTATTCCCGTGCCCTTAATGAGTATTTTAAAAAAAATTATTAAAATCCGTCACGATTTGCGCTGTCGAGCAATTTTTATCCAAAATCGCACACCGTGCGGCGTCGATCGTTGCCGGGGCGAGATTAATTTAATCCAGCGGTTCAGCGCGTTTCAACCCCGTTCGAATTTCCTAGATCAAATCTACCGACGGCAGCCTCGTTCCGGGGTTGGATGGGGGGGAGGGCCAGGGGGGTCGGCAGGAATTCGGGCCGAAGTTATTGGAGTTCCTCCGTCGGAAGCGTAGCTGAGAGCATTCCACGGAGAACGTCGAGGCACCGGAACGGACGTTCACCTGGGAGATTTATTCGCGCGCTGTCCGGACCTCTCGTCCACGGGAACCAACGAATTTTTCCAATTCCTTCGGCCCCGCGACTCGTCCTTCAGCCACGAAACGGCGATCGTGGGAGGATCGAAGAAACGAGCGAGGCAGAGCGGCGCGTGATTTAACGCGCCCGCGAACGTATCGCCAAGGTGGAACGCACCGAATCCTCCTCGGTGCTCCTCTTTCCGCGGGAAACGCGCGGCAGGGCAGAGAGAAAGAGGGGGAGCGCGTTATATCATCGCCGACATCGTGTAATTCTGCTCGAGCGTACGCGATATGCCCTCTTCTGTCTCGCCTCGGCCCCGACTCGCGCGGCGAGCACTCTGCACCCCATAAATATCACTGAATCATCGCCGGCGCCCTTCGTTGTTCTTCCGCTGCTCGAACACATCGCCGGAAACGCGGATACGCTGGTCGCGACCTTATGCTGGATGGTGTCTCCCGTGGAACCGCCAAGAAATACGGCGCGTGGCCACGTGCAACGATTTCTTCCGCGTTCGTTGCATCGTTCCAGCCAGGATCATTAGTCGATACTTTTCCGCGTGCCTTCCAACGATGCTTGGGGAGCATCGCGAGCAGATGGCACTCCTCTTTGAATACGCTTTCGAACGCACGGTGCTCGTCTCAGCATTGCAATTTCCACCCCCTGTGCCGCCAACCCCGTCGACAGTATCGTGGAAAATATAGGCCAGCTTCCCAGCGAGGTGCCGCGATCAATCGTCCTCCCCTCGCCCTCGCCCTCGCCGCCATTTGTCCGCGATACAGTTTTCAGTCGGCGTTCCGAGCGAAACGGACGCGCTCGCCAGGCCGATTTCCCGATCTCGCGCTTCCTGTCGATAGAACGGGTCGCGTATTGCGGAACACGCGGCAGGCAGCACGGGCAATCAAATGCTCGCCGGAGCATTGCGCGCGTGTTGTGCTCGTTTGCGCGGAAGACGAGCGGACGCCGGTTGCGGGTTGCTCGGCCCCGTTCCAGGGATCGGCGTATCGCGCGATTGTTCCCCGGCACGCCCGATTAAACGATCATTGTGACACGATTCCGCGGGAATATTCCACGGAGATGCTCCGTCGCGGATACGCTTTCATCCGCGCGTGGGCTTCGCCCGTGAATGAAGTTTCTCTACCAGCTCGGACGTATTGGGAGGTCCGCATAGACTGGCATACAAGAGAACGGAGAATGAACGGTTGTTTCTGCCCTGCGACTAGGTACATCCATATCCGACCACCAGCAAGTGCATCGTACATCGAGCGATACTCGAAAGATAGTTACACGGGGGAAACCTTCGACCACTACTGGCCACACGTTTCACGGATTCTAGGTATGGACGTTGAAAGGCAAGCTTCCGGTCAGCTTGCCTCGAAACCCCGAGGATTCAAAGCAAAGCCGACGGGGAAACTGGTTGAACGGAAAACCTTACCCGACAGGCAACGCCAGACACTGGGAACTTGCGAGGTACTCACCTGAAACAGAAAAAAAGAAACGGTATGGTTAGCGACCCGAGAACATTCAAATGAGCAGGGTTCGTTCAACATCCGCAGGCCGGCGCGACGCGGCGTCGATTATGCTTTCGAATGAGCGCGCCTAACGAGCGTTATCAGTTTCCGCGGGGCTCGCTGCGAATTTATCGCGATTCCGAGGGGCATAAAACCAGCCGACAGGCCAGCTGGTTCCCGATGTCCGAGATGAAATCTCGATCCCTTTTTACGACAACCGAGAGACACTTTCTTACCGTGGCGACATACAGAGGAAGTAGGGGCGGGTGAAGAGGGGGGGGGGGCAAGGGAATGAGTTGTACGGCTTGGCGTTAAAAAGGGGCAACCTGAACCGGGAACAGGGGGAGGAAAGGGTGCGAGCTACGCCAGTGATCACGGCAGATACGCTCGAGCCCGTATTATTACGTTCAGCCGACACGGCCAGCTGCGAAGATGTGATCTCGCCTCGAGTTCCGTTCGCGGGACGCTAGCTGGAAACGCGAAACGAGATGGCTGCAGGGTGACGCGGGAGCCGTAAAAATAAGCGAGTAGGAGCGAAAGCTCGCGATCGGCGGGAATGCAACCAGCTGGATTACAGAGCCTCGCGAGAGATTGCTCGCGCTGGTGTAGGTAGGAGCCGCGAGGGGGGGTCAAGGACACCCGGGGGATCTTCGTCGATCTCCCAAGAGGGGCCCCGGTGATCCACGCGCGGTCCCCGTTGATGGAGGCTGGTGAAGTTTTACGAGTGCCTCGTCGAGCGTGTCGGGCCAGCGGCGGTCGCATCGAGCCGGCGACGCTTAAATGAGCGAACGGGGGATACTGGTCGGTCGAGGGGGAGAGGAGGGGAAAAACGAAAAGTTTGTTCCGGAGGTTGTACTTCGGCAAATTCGCGAGATGCCTGGCCCCTCCGCTGGATTCTCGTATCAGGTTCCACGGCGCGGTAGGTACACCGGCCTATCGCGATCTTCGACATTCCATCTGCGCAGGCCGATGTGTTCGTCTTGCACGAGGCGTAGCCTCGGCAACGTTCGAAACCACCGACGGAGGCCGGCCGCGGTCGTTATTCCGGAATTATTCGGGAACCGCGAATAAAACACCGCCGCGAGCTCGTTTTTGTCGTCGTGCACGCACCGACGAGGGGCCCGAAGGCCGCCGCTGCTCGGGGGATGATTGCTGTCCTTCGCTTTACACCGCGAGCTTTCATCCTTTACCGCTGGGGATGAAGATGAAGACTACGCTTCTTTTCACATGGACTTATCTAGTTCGTTGCACGAATCCAGAAGAATAAAAGAAGATAAAATAAAAAATAAACTTAGATAAGCAAAATCTTATCAAATTAGCCCCAAAGATTGTTCAACAAAAGTTTTCAGTCAACTTTGTCAGAAAAAAAGATAGAAAAAAAACACGTTTCCGTCGCAATTCAGGTATTTGATATTATAGCAAATTTAATCCCCGACAAAATGAGTAAAAGAAATAAAAAATAGGTTGAGAATTGACGGAGATACGGAATTTTGTCCGCAAAAAGTCACTTTGGAACCACTGTCGGGCGACGCGTTTCCTGCGACTCATAGACTCAACCTATGGCTGCCAGTTCGAATTTACAACCTTCGAAGCCCGCATTAAATTATCGCAACGAGCGTTATAACTCTGGCGGAACGCAGCCTGCAACGTCCCGATAATCTCGAACGTATACACGGGTGGCGAGCGGAACCCTCTCCGCGTTCCTCGAAGCATTAATATTTCTGGCCGGCTGAGCGGACCTCGCAGAAGATTCCGACGAAGCGTTTGGTAAATTGGAGCCAAGGGGCAGCTGTGAGACTATGGCTGCCATCGTTCCTCCTCCACTCAGATACGTCGATGGGATCATAGTGGAAATAAGAACGAGGACTTTTCACCTGCTTCTATATTATGCGCGTGAGGGACAAGAGCTTGCGAACAGGGACGTGTCGCGAGTTAAAGAACAAAACAAAAAGAAACTGGAACAAAGGAAAGGGTAGATACGCCGAGTTCCTTTGAGAAACGAAAAATTCCAAGTACACCAACTCTCTCGCCCCCTAACTTCCAATTCTCTCCGACTTCCAATACCTTCGCCTCCCAAGGGGTGCGTAGAAGATGCCGCTCGATGATCGGGCTTCCGCGGGAGAGTAGAATTCCGCTCGTTCCCTGAATAATTACAGCCACTGGTAGACGGAAGAGGTGCTCGAGAAGGCGGGAATCGCGGGCGAAACTTCGCGTCTATTATTACCACGATCGCAAGAATGCGATGGCTGGCGCGGCGCGGAGTTGCGAGGGGCGCGGAAATCTCGCGAGGAGGGCGCTGGGGAAGGGAGAAGAAAAGAGTGGAAAGAGATTAGGAACGCAGTGGAAACGAGGGTTGGAGGATAGAGGGGGAGGGAGGGGAGGCGAAGGGCGCGCAGCCCCCTACTTACGTAATTTTAAATTAAACTGTGACGTTTTCAAATTAACGTTTTTGCCCGGGCTCTCGCCGTCCCTGCGGCGCTTCAGCTCGTGAAGCTCGCGCGCTAGACGAGGCGGAGAGAGGCGGAGAAACTTGCGATATTACGCTGGGCTTTTTTCGTCCCCCGTCCCTCGCGCCCCGTCCTCCTCGCCCTTCTACCCACCCCGCCGGGGTCCCGAGCGCGGAAGCGCGCGTAATTTAGGTACCAGGAAATTGGTTTTCTCGACGCTGAAATAGAAGAATGCGATGCGCGACGAGGCCGCCAGGAAGACGGAGCGGCGAGGGGAGATGCGGGGATGAGTCTAGAGGCGGAGGACGAGCGCCGTTCCTCGCGGTCTCTTGTCCATCGGTACGAAAGTAATTGCCGCTAGGTGCGAGGCCGATTCCTGCGCTACGGTTTTATTAAACTGGGGGGGAACACGTCGCCGGGCAGATCTTCCATTCATGGAAATTTCATCGCGGTCGTCGACGGAACGGAGCGGAAACCGCCCATTGTCCCGGCGCCACGCGGAAAAAGACGACGACGACGACGGCGACGATGCCACTAAACGTCAGGAGGAACTGAGAAATCCACTTCCGCGTCCTAATTTCGGGAACAAAAGGGCCGGCTCGTTAATCCATGAAAAACGGAGCGGAGCGTGAACGCGAGCGGGCGAGTTTCCTCGAGGATCCGTTTAGCGGGCCGATTATTCGCGGTGACGGGCCCCCTGCTTGAATTTTTCCTTTCTTCAGCCCTGTCGCCGCGGTGGATCACAATGGCGAAGGGGCGGATGGAGGAACGACGTATCGCGGAGGAAAATGAGCCGTTTCAGACTCATACGTCCGTGGCAGGAATATGCCTGCCTCTCTTGAGGGCGTTTTTGGAAGCGTAATTAAGAAGACGGTGACGAGATTTCATTCCCGCGGCGGGGAACGCGGTGAGGCGGGATTCTGCTCGTGGTGCAGAGGGTTGGGAGACAGGCAGGCAGTTGAATTCCATCCGCAGAAATGATTTTTCCATTCCTCGCCCAGCAACTCAGTCCGCCGATGTCTCCATTCCCGCAGAGAAAAAAGAACACTCCAGCAATCCCATCGAACCACGGGCCTCGGATAAGCTCGGTTAGATTGCCCAGCGAGCGAGTCGCGCACCGGTGGATTCGTGTCTCCCGACGGTGGAATCGTTGGACGATAATTACCGGTCGCACACAATCGAAGTATCCTGCATCGAGTCCTGTGTTGTCCGCATCCTGTGCGATGCGTGCCACGTAGGCCCGAAACGCGGAACACTCGTAATTGTTCGGTCGTCGGGGCCATTGAATAAAATACAAGCTACCGGTCGCGTTGTCTGTCAGTCCGTCAGGCCTGTCTGTCCGTCACGCTGACGTGGGAAGACGCCGCGTGGTTCCACCCCGGAACGCCTGCTACCGAAAGCTAGTTACGATTGTTGTCGAGAAACTCGGAGTCATGCAAGCCCGCCTCCCCCACCTCCCCCATCCTCGCCTTTTTCTTCTGCTTCCTTCGTGGCCGCACCCGCCCGCGCCGCGCCGCGCAGCGCCGCGAGCAATTTCACAGTCATGCAATCATAATCAACTCGAGATAATAGTTTTCTCGGCCCGACCCGATACCGCCCCGCGGCCACTGCGGGACGCTCGAGGACTTCCGGTGGCGGAGCTCATCTCTTCTTCGGTGTAACAGAAAATTTTCACTTTCCTCGTAATCCGCCTCCAAGTTTGCCCTCCCGTGCGATGGGATCCAGGTCCTTTTTCAGTCCACTGGACTTTTCGCCCATTCCAGGGTTAAGAGCCTCGATTCCTCGACCCTTGATACGATTTCAGAGCGGAGATAGAGCTGGAATCGACGTCGGGCGACCGCTCGTTGCGTGAGCTTAACAAGCTCCGGTACCCGGCCATCGATTTCGCTGCTCATCGGATCGCGAATTCCTGCTGAATCTAAATGCCCTGGGAAAGCAGGACGAGTGAAAACAAAAGCAGAGCTTCCGGCGATTTGCTGTGACCGATTGGCCGCGACGTCATCGAGATTGCGCCGGCTCGTTCTAAGATAGCTGTGTAATACGCGATATCCTGTTGCAATTACGAGCATCTGCCGGCTAAGCGCACGATTTCCTTCCAAGTGGCCGACCGCAGGGTAACGAACGCGGTGGAATAGGAAAGGGTGCCTGGAAACCAGCGACAAAGTCAAAATATGTCAATGGCCTGGCTGCGGTAGACCGCATAAACAGTTACGCCGGGTTCTAACCCCGAAGAAAAGAGGAGGGGTTGCTTTGAGTCATGCGAGGTGACGTGTCGACAAGGCCCGGCTGCACCACCGCGGTGTCATCGACCGTCTCGCTTAAAGAGGGAATAACAAGCGGTGGTTACCTTTGAAATTGGAAAAAAGTACCGCGTGCCCGGATGCGACGACTTCGCGAGCAGCCTCGTTGAGACGCTAGAAACTGGGAAACCGCAAATTGCGGTCTAACTGATGGATGCAAATTGGAAGGACGAACCGGGGGACGTCCAATCAGTGGTCGAACTTTAAAATCCTGTACCAGCACTGTGTGTAGGGGAGACCGGGGCAGATTGTAACACGGGGTAAATTGTAACGTAAGTAACATCTTTTGAACCACAAATTTGGTAACGCACAGGAAGCGAGAGCTGCTTGAAGATATTAGCACCGTCGGTTTTAGTGACACAAACGAGCGTTGTGTATTCATTTTGTGGTTGTAGCCCAGATTTTTAGTATTTAGAGCACGTAAGTAAATGTTGTCATTAGAAACCTTTTGAATTTTTGCTTCTTAGTCGCAAACGAATCAGTATACATTGGTTTATTATAATCTAAACGCACTTTAGTAATTTGATGTTTAGTTTCTCGTTTGCTGAGATAAAACGCAATAATTCAAGCTTGGGGTAAATTGTTACATGATAGGTACTATACTTCCTCCGCTCTAAATGGTGATAAAGCAAACTATTTGCTGACACACAGGAAAAAAATTCTCTAGGCGAACAAAAAAAAGCAAAACAAAAGTATAAAGGAAGAAGTAAAGGAAGCGAAGAAGATTCTGATAGAATCAGATGAATAAGCAATGATTGTTTATCTCATGTATATCAAATGTTTAATAATGAGCTGTGTTTTCATTTATATTTTTTAGAAATGTTTATTTGTGCTAATATTTGTATTCAGATGTGTTACAATTTACCCTGGACTGGGGTACATTGTAACAAAGTTTCAGATTTGTTTAAGATGAAGCTGGATGTCTAAGCGTCCAAGATTTTGTCACATTCTTTCACGCAACCAATTCACCACATATGTAAGTAGTAGGTAAATCCCGGAAATTATTTCCTGATTAAGGAAAACACTTTCGAGAAAGAACTCTGAAAACTTTTTCGTTACAATCTGCCCCGGTCTCCCCTCCGTGTTCGTAGTCTTTTCTATAGAAATTTTACTCCTTTTACTCAATCGATCTTGAGCAATCTAAATTTGACCTCGACACGCCCAAAGAGTGCTCCACTTTCCAATTTCCCCGAATTGCGATTCAGCGGAATGGAACATTCAGAATCCCCTGTTTTGTTGTTTCTCACGGGCTCGTGGAGAACTGCGCGAAGGGGCCTGTCGACAATGCCATTGAGCGTGGTTGACGAGGAGCCGAGAGAGAAGCCTTGGTACCGGAGAAAATAGCTGGAGCCCGTATCCAGGGTGCATTAGCCTAATCTAATGACGCAAAGAACTAATAAGCGAGCCGGCTGAATCCGTTTCCCATTCAGGGATCCCTATCCTCTGTGTTCGCCTCGCTCCATCAAGGTCCTTTCCCGTTGCTCGCACTCCACCACCTTCGGGGAACCTCCACCCTCCGGGCTCGAGGATAACCTATCTGGTGCCCGTAGGGCTAATGCATCGCACAATAGATCAATTACATACATTAGTGGCTCCGCGGATGGCTGAGAGTGTCTATAAGCTTTCCCTCGGTCTTCTCCCCGTCACCCCCCTGGCCCGCACTCGCTCTATCTCTTGTCCTGGCGGGGTATCGATATCTCAAGGTAGCATCGATGCGGAGGCACGAGCACGAACTTTAACTGGCCGTTCGCTCTATGGTACGCGCGTAGGTTCACCGGACGTCTCCCGCGGTGCAACGAAGCTTTATTATTGATACTCTTGCGAGACGCGCGCCAGAGGTTCGAGATTTAATGATTTTCGATGGACAGTGGGTGGAAGAAGTATAGTGACGTACCTGGGGCAGAATCTAGCGGCGTCTGAAGCGATACCATACAGTTCTCACCGCCGTGATTAACAGGGCAGAAGGATCTTTTTGCCATAATCTCATTGACTGTAATATACAGGCTGAGATTAGCTCTGCCGACGGAAGAAACTGGCAAACGACTTTCAGCTCATTACACTAATCACACGAATCATTAGTCCGCGGCACCCTGTCGCCATACAGCTGGAGGTTCCGCTGTGGATCGAAGAGTGCATCGACCAGGGATCCAATCGCGTGAAATCCGTCCCCGGCGGTGACTCAATCACGGAATTTATGTTCTGCAGGAAATTTCGCTGCCGAACGAACGGACCGGGGGATAATCTACGACGCGCAGGTAAACCGTGAGCGCCATCGCCGCCGGCGCCGCTATCGCCAACGACAGCAGCGGCAGCCGAGAGTGGAAAAGAAGAAAGCAGGAGTACGACGACGACGATGACGACGGAGAGGAGGAGGACGAGGACGGGAGAGGACGACGACGACGACGACGACGGGAGACGTCTCAAGCAAGGCGAAAGCAAGCAGCGAACGGTCGTGCGAGGGAATCGTAAGTTAAGGTGGGACGGCAAAGGAGGAAGGTTAGCCGGCGCAAACATAAAGTTCCAGACTTACGACGCGAGATCCCCGATAGCTCGTCCGCGGTGGGCATAAAAGCATTAAAAAGCGGCGAGGCAAAAAACGCGAGTGCATATACACATAGTGGTCGCGTACGCGCGCCCCGTCTCTACACGTGGCCCCTGTGCGTCGCATCCGTGTGGGTGAGACCGCTTCTACAGGTATATATCCCGAGCTCGCGCGAGCACTCAGCCGCTGGCCTGTCTTATTCTTCTCTTCTTCCTCCACTCCTTCTTCCTCTGCTTCTTCCATTTCTTCCACTTCTTTCTCTTCCTCTTCCTTCCTCTTCTTCTTCTTCTTCTGCTCGTTGGTTGCATGCGTTCCTCGCGGTAGACCCCCGCGGCGACCAACCTGTCTTTCCAACACCGTTCCCCCCGCTATCTCGCCGTGGATATCCCGATAATACTCCGCCGCGTCTAAATTCTTTTATAACCCCTCTTCCCCCCCCCCACTCTCTCTCTCTCTCTCCCTCTCTCTCGGGCCGAGGAAGCACGCATCGAGCGCGATAACGATAATCGACGAGCGTGAAGCCCGGCCGGGCCACAACCGTCCGTTCCGTTCTCGCGTTGGATTACCCCGATGCACGCCTTTGATTGTATTCCTCGCGATTACCGCGCGCCGATAACGCCACCGCCAGCTTTTTAACCCTGCTCGCCGGATTTCCAGCGGTATAATCCTTGATTCATCGGTGATTTGACTTACGATCCTGGTGACGATAAGCCGCGAGTCTCACCCCTGCGTCAAGATGACGTCACGGTCTTGTAACAAGTGAACAACAAACGTGGCAGCTCTGTACGCCGCTGCAACCTGGCCAAAGAACGTCTGTGGGCCAAGTGCCATCCACCCACTCGCGCTCCCAATCGCACTGTTAATTTCCCTCCCCTCGTTTGCCCTGCCTTCCTTCGATCCTCACCGCCCGCAGCGCGGTGCACCGCAACGATTTTCCCTCGAAGGGAGAACGTATGAAACCCGAGGAATTAGTCGCGACACCGTTCCAGGGCGATGCTTATAAATAGCGAGAGGAAGCGGGGGTTGGCCGTGTCCAAAGTGACGGGGGACAAGCGTAAAGAGGCGAGCGCCGTGGCCTTTGAAATATAGGCTCCCCCGGCGATAATGATGAACCGTGTTTACACTGGAGGGAGCTTCGAGGGGCGCCTCGTCAGGCATCGCGGGGGCGGGAGGGATGCCGGTCCACGGGCGGGAGGGGGAGGAGGAGGAGGTTGGAGGCGACTCCTTTCTCATGTAAATACGATGTAGCCGCGTGTAAAGGCGGCTGACCGGCCGTGTATGTGGCACAATGTCGGGCTGCTGGCCCCTCGCGGGCCAGCGACGAGACACCGTGGATGCCCCGAACGGCCAACGAAGAGGGAGCAAGAATATGCCCGTTGCCGCCGAGATGCTCGAGAAGGAGGCGAAGAGGCTGGAGGAGGGTGGAGAGGACGACCGCCCGTAAAATATATCAGCCGCTGTGTGACTTCTCGGGGCAGCCACAAATCACGCGACCCCCCGTCGCTTCCTGCCGCGCACGATGTGGGTGTACCACCCCGCCTTACCCTTCCTCGCGCGCGTACACGCTGCAACGAGTGCACCTTCCGAGGAGGTGGTGCTGGCTGCCGGCGAGGATGTTTTCTTGCCTCGGGTCAACGTTTGATTGGATACACATTCGTGGGATTCTTTCGGCGAACGCTGCCTCCGGGTGGCTTCATCCTCGGCGGCCAACTGCTCCGGCTGCTGGATGCTGGGGATGGGAATGATAATCGAGGTGGCTCGCCGAGGTTCACAGTGCTATCGCGATAAGGAATTTCCGTGGCGGAGAAGTTGATAGGAAAACGGAGGCTTGCGAGGGGAGGTACTCTTCATCTTTTGTAAGCTTCTTCTTCTGGCTCGTGGTACCAATTTTTAAAGGGAAGCTCGCATGGAGCTGGTAGACAAGATCACCGGACACGCTCTGGGGGTTGTACAATTAGAAGGAGGTGGTCCTGTATTCTATCTTCGAGGAGAATTCAGAAAATCTGGACTTCTTCGCGTGTTTGAAACGATTACAAGGGGACATCTATTGCTTTCATTCCTTACAAGAAACAAATTAGGGTAAGTCCGGGAGACGCGGTCAACCTACTATAAAATCGACATTACTCATTTTATGAGAACAAAGCTATATGTTCAGAATTTTATGCTGATTCTGAAAAACTGGTCGATATTTGCTTTAAGACAATATTTACTGTAAATCGGGTTGAAAACTGACGTCATGACATCTGACCACTTCTCCCGAGGTGCCGGAAGGAATCGAAATGACGCTATTCATTCAACTGTTTGGCTTCTAGAGAGGTAATTGGTCTGCGCTTTACCGCGTTTTTATGCAGAGAATCTGAAATATAGCGACTCTACCAACTCTACGACCCGACAGTGTCTCCCGGATTTACCATAGAAGTTATATTTTCTACGTTCTTGTGCCAAAAATAAAAAAAAAACAGACTGTCCGGCCACAGGAATTAAATAACAGGATTGCACTTGTCGCCAGGGGCAATAATTCGACGAGGAACCAAAGTGCACGACTATTCCCACGAATCAGTGTTGCAGCCCCGTCGTTTACTCCCCATGCTGAGTAAAAGCACAGAGTCTACAAAGAAAATACGAAGAGGTCGAGAATACCATGGACGTGGCTCGATGACGAAGACCACGCGGCCCGAGGATCCCGAAGAGGCCGTGTGCCCCAGGGCGGCCGCCTAATCCGGCAAACCCATGTATCATCCGAAGTTCGTTAGAAACTTTAAATATGCGGCTCGAGCAAGGAGAGAAGGAGGAGGAGGAGGAGGAGGAGGAGAAGGGGGAGGGGGATATCGTATCCGAGAAGCGAGCGCGCAACGCGATCAAGCTGGAATCTTCTCCGGTGAATACTATTAATGAGGCCCGGTCCGTGAACGAGGAGCAGAAGAAACGAGGAAGGCAGAGAAAAGACGGCGAACCAACCAAAGGGGTCGGGGAGCGGGGGAGGGGAAGGGTGAAGGAGCACGGGGTGAGTTCCTTTTGAAAGGAGCTGCCTTTTGTTGGTCTTGGTCGGTGCTAGCGAGGAAATAATGCTGGATGGAATGTGACCCGTGCACCTCGCCCCGGCCGAGCGTGTGTGGATCAACGTGCTCTCGAGTCCTGATGCTCGCGGACCTCGAGGGAACCGTTACCGTTTCCTCGGGGTGGACCCGCAAGGTGACTCACGATCGGTGCTGTTTGAACCGCAGATGTGGGTGAATGTAACTTCGTAGCCGATGCAAGAGATGTCCCGGATATATCTGCGGTCTCCACGTCCGAATCAGCTGTCTGGGCGAAAGGGGAACGTCTGCGCGCGTCGCCCGGCCAGAGACAACCGTAGGGATCGAGTGGCGTAGCCGGTGAAAAAACAGGGCAGCCAGGGGACGCAAGATGGAGCACGAGACGAAAGCAAAGGGTCATTTATAATCCGGGGCGGAGAGGCACGTGATTAGAAGTACCAAATGACCGCCAGCCAGCGAGTGTAGCATCAGAAAGAACGAGCACGTTCCTGTCTTCTCCTTTTCTTTCGTCCTCTCCCCCGCCGCAGGAATGTTTTAAGTTTTAACCGGTAGCGAGCGGGATCATTATAATGATTCGAATCTGCCGTGTGGGGGGTGGGGAGGGGAGGCGGTCGCGAAGGGGGCATCTCCGCTTGGCTGGCTGGCTGGCTCGTTATTAATATCGAATAACGAGATGCTGGGCTCGCGAGCGCCAATGGTATGCGTGCCCAAGGCGTATTCTTTATTAACGATGCACCACCGTTCCCCGGCCGGGATCGTCCTACCAAAAAATTCACCTGACGCCAACCCGGAGACTCCAGCGACGGCTAGATGGAGCTTGGAACTCGAGATGAAGCCAGAACAGGGAGGAAGAAAAAGAGATTGGCAAGTTTCTTACGCGTGCGCCACGCCGCTGGAATACTCTTTTCTTAGGGCGCAGGTGACTCCGTGATGCGGACGCGGCACAGAGATTACGGCGATGATAAGCGAATTAATTGCCGGGGAACGGCGAGCCACGTTGCGCAGAAAACTTGTAAGAATGCGGTGTCCCCTTCTCGTGCGGCAAACACGCGGAAAGCAGCGCTCCAGTTAAGTCTAAACAAATCCAAAACAGATAGCCCTGATCCGATCGAGTGAATACCTATCGAACGCCAACGAATTATCCTAGCGCCGATACGTCGCGGTGCAATCAACGCAGGGAAACGTTATCCGTGTCAATGCAATGCGGCACGCGCAGAATCAAAGACGCGTCTAGTTTATTGCAGGAGGGATCGGCCGCACCGGCCACGTCCGCTACAAGACGTCATAATTCACGCGGAAAGCGACTTAATTCCGGAGCGTGGCCGCGCGCGGCGTCGCCTCCTCCACAGCTTCCAATCCGCGCTTCATAAATTTTCATTTGAGGTCGCGTCCCCGTTGCTGTGTGCACCGACGACAAGATAAATGCTGGTCGCAACAACAGGCGAGAGGAGCCCGACGCGTGGACCTTCCCCTTCGATTCCTCCAGGTTTTATTAATACGTCGGCATCGATTGCCCGCCCCCTTCTGCGAACACCAGCTTGCCGCAAGTGGCATCGCTGAGACTTCCTCGGTGTCGTCGATTACTATCGCCCAGACTCGCCTGGACCGACGCGATTATAATTGCGCTATGGTTATTCCGGTTGGTTAAATGTAACGCGACCCGACGTCATACCAGAACGATGCTACAGGAGCGATACCGCGCGGCCAGCGACCCCCTGCCGCACCACCGATGAACACAACTTGATTCACCACGGGGCCACTGACGCTCGGTGCAACGAGGCTGCACACCCTGCTTCCTTTTTGCTCGAACCGATCTCATAGGCGATCCACGAGCCCCAATAAAAACCTACCTGGCCCCGCAAGAAAGCAGGAGGAACGCCTATCGCTGGGCGGAATCGGAGACTTGTTCTTGGCCGCTGAACGAGCCACGGCGGAGACGAATTAATCGCTGGGGACTGGGTTGCGCTGTGTTTGATTTCCTACGATTGTCCCGGGGACTCTTGATTAGGAGGCGGATATATCGGGAACTTTGATGATTAACCGTGGATCGACCGTGGCGAGCGGGGGTAGCGACCACACGGTGGTCACTGGGTCACTGTATTATTTTCGCGGCAGCAGGCTCGGTGTGGTGCCCCATGACCAGGCTGATCGTCAGGCCGTGACGCGACAAAATCGGCCCGAGAGAGCGCGGGTCGTGAGCAGAAGCTCGCGCTCGAGTTGCCGCGCTTTAAGGCGAACGAGAGGGACATTAGTAAGTCCCACTATTGTCCGGCTCCCTACGTAGAACGCTAATTATGTCGGAACGTTTCGCGTAGGTGCCGTGCATAATCGACTCCGTGGCCGCGAGCCCGCGAAAGAAACGCTAATGGCGGCTCGATCGAGTCGATTAACCGCTGCGAAAGAATCGTGGATGGCGCACAATGCGCTATGAAACCCAGCGGCCGCCGCTAAGGACACTACCACGGCAGCTTTAATTACTTTCTTATCTGAACTCTTTAGCCGGTCGTTCCTCTAATGGCGTTCGTTTTTGCGTGATTTAATGGCGACCGCTCCGGGCGAGCGTTCCCGAGAACGTATGGGAAAAATCGATGGTAGGTTCGTTATCCAGGTCGCGAGGAAAGGGCTTTCCTTTAATGGCCGGTAGATGCTAACGAATCCATTGATCACAAAACCATTTACCAAATTGCTGAGTTTCATGAACGCTGAAGATTGTGTCGAGAAGAAAGAAGGTCGCTTTCAATTTTAATCAAACCCCGATTCCACTCAGCCAACAATTTCCAGGGAATTAATTACCCGATCATCGGTCCCTCCTATACTACACCGCCAAAAATCACGATCGCCTGTAAAACAGCAAAGGGCCGCGACCGCGACCGCACTCGCACGCGCAAATACACGAAACCGCGTGGAAAGTCCGCAAACCGCAACGCGTACACATCGATAATCCGAAACATCGGGGCCATAATTCTGGGGAGGTCTTATTCCATGGGATATTCGAGCCTCGGTTACGGAAGACGCGGAAAGAATCGCGCGCGCGTTCCGCACGGAACGAGTCCTCCCCGTCGGCGAGGGAAACCGCAAACACGCGAAAAACGTCCGTGACGAAGGTACGCCTCTCGAGGCGGCGTTCTTTTTTTTTTTTTACTTAGAAAAGAGAGGGCGACCGCAAGAGGCACCGCCGGCGGCCACGTTCGCGTTTAATGACAGACCGTTTTACGGTCTTATGAAACACGATCGCGGGCAGCCCTGGAATCCCATGCATTCCTCTGTTAGGCTCTAGATCGTTGTTCCGAGCCTCGTTGCCTGCCAGCCGCGCGTTGCTTTCCGCGAAACTGTCTAATTGCGTGCCGGTTCCGCGGCGGGATTCTGAATAACGCGAGCGGCATCGTGAATATTTAAGGGGGGGGGCGATGTTCCCCGTGCAGGAAGTTGGCCGCGTTTCGAGACGGAAAGGGTATCGATCTCCGCGATTTCATTCCGCTGGTAGCAAAGTGCACGGAATGGGACGGGGGCGAGTGAGTGAAATTTACGAAACAGCAACGAGCGTGCAGTGTACATCCCGAACTGCGTTCCTGGTTTAGAGCTTTGTTACTCTACCGCGAGCATTACACAGATGAATTTTGCAGAGTTAAAATGTCTGCTAGTTATGATTCAAGATCACCTCGCAGCACCCAATCGCTCAGCAATAAAATTCAAGATTCACTCCGCTGTCTGAATTCTCTGTAACTCTGCCTGTGGCTCGACGGTGTGTCGATATTTATCAAAACCGGCTAATTAAAAGTTTCAACAGTCTACAGAGCGGGGAACGTCGGTGGGGGCCGCCTTGCCGCGAGTGTTTCCGAGGATAAGCGAAGCAAAGTTGGAATTCGCCCCCCCCCCCCCCTGCGGCCGATGCCAGTCATATCGATAACCCCTCCCCGGATAATTGAACTTAACGAAGTGGCTGGCAGCGTGGAAACGAATTCGTCGTCGAACCGAGTCGTCGCTCGCGCTCGCGCTCGCACCCCCACGGAGGAGTAGCGACGATCCAAATCCAATCTTCCAATCGGAGTCAATTACAGGCTGACAATGGCCCGGGACTAGCGCGCTGCCTAAATGTCAGCCGTACGAAGCGACGGTGTCATTTCGTATACAAACGGGATTACGCGATCTAATTCACAGCCTGACAAAAGGCCGACAAAGAAAGCCGCGAAAGTGGATGCTGGGGTCGGGACCCCGGTGTCTTTCTATTTCCTCCTGCCCCTCTTGTTCAACCCCCCCTCATCCCTCTGTCATTCGCGTAATTTCGCTTTATGTACATCGATATTCGACTTCGTTTCCCCGATGTCCGTGGAAATTGGTTTATTGGGAAATGATTTACTTCCTTGGGAATCGTCTATTATACAGGGAATTTGAAGAAAACAAATTGTCAGAGTTGAAAATTATTCAAGTTATTTGGTTACTGAAACTAAAAATGGTCTC
This sequence comes from Andrena flavipes, assembly GCA_963971345.1. NCBI lineage: Eukaryota > Metazoa > Arthropoda > Insecta > Hymenoptera > Andrenidae > Andrena > Andrena flavipes. Next base: position 9,667,165 of record OZ020481.1, read on the forward strand.
ATGTCGCTCGCAGCTGTAGTTGGTGTACTAATTAATCATCTAAAAACAAAATGCTTTGGGTTGAGTACTTTTTACACTAAAACCTAGTGTGGAGAATTTGCTGACGAATTTAAACAAAAATTGTGAAAGTTACACACGAAGCAATTCTGTCCCCATATTTTTATGAAAAAAATCGCCATTAATCAGTTATAAAATGTTTTCCAAACATCCGATGTCGATGCGGAAGTTCCACGCGATAGAGAAAGGAATTCTACAGCTCCAGTTAAAATTTCAAGTGAAAATATTGATTCGGTCAAGAGTTACGATGTACACGGTGTTTGAAAATGTAATTTCGAGATAAACAGCTTAAAAATTAAGTCCTCTTTGCCAATACCGCTTTGCGAGGCCGTTACTCGACATGTAATCTTATATCTTCATCGAATTTCTTCATAAAACTTTGTTATAAATATTCACAAAGGATAACACTTTCAGAATTAATACTAATACAAAAAGTCGAATTTCGAGATTTCAATAGTCCTGTACCCCGTTAATCCAGCTCAACGTCTTCCGCCTACTCAACATTACTCTGACGCGGTGAGACTCTAAAGACCTTTGACCGGCACTATTCACCCCATCATCGACTCCATTTCGTAAAATACATCTCGGACAATCTATTCCAAGCGGACGAGCCTCTGCTTTATTCCCTCTTCCTCTTCCTCTTCCTTTTTTTCGTCATCCAACAACGACAGCCAGGGCCTGGCCGTAGCAACATCCACGCCAGGACACTTAAGCCTATCCTGCATGTTAATATAATGTCTTAGGTGGCCGCGGCCGTGTCGACAAGCCATGGATACTCTCTCCGTGGTACAATCCCCCTTACAAGGCAGTCGGGATAGATAATCGCGGCATTGTCTTACATCGACGCTGGTATTATACACGCGGGAGACCTGTACGCGGCGCGCACACGCTGTTGCGCGAGCGCGCGCGCGCGTGTACCCACGGGGAACGGGGTACATAGAAGTGCACGAGCGTTTTGCATCGCGCTTGTATCGCGGCCCTCTCCCCCCCTCCCCCTGGTCTCTTTATCGGGGCGACGATCAGCCAACAAACGAACTGACGAGACTAATCACCCGTCCACCGCAGATTTCTCCGTACGAATTCCTTCCTCATTGTTCCTATCTCCGGTCTAGCCCCCTCCCCTCTGTCCCCCAGTTCCGCGAACGCGCGCACATCGATCGCAATCGAGAAAAACGGACCGAGATTGCCACTTAAGGGAGGGTACTCGTGATGCAATGATCGATTTGTTGGTAGATATACAGCATCAAGTTTCGTGACATCCTAGTCCCGAAGATCTCGAACGTGTAGCAAAAGTCACGAAGATAAAAGTGAGAGATTAAAATTCCCAGTGTCCATCGTCGTGATACGTCTGTCCTCGGTTCTACCTGCTCACAGCTACGACTGCGAATTCCAAGCTCCGAAGCCTCTGCTAACGTAGCAAACAATATTATACTTAGCCACTGTCCGTACACACACTGCTGAATCTACTGATCTCCTGTCCCGCTACTTTATACCAATGAGAGCTGCTACTATGTACTTAGAAACTTGGGAATATCAGTAATCTCCTTTCCACTCGTCTCTTGTCGTTTCATCTCTACTTATTATCAACTTTATTCCAGCCAGCGAGCTCCCATCGCGCGCGTCAATCTGCGGGAAATTAGCGGGGAGATAAATGTCGCGACGATCAGGCCGAGTTCCGCGAGCCTGAAAAACATCACCGCGGAACATCCGCTCGGAGTCAATTCCGCGATACATTTCCAGAGACGAGCTAAATTATTCCCAGGGCCACGGTGCAAGCGGGCATCAAGGTGTCTGACAAGTTCGCCCGCTACTTTATCGTTCCCCGTGCACCGGGAGCCGGCGTCCCGCCGAATCTAGGGGAGGGAGGGGTAAATATTGCAGTATGCACTCAACGCGGAGACAGGGTACACCAGCGGGCCGAAGCCGACTCTATCTGGCACGGGCCAACGTCTATGCATTAGCATCCGCATACATATATTATTACGCGGCCTGGCGTGCACGCTGGGCATATCCGAAGCCCGCGTTGTTTCGCGCTTGTTCGTGCATCGCTCTCCTCACGTGATACCGAAATACGTACATGACACGCGTGGTACTGCTTTCGGTCGAAACGGAACTCGCTGATGCGAGGGTGGACGTGTGTTCAAGCGTTAGGTACGAATGGAAGCGTGCGGCAGATACGGTGACTTGTATAGATTCGCACACCTGCCCTACGGGGAACCCTCGCCTGCCCTGCGCGCTGGTAAAACTCTTGTTTCACCGGCAAAAAGCATCCCAGCTACCACGGGCGTCGCGGATGCATGAAATATCGTCGCCGAATTTCCGACAAAACGAGGACAAGGTCTTCTGTCAAGCGCATACCGCGAGTTCCCTTGCACGCGAGGGAAACCCGCACCCCCTAGCTGCCACCCTTTATTTCCCAGACGCGAAAACACGGCGTAACGCGGCGACATTGTCACGTGCCCGGTTATTTATGAATGTAGCGCGCACCGTCCACCCTCTTATTCCGTAGCTTTCGCTCATATTCCGCGGGCCTCCGTCGGCTCTGAGATCGAGCTACGCCCCTCGAAGCTCCGCGGGATGAGAAGCCGCGCGGCGGATACAAGCGGGACACGACGACGCAGGCAAAAAAGGGGGTGGTCAGGGAAGGGCGTTGAAAGAGAGAACAAGAGTGGATCCGAAGTTCGGATGTTATTTATGACGCTTTCTCCCGAAGCGGCTGAGCCCGAGCGACCGCGGCTTTCGCAAAAGCGCGATCATCCTTCCGGCAGGTTCCCCTTTAGTTTTTCGTCGCGTCTCCCATCGGTCTTGGTCAAATTCATAGAATTTTCAGGGGAAACTTGGGGAAGGGAGAATAGATCGTGGATATTAGTACGTACGTTCTGCGCTAGGCTTGATAATAATTGAATTTCGGGACTGAGTCCGTCGTAAAGAGATAGGGAGAGTCGTGCAGTACCGGCCAGTAGTCGATTGTTAATCGTTTAGATCTAAAAATCTACTAATTTAATAGTTAGTCGGTACTGAACGACAATTTTTCTTTTCCTAGAAATTACAACTTTTTTACTTTTGCCCATAATCAATTTTTATTATTAAATTTTACAAAAATAATTTACTAAGTTCCATCTATACTACAACCACATTTTTGAATTTCTGATTTTTATCCACTCTACCCCAAGATATAACAAAAAAGCTTAGAGCGGTTGGTACTGCTCGACTCTCCTCTATTTAAACAACGATATTTTACCATGAAAAGTACCCTACACAGAAAACTCAGCTACGGAAGAAAGCAAATGCGGGACACGTTCAAATTCACCCAGAACTCCCTTGGTTCACCGTGGAAATGTCCGTCGGTAGCCTCGGCTTCTGAATTCTCGCCGGTATCTGCGGCCGCAGACGAAGGGGTGCGAGCAGATCGCGCCAGGCGTCGCGGATATACGCGCGAAGGGATTGCTGGTCAGCTGGCCGGCCCCGTTTAATCCCTTATCCCTTTAAGCGTTGTGTATTATCCTCGTAAAAACTAATACAGGAGCGACGTCGGCCCCGGCTCCGCCTAAAGCCTGCTCCCAGCCGAGGGACGTTATAAAAAGGAAAAAGGAGGGTAGGGAAAAAAAAAATAGACGAGTCCGAAGCGTAGAGCCGGCAGCGTCGGCCCCCGGGGCTCGAAAATACGTCGAGTTCGCCGGCGAGAGGCGGAAGAAGCGGGAAGAGAGGAGAAAGAGAGAGAGTTTTGTGCGCAAGAGGGGCGATATATCACCGGGCGACGAAACAACCAACCCCCGACGAGAGTTGCATTTGCATCGACGGACCGACGGTTCCCTCACAGACACGACCATCCTGAACCAACCAGCCAGACACACAGGCGGGCGCGCGCGCACGGAACGGCGAACGCGTGCACACGTTCGCCGGGGCCACCGATCGGCACTCTCACCCCCATCCCCCCGAAGGGTCCTTCCTCCTCGTGTCGGGGGCGCGAACAGGCTCCGCCGTCCCTCCCAAACCCCAAGGTCTGATTTACATTTTCTTTCCTGGCGCGGAGTCTCGTTCCACTCGATAAGAGGAAACGCCTCGATCCGACGGTATTTCAACCCTTGCGACAGAGAGAGATTTCAGACCGGCTCTCGCGAACGGTGGAGAGAGAGGAGGGAGGTGTGGCGAGACTCGTGAGAGGGTTAATAACGAGGAAAATACGGAGCTGCGTTGTTTTCTGCATGGTGTTGGAGATGTTTCGTAGTTTGAGAAACAGATTGGTCATATGTAGAAAGCATGATCGAGCGAGGTCCCAGGATCATGGGAAATGGGCGGTTCGAGGACTGCCACCCGATATCCAACCTCCACAAATTTACATCCACATCTACGATGCATCTCGCGTTGAAGTAGTTGAGAAGTCAAAGAGGCCACTGAGAAGGAAGAAGGTTGAGAAGAAAGGAGCGGGAGGGACAGATCTTTCCTCGTGGTACCGCCGACGATCCACGAAATCAGATCCGGATACGGTCTCTCAAACGGCGTGTCGCGTCGCGTCGCGCTCCCGTCGCCCCGAAGAGGTGTCAGCGCGACAGGTTAGCCAGCGCGCACAGGATAAAAGCTTCTCGCCTATACTTTGAAGATCACAGGCCTGGCACGAGCCTCTCCATTCTCTCTTTCTCCCGTTCCCCCGGCCCTGCCCCTCTTCGTCCTTTCTCGGTTTACACTCTATAAACGGAGCAGCAGAAGCGGGCGCCGTTACCACGATCACTGAATCATTGTTGGTGATAGATAGCGCAGCTGTTGCGCGCGAGATCACACGATCTCGAAATAGTTTGCAACAATACGAGGCCCGGGGTTGCCTCCGGGCGGACACGTTGCCCTGGCTCCGTCGATTTAACGAACCACCCGAGCCATTCCGCAACGCCCAAAGGTCGATACCTGACCGCCAGCCTCTGGTTTATCTTTAGTCGCGCGGAGAATAATTGCGAGGTATCGAGTTCTGCGTGCCACGACAAGGCCCAGTCCTCGCGAGGGGTATCGATAACTAATTGACGGTACTTGGGTAGCCAAGGGGATTGCTGGGTCGATCTCTCACCATCGAATAATAGTAATTCCTTTGGTACCCCAAAAGTGCAGCTTTAGAAAGGTCTTTTACTCCGACTCGTTGAGAAGGACGCGGTAAAAGCTATTGTGCGTCTAACACCCGATGGTAATTTACTCCAGTTGATTGCTCGATAGAATGTGCTCCAACTACACAAAGGATGTTACGAAACAGGCCACTGCTCTGCCGAGTATGAAACTTAAACACGTGGTTTTACACTCTTTATTAAGCGGTCTGGTTTGTATAATGACCGGATACCTCTATGAAACGATAATGAGGTAGCATTTCACTGAATATTCATTGTGATATAATATATGTAAATTAGTTAAATAAAATCCTATTAAACGCGGTAAATGGCCAGCCGCATTAACGAGCATGTACCCCTTGTAATTAATTGAGCTGTAGAATGATGAATTCGATCGTATCTTGCTATCCAAACATTTTGGCTGCACTCATTAGAAATAATACGCACATTCGTCTTTTCAAACACTATGTAGTCTGTGAACAATGAAAAGAATATTGACTAAAATGTATTCCGAACAGTTTGCATTTCTCGAAGGGTTCAAGATTCGCCAAGGAATGGGAACCGGCGTCGGCACCAGGGGCAAGTGCGAATTTAACACACGTACGAATCAACCTGATACATTCTTCGAGTTCTAAGACGATTTGAACACACCGAGCTCGGGTCAGGATTAATAGCCAGTAAAACTACCATGCCCCGTCTCCTCTGTGCTTCAATCGCCAAATTAGATGGTTCTCCAAAGCCGGGCGGCTTCCACGAGGGCAGAAGAATGTCCTCGAGGAGCTTTCAGAAATTATTGGCTCGGAGATGGCTGCCCGGTTGCGTTAACATTGATAAAGCATCGGCCCCAGCGAAACGGAGGAATTTCTATATAAATGAGGAATAATTGAAAACCGACGTGCCTGCAGCGACGGGGGACAGACGTAAATAGAAACGCGCGAAAGTGCGTTTAAGAGGCGGACGATTAGTCTGATTCATCGCCCCGGGGCTCTCGGCCGAAGTTAAAATTTATACCATCTGTTTAGTCTGCGCGGCGGACGATCTCTTTTTTCGACGGTACTTAGTCCTTCGCCGTCTAATCCTACCCTTGATACGCGGGGAAATTTATTGGCATAGTCGCGAAGTCCACCCCCAAACCCTTAAAGAAAACAGAAGGCAATTTCGGGACAAAGAAGTTCAGCGAAGAGCAAGGAAAGAACGGCCAAGAATAACAGACGTTGCTGGATGCTGGAGGGGTCAAGTAGAAAGCGAACAATACAGGAAGTGGATACTTCGGGGGCCAATTTATTTTCCCTGCTACACCGACGCGCGGTAGATACTTGGCATTGGTCATGGATTTTTGATAATCCATTGGCATCGAGCGAAGCGTGTATTTAGCTTCGGGTTAAAGGAGAGGGGTCTTCTTAACTCGAGGATAATCTTGACGAGTCGAGGCAAACGATTCGGCGTGCAGAGGAGCGCCATCAAACCCCCGGTCAAAATGGCCGGTGAATTTGAGTAATTACCCAAATTCGCGGCGGGAGGACCAAGTTACGGCCACTCGTTTGCTCCCCCCGCGCCGTTATTACGTTATGAGGGATAGGGCGTATTATAGGGAAGACCGGTAGCCGGTGGGACCAACGAGTTTACGGTTTAGGAAAGGCGAGAGGGCGAGGAGACGAGGTAAAGAGAGGCAGTTGCTAGCTACCGTATAATTACACGAACGCCCCTTCCGGAGATGACGCGTTATTGCCCCGGGGCGACTTCCTCGTGTGGCCCAAGCCGAAATCCTCCGAGGTGGACCCTCCGAGGAGGAGGGACCCGTGGGGGATAGCAGGATTCGCGTAATCGCCTCGTTATGCCGACTTCTGACACCTTTTGAGGAATTTCCTAAAAATCCAGAGCGAAGATCGTGCCAGGCGTTTTAATTTACATCACGCTTGTCTCCTTGGACATCCGTCGAAATTATAGGCAAGTGGAGGCATTCTTCAATTTCGAAACGTCTCGAATAGCACGATTTGCACAAAGTAATATCCGAACGAATCCAGTGGTCCACAAACGAACGATCTACATTCTCCGAGTCGCACCTTCTATGCCCCATTCTTTGAACGAGTCCCTCCAGGCTTTATTGCTTCGGCTGGTTCGTTCATGCCGACTCTCCCTCTCCTCTCGCTCTCTCTCGTTCCCTCCACCTGGTCCCACCGTGTGATAAATAGCCTTGTTCCATCCACCCTCGCCTTCGTCCTTCGAAAAGGTCTTATCAACTCGGACGCGCACCTACTCTCCTCGTTCTCTCCACCCCGCCCCCCCCCCCTCCACCTCCACCTCTGAACCACCCTTCCTACGCAGAACCCCATTTCACTCTGAAAATTCGCTTCCATCCACTTCGAGCTGGCTCGAATATCGGCTCCAACTCCTTCTCCAAGTTCCTGCGATTGCATTTTCTTCGGTATTTCTACTCTAGACTTTAACTCGTTTCTGAACCCACTGCACGAAGAGACCGAGGCGAGGGAATTTCATCCCATAACGCGGAGACTTAGAAAATAAGCAACGACCTCCGATAAAGCAAGTTCTAATCTCCGTTCCTACATTGACGTAGCAATGTACGATGTTTCTTCTCTCGTGATTTCGTCAAAGAAGTCAGAAGCGACACGCGAGTCATCCCCGCGACACGACGTCCTCTTTTTCTCGTTTCCTTCGGAACAGGGTGTCCTACGCCATCGTCCTAATGCCCGTGCTGAATCCGTAGTCCCGCAGGCGGGGGTTAGGGATGGGGAATCGCGGCCAGGACAGCAGCGAGGGAGGAAAGAAATGGCCCCCGGAGGAGTGATAGAGGCTACCTAATAGCTCACGGAATTGCCCCTGAAACACCTTTTTAATGAACTATTGCTACGGGAAATGAAAATGGGGGAGACGACAAGACCTCCAGCTGAAAACTTTCCCGGATAAACTCGCGGGCCGCCTCTATTGTTCTTCGTAATTGAGCGGGTTACTTGCTCGGCGGCAACAGCGAGCTGTCCAGATCCGAGGCTCGATAATGTGGCATTTGTAACTTTATCTTGCAATTAGCAACACTTGGCTGGAATTCCTTCACAATATTCCAGATATAAACGCAAGCAGTTCTCAGGGAGCGAAATGTCCATTACCGAACTCAGCGATATGCGAGAAATTTCGTCGCGGAACGACCACCCCTCGCGGGTCGTCTCGAAGGTGAAGGACTCGGAGAAACACGAAGGAATTTGCCGGTACAGGAGGGCGTCGTCCGACGTATCTGTCCGCGGGATCGCAGATAAATTCTGCGCAGAGGGGAGAGAAGAGGGCGACTCGCGGGAAAGAAAACTGTGGCGTGGACGGAGGCAAGCTGAGCGCAGCGAGACGTCGGCCGAAAACATTCCGGGGAATTAGACGCGGAGCCCCGGCAGGAGATGGAGAAAAAAGGGAGCCCCGAGGACGGAGACGAGGAAGACGGGGGCGATTTGTCAAAACGCACGGCTCCTCTTCCCACCGTCACCCTTATGGCCTGTTTGCTCTTTCTCTCTCATTGTTATGCTAAGCACGATCGTAGACGGTGGCTCGTGGAACGAGCCCCGAAGACTGAAATTCGCTTCTATATGAATAGAAAATCGCCGAGCGTTCGTGGCGCTTCGCGGGGCGATTCCCTGTTACGCCCGAATGGAAACAAGTCGCGTGTTTCATTGGACGTGTTCAATGATTCCTCGAAGAAGGTCGAAGGTGGTTGGCGGCGGAATGATCTCGTTGCATTTTGCAAGGCGACGGTGTTGGAATCGGAGAGCGTACGTTGGTAAAGTTCGATGACGTTACGGAGTACGGGCGGTGAACTACCCCCGTGGGAATCGAAACGTCGGCCACCTGACCCATTAAGGGGTGACTTGGACCTGGTGGTTTCTGGTCAGCTGTAAGGGTTTGGATTATGGCTGTAGCCCGCGGTGTTTACGAGTCCACGAAGGCCGATTACAGCCCGCTCGTCCGGTTAGGTGATCGTTTTACGGGAAATAGGTTTCCCCTTAAAGTCTACGCGCCGCCGCCGCATCGAAAACCGAACGTGCTGGAAATGTAAAGCCCCCACGAAGAGCCCGAGACCGCTAGGCGACCTGAATCTTCAACCGAAAACCGATTAACCGAGTGCTATGACTCGCTTCACTCCGGCTCGAGGACGCGCAACGCCGTGGAAATCGATGAAACTCGAAAGCAAGAATCATTTCTCAAAGCGGTCGACCGTTATTTCGCTGCCGTTTCGAATTAGCCCCCGACCCTTTGTTCTACCTCCCAACGTAAGCAATACACACGCCCTCATCCCCGTGGCCTCGATCTCCTTCGGTTTTTCAACCCTCGCCCGAGCCCTGTTCCTCCGGCAGAGGCCCGATTTCATTTCTTTTACAAGCGCCGCGTCATCATTTTTCATAGACCCCGCTCCGCCAGCCCCCTCCACGAATAAGGGAGACGGAGTTTTCGCGATACCACCACCGTTGGGGCTCACCCCTCGTCGCATTTCGCACCGGCAACTGTGCGCGCCCTGCGCCCCGTAGCCCTTCTGCGGGATAAGAGAGAGGAAATGGCTGGAGAGGAGTAATGCCCTTATTCTTTGCCACCGTGAACCGCGTTGGCACTTTCTAAGCGAGTCGAACCAATAACGCCCCGTCATCGCCGGTAACGGCCTGATTCCGTGCATTCCTCCCAGAGAAAGAATACTCGTACCTGTATACATTACTTTTCAAGCAGTCTTTTCTATTTACTAAGAACTAATTCCCTGTTCTACGTGCTCCATGCTATCTCTTTCAAAAGCTTCGATTCCCCAAACGAAAGAGTTCACGATTATTAAGAATCGAGGATTATTAGCTCGAAAAACTCTCGGGAGCCTCGCCGCGAGACCTACCCAAGGCAATCCACCAGATTCGCGCTGAGATATTCACTCGTGGCAGGCGACGGGAGCGCAAGAACAGAACCGAACACGATGCCGAGGGAACCGAGTCGGCCACCGGCGGTAGTGAACTCGTAAACAAGGAATGACGTGGAACAAGGACGCGAACATGACACTGACGACAGCGGGAACGAACGAACGAACGGACGAACGACGGGGCCTCGACGAGGAGAAGACGGCCGCGGCGACGACGAGCAAGTGATTTAGAATATTCGGTGGCGGATGTCAGCTATTGCTCGCCCACCGGGACGTCATTATGTCATCATCATTCTCCTTCGCGCCGACCTATCCCCGTTGACGGGAGGCGCGCGCCTGGACATCACTCACCCGGTCCAACGTGGCTTCGGTGTGAGAGGACCACGACGAACCCCGGGCCCTTCGTTCACGTCGGACAAGGCTAAACAATATTTATCATGTAGAAGTGGGGCCCCGTTGGCCACGGTGAATTGGAGTTCCGGTGCCACCCACGGCAGAGCGTACCCGGTCACCCCGCCGGCCTATGCATAATCATTCCTGAACGAGATTCGACGGCAACGCTCCCTCGCACCTCCTCCTCGCCCCCTCCTGTCCCTTCGATGATGTACAGCCTTACGGTCGTGGGCTCATTGTTTGGTAATCTTTAATGCGACGTTTGAGACGAGACGCTGTCCCCTCTGTTGCCGTGCGCTTCGCTGCGCGGGGATTAATGGATGGACACGATTCGGTATAGGCGAGATGCGCGTATTCTCGGGTCGGTAGAGTGAATTCATGATGCCCACGTGGGTAGACACTGGAGCTTTGGAAAATCGGAATTTTCGTTTATAAATCTGCGTCACTGCACTTTGACGCACCGTTGCATGGAGAGATGTTATTGATAGATGGGTATAAGTACGGTGGAGCAGAAGTATCTTGCATACCGAAAATTCGGCAACAACGGAGTTTAAATTGGTCGGGTATGATATATATCGGAGTTCAGGAGCAACGCGTAAACTTCGCAAAGGCACTGGAATAATTCGGTTTTAACGATTCCAATTCCGCCGGGTTCCCGTTCCGGGTTTTTCCTCCCCTTTCCCTTCTCCACGGAACCGGCGAACGACCGAAGTCTCCGAGGAAATCATTGAATATGCAACTTAAGGAAATCCTCGGATATTGCGCTTTATTATAAACGGGCTTGTCCCCCTCCCGCCCCCCTGCAGCCCTCCGTGAAAATCCCCCCCGGCATTGGGAAGACTTTGCATATTCCCGAATCTGAAAATATTCGCATGCAAAGTCCCGCGGGAGCCCAAGATACCCGGCGCTATATCTTCCAGCAAGCTACGCCGCCGCGCTCCTGACTACGAAGCCTCTCGTTTTCGCGGGGATATCACGGCTGGAATCAATTTGCATAAATAAGTGTTCGATGATACCACGAACGCCGTTACAATCCCACGGACAGTCGCGTCCACGATCATCCAACAGTTAGGAATTAACGGTACCTTCGCATTCCAACCTGCAGAAATACAAAGATCAGCTAATACCGTCTTCGTTTCTGCCAGCTAGGTACTATTCTTAGCGGATATCTAAATTTCTGATGAGTAATGGGGTGAACGTAAGTCGTCGCGATTGTGGACGTAGCGCCGCGTCCCGGGGAAGCAACGAGGGCCGCGCTCGGCCGCGACCAACTCGGCAATCCATTAAAAAGTTCCGTGGAAAGTTCGAATCCCGCTCGACTTGCCGCGACTTCGTCATCCGACGGTGGAATATCCGCATGCAGAGTGGCCAGGGAGCAACTTTGCTCGAAAACTCGGGGCAGGGGGAGGGGTGGGGAGGGATGGAATCGATGGGAACTGGGTCGAGCTGTCCAGGGCACTTTGGGCACGGCCGAGCTGGCTCGCGAGTGTCGGAGCGCCGCGTACGGCGCAAATTTCAGCATCCACCGAGGGACCCCGAAGACCCAGTGCAAGCCCAGGTGTGCGCGCGTACTCTCGTGGAACGCGTTTCATTATAAATGGCGTCCCTCCGCGCCCCTCCCGCTACGAGAGAGGGCTATTCCTTTCGCGAACTTGGCGAGCGGCGGAGCCGGGCGCAGGAGGATCACGGGAGGGGGTGCGGAGACCGAGAGATTTGGGGCTGAAGGAAGGATAGGTCGGATGTATAATTAGGCAGCGTTTGTAATTAGCGTAAATTGTTTCCCGGTAAGAGGGCTCGAGGATCTAACGCCGAGCGGGAGGTGAAAACTATGATAAATTTAATATAACGCAATCCAGTTACGCCGCTCCCGGTCGGCCCCCGAGGTGGGGGGTTAATTAATAAAGGCGGAGAGGCGTGGAACGCGGGCGAAAGGTTCAAGAGGCTGTGTGCTAGCGTGATGTAACCGATGCGCGGGAGCGTTCCGTTGAAACTTGAAAAGAATTAATTTCGTAGAACCGAAGACGGCGCTGTTCTTTATTACGGAAACTGAAGTAAACTTTGGTGTTCGTGGGATTAACGGAGTACACAGTACGCGCGAGCGTCCATTTTACAATTTACGCTAAAACCCATCGGAACCACGGAGAAGTTTCCTTCAAAGCATCTTTAAATCCTTCGCATCCGACAAAAGCTTGAGGGCTTTCGGCCCTTAAGTAGCTGGAACAACCCTTATTCCCAAGAACGCGAAGCCAGTCCGTGCAACCAAATGCTCCCACGAGCAGGTTAAGAAGTTAAGGGGAAGGGACCGTTTAAGAATCCGGTACGCAGGTGCGTGATCCTCCCTCGGAAATATACTGTTATCCGCTTAACTTAGACACCGTCGAGACGGAAGCCGTCGCTGGCCCGCGTAACGTAGAGTGCAATAAAAACTTAGTTATCTCTTGCCGGAGAGCTCGCTCGCAAATGGTACGCCTCCGAGCAGAGGGGGAACAGCCTGACGCGGAATCGAAACGAGAAGAGATTGAATGGAATCCGTAAAGGCGAGCGGAGAGAACAGTGGACAGAGGTTTTTAACAATTTCCCGGTGTGTCGTTATCGGAGCTGTGGTCAACGGCGCTGTAAGAACCCGGCTAACGATACGAGATGCCGTCTCGAGACAATAACGGCTACATGGGCCATCAAACGAGCTTCCGAATGGCGTAGCAAGGACTTCAGCAGCGCCGTAACGCGGCTCCTTCTTCCCTTCTATCGCGCCGGATACAGGGACGCGTATCCGTAACCAGAAGCTCTTGTCTCGGTGTCCTTTATGGGGGTTGAAACGCCGTGGATGTTATTCCATTTTCAGCGCAAAACTGAAAGACATTGTCTTTCGAGGACTTGTCGGCATTTAGATTGTTGCTGAATCACTGTGTTGTTGCTCTCGCGTGGTGGGTTAGGCATTTGAATACTCGAGATGTTCAAGAAGCATCAGAGACTGTTGCAGAAGGATTTAGGTAGGTTTAAGAAGGTATACGCGTTTGAACCCTCGGAAAATGTGTACATTTTGTGGATTTTTTACAAGTCGACGGCTTGATGCAGATTTCTTATTTTTTACTATTTTTACATTGTATTATGAACGACTTAAAAAATTATTTATAAAGAAAAAAGTGGCATTTTTTCTTAGAAAAATGTAACTTTACCTTTGATCTCTCATCATTTCTTTATTTTTCAAAATTTTCAAAATCGGCCCCGATGGACGATAGCTATTAACATACTTTATCAGAAGATTTTATTGTTTTTTAATTCAGACACGACATACAGCTGTTCTTACGCCCACCGTTTAGCCATCTAAAATCGAGGGACCTTTTGTTTTAACTGGAACTTTTGTTTTAAGTCGTTCATAATACTATGTAAAGATAGTAAAAAAAAACGGGAAATCTTCATCAAGCCGTTGTAAAAAATCCACAAAATGTACACATTTTCCGAGGGTAGGAAAAGTTAAGCGGTAGAAAGAAACGGCTCCTCTTTTTAATGGATAAGGAAGAAGGCGTCGACTGATGTAAAAGAAGGAGGAGTAATTCACCATCGAACGAGAATCGCGAAGTTCGTGAATAACATCGTAATAACCAGCTCCCGATGCGTAATAATAACACTCCTAGGCGGAGTCTTTAATAACGCGGGGATGACGCTGAACTAGGCAGACCAGAGTTAAGTCAGCGAAGTCTGGCTACGGCGAAGCAATATGAAGTCCGAGGCGGTAAAACTTCCGCAATATATACGGGGCACGGCGAGGGTCGGAAATTAGAATCACCTTTCTCCGAAGGAAATTAAAAGTTACTCCGCGGGAAAGGAAGAGTTACGAAGCGGCTTAGGCGCGAGAACTCCGCGTCCCCGTCCGAGCGAAATGGAGCTGAGGCGATAGAACGCGCGCGCTCTTCCACCCAGGAAAGATTAAGGTAGCAAGGAGGAGGAACGGGTCGACGGAGAAACGAGGGCAGATGGAACGAGCAACTCCAGATAGGATTCGAGAGAATGTGGAATTTAAGATAGAAAATGTATTACCCGAGACCGCCGCTGCGATAGAAAACTTTTGTAATATTTTGAGCTCGCGAGGTGCTCGGTTACTCGAAGAATTAATAAATCTATAAACACCATAACTCAGAGACGCGCTATAACAACGCTGAATACAGAATTTCTGTTCCCCGTTACAAGTATTTCCATTCCCCTTTTTTTTTTCTCCCCCAAAGTCGCACCCCGTGCAACACCCAAAGCACAAAAGGTGGCGATCGCGTTGGCGTTCACGTGCGGGGGCCCCGTAAACACGTGCAGTCGGCGCAGAATAATCACTCCACCCACGAAGGCATATGCTCACTTGAGACGGATCACGAAAGGGCTGAAAGGCTCCGTGTGTTTTGGTTCGCCATCCAAGCAACCAACCCCTCCAGAGGGTGGCAGATTGTTTGATGGTTGATTGTCGCGCACCGCTTCGGGGGTCGTCTGATTGGGTCGCCGCGAAACATCTGCCGGCCTCCCGCGGGGCTCCACGACGACAATCATCCTGCGATCGCGAGGTAATACGCCGAAAGATGTCTTCGTTCGGGGGTTGCGTCGAATGAAAACGGTGGATTCGTCGGATCGAGAGGAAGAAGTCGACTTAGGGTGCGCGTCATTTGATAAACGAGCCAACCGCGATTAGCTGGATGACGACGTCGCATTACGAAATGGAAACTGCTGCCACTAAGTAGTTTTAGACAATAGGTACTTTAGAACATTTAGGTACCTAAAACATGAACCTTCTATTCAGGTATCTACAGCTGATCGCGAAGTGACCATCAAGAGTGCCGTGCACCGTTAAAAAGGTAGTCGAGAGTTCCGTCACGCCCGGGCCAGAAACGGTCGTATTGTGACAACGAATTAGAATGAAAAGCGACCCCTCCCTCTGTGCCTTTCAGCCGATACGACTTTGTCCGCTTGACGACTTTCTGCGGACCTCTGGCGCTCATTCCACGGCTCGGTCGCTCGTGCGCGTCATCCACCTGAAGCACACATAATCGAGGCCCCGAGCCGAAAAGAGCGGAGGGCCGTTTCTGCCTTTTAAAAGCGCCGGTGAACGAGCTCGCTGGTTGGCCGATGGAAGGAGGAACCGGCAAAGGACGGAAAGGAAGAACGGACTTTTACAAAACTCATCCATCCCCCGACCCTTTTGCCGCGTAGAGACACTGATACCTACCGGCTGACGGTACCCACCTACAACCCGACGACAATGGATCCTTTGCGGGCAAAAAAGCGTAAAAAGAAAGGGGTAAGAGGGGCAGAGAGGGCGGGCCGGGGTGGGGCGGGAGAGGGCAAAAGAGAGCGGTCCACCTCCGCGACGCCGGGGAATGAAAGAAAGAGCGGCAATGATGAAAGCATTGTCCCTGTTCAACGGCTCTTCACCGCGAGCCTTCGTGGCGGCCCGTCTCCTCTCCGCCTTCGCCAGCTCGCCGACCGCTGCTTCGCTTCTTTACGTACGATTTCTCGTTTCCACGTTACCGCTCAGATGACGTCCAAGATTATTCAAACACCGCCGTAGAAGCACGAGAAACAATCAGAGGAATTTCGAAGCACCTTTGTCGCCTGACCGTTTTAAGATTTTGCTCCTTGCAAGGGGAACGTGTCAGTCTATGGTAAGACCGACGGAATTCGCGGATCTACGGCCGACTCCAAGTATTATTCCGCTATTCGGCACAGTAAATTGCAAAATATGAACTACGTTTTCCAGGATACTCGGCCACGTGTCGATTCCAACCGAGCTTCCACGAAGATTAGGAGGGACTCGCAGCCCCAATTCGGGAATGTAATTCGAGAAGGCAAGTGTTTGCGTGTCTTCGAGCCGATCAGAGGACCCTTGACTCGTCCCGCGTAATAACGCGATAATCTTCTCGCGCAAAACAAATAACAGGGGGGAGTCGGCTCGCCGCCCCTCGGTTACTCCAACCCTTTCATCGAAACAGAGAACAATCCCCGATGATCGATCACAATCGACTCCTTTCGTTCGAGGGCGTTCTTTCGAACGTCGGCACTCGGCAGAGAATAGAAGCGAGGTTATACCAGGGGTTTAGGGTTACAACCCCTCCGCGTAGCGTGGCGACGTTGTTATTCTTCGAGCGAAAACTATTTACAAAGTCGGGGCTAATGGCATCAAGAGATTTCGTTCCATATGCCCCCTCTGCGACAGAGTTTCGCTCGTTACCGAGCCTCTCTTTCTCCTCGATATGACATTAGCGTACTGTTCCTAACCGGATCCATTCTGTTCGCAGTGGCGTACTGGCGTGTTTCCTCTACGATCCGCGTGTACTTCTTTAGGCCACTTTCCAGCAAGTTGAACAAATTTTTAAGTAATTTCTAAGGGTTGCGTGAAACGATACTGTGAAGTGGGGCGGTTTGGGTGAGAATTATTATTATTATTGTCATTTATTCACGGGTAAGAAAACCCTTTAGCAAAGTAAATACGATCAATACAACCTGATTTCCCATACAGTGTACGATGAGGTTCGAGATAGTCTTAATTCCCTGGTAAGTACATCAAATTTGAACTGCTCGAGAATAACAGATGACGTCACGACGTTTCTCGAGTGATAACAGACCCAGCCTAGATAACACCGGATCATAATTATGGCACGTGATTGGTAAAGGATAGCCTCCTCGAAAAGCCGTCAAACGAAGAAACTTGTTTTCTACTCTCTCAATTGAAGCAATGATTCTTATAATATGGACCCTACACTATACATCTGAACTCCAAGATAGGACGAACCAGGAAGTAGTACAGCATCCTTATTGTATTTGTACCTTTAAAATACCTTTAAAATTGGGAATGGTGAAGATATTGAAGATGGAAATGAAAAATAAGCGTCTTCCCTCGTCAAAAATTCTAAAAATTGTAGCCAATACCCATCAATTAAACAAATAATACAAAAGCTTGCAACATCTCCTACTACGTAAGCCAATTTCACTACCTATATATCAAGGGTGTCCCTCCTGCCTTACGCCAGTGATACTGCCTCTTCTCAACAAGCGTAAAGCGAACCGGACCAACGTGAACGATGGTGGAAGGGACAAATGCACGTGTAGAGAGCCTAACGTAATAAAAGTTTGTCGAGTGGGTCGAAACGTATGCATATTGACCCGGTCAATCTCGTAACGCTACCGATCTTCCTCCTCCATTTCTCTCCCCCCACCGTTAACCTCGACTTGCCAGTGCGTAGGTGCGATCCGTTCATTGGAACGCATTTAACTCGATTTCCAGGACCGACCGCGCGCGTGCCGAAGCAGAGTTCTTTATCGCCCCGTCTCTCTTTCGCATGCAAAACGTACTCGCGTATTGCTATTTCAATTTCGAGACACGTAACGATCTGGTTTCCGTGCAGCCAGCTACCGTGCGCAACACCTCGATCGAATGGCACGCTGCAAGCGATAGTACCGTATTGTCCTCACCCTTGTTCAGAAGGGAGTTGAAGGATTTTGCCGTTTTACAAATTTCGTGGATAACGATGGCGCTGGGGAGAATCGTGATTTCGCGAAGGGAAAGCCACCCGGTGAATCGCGAATCGAGTAGTTGCTGCGAACGAGTCCTGGGGCCCCAAGAGTCGGTGCTCGTTCTCGAGAAGAATTCGAGAGAAGCTCGTGGTAGCTAGGTCTACGGAACGGCAGGTTCATTGTGAGGATTTAATTGACCGGAAGCTCGACAATCCCAATCTCGAAACTACGACAGGCCCGGGAATTGTGGAACAACGTCGATCCACGAGCACACCCCCTTCTCCCTCGACTTCGGCGTACCCCTTTCACTCGTATACACCGCTTTCCACCCTCCCGCACTCGCGAATGCCTATTCTTCTCGCGTTCACCTCGCCCCTGCACCCTTCCGCCCCGTCCTCCCGCACCGCCCACCCTCGCGCCCCCCCGAACATCCCTTGGCGGCCCCCGGATCTTCTCCCTTTCGCACAGCCGAGCGCGCGCAACGCGCACAAATGGAAAACGGATTGATTAATCGTAGTAATTACCGATCAGCCCCCGCTAATTAGATATCCGACTCCTGGCCACCCCACGGCCCCCAGAGGGTTTCCTGCTTCGCTACGGGACGCGGCGATGGCGATGGCGGTGGTCCTGCCGCCGAGGGGACTTTCCAGGCGGCCGACGGGGTTGATGAGGGAGAGACAGAGACGTCGTCGGGGGAGGGTGGGAGCGGGCTAAATGAGATTGTTACACGAAGCCAGCCAATGAGTCCGAATCACCAACGTGTACTACACGATTTCGGATTTCGTGGAGAGAAATGAATGCTCGTTGGGGGCGTGTTGCTCTCTGTCGTTAGCCAGACGTCGCGTTCAACTCTCGGATTACCTCGTCGCTTTAACTCGCTGGCCATTAACCACGGCTGTATTGAAATTTTTAGCCGGCTCGTCGGTTAGTTACACTATGGAACTTGGAGAATTGGAACCAGGCTGCCTTTCGCTGACGCGCGTGACTTCCGCGAGCGACCAGAGCGCGGATGCCTCGCAGAGGATCATGCTCGGCGCTGCGCAGGCTCGTTTGTACGTAGCGAGAGAGCAGGTGATTCCCGGGATCGTAAGTCAGCCGGGTGTTCGGTGTCACCGGTGTGCTGTGCTCGTATCGCGTCACTCTATCACACCTCTCGCGGCCCTTTCTTGCGCCGCTGACGCGCCGTATACGGCTGTTTCAAGATTTTCGACTCGGCCGAGCGTGAGCTCCCCGAGCTTCGGTTACCTTCCAGAATTTCAGAAGCGACGGTGCAACGATCCCGCCTGCCCCCTGGTATCATCGTCACCGATCCAAATCCTTCGTGATCTCCCGAAAAGCGAACGCGGCACGCGTGTCCCTCGAGTACACGAGCTTCCGAAGTATTATAGGGGAGAGTCGTGCAGTACCGACCAAAGCTAGTTCTCGCTTCTTCGACCAGATATCAACACTTTATTTGAATTAACCAATGGAAATCACAAGTCAAATCACATTTAGACCTAAAAATCTACTAATTTAATAGTTGGTCGGTACTGGACGACAATTTTACGTTTCCTAGAAATTACAAGTTTTTTACTTTTGCAAATTGTCAATTCTTATTATTAAATTTTTCAAAAATAATTTCCCTCCTCTTACCAAGTGTCATGTATATTACAAACACGTTTCTGATTTTTACCAACGCTACCCCAAGATATAACAACAAAAATTAGCACAACTCTCCCCTACTCGATGCAGTACTAAAGATGCGATACCTCCCTTGTCTTCGCGATTCGTTTTTATTCGCTTCTAGCGTTGTTCGTAAGAATAATCAGCGTGCTGGCTTATCAAGGAGCGGAGATGAATTGTTGATTAGAGTAGGTGTTCCATGGAAGAAGCCAACACCCCCAGCTCCATCGCCATTACTGAAACCGATGAGGCTGGGAAGCTCCTATTCCCCGTAACAACGGCTCTCGTTCCCCCGGAACGAGCTCATTTGCGGCAAGTCGACTGTTCTCTCGCTCACGGCTAATCGAACGCCCTAATCTTCATTGGATTCGAATCCAATCGCTCCTTACTCGGAATGCAAACGACTGTGCCCGCGGTCCCACCGTCACGAGCCACCCCTCGCCACTGCTGACCCACCTCACCTCGACGCAGAAGAGAAAGGAACACATCCCTTCTACGATTCGGATAGGGAGCACACCGAATACAATCTCGATGCCCCCGGATCGGAGCCGAAGGGAGGCCCGTATTCAATTGCCACGTCTTCCTCAACGAAACACGTTGCCACCTCCGCGGCGGCAGCATGATTTAGCGGCCATCATTTCGACCCCACCGACGGCGCTCGCGCGCGCCCCGGTCGCGGCGGCGTTTTCGCGGAACGCGTAAAAGAGATTAGTTCGGCCGCACAAGTGACGTTTAACGGCCGTTGCGCTCAAAACTGCGACATTCGCGCGGTGCAACAATATTTGCGAAGGTGGAGGTGGGACGAGGCGAACGGAGGGGGGTGGGGATATTAACATCCGGTCCCGGGGATTTACGGCCCCATTCGCGTGGCTCCCGGGTCTCGGACGATTTTGTAAAACGAAATGTCTCGTTAGCAAGTCTGTTACAGCCGGCCGCGTATGTATGGGTGCGTGTATATACGTTTATAACGTACGCGACGTCGGACCCCGTGGACTGCTTCGCGGTTTTACAGCGGTCTAAATTACCCAAGCGACGTACAGTTATGATGTTAACGATCTGCTCGGGGAGGAGGAGGGTGGGTCGTGCACCGTTGGTCAGTCGGCCTGTACAGGCTGATATAAAAAAAAAAAACAGGCACTGGCGAAACACCTCCCGCAGGACGCTCGAGGAAAGAAGTATCGTACGCTAGTGAGTGCAAGGACTATCGTACCTGCTGACAAGCACGAAGTTACCGACGTGTCGATAATAATCGCATCGGGTTCATTAGTGTCATCCATAATGTCGTTAACGTCGATCGGTGACGGGCCGTTGTATACACTCGTCCCACACCCACTCCGTTCCTCCGTCGACTTACGAAAGAAAATCGCGCGGTTTCGCCAAAGAAGCGGTCGCGGGTAAATAAAAAATCAATATCGTCGGGAAGGACCGCGTCCTCCGTCAGCGACGGTGTTTCAAGGCGAAAGGGGAGACCGTTGAGGCGGCGAGTGCCAAGCTCTCTCTCGCTCTCTCACTCTCTCTCTCTCTCTCTCTTTTTCCCCTTCTTGGAGAACGGAGCCGGGTCGGAGGACGGTAAATTTCGTCCGGTGATTAAGCGTCGTCTCGGGGGCTTAAGCGAAATCGCTCTTCGTCTCCGTTAACATCGAAATCCTCTTAAGACACCGGTCTGCCGCCGCGGCAGCGGTGCAGCTGTAAGTGATAAAATTATTTCGACCTCCGCTCAAATAGAGCAAAACGGGCCGCGCGAGTGTATAAGCGTTCGCGCGCTTGCAGGCGCGAAGAAAAATACCGCGGGGACCAACGACTCGGTGACTTTGGGGTGGAGGCATCGCGGCGATAAATGGCCTGGTCGATGAAATTATTTTGAACGCGACGAGGGAAGGGAAATCTCGCGATACCGCGTGGTTAAGATGAATCGAGGTAACTACGATATTGATCTATTTCGTCCGAGTCGAAATCGAACTCGAGACTTTCTTTACGGATCTGCGACGATCCGCGTACCAACAGCCAGTTGAGTCCCTCGGAACGATTCGCGGTGTCACGAATTGCGCAATGTCTCGAATACGCGCGCGGGACACGGGTCGCCGGGGATGAACGGGCCCGACTGATAAAATTATTTCGAGAACGCGGCTCGAATAGTTGCGCGCCGGATGGCGGTGGCGAAAAACAGCGTCAGCGCGGGGAGGCGTCGGCGAAATGAACGGCCTGAGCGATAAAATTATTTCGACCGCGGCTCAAATAGAGTAAATCGCGGGTTCGCGACCGAGGAAAAACGCGCTGGACGCGACGTTGAAATAAACGGCCCAAGTGGCAAGCACCACGACCACCCGTCACACGTGGGGCGGAAGGGGCCTCGGTCGGGGGAGGTGGGCGAGTCGATAAATAACCTCTGGTTTATTAGCGAGAGATCCCCTGGTGGGGAGAGAGCGGCTAAATTAGCGGGAATATTAGTACACATTTGCGCCACTCGCTCGCGCGTGCTCCAAGTCGCGGGGGTGTTCGAGGGAAGTAGCGACGGTCTTGTTCCGCGAACTGGAGATTCCGCGTCGCGTCTCTCTCGAGCCCGGAGTAGGGTAAACCAACCAAGAAATGTCAATTATAAATTTCCAAATATTATATGTTTATAAATGTATTGTAGTTGCACTAATAATATTCCATATTTTTAGTTACGCGTATTAAGCTAACACTAATAAGTACAATTCTTACTAAAAGTATGTTGTCATTTATTGAGCTTCTACACGTTTTTTTTTAAGAATAAGTAATATTTTTATAGAAATTTCAAGAAAAATAAATTTAAATGTAATTTCAACAGTAGTTTTGTTGTTATGCATAAATATATTCAAGTATTAATCTGAAAGGTCCATAAATTCAACAATTCGGTCATTCACTGGTTGGTTTACCCTATTTCCCTCGTCAGAGATGGCGATGATTTAAAGAAGCTGGAGGCAACTCAGGAGTACGTGAATATACAAGAGACTTAATTGAAAAAAGAAGCTTCGACTGCTCGTCAATCCTCGGCTCTCTACCACCGAACATTCCCTCGCCGAAAGAAATATCAATTTCTCCTGCTAAATTGATCGAGGCTGCGGGAAGATTTCCTCATCAAACGGGCGAGTTCTATCTTGAACTCGTTCGAGAGCGGTTTCATCCCCGCAGTAAGTTACCGGCGCGCACCAGTGTACACAGTTTCTGCGAAGGGTTACACACGGTAACAAGCTGGCAACGGTTCTAACTACTGTCCAGGCTGATATATGTGACGGAAAATTGTAGGCGAAGCGAGGGAGAAAGAGGACGCTGCGAGGGACCGAACGTAACAGAAGGAGCCGGCGGAGAAAGCGAGCAAAAGGGAGGGAATAAAGAAGGGAGACGGGGTGGGATGGTCGGAGGGCAGAGACAGACTTCTTCCAGCGGGCACGTACAGGAGAGAAGCTATTTTATTTACGAATTATTTCATTTGTCTCGAGTATTCTAATTAGACCGGCTATTTCTAAGCGCGACGTCGTCCTCGTCGCCGTCGCCGACGTCGTCCCTGAACGCAGACCTCGTCCGAGGTAGCGTTCCACGGAGCGGTGCAACGGCCACGCTCTAATTGCATTACGGAAACATGAGTTTCCCCCGGCGAAATATATCACGAAACTTATCGCGCCACGAAGAAATTGCCGTGGCTCTCGCATGCACTTGGGCGCAAGTGCAAGTCTCGTAAGCTCCGGGGCCCGCCTACGCGCGCCCTTATACCTGCCCGCCCACGCCAGGCATACATCACGACCTGCACTTTCGGTACATGCGAAAAAAAAACTGCTTCTTTCCTACCCTCCCTGTGGCCTGGTCGCGAAAATTTCACGAAAATTCCAATCTCCTGGATTCTTCGGCACCCGATATCCTGGCTCTACTGGGTAGAATTAGGGTTTCTTTAAACTCACGATTACGTTCTTCTTAAGATTTCACGCATTCGTGCCAGCGAACCAAGGGAAAATCACCCCTCGCCACGGAACAGTGACCGGATCGACATAATTAAGTGCTAGCCAGAGCGGAATGCAAGCAACAGACGAAAGCGAGAGACGACGCTATCTGGAAAGGATCAGTCTCGGCGAGGAAAAGTTATGCGGTACTAATTTGCGCGTGGGCACAGGTTACGGCCGGTTAATTACGAGGCCCGTACGCGAGGGATACGTGTCAGCGGTATGGACAGACGCCGGAGGAAATATTGGCGGCGCGGGGTGGCGCGTAAACACGTTGCCATGCCAAAAATTCCGCAACGAGAAGACGCATGCGTTCGTCGCGTTGCGTCCGCGACGACGCAATTAACACCGTTCGGAGGACGCGCGGGACACGGCCGCGCAATTATCGTGGCATCGCGTGGGCGTCGCTGGAGCACACCGAACGAAATAAATATTACGCGAGGGCAATCAAAAAATCCTGGTCGCTGGAGGCCTCCTTAAACTTGATTTGTGCTCAATTACCGCGCTCTTCTTCGGGCCCTCTACCCCTTCCTACCGCGGGCCGCAGCCCCGATCTGCTCTCTTATTATAAGCATGCCCGGCGAACAGACGTTCGCGAACGTCGCGACGATTTTATTTATAAGCGCCGCAAACCACCCGCGTCTCCGTGGCGTCGCGAATCCAACGAGAACGCGAGCAGACGACCAACCGCGACGAGCGGGGGTGAACAGGCGAGCAATTCGTTTCGCATTTTATATCCGGCCGCGGGAAGGTTGCTGATTCACCCCCGCGAACGACAACCCGGATTATTTCCATCGCTGTTCAAGCCTAGTGATCTTGAAATCGAGGATAGGCTGAGTTCCCTAGAAGCTACCGAGGAATTCAAAGCGCAACGTCAAATATTCCACGCAAGAGGCGTTGGAATGTGGTTAAATATACTTTCTGGAGGAACAGCCCGAAAGTAGACGTGGACATTTGGTGCGAATCAGTTCGAAATGTCTGGAAACAGATGGGGAGTGAGCGGAGGAAATTTCGTCGACATGGATCCCCAAGATGTTGCTCAGAAGCGGAAGGGGCGAAAGGGGTAGCTCCACTCTCGACGCTTAAACATCACGGTAAACAGGGGCCGCTGTAATTCGGATGCTGGCGCAGGTGCTGCGCGGAAACATCTATCAAGATAGCGAGATACGAGCAAGGGGAGCATCCTCTGTAAAGAGAAAGCGGACGAGGGGGTGGAATGGTGGATCAACTCGAAGAAACGGGGGATTTCATGGGACAGGTCGCACTAAGCCTCCCTCTCTGCCTCGTCTTAACCCTTTCCGGCTTGGGTAGTGGGATTAACTTTTCTCTACGACGTGCGACTCTTCGGGAATCGCCTTGGAAAACATTTTCGAACGAGACACCGATCAGTCGCTTTGTATAAATGTGTGAAAAAAGGGAAAGCTCATTGATAGCGGCGCGCATATCGTGGCTGTTGATCTCATTGTATAAGAAGTTGAAGATCGAGACAAATAACCCCCACAAAATCGGAACTGTAATTACGCCAACGTTTCCCAGAGAACGAAAGGTAGTTTCCCCCCCATAAATAGTAGTCGAACGATTAACCGTATCATTATGAATCATAAGAGCAGAGGCAGCAACTTATTAATTGCAATCGTTTCGACCGGCAAATTGCCACAACGTAACACGGACGGTCGTAAAATGTAAGACCGCTATCAAGCAGGCATCTCGCGCGTATTACTCTTTTATTCGAGAGTTTCGTACGGTAAAACTGCGCTGGTGTACCGGCTACGCTAATGACTACATACCGCCTCGGCAATCGTAAATCCGCGCACGGCAATGCAGGTGCTGGCCGGAATAGAATTACAATTCCCCTATTCCCTCAAAACCTGCTGACGTCGAATTTTCGTTTATTCGCATCCGAGGATTGCATTCGTATCTTGCGTAGAGACTTTAAAATTTCTCGAGCAGCGCAACGGCGCACAGTGGAACGACACACAGTGTCACTTGTATTAGACAAAAGTCAAGAATCCGAAGTGTTTGATTCACAAATTCTTGTATCTCGAAAACTGATTAGTTCAGAAGTTATGAGTTTTGTCCCGAATCCTGTGTTGATGTTATGTAGAATAACTGAGATTTAGGGAAAAAAATTACAATCCTTCTGGGCTTTCTACAAATAACGAGGGAACATCCTGAACCCGCAAATTCAAAAAATTCTGAAACTTTGTTAATATGTAAGGAATTTCCTCCTGATTACAACGCAATTTTTGTTTGCTGAAATGTTTACATTAGATTTATTTTATAAACCGCACCTAGTAGCAGATAATTTTTCTATTTAAAACCTTGCCATTGAAGGATTAAATTCAGGTATTTTAGATCTTGTGCGACTTTGACAAAACTTTAAATCACTAGTTGAATTATTATAATATTGAGTGCAACGCATGTTTATTTTATACGGTTGTTCAGTGATGATATCCAAGTTAATTCAGAATGTTTTTTGTACAAAATTATTAATAATAAGATACTCAGTAATATGTAAAATATTGAGAACTGAAAAACAAAAAGACTGAAATTTTCATACAGCTCAGATTCATATACAATTGGATCAAACTTAATGTGCATTCCTTTGTGTTTTCTAATGCTACGAACACTTAATAAAGATTTAATGAAGCTACACAACAAAATTTCAACACTTGAAATTTTATCCTGTGCCCAAATAAATAAAGCATTCTCGTCCCACTGTGCGGCGCGAACCGTATCCGCGCTTTGTCCGGCGCACCTGCAACCGTGTTCTAAGCGAATGCAACCACCTACGAGCCCGCTTTAACCTGTTCGCCGTCGATCGAGCCCATTCGCGTTGTCGAGCCGAGGAAAAATTCTGGTCAAGGCACGTGTGCGCCTCGGTACGCATGCCAATGGGCTCGCGGTGTCTCGCATTACCCGCTATCGCGTTTATGGCGAACCGAACCGAAAATCTCGCTCGGTTACACGCGCTCCGTGAGTGCGTTTATAGGTAGCGTCAAAACTCCGCGGAATTTACGGCCGTGCGAGGGCCCGATACGCTCGAGCGTCGAGGAGCCTCGGGAAAACTATAGAGGAACGACGGGGGCGAACGTCGAGAAGAGCAGGAGACGGTGGACAAAGGTTGCGATTCTGGAAATCGGCCGAGCGAACACGAGACGAGAGCGCTCTAGCTCTTTCCCGCTCGGTGGACGGCCCAGATACGAAAACCGTAAAGTCGGTACATAATAGCGACTAGTAGAATCCGGTATGGCACTTCGCGCCGAGATTAAAGGTGCATAAAGCGGGCTGGCGTAAACGTTTTACAAGCTGCACTCGCTTACCTGGCTGCCAAGCGTGCCACGCCGCGGACCAGATATTATTTTAAACGTCTCGTTACGCCGCTGCCAGCCAGCGTTCGACGGTGTTACGGTTTTATTCCGTCGCCTCGCGGGGGAATTATTGCCGCGCGCCGCGCGTGTGGTCGACGGTAGGGCCTTCTTTTCCACCCGAGTCGCATGCTTGTCGGTAGATCGAGTTCCTTCCCGCTCGAACAACAACCGGCGAGTTGGACGATGCGTGGATCGTTAGGGTTTACGATCGGGAGAAAGTCGAATGCCAATAACTATCGAATGCGTAACGTGGGAAACGTGTTTACAAAGGAACGCAGAAAATTGGGCAACGAGCGTGGGTGGTGTTAGTGGGTCGTTGGATATGAAATGTATGCTCGTAAATACTCATACTACTTGTCCACGATGTTTCTCCGCCGCGTTGGATGATAGATTCGCCCGCATTCCACGGTTAACGAGAAAGTAATTGGGAAAATTCATAAAGATAGATAACTCCTTCCTACTGTAACTCCAATGTCTGGATTCCTAAGTGCCTTCTACCGGGCTCACATCCATCGAATTCTTGTCCACTCGGTTCGATGCCGTTGCTATCGATCTCTTTGCCCCGCTCGCCGGAACGCGTCGCGAAAACCCATTGAAACGGCAATTTTATCTTCGACAAGGGGCACGCCAGGAATCTCGCGGACCCGGCAATGCCCCCCCGTGCCTCGGCAACGGGGAGGGGACAGGTGTCGCGGGAATTTCGAAATCCAGCGCAGCGGTGCGTGCCTCGAGGCGACCGTTCCGCCGTTGTTCCCCGTGTTTCGCGTGATCGGCGCGCTGAAATAATCAGCTTGTCGCAACGTCGACGGGGCCGCGGCACGGCTCGTTTCGTTTGACGGACGAGAGTAATTTCAGCGTGTCCGGAATCCGCGCGCGCTCCGGCTCCTCGTAGCCGAGGCGAGGTGGAAAAAAGTACCAGCCAGCGCACGCACCACCCCAAGAGATAACAGGCTGGAGAACCTGTCGCTGGGAGAACGTCCGACTGGCTTTCATCAATCCTCTGACGCGACTCTGACGTCGAATTTCCCGTTGTCGCGCGAAATCGATCGCTGCCTGATAATTATCGTGTCGCGCGTGAGAAGTAAATGACTCTGTACCGCGTGCTCTAGTTTGCTCGCGGGTATATCGGATAATTGGCGATCTTCGGACACGCTTCGAAAGAAATTGGCAGAGAATTCTAATGGGGAGATGGTTCGCAAGTGTCTCTGGTCGATAGCCGCTTATCAGTGTGCACGCAAAGTATTTGATCGGAGAAGTAGCACTCACCAGTTGTTCACTTGAAGGATCGTCAACCCCGTGTCCTGTGCCAGCTGCTTCTTCTGGTCTTCCGAAGGGTACGGATGCTGCAACAGACAAGAACACAGCTTTAGCAAACTGTCTTCGGGTAAAGCAGAGAACGGGCGACCGAATTGCTGCTCTATCAATTGCACTATCTGTTCATCTATCTACCGAGCAATCTTTCCTCTAAATCTCCCACCGTTACACAAACACTCGATCAAATCCACCCGCGACTTTCGCGTTATTTACGACGGCGCTGCTCGAGCGGGGAGAGCCTAGTTTCCCGGCAGCCTGTGCTTTTAAACAATTTATCGGGCGATTCGTTGCGTAACAGGTAAGTGCACAGAGCGCATAGATGCATCGGGGAACTTTTATCTGCGCGACAGCAACGAGGCGCATTACAGGCGGCGCGCGTCGCTTGGGCGCACCTGTGAAATATTATTTATCGCTGCAACAACAACAATAAAGCAAGCAAAAAAAAAAAAGAGGGAAGGGCAGGGAAAGGGAGGAAGGAGGACAGGGCGGGATAAAAAGCGCTTCTATATAGCCGGGGACGAGTGCGTTTTATCGGGCTGTCGCATCGGCGCAGATGCGCTTCTGCAGGGACGGCGATCCGTCCTCGATGCTCGTATTGGCTTTCACGAAAGACAGACTTTACGAGGGGCCATCGAAGATATACGAGAGAAAGGTCAGCCGTGGACAGCGACGGAGAAACGAGCCTCGGATAAGCGGTTTACAAGATAATCTTTTGGCTCGCGAATTATTGAAGGAAATCGGCGAGCGCGCGATAAAATTGCTAAAACGCCGCGTTTACAATGTTGCCTATGGAATACCGAAGATTTAATGCCCTGGCGAGGAGAGTCGCAGCAGAGCTGTAAATCCGCAGTGGGTGTCGCTGTAAATTATTTCCTGACGACGTTCCGATGTTTCCTTTTATAGGAACAAACGTGTCCTCTAAACTCTAACGGAACATCGTACCACTGTAGCGACAACCTTCTCGAATTGCAAAATATCTCTCGGACGGGAAAGAATCGCGGTAACGGGAGGATACAAAGCGATAGGAGGAGCTTGGAGCTTTCCCTCAAAAATCGTTGCTCTCGCTTTCGTTTGAAGACGTCTAGGTGACTTTGGCAACAGATCAAAGTCGAGCGCTACAGCCCGGCGAAACCAGAGCTAGATGCATAAATGATGCACTCCTCGGTTATTCCATCGGTCTTGTCGCGCCAGTCCATAAATTCGTGTATAAATCTCATCGTTCTTCCAGGGAAGTTACTGCTCGCATTAATTTCGCACTTGTGGCAAGAGGATCCCCCCCGCTCCGATGGGTGCCAAGCGGCGGCAAGACGAACGGCACGCGTGCAAGCTTCGCGCGTGCACGAATGAAAACACGTGTATGAAATTTCTTTGTTTGTGGATCGCGTTAATCTACTTGTTGCGCTGCACCTAATCACTGCTCGCACACAGTTTCATATCGGACTGTCGTAACGGATAGGCTTACGTGCCGATAAGACTTAGATATCTCGCGATCAGGCCTCGATGCTTTGGCATGCGATTTTAATTGATTCGAACCAACGAATTACAAACTTGCAGCGATAAACGAATACCAACTCGGTCATAGTTACGAGGTAAAAAGCTGTCAGGGTGCAATCTCTTTTCGCGTTAATGGATGACAAACTTGCCGACCCCGAGGAGCGTTAAAAAAAAGTTACGCACGCGATCCATTGATAATCTCGTTAATTCCATTACGAGCTTCGCGAAACGCCTATCCCGCGAGGGCAATGCTCGGTGCATCTTAATTTCGATCTCTTATTAGTTCCCATTGCGATATTAAAGTCACGTAATCGTAGCCGAGCAAACAAATCTCTCGTCACGCCTTAGACTTGCGCGTGTTCGGAGTGTAAAATTAAGACAGCCTACGAGCTAATACCTCTGAAACCAGATACGAACTCCGTCCGAGGAACCCTCTGTTCTCGCTGCGAAGGACACTATCGTTCAACCCCCAAAGATTCAACCACCCACGCGCTCTCCCTGCCAACATTATCCCGCAGAATCGACCGGCGATCGAGTGCCAGCAATGTCTCAATTAATCCGAGCGTTACGGCCGCGTTATAATTATGACGCGAGCAGCCCCATGGCCCGATCGCGCGCCGTTTCCTTCGGCGATAAGCGAGAAAGTTATCGCCGCGGCTTTTCTCGGCCATACGCACGCAGCGGTCGATTAAATCAGGCCGGTTACGCGAGACCGACCGCCGCGACACGGTCGATTATAATTCACGGCCACGGTACGCGTCGAGCATTAAATTGAACGTAAAATCGGGCTCCGAGAACCGATGCCAAGCCGAGGATCGGGCGCGCGAGCGACGCGAGCGGATCCGGCTGCGCATAAAAGCTCCCGCGGCTGCACCGCAAGCGGCCGGACCGCATCATATTTTTACATAATTAGCACGTGGCGCTCGCGGTATTACGTTCCACGTACATGTCCCCGCTCCCCCCCCCCTCCCCCGCCGCCCCGCGTCAGCCCCCTCCCCCCAACCCCTGGTCGTTACTTTTTGCCGAAGCCTGCGGTATTTTTGGAAACCGCCGTAGCCCGCAGATCCCTCTCCGCCCGTTCCACCGTCCCACTCCCCCTATATCATGTTTCTTGGAGGCGAGCCACGGTATACGTGCACACCAGAAGCGGTGGCTTCATGTCCTACCCCCCACATCCCGTGCACCCTGCCCACCCACCCCTCTCCCCCCCCCCCCCCGCCTTCCCCCCCTGCCGACACGAAAGCCCATTGTGCCGGCCGTGTATACGCGATCCAAGCGATTCTTATCCTAATTAAATCGGCCGAGAGCATTGTCTGGGCGTAGAGTTTCTATCGGATCTCGCCCCGACTGGCTACCTAGCGTTCCCTGCGTGTAACGTCATATCGAGGGTTGCTAGACGGGGGATCGAGACGCGGCCGACTACGTACCTACAGGGCGGATTTGACGCGGATCGATCGTCCATCTGGATCTCCATGGCCGTGTCGCTATGACGGGGACAACGGATTCCTGGATTGCTAGGCTCGAGAGACTCTGCTGGGATCTGGAAGTCTGACTAGGTAGGGTAGTTTGGGGGAAATGATTCGATCAGGACCGGTGGTTAACGAGTAGACGAATTCTTCGAGTACCTAGACGATGTACGAAACGCTGTACCGGCTAAGTACCTAGCGTTTTGTCACAAAATTCAAGGATCGTCCCCTTTCCACCGCGGAGCCGGCTCGTCGGTGTATGCATAAAACAATCAAGATAATTGTTGAAGCTACAACGGGGACCCGGCTGGCTGACTGCTTTCCACCCTCTTCTGGGATCGAGGTGGCTGCGGGAACGCAAGTAAAAGGGACAAAGACAGAAAGAGAGAAAGAGAGAGAGAGCAGCAGCTATCCAATTACATTGAAAACAATAGTCTTAAGTGCTCGCGGCGGTCCGTTCCGGGCTGCTCCCCTCCCGTGCTTTTCCACGAGGGTCGTCCACCCCCTCGGGCCACCCGTGACGATGCACAAGTTTGACTCGGTAAAAGTATTATCGCGAGAAAGTTGCAGGTAACACTCTGGGAATTGAATGAATCTTGCAGGCGATCTCTCGATTAAGAAATGAAACGTTTACAGTGTGATTACGAGAAGAGCCCTTTCGTGTTTTGTGGGGGTACAGAACTATTGAAGTCTCGAGAAATCGATTTTTGTTATTATTATGAATTCTGAAAGTGTCGTCGTTTGTGAATATTTACAACTAAGTGTCGCGAGGAAATTCGAATAATTACGGAATTTATAGCGCTGAACGTAATTCACTGCGCCGTTGAGTAACGGCCACGCAGAGCGGTATTGGCGTAGGGGACTTAACTTTGAAGCCGTTTATCTAGAAACTACACATTTAAACACCGTGTAAGTATTTCATAACTTTCGAACGAATGACTATTATCACTTGAAATTTTAACTAGATATGCAGAACTACTTTCTCTATGATGTGGGATTTCTCCGTCAACATTGGATGGTGACAAAATTTTTTATAAATTATTAAAGATGATTCTTTCCCGTGAAAACGCGAGAAAAAGTTTGTTTTGTGTATGACTACTACAAATTTTGTCCAAATTCGGTGAGGATGTTCCACATTGTACTGACCTTATTAGTTAAAACAACCTATCTAACATTTAGAAATATCCGAGAAAGTCGAAGTTTAATCGTTTCCTTTGTGTCGTCCTTGTTTTTCGTCACTTAATTTAAAAAATGTAGTCATTATTTCGTAGCAGCATAATATAATTTTTTGTCATAAGTGTACCGGCATATAATTTATTATTAACGTGGCAATTAATTATATGTTTGAGATAAGATATTTTAATTTAGTAAAGAAAGTAAGATAGGATATTTTAATATAGCAAACACTTGAAATCGTATTTAATTCATACTTTTAAATGCACAACTTAAAAGAAACTAGACTGTTTCTAGATCTCTACGAAGCACGTCTATCGTGATTGTTTAGTAAAGAAGTGTTCCAACATAAAGAAAACCACCGATTTCCAATACTGTTGTACCCTCTTAACAACCGGGCTTGATGTAACAGACAACAATGCCACCTACATTGTCCAAACACGACACGAAATACCGTGGTTCTTTACCCGAAACACAGCAAAGTAAATGGAACAACTGATGGAAGTCGATCCAGAGAACTACAGGAGGACTGAATTGGAATAAAAGAAGCAGAGGCGCGGAATCGTCGAGGCGGATGACTCGAGTCGGCAGCCAAACAAGCGATAGAATGAAAACGAGCGATAAAAAGACAATATGAAAACCATTTGAGCTCGGCCGACGGCTGGGGTAGAAACGAGCCAGCCGGAAGCCCGGCTAAGTGTGTAAATGAGTCCGTAGTTTAGCCCGATTGCCTCGAGACGACCCCTTTTCGTGGTACGCTAACCTCATCCACGAGCCGCTACCTTGATAGCGGGCGACGGGCGTAGCTGAAATAACCGTGGCCCTTTCGGGGAGGGAACTGCTCCCTAAGACAATTCTCGAGACAATGAGCTCGTTCGTGACCCAAATTCAAATCAGTACAAACTGAGGGGAACCTGGCGAGACATCTTTTTTTCCTCTAGGAAAGAACTGTACCGAAAGAGAAGCCACCCAGCATCCACAGGTGTGCCGTGGCTTACGCGATCTCCACCCCCCTTCGATTATTTCGTAGGCAGACCAAGTGAAATTTAAAGACGACGCCACCAATGTCAAAGCCTGATCACGCCGCGGATGATGGATTAAAGCAACAAGTACTGGAAAAGATGAGGAAACGCTAGACGTGTCGGGGCAAATCGATTCCCACGTCAGAGTAATTGAAGGATTACATCATAAAGCTCGGAAGCGCGAACCGAGCAATATCGATAGACTTTCGCGTTCACCTTGACCGAACGTCAGCCCCGCTGAACGCCATGTTCCATGAAGAATAAAATGAATTTCAATGACCATTAATATTCAATGTACGCGCATTAGCATCGCGCAATGTTTCAACTTGTAACCTGTTTCGAGCGCGAAGAGCCGGGTGTCCTGGTCGGTAAATCATAGGAAAACCCGACGGCCGAAGCAAGCCCATTATTAATCGGCGTTCGATAAGCAACCGACCGGTTGCCGCGGAATCGGCAAAGTCGACGATAACGACACCCTCGCTCGGAACGGAGACGCGCCGGGCTCCTCTTGATCGGGGCAATTGCGCACGTACTCTCGTTACGATCCAACGGTACGATACAGATAGCGGCTGTCAGGGAGAGGAAGACGGGGCCTCGTTCCCCCCGTGCGTCTCAACACTACCCGCGCCAACGATCGACGATCTCGCTACGTGGCCTCGACGAGCACGGCAATTTGCTGGCTTCGATGCTGCGTCAGGGACGTCGATGTCGAATGGGCGGTCTCACGTCGGACCTCGCTTCCTCTGTTCGTGTCCTCGGTGGGGTCCCAGGACTCGTTCCGGGATCACCCTCGATGTACCGGGCTTCTCCGGTGCCGAATGACACGTCGATGACGACCGCTGCTGACTCCGACTAACGAGCGGGGCGTTTGGGGCGTGGGAGCCGCCAGAAATCGCGCCTCGTCATCACGCGGCCGGATCCCGCCCTCGTAACCCTCGCCTTCGCCCTCGTCCGCAGGACTCGCGGTGAAAGGACGGGCCGGAAAGCTGTGCAACGGTCCCGACACGGGGATTCAATGTCCTCTGATCCGTTTGCACGGTGTCGATTTCGCGGACATCCTGGTATTGCTGGATGCTGATGGCGAGGACGAAGGGGTTCGGGTGCTAACGGACGAAGCTCGCCGAGGCCTGGCGGCGCATAGCCTACTTGACTGCAAGGGACGTGCTGAGCAGGCGAACGGTTTAGAAATGTGCCGGTGAACGATTGCCTGGATCGACCAGCTTTGACGGAGGAGCGAGGGCTGCACTTTGCTGATGCGAAAACGAGGACGAGGAAACGGCGAGAAGGGCCGAGAGTAGGAGCGACAAAATGGGCGACGTCAGCGCGTCAGTCATCCCTAATACCTTCATTCCGACTGTCTCCCACCATCGGCTGGATATAGCTACATAAGGCATTTCCATGAGCTGGCATAAACTTCGTTACCGCCTCCGGGGGGTTATTCAATTTCGGCGTTAAAATCCTTTAATGTGCCGTTATTGCAGCCCGAGGAGGGGGGATCGGGGGCGCGGGGGAGGCCGTGCGGAGGTAATGGCTGCGGCACGTCGAAAGGACTTCCACGGGATTTCCTTTAAGAGGAGAGGATCGTCTGAGCGAAGATTCGAGCCGGCTGGATATTACGGAACGTCCCGTTCTCACAATAGAACCTGCTCGTCTCGTCTGTGACCTCTGAACCGCGACGTACCCAGAAATAACGAGCAGGAAAATGCACGCTGGTTGATAGAATTATCGCGTATCCTTCCCGTCGATCTCGGCCAAGGACGCGGCGAAAGGTTCGATCTCTCCATCGGGACGCGTTAATAAATCGACCGGTTCGATTGCAGCGTGGAAGGCGGAGGGCCCGCTCTCCTGGTATTCCAGCGTTCCAGCCGCAACTGTCGCAGCGACATGTCTCGGGGATGTGTGGCACTGATTAGAATCGGCCCCGTGGATGCCATTCCCTGCGCGACGAACTGCGACGAACTGCGCCGAAGACGCGCCACGTCCCTTTCGGTGTAATTACAGGCGAAACACAATGGAATGTATGGAGGTATGCGCGAGGACGCGCCTGCAGCTATCCGTGGCAAGCTCCGACGATACGAGATAAGCCAAGCCCAAAGATGGTATGCCGCCGCGATGTCGACTCGCTGGTGGAACAGCACGACGACGACGGGAACCGAGCAAACGCGGACCCCCGTCTGCCAGATAGATATCGTTTGCTGAATCTGCCTCGTCACCGCACCGGGCTCACTCGCTAGCGTTCGATAATCGGCTATTCCCTGCGCTGCATTCCCGCCTCGGCACCGGGAAAAATCAAACACGCGACTATCCTCGGCCATCGTCATCGTTCCTGCCACTAATGTTCGAAGGTGACGCCAACGTATCGCGACGTTTTCTCGGCTCGGACTTATACAATCTCTAACGCGGGACGAGGAGCTATGACAGTCCAGCTAACTGCCCTTTCACCGAAGTGCTTTTAGCCACGAAGACTCGTATTCTCCTCGAACGCCAGACGGCTACCTAGCAGCCAGATCGAGCGATTCCACGGGGCGACTTAGGAATCGATGCGAATTGGTACGGCCGACCTGCAGGGCGTGGTCGAACCGGGTCTCTGTGACACGGCCACCTCAATCACCGTGCGACGCCCAGGCCTGTCATTATCACGCGACCCTGTCTACCGTGGGGTCTGCTCGCGCCTATACACCCAGAGGAACATCGAGCGTGTCTGTCCGCGTTGTGTTTGGGTGGACCACCGCCTTGTGCACGTGTGCCCGAGATCTCCCACGATCCGAACGCGCGATCATCGTGACACAAGGCTCGAAGGGTGCGTAAGGAGGATCCAGGAGCGTGGCGACGCGACACACCTACCTCGTTCTGTCCTTCGAGTTAGCGTTTGGCTGGAGGACGAAGAGCAAGAGGGGGAAGGCGAAGCAGGAGGATCTTCGACGGTTCAATCGTCGCCAGGACCGATGACCGTTGACCCCCGGCTACTGACCCGGCTTTGTCTCCCAATTTCATTGATTAGGCCTCGCTCAGCGCCGCAAGGATCGTCCAGGGGCCGTATCGGGCTGATTGGACCGTGCTAATGAAACGACTGACGGTTACTCTGGCCTAATCTCGCGCGGGAAGGGAGACGTGGATCCACGCCACTCGCCGCGATTAACTGGCTGGCTAATGGTCACGGGAAACTGCGCTCCTGCGATTTTCCCCGTGCATCCGTTTCCACGAGGCTTGCTTGCAAACGTCAGTGTCGATCGGAACGTTTCCGTGGCATTCGATCGACCTGACGGGGTGAGCCCCACCGAAACGATTCAGGCATCGAATACAGGGTCCATACAACGTCATCGACGCGAGCAACATCCTTTTCCTCCGCTGCGCTCGCCCCTTTTTCCTCGCCACGTGAATCGGTACCGGGCTCGTCTCGTGACTTGTGGGAATCAGGATAATTATAACGTTTCCGTTCAGTTTAGACACGGGAACCGGGGGAGAGGGGGGAGCGTAATAGCGAAACCTCCTCCTCTTGAAAGGGGCCCCCGGGCGGCAATTCCACGGTCATGCTCGCGCCGCTACCCAGCAATCATCCCCAGTCAGTCTTTCAGTCAGTTTCGTTGCTATTTAATTATCCATTTAAAGCGTATAATCTTCTTCTACGGGGCAGCGATTCTCTCGCTCGCGCACGGCCCGGCTCTCGGCCGTGCGACAGTAACAGCCGGGAAACCGCGAGTTTTCAGGCCGCGCGCGTCGGTGGAACGTGGGATCCGCGCGTGCACGCGAGCGAAACGGCGCGGCGGCATCGGTGCATCGGTATCGGTAAACGCGAGTGGCCGGAGATAAGAACCGCCAGCAACATTGTTGCGAAACGTCCCCGTTTCCAGGCCGCGGTCGCGTGATACGTCGTCGTCTTCGCGAAGGTTGATTTATTTTGACGTTATGATTAGAGGCGCCTCGTTTTGCAACGACACCAGATACAAGTATCTACTCGGGTAAATACAGTTGCTCAGAAAATTGAGCGCACACTTATGTTGGTAGTGAAAATTAGCGGGAGAATGCATGAAAACGCAATATATATTTAGTCGAATGGTTTAGCGAACGATTGATGAATTTTGGTTTTAAAAAACATAAAGTATTCGCGTGTATTTAACTGATAACGTAAAAATATAGGCACTTTAGTGACACAACATTGAGGGTACACAAAACTAATTTTACAATTAGTCCCGCGAAATGGTTGTCGATATGCGGTTGCTAATTGACAACTAAAAAGAAACGAGTACTCGTTATCTGTTTATTGAGTATTAGCGAAATGGTGGTGCAAGAGTGGTTATTATATAATGTGCCAAAGTTATTTAAAACCCCTCCACAGTCAGCCTAACCCGATCGAACATGTCTGCGGAGAACTGAAATCGAAATTGTTAAATTACAATTGTACAAATAAAGAAGAGTTAAAGCTAAAATTACGCGAAGAATGGGACAATATTTCGCCTTCCTACATTCAAAAACTCATCGAATCCATGCCACGGCGGATACAGGCTGTTATTAAAGCGAAAGGTTATGCAACAAAATATTAATACCTATTTATTCATACATTATAATCCCTAAATGTAAATCCCTATATGTACGCTCAATTTTGTGTCAGTAAAATACCCGTATTTTTACGTTTTCAATTAAATATACACAAATATTTAACGTTGTTCTTTTTTGTACGTATTAATCGTTCGCTAAACAATACAAATAAATATATATTGCGTTTTTTACAGTCAAATATGTTCGTTTTTAATAATTCTCCCGCCAATTTTCACTACTAACATAAGTGTACGCTCAATTTTATGAGTAACTGCATTTTTAACGACACGACGCGTTACATTTTCATAACTACACATGTAAATGAAGGAACAAGTCCAACGGTGTCAATACTACTTTCTAAGAACATGTTTCCGTTATTGCGGCGTTCACCTACTTACTTAACAACATTTACTTTCGTCCCGCGTCCACCCCGTCGGGGCATCTGTTTGTCCCAAAGAGCGAGAGGAAAAAAAGGAGAAATAATTGGACTACGCCGGAGATGGCGGGATATAGACGGAACAGGAAGCGTGGGAGTCGGGGGTATATGCGCGTGGTTGCTGGCAGCGCGGGAATGGCCGTCCTCGTCGTTACCGGTATCGGTAACAAGGATACGGCTCGCGCTGAGGGCCATTTCGTTGCAAGGTTTACTGTCCCGTGCGAAGGTTCGACGCGGTGGCAAGATAAAGAGGGAGGTAGATTAGAATCGACGCGGATCGCGAAGCGTTCCTCCTCCCTAGCTCGGCGCCCCGTTCGACGCGAGGCGCTGCGCTGAGATCGTAATTTCGATGATTATACGATACCTCCGGTATTTACGCCGGAGCCGCGCCAAGGGGAACGGACGAGAAAACTTCAGAAATTACGGGGCGAAAGAAAGCGCGTTTTTCGAGAAGGCGAGGCGAGGCGAAGGAAGAGCGATCAACCCTCCGTCATTCCACGCGGGTAATGCATAGATTCCGGAAAAACACGTTGCCGTCCGGGCACCCTCGCCCTTCCCTTTTCCACCCTAACCCCGCGCAAAGGCCCGTATAAACGAAATAGCTGTTAGGTGATATTGGGATACGGCGTGTTGCGGGGGCATCGATATATATTTCCGGCGCGGCGTTCCCCGTCGCTCTGAGCGATCCGAGCGCGTAGGCGTAGGAGGATGCTCCGAGGACGAGACACGCGGCGTGGCAGGGGGCAGGGGGGGGGCCAGACCCTTCCCACGTTTAGTGTCAATTTATTCGGGATTCCCGAGATTCCCGAGGCTTTGCCGAGCGCGATCAGCCCCGCCCGTTTGCATAATATTGTATTTATTCCGTCTTGTAACCTCGTGTGCGGAGCATCCAACCCCTTTCCGCAGCCCCTGGCAGGGGGTGTGACTTCGTTTAGTCGTCGGGTATCGTGCGAATGGCGTCATATACGCGACCCCCGAAATGGGCTATACGGGTTACAAGGAGATCCACCAGACCACCCCCGGCCCTTTCTCTTTGCATCCTTCCTCTCCGTGTAACCGGTGCCCCCTCTTTTTATTAGCTCGTGTTCAGAAGGGCAATTTGCCTCGTGTAATACCCGATCGCCCAGCCAGATTTTCATTTTCCCCGGTGATCCCTTCGGCGTTCTACAACTACGCCCCTCTCGCGCATCCTAAATGGAACGCGTTCTCCACGCAGAGGTTGCCCAAGGTATCCGGAATGACGCGAGCCGGGAACGATGAAGTAACCGGAGCAAAGTTCTAAACCCGACAAACAGCCGTTCGCGCGTGGAATATTTCTTTCCCTATCCCCGGTGACGCGGCGGAACGTTGAAAACGTACTTGAGAAAACACCTACCTGACAATGTTAATGTTGCCGGCCACGACAGCGGCCGGAATTATTGAAGCCGAGGCAACGGCGTGGCTCCAGCGATAAAGAATGACAGGAGGCGGCCGTTATCGCTCGTTCCTTTCATGAATAAGCACGCAAACATTCGTATCCATCGCGAGGAGCGGCCGTGCTCGATAAGCCGAATCGCTAAAGTCGGACGGCCCCGTTATCGGCCGTATCACGAGCGTGCCGTATTAATTTGAATATTTAGCCGAGCACCGTTTCATAGCTTGCACGGCCCGATAATTTTTTCGCTCCTTTTTCCCTCTGCCTTAATTCCCGAGCCCCGACATTTCCTCTCTTCGTGGTCGAATACCGGTCTAACGTCTCCATCGGTCGGCGACGAGAAATCGTGCAGAGAACCGCGAGCATTGTCGCCGAAAATTTCCAACTCAAATATTTAAAGTACCAACCACTATAGGAGATCATACGATTTTAACTTGGAAACGGAGCAATCAAGCCCGAACAATTACCCCTCATTAGCCATCAACTCAGGATGTAACCGAATGGGTGCGAGAAGAGAAACAAACGACCATAAAATACAATATTCATAATGAGGACGTCGCTCACAGGTCGAAACGACGCTGCAGGTAGGCAGTTGCAACGCGCTTTGCATCGCGGGGGCGGCGGTGCATCGATAACCCGCG
This sequence comes from Andrena flavipes, assembly GCA_963971345.1. Taxonomy (NCBI): domain Eukaryota; kingdom Metazoa; phylum Arthropoda; class Insecta; order Hymenoptera; family Andrenidae; genus Andrena; species Andrena flavipes. The sequence goes on from OZ020481.1 coordinate 9,707,569, forward strand.
CGTCGAAGAGTTTGAGTGATTGACGCGATCGGATGGAACAGATCGTGATGCACGCGGAGAAAAGTGTTGACCGCTCGTTCCGGACGAGCATACGCGCCCAGGTCGACCCATTGACAGCTGCATAACGCTTTCAAACAAATAGGAACAAATTCCTCTGTCTCCCTTTCCTCTTGGCCGTCGCCCCTTCTCTTTCGCGTGGAATGCATTTTTAAAGCTCGCCCGGTGCACTGCAATAAATATCACGGGCAACGAGTGCTCCCCCCTCCGATCAACGACACACGAGTTTTTTTTAAGACATTCGCGTGGGATGGCGCGCGTTATAATGACGGGTCTATAGTGTTAATATTCCACGTCCAAGAGTGTCTCGCAAGAGTTGTTTCGGGAGCAGAAATAGGCCTTTCATTTATTCAACACTCGCCAAAAAGATTCACCCTTTGACCATTCGTGAAAACCAAGGTTACTCAATTTCGAAATTAGACGGATTTACTATCAGAAAAAAAGATTACCATCCTGGGTACAAATTTCTCCAAGAATTCGGTGACTTGATACCGAGAACCCCGGTCCTAGAATCGGGATGCAGGACATCCTTCGGTGTTCACGAGCAATTGATTTTATTTTCCTCCCGCTGGATAACCGTGACGGTTTGTTTTCATCGATGATCGTCGCTCTGCCGGCGATCTCTGTTCCCGTCGACAGCAACGACACGTCGCATCGGTCGCGTCTGTGACGAATGGCAAATTCCGCGCCAGGTCGTAGGGCTCTCGTCCGGCCAGGAAAGTTATACGAGCAACCGTACTGAATTGATCCATCGTGGCCAGGTACGAAGCGCGCACCTGTGCAACGTGCCAGTGGATGCAACGCGAGCCAGAGCTCGGACAGGTGACTGTCAGTGCTCTGGGCGACGCCTCGAGATCTTCATAGAGCTGGCGCAGCGCGTGGGAACAACGAAAATTCGCTGTCAATGGGAATTAAACGCTGACGAGCGGAGCTCCACGGGATCCCCGAGGCGTGGCAATCGAATTAATAAAAAATAGCGACATCCGTGCGAGTGGCAGCGATCATTCGGCCGGAATCGTTGTTTAGATATCGTTTCACCGCGAATTAGCTACCGTGAAACCTTGATATTCAGGAATCTGTTACAGAACGATGTAATAAACTGGAATAGATTCGATCCGAAGCAGATCTCGTTTCCTACTTAGTTATAAGTTAGCACTCGTAGACAAATGACAATTACAGAGACGCTATACCAGCGACGTTATCCCCGCGGTATTGAATTGTCGTAAAGCCCACCGAGTACCTATCACGAAGATATCGGTCGAGTGGCCATTGAGTATTCCGAAGGAACGAGAGGAAGAAACGAGAATATGTATGGAAGCTATCGAGTAGAGTTGACAGCGGCAGGAATATACGGCAGGGCAATGAACAATCAATAAGATTGAGTCAGAAACGGTCGCGATTACCGATAATCGTGGCACTCTCGCGGGAGAATCCAACGGGGCACGATATTGCCGGCAATATCGATGATAATAAACGGCAAGTAGTAATAATTTAAAGTATAACAGCGGCGATAATCATCGCGGGCCGAATTAACGTATTTAAGAAACGGCGCGTAAAGAGAGATCGAAGTGGCGAGCGTGATCTGGCAATCGCCGGACTCAACGACGCCGGGACTTCATAACGCGGAAAATTAAACGCTCTCGACGACGCGAGTACCGCCTGGATATAAAAACGACAGTCCATTGGATTTTACGGACTGGCCACGCCGGCACGTTACACGCTCTGCCTCGGCTAACACGAACGTCCCGTTGCGTCCGGTCGTTCCCATCGCGGTAATCGCGCGTTTATCGCCACTCCGCGTCGCGGATCGCGCGCCAACTTTCGCGGAAATGAATAACACTTCATCGCCAGGCAAAATTTGTACGCGTTTCCTGCGAACCGAGGAGGACTTCGTGGGACCGGAGTAATCTCGACTGCTCCTTAGGAGGCTTTTAAAAACGGAGATAATAGAAAGCATTGTATAATAAAAATCTGCCAAAGGACTCCACTGCAGGAAATTGTAAATTTCGAGGAAAAAGAACGTTCGAGTTGAAACGCTGCAACTGCGAGAGAAATCTCGCGTCACGCGCGATCGACGCGCTATTAAACGTCCCGAGGATGCGTATATAACGAAAAAGGAGGTGCAAGTTTCCTTGACAGCGATCCGCTATCGTCCTCATCGCGATATCCTCTAGTATCCCGGGCGATACTGATATGAAAGCAGCAACACCGTGTCCGCATCGTCCAGAAGATGGCTTAATTACCCGCGATCCATAACTCAAACGTCCTTAGAGCAGCGCGAGATGCGCCCGCGAGTAATGATTATCGTCGTCCGAGAGGCTGACGCGCGGACGCTGCGCTCGGATCGATCGATCATCTTGTCTTATCGCCGAACGCCGGAATAATTGCTAAAAATAAACCGAGACCGTGTTCGATTATCGTGGCTGGTTTTGGTCACAGAGGAACGAGGCAATCTTGCGTGTCGCGTGGTGTTTCCTGTTGCAACGGAATCGATTTGTTTGGATGGACACGGCATCATTGAATTCATCTTTACAGCAGCTACAAGAGTACTCGATGAAAACCGCCGCGTATTACTTTTGATCGTTCACTGCTCTATTAAAAAGGAGGGACAATAAGTAGAGAGTTGAATTTGCTGCTAGGGTAAAACTATACAATAGGGTAAAGGCACCAATTACTGACACCTAACCAATTACTGTCACCCTAAGCTATTTTACTTAAAATAACGAATAAATAAACGTTGTAAAATCACACACAAAAAGAATTGTGTAATTCAACATATAATCTATACTATAGTTTATTTATTCGTTATTTTATGTAAAATAACTTAAGGTGACAGTAATTGGTTAGGTGTCAGTAATTGGTACCTTTACCCTACGCCCCATCTGACAAAAAGTTCCACAATTTATTTTACGCACATAAACAAGGATGCATCGACGCGATCGTCAGATTTGAAATATTACGGCTTTTACAAATATAAACACGAATTTATATTTTCTACCTTCGGATATATTGCGCTAAGTAAGTGAGAAATTCAATTTTCTAAGTCACTATTGTTTTTGTGATAAATTCACACAGGAATGTTTAAAATTCTAGGTCGTTTTCCGACTTCGAATGCAGAACGCGAAAAATTATTAGTGGAACATATAAAAAAATTAGAAAAAGGTGGCTTTGCTCCTGATCGTAAAGATATAAGAGAAAAGGCATATAAATTTGCGGAAGAACTCAACAATAAAACATCAATTTTCAGAAACTTCCATGTCAGCTGGTAATCAGTGGTTGAAGGGATTTTTGAAACGTAATAAGGAATTAAGTATACGAAACGGAAATCTCGTGTCCCCTATTGCGAGGAAAACTAACGAGCGCGTTGAATTTGCAAAATTTCGCGTGCCGGTCGTCCCGATGGTGGAAGCTCCCCGCGCATCCTGGCCCCCGTCGTCATCGTGGGCGACAAACCGAGGCAAAAAACCGCCCCCGTTGACGGCGTCATTATCGTTATTTAATATCCCGGTCATTAGCGCGTCCCGCTATGCCACTCGGGAGTGTTGTTTATGTACTGATCCCGGCTTTCAGGCCACGCCGCGAGGATCGCTCCCCGACGGTTTTTGCGCGCGCGTTCAGAGGCTCCAGCGAAGCTTTGAAGTCTCTCTTTCAGCCGATCGTCGAGGCGGATACGCGCGAGCTTTTGTACCCGTTAAATATCCGTGGCAACGATACACGGCGAGGACGATGGTTTAATTATCATCAGGTGGAATTGCTCCCGGGAGGTGGGGGTGGAGGGGAGGGATGATTCCACGAGAAGCAGCGGTTATATATCTACTACCGGTATGCTGGCTGGGAATCGTTAGCTCGGGAAGAAGCGATCGTATCCAGCACGAAGAAACCGTGGCTGGGGGAGGAAGGTGGGCGTCGAGCACGGGATTTAAGAAAGCAAAAACACTGGCTGGAAAAAGCGATCGTTACACAGACACCGGTAATAAGGAGCCTGTCCCACCGATGGGAAGCGGAATTGTTACGCGGCGTACGTGGAACGGTCGGAGAAACCGCCGCGGCACCATCGACCGATTCTTGCTCCCACGCGGTTTTTCGTGCGTCGCGGGTATTGGATCATTGTTATTTCGATGACCGGGGCCGGCTATGCGGTTCGCAGCGGGCAGCTGCGGTCCCCGCGTGGATTTATATGTACGAATTCTGTCGGGGGTAATTTCGAAGCATTAAAGTCTTAGTTTTATTCGACACCGTCGCCGGAACGAGTTGCCTTCAGTCGCTGACACTCCTCAACGGAAGCTGACACGTTTAAGAGAAACAGAAATCACCTAACCGTCCGATTGTTTCCTTTAATGGAAGAGTCCGATGCCTACTTGGTGAAAAATTTCTAACTCGCATCGCTCTAGGGCGAAGAATAGGACGACGCAGGCCGATAACCGCGGGCGTAGATTGACAGCTGGATATTTTAATGCGAAGCCCCGTTCGATAATCCGCGGGCTGTTTTATGGCTGCGGCCTGTGGTGACGTCACGCGTAATGCATGAATTTTCCTGCTATCATTTGGTGCATCACCGTCCGCGCTAGTCCGCCAGATCGTAGGACAAGTTTCCGCGGAGCGCGCAGGAGAATCTGTAATGCGTGCACGCGTGTATGCACGGTTGCACAGGCTCGTCGAACGGTGCGTGATGGTCGGCCAATCGGCAGAAGAGTGTGCACGCGATTCGGTAAAATTCAGCGAGCCTGTGACCACCCATAACGTGCCCTGTCCTCGCTCGCACGCTCGCCCTACCTCTACCTTGCTCTTTCTCTCATTTTTTATCGGCCTGGTTATTGACAGATGATGCTTTCCCCTGATCGCGATACAGGCACCAACCTCTCGGCGGTTTACCGCGTCGCGGTCATAAACACCGACAACACCCCACTTAAAATGGCCTCGCGTGGTCCCTGAAGGTATTTATAAGCCAATAATCGTTGCGTACGGTTTTCGGTTTCAGGCACCGGGGGAATTTTTCTCTGACAGAAGTCACTTGCATCTGTCTTAACAGTCCGATCGAAAACCTTGAACGTAATAATAATAATTTCTGGCTAACAGTGTCCACTCATCTCGTCCCACTCGCCTCGCGACGCTGATAAACACGCAGGAGGCGAAGCAGATATCGAACGGCGTTTCGCGTGGCAGCCTCTTCGCGCCGTCAATTATTATCACCTTAAACGTTTTCGGCGGAATTGCCTGAGAAAGCCCGCATGCGTGAATTACTCCCGGGACAAGTCACTCGCGCAGCGGTCGCCCGGAGCATAAGAAATGCGCCGCTGCTCGATTACAGCGTGGAGGATGGCGACAAGAAAGGGAGTACCGGAGGTGAATCGAGGCAACGAGAGCTTTGATTCCGTTGTGCGTGCCACCACGGCAACAGCCCACACCAATATGGCCGGTTATGCAAACAAGACGGACGCAAGGTAGACAGAATCGCGCGGAGTCGCGTTACCATTATTTATCTGCCTGCGGGGCCGGAAAGAAGGGTATCCACCTAACACGTATCCTCCGGCCAACAAAGACCCCCACGCAGAAATTTGCATGGCTCCGCGGACGTTTTACGCGCGTACCCGCCACCCCTGGTGGGAGCGGGCGTCTCGCGTTGATGAAGATCGGATTCGAGTCGCGTAACTTACGAGCGGCCACCGCGTGAGAACGTAGCTAGGAAAGCTCGGGGCCGACTAGCCTGGCCGCGGAGCAGGTTAGTTTCCGAAGCGCCGGGGCTCCTCGGCACAAGGGCCCGCGGAGGAGAGTAGGTACGGGCTCCAGGAAATGACGGGGAAATGATCGTAAATTACATTTTGACGGGTTGTAAATTCACCGCCGCGGATGGAACTCGCGGGGCCATTAATGCGTTCGAAGCACTGGAATCATTGGCGGCGTAAAGTACGTCGCTTTACGCGGATAATTAAAAACCGTGCGCGGTACAGAGTAGAGACTTCTCTTTCGTTTCCTGACAGACAGTGTACTAATTACCTCGTGGAGGTAGACAGAGGAATTTAATAAAATTGCTCGCACGTTTTATGGAGGGTGTGCCGCGGTACGATATATGCAATCGTACCTACTGTAGCGGTGATTTGGTTGAGGCACGAAGTGGTGACGGTTTCTATACGTAGGTAGGGGAGGGTTGCCTGTATCGTACCACTTAAGACATTCTATGTTATATTTCATACTAATTTGGTACTAATTTGAACGCATGTGAATATTGGATATTGTAGCTTGATCTTTTAGGCACCAACTATTATATGCTTTACCTTTTGTTCAGAACAAATTAATGTGTTATTAATCTTTTTGACACATACTGCAAAAGGTACGATTTAGGCAACATCAATTTAAACTTTATAATGAATGTAAAATATTCTACGTCAAACCCGCTATTAGAAAAATACAGATCAAAATTGCATTGTTTGATTATTATCGGCTAAAATAAACTGGTAAAAAGTTACATCAATCATGCATGATTTTTTTAAATATTCATAGCTCGCATAAAATAAGATGTAAGCTCAAAAGGTTTTGTTTCTATTTCTTATTCCGCATTTACTTGATACTTTTATTATCAGATGTCGTTTATATTCATTAATTACCGAGAAATTGATGAGGTACGATTTAGGTGACCAGTACGATATTGGCGACTCTCCCCTAATCTAAGACACACGATGGCGTCGTCTACCTCGATTTATAGACGCGCAGCTGGATGAAGAAATTCGCTGGGAGCAGGTGTTCGTTAGCGAAACGTTCCTTCGAAACAAAGTATCCTCTGTATCGCGAAACAGGGGAGCCTAGAATCATCGAAACTGTTGTTGCGTGTAAGAAAATCAGCATCCAAGTACTCGAAGCAGAAGAAGAAGAGATACATCCAGAGAAGAAACGGAACCAGTAATTCTTAACTAAAAGTCACACCAACGAAGGTCGACGGAAAGAGCTTCGAGTCATCGCAATCGTCTTTGAACGGAGTAAGCTCCGAGGGACGAGGAACCGCCCATCGAGACGGAACCAGCAATCTACAATTAATAATTATATCACCGAGGATCGAAGTAATCGTGCTCGAAGCACGGTAAAACCAACACTTAAGCGCTGGAGGCGAGGCGAGGGGATGCCTCGTCGAAGGAAGCGTTGCGCGCGAAGCTCAATTTTGGTAGTTGGACAGCCGTCCATCGAGATCGGGCCAGCGATCTGTAATTAGTAACTATGCTGTGGCAGAGGGCGAGGGTGGAGGGGAGAGCGAGAGAGAGAAGGAGAGAGGGACGAGCGAAACGGTGGAGCGAGAGAGGAAGAGTATAACGCGGGTAAAAAGAGAAGAAGGTGAGTCGTGCGGGCGGTCTGGAGTCCGGCAAATCGCGGCTCTGGCCAGTCTCTACGGCAATTACCGCTGGGCACGGCCTCCTCCTGCATCCTGAACCGCACACTCGACCTCTCGCTGCACTCGTGCACGTACGCCGTGCGAATACGCTCCACCACGGTTGCGACACCGGGGCCTCGCATGGCGACACGCGTGACAAGCCAAAGGCGAGAGCGGAGGACTGAATAGGCAAGCAGCTGAACTGGGATCGTAATTCGATTCTGCTTGTTACAAAGTTCACGAATTATTCAGTTTTAGATTCACTTTTAATCGAGCTTGAAAGACCTGAATTCCCGTAACTAGATATCCGCAGCTACCCCTCGCCGCGACGAAACGGTGAGCTTTTTACGAAACGACCGCTGATACAAATGCAAATGGAAAATTCGTCGCGATTTCCGCATTGCCGAGCCGGAGGAAACAACCCCCGACAGGGTATACAAGATCGCGAGCGGAACGCGCGCGATCTCGCAGGAGGACGCAAAGTGGTTGCTATGTAGATACACATATACCTGAGGCTATTTACGGGAGGGGAGGGGGAGGGTGGCACGACGAGCTGTTATGGTTCGCGGACGCTCGCTGTAGGTTTGTACGAACAGACGTGATACGGAATATATGAATAATAATGGCTCGGCCGTAACGCGAAATCCACCACCTCCGCCGGTCGTTCCACAGTCGTCAACCCTCCCGACAACCACCCCTCCCCCTCGCCCCCCGTCATTCCCTCTGCGTACCCGCGAGCATGATGTAGTGCGAGACCGCGATACGGCATGATTCGCTCTGATTAGCGGTATCTGTAACGATAGTCACCCCATGGTCCCACTGTAATCGGGCGACGGCCGAGTCAGTTAGAGTAAATATTCTAATCATCATCGGGATTTGAATTGCTTTCGCGCCAGTTGCGTACGCGTTCGCTTGAATTTCGTCTGACATAAAAAGTCTAGAATTTAGAACTCAGGGGGCTGCAAAATGGAGGATCGAGAAACTCGCGCGAATGTTTCTGGTGGGTTACACTCGCAACAATTTCTGCGATCGTTGGAATGCCGAGGACCCCCGATCGGTTTAACAACGTCGCCCCTTCCAACGAGCAATAGTGCGATCGCGTCGCGGGTGAAACAGCGAGCGGCATACTACTCGATATTATCGATGCACGCGATAGTGGTGCTTGGTAGCAGTCCTAGGGGGGCTGCGTTATTTTTCCAAGAGCGCTCGGGTATCCCGTGCATCGCGAATGGAAGCCCCTTTCAGCGGGGGCTACCAACGGTGTAATTGGATCGGCGCGTGATATAGAAACTGAATTCAATGCCGGACGGGCGGTTCGTACGGTTCGGGTCGATTCGTAACCGCGATAACCGCTTCATAAATATGCTGGAAGGCGGCGTAAGTCCGAGCCGCGCATTACTCGCTAATATTTCATTACTTTTAAACGACGGAACAAGACTGCGCTAACGAATGCGCGCCAACCGCGCCGCGGATCGTCCTGCGCTCATCGATAATCGGCCAGACAGAATCTACCTTGTAGCGATCCCTGGGACTTTTCGCGTAATCAGCGCACCCCGTCGATCGGTCAACATTCAACCGCGTCTCTCTCCCCCCTTGGTCGCCCCCTCCCCCCTCTTTCTTCCCACCGCGGCGACCACCCCGCGCAACGCTTCGGGATATATTGCGGTACGAAGTGTTATAAATATGGTTTATAGGAGCGTGGAGCGCGCACGCGGTGCATTAATGCGGCTGATTGCCCGTACATCACGATGCGCCGCGCCGCGCGGTTCTCTCCCGCTCTCTTTCGCTCTCTTTCGTCCTCTTTCCCTCTCCGTTGCTTCTGGCGCGATCACCCTGCTGGTTCACCGCAGGTTAGTCGGTTAGTTACGGGTGGTGGCCGAGCGCTTTATTAAAATATTGGGTCAGCCAGGCAGAGCGTGGCGCGTACGCGCGTCGCAGCGATACGCGACGCGGCCCTAAAGGCGCGAGTCACACAGGCCGCAAGAGCTTGAGTCCCGCGGGGGTGGGGTGCTCGTTACGAGGCTCCTTTCAGGGCCCCTAAGTGGACGTCGAGTTCGTTAGAGGGGCCCTTCCAGGAGATCGCGGAAGATGAACAGGGTGAAGGCGGGAGATGCATGGGCTCGTGTTTCCACAAAGAGATATGGCTCTCGCTTAGACGGCAATGAGGCGCGAATCGAGCCTCTCTCGCTCTCTCCTCCTCGTCCTTTCCCACCCCCTCTATCCCTGTCCGGCTTGTACGCGGTTTTCTCTCGCTCTTCCACTCCCTGTCCCGCCGTTTGGCTTGTCTCTGCGCCCCCTTCTGCTCGTGGACCTTCGGTATATTACCGGCGCACCACTTGTTCCGTTTGATTACCCGCGAATAATGAGCGGCCGCGACGAGGGCCTCTCCTCGGCGTATCCCCGTGACTAATTAAGAGCTCTCGATTCCGCGACGCGGGTGTCGTGCACGGGCGGGATTTTTCCGCGACACGCGGGACCGAATACGCGGCGGGAATGGTTAAGAAATAGGGTAAATCCGGGAGACGCGGCTGGGCCGGAGAGTTGGTCGAGTCGCTTTAAAATATACTTCTAAGTTTATTTTCGTTTAATGTTTGGGATAATAAGATAGCAGAGATATTGAGGGACAATGCAGCCAAAGTATTTGGTCATATTAACTCTTCCTCTCAAAGCTAACGAGAAGATCATCTCTCGCTGCAAAAAGGAAAGATGGTCGAGTTACCTATGAAGTTTTTTTATTATTTTTGTTTATTTTAATTAACTGAAAGCAAAATGCTTTGAGGTGATTATACTATACACAAATATCTACAGTGTGGAAACTTGCCGATGAATTTGAACAAAAATTGTGGAAGTTACACACGAATCAATTTTTCTTTTTCACATTTTTACGGGAACAACTCGTCTTTAATTAGTTGTAAAATGTTTTACAAGCATCCACTGTTGATGCGGAATTTCTACATGATAGAGAATGGAATTCTACAGCTCCATTTAAAATTTCAAATGAAAATATTCATAGGTTCAAGAGTTATGATATACACCGTATCTGAAAATGGTATTTCGAGAAAACCGGCTTCAAAGTTAAGTGCCTTATGTCAATACCGCTCTGCGAGGCCGTTACTCGACGGGGCACTCAATTACATTCGCTGCTATAACTTCGACAATTATTTGAATTTCTTCATAAAATTTTGTTTAAAATTTTCATAAAAAATAAGTATAAAAAAAGTAATCGATTTTCTGAAGCTGAAATAGTCCACTACTTCCTTAAAGCAAATATCGACCAGTTTTTCTAAATCAGCATAAAATTCTGAACACATAAGTTTTTCTGATAATTTTTATATTAGTTTTAATAGCCATTTTATATTAGGTCGACCGCGTCTACCGGATTTACCCTATAGGTGTCCCCGCTGCATCCACCCTGTATCGATTTTCTAGCATCGAAGACAAGCTACCTCGTCGTTTGAACGCGCCCCCGCATAACAGGTTAATAGCGACACCTCCCCACAGATAGGAAGTCTCGTTTCTTCGGTTGAAACCAACATTTCAGATCCGGATCTTACTACATGAATGATCACCGAAACCATTTAAATCTCCCTGAATCTCCGACGTTTCAAAGAGTTCCTGAGCTCGTCCATAACAGTGCTCGGCATCCTGCTCGATCATAATTAAGGGGAGACCGCTTTTTCCCGGCGCGGACTTTACACGCGCGAAAACTTTCCGTGCCAGAGTCATCCTATATATCACCGTCATATCCGGAAATTACTTGCCCCGCGGAGCTTCCTCGGCGGTAGGGAACACGTGAAAGGGGTAAAGTTACGAATCCCTGAATTATGCTCTCGGCTCTGGGAGCGTCGTCGACCGATCCGAGACACGGCAGGGATTAACTTTGACGGAGGGGCGACGCTTCCTTTTGAGCGTCGAACCCGCGCCCCTGGACTGGCACGACGCTATTTTGCATTGCGCACTGTTCGCCAGAGGAAATTACCGCGTCAGAGGGACACGAATTCAATGCAACGCGCACCCTCCTTTGTGTCTCCTGTAGCAGACTTTCTTTCAGGAAAACCTTCTCGATTTACTTAAACATTGCGCGTTGCATATTACTTAAAAAAAAAAAGCGCGAACTATTGAGCCACCAGACAGCACAAAGGTAGTCCTATTTTCTCGAAGAACCGCTATGGGATACTCGATGCACGGGGCTATGGCGCACGGCAAAAAGGAAAGTACGGAAACGAAGGGGGGCAGGAAACGCTCGAGACGAGCGCGTGGTACCCTAAAGCCGCGTGGTAATGGGCGCAGGGGCGCGAAACGCGTCGGCGTCTAATGCCAGCGATGCGTGTACGGCTTGATACATTGCGACGAGTCGGTAGCACTGCGATGTCACCGTCGAGCCCCGTCATGTCTTAACATTTCAGTTTACACGACCGCTAATCATGTCGGCGACGCGATACGCGGGTCACCCGGCGGCGACGGCGACGGCGCAGAAACCGGCACCGAAACGGAAATAGACGCCCGTGTCCGCTTCCGCGGCTAACTACTCGCGCAGCCAGGCAAATAAAAGAGCGGTCGGACGGTTCGCTTATGGGTACGCGGAATTCTGCGGTTGAATTACGCCCCGTTGCTTTCTGGCGAGAAGCTTTTCCTCCGACTACCGGTCCCATCCTAGCCCCTTGTAGCCGTAATTTAAACTGTTGCACGTGTACTGGAGTTGAATGGCTTTATAGACTCCCAGAGTTACAACTTCATCCCGCGATGCTCGGTTACCTACGTGTCGCCGGGATGGGGGTGTTCGAGGAAATTTTCAGGGAAATTCTACGGTGGCGTTGTTGAGGAAGCGGGTTCACCAGATCTGATACACGCGTATCTTCGATATAACATCGCGGAAGGACGGAGCCGAACGAATCCCCGCACGCTGGAACTTTCGCCCCGTTCCCATCGTTGGCCAAAGGGGCTTGGGGGAGAGATCGAAGACGCCGGAACGAAGTGGTCTCGATAAAAAGAGGACAGCGCGCGCCGTTGCCAGCGGCGCCGTAAGTATGTCCTAAGTGCATTTAACGATTATTTTATATTAACGGGTGAATTTATTAGCGGCCTCCATTATCGGGCTTTGCCGACCCCAAGGAGACCGTCTTGCACGTCTTTCGTTTTACCAAGAAACGGCGAGGACGACGGGGAAAGGAAGGGCAGGCTACGTGGGGTAGCAGAGGTGTTCGCGTCTTTATCCGGCACCACGGGGCAGTCTTTTGTTTCGCTTCGGGGCTCGTGAATACTTCAGAAGATGTCCAGGACCGAGTGGTATCGATGGCGGTCCACGACGCTTTCTAAATAAATTTATGTGCCGCTTGGCGGTCGGATCTTCCTGTTACCGTGCGAAAATTCCGAGCCAGCCATCTCAGGCACGATACCGAAGAAAGTGGAACCGAGGAAATTTTCTATTTTTCAAAGATCTCGATAACCTGCCGCGAAGAGAAATTCCGGAAATCTCCCTTAGACTTCCACGTTCCTTCTATCGAGGCGGTACGCAAAAAGTCAAGCTCCCTGCGGTGCCAGCGAACGAGAAATTAATAACGAGTTCCTAAGGGTTAGTACCCCCGCGGAAGGCACGAAAATTCATTCCATCCGCGAACATTCGACCGGGTCTCTGGTGGGTAACTAAGGCCTCTTTTCAATCCCCGCGAACGAGTCGGGGGGCCGGCGGTTTTCCCGGGAAGAGGCTCGCCGTGGAGGAAGAAGACTTTCGGGTTTGCCGCTGGCGGAGACCGCAAGAGGCGGTTTCGAGACGCGGGCCAAGCGGAGGGCGGAAAAAGTATGAAGGGTAGGGGGTGTTATGCCGCCCCTGGGACAAACCCTGATGGGGTTATGAGCCTCGGAGGCCTACTCTTTCCACTCGGTTTCTACATCCCGTTTTCCTTCCATTCTATTCCATAATACGCCGGGAGATGTATACGTCCTGCAGGACGGCCGCAAAATGCGTTCTAGATTGCATTCGGATATAGGGAGATTCACGGGCAGAAGGAAACAGAAAGAACGGCGGCGCCGGGGACGGGAGGGAGACAGAGGGCCGGGGCAATCCTTGCTGGAAAGATCGAGCTGGGATTTGCGAGGGCGTCCCGATTACTTTTCGCATCGGTGATTCCGCCGTATTCTAAGAATCGAACGACGCCGATCAGGATCGCGCGCGCGCGCGCGCGCTCTCATACTTACGTCCCTTCTATGCGAAACTCGATCCTCGCCCTCCCACGGGGACCGAGAGTTTGGAAATTGGATGTTTTGGTACTCACCTGAAACAGAAAGAAAAGGGGATTACTCGTAACGGGTCGCGCAGACGAGTCCCTTATATTCGGGGTGGTGACTAAGCCGCTTTTAAGCGAGCCTTTACCTCCCGTAGAATTACTACCCCCCCTCGGTATCCTTCGACTCGGTATAAATTGCAATCGAAATCGAGTCGAACCTCTACTATGTGTTTTTCTGTCATTATACGTCGTTTACTGCCAGCCTTTGCCTCCACTCTACGTATCAGTTTTTTAAACGCGCCGATCGTACTCGCCGTTCCTCGTCCTTGCAAATAATAACTCGCTATCAGCCTTGTTACCCCGTAATAACCAGGTGCGGACGCGCGGGTACATGTACTAGCGGTGGAAAAGAAAAAGGGGAGGAAAAAAAGCGGGGACGTCGACGCCGGGCTCTTCAACGAAGGGGCGAAGAGAGATTTATGTCGCGAGAAAAGAAGGAAAAAGGAGCATCCCTCGGCTTGTACCGAGAATTCAGAACGAAATCTTGTACCCGGTCGGCTCGAGTGCGCGGGGAAGGGGTGAGGCGGCGTAATTAATAAACCGGTATGCTAATTTCGCGAGGACAGAACTCGGTGTTTTCTGCCGGCCGATACGTTCGGCGTACTCTTGTACAGGACTCGCGGCGTGGTCCCCGGGTATCGACAAGAAAGATGTAAATCGTGGCGGCGAATTAAACTTCGTGCTTCAATATCGACCTCCTGGCACGCTCGACAACCGGACGCTCGTGTAATTAAATTATTAAAACGATTAAACAGGGGGAGCTGCGCGGGCCTTTCCATTTGGGGACACGGGAACACTCCGCGTTTCCAAATTTCTGGGTGAATTCGGGATGCGGTCGAATGATAGAGTAAAGGTAGGTAAAAGCTCGCACCATGCGAATTTCATGGTTCGAGTTGTGGCAATTGTCAATGGTGATTGACAGTGAATTATCAATCGAGTTAAAGTCACCAGTGTCGAATTGTGTAGCTGTGCTTAGTTTAAAGTTTTGTTATCGTACAATGCGGTAAGTACTGAATTCGTTAGTTCTGGTGTAATATTCTCATTTTTAGGAATCAATATTATTCCTGTAAATTGATCAGTAAATATTTTAATTCGTTGTGTCGTCTGAAAGAGCTGAAATTCTTCTATTCAAAAGTGCTAATAGAGGTTTTCAATTCTCCTTACAGATAACAGGATTGATTAAACAATGTAAAAGTATCTGTGGGGGCAAAAGTTCGCACAATGCAGTGGGGCGAGAGTTCGAATGCCACATATCGGGTAAAAGATCGCATTTCACACTTTCTGGAAATACTTATTTTATATAAGTTGTGACAGATAAATTTACGCGAAGTCACTCTCTATCGAATAATAAGGGATAGTAGTTATACCTCACAAAATGATATGTGCTATCAGTGTAATACCAAAAATTTTAGAGAAGTCTTTCCCCACAATACTCAACTCATTCCTAGAATGCCTCCCTGATAAATCTGACACTCGACCATTACATCCAACCCTTTTCCACGTACAATTCTTCAACGGCATTAGAAATACATAGGTGCTCCAAGTGCAACAACCTTGGGAGTAACGTCGTTATCAGCCAGGATTATGATTTACCTCTTCCACTTACGCCTGCAATATTTACACGGGGCAAGCGGGGCGGCGCGCGAAATAGAGCGAGCGAGAGTGGTGTGTAGGCGTCCGGAGGAACAACGAGCGCCGCTAGTAAATCAAACCGGGAGAGGACTTCCCGATGCGAGTCAACGAATCGCGGTAAGAGGAGAAGGGAAGACGGGGTAAAAGAGAGAGACGCCGAGGACACGACGAGTTTTCCGGCGACGAGGAGCGGCCGAGCTTTGTGCTGCTCGGAAAAGGGTGTCTCTCTCGCGGCAGCCGGAGGGTGTAACCCCGGCTTATTCATACGCAGGAAGCGGCGAACGAAGGAAACGGAGGACACGAAACACGTCGTGCTTTTACGAACCAGTTCGTGTCCGGGCGATAACGTCGAGGCCCCGACTACCTCCCCCGTGGAAAATGAATATACGTCGGTGAAAGTTCCGTCGAACAGCCAAACTGGGGATGATCCGGGCTTGGCCGAACAAAATCTAACGAAATTATCGTTAAATTGACACTTCGACGGTGACTTCCGCCTGGACAAAAGGGGACAGGTGTGACACGATCCTTTCCGTTCATCGGTTTCTGTCAAGTCCTCCACGGTGTGCCTATTCTCGTGACGATCTAAGGAGATCCATTTGCTGGTACCATTTTAAACTTGCTCGACCACGGAAGTAGTTTTCACATTGTATCCTTGAAGAATTACGAAAAAACACTCGAGGTTCAAGAGTTTTAAGCGTTACTACGGGTTTCTAACGGAATAACATTGCCCCTATTGAAATAGAGACAATAAAGGCCACTATTGTGTAAGGACTAAAGGGCGAAGGGTTTGATAAGCAACAAGCTCGCGCGATGTCGGAACCAAGTGGCCAGGTAAGTACATCAGAAAATCCCACGGATCGGCAGAGTGGGCTCGAAAGCACGGCTACTCGGTTGGATAACTGGTTTCGAAACGGTCGGCTTTATCGTCCGACTGATAAGCGAAAGGAGAAACGCGAGGCTGGTGGAAGCCCGTTCAGGTCACCGGGTGGTGGACCACACGCGGATGAGTGACGCGGGCTCGTATTAAAAGCGAATCCGTCGAGCTCGCTGCTGCAAAACGAAGATAATTACCGGACGCCGATAGGTCTCGGTGACAGAGATCGAGCCCTGGTCCCGGGCGACGGGGATTCGGTGATCCTTCTGCGAGTCGATAAACCAGCCGTAAATTAAGATCTGAGACAAAGAGGGAGAGGGATCCGCGGGGGTAGAACGGGCAACGATATCGATCGGCGATGCCTCTGGTCGAATTCAGCAAAAAGAAAAGGCGAAGTATTCGGAGGCGTGCTGAGCTCTCCTGGCCCTTTTCGCGATCGCTGCGAGTACACGTACGGTTCGTTAATATCCTCCGAGAAACAGGTACACCGTCCGTGCTCTCGGATGAAGATTCTTTTTCTTTTTCTTCGCGGGACGCCCCGCGGACTCGCGCGTGTAAACGCTCCCTTATCGCGGGAACCACGCCACCGATTGACAATCGCTCGCCGCGATCTCCCGTGATTACGCCCTACTGCGTTTCCGTGATCGTAAAGCTTTCCCTTTGATTACTACACCTCCTGCTTCTCCTACCTATGCGCTTAAGATTCTGTTTAACGTTCTGTTCGGAGAAACGCGCGAGGCGAGTGATTGCTATACGCACCGGTACCTACTCGCTTCAGCGACGTCTTAAAATTGCATATTCGTCGACGAAACCAATTTCGCGGGATCGTACGAGCGTCTCGAGAGCCGCTGCGCGTTCTGGAGGACCGATCGTGGAAGCCGTGAAAGAGGGAACGCCGGATCGCGAGGCGGAAAGGGAGGAGATCGTGGGAAGAGTGGGAGATTATATTCGAAGATTTCGCTACCCCCGCGACGGGACCTCTTCCTTCTGCCGTTTCGCCTCCCTTTCGCAGCTCGCTACCGGGGAAACGAGTTACTCTATGCTAAGTTTATGGAGGCCGGGGGCGATGCGTCGCCCTTGTAAAACCATTTTCAGATAACGCATCGCGTCCATTACGATCTGACGCGCGCATTCCGCGCCCAGGACAGCCTATACCGCTGAAACCGCGCTCGGCCTTCTCTTACGTTCTACATTATGCATACCTATATCTACGCACGACCTCCTTCTTCCTCCTCTGTAACCACGCACCGACCCCGTATCGTTTCCACGATCGGTTTATGGGCCGACGTTTCTGTCGGGGTTTTACAATGATTGGAAATGCCGCGAATAGATACACGGCGTGTGTGCGGAGCCGCGTGGGTGCCCGCCCAACGCGAAACTTTTGTCCGATCCTGCGGAATTCCGCTGCTGTTTGGCCGATGATTGTTCCTGGGCATCGGGAATTCGATTCGGGGACGGATTTTATTGTCGAGCTTTCAGGGATAGCTGTCGATATAGGTACCGAGAACTTTGGATTAACTATTTACTTTATGCTAGTTCTGTGACGGGTGTTAAAATCGATTTGAAACGACACATTAACGTAATTTTCACGAGCAAAAGATTATTAATCGTAACGATCAATCTAGAATACTAAAGGATGGACATTTCCCTCGAGACGACAACAGGCATCGCGATCAATGAATCAATGAGAAGAAACCACTCCTGTAATAGAAATGGACTGAGAAAATTGAATTTTTTCCATTCCCTCGGGTGGCAAAACTTTTACACTCGACCAATGCACAGCGGACGTCTGATATGCTGGAGAAAGGGAAGGGACGGGATGGGGTCCAGCGTACGGATACACGCAGTGGCGTTTATACGGTTTCATAGATGCGAGGAGGCGCCAGAACGGTGGCAGGAATCGGCGGAGCGTCATCAAAGTTGCATAAGGAGCACTTAGGAAACGATCGAGCGCAGGATCCCGCGGGAACCGTGTGGCCCGCGGCGCGCGTGTCCTGCAGGGCGCATCGCCGCCGCTTTTTCGTGGATATGGACCGCTTATAAACCGATGGGAAGAGATCGCCGGGCACACGGGACGTATCGAACTTGTTACGTTAAGTGGCTGAACGTGACTCATGAGACCAGACTGTCAGCCGACGGTTTTTCGTTGACCCTCGAAGATGTGTAAGCCGTTTATCGTTTCGGAGCACTCTACCAGCTTCCTCGTGGATCGGTTCTGCTAACTTTAAAACGTTCTTCTGGCCGTGGTCGGACCCGCCGCAGACGAGAGCAGAGCGACTGATTCACCCCACGCCTTAATTAATTCGTTCACGCAGCAGAGTATTCATAATCCCCGGGACGGACGTGCCGAGACTGAAAGATGCAGCGGCCCGAGCCGCGAAGAGGATGCATAATGCATGCGCCCGGGGTGCAGCAGATGCTAGGATAAGAATTGGCGCATCGACGTCAACCAAAATGGCGCTTATCGTCGCCGCCCTGCTCGCGTGAGAAACCCCCGTGGAGGGGATGCGCAGCCACGAAAGAGACGCGGCTGCATTTTAATGCGTGTTCCTTATTCCCGGCCGTACACCTGAGCACGTCCGTGTATACGTCAAGCCCGCGTGCACGCGCGGCTAGGTGTATATGCATACGCGCGGACATGAATATATACGCGCGGCTGTCTGAGCCCGGGAGACGCGCCAGAGGGTGTAGAAAGATGCTCTCGAAAGCCCGGCCAGGGGGGGGAGGGGCAGGGGCGTCGGCGGCCTGGTTGACTTGTAGATTTATTGACGAATTTGGCCGCACATTTGTTCGCCGGGATTTCAATACAATTGAAGGGGTTTCGCCATTGTTGCCCCCGCGGCGAGACGTCGTCGCGGCGCGTCCACCGCCACGGAAAAAGGAGACGAGAGAAGGAGAGCCAGGGAGGTTGTAAGTTGTAAGAGAGGGAGAATGGCCATTTGGTATTGTAATGGCACCTCGTCCCCGTCGATCGGGCATCAGGCTGCATTTCTTCTGGCCAGACGCACAGCGTCGCGGCACGTGTGCGAAAAGCAAAAAAATTTTAGTTCTCAAATTTTGTATTTCATGGAATTGATAGTGAACAGTCCTTCGATATAAGAACGTCATAACTTAGTAGCATAAATAACGGATTTAAGGTTAATAATTACATTCAAACGCAAGCTGACTGCAGACTACACATAGGAAATATTTACCTACTGCATTTTTGTTGTATTTGTAAGTTCTTTTTTCTTTTTAAAAGAAATAAGCGGAATATATCATTTTTTCGTTTCATTAATTAAAAATTCTTGTATTTAAAGATATGGATAACTACCAGTGGCTCAAATTATTACTTTTTTTATCGCATCTCCTAAATTCTGGAGAATTAGAAGAAAAAAACGAAACATATCGGTTCTTTCATTTTTTTACTATAATTAGTTCTTGTTATGTCCTTTAATTTGATATAAATTTTATCTGCTCCCGAGTGCTTCTACATAAGAAAAAATATACATAATAAAGCGAGAAAAAACTAGACAAATCTGGGCTCGCATATTTATTTATAAAAGACACTGTGCTTTGAATTTGAAGATATATAATAAGACTGAGTAATTTAAAATTTATTATCAATCCGAGTTATTTAAAAAATTAATTTTATTTTTATAATTGTTTATTAATTTGTGTTTAAATATATTTAAAAAATCATCTATTTTATATGTGTTAGTTTTATTATGTTCAAAAATATATTTTAAACAATTATTTTATGTAAAAAATTATTTTTTCGGGGTATAAATATGATTAACATATCAATTACGTGTAAACACCTGTATCCTAATGGAAATTTAATTTTTCATTTTTTCCTATATACTCGTTACACTGTACTACGGCTCGGGATTCGCACGTCCCGCGAGTTCCCATATCCATTAACGTTGCCTCCGCGGTCAGGCTGAATTATCGTACGTACGCTTCCCTGAGAAACGCGTCCAACCCTCCGCGTGGCCGATCTCCATACGCCTCGTTGGCTTCGATTAACTTCGCCCGTGCAACATTTTTAAGTGTCCTCCAAGGACCCGAGCGCATTTCTGAAATTTTCGCCCCCGATCGATCATTCCTTCCATCCGCATTTTGTCTTCGCCGCGCCGTTGTCAATAAGGGGAACGCAACGAACCGCGGACGGGACAAAGGGGGATGCGAGGGGGCGAAATCGGTCTGGAAAGGAAGGAGTTAGCCAGAGGCCTATACGCGATGCGTGCAAGAGATAGCGGCGGCACGTATAGCGACCGACCGCCGTATCGAATAATTGGCTCCTGCGGCAAGTGCACATCCCGCCCATTATGTGCATCACTGCACCGTGCACTGCCATGCAGGACCACGGACGGGTAGGATATCGCCGACGATGCACTTCCCTCCCGATCCCTGTCCCGTTCCCTCTCGCTCGCCTCTCCGCCTCGGACGCGTTCTCCTCTGTCGATTACCCGCGAACGACAGCCTCTTTTCACGGACGCCTTTTATCGTCGCAGCATACGCACCGTGAGATTCATAAGCTTGAATCGAGCCCAAACGAACGGCCCGCGAAAATTACGAAATCCACGCGATTCTGCCTTCGAAGCTACCGAGAGAACTCGAACGATCCACGGAGATCTTTCGCAGGATCGGTTGCACGGAGCACCGAGTGAGACGCTGGCTGCCGCGCCGCGTCGCGCCGGTGTGCAGAGTGCAGTCGACCATAATTTCATCAACGGCACGACTGTGTGTGCAGCGGTTGTTAGGTATATGCATTTGAATTTGATTAGTGGTGCCGAGTGGGATGGGGCTGGGGGGGTGGAGGGGTGGCCGAGGGGTAGACCGGTGACACCCTTTGCCACAGCAACCCCAACCGACCCGACCAGCCAGCCAGCCAGCGCCGTCGCCACCACGGCTGCACGGTCGTGGCTGCAACTACTGCAATTATCCGCACACGTCATACGCGTGCATTTACGCCAAACCCTGCGCCGTGGCTGCGGTCACCTCGCGCCTCGGACTAACCACCCTCGTCACCCCCACCCTCCCGAAACACCCCCCATGACCGTTTGTTTCGCCTCGGAGATATAATTTTAAACTACGACCGCTCGGAGGACTTTGGCCACGATCCGATCGGCAACCGCGAAAACCTTGCCCCCGATCAGACGCGTAATTCCTTCGATAGTTTCTTCGGTTGATGGTCAGCCGGACGCGAGAGCAGCTTCCAACAGATCTAACCGCAACGGAGCACCTTCGGGCTCTAGATAGCCTCGAGGATCTCGTGCTTCTTTTTTTTTTCTCTCTTACATCGTAATTTCAGTTCTTTATAGGGATCACGCGATAGCCGGGCCGGATTCTGCAGCGCAGCAAATTACGATGATGGTTCGATGCCACGACATCGATCACTAGATACGACCGCTTATCGGCGCGGTCGGGCACGATCGCATGGAGCCGAACTAAGCGATGGAAGCTCTCACAGGGTGGCCAGCGCCGGCAGTAAACCGTCTTTACGAGCTTTCCTGCCTGTTTACCGGCACGGCAGAGGGCTCTCTTTTTTTTTCTTTCCCTTTCGTTTCCTTCCCTCCTCTCCTTTGCTCCTTTTATTTTTTTAATCGATGAAAGAGAAAAAGACAGAAACAGAGGGACGGGTACCGGGCAGCGGGAACGTTCCCGTGTATACCTACGTATATATTTTATCGCCGGCAGTCTCGTATGGCCGAGTCCGCCGGATCCGCCCCCTCGCTCGCTCCGAGTTAGGTTTAATTAAAACCTAAATCGTATTTAACTGCGCCGTAAAACAAACCTGATGTCTTTCGTAGCGGGAACGCGGTAGCTACCAAACGACTCAGCGTGCTCTTTGCGCTCGATCGGCGAGTCGATCTCCTTTTTGGCCCGCGCGCTACTGCCCGGATTCAATCTGACCGACGAACTCGCGCGGCGCATACCACGGACGCTTCCTTTTATGATCCATATTTCTCGTTTCGTCGCTCGTAAATTGCTGGCAAAGCAGCTGCGATCTTCGTCGATACGGAACAAGACGGGCCCCGCGAGTATACTACAGAGATCCGATGAGCGTAATTAGAAAGCGGGACGTCAAGGGGGGGGGGGGGGGGAGGAGATGCCGGCATCTTAGAAACCGGCGTTCAACGATTGACGAGTAACGATTTCGCCGGCAGAGTTTTCACGGAGCAGAACGGAGTGCTTCCCAGCAAGGTCTTCGAGTATCCCTATAGACGTCCAATATGGCGTCGATTCCAGCAGAAGGATTCCCATCCGACCAATCCCTCTTCTTCCCGTACCTTCTGCACCACCATTCCGTCGTTGGAGAACGAGAGGAACGGCGACAAGAAGGAGAGAGAGAGAGAGAGAGTGAGAGAAGAGGGGAAGGAGCACTGTGGAGAACGCGAGAGTGGAAGCAGGAGGGAAGACGAGAGCCGCGTATAGCCGAGCGGCAATAACGCCGAGCACCAGACGCTAATAACAGACCGTACTGGCTGCCCATAGGCCATCCCGTGCAATGAAACGGGACCAAATAAAAATCACGGGGGAATTATTATGGTGGTCGCTAACGCGCGGCAGGAGAAGCGCGCCGCACGGCCGAGTTTCGCGGCCTGTCGGCTCTTTTGGCCGTTGGAGTTTTCCATCCGTTCAGACGATTTTACGAGAAGCTGACCGGGGCCCAATTACGCTAGAGCAATCGAATCGATCCTTGTCCCGCGTCCCTCTTATTAATTTTTAATGGCCAACGTCCTACGATCGGCTCGTTTCCTCCCGGGACAGTTAACGAGCAACCAGCTCTTTAGCTACAGCTCCCTGCGACCCGAGTCGCTATGGGCGCGATTTTACGATAAGCAACGTCTAACCTGGTATATGGAGCGAAAGCCATTAGAATATTTCATGTTGCTATTTGTCATAGTACATGCCAGGCATTCGCTGAATTGATAAGGTCGATTACTGATGCGAGATCTGCAAGGTTAAGAATTTTGTACTTCCTCGTCGACCGTTTAAAGCGTTCAGCATTGTAGGCGAGACCGGGGCTGGTAGGACAGTTTTGTAGTTTTTGATTTTTAATAAATTGTGTGGGCGAAATATCATTAAACCGGTTAGTATATTTAAGAATTATTAATGTTGACTCAATGTGATAACAATTAAGGTATTTTAATGTTTTTCTAACACGATCAGGGGTGGTTGACCTACGGTATGGGGTAGGTTGACTATGTGTAGGTACAATCAGTTAAGAAAATGTTATTAGTAACTTATCACAGTGGTAATAAAGTAACACACTGTCACAAGAGTTGTTTCATTATAAAATATTAACTTCTTTCTTTCATACTTTAATAATAAGCTGAAACTTTTTTCAACTTAAACGTTAATTATAATGTATTTATAACATAGTGAAATTTAAACAAAAAATAAAAATCGCTTTATGAATAACATAATAACAATTTAAACCTTATTAAGTAGTCAACCAACCACGTCCGATCATTTTAACTCCAACAATCTATATAACCTTCAATTATTTATGTATAAACAAAAATACTATGTCAATAGATCGTCTAATAAACAAACTTTAAAATAGTCCCTTAACATTAACTGTACAGAGTGTGAAAAAAAAATAAAATCTTGAAGAAAAAATATTTACTTAAGTAGTCAATTTTTCGACAAACGCCGGTAACTGTTAAAAAAACGTTCGATCGCGGAGTCGAACATAAATGCATGGCATAGTAGAAGTGACTTCTTTCTGCAGTGAATCTTTCCGCAGTAGAGCATATGTCGGTTCAAAGTTATTAACAATTAGTCAACCTAACCCTAGGGACAACCATCCCCGGTCTCCCCTACCTTTGCCCGAATCGTGAAAGTCGCTTCCGTGGTCCCAGTGTTCGCAACTCAATCCCCGAAAACGCACGGGGTACCATCCGTATCCCCGGGCCTCCCGAAGACACGGCGATACCGCAGGACGCGAGAGAAGAGAAGAATGGCCGGGGGGCACGCATCGAAGGCGAGGAATAAAAGGTGGCCGCGCGCAAGGTTTTCGCCAACGTGCAATCATCGTCCCCGTGGGAAATCCATGATGATGCCCGGCCGCGTCGAAGCCCCGGCTCCGATCGGACTCGACGAGTACCCCGGCAAGGTTCCGACCTTCGCGTACACGCATCGTTGCCCTTAGGTCGTATCGGTCGAATGATCGAGGAGGACCGAAGCGGAGGCGAAGGAGGGAGGACGGACGGGCCGAGGGCGGCGAGCGCGAAAGAGGAAGAGAAAAGGGACGCGTGAAACCACCAGGTGGAGACGAGAGACGAGGCCTTCGAGAGAAGAATGGCCGACCGCAATGAAGATTTTAACTGGTACCCTCTCCGGGCTGGCTGGCCGACTCTTCTTCTTATTGTTTCTCTCTGGTTCCCTTTTCTCTATCATTCCACCGTCCAACCTCCCCCCCCCCCCCCCTCTGCCCCTCGAAAACGATTTACCGAGGCCATTCCCGGTGAGGCTGCGATCCTCGGCGTTATTTGTATACCGGCGAACGTTCACGAAAATTACGGCAAGGTGTAGGGGCGCGATGCGCGCTCGCGCGTCCGTACGAACGGCCACGAACACGCGCGGCCGCTTAATGGTTATGTAATCGCGATAACCGCGGCTCGAAATAGGAAGCAACTGTGCGAGCAGGGGGAAGAATCGTGTCTATTTTGGAACAATTAATCGTCGGTAATTACGATAAATCTGCCGCGTCGTTAAGGTATAACCGGAACGCGCGAAATTATTCCCAATATACGGGGGATGATTTAAAAGCGCGCGAGCGGGAGCGCAGTCCGCTCGCACCGGGGAAATTACGTCGGTCGAACGATAATTTTTCCACCCCTCCCTCCTCACCGGGTTTTGGTAACGTTCCCGTTTTAAAACTCCGATTCCAAATCGGACGAGGTGACTATGGGTAACTGTGTGACGAGGATGAGCAGAATTTGTTGAAAAAATACAGGATCAAAGAACCACTGCTAATTAAGTGCTAGATGAAGCGATAGCGGAGAGACTTGGGTCAGCGTAGGTACGTTGAGGGGACGTAGGGTAAATCCGGGAGACGCGGTCCGGCTGGAGAGTTGGTCGAGTAGCTATATTTCAGACTCTCTGAGTAAAAATGCGTGAAAGTGCAGACCAATTACTTTTCTAGAAGGCGAACTGTTGAATGAATAGCGGTGAACGGAATCGTATTTAAAATTTACGTCTAAGTTTATTTTGGGATAATAAGATAGTAGAGATATTGAGGGACAATACAGCCAAAGTATTTGGCTATATTAATATCTTCCTCTCAAAGCTAACGTGAAGAAAATCTCTCGAGAAGAATACATATCTGTAGTTGTATTCACTCAGAAATAATTTTGCTTTATCCTTTGTTAATTTTCTATGAATAATTATATCAGTAGTCTCTGCCAACGACGGAAAGCATTTCTCCCAGTACCTCGGGGAAGGTAGTCAAATATCATGACTTCTGTTTTCAAACCGATTTACAGTAAATATTGTCTTAAAGCAAATATCGACCAGTTTTTTCGATTTTCCGAATCAGCATAAAATTTTGAACATATAGATTCGTTCTGATAAAATAAGTAATTTCTATATTACTTTTAATAGCCATTTTATATTAAGTCGACCGCGTCTCCCGGATTTACCCTACAGCATCGACTCGTTCGCCGTGCAAGTAGAATAAGCCGAGCGCGGGTCAAACGCAAGTTACTTCTGCGTCCACCGAGCGGTGCTCGTTAAGACTCGAGGATGAGGTCCCCCAAGTAAGAGACACGCCGAGCCGCATTAAAAGATCCACCGCATCGACCATCTTTCTACGTCATTCGCCGTGACAAAAAGTGGGTCAAAGACAACCGATCGATCTTCCTTCGGCGTATCGGTCGCCCTTCTAATCAAGCCGGATTGGCGCGTCTCGCCGAGATGCATGCCTGGTGCATAAATTCCGCGAACGGTGACCGTAATTGGCGCCGCAGCGATATCGAGACGGGGAAGATTGTCATCGCGGAGGTCGACCTTGTCAGACGTTACTCTCCGTCGTCCCGAATCGACTTTATCCCCGTGGAATTCACCCGGGAGGTAGAGGGGCTTTTGTGCGTGCCGAAGGTAAACGATATCTGCGGCTCGGCATCACCTTAGGGTCGCGCGCATAATTATCGCGATGACGACACGGCCGGCGGACGAACGTCTCGAGGATACACACGTCTCCGTGCATGCCGATCTACGCGTACGAATGAAATCGCGCGGATAATTGCACGTGTCACGGCCCCTCGACGTGTCTGCCCGCTCCGGCTCGATCCCAGCCCCGAGCTGGCGATCGTATCGATCCCGCTCGAATTCCAGATTAAAGGGCTTGGCTTCCTTTTTTCCCCGGACTCGGTCGTGGTACAAATTGGAGGCGCGCAAGGAGACCGCGATGGCGAGCGCTGATGCGAGCGGCACGATTACGCTAGGTGACGGGCACCGTTCATCCTTTTCCTTTTACGTAGGTATACTCGAGAAACTGATAACGGGGATGAAAGAGATACCATTGTAGATAATGGACGTATCCGATTACGCTTTGGTCCTAGTATCTTTGAGAGAAGCATAGATTAACAGCCCTCGAACATTTCATTGGAAATCTGAGGAACGAGCAGGAATTGAAGCTTCAACGGGGAACAAGAGTAGTTGCGTTTCGATTGTCCCAGCGGTGGAAATAGCAAGAGTGAAACACCCACGAAGGAGTACGCGCGTAATGTTGTTTACAGTGCGTGGAGCGGTGTGCGTGCGGACGATGTTACGTACGCACGCGCGCATTTCCACGAGGTGTGCACGCACACACGCGTGCAAACGCACGCCCACACGGTGTGCCAGCACACACGTCCAGCGAAACACGCGAGAGACGGGAGGCAGGTGCTCCGCGCGCCATTGGCCACCTCACCAACATGGCCGTACCCCTTTTCCTCACCAACACCACGTCGAAACACGGCGGTAACGCAACCTACCGAGGTGTCTGCACAGTTTAAGCAAAGGTATCGGGCATGTACTATCAAACGCACCACGCTTCGCTATTCGCCGAGGACATCCCACTGGCAAAGGACTTCAGAGGCCTCCGGATCTCTTACGAATCTTAGCGAGATCTAAGGACGATGGAAAGCGAGAGCGTGAATTAGACGGATCGCGTCTCGGAACCTTCACCCCTGAAAATCTAATAGTACACCCCATGGCGTCTGCTCTACCTCTGGCCGAGCAAAGTTACCGGCTCCGGCCCCAGGTCCTTCGTGGAATCCGCAAAACGTTCGGATGACGGCAAAGCCCAAGGGGAGCCTCACCCCCGTCCAAACACCAGCACCGATAATTATTACTCAGAGCTCTGGTTCCGTCCGTCGACGAGCGCCGATAAACGCGTATACACGGATGCGGGGCTGCATACAGAGATACGCGATCTACGTTCAGCCGTAATGGCAGACTCGGACCTGGCCGAAGCAATTAGAAGTACGAGGTAAACACAGAGGAGCGTGCCCTCGAACGGAGCCATTCCAAGGGCCCCCGCCGCGTTATTTTCTTCCCGCTCTCTCGGCTCTCCGCGAAGGCTGTAATTAAATATTCCCGGAGAAGGGTGGCGCGTCCCGAAGAGACTCTCTCTCTCGCGCGCGGTGTTCATTCGGCTGCTACCCGCCTCCGAACGGCCAAGCAGGGACTCTGTCGGTTCTCCCGTTGATGGAGAAAAGATAGATAGACACACGCGGAACGTTCCGTCGTCCATGGGAAGGGAGCTGCCCGGTGAGACGAGAGCCCCAGGGATTTAAGTTTCTATAAATCATCTTGGTCTCTCGAAACTCGGCCCCGTATTTACGACCCTTCGACCTTAGCCAACCGGCCGACCTAGCCAGCCGCGTCCCATCCGGCTTCTTTGTACTCAAACGCGAAACCGTTTAACGACGCGACAAAGTATTCCGTCGATTTCGACTAAGTTTCTCTATTTGTGGTTCGCGCGCCGCTGGACCTGCCGTCTGTCGTCGACATAAATTACCAGCGCCGCGATCCATCGTGGACCGCTTTACTACCGGTTCCTGGAACCAGCATCGAATATTCCAAAACGAGAAATCCTCTTCCCGACCCGAGGGGTAGCCGCGGTATGCACCTATACGGAAGAGCGAACCGTGTAACGTCGTTGTTCGCGCGCAACAAAGTGCCAGCTAGGATCCTATCATTACAGAAAATAAGACGTTTCCGATTGGTAATCGTCGGCACGATAGAGTACCAATTACGATTGCATAAGGTGTTCCCTGTTATCGTCGATTCATCGAGACCTCCCCCTTCGCGATCAATTCCCGATAGCGGCAATTAATTCGACGGGGCGAGCGTTACGCGACGATTATCATCGACGCGAAAAGGAACGAGAAAAGCTCGGCTAAAACGTTCCACGTGACGCGGCTGTACGCCCCCGCGCTCGTTCCTCGCGCCAGGCCAGCCAGTCCCGCCTGCAATAACAGGCTTTTCGGTAATGCAAAGAGTAATTAACATTCCTGTTTTAATTACAGCCTCCGCCACCCTCGCTCCCAGCCACCCTCTTTATTTTCACCACCCTTTCTGTGCCATTTGCCGACGTCGGTGGTCTGCGCAGCCAACACACCGTTTCCACGCTCGAAAAATCAAGCTTTTCACGCGCGTTCGCGCACCTGTTAGGGTGACCTGTACCGTGAGTGAACACTTAAGCTGCATGTCTCTTAAAATTAGTATTCAAAAGTTATTATTTAATTCCCTGAATGTTATTGCTGTGAGCGAACTGTTTTATTAATACAGTCAATCATCCCGGAACACAATTCTAGCAATGTTTGATAGTTATAATTTTCATTAAAAGTCTGGCAGAGGATTAAATAAAAAATGGGCCAATAACCAGTGAATGAACATAAATTTCCTTGATTTTATTTTCTTCAGTTTTCTTATCTTCTCTTTTTCTCATCCTTTCAGACTTTTCCTTGATTTTCTGTTGTTCCTTTTTCTTTTCTTCTCTTCTCTTTTTCATTGCTTCAGACTTCTCTTTTTCTTTCTCTTCCTAGATTGTCTGTTGTTCCTTTTTTCTTTCCTTCTCTTTTTTCGTTTTTTCAGACTTTTCTTTTTCTTTCTCGACAAGTCTTTTTTCATCCTTTGTCACTTATTATTATTAGTCATTATTATTGCAAGTAGATGCTAAATTATCTATCTTCTTTCCGATGAACGGCCGTTCATTCATTGGTATTCACTGGTATCTCTCAGCCAATGCATGAACACCTAAGAAACTCGACAAATTCTTAGAAATCCATTATTCCACATAGTACTTTACGTCAGTGGCAGTTTCAACGTAAAGTGAGCGCGATAGGCGTTAATTTTTCGCATTATACGAGTTACGTTCACTCACAGGGGGGTGTTGATTCACTAGACAAGTCACCCTATTCGCGGACACTAGAAGGGCGGCCTGCAAAGCTTACGGCCGCGGTAACAGCCCTGCAATTAACAAAATTAATATCGGCCACTTTCCATTTATCGCCCAACTTTCGATGCGCGCCTCGTCACGCGTCGCGTCGGCTGCGAGCCAGAGAAAAAAATTATAGGCAGTATTCAGCACGAGCGTTTGGCGCGCGACCTGCGCACCGGATGCGATCCGGATTTCCGGCGCGCGGGCACACGCGCGCGACCTTGTGTGCATTTGACCGGGACGTGTGCTCTTGTCATATCGATCCCGTCACCCCCTGCGTCGCTGCTCCTTTGTAGTCGGGCGATTAAACGCGTTAGAACGCGCGTTGCCTCTGTTACGGCGGGACTCGGTTACAATTCCACGCTTGTGACTGGGAGGACAGAGGCGTACCAAAGACCCCGGCGTTACTGGAACCGGTAACAGTGTATCGTTTCTATCTGCAGCGATCCGATTGTCCGTTATTGGTTAACCCGGTTGCTGTTGCTCCGTAAACTCCAGTGACGAACGACAGGGCAGAATGGCACTTTCGTCGGCATCTGCCGCGAGTCGAGAATCAGGGAATCGATCGGCTGGCTGGTATCGAAGCTCGTTGACCGGGGTGATCGATGAAACGGCATCTTCCCGAAAGACTATCATTTTCTGGCGATCGGGGGAATCAAATCGAGCAGGGCCGTATATCACCGGCGTTCCCGGCTCACCGGGCCAAGACAAGATCTCCTTTTCGTGCCCTTCGTTCCGGGAGCCAGGAGGACGATAGAGAAGCGGCGAAGCCCGGTCTCGTCGCCCGAGGGCGCTCGAGGAAAGGCTCGAGAGGATCGCCCGGATCCTCGACGGCCCGATCATTAATCTCCCGAATCGAATCTCGAGTGCCTCGGGACGATTGGAAAAGGTGGATACGCCGCGTGGCTCTTACGGCTCGCACGCTCTCGGGCTTTTCCTCGGGCCGCCGCGCGAGTTTTTCTATATCGACGGCTCTTACCCAGCCTTATAAGCCGGTACACCTTTCTCGACATCCTGGTGGCGGTCGTGGCCGTGGAAGGAGAGGCGCGGCGAGCGGAGAAAAGTTGGTCGGAGGTCGAAATCGTGGCTCGTCGAGAGGGATGAAATGGGAAGGCGAACCGTAGAGGGTGAACGGGTGGTAGTGGGAGAAGGGTCGGTCGGTCGGAGGTTCCATTTTGTTTCTCTGCCGGCGTGTGGCGGCGCGATAGCAGCGGCACTCTGTCAGAGCGTGACGTTATCACGACACCCCTTCTACTACCTAGCCAGGGGGTGCCCCGCACCCCTTTCCATCCACGGCCCCCCTCCTTCCTGAGCCCCCCCACGAGCCACGGGTACAACGTGGATCAAGCCAGGGGTTGCCTGACTGGCTGCCGTACCTTCTCTCTCTTTCCCTTTATCTTCCTCCCCCGATTTCTCTCGGCGTTCCCTCTCCGAGCGTAAGACCACGAACCCTCTCGGTGCCAGGCGGGAGGAAAGCCACGAGCAGAGCCGCGATAAGATTGTGTAACGGGCCGAAGGGGTTAGAATTTCACTGTGAAACGCGCGGGAAACGTTTTTGCATTCTAAATGCTCGCTTACCCCAGCTACGCCGGGGCACCTGTTCCCCACCGGCTGCCGTGCGATCCAGCGGATACCCAATCGATAGATCTCCACCGTATTTCTCACGTATGGTTGTAAATATTCTCCGCAATGAACGAGCGCGAGTCCGTGCACTCGAAGAAGTGACGATAAATATCTGGTCCGCGCCGAAACGTGCGAGGCATGAAAGTGTTGCTCGCCGGGGCAACAGCCCATTGACGAGCTCGTGGAAAAAAATCTTTGCACACGGCGTCGGAGCGCGATACAGCGATCGAGGCTGTAATCGGAGCCGTAACCAAGCGGCCGTGATTAATCGCGCCCATCGAGGATTATAATTAGCGTTTCGGTGAGGGTTTACGCGAGTCGGGGCGCGCCGATAGCGAGAGTTTCGACTGGCGCGCGCCAGCCGGGAAAATAAACGAAACGCGGGACAAATTTGTCGGCCCGGGCAACGAGTGGCTCGCGGAAAAGAGCAGAAAACGCGGGTCGCGGTGTCGTCGGTGTCAACGGCGACTGCTCGGGGGACGACAAACGCGACACGTGCGAGGGAAGACGGAAGAAACGGAGACAGAGCGATAGAGAGGGCAGGGGAGGACAGAGAGAGGGATGAAAGCAGTGGTATATGATTTCGGATCGGAGCCAAGAACATTTCAGAGATCCCTCTCGGATCTAACCAGGTATGCAGGCAGCGGGTTGAAAATAAGCAGCGACACGCCATCAACATAGCATCGCATAGCGAAGGGAGCCTCGCGTTTGACTTTTTTGCCAGCTGGCAGCCTGTTATAGCGGCAGATGATCTCCGAGTCGAGTTCTCCTCAAACCCCGCCTCGCCCTCCTCGCCCTTCCACCATCTCCTTCTTCTCTTTCTTCATCATCTTCTTCTTCTCCTTCGTCGTCGTCGTCGGCGTCGTCGTCGTTCTTCTTCTTCTTCTTCCCTTTTCTCCCGGTCCTCTCTCGGTTCCCTCCGTTCCTTTTATTTCGACTCCTTATTTTCTCCGCGCGTCGGAGAAGGCGACCGAGGCGACTCCATCATTTCTCAGAGGCCCGTGCTCCGTGCCTCCATCTGATCGTAAAAACGCGCCACTTTTGTTCCCCTCCGAGGGATAATATCGTCGGGCATGTATAGCCGTGTACGCGTACCGAAAGAACGAGGATCGAGCTCCGCGGGTCTAAGAAAAAGAGGTGTACTCCGGGAGGAGGTGTGCGTCACCCGAGTCAGCCAGGGAAATGAATGGAAAACTGTGTAGTACACGGTGCTGCGTAATCAAATCAGGTGGCCCTGGAATTCTGCATCGGAGGTGTAAAGGGGGACAGAAGAAATGATATCATGCACTTGTGTCAAGTGGACGTTCAAGTAGATACGAATATTATCTTTCGGACTTCCAATGTTCGACTTGCCAGCTGCCAAAGATCCAGCAGCTCGCAAGACACATCGGCCCAAAAGGGCAGGGACGAGGGCGTCCCTGGCAAAGCGAAGAAACAAAAGGTAGAAATCTACGATCTCTATCGGGTCCTCAGAAAGCAGCGGCGTGGAACTTGATTCCAAATCTCATCATCGTTCCATCACCAATCGGAGACACGGATCGTGGGATCGCGGAGGCCCCAGGGACCACGGGTTCGAGCGATCACCAGAAGGCGTCGTCTCCCGGCCGGGGAAGGCATCAAATATCGTGAAGGAAGTTTCTTCTGTTCCGAGAATCTGGCCAGGCCCCCGCGATGGTTGTTAGTTTCGGGTTTAAACAAAAATAATTAATCAGCTCGGCCGGTCGGTTTCGCCGGTGGCTGGTCGTCTTCCTCCCGCCTTCTTCTGTTCTTATAGCCACCTCTCTTTCCGCCCCTTCCCTGTCCACCCCTGGTATCCATTACATTATACATCACCGCGGATACTCGAATTCTAATTTATTCACGGGACGACTCTTCGGGACGAAAGTTTCATCCGCTTCGATCCTCCGCTTCTCTTCTCGCGTTTCTACGCTCTTTTTCTCCCTCCACCGTGCCCTATAAATCTCTCGGGCGTCCCGTAATTGTCGCGATCCTCGCTCCAAGGGGCTCCTCCAGAGCCGACGAAAAAAGAGATTTTTAAGACGCTGCTACCAGCGGGATTCCTCCTTGCTGCCCCAGCGACTTTGTCCCGCCGGATATTACAAAGTAGATTTGAAACAGTTTTCAAAAGGAGAAACGTTGCCTCGTCGAGCGCTGGCTGGAATTTCTCGAATTCGAACCGAGCCACGCACGAGGGGAACGCCAAGATCCAAGGATGAAAAAGGGACAGGGAAACGCGAGACCGTTCCCCGCCGCGAGGAGCGCTTAAACCGAGCCCCGTGATTTATCGGCGAGACGTAGGCGTCTCAGCCGTTGAATTTCACCGAGCAAGCGTAAATGAAGCGTCTAACGACAATCTCGCCCGCGAAGAAAGCTGCGACAAAAGGCAGAGCCGGGGGTGGAGGTCGCTCGGGGAGCATCAGGACCTCGCCGTTCTCCTTCCGTCTCCGCGAGTTTGCATCGTTCCGGCCGTTTTTCGTCGCCGAGATCCCCCTCCAGACTGCTCCACCCCAGGGCTCCCTCAATTTCAGCGAGCAGGAACGAAGATTACGGTCGCGAGCGAGCTGGAAGTAACACCAGCCAGCGAAAGTGGCCGCGCCGGAAGCCCGAAAATACACACCGCCCTCTCGTTATTTCTCCTTAAACAGCGATACTACAGAAATGGACGTTCCGTGTCCATTTCCCTCGAACCCCGTCCCCCTTGAACCCGAATTTCTTCGTTCGCTCGTCGAATGGCGAGTGGAACGCGGACACGGCCGGCATACCAAAGGAACGAGGGAGGACGCAAGTGGGAACGCGGAGCAACAAGGTCGTGGCGAGGAGAAAAGAAACCGTAGAAACGCGTCGGAGTAATGAGGAGGGAAAAGCCGTGGCGAGGAGCACGAAGAGGAAACGTTAAGAGAGCGAGGGAGGATGAAAGAGGGAGAGTCAGAGAGAAGGATCAAGGGAGGGCCTGGAGCGGGTGGTAGGTGTAAACGGTGGACGAGGGGCGAGGCGGGGCGAGGGGGGTTTGCTCGCGGAGATTTATGACAGGCGTTAAGCAGTAATGAAATTGCTCGTTGCTCGTTCCTCGAGGGGTGTGGAAGGGATGGGAACCGAGTGCGACCCACACGGGGGTTCGACGTTGTTGGAGGCGCACGAAGTCGGGCTGGGTGGTGGTGGTGGTGATGGAGAAAGGTGGAATGGCCGGGGCGGGGGAGAGGGTTGGTCGGTGCAGCGTACAGGAACAGTCACGTGGCGCAATTACCTCTCGCCAGCTGTGTATCCACGCTATTCTCTGAAGGACTTTTAATCGCGCCACCCTTCCGACTTCTTCCTTTGCCGTTGTGTCGTTTATCGCGTGTCGTAAAGATACGGAACGCCCGCTAAATCCACCGCTCGCGCTGCCGCACAGGCCGGCGATCTACCGCGGGGGAAGGTGTAACGAGAGTTTTATGCTGTTCGCGAGGAATCGAGACCGCACGATGGTCGCGATTAACGCGCCACCCGGCGACTATTTGCGAACGATCGCGTGAAAGCTGGTAACGTCGGTGAGACCGGGACGAGTCACCGATATCAACGCGGATCCTCTTAAAGACGCGTGGGTGATCGTTCTTAACTTCCAATCAACGGCCAAATAAAACACCTTTGCGCTTCTCCAAGCGCGTGTAAAAGATCAAAAGCTTGGTTTCGATGCAACGGTCGAATTGTAGAGACACGTGGGTTCCGTTTTTACTGATCGCCCGAGTGTTCGGGTTACGGA
Source organism: Andrena flavipes (assembly GCA_963971345.1). NCBI lineage: Eukaryota > Metazoa > Arthropoda > Insecta > Hymenoptera > Andrenidae > Andrena > Andrena flavipes. The sequence goes on from OZ020481.1 coordinate 9,742,558, forward strand.
AGCGAGCCAAACGTGTACTGGAGGGAATTCGACACGGGAACAGGTCGATCGATCACCGGTGGCATAGAAGCAAGTGCACTGCCGCGAGACAACGCGGCCAGGAGAAGTCTCCGGGCGCGGTGATCGTCGCTCGAGCACCACCTGTTCCGTGATCCGAGCGTCGGAGTGTCATGTGGCGTTGTCGGCTTCCCCGGATCGTCTCACTTTTGTGCGTACGACACGAATTTTTGCCAGGACAACTGGTCCTTTGTTCGCGACGTTGATCCGCGAAAGGGGGAGCCTTTGTGCCTCGCCACGCTCCGGCCGCGGGCGAACGTGGATGTCGCGGACACGCCACAGGAATACGTTCTCCACTACAACAGAGCGTCTCTCGAACTACGCGCCCGAATGGGCTTTAACTAGAACCACCGCCCTGACAGTTTTCGCGTGGGGTGGGTACGACGAGCATCGACGTTAATTGCCGTGCAAGCTTAAACTTAACGCGGGGAATAGCGCGGCCACGCCGTGTCGTTCGCGGCTAACTCGAGGCGGATCTCGAGGAAATACGCGGTTAGGACGGCGCTGGATTTGACGTAGGAATGCTAGGCGCGCAGGAGGGCCACCCTCCGGATATCAAAAACTGTTATGAGGGCGAGAACGGTCGGAAAAAAATTCGTCCAGCCAAACGAAATACGTATCCGCATCCGACCACAAGCTTCCATTTCCGGTCCCCGGCTGACGCTGGCCCACTATACTTCCGCGACATTTATCCTGGTTTATCCTGAGCCTGGAGACGGTATCGAGGGGGGCTGAGAAGGGAGAGCAGGCTCTCGGGGGAGGTTCTTCGACGATAGATCTTGTACCGTGGATACGCTTCGAATCCCTGGCACCGGTCCACTCTGCGCGCAATCTGTGGCATTCGGTGCGCGTCGCGAAAAATTTAGGCAGTTTCGTTATCTGCTCGACGGGCCAAAGAATGATAATAACTCTGTGTCAGAGTTGCGGGTGACTCGGATCACGGGATGGAGTACGACGTAAAGAATCAGGGATAATTACACAGTGATTGGTGGAAGGGGCGAGGGGCAGCTCCGTATGATATTGCTATGAATATTTCAAACATTTCGCCACCGTAAAGGACAGCTAAGTCGATGGAAAGGCGAGAGTTAGCGGCCCCGCGTTTTAATTTGACGCCTTATCACGATTTAATGTTCCGGCTTATTGCGCCGGCCTGATAAGGGCCAGGTAACAGCGCAGCCATCGGCTTCATTTGCATTTCTGTTTTTGCAACGCGAAATTTCCTAGCGGCCGTGTCACGCACGTGCGTGCGCGTTAGAACGGAACAGGGAGAAAATGGAGGAACGGCGGAGAATGGATACGGCGCACAGTGTGCGATTTTGGACGAAAATCGCTCGACAGGGCAAATCTTGACTGATTTCAATGAATTCTTTTTAAAATACTCGTAAAGAACTCAGCAATAATGGAGCACTGCAGTTAAACATGTATCAGTTGGTCTAATCTATAAAAAGAAAACATTATTTAGCATAACGTAACATACCAACGTAAACTTTAGAGGTTAAAGATATTAAAAATTAATTTTTGTAAATTTATCATTAGCTATAAAATAAAAAATTTACTTCAAATTTACATAATTTATGTTTCAAATAAACTGTAAGTATAGCGGATTTAAATATTATATTTCTAAATGATATTTCAATTTTATTAATTTTTAATTTTATTTCTAATATATAGTTCTTTTATATAGTTGATTTACCGTTTGGCTAGCTATCAGAAGAGCCACAAGAAGGTAATAATAAAATTTTTCGTAAAGCCCGAGCTAAACACAGCAGAATGTGCGACAGGTAAATGACTAACAAAGATATTTTACAGTATCTCTTTAACCACATCAGATCTCTGAATTAGCTCTCTCAGACTGAAAGGAAAATAAAAAAGTTAACCCCTTAACGGTTGAAGCTGAAAAATGTGATTATAAAATAAACCATAATGGATATAACATTTCATGCATAACATTTTAATGCATGTAACGTATCACATATAATTCATATAAACAACTTATTATAAAATTAGATACCACAAAAAATTCTACCCTTCTTAGAATTACTTAAAAAAAGAAATATATATTAGAAATAAAATCAAAACTAATAAAATTGAAATATCATTTAAAAATATAAGATTTAAATCAGCTATAGGTTACAGTTTATTTAAATCATAAATTTTTTATTTTATAGCTAATGATAAATTTACAAGTAATTAATTTTGAATATCATTAATCTCTAAAGTTTACGTTTGTAGGTTACATTATGCTAAATGTTTTTTATAGATTAGACCAACTGATACATGTTTTACTGCAGTGCTCCGTTATTGCCGAGTCTTTTACGAGTATTTTAGAGAAAAAAATATTGAAATCGGTCAAGATTTGCGCTGTTGAGCGATTTTCGTCCAAAATCGCACATTGTGCGGCGTAGGAACGCAGACATCGAGGGCCAGACGCAACGCTCGGCCGGCCAACTACGCGATGGTTATGGCAAACGGCCAATCAAACTCCATTCGACCAAGTCGCTGGATGACGTTGGATAAATACGTTGCGCGTTCACGATTCCAGCTATCCTTTCACGCGAGTAATTCCCCGTCAATAGAGTGGATGTCGAATTAAAACCGGGCTAAGAGACTCGTGTAATGCCCCTAATCTCCATTCCAGCCACTGTTACACCCCACATCACTGTCTCTCCCTTCCCTCAAACGTCAGCTAGAGCAGCTGAATTCAACTGATAAAACAGCCCCGTTATTTTTGCGCGAGTGTTGCATTAATCGTGTATCCCCGATTATCACCGGCGAGCGCGCAGGTGAAAACAAGTTTCGGGGCACGAAGCGTCCTACGGTGGTCGGCGGAACGTCGGCGAATAGGTCCATCCCCGAGGTATTCGATGCATCGGGAGCTTTTACGGGAAATAAATTTCGAAAGCGACGCGGCTCTGGCTCGTCCGCGACAAGAGAAGTGGATGTTTTCGAGGGCGTCGCGCGGTGCATTGTTTGCCGTGAGAACCCCGCCGCGGAGATGCGCAGAGAGATATTGCGAAGAGATGGAGAGAGAGAACGAGGAGACAGCGGGCAGGCAGGGGAGAAAGAGAGGCGAGAGAGGAGCCGGCGAGAAAGGGAGAAGGGAGAACAGAGCTCTGGCATCGATCTAGTCGTCGGTTCGGCCGGGGGCGGAGCAGGGACACAGGTGCTTCTCCGCGTCTACAGGCTTAGTGTCTGAACCAGCCCCAGAACCACCTCTGCGAATCAGCCTTGATAGCGGCCACCGGCTGCTCCATATAGTCATGGTCGGGACTCGCGTTGGAATTAGGCGATAGCGTTCTCCCCCCGTGCGACAGACGTCACTCTGTGTGTATTTCACATGCACAGGATGATAATTCATCGCACGGCGAACCGTGGAGCCGCGGTACCCAGAATGCCTCTCTGCTCTCTCGCGGCTTCCCTTGCGCCCCGTAGACACGCCGCTTCGCGCGTCCAACGCGAACTCCGGATGAAGAACCACGACGATTCCCCGGCGAGGTGACGATACCGAGAAGATCGGGCGATTTCGGTGCACCGCGAGAGGGCAAGAAGTAAGAAAGCAACGGTCGCGGGCCAGCACGGTCGGCTTTCTCGCCCTCAGGATCGGAATGCAGATGGCATTGTCCCGAGGCGCCAATGGGTTTCGCGTCGGAGCCGAAGGCGTTGATGAGTCGGCGCGGGCCACGGATGTTTTCTACGGTCTCGCGTTCTCTCGGCTCTCCCGGTTGCTCGGGCCCGATGCTCATTCTCGCCCGTGAAAGACAGCGGAATGCGATTCGCCGAGTCCCCGCCGACCCAACTATCGCTCTATACGCGACCGCAAAAACTCGGCCCTCGGCGTCGTTTCGACGCTCGAGCCTCGCTCGAGGGCGCTCCCGCTCCTCTTGTTGCATTCGATCGCAGGAACGTCTGCGAACGTCCGCCGCCAGGGGCCATGCAAACACCAATGACGCGAGATTTCAGAGGGAACGGGGGGATGGAGAGAGCAGCCGGGGACGAGAGGCTAGGAGTATTCGAAGATGACGCGTGACGGAGAGAGCGTCCCTGACGAGTTTGACCGCGATCGATGCTGGCACACTGGCGCGCGGATCTTCGATGCGAACGATAGACGACACGTCGGAGTCACTTCCAGCCGTAATCCGACACGGTCCGTGTAATATAATGTAGAGAGGCTGCGTAAGGGGCTCGGAGCTATCTCGGTTTTGCCACTCGGCTGTATAAGGTTACGGCATACATGACGCTACACCCAGGCTCCTCTCCCCCCTTAAGCTACGGCAACGGCGATGATCTCTGACGAAAAAAAAAAAGTACCAGCGGAGACGCGCGTCTCCGTGGGATTCGCGTAATCACGAGTGGAAAACGCGTGCGCTGCGAGTTGCCACGATCACGGAACCACTCAGGCACGAATCCGCGGTGGTTTCTGTAATTCACCCGATAGATCGCATCTCCGATCCGCGATAGCGTTCAACGTCCCTTCCTGGATGGCATCAGGCTTAACACCGCGTTTCAGTTCCGCGACGGCTAACGCGCCGAATAACGCCGTTAAATCATAGGGGCTTCGACCGGTGCTGGCAGATAGCTGGAAGATAAGAGGGAAGATCGTGGAGAGAACGCGGACTCGGCTCGGCTCGGCAACGGCTCGCGTGTATCAAAGGACTCCATCTGCCCGAAGCTACAAGCTCGCGTCCGTCCAGCCGCGGCGTCAATGTCAACGGCCTAATCATGACTAATGGTTCTTTGCCTGGCCGCTCTCTCTCTCTGGCCGTTTCGTCCTGCCCCTTCGCCGCCGCCGGTCCGCGTCTTCGGTGGAACCGGGGACCGCGGGCAGAGCGCAGAGCGGGAGGACGAGCACTTTGTGCAAGAAGTCAAGTAACGCACACCTAGTGGCACGGCCACACGTACTCGGGGCGCACGTACGCGGGTAATGCGCCGGCATAATCGCGCGTGCGGAGAGAAAAAGCGAATGAGACGGCGCAGCGGGGCCCCTCGAGGGGGGCGGCGACGTCGGGGGAGGGTGGGAGGACGGGACCGCGACGTCGAGATAGGCACTTTGTAAAATCGTTACTCCTCGTTTCCCCGGCGGTTAGCCACGGCTTGTATACGCGTACCTTACCTACAGTGACGCTCACGAGGAGCGAAAGTCGATCCCTATCTGGTCGTGTTCTCTCTACGCCCGACGATCCGCGCGCGATCGTTCGGAGGGGCCGAGAAAGTCTCGCCAGGGGAAGCGGGGGGCCCCTGGTAGATTTTTGTCCAATTAGCATGCACCGCGTCGCGGAATCTTTTACCGATGCGATCTCCACCGCGAGCTGGGCCGGCGTCCCGCGATATTACGATTAATGCGATTTGACGTCGGTATTCCGAGCGATATAGCGCGCGACGAGCTTCGATCCGGCTATCTGTCTCGATCTTCCCCGATACGGGGCTCGGGGCAGATAGGAGGATAAGGCCCGTTCGTTTGCCGGCACGTGAGTTTCGCGGTGAGGACATACCGCGGATAAAGTGCCGATCACGCGCGGTCGCGCTCACTGTCGCGGATAGGGGATGAATAATTGATGGCATTCCAGGAGAAGACTCGCTCGATGACCACTATGATTCGTCGAGTGTTTTGTCCGTTTTGATTAAGCACGTGTTGACGATTAGACGGAGGATATGTCTGATCTATGCCCGCCGCGACTACTGCCGCTAGTGGCTAACGACGTACGTTCCGTTTCCACTGCGAGGACAGCCAAATGGCGCGTTGGGATGTTGTAGCAGGTACTTTGAGGAGGGTCTTGTTGATCAGCTCGGAGTTTTCAGAGTTAATGTTACCGCGATGACGAGAAAAACGATGAGAAGAAAACCGCGATCCGATACGTTACGATCTCCATCTTCTGGGTGTCTCTGAGATGGATAAAAGAGGTAGGCAGGCCGGCTCGGAGTTGCGTAATTCCGGCGCATTAGCCGAGAAGAAATGTTTCTGGATTCCCAGCAGATCGAATGCCACCGCTACCGACAATTCGGACGAGCCGGGACGAAGGGCGGGATTGCTTATATAGAGATGGCCGTCGGTGATATAAGATCCACCGGATCCCGCAGGAAATCCCGGGAACGGATCTATCTTACCCCGAGGGATAGCGGTGCCGCGAGGCGGACGAGGAGGGGAATTCACCTGTCAGCCTGAATTAAAGGATGGTCGGATCGGACGCGCGTGAGAGACCCACTCTCGAGCTTGTTTCTCGCAATTGAAGCGTCTTGTGGACCGGCTAACTCCCATTCCGTGGAATCGTGGAGAGGATACCCGTGTTTCGACCGCGTGAAATCACCCCCGAGGCTCGTACCGCGCGGGATCCAGCCAAATCCTTGACGACTTCCCTGCCACGTTAACGAAACGTGCCGGAGAATCCATTCAGTTACATGTATGTAAATCTGGAGACAGCCCTAGGCGTCTCTCGCGCGTTAAATTAATTTTGAGATAGTAGCTGAGGCTTACGGCCGCAGTTAGTTGTAGTTGCTGTACAAACTGACTTTGAATTGACTGCATGAGTGACTGGCTGCTTCCGCTCGGTATTAAAACTATCAAACAATCGTTAAGTATTCCCTACCAAGCAACAAACGTGCCACGGTAAGACCGCAGAAACGGAGCAGGACCGTCCAGGTGTCCGCCACTTCTTTCCTCGTCGATATTTCTGAAAGGCATTTATATAAAATACCTCGCCGGAAGGTCGAACCGCGGGACGACCTGGCTCTCAGAAGTCGCCGTTGCAAGAACTGCGAAAGTGGCGACGGTGGAAGAGGGCGAGAAGGAGGGCAGGGGACGAGGAACGATACCGGCTGAAGACCGTGAAATCCGGATCCACTCTAAGCCCCGTTCGAGCCGGTAAAGCGACTCTCTTTTCTCTGTCTTCTGGATGGCCAATCCGATAAAAGGAGGATGCGCGAGAAGCGCGAAGAGAGCCGCGTGGCGAATCGCCGCGGCGGCGGTTCGTTCGCCTCGCTGGTTCGTTAACCGTCCGATCGCGATGACGCTGACCGGTGTACATGACTGCAAAGGTGCCGCAAAAATCGCGAGGATGCTGGCGCGTCCTCCCCGTACGACTTGGCCACGCGCGGCGGACGTCTAACGATCCCGGTGCATGCCGATTCCGCTGAATCGTGCGTCGGACAGTTCGCGAGGCAACGCAGCCGGGCCCGGAGGCCAGAGGCGAGTAGCAATTATTAATTAACATTTCGTTAATTACGGGCGCGATAGAAATTCACGAGGGCGCGGCCGTTTGTCCGCTCTTCCGGCATAATTCGCCCGGCGAGCCCCGCTAGTCGCCCGTAAATAATTTATACTCGTAGTTCCGCTGTTTTGTGCCTCCGCCTTTATTATCGATTGAAAACGCTCGATGATATTTTGTTAACGGCTCGGTAATTAATGTCCAGGGCGCCGCGCATACATCGACCCGCCATTGTGCCCCTCGATGGGAAAGAGCACGCTTTGCCGAGATCGCGAAAAACAATTACGCGGAACCGGGCTATCGATCGTCCACCTCGCGAAGAGAAACGGGGAATAATACTGGGTTGAATGTGACTAGCGCTGTGATTTTGAAAGAGAACGATCCTTTGAGTAAATACAAATCGAAAACCGAGGTATAGATAGTTGCAAGACAAAGCTAGGTTATTATTCAAACTAGACCGCCCTGGATGGCCGGAAGAGTCAGCGGGCAAGTAGAAGTATCTAGTAATAGACAGACACGCCAGCCGAGTAGCAGGGATGGGACAAAAAATTAGTTGAAATAAAAAATTGATTTCGAATAAAGGACCCAGAGTTATTTTTGTTTCAAATAAAAACAGTTTATCCAGCGATGAAGAAAACATAGAAGAAGTTACAGAAGTGAACATAAGCGATATTGATTCGAATCTTTTACTGTCTCGACTTTGCGACAGCATATTTCAGAAGAGAGTGGTTTTAAGAGCTTTAATTTGAAAAGTTCCAACGGAAGAATATGAATATTCGTCTGAAGCATCATTTCAAGTTACAGTATTTTCTTTCATTTAGTAAATATATAATGAAAAATACGGATTCTTAATCTGTTGACATTTTTCCTACAGGCATTGCACATTTTTCAAATACAAATGAATGAAAAGACGACAAAATGATTTGAAGGTTAAAATGAATTCCGTCAAATAAAACAAATTATTTGTGATTTTTCAAATAAAAGTAACTTTCGCTTATTTTTAATTGATAACAAATAAAGGTAAAGTCTTTTTTATTTGATAAGTTATTCAAATAATATCTTATTTAAACAATGCCCATCTCTGCCAAGTAGTATACCGTACGATTACGCAGAAAATCTTCAAAGTGAATTTCCTCGAAAACGTGACCTCGTACGACAAGCCTCTAATTCACATTTTCTGCTCGTTTCTACACGAAGAAGGCGGACACCGATTTTGTTTGTACCACAAATTACGCTTCGTTCTGTATAATCGATGAAGCAAACCCGCCGTACCTAGCCGCAACAGTCATCTCGTATTCTGACCCTAGCCGAGAAAGAGACAGCAAAAAACGGAGAACAAGATAGATAGATCCGGAAGACGAGGAGACATCAAGTATTGATGCGACTTCGGTGAGCACCACGCACAGGTACGCGTCAATGCCTGACCAACACGGGGACAGCCGTGCACACAGAGGCCCTCTCGTACGAACAGCGCTCTCTAATACTCGTCGGGTACACACACTGAATGTCCAGCACTCTCCTTAATGGGGTGCCACCGATATCCTCCTCCAACGCTGAAACGCTCTCGAACACAGAGGCAGGGAGGACACATCGGGGGGGGCTATAGACGTACCAAGGAGCATTCGTGTCTCCCTACCGCGGCCCCCGTGCTCCGTTTCTCATTTTTGTACGGAGCGAACGCTACCTAGACGCCTGGAAGGAATTTAGAGGTCTACTGGGAATCGCGGATAACGCACCTTAATGGGATTGCCGTTCGCGGAACGATCATTAACGTCGACGGACGGGAGAGGAGTCGGTGGCCGAGGAGGAGCCACGTTTTGCCCGCGGAACTCAGCCTAGTTCACGGACATCTCTGCCCCATAAATCCGCGGCCTGCCTCCCTCCCTCTGGGGGACTGGTCGCCGTGGCGCGCTTTCGTAGTCAAGATAACCGAGGAGACGTTTAGCGGTTATTAACCGAGTCCTCTGATGAATGCTGATGGAACGCCGAGTCTAGGGTAGCTTCTTCGGCGAAAGTAGATACCTCTAACGCGATGGAATGCGAGATTCGATAGAAGTTCGCGTTCATATTCCCATGCGGTTCCGCTGGAGTTGAATGGTCGGGTAAGTCGAGGGCATGATTCCGGACACGTCTCTGGCAGCAAAGTAATTGGATCGGCAGAGGAGCGATTTAAATACAACAGATCAGCCCGGCTAGGTGCTCGTCGGAGAGAGCCGCGACGTAAATTTTACCGCCGCGGATCCTTTCGAAACCGCCGTGACTAATCCTTGCCGCAGCGACGACGCTTTGCATATGGATGACGCGGCGCGGACCTTGTGTCCATTATTCGGCTTAAACCTTTAAAGTCCCGAGCCGGGAAGGGAAGGAGAAAGGAGAGGGAGCACGGCCGGTCTTCGCTTCGCGCGGCATGCATAATTGGATTAATTTAAACTGTAACGAAAGCACCGGTCCCTGACGAATCCGCGATGTGTTTCGCACCCTGGAACATCCACCGGGTATGTCATCGTCGCGGTCATTGAAAAATAATGCCATATGATATGTGCTTCGCCCGGTCGACCCTCGAGTGTAATCACTAACTCGGCTACTTGGGAACAGATTACCCGAATTCCCGTTTCTATGGTACTTGACCAAGTAGCTATTTAAGTAACTCATTTCAACGGGCTGGCACATTTCCGTCCCGCGCCTGATAAAACGCGAGGAATCCGGTGTCGCGAGAACGGCGCGCGGTCGAGTGGCTCCCACTAGCATCGACGAAGCAGGAAATCTGGACGGCGAAGGTGACGAGACTGCAGAAGCAGCGACGTCGCGGCGTTCGAAATTAAGCCTGGTCGGCTGGGACGGACGCGAGATTACGTCAAGCGACAAGTAGCACCAGAAAGGCTAATGAGTGGCCGAGCTAATACCGGGGCTCTGGTCTCCGCTTAGCGCGGGCAAGGACCAGCGCACACGTTTTCTCCTCTCCCGTTCACGGCCCGGCCTGTGCCGAGGGATATACGCGAGCCAGCCCCTGGTTTAAACCTATGAATGCATATTCAAGATACGAATGTTTTAAATCCAGGCGGGATTACTCGCCGACGAGTAGCCCAGTGGCGCGGACGAAAGAGCCACGGGACGGGGTAAAGGGCGTTCGCGACTATAAAGACGCGGCATTTTATTATTTTCCATATCGACAGCGGGGAGAGCGGGCGGAGGGTGGTGTCGGGAAGAGTACGGGAAAGAGCGGGAGAGAGCAGGGAAACCCGGAGAGGACAACGAGAACAACGCGCACGACGGAGGGAACGACGGGGGCGAGGAGGGTGAGGGATTAACGGCGATAAATTTCGCAAAAATAGGGGCTTACCCTGTCGTGGGGCGACAGTCTAATCCTGGGTCCGCGCGCCCACCCCCGTCTACGGGGGTGGCTCTCGACGCTGAACCCGCTGCACGTTGCAACGTTCCTGTACAGCGGCCGATAGTAGTGGTGACGGTAACCGCGCGCAGTTTTTGCAATTATCTACCCGGCTCTTAAGAATTCCTGTTCCTTTTTTTAATCACCTCATCGCGGGGCTCGCTATCGTTCTCCCCGGGGGTTAATCTTCGGGAAACGGGAGCTAGCAATTAATTTCACACGGGGATCGGTAGTTTTAGCTTCAAGTGGGACTCCTATTTTCTTTTTTTATTTGCACTCTGTAAATGATCGCGAGTAACTATCGACTCAAGGTATTCGCAGCTGCGCTATGAATTAATTTTCCGTGGACAGCATTTTGCTGGCCGTGCCGTTGCCAGCGGTGGAATGATTTAAAAGTGTTCGCGGCCAACGAACGGCGAATTCGCCCCGCAACAGACTGCCTCCCGAAAGTGCCTTTCTACTCATTGTCCGGTTTCGGCAAAGCGCATCAAGGACGCAAAGAATAATCGTCTCGGTTTCTCTCGCCATAGCGGCGGCGTGGGCGAGTGAAGAGGCCTTTCCAAAGAGGGAAAGAAGGAGATTCGGCATTCAGCCGGGCGACCAGGATGGACGCAACAATGGCCGCGCATCAACATAATTACAGTTCGCTTCGGTTGCCGGGGACGCTCGTCCGGCGAGGGCCAAGTATTATATTCAAATGCGAGCCGAGGCGGCGCCAGTGGGCACCGACCAAAGGCAGAAGGGGTTGCCGTAGCCCCGGGCCAACCGGAGTAGGTTGAAGGTTGTAGGTTGACCGTAGGGACACGCCACGGATGGGAGTACCTTTCACCGATGCCAGAAGGACAACCAGGAGGACACAGAAACGTCGCTTCGAGCGGGATCACCCCCTGGAGAGGAAATTACGTCGTCTGGACTGACCCCTCCGGCGCTTCCGCGGTGTTTTCTCTCGCCTTTAGGAGAAACGGAGAAATTCGGAATCCATCTGGGCTCCAGGAAATTCGAAAACGCCTCGCAGGGGTGGAACATTTCAGACCACTGGCATTCAATTCCACTCGGGCCTACTTCAAATCTTGTGACTTTTATACGACGCGTGTTTCTTCGCAGTAATTCGTTAAGCCTTGAGCGTTTAGTGTGACGTTTACGTCACATCATTTTCAGACGCATAAAAAAAATCGATAGTCGATAATTTTTGGTCCCAACACGGTTCAGTTCTCTAAATGGCTCCGAGATGCAAGCTACCGATGCCTTTACCGCTGTAAATAATGTTTACAGTAATCATAGAAACGTTTCTGGCGTATGCATGTTGGACATTTTTCGAAAACCTGAAACGTTGCTCTTGTTTTCTTTAAACAGTTGAGAATAAAATTATTATTTTTACACTTTATTTGGTAGATACGTGTAAATTAATTGTTATACTAAAAGAATAATGCTTGTATTGTTTGATGTATGAAAAGGAAATAGTGTCTTTTTAAGGGAAAACAACCACGAATCGCAAGAAATCATCTTTTTCGCCGAGATAAGTGTCTTGGCCTTAAAGGGTTAAGGATGATTAAAACTACAGGCTCCCAGAGATCAATACTTTCTCCATTTCTCTCCGGCACCTGCCGAAAATTGCAAGAGCGAGCAACAGCCAAAATTCAATCGACCCCGGGCTGATCCTTGATTCAGCATCGCGTCACCCTAAAACGCGTCCCATCCGACACGGGCCCCATCTTCTGCTCCTCCTCAGCCACGAAAATCCCTGCGTAGGCAGATCGTAAGATCAAGAAACACGGTCGAATAAAAAGGGAAAAGTACACGGTAGAGGAACGGCGACGGGGATGAACGAGGTCTCCGGTGGGAGACAGCAATGGAAGAGAGCAAAAGCATTGACTCGGCCGGTGGAAGAAGGGAGGCGAGACGAGGCACGAGGATTTGTTCGAGCGGAAAACTGCCGGTCGATGTATGCAAACGTCTCTTCCACGTCCTTTCGATGCCGATAGGGTGACAACGGGGGCGCGTCGTGTCGCCCCGAGAAGCCGTGGAACAATTGTCCTCTGTCCTGGAGCCGGTTACGCCGAGCTAACGAACTCATCAAACAGTGGTCGGACGGTAGCGCACGAGGGGACGCGACGCCATGCCTGGTAGACCTTGACCCAGCGACGGGCAAGGACGAGCAGCCGGTACCGGAAGCGAGGCGGTTAAACGGCTGGTCCAGGGGTGGCAAGGGGACAATAGATATCAGCCGGTACGCGGACACCACGCAGGGGCCGAGATAGCAGATCTAAGTGGGCCATGCCGCGCTACGGTTATGGCGGCATAAAACGCTCCTCCGTAGGTAGTAGTAGCTGGTGCGGAGAGGGCGGCGCGGGCAGAGCCAACCAGTCAGCCAGCTGGCGAATGGGTCGTGGCGGCAGTCGACTCGAGAGTGCCGGAGAGAGCCCCTTTATGGCCGAAAAAACTGCCGCTATGATTGTCTATGCAAATTGTTTAAAATATCCAGGCTAAGGCCGTTCCCCGTCTCTTGCGGGCGTCATTTCGTGAAAACCCGCCGTGCCACCTCGAGAACTGCCGATATGGGGTGTCTCGAGCCCGCCGCCGCCGCCGAGGGGGAATCCCGAGGACGACGATCGGTGTTCCTCCCGATTTAAGGGGGCCACGATCGTTTCCAGTGGAATATCCTGCGTATCAAAAGGAGCGCAAATATGTTTGCCCCGAACGTTCGCCGATACCCAGGCGATTAAAAGCTCGTCGGCGCTGGGATATAATGGATCGGCAATTCTATCGGCCGGAGAAAAAGGCCCGCGGTTACGACGTTTACAGGGAGAAACGGAATGTGGAAGAATGCCGCCACGCGTCAGATCGATCTGCCGGTTTTTGTTCGCAGCTTCACGCTGCGCCCTGGCTCCCCGATCGCCTCGCGAGATACGGATGAATTAAAGATCGCGGCAAGATATATTGGAACGGCAACGCGCAATACGCTAAATGAAACGCGTTTCATTATCGATCTCGATGGGACTGCGGTTGCATCTCAGCTTGCAGCTCGGTGTGCGCGTGCACAGAAGTCTGCCTACGTGTGTGTGTGTGTGTGCGCGCGCAGATAATGGCATTGCCGGTTTGCGGTTTGTACCGTAGTGGCATTACCTGCCTTAGATGGCTTATTGATTGCCTCGACTATGCTCCGTTCTCGTGTTACAACACGGAATATCGAATAAGAATCGGTTCGTTCTGGCGCGCACCGCTTGCGTTACCATGACTCGAATTAAATTTCTTTGACTGCTCGAAGCTCGGTGGTACCCTCCCAGGCGCCAGCGGGAGAAGTCCGGGCACTCGGTGCGAGATTTAATTGAGAATTTTCGAATCTAGCTGGCTTGAAAAAAATTCGTAGACTACGCGGGGGCAGAGATTTGATATGGAATTAGTTCCCTCCCGGGCGGGATGAAATTTATTTGCTGGAAGGATAAAGGGGAGGGATTCCGAGGCGCCACTCGATACGTGAAACGGAGCAGCATACAGCGCGGAACTGGCAAATGTAATTTCGCGAAATGCTTCCACTGATATAAGAAGACTACGGTGTCTAGGGATAAGGGCGACGCCGACGGAGGAAGAAAGATCGGGGAAACGGCGGAGGTAGAAAATGGAAGAGCGAGAGAAGCGACGGGGGTAGGAGCAGAGTCGCGGGAAACTGCAAGCTAGACGGATATATCTTCCGAGTAAATTAAAATGGATTATATATGTCGACTCCATCTTCAATCTTTCTTCTTTTCTCCCCCCCCGGCGCACACACCGAGTCTTTGGATTATTGCTCGGGCGCCCGGCCGCGCGTAATTGTTACTATCCACTGGAAATTTCTGGAATGAAATTCTCCGGCTGAACTCGATCTATTTAGATGGAAATTCGAGATTCACGATCCATTCCGTTCGCCGCGAGACTGAAATTCGCCGTTTAATTATCGGGAGCCGAGGGCAAACAATCGACCTTCACCGTTCATCCGTAGATTTCCTTTAAAGTTACAACAGTTTTCCGAGGAATCTACGTCAGGACGTGCGCGCGTTCTTTTATTCCAAGGACGGAGAATCCTCCCCCGAGGACAACCCCAGAAGAGATACGGCGTTTCAGACATCATTCACGAAGGTGTGCGCGAGGAAAGAGCCAGCAGGAATAGTAGTAGGTCGGTGGCCACAATTCTGGAAAGCCCAAGTTGGCTGGCGTGGAAGGTCGGGACACGGAGTCGACCATGATGTATGCTCCTCTTCCGTCTAATTAAACTTGGGGAGGGTCGCAGAGTTGGTTGGTCGGTCGGTTGGTTGGTACGCTGGCTGTTCGGACAGACGTACGGTGAGGGGCGGTCGTCGGGATGGCTTTCAAAATGACAAGCAAGGAGCAAGAGAGAGAGAGAGAAAGCGACCAGGAAACCGGTGAGAACGGGCGAACAAGGGGGGCCAGCAGAGAAAGACGTCGAGCAACCGAAACGATTTCGTACTCCGACGGCATCGCGTCCCTCTTAGAACATCCTTGTATCGAATTAACCACCCCTTTCTCCTGGCAGCGACGTCTAAATTATTCATGTTCACGGGGCCAGTAGCGGAAAAATGAATGACTGATCGTCGGTGGACGTAAGGGTGAACAATACTAGTGGGACTTCAGAGTAACCCTGTAGATACTAGTGGGATTCGGATTAACACATTTTTATTTACGTTCTATCAATAAGATCGAGATTTGATAGGTATAGTAGCCTTTAATAAGCCGAAATTAAACATTTTACTGTAATAAACAAGTGAAACTTGTCGACGCTATTGATCTATGTTTATAAATTGAAGTATGTAAAAGAACTTTTTATAGTAAAATAAGCAAATATATAGTAAAAGTGAGTTCTAACTGACAAAATACTGTATAGGCACTGCATTCTATTTACTATATATAGTATCCCACCGAGACTTAGGAGTACATATTTATGAAAATTGTTAAGTACTAATATGTCATTCCTATTCCTTTAAATATTCGTACTATTCTATATTATTTCTTAAATCGTATATAATTACATATTTTTATCAGTATTTACGTTATTTATCGTTACTACAGCAACAAGATGTCGGTGCGTCGACAAGAACAATACTCTTCTGAGTCTTTATAAATCATGTTTCAAGAGTAGACGATGGTACCTGCCTATCTTTTTCTATTTACTTGTGTTACGAATAACCAATGCGTGGTTGTTATATAAAAAGCAAAATAAAGGATCCATCACTGGTTTCTCGCAGTTCACAATTTCACGGACCTCCGCGACGAGTATCAGCAGATATCCCCGAATGGCCCCGGAGGCTCACCATGCCCGAAAAGAAGTTGAACCGGAGTCACGATGCTCGCTGGCCAGCAGATGCACTCCGCCTCCATCAAATTAATTTAATTTATACCGAGCCGTCCGAGATGCCGTTCTCCGCGCGTTCTTCCCTCCGTTTGACCGTCGTGCTGCCTTCTTTGCAGCATATCCGTCTCCTTTGATCTAACGTCGGGCGAAACCTGCGTGTCTCTCTTCTCTTTTGCCCGTCTGCGACCGTGGCGCGCGCGCGCGCGCGAGCGCGTCCACAGGGCCCGAGCGTTCTCTCCGCTCCTTATTCGAAGCCCCAGCTATCTATCTATGAGCGTATGTAAACTATGTCCGCTTTCCCGGCTGTCCTGCGTCAATGTGGAACGTGGCTCGCGGATTGGCGTTCGCCGCCGCGAACGGGGACAGGTTATTGGCGCGAGCTGGTGAATTCCTTGGCGCGAGCCGCCGCGATTCCGAAATGTTTCACCGGCCGGGGTGAAACGACGTGGTCGCCGGCGATCTGGAATTCTCGATCACGATGACAGAGGAACGGACGCGCTTGCTTTCGCGGTGATAAATTTACTGGCGGAGAAGTTCGACCGCGTACCTCTGATTTACTCGTGGGTCTAATCCTGTCCGAGTCATTGTTTCGCGGCGAAATTGATTTCTACACGGGCGAGCCAGGTGGAAATAAGTCGATGTGTAATTGTAAAATTTCTCGGGCCGGCGGACAATCTGGTAACGGGGCTCTCTCTTCGGCTTGTTTGCTTAGGTGGAAAGCATTGCCGAAGAAACGTTAAGCCGGGCAGGGTGAGCAGCGCGAACGTTAGCCCTTGTCGCGGCAGTAAGTCATCGCGGGAGAAAGATTAGGACGCTAAATCAAGGCTGTTGGGGCCGTAATTCGTTTGCCGGAAAAAGAGGGAACGTCGGAAGGAGCTCTTTAAGAGGCTGGTAGCCGAGTGAATACACACTTGGCTCGAGTCACTTACTCTTTTAAGGCGTAATATGTATCCAGCGCGAGCCGAATGAATCCCGGTTCACGGTATAGTCGCTTAATCGCTCGTAATAACGCAGAGACGAATGCCCGCGAGACGACCGTCGCGAAAAACCGCTGTAATTTCTGGCAGTGGATGCCGAGCAGTAATAGCGGACCACGGTGCGAGAACCATGAATCGTACACACGAGCCCCGACGCACTTATTTTCACTTGATAATTCTTCCTAATTTAGCGGCAGCTGAAACTGGGCTGAAGGCAGCTGAAGAGAATGATTCGATTCTAATACCTATCTAAATTCTTTAGCAGGCTATACCAACAGTGCTGTGCCCATCATAACAGAATGCTCAATGCCCGAAATCCCGGAAAATAACTTTACAAATAGCGCGATAACTGGTAAAGTCTAAGCGAGCCGAAGGGCCGCACACGGCGCGCGAGCCCGGTGTCCTAGACTTACATTAAAATCCTTTCAAGTCGAACATGACGCGCGAAGCCGTGGACAGGCTAGAAACTCTCGAGGACGCGATTAACCGAGGAAGAGGGACGAGCCGCGACGCAGCGGTATCGGCGCGACGGCACGGCAGACTCGTCTTTTCACGAGCGCGATATCGTCATCGCGCAAACAGCGTATATGCATTAAACCATGAACCCACTATCCCCGACGTCATATCCAATACACGTTGTTAGGGGGGGTTGCCGAAGCCGAGCTGTGGAGAGGATCGACGAGGAAGCCTGGGCAAGAGGGGAGCAGGCAGAGACGGGGTTGGTTGCAGGGTGGTTTTGAGGGTGGCTGCCAACCCCCCTCCCCCCTCCCCCCTCCCCCCTCCCCCCACCCCCCCGAGCCCCGGGCCCTACGTGCGGTAATGGCATTAACCGAGCTGCAATATGATTACCGCTCTCGCAAGGTAACCTGATCACACCCGAAATCTATGGGGTGTCCGTAGTATGAGGGACAATGTACCGTGCTCCGAATTGCTGCGCAACGTTACGCAACCGCGGCCACCAGCACCCACCGACCAACCCGCCACATCTCTCTTCCTCTTCCTCTTCCTCTTTCTCTTTCTATTTCTCTTCCCTCTCCCCCCTCCGAACTCGCCGTTCCCCTACACCTCGCCCCTTTAATCGCGTTGCGCTTTTTGCGGCTCAGATTACCCGTGAATCATTAGATGCCCCGCTAGGATCGAGAAGCGCCGCATCCGTGGCGCGGGGCCACCGTTCCTCCTTATCTTGGCATTAGGAGATTAGTGTCCCTCCGCCGGAGCGCGTTTTTCCGTCTTCGTTTCTTTTCGTTACGGCCAAGGCTTTCCCCCCGGGATGAAAGCAATTTAGGAAATGTTTCTTTTTGCCGCACGGCCACGGCTGTGTCGTTTATCTTCGCCCACCGCTTAAGCGCGCTTTGATAAGTGAATGATTGGGGACCTCGTGGGAACACGTTCGAGGATTCACGCTGTTCTCTCGGCTATCACCGACGAGCGACGGTCGCTGATCCTCCGCCTCGCGTGCTCTTTGTGGACACCGGTGGACGCGAGCGCGAAGAGAAACGGCGGAGGGCCCGGTTGATGAAGACGACGAACGACGAGCGCCGCTCGTCGCTCGACGAGACGTCCGTACGAATCGCGGACAGGAACGTCGCCGACGCGCCGGCAGACGTAACGCGGACGAATGAAAGGCGAACGAAAGACAAGTGTAGACACTTACCGTGAGGTGTTGAAACAGCCACGCCCTGAGGATGTTGGTCGCGACCTTGGGAAAGATGCCTCTCTTCTTCTGGTTCTTCTTACCCGTCGAATCGTCGTCTTCCTCGCCGGTGCCCTCGCCGCTTCCGATACTCGCGTTACTCGCGTCACCTGCAACAGATAATAAACCGGAATCAGCATCATCCAGCTCCAGGGGCAATCAAATTTTTCTCCGAGTCGAAGGGTTTCCAGCCCTAAGTGGAAACGGTGAAATTATCCCAATTACATAATCCCGCAACTTCGCCCCACCCCCCCGTCTGTGTTGAGAATATATTATCAAGGGGTAAGGTCTCCGAGCAGTTGAAACCACGTCCCGATTTTCGGCGCAAACTATACCGAGCGATAACTACCGCCACCCCTGCAGCCGGTTCCCATGCATACAAACACCATTAAGCCACCCGCAATCACCCTGTCCCTCTTTCGCTGGCTGGCCCCCTAAACGTTCCAGCCCCTCGCCCGCCCATCTTTTTCATCCCCACTGGCGCATTAATTCCCCGTCATTTATCAATCTTAGCTTTTTAATTGCACGGTCACCGGGGACTCGAGCGGCGAGACGGTAATGAGAGATATTAAGACCGCTTACGGTCACGCTTCGCCGGGGCAAATATCATTTTTATAAATTATCAGAGCCGTTCCCAGGTAACCCTGCCACGTCCCCCTTTCCCTGTCACATCCATTCCTCGCATTAATTAAGACGGAAGCTGATGAACTCCCCTGACGCCTCCGCGGCAGCAAGAAAAGAAACTTACGAAACAGTTCGCTGAAATCTCTAGAGTTGCCGAACCGTGCTATACGAATCCCATTAATTTGCGCGTTTAAGAGGACAATTGCGAGATGATTTATCCGGCGGGGAGGGAGAAGCGTCGCGCAAGTGTCTAACCGGTGGACGGCGAAAGACCCCGTCATCAGAATTCACCTGACATCCTTCGCCGATCCATCTAAGGCTAGAAACGGCCGGAAGTTCGAGGCCTCCCTTCGTTCCTTTCTCTCTCAATCAGCGCGGAAGGAGACCGGCAGGCTACTTACGCCGACGGATTATAAATGACCGAGCCTTATCGTGCTGCCCAAGGCTCCGGTTCCCAAGCTTCTATCGTAACAGAGAGATCAGGGTGAGCCCGGTGCTCCCAGGGGTTTCACGATGACAGGTCGCCCGGGGGCGCCAGCCCACCGCCACCTACTCTCAACCCCTCTTCTTGCCCAGGGAACGGCCTCGTGGCCGAGATTAACTTTGAATTCGTCCAACCGGGCCGTCCAGCGAGGAAGGGGGTGGCCGAGGGTCGCCCAGGGGATGGGGAGCGAGAAAAATTTGTCCGCCGTAGGAGCGGACGGACCGGAACGACGGGAGATCGATGGAAATCGGACGCATTCTCGCGCTCGCCCCCTTTTCGAAAGCGACTCGGAGGCTGGAGAGAAGCGGGAGGGAAAGCGATCGACTTCGATCAGGCCCGACGACCACCTGCCATTCGATTCGACGACGGGAGATTCAAGGCGGCGATCCGACGCGATACCGCGGGACACCGAAGAGAATAATGGTCGAGGGTCGAGGGTCGCGGTGTTCGGTTATCGGTGACATGCCAAGTAGCGAGAACTTTTATTCGCACCGATTCTGCGCATCCCCTGCATTATCGTTTAACGAAGGATAACAGGATTATTCTACCGTTGACCGTAGAAGGAGGCTGTACAAAGTTATAGGAGCAAAAACGGCTCCATGACTCCTGGAACCAGGATACACGAGAGCACGCAATAGTCGCCGAGAAATCACATCATCGCCCGCGAATCCTTACGGTCGAATTCACAAGGAGCCAGGAGTCTTGGCGTCGACCCGTTTCCCTCTCTCGAGGCGGCAGGCTTGTTTTCGTCCATCGGACAAGAGCCGTTTGGTCCTTCAGCGTGCCCAACAAAAACGACGTTAGAGAGGATCCTCGCCCCCCCGCTCCTGTAACCCTCCCGGTAATGGCGACCGCCGTGCAAGCGAATAGAGCGGTCTAGAGGCGCGCGGAACGGCCAGCAGGCGGCTAGCGGAATAACGGAATGGCCAGCGGACCGTCCCCCTGATTGCAGTTAATTTACTCGGTGAATCGAGTTAATGTAGCGTGCCGATCCTACGCCGCCGTTACCCCCCGCCCGGACGTATCGGCCGAAGAAGCGTGCTTGCTTCTGCTCGTCAGGAATTTCTCATTTCCGCGAGGAGAAACTAATCCCACCGAAAAACCTTGCCGTCCAGCAAGAAACCCAAGATGAACACCGTGAACTGGCTATACTACTAGGAGATACGTTCCCATAGAACGAGGAGTAAATCTACCGGGCAAAACAGGGGAAAAATGTTACATCGCGGGGATGCATCAGACTCCGTTCCCCGAGTTATCAGGGGCCGAAGAACACACACGTGCCACCAGCAAATGGCCAAAATCACGCACACCTGACGCCAGTTACATCCTCTTTTATTCGGCACAGCTGAAAAAGTACAATCACAACACCCCTCTGCTCTCTGCGTTCAACCCCCGAAGCATCGATATAGGCTAAATCCGGGAGACGTGGTCGAGTCGCTATATTTCAGACTTTCTACGTGAAAATGGGTTAAAGTGCAAACCAATTACCGCCAAGGACACAGTTCCTGATCAGTTTAGTATATAAATACCAAATAATAAGTTTACCACGATACAAATTTATTCCAAAAAATTACCAAATAATTATGAAGTATTTTTAAAGTTATACGCAAACATTTGATAGCTTATAGTAAAATGTTTTAGGTTCATCAGAAACTGCTCCCTTTGCATCTTAAGTGATCAGGAACTGGGTCCTTGACGGTAGTTGTATTCACTCATAAACAATTTTGCTTAATCCTGCGTTAATTTTCCATGTATAATTATGTGAGTGGTCTCTGTCAACGACGAAAACCATTTCTCCCGGCACCTCGGGAGAGGTGGTCAGATGTCATGACTTAAGTTTTCAACCCGATTTACAGTAAATATTGTCTTAAAATAATTATCGACCAGTTTTTCTGAATCAGCATAAAATTTTGAACATATAATTTCTATATCAGTTTTAATAGCCATTTTATAGTAAGTCGACCGCGTCTCCCGGATTTACCCTACATCTTACACACGCGTCACCGACATCCCACGTCCAGCCACTAACAAACCAAAGCCTTTCTCGTGGGATTAGATTAACCTCAACGACTTGATCGTACAGTGACTTTGGAATCGGATTCTCTAGCCTAGATCCAGCATCCTGCCGTCGCGAAAGTGCCGATGGTCAAGCAAAAAACAAGTGTCTCCCGCCTGTGCCCTCCAAGCCCGACGAAAATTAAACGGTCTACGAATCAAGCTCGAATTTACCGTCGCCATAAATCCCGCCAGGGGCAGAGGGGGAAAGTCGCGAAAATTGTCGACGGGATGCGCGGCTGGTTCGCGCGTGCACGCGCGTTTACGAGGGCCGACTGCACCCCGAGCCATATCGTCCTCGTGTTGATTTACGCGGCGCACCGCGCATTTTTACTGCCGCGTTATAGAGATTTAAGCGCGGCCAATTATACGTTTAGACGCCGTCCTCCTCGCCCGGCTCAGACGAAGTTTCGCGGTCCTGACCACCAACGCGAGACGAACGTCGCGTCGCGGTGAACACCACGCCATCCTCCGCTCTCTCCGTGCTTCTTTCTTTCGAGCTGTCGCGGTCTATACTTAGCCGATGGGTCAAGAATAAGCGAAGTCTCACGTCGGCCTGACTATACGCTATTTCGGGAGGGCGAACGGACAGCCGAAACACGCGGCCCTACGTCGAAGAGCTTGGGAAGCGGTCGCGTGCTTCTGCCTCGATTCCAACCGTAACTGATGAATGCGACTTTTACAAGCCCCGGTGCTAATAGTTACCAAACGACCCACTGTATCCAGAGTGTCTGAGAGCGAGAGAGTTTCAACTCACGGACCGAACAGCTTCTTACGCGAAAGAACGAAGATCCGGAAGATTCGACGGATCGAAAGTCTGTTGCTCGCCGACATGGTTCGTTGGGCATCCAATTAGAACTGTCCTCCGTCCAGAGATGAATGCCACGGGAAGAATGGAAGAGCGGTTAATAATACGAAGCCTCCATAAATATGCATAAATCTCGATTGCTACGGCCGACTGTCCGCAGGATACAATCAAGCGATCGAAGGATTCGAAGCCCCGCAGCATCCCAGCCGGAACGAGCAAACTGCGCGCGTTGACTCGCCGTGAAAGTAATAAGCAACGAAAGTAGTAATAATGATAATCGAGAAGCAATGAGGCGGACGTACGTGATCATTAGCAAACCGCCGGGACGACTATGAAAGAGTAACGAGAGACCTCCGCCAGGCCTAAACGCCACGATAACGCAATAATTCCAAGGGGAACAGGTAGCAATTAATGTCACGCGCCGCGAGGCGTCTGTTCGCCGATCCGCGGGCATACAACCGCGAAGAAAAGAAGTCAAGAGGCGGATGACAACGGGATAGAGGGCCGACGACCACCGAAAACGTCTTCCTCGGGGGGACGAGACCTCTACCTCTGCTTAGGGTGGCCGCGGCGGTCCATCGAAATAAACCGCGCATATGGCCGCCAAAAATAAACTCCTTATTCCCATCCCGTCGAACGACCCGAGGACCGTGTCCTCTCCACCTTCTTCCCTTTCGCCGTTCCCTCGTCCTCTCACGGTGGCTTCTTCCATCCGCGCGGATCCGCTCCGAACGCCGGGCCGCCTTTTGCCGCGCGGACCGCGTAAAACCGCCTCGAGACGACCTTCCTTCGAGCGTGTAGGCAGAGAACGCACCGGATACCGAGACATTTATGCGTTTGCCACCACGCGCGGAAGAATGACGATGGAAAGTAAGGGAAAAAAGGAGAATCATCCTACACACCTTTACGGGTATCGTGTTTCACGGGGGGGACTCATAGATGCGTAATTGGGGTGCCGTTCTCGGGGATCGGGGAGCGCGTTGAATTCTTGGCTCCATATTCGATCGGTGGTTTGATTTCTGTGTTGATAGATTACGCGCAGCGCGAGCGTTGAAATAATTAATTGAAATCGATGGCTGGAAATTTTCAACGCAGTGCCCTACAACACGATTATTTTCGGTAATAATTCAGTCAAAAGCGAAGGTTGGTTTGTACATTATTTGTGGGTTAATTGCGAGCACTGGCGTAAAAGGTCGACAAAACATCGGCCCGTTAAAGCTCGAGATTTATTTATCGGTATTAGAGAGTGTGAAATATGAATGGTGTTAAATCAAGCCCCAAAAATATATTTCATTTTTCAAAACACACCGTGAACGTCACGCAATAACAAACGATAAAGCGCGAATCCCGTTAAAGTGGAAAATTTAATGTCCCGCGTTTGTATATGATATAATATTTGCAATAAACGTTTTGCAGGATTTTTACACGCGTTACCGAAACTATAAAATAAAGTTATTCGCGTGTGTATTTTACAGTTGAACCATTGCAGAAGTATGCTTTCGGTGAGCATTTGCCTCTCTCCAGCTATTATTCATAAACTACGTTATTACCACAAAGATTGTTATTCTCAATGAATACAAATCGCGATGTATGAGGAAAAATATGAAATTCCTTCAGCTTCGAGCAATGCCCTGAGTACCTATCCAGTAAACACAACCACAGAAGCATATCCATCGCACATATCCACCGGGGTTCCACCTAGGAATATGAAAAACTGAAGGTGCTGGATTTTGGGAGACCGAGAGGAGGAAAGCGGTTTTTCGCGTGGCTGGAAATCACGGGAGGGGTCAACGCACCAAAACACTCGGTTCTGGCTCGAGTTCTCGTTGGAGAGCGTCGGCGGTGTCGGCCTCGACCAGTTACCACTGGCAGAGGCTGCTCTCTTCGCCGATTCCGAAACTATTTTCGGCGATGAAATGCGGCTCGACGGATCGTGCCCCACCCCCGTGTGGGTTCCCCCTATTTTTTTGCTCCCCCTTTTCCCTTTTTGCTCTTCCTCCGTTGCCGAGCCAGCCCCCTTCCGGCGCAGCGGTCGTGTGTCGCGCGCGAAGATCGCCTCGCTCGATTTCCCGTGGCGCGCGCGTATCTCAGCATCTCCCAGCGGCCGCGACAGCCGCTTAATCCGAGAATCTGCTTAACCGAAAGATTAATTGGCGATTGTGGGAGAGATGAGGCGAGATGAGGAGTTTGTCCTGTCGCGAGAACGGCGACGGTGTGTCCCCTCCGGGCAACGAAATCGAGCAGCGTGGCCGTTCGCGCCGGCAGCCAGCGCCAGAGAGCGCACTTTGTAGGAGTTTGTCTTACAAATGAGCCGAGCGACGGGGATAATTTAGTATGCCACGGCCGTGGCGCGTTAACCTTTCGCTGAGCGACACTTAGATGCGCTCGTTACGCTTTGCTTATTCGCGCGGGGTATCCGTTATTCGGCGGACACGCGGAACAGATCTGGCGGCTCGATAAACCCTCGCAGAAGGAATCGAAGGTTGACGATGCCGTTCAACGCGGACACGGAATCGCTACTGGAGGATTTTTCTCGCCGAGTTTCGCCGGTTACGATTGCGCAACGGTGGAAGGGATAAGCGATGCGTCGATGCGTCGCGTAGATTCGTGGCTTTCGTGAGATTCTTGTAGCCGATGGTGATGCAAGATGCGTCCGCCCGAGATCCGGACCAACAGAGCAGACGAAAATACCGGCCTATCGTCAAACGAGACGGGGATGCCAGTCGAAGGGACCGAAAAAAGAGACGACCGCGTCGGGTTTGTACGGATTAACGGGTGGATTCCTCGAACTCTCGTTTCGTACAAGCCGGAGGACATCTTGCTTTTTGTGTGAAACTTGCCGGGAGTGTTTAAAATTGTAGAAACGCCCGAGGGGCGGGGATCGCGCGGGGGTGCCGCGATCTTGGCGATTGTTTACACGAACTTGCGTGAACCGCGTGGAAGTGGCCGAAAGAGAAACACGTATTTCGACACCTGACGCTGCTCGTCAACGATAAACGTCCGACGGCCGCCACTTATTTACCGAGTCAAAATATAAACTATTAATAGATCCCGTAAAATAGGGAGTGCACGTTCAATCCTTGAAATTATTTGGCATTTCGCGCGGCCGGGACACGCCGTCGAACGCGTTCAACGCAAAGTCGACGACGCGGGAGAAATTTATCGTTTACCGGCGACTCTTTCAAAACAAACCAGCTATGCGACCGAACGTAAACGGGTCTACGTAAAATCATACAAAATGTAAATGCGAGGGAGAACGTCTGAACGCTCGGAATTGCTCGTAAATCCCTATCCCACGGGGGACCATAAATTATGGGATAATTTTGAAAAATTTCCACGGCCCTGCAATGAAACTCATCAACTGCCCCCGTCTCCCGTATCGAATATTAGCCATATATCCTCAAGACCAGCGAGATTCGGCAGGAAATGCGCCAAAAAATTCGCTTACGGAAACTGAATATTCGAGTAATAGGGAAGACACTTGAGGGTTGAAATCACTTTTTCCTTATATTTTTCGTCCTTTCAATGCCTTTGAAATTATAAATTTTCAAGTTTAAGTAATTTTTTGTGGTTTCTCCCTTAGCCAGAAGTATATTCTTCAAAATAAAAAAAGTTTCAGTCGAATCGGATAATAACTTTTGGAGATACAAGTCCCACCGTTTTGAGAACACTGTTTCGAGAAAAACGCGTTTAAAGTATCACATGAGCGCCGAGCACAGATCAGGAGAATATTAATTATTTTACTTGCGAGTGTGTGCAAATAAAATTAAAAAAAATCTTGTACTGTATTAATTAAATGTCTTTTTATTAATATTGTTAATCAGTTAGACCTTAAAATCTACCAATTTAATAGTTAGACGCCAATTTTTGTTTCCTAGAAATTACAACTTTTTTACTTTCGCAAATTATCAATTCTTATCATTAAATTTCTCAAAAATAATTTTCCTCTTACCAAGTTCCATCTACACTACAACCCCGTTTTTGAATTTCTGATTTTTATCGACTCTACCCCAAGATAAACCAAAAAAACTTCGAGCGGTCGTTACTGCCACTAACTCTCCCCTAAATGTATCAGCCTCTCGCAAGTAAATTCCTAAGACGATGCGCCCCACTATCCTACTGTTGGTTCGTGTTACAGAAATCGACGTAAGTAGTCAATTTATTCTGCGACCGTTATGAGAATGCATTTCTCGAACGGAGCACAAGAAAGAGGATCCTCGTTCTTTGCCAGTGTCTCTTTTAAGACCTCTTTCCCTGCGTGCATTCATTGCTCCACGCGTGGCTTGAATATCAATACTATCTTACGCTCCGGATCGCCTGAGCGGAGCGGTCTATTAAAACAAATAGAAATCTGAATGACGCCGGGACTCCATCTAAACTGGCCAAGCGGGAAGAGGAGATCGGTGTGCCAGGGTGAAAGACGTGGAACGATAAAAGAAAGCGAACCGGGGACAGGCGAGCCGCGAGAACGCGCGGGAAAGGCGAGGAACGGAGCGCGCGCGGTTGATTGAGACATCGACGGAGCAGCTGTGACAGTTATCTGATTCATGGACATGCCGAGTATATTTTATGCCGTACGACCTATGAATACAGATCGATCGGACGCGGGACAGCGGCCGTTGGCGGCTCCACTGGCCCGAGGAGATCATAGGTGCCTCCTCGTATATGGATATATCAATTACGCGCGTACGCGAAGCGGCGCAACACGTACGTGCAGGAAGAAGCGACGCGGTCTGGCGAACGAGCGAACGAGCGAGCGCGTTGGAGGCACCGCTGGCGCGGCGGGGAACATCGCATTACGATTCATCAGGCGTCCAGGATACCAGTTCCGCGAGGATCCGCGGAGATACTTATCCGTTAACGATCTCTACGTGATAAATCGCCGATTTGTATCGACGCCTCGTGTCGCGCGATACGCAGCCGCGTAAATCGTGTCCCCGATCGCTACCGTGCCTTCTCCCGCAGTTAAGATTACGATTACGCCTTGCGAGGCTCCGCGGAGGAGAGGCCCGATCGACAGGCGGCAAACTAGAAAGTGTTCCGATCGAAGGGAAAGTCGAACGTCGGGGAAGGGCAGAGATCAGCGGAGAGACTCGCCGCGTGATGGATACACACGAACGGGCCAGCGACTCATCGTTCCTGCAACACGAATTCGACGCGCGGCGCCCGGTCGAGGAGGGGGTGACGAGGATCATTAACGTAGCATTCGCGGTGCAGATTTCTGAGCAGCGCGTAAATAACGATCGCCGGCTAGTAATGACGCAAAACATAGAAACGCGGGGGGGGATATCGGGGCAGGTCGATGCCAGTAGCGAGGCACGTACGGAGATTGTACTAATTAATGCCACGAGAGCCCGAGAGGCCGATGCTGCGGGCTCGCTGATGTGCCGCCGCTAGGAACGATGCCGTTACTATGATAATTACCGGTAGAACGTGAGGCTCTGTCTTAATTGGGACTGCCAGGGCGAATTAATAACGCGACACTAACGATGACCCGTTTCGCGACACCTCCGGTATGCTGGTGGATCCGACGCAGCCACCAGCCGAGCCGTGGTCGCTCGAAAGCCCGTTAAGTGGACAGAGATTCTAATGCTCCATCAAAAGGGGGATGACGCTTTGATCGTGACGCAAAAACCGAGTACGACGCAATTCGGGGTAATACGGAGCCGCGAGCTGGGAGCACGGTAATTCTGGAGTCGTTGGTGTAAACGTTCGCGCGATATCCTCTCTCCCGTCTGGGTACGTTTATTCGCGGAAGCGACAGTAAAATCGGTCGTTCTCGAGCGGCCGTCGTCTTAACGCATCGTAGAAATAAAAGCGTTAATGGCAATGCGCCACCGGTTGGATACGTTGGCCGACGTCGTGGCGCTCCTCGTGATCTTCTTCTTCTTTCTCCTCCTCCACCTCCCCTCCTGGCCGTGCCTTCTCCCTTGGTTGACGTGCCCGCTGGATGGGTTTCGGTACATGTGACGAGCACGTGTCTCGAACTGGTACATATCGGCTTTCGTCTTGGAATTAGTAAGCGGAGAGGAGAGAGAGAGCCCGACGGAAGGGGCCGCGCGAGGCCTTTTACTTTTTGTCACCGTGTGCGGCGTCGCGACGCGTTTAAACTTTTCGTCATGCATCACGATGCATTAACTCTCGTTTATTTCGAGTGGGGCCCCTTCTCTGCCACATATTTATAACCTAATCGGGTGCGAACGCGTCGAAACATTCACCCTAAATGAACGCTATATTTACGCAGTCGGGGGTCCAACTAGGAATTCGATGATTGCTTCGCGGACAGTTGATGCGACGAGTCTAGGCAGGCCTCGAGAGTCGCCTTACGCTAGGAGCATCGTACTCCAAGTACCGCGGGACTAAAATACCGACGAAAAAATACATAGGGGAAACCGGGGCTGGTAGGACAGTTTTTCAGATTTTCATTTTTAATAAATTATATGGCCGAAATATCATGAAACCGGTTATTATATTTGATAGGGCACACATTTGGCTATCTAATTAAATGATTAATGTTGACTCAACGTCATAATAATTAAGGTATTTTAATGTTTTTCTAACACCTTCCATGATCGGGGCTGGTTGACTATAGGTACAATCAGTTAAGAAAATATTATTAGTAACTTATCTCAGTGGTAATAAAATAATATTAATTTCTATCTTTCATATTTTAATAATAAGCTGAAAATTTTTCAACTTAAACATTAATTACAATCTATTTATAATATAGTGAAATTTAAACAAAAAAAATCACTTTATGAATAACAAAATAACAATTTAAACCTTATTAGTCAACCAGCCCCGATCGATCATTTTGACATCAATAATCTGTATAACCTTCAATTATTTATGTATAAACAAAAATACTATTTCAATAGATCGTCTAATAAACAAACTTTAAAATAGTTCCCTAACATTTATTCTATTGTAACTATATGGAGCGTGAAAAAATAAAATCTTCCAGAAAAAACATTTACTGACGTAGTCAATTTTTCGACAAACACTGATAACTGTTATAAACCGTAGAACTTGACTGTTGTAGTGAACCATCTGTAAAAGTGACTTATTTCCACAGTGAATCTTTCCGTAGTAAATCATATGTCGGTGCAAAGTTATTAACAATTAGTCAACCTACCCCTCGAGACAACCAGCCCCGGTCTCCCCTACACAGGCAGGTTCGAGTTTTCACGCGCGTACGTTACGCCCCTCATTTCAGCGCAGCTCTATCGCGCTAACTAATGACAGATAGTCAGGAGAAGCGCCGACGGAGCAACAGTCATCGAACAGACCTCAAAGGATTCGTCAAACCTACCGCGAAATTCCTGGGGCCAAAGCGGTCGTATCGACAAAGCGGTCCATTAACCAGCTAATTATCGCGACGAGCGTCCGCCGGCGTAGATCTAATGAAACGTCAGCCGCGGAGCCGCGAGTCTTAATATCGACGATCTATCAAGTCAGCTAGAAATTTGCCCGTGACATATCCACTCGCCATGCAGCGTCCGCGTACCGCGGCGTCGCTGTGCAAACGTGAAATCCGGACCAATAGCGACGCGGTTCTTGACGGCCGAGAGAGAGAGAGAGCGGCCGGGCAAAGAGCGAGGGAAACGTAGAGGCTGAAGAGAAATGGGCGCCGGTGGCCAGTAATGAGCCAGAAAACTGGCGACAGCTTCGCTATGCCCCCTATATCCTATCCCAACGAGACGAGGCGCGATATTGTGCGACGTTCTCTCGCATCTAACTCTCGCGCACAATCTCGCGGGCGGTGTGCACGCACGCGTGCTCGCGGACGGCTGTGTGCCGTGCACGCGCGGGCCCATAATTCACCGAGGCTGGCCCGCAGGCCCGTCTTGTTAGCGCCCCGCAGAAACCGAAGCCCTCTGAGGACCTCTCCTAACTATCATACCGTCCGCTCCGCCGATATACGCGGACCGCTCGAAGGACGACTCCGCCGATCAGGAGAACAACGGAAGAAAAAAGGAGGCATAGAGGCGGCAAAGGGGCGAGAGAAACAGAGGGGCAGAGAAGGAGATAGCGGGAAGCAGGGAGGACGCACAAAGACGGGGTTAGATCGAAGGGGAAGAGGGCCACGGTAGAAGGAGTTGGATCCTCTGCCTCCGCCAACGCGCATAAATGCATAGCTATCTCCGGGCGCATCTTCCCCGGCGGAACGACCGAACGAAAAGAGCGCGTTATCGGTGCCCCGACCTGATAAATCCCCCAGAAAGAATAATGAGTCGACATTATTCATGCCGAACCGTCAGCGTCGTCGCTCGACCGGTCCACTCTATACTCTATGGGCCCTCTTTCTTCCTCGCGCTCCTTTCGTCGGTGGTTTTCGACGCGTCGCCATTAGGCCATCGGGGGAACCCGGCCTGGACGATATTAGGCGGACGCTTAGGCCGGATCAACTGGAATTCGACCAGCGGCAGAAGGGGACGGATGCGTCGGCGACGTTTGGTCGATAGGGGCCGCCTTGCGACTTTTCGTATCAGCGGGTACGCGATATCGTAAATTATCTGGCATCACGGAAGGAGAGCGTGGCTGTAATGTCGCGCAGTCACGAGTATCGAGGATTGTGTGCTCGGTCAAGCAGGGGTTCGTTCGATGCATCTTCTTCGTGAATTGCCCATGACGCGCGTTATTAACGCAAATGACACCGTACAAATTTTTTCTAGGCGAAAGTTCTTGGGGGTATTCTCGTCTAGAGGGACGAATTTTCTATTCTGTTTAGCGACGATTCACAAAAAAATACGCAATTTTTACCGATAAGCATTATCCACGCGAATTTACTAACGTTTCAGTAAGTTCTGAAAGAAATTTCAGTCGTAGGGGAAATTAGGACAAAACTGGGACGTACTATTATTTTAAAATGGCCTTAGATTTTCCCGCGTCGTTGCAGCGATATATTCTCGGGATATGCATTACTTCGTCAACAAAAGATAATTGTGTTACAAGCGTGCTTACTGAAGTTATACCGAAGTTGTACCATGAGGCAACTTTTTTTGCACACGCTTTATCAAATGACTCATATCTCCATTAATTATTATTATATATGGCTGAATTTTTTTATAACTAAGTGAAATGTTAATAAATACATGTGGGATAATGCTCGTCGATAAAATCTGTATAGTTTTTTTTTAGGTGCATCGTCCCTAAAGAACGGCAAAAAATTGGCCCTCTACGCGAGAATACCCCCTTAAGTATACAAATGCCTCCCGCATGTTAACGCGCGCGACTCTATTATTTATCCCTTTTAAGCCAGTGTCACGAGCCGGACAAAAATATTGGGAAAACAGCATCCCTTCGGAAGCCAACAGCAAAAACAATTGCCAGCCGACTCGCGAAGTAGAGCGTTACGCGACCTGCAAGCCCGGCTGCAACTGTCGCGATGCAATTTCCGCCCTGGCCAGAAGCAGAACTCTTGCCAGCGCGTTGCACTCGCGGCCAGAGTCGAATTCGCCCCCGTGACCGTCGCATCTATCTGTGACATTGAGTGACACGTTTAGCGCGCGTCCGTTTTATTACGCGTCCCCCCCCCCCCCACTTCTCGCGATATCCCCTGGCCGTGGCTCCCCGTCCAATTTCATCGTACAATAAAACACGCGGCGACAAATTCGCCGCTCGGCAATCACGATCGAAACCGAGCGGCCAGGCAGTCAGAAACCCCGCCGCGCCCGAGAGCGGCCAGCGACGATGACGACGCGACTTCGTGGTCCACGCGTCGCTGGCTGGCATTAATTTCCCATAAAACCGTCGATGATTCCAGCCGCGACCGCGAGTATGATTTACGCCGGCCGTTTTCATCGCCGGACACTCTCCTAATCACGAAGCGGCGCGTGTTTTGTAACGCCGGTAGAGGTCCGAGCGGAGGGGAGCGGGAGTCCGAGTAGACTTTCAGATCCCTTCCAAGCCAACTTCCAATATTGATTCCATCGAGCAGCGAGGATCGATGATACAGCAAGTAAAAAAGTTTGGAGTACGGAGCTGAAGCGAGGGGAGGCTTAAAGCCAAAGGGGGCAACGCACAAAAAGCCAGTTGCCGCTCGCCTTTTGGACGCGCCGCGTTATTTAGTGGCGAGTCTCGTCTGAACTCGCTTAAGTGCTCCGGTGACTTACATCCCTCTGGGGCAAGGGCGCGCTAAGGGGGCGTGACCGTGTGCTATCCCGTAAGGGCTCGGGCATACAATGGAAAGTTTGTCGAAAACGAGAAAGGGCGGTTTGGGCTCGCGTCCATCCGATGGGATAACGAATAAATTTCCTCGGTCATGTGAAAGCTGGGATACTCCTCGCAGAAGATTCTTGGGATTAGTTCCCTCGTTTAAGAGGCGAACAGAAATGCGCAGGTGGAATGGTCGGTTTAACTATCACTCTGTGGTTAAACATTTTCCTTCGAGGAAAACATTTCTGGACCTCTTCTAACCGACTAGAAACCATACGATGAATTTTATAAGTAATTATTCAGTTGCCTAATTGATGAAGAAGAATTGGTTGTATTATTGGTTTATATTAGATTTATTTTATTAATCGCAGATAGTAGTAGGTAATTTTTCTCCTATTTAAAACCTTACCATTAAAGGTTTAAATTCAGGTATTTTAGACCTTGGGTGACTTTGAGTAAAACTTTAAATCACTAGTTGAATTATTATAGAATTGAGTGCAACGAAATTTTTATTTTATACAGTTGTTTAGTGATAAAACCCAAGTTAATTCAGAATGTTTTTTTGTACAAAACCATTAATAATAAGATATTCAAATATTGAGAAGTTATGAAGTAATAGGATTTAGGTAATAATTGTTTAAAGTGGTGCAAGTGAAAAACAAAAAGACTGAAATTTTCATACAGGTCAGATTCATATACAATTGAACCAAACCTAATGCGAATATAACGTTTACTTCATTGTGTCTTCTAATGCTACGAACTTTAACGAAGCTATAGAACATAATTTCAACGCTTCAATTTTTGGCCGATGTCCAGATAAATAAGGCATTCTCGTTCCACGGTGCAGCGTTCCGCTCTAGATCCGTGCATTCGTCAATAAGAGTACAATCGGGAAGCGAGCGAGTGGTGACACATACATATGTATACATATGCTCTCTATGACCCTAGACGAGACTCGCGTGTTTACTTTCCCACGTTTTTTTCAACGCCTTTGTCCGGGCGCTCGGGGTGTGTTTACTTTAACACCTGGCTGAGCTGACCTACATCTCCGATTTCGCTGACCATGCATGTAGAGCGAGTGGAACAGAAATAGGGAAGTGGGTCAGAAGATGCAGGTGTCAAGGTAAGCGAGTTTCGAGCGTTCGAGGCAAGGCCGTGGAAAAAAACGTGGGAAAACAAGAAGCCTCGACTTAGGGTCGTACAGAGTATCTCACCTCTCGCTCACTTCCCCATTGATGCCACGAAGGAGCGCCCGGACGATCCTAAAGCGAGACGCCCATGCACGCAAGCCCGGGCCTTTTCTGCTCTATCGCTGCAGCCACTTAACTGCTGAATTGACGACTTCACTATACCTATAGCCTCTACCACCGAAGTATATACCTACGTACGCCGTATGGAACAGCGCGGAGCGGTGTCGAGTGCGCTGCCTCGAATCTCAAGGGTGCTTGGTCAGAAAACAGCACAGTACCGACTCCGGGCGGGTACTTACGATCAACCGGCGCAGCGAAGCATCGCTGGCGATACATCATCCGGAGGGCGCTTATCTCTCCCGGATCTGCTATCTCGTTGGACCCCCGTAACCATCGAACAATGCCTCGCACGATACACCCTTGGCTCGGCGGAGATCGCTGGCGATCGCGACTAACCGCCACCCGTTTTCTGCCATTAAAATTTTTGCGACACACGCGATTCGTGGTTGCCCACGGAGGAAAGGACTCCAACAAAAAGAGCTGTCCTTCGCGTCGACGAGAAAAAGGGAAGGTCTCCTCATAGACGTTCAAAGATGTTCCCGAAGGAATCTAACACGCGCAGGTACTCCGGGAGCCTCAATTATATCCCAGCAGCGTGGAGCGTGAAAATCCAACGGGGTTAGAGACGAAGTAACGATACGGCGATAAATAACAACGAACCGTCGCGAGTTTAGGTATACGAGAGTTTTCGCGTGGAAGAAACGGCGTCCATCAGAGGCAGGGGACGATGATCTATCCACCGACACCGACGGTTCCCAGTGGCATGCCCTAATACGAGCAAGCGGAAACACCGACAATCAGCGTGTCGCGGCGGCGGAGAGCGCATAAGGGCCCCTGTTCGAACGGCGCGATTCGAAAGCTACCTGGAATCCGCGACAGCCGTCTAATCAGCGCGGCGCGATTATTATCTCCATTTTAAGCGGACGCGCCGCGGCGCATACAGGAGGCCATATACAAGCGCCTAATATGGCGGCCCGTCTCATTGGCTGCCTTAGGTGGATACAGATCGTTCGTTGCCGCGTCTCCCGGCCGAGCCAGGCCGCTTCGAAAGCGCGAGGAGAGCCGCCTTAGCACGCCGGCCCGGCATACGTGTTCACCTCCGCGAAGGTGGGAGAGAGGTGCTGAACATCGGCGGGGAGGACGGGGGAGGAAAGAAGCTAGGGGAGGGCTGCTGGCGCGGCTGGGATGGAGGCAGCATTCCATCAAACCAGACTCCATCTTACGTACGTCTAACCCCCGGGCAACCCGTGTATCTCCTCTCTATCTCTTTTCCCTCCTTCTCCCTCCCGGCTCAATTCGAGATCGAACGCGGCCTCATACGCGAGCGCCGTCGCGTTTTTTACGAGCACCGTGTAAGATCCGCGCGCTAGATCAAGGGACGCCGATCGAGAGTGCCGAAGACAGGCCGGAGTCTCGCAAATTTTCCTCCCATTGTTTTCGCTCGCTGGCCAAGGGGGCGCACTAATGAAATCGTCGGCGATGTAATTAATACACCTTTCGGGGAGAGGAGAGGAGAAACAGGGCGCGGTGTATCTCGGAGCTTTTAGCGATGCCCGAAGAGGGATCAACAATAAGAGCGTCACTCTTCGAGGACGAGAAAGTCGACGACGGGAGGGCGAATGGGCGCGTTGACGTGTCCCGATGGATGCACTTTTAACGGCACGAAAATAGCGGCAAAAACGCGGCATTCGGCTCCGTGTAGCCGCGGGGAGAGGAAGGGAAGGCTCATCGCAGACAAAACAGCAGCAGCTGCGACGAAGACGACAAGGATGTAAACGGCCACGACGACAAGGAGTCGGTACCGAATTTCGTTCCCTTCTTTCCTCGCCGTTTCACTCCGAGGCCCGAGTTTCGAAGTGGCCCTAGAAAGACGACTGGCTAGAGCGCGGCTCCAAACGCCACGGCTATTCGACGAAAGCGAGCTAAAGCGAGGAGCATCGCAATTACCCTGATACGCTACCACTCCGCGCTTTTTCCATTAGCTGTGCCCGGTTATCGTCACCCAAGCGGCTCCAACGGCCGATCGGCGAATCGTGGTTCGAAGGAGGACAGATCTCTCTGCACTCGTCGTAGCCGTGGCCGAGTACATGCCAGTCCACGGAACTAGAAGACCCGAGGTCAGGCACAGTCGCAGGGACACGACGACCATATCGACACCGGGCCCCCGCTCGTAAACCTAACCCCTTATGGCGGTGGAGTACGGCTCGCACGGCACGTTCGCTATCTCACGAGAGGCCAAAACGAGTGAACCGCGCGGATGGGGGGAGGGAAGACCCGTGGCTGGCCGATATGCAGATAGAAGAAGTAGGTGTAGGGTATGTAACGTCGCTCGAGAGAGCCGTTCGCGTGGGCGAGACCTTCCGTTACTTTACGATTATTTTACCGCGCTGCCTCGGCTCGATGTCGCCGGGATCGCGGCGAAAAAATGCCAAGGATTCGCCGGTCGCCGCGGGAAGCGCGCCCGAAGATGATCGTTTACGACGGATTGGACGTTCCGCTGGACAATCGATATCGCGGCATGGCAAGGTTCATTCGAGTGGGGCTAACGGTGATAAGATGTTTCCTTGGGTAAGCTACGCTCGGGAAATGCGCAAAGTGTTATTCAAGGGAGTTGCTCCGAAACTGTAACGTTGCAGACATTAAAAATGAATTTAAGGAATTTGGAAAATTTAAAATATTCACCTGTTTATCAGAAATATGTGTTTTTGTTTAATAATTTAAAGTCTGCTCTGCTCGATGAATTATTTTTGATGGCTGCAGTATATTGACTGTACAAAGGTAGCATAATAAATCGTCTTTTTATTGAAGGCTTGAATGAAGGAATTGATGAAATATTTACTGTCTCTGGTTTTAAATTATTAATTTCAATTTTAACTAAAAATGCTTAAATTTTTATATGGGACGAGAAGACCCTATAGAATTTTATAACTTATTTTAATAATAATTTTGTTAAAGTAACTTATTTTATTGGGAGGATATTTAAATTTATTTAACTTTAAAAAAGTTATTCAATTATTTTTGTTTAAAAAGATAGTTTATTAAAAATTGTTAGATTAGGTAAAGTACCTTAGGAATAACACCGGAAGGAGAGTTTATATTCAAAAAAATAAGTGCGACCTCGATTTTGAATTAAATTATAATTTAAATGCAGGAGTTTAAATGTTAAGTCTCTTCGACTTTTAATATTTTACATGATTTGAGTTCAGATCGACGTGAGCCAGATCGGTTGCTGTCTATATTTACTTAATAAATTTTTGTACGAAAGGATTTAATTTACAAACTATTTTTTTTACTTTATTAAAATGAATAAATGAGTTACTTGCTTGGCAGAAGAGTGCGTTAAATTTAGAATTTAAAATATGTAAATAAATTATAGGTATTTACTAGCCCCGGTCTCCCCTACGGTTCTCCGAGACAGAAATACAAACTCAATCAGCTATCGAGGTGATCATGTTTAAGAAATCACCGGAGCACTTCGGATCGCGTCAGTTGAATAGGAATCGAAATAACGAGGCGTTTCAGGTTCCATGGACGATTACGGCGGGACACGTAATATCGGTTAGAAGGACCAACGAAGTAGGTCGAGAATGGGATCGTAGCGCGTGGACAGACGATCGCGCGACCTCGTAAATCAATGGGTTCTCAGATTGCGCCCGCATTAGCGCCGGTTTTACGGCGCACTTGGAGTGGAATGGATTAACTATAGAGCGCCCGGCGACCTTCGATCGACGCGATCCCGAAGTGTTGCTCGCGGTCGTTAAGAATTAATGGCCCTTGCCACGTAACGAGAGCGAGATCCGCGAGGAATTGTTCAGATTCACCGTCGATTCGGGACGTTGATCCTTGGCGTGTCAACGCTCTAAAAGTTTACGCGAAGCCTTACTTCCGACCCGCGACCCCTGGCCTCACCGTGATTAATGAACACCAGAAATTCGTGCCGATTCCGAGCGGCCGGTATCCTTAGCTCGGCTGCTTCCTATTGGCTTCGAGGCTTAACCGCGACCGAGAGAACGATCCTGGAAAAATCGTTGGATGCTGGCCACAGTGGCGGGACTGCCGGGCGAAATGAATATTCCAAGGGTATCGAGGCGTGCTCGACACATTTCCCCGGAGTTCGCGCGAGATGATGGACCGTGTAAAACGATCGAAGGGAATTTGCATCGAGTTTCAGCGCGGCAATTTGTACCGTCGCGAATAACTGCGCGGAGAATGCGAAAAGAGCGACGGGCGAAGGCAACGACGACTCCGTCTCGTCCTCCTGCCCGTGTATGTAAATGCGCGGAGGCACCTGCAGTGATAAATTGATTATCCCTCTCCTCGAACCGTTCCTCGCCCCTCGGTGCCGCTCGAGGGCCATCGAACAGCGCCAGGCTGCTCGATCGGCCGGAGACTGGATCGCATTATAATAAATACATAATATCGGTACTTTACATGTTGCACGCGGCCAGAGGATCGAGGAACGCGGTAAGTGGTGGCCCCGAGCGAGGTCCCTGCAATTTTGAAATTTTTTTACGCCGCCTACGATGCAACGCTCGCAGATATAAATATTGAGTGCCCCAGATGGCGGCTTCCTTCCATCACCACGCCCCCGATAATCTGGATTACTTTAACACTGTATACTAATAGCGAAGCTGGATAAAAGTGGAGCGCAGTGATAATTCACCGATATTCGAATCTTTATCAGTAGATATCCTAGCGGCGTAAAGCAGAGGCTGGGCGTACCATCGAGATTGTTTCCCGGCGCACCGGGTAGACGCGTGCAAGACAGATAAAAGGAAGAAATCGCATTGTTTCTCTCGCCGTGGCAATCTGCTGGAGCCCTCCACTCGAGCATTCTCATTCGCCCTTCTACCGCGTCTGGCCCCATCGTCCGGCTCCTCCTCTCCTCCACGTCGGGTCTCGTCGAGTGCTTGGACTTCTCTCAACCACCCTCGAATCGACCCTCGGAGTAGCAGCGGAAACCCCCCAGGTCGTGCACGCACCCTCGAAACTCCGACAATTAGTTTCCCATTGACCTATACCGCGGACCCCTTCACGGCGCGCCTCGCGAAAGAATTAAACCAGAACAACAAACAAACAGAAGAGCGATTACTCGTTGGGGGAGCGATGTTTGGGCGAAACACTGGCGGGGAGTCGTGAGAGTTTGCGCACGTTAGGTTACAACGTTGGAATAACACTCGCGGTGGGTCCGAAGCATCGTTCCACGCTTGGCTTGAAAGAGGACTTCGTTACTGCGTCGATAAGCGTAACTATCGGGATGGGGGTCACGCGTGCCTTTGCAGCAGGTTGAAATTTATGGGAATTAGAGTCTGAAGAAATTAGGCATAAACGACGAAGAACAAAACTGTAGTCCAAGAGTGGAGCTCGCGGATGTGGCGTCAGCAGCAATGCCAGCGGATACGGGCGTGTTAGTGAGAATCCGTGTGTGAGACAGGCAGCCTGTAGCACACGCTCACCCCCTTTCCACCCCGTGGCTTCTGTTGCACACCGGTTGCAATTAAACGGCACGGATGCTGCCGGAATAAAAGTCGAGTGGCTCTGCTAATTAACGACGCCGAGGTGTTGAAATCGAGTCGCAGTATTTCACCTGAAGCTTCGCGAGCGTGTCGCTAAAGGCGGTGAAACGAGCCACGGCGAGAAAAAACGGACGGCACTCGTCCGTACGGACTCCTCGGACACGGGGAACTAATAGGGCGGGGTGAGAAACACGCCGGTAAGCAGATAAGCGGAGAGGCGAGACCCATCCAACCTGGCATAATAATTTGTGCGCGACTCCTCGTCGCCGATGGACACCGTGGAAGAAGGAAGATCCGGGGCTGGAAGTCTCAATTACCGAAAGAGTCCCCCCCGACAAGTAGACGCGGGTGCGATAGAACGAAGAGAAAAGTCGAGCCGGAGAGTTGGTCGAGTCGCTATATTTCAGACTCTCTACGTAAAAATGCGTTAAAGTTGAGATCAATTCTCTGGAAGCTAAACAGTTGAATGAATAACGTTATTTCGCTTTCTTCTGTGTTTTTTCTGGGTTTATAGGCTTTAAAAAGTAAATTGAGGTTACATTTAACCTCTTTTGTTAAACAGCGGTGTACAGAATCGTATTTAAAATATACTTCTATGTTTATTTTCGTTTAATGTTTGGAATAATAAGATAGAGAGATGGTCGAGTTATGATTTTTTTAGTATTTTTGTTTACTTTTTTATTCTTTATTATTATTTTGTTTATTCAGTTTATTTATTCACTTTTATATTCATTGACCTTGCTAATCGCAAGTAGGTAGCATAAACAAATTAAATATCAATGAATCTGTAGTTGTATTCACTGAGAAATAATTTTTCTTTATCCTTTGTTAATTTTCCATGAATAATTATGTGAGTGGTCTCTGACAACGATGATAAGAATTTCTCCCGGCACCTCGGGAGAGGTGGTCGAATGTCATGACTTCAGTTTTCAACCCGATTTACGGCAAATATCGACCAGTTTTTCTGAATCAGCATAAAATTCTGATCAACATATAGGTTTGTTCTGATAAACTAAGTAATTTCTACATTAGTTTTAATACCCATTTAATATTAGGACGACCGCGTCTCCCGGATTTACCCTATAGACGTTGGCGCGAAGTCACCTGTATCGAATTGCAAATTACGACCGCAGGTACCGTTTCTAATAAGATACTCGATTTATCGATATGGGCGAGGCTTCAGCGTCGGTCGGGGCGAGCATTCGTACAATACGGCGCAGTAAAATAATAATAAAACGGATGGAAAGCGGACAGAGCCGCGCACCGTTATTTCTGAAAAGGAACGGCGACCGTCGATAATATTTTTCCAGGGAGTGTCCAGGCTCGGGGGAACACGATTGTCCGTGGAGTTTCCGCGGTGCCTCGCGAGCGAAGAAAGGAAACCACGGGCACGAACGCGGCGGCGCAGGGAGGGGTTCAAAAAAAGAAAAAAAAAGAAAGAAAAAATAGACGGAACAACGGGGATCATTGTACCCGTGGATCGAACGCGACGGATTCCGTGTACGATGGAATGTAACGCCGTAATAACACGCCGAGCGTACCGGTAATATCGGCGGTGGTATACGCCAGGGCCTCTTGTACGACCATGTAAACGCATCAAGTGCCGCGGGTACGTTCTAATAGATATAGGTAACTCCACTCCGGCATTCCCCTTAGCAATGAGCATCGAACATACTTTAGCCGAACGTCGAACAGGACTCGAATGACTATTCGATGTCGGTGCCCGGTACTCTCGCGGCGAGTCTCCCGTTGTATACACGCTGAAAGACCCCGCAGGCACTTACTTCTTGAAAACGTTGTTCCTGTCTGTTGCGCGGTTTGAAGAATACGCTGGAATCCCTTTAGAATCTCCATGCCGGATTGTGCGGACGAGAGGCAACGTCCAGGGAACTGTTACGCGCAGAGGCGTGTGGCTTACACCGCTTTGCCAAAGATTTTGAAAGAGAAACGCCGGTAATTATCCGTGTGGTTCTACGGCGCGTTTAAAAGCCCCGTACGCCCCGGAGTTTCGCTCTATTTTCAGTTTGTCCCGAGGATCCACCCGACTCCGGTTTTTCCAGCTCGCCCCGCCGCGCGCATACTCTATCCTTCGCCTCTTCACCTTCGCCGTCCATTGTAGTCGAGCACGGCGGTGCGCGCATTGTGCTCCGACACAATAATAATTGCGCTAATGATCGCGCTCGAAAAGCGCTTCGTAATCGGTGGGTAGGGCCCTTTCAGCCTCTTTAGTCATCCTTTAAAGTACCCGCGAGAGTGCCCGCTAGAACTTGCACGCCGCGGTCGGATCGGTTGAAAAAGTGCAAGTTGCAATCCGTAATAAACGACTCGGAGCGCGTACCAGCGCCTCGGTGCACCGTCTCTGTACCAAGGAAACCGGCGCCGCGCTCCGCCGTCGGGGCAGGCACTCGTGAACCATCAAACTACAATGCCCGAAAGGAGGGGAGAGGAGTGGGGAATAAAAAAAAAAGCTGATCCACCTCTGTCGATCAATTCCGCCGACTCGCAGTTCGACAGGGAGAACAATTAGAGGACGAATTACCGAGCAAACAAAAAAGAACGAATCAATCCAGACGCAGACGAAATTAAAAGGGGGGTGGGGGAGGGGTTAATGAAAGAACGGGGCGAAATGAAAGAGACGGAGGCAGGAGAGGCAGCGACCTCCGTTGAACTCGTGCCCGTTGAACACAGCCGGACGGGGCCGCGTACACGTTAAAGGGATAACGTGGACACGCGTGTGAGAACGTACATTCCTAGGACGGGCGCGCGTTAACGTACATAGGAAAGCGGGTAGGATACGCCACGCGGGGGCACTCTCTTCATTTCCAGGCTGTCACGAGCAGAAGAAGATTCGGCCTGCGTTTGACAGCCCCAGGGTCTGGGTTGGGTGCTGCTGCTGCTGCTGCTGCTGCTGCTGCCGCTGCCGGGGCTGGGCCGTAGGTTGGGAGAACTCCGTGCAGGGGCACGCTCGAGGTGGATGTGGATGTGGAGGAGCCAGAGAATGAGAAAGAGAGCGAAGGAGAGAGAGAAGACGGGACAGAGAGAGGAAGTTGGCGTGTGCCCATGTGCCGGTACCAACGATTGTACCGTGCTACAT
This sequence comes from Andrena flavipes, assembly GCA_963971345.1. Taxonomy (NCBI): domain Eukaryota; kingdom Metazoa; phylum Arthropoda; class Insecta; order Hymenoptera; family Andrenidae; genus Andrena; species Andrena flavipes. Next base: position 9,785,205 of record OZ020481.1, read on the forward strand.
CGAGAGAAACCACCCTTCTCCCTCATCCTGCCACCCCTCCGCCTCCCTCTATTCCATATACCTCCGACTCACCCTCCCGCTAGCACACTTTCAAGCTATATTCGTCTCTTCCACGATCTTTTTTTCCCCCGTCTCATCCGCTTCTCCGTGTATATTTCCCCGTCCTCCTCTTTGTCCCCCGATGACGCAGCCGGCGGACCCTGCACCCCTTCGCGAAATTCTGTGTTTTAATTATTCCACCGCGTCTTCTTTGTCCTTTGAGGAGCGTCGCTGGAGCAACCTTCCGAGGTGTACGGAGAGCGCAGCCGTTCGCGGGGAACAGCATTCGAAGTGGCCGAGTAGCGATCTCGAGGACGGATATCGAAACGAAGGTCGCGGAACGATTTAAAAGAAAAACGGCCCGCTGCGTGGATCTCGACGTCGTGGGAAGAGGCAAGGTTACCTGGCCATTGCTCGCACCCGGCGCAACTATCGTCGCACGGATTTTCATATTTCGGGAATATATCGCGCGGTGAGAGTGGCAATACCTCTGTCGCGTCTGAGGAAATAAAGAGACCGAGAGAGGCAGTCGATAACGGGGGCGTGGGAGCGGAAGGAAGAGCCGAAATTCGGCGAGGCAGCGGGATACGGAACCGCGGCCGACGGTATAGCCAGAGAAACACGTATGGAACAGACACGGTGAACGCAGATGCAACGACGGCTGCTGTTTAATATCGGAGCCGCACATGGGCACGCTCCGAGACACATTTCAGTAATATTGCAGCCAGCGCCAGCCACCGAAGCGAGAGCGGAGTCGCGCGACTCCCAGTCACACACGCTTTACATATCTCTCGGCGCATTAATATATTCAACACATATGAATATTGCAGAGCGCCGGAGGAACGGAAGAAACAAGGTAGATATCTACCGAAAGGCGGAGGACAGAGGGAGAGGGAGAAATGGTTGTACTCTCGCGAGCTAAACCATTGTGCCTATCTTCGACTTCATGAAATCTGCAGTTCTACCTCTCTCCCTCCTGCTCTCGTGGCTATCACTGTGTTATGTATGACTCCACCTCTCGCCCCCTCTCTCGCTCCACCGCTATCTCTCATTGTTCCGCGACAGAGCTTTGTGCTTTGTGCCTCCCGCAACTCCGGAACTATTTCCGTGCCTTTGAGTAAGGAACTAATGAATACGGACCGCGGATAGCGCGGCACGCCTCTGTATATCCCGCGACGTGTATCACGTTTATCGGCCTGTCGCCTTCCTTCTTCGTCTCCTTACTTTCCCCCCGCAACACCCCTTCCTTTTCCCCATTTTAACTCGCCGTTTCGTTCACGTGACACCTCGATTGTTCCGACGTCCACCGCCGTTTCCTATCTCTTTTCCTGGGTCTTTAATCCTCCTACAATTTCGGTTCTCGCTTCGATGCCTCCCTCTGCACGCTGGCTCGTCAGTCGTGCGACGTGTCTTGCGCGAAAAGAAGATTCATGCCTGTATCCCTTCTTTTTACGCGTGCGACTCCTTTCCGGCGTCGCGTAAATATTCGTCGCTTCCATCAGTTTTCCACATGCCTCTGTGCCTGCTCGCTTCCTCTGTATAGGTATACCTTGCTCGCTGCGAGTGTGTATTACCTTCCTGGCCGTGTTCGCCGCGCAGTTTCGAGACGTTCTCGGCCGAGGCGTTTTCTGCCTCCATGGGAACCAATTACCCTCCCACCCTCTCGCGGGAATGGCCGCCCCTCTGGGCGATGGTCGTCGGTATGCGACTCGTCGGTGTTCCTGTTGCTGAGTGACTGCGTGCACGCGTGACTACGTGAGTGCACGCGTCGCGATCCATTCTTATGCTCCGTGCGACCGCGGACGTGTGGGCGGGCGAGCAGAGTCTTCGAAACGTGCGAATTATGAAAGCTACGGATGGACCGTCGGTTATCGAATAAAATTCCTAAGAATTGGGTACACTCTCGGGTAGGAGCTCCGAAAATCTTGCATCAGGATACTTCTCACTGCGAATTCTTCCCGCGTAGTCGCCCAGGAACATCGGAGTATACCTACCTACGTGTGTATACGCGTATGGACGTGTGTCCGGCTGCTCCGCGGAGCCCAGGCTCCGCAGGAAACGAGAGGAAGGCGAGACAGGGGGGAGAGGAAGAAAGAGGGCCAGGGGAGAGTGGACGAAGCCGAGAGAGACGAGCACCGGTGATGGATCGTCCAATCAGTGCCGCGAGATGGAGCACGAGAGAAACGGAAAGGGAAGAAGAGGGAATGAAAGAGGGAGAGAATCTTCTCCACCTATGGCATGGTGCGCCGCGGACGAAGAGAGGAGAGGAGAGAGGTCATGGTCGGGTCGGTCTCCTGCTAATCGAAGAACACGAGGTGGCCCTGTGCAGCCGCACCAAAGGAACCCTGCCTCCTCCGTCCTTCTCCTTCGTTTCTTCGCTGCACGCCAGAAACACAACTATTGTATAACCCGACGAGTTCCCTTCCGCGACAACGACGCCTGCGACGAACAACCCGCGACGTACATAGACACGCGTGTATAGGTACCGGCCGCGTTTACTATCCGAAAAGTTTCATCTCGATGGTAAGTATCAGGCTCGGGGGGTTGGAAACCGCGCGGGGAATATTCCGCGGCATCCACCAATAGCGGAGGCGTAGAAACATCGCCGCGCTTTCAGCCCGCAATTAGAACAGTGGAAGTCCCCTTTTAAGGTCAGCCAATTACCCAGGGTCGCATCGATCGCGAAACGAGACAGCGTTCCACGGTTTCCACGACGAATCGGCGACGTGCCTGTTAGAACGGGTGGAGAGAACTGCGGTCGGGAGGGTTGAACCGAAGGGGTCGCGGCCCGTGAGCTTGAACATCGTTCAAACCACTGTGCACAATAGCGGAGGGGTACCGGGTTGCGAAGAGATTCGCCTGGAAGCGGAACGAGTGTTTGCACGCGAAATCAAGGGCTGGATGTAGGCAGTAGCGTAGCTCCGAAAAGATTCCACGAAGTCCTACGGCCGGTGAGCGAATCAGATTTCATTTATTCGCATTCCCCCGGACGTGGTTCGTTCATTGACCGGGACTCGAGAGACGCTGAACAAAGCCGAAGAATGCGGATAAACGTCGATTCGAAGGGAGTCACGAAACAGTGGCCACGTTCTTAACGTTATTACTTCGCGGGATTCGACAGGCACTCGGGTCCGTGGAAAAAGGAGCAAAAAACCCCTCTTGCTATCGGACGGAAACGGCTACGCCACTGGCCGTGGAGAACACACTGAAAGAGGGAAAGAGGGTGGAGAGAGGGCGGCTAACAATGGCCGCCAACCAAAACATCCGATAAATCTAACCGGCCTGGACCTCAAGCCCCGAGGGGTTTTAAACTCTCTCACCCCCCGAACACCGCCGACGCGGGCGCAACCCTTACATTACGCTACACTCGCCGGAAAAGGGAGCCATGCCGTGTGCCATTGCAGCGTGGCGGCACGGAGGGTGGCGAAGGAGGAGAGGGGCAGCCTGGAGCAGTGGTTCCGCGCGAGAAGAAGGGTGTGGGGTGATATGCGACCCACGAAAAACCAAACGGAGAGAAATCCCGCCGGCTCACCCCTTTCGCCCCGGAACGTTCCTCCCTCGAGTCCCTTATACCTCTATGCGCCTACCCCGACGCCCTCCCAGCGTCGAAACCATAACGAGATCTGCCGTGAGTGAGCGGTCAAGTAGCTTTTCGGCGGAATTTCGACGAATTTGTTCGGCGGTCGCGTTGGTAATTTATTTCGTCGCACCCCGCCGCCACCACTCGACACCGAAATTCCACGGCGAGGGGGCGACACGACCCGTTCCTCCACGGCCGTTGCCGAATTTATTTCGGAGCCGGGCGAAATTTAAGCGACACTTAAGTTCCCCGGCGACGCGTGACCCAATTCCGCTATCCCCGGCAACTCGATAAACGTCCGTTTGGATAAACAGCAGAAAAGAAAAACGAAAGGAGAGACGGCCGCGATCGCGCAACCACGTCCCCCGTCGAAATCCCTCGCGGAGTCTATTTTCTCGCGGTCCAGAACGACACGAAACCCGGAGATCGTGGAATTCCTACCACCGCACGGATAAACAGAGCGACCAGGATTGACGTCAGGGATCTGGTTCCCGCCAAAGTGGCGAGGAAAAAAATCTTCGACCGTGGGAGGGGCAGGAAACGAAACAGAACGAGGTCACGGGACGAGCTTGTCGGTGTCTGAACATTCCCGCTCGACGAACCGAGAATTCATCGCGGCTCGGTTAGCGGAATGGAAGGAAAGTGGCCGTTCGAGAACCGCCGCAACTTCAACAAACTGAAAACACGCGTAGCGAAACGGGCTACCCCTAACGGATGGACGAGAATATATCGTCGGAGGGAAACGTACACAGCGCTAATGCCCTCGTCGAGGCGGAAACTCGATTCTCGGTCGCGACACTGCACGTATCGAGAGTTAAACGACGACCGCAATCTAGGGATTCCTTCGCACTCATCCATAATCAGCCCACGCGAGCTGTTTCGTCTAGAATCTCTCCTCTCGCGGCTGCTGAAACGGCGAACCACGTTTTCTCGTTTGGAGAATGTCGATAGCTTCTAAACTATGCGCACTGAACGCACGCGCGCGAGCTATTCCACGTGAAAACGGATAGGTGAAAAATTTAGTCTCACCGATTCTCTTAAAAATTACAGCATTTGGAGATAACTTTGCAAAAAGAAAGTATATACTGAATTTTAAAGGCCTGTGTCAAATAATTTTCGAAATATTTAATGATGAAGTTTTAAAAATTGAAACAAAACCGGCTGACGCGTCATCACTTTTCACTTAAACTGTAATATCTCGGTGATTTTTTAAAGCTTGTTTTGTCGCATCGTGTATAAATACTTTCCTACGCTAGGTGATTGTTCCAAGCGGTGTGCACTATCGTAAGTTTTATTTTTTTGATGACTGTTCACAAAATCTCTCCACTTTTTTGAAAAACGCATTTATTAGCCGAAGACTCAACGAATCGAATGGTATATTTTTCAAGCCGAACCGTGGGTGGGTACGACGTCAAATCGCGATTTGAAACTTTGACATCGATTCTTGCCAAGTTTATTAACAATAATCAAAATATTCTATATACGGGTTGAGAAAGCATTCCTTCAGCTTTAAAATGAGCTCAAGACGAAGGCATTATCTTTAAAAATGCCCGAGATATTACAGTTTAAGTGATGACGCGTCAATTATTTAAATTTTTAAAACTTTAACATTAAATATTTCGAAAACTATTTGACGTAGGTCTTTAAAATTCAGTATATGCTGTAACTTTGAAGAGACTCGGTGACACTAAATTTTTCACCTATCCGTTTTGACGTGGAATAACTCGCACGCGTGCACCATCGTCGTCACGGTGTTTCAGCGGCCGCCGACGTTCTTCTCGCTCCTGGAGCGAGGACTCGAATTGTGCGCGAAGAGTTTCAGCGAGACTTTGCCGTGGAACTTTTCCATTAGTTTCGTCCGCGGTAAGTCTATTCCACTGTTCTATTCTTAGCAGTTCTTTTCAGAGTTTAAATACCTTTGTAGAGAATACCGTGGAATTATGGAGATTAAAGTTTCGGCGGGAAAATTCCGGACAAAGGGAGGAGCGCGTAAATCGAGAACGGAATCGTTGCGGGGGTGGTCCTATTAACGAACTGCTAGGAAATAGTCATTATTAATAACTGGACGTATCCTGCAACAAAATTTATCCCGCGCTTCCTGCCGGTCGTTTAATTCAGTCACCGATATCGGTGTTACATTCAAAAACGTGTTGCGCAAGCGGTGGGGGCAGACGCGGCCGCAGAGAGACCCGTCGAGGGGAAAGATTATGAATGCATAAATCAAAAATTAGCATTAACGATTCATTATTAACAGTCGGGCTGCGCGGTCGAGATAAAATTTATCCACCCCGGTTTCCGTATTTCGATTAATTAATGCGGTTCACGGCCGTTTTTAAAAACAGTATTAACGCGCCGCCACGCGGAACCGACTAACGATTTAACAAATGGAAACTGTATCAGAACGAAGGAGCAAAAAGAGAGGAGAATACGCGGGATATGCGGGTAGAGAGGAATTACGCGAAACGCTTTCTGGTTCCTTTCAACTCTGCGTAGGTCGACGCGAGGATCGCAAAATTTCACGATTCAACTGCACTTTTCTCTGGAAGACGAATGACCTAATTGCACGCGCAAGGAATCGGAGACCGTTACGTGCGACTACTCATTAACGAAACGTGTTTCCACTTCTGACCCTCTTCTCGCGAATGCAACACCTTGCCAACTACGTAAGTGGTTCAACATTGCCCTTTCCGTGCTCCGGACTGTCTTGCTCAACCGTATCATCGCATCATTACTGTTACTACCTCCGCTCTCCGCCTAGCAACCCTTACTGTACTCGAGATTAAACTCGCGATCGCGCCGCAGTCCAGAACTATCCTCTCCCCTTATTTATTTACCCAGCGTCGTGTCCGACTGTGTTCGGCGCAACAAAGACGCGTTATTATTATTGAAAGAAAGGGCAGAAGGTGGAGGGAGGGGGAAAAAAGAGAAGAGGAAGCGAAGGCTTTCTTCGGAGCGCAGCTCCGTGTCCGCTCCACCTTCTCTCTTCGCGGATCTGCCGGTGTTCTCGTGGCTCGGTACGTGGGCGGAAGGAAGAGGTCCAGATGAGAGAGGAGAGAACGAAGAGAGGGAGAGACAGGTTGGAGAGAGTAACTCGCGGCTGCCATGGTTACCGTCGCATTCCCGCCTCGCCTCGTTGCCATGGAGACGCCTCTCATCTCTCTTTCACCTTCATTTGCCCTCTGTTCGTCTCCTTCGTCCTCCCAGCGCTCGCGTCCCTTTCCCTCCGAGCGCCACGCCGATTCCCCTCTCTCTTTCGCCCTCCCCCTCTGGCCCTCTGACCCGGCTCACCGGCGCGAGTCAGCTCGCCAAGCTTCTCTCTACCTCCGGCATTCGCTCATATTCCCTCCGTTCCTTCGAGCGAAGAGGAAGAGGGCAGAGAGAAAGCGGAACACCGCGATAGGGAGAAAGGAGGGAAGAGGCGAGCATGCGCGATACTCCTGTCTTCCACGTCGAGGACGAGGGACTCCCGACGTCCCTCGGAATCGTTCGATTAGTTATCGACTGAAAGTGATTTACGTCCTCTTATCGGCGAGCTCCTTGGCGGCCGCGTAATTTAATTAAAGGAGAAATCGAAGATAGACAGCATCTCGCGATCGTTTCCGCGGGAATTAGACGGGCATAGGCGAAGTGTATCCGGCTGCTGACTTGGTTGCCCGCGGCCCGCGAGAAAAAAAGAACGAGCATTCTCACCTACGCGTATTCGCAGGAGAATTCTACGCACATCATCGAACGTTCCGTAAAAGAAATCTACCCCTTTTCAGAGTCTACTGCAAATCCATCCCCGTCGCGTATTTCAAAACGGAGAATAATCACAGCATAACGCACGATAGCGGAATAGATGGCGGGCGTGTACGCGCCGCGATAGACAGGCGGAGGTGTAAGCGGCTTGTTTTATAAGCCCCGATTCTGATTGGCCGTCGCGTCACCCGATATCAATATTTATTCAACGCGGCGAATGCCCGAGGCACGATTAAAACTTGTTTATGCCGCGAACGATTGCGCTCCTCCCACCGGGGGCCTCGTATCGCGAGTGTGTGCGCGCACACGCGTAGCCAAGAGTGCGTGTATCCCGCCTCCCGCTGCCCGTGTTTCCTCACCCTTTGATACTTCGATTTTCTCGCGCGATCCGGCGTCCACCGGTCACCGCCGATTAATCCGCGGCCGATCGACGGCCGCTAAACGCGAGGCAACGCGTCTACACGCGTGCGGCCGCGCCGACTCGCGATTAATGCGAGCGGCACGGCCGTTGAATAAGGCGAGGCGTCCCGTTTAATTAAGGATAACGTACGAGTAGCGGGGGAAATTCAACGGTAGATCGGCTCGGGCGTCGTGGAATGCACGCGGGCAAAGAGCACGCTCCACTCGCCCCGAACCCGGGCCATATTTCGCGAAGATATTCAATTTGGGAAGGGCTGAAAGCTCCGACAGAGAGGGAAGTGAGAGAAGACAGAGAGTTTCGTTAGACTTACCGGGACTACCGAGGAAGACGGAAGAGTAAAGAACGCCACGACGCGCGTCGCTCGCCGCTCGCTGCGCGTCCGGCGGCGAACTCCATTCCCTACGCGGACACCATTTACCTGAAGCAAAGAAAAAAACAACGACACTTAAAATCACTGCCACGAATAATCACACATCAAACACCGCCGTCCACCGGTTCTTCGCAGAATCGTACGAAGAACGTGGGGCAGGTCGGAGGGGGAGGGGGGGGAGACAATCGAATTTGCATCGTAACGGGGTGAACGATGGCCCAGAAAACGAGTCCCGAGTGAACGAGGATCGAGTTCGTGGGTCGCCACTCGGGGGCTAATGAAATGCATAAATTGGTGACAGAAAGGTAACCGCGCCACGGCCACGGTGTGCTCCCGTACAAAAATAAACGGTACCGCGCAAAATTCCGCGTGGAACAGTTATTACGCGGACACGGGCTACGTATGCGAGCGAAAGAATGCAAAAAACGGCCGATACAAAGGAGCCAAAGAATTCGTGATCGTTTGCATCACGACTTCGACCGGGAGATCCTATCGCGTGCTGCTCCATATATATCCCGTTATTTCTTTCCTTCTTTTTCCCGGCTGACCAGGTTCCTGCCAGGTTCGCCTGGCATGCGATCTCACCCCTGCCGCGGCTCCCCCGGCCAAGAATGATCGTGCAATTATAATAATTAGATAAACGCGCGAGGAGCTTGTTGCGCTAAGAGCAGCCACTCGCTCAAACTCGTGTTCGCCGCCTATCGTAACGCGCATAATGAACTCGCGGCGACGCGACGCGAGAGAATATGAACCCCGTGGCGTGTTCGTCGATGAGCCCCGATCAGATTCCCAATTAAACGTCGCCGATCAACACTTTAACCGGTAAGGTTCTTCTGGATACCATCTTCGCAGCGTATTCGCCGAGAGGGGTGATTTTCGAGCAGACAATTCTCTCGCTAGTAGGTACCAATTGCACGCGGCTTCGTTACTGTTGCATATGTATTGCTGCGGAATCTCCGAGCTGCAGCCACGACGAGAATTGACGGGACAGTGGTTCAGGGACAACGGAGGAACGTAATTGAGACGCTGGGGCCAGCGACGCGATTAACGCGGCAGCCAAGAGACTGATTTATAAGGCGGGCAGAAAGTACGGGACTCGTACGCCGAGGTATTGCAATTTTCCGGATGCGAAAATAGGAAAGGTATCTACTTTATTTCCACCGAGATCCCGGCTGAATGAGGATACACGGTAAGAAAGGGTGGGCGCCGGGGGATAAGAGTAAGCCGCGGAGCGAAGTAATTTCACACGAGAGAGAAGGGTCTTGCCGGGCCAGCGACGGATCCAAGCTCTATAGTCTTATCTTGGAAATATGGCGACCATCCCCCTGGCGAAAATTATATTCCTGGAAAGCTGAAGATTGCTTCGACGCTTCACCGTGATAGCAGGTGTCCCTCTGGGTTCCATATTCCACTCGCCAGCGACAGGGCACAAATCTTTTGCTCTCCGAAGAGATCTTAATTAATTACCAGGGAGCATCTAGCTGGTGGTATCGATGGGAAAGCGTGTTTGCACGAGAAACATCCTGGAACGACGATTTAATAGCGCGGCACAGCCCATGAGGCTAATGGATTTAAAAAGACGGCCAAGATTCTAATTCCAGGGCCCGACGAGCAGGCGCGTTTAACGCTTAGGTTATGGTTAGTCGCGTTAATTTGTGGCCTGGCCAAATGACAGGGCCGAGCCAGTGATTCGAAAGTGATGGTTATCCCTGGAGCTCGAGAGACAGCTGGATTATTCGCTTTAATGGCAAGGAGGTTAGAGACCCGGCAACGCCTAACTCACGATCCACCTAGAGACGAATGAATTCCCGGGGATGGACCGTGCGACACACCCTCGGCGATATTTCGGTAAAACAGGGACGAGACGGTCGCGAGAAAAGACAGCGGAACGGCGAAAGCGAGACACCGTCGTCGGAGAAAGCGACGATGATTTCGTCTGAGGAATCCAAGCCTTTCTATGCTCGCTGCTCGGGAACGAATCAGGAACGAGCGAGTGAACGATAGATCAGGATTATTCGAAGTCGGTCGGTTTCGTTGCCGACCCATTAGACGCCGGCAAACGGTCCCGTCACAATTACGCCCGGAGTCCTCGATGAAACGGGACTCGGGGATACCTGTAGAATCCTAGCGCGGAGGTGGAGCGGCCAGCAAGAAATTTATAGCCGCTAAGAGACAGGGTGTAATCATACGCGTCACCCCGTCAACCCTATAACCGTGATTTATCGTGGGAATTCCGAAAGACGTACCGGAATTCCTGCAATGCTTATGGTCAAATGCCGTGGATTCCGCCCTGCGGCCACTTTCTGCCCCCAAGAATACACGCACGCGTCAACGTAATTTTTCATATTTCGTTGCGACGTAGCGATCTCTGTGCGGCCAGAAGCTTGTGTTACCTACACTGTTATTTTTCTACCAACGTGAAACTCCCTTTCACTGTCCACCGTTGGCGTTCGGCCGTCGCGGGATATCCATTTCGTTGCTATTTTCACAGCCAGTTACCGAGCCGTCGATTGAACGTTTGGCGCGTTACAATCGAGCCGCGGCCGTGTAATTGAATTCGAGGAAAGTTCACGGCGGCGTGGCAGATACGAGAGCGACGATCTGAATTCATCGAGGCGCTCGGAACCGCGTTATGAATTATTCCGGAGCCCTGAAACTTTAATCACGGCCGATTCCGTGGTTCTGAGGAGAGCAATCGTCGCATCTGGAAACGAGCACGAGCTCATGCCGCGAGCGGGAGGCTCCTTTAAGTGGCATCAAGTGAGACGTCTCTTTTGAACGATCGCTCTGGCTAAATTGCGGGTTAACTTCGGAGTTCGCGTGTTAGCGACAGTCATGCCACGCGGTCGAGTCATGTAGCGGATGAGACCGTAGCGAGGAGGACGAGAGGTGGACGATTCGGCGTGATCCGAGACGGTGGAGCCAAGCCGATACAGAGCGAGACCCGCTGGCCAGTTTATTTTTACGGGCTGCGCGCATGCACGATTGTAAATTGGACCGTAATTCGGCCAGCCACGGATCCCTCATCGGCGCGATATCTGGCCCCCGTGTCCGCCACTGATTCATCTGTGTTAACAACTGTCGTGCTTCCATTTCGCGGGCGGTTCGTTGAACCTTTTCGTCGGCCAATCTCTCGGATATTCTCAATTACAATCCTGCTTCTTCGTTTTGCAGTCTGTCATCGGGTTCGTAATTCGTTTGGAATCTTGCTTAACTAGGGATTACTTGACCCCGTACGATCCGCGGAGGCCAGCTCTTGTACGATCGTAGTTTCGAAGTTTCCAAGCGGACTTATCACGCGCGACCGCAGCTTTCCATTTTATTAAACTGCCTGTCGTCGCGCGTCCGCGGACCGAGTTTACGCGGCGAACTTGCCGGCGACCGCTCTTCAGCGTCCGAAGAATGCGCGGCGAGAGTCGAGATAAGGATCTAGGCGTGGGCGTAACGCGGGATCCATCAGCCGCTGGAGGCATCCATAGACGAGATTGCAGGCCGGATATAGATACATTCCCAATAACCCCATCGTATTGGGGTTGCGTCCTCGGTATAAATAAATCAATATAACCTGCTGCTACTCTCAGACGCCGCCCTCTTTCGCCGTAAGGAAGTGACGTATGAGACTCGTATCCACGGAACGAGGGTTGAGGAGGCCACCCTGTTATTTCACAGTTAGGCTCGTCCTACCCCTCCTCGACGCCACCTTCAACCTTCTTCCACGCTGGAGTCTTCTCTATCCAGACCCAACCTCCGTCCCTAGTCCCGCTACCAAGCGCGCACGAGTCCCTCGGGAAGCTTTTGTCCTCGAGCTGTAAGCGACTTCCTGACAGGCCAAGTTTGCACCTGCTCTCCTTCTGCCGCCACGCCGCTTGTATCTCTCTCCACCCGTTTCCTCGCCCGTCCTTTCCCTGTTCCTCCGCCACCCCTTCTCTTTCCCTCGTAACCTCCGTCTAACCTTAACACGTCGGTCCATACCACCCACCAGAAGAAAATTTATTCGAGATGGGTATCCTCGATCTTTCTCTCCTCTCCGTTGCGCCTTCGGACCAAGGTAATCCGTAGATCAGCGGATAAACCGGGCGTGTCGCATGTACGCCGGCCGAAATTATTTTCGAATAATCCTTTACGTCGGCACCTCGCGGTCGCTCGTCTCAATTATTATACAGCGACGAGGGAGATGCATCTTCTGCTGGTTCCTTTGTTCAGAGGGGAGGACAAAGAATGCTTGACGATGGCTTTGTTCGCTTCGGTATCAAGTCATTTTCGAGCTGCGAAGTGTTTCTAATTGTAGGGTAAATCCGGGAGACGCGGTCGACTTAATATAAAATGGCTATTGAAACTAATGTAGATATTACTTATTTTATCAGAACAAAATTAATATGTTCAGAATTTTTTGCTGATTCGGAAAAACTGGGCGATATTTGTTTTAGGACAATATTTACTGTAAATCGGGTTGAAAACTGAAGTAATGACGTCGTCGGCAGAGACCACTCACATAATTATTCATGGAAAATTACCAAAGGATAAAGAAAAATTATTTCTGAGTGAATACAACTACAGATTCATTGATATTTAATTTGTTTACGCTAAACCAGTAGAAAACACATCGAAGAAAAAGTGAACTACCTACTGGCGATTAGCAAGGCAAATTAATACAAAAGTGAATAAACAAACTACATAAACAAAAATAATAATAAAATAAGAGTAAAACATAAAAAAGTAAACTAAAATAATAAAATAAGAATAAAAAATAAAAATGTAAACAAAAATAATAAAACAATCATAACTCGACCATCTCTCCTTTTTGCAGCAAGAGATGGTCTTGTTAGTTTTGAGAGGAAGAGTTAATATGGCCAAATACTTATTATCCCAAACATTAGACGAAAATAAACTTTGAAGTATATTTTAAATACGATTCTGTACACTGCTATTTGACAAAAAAAGGTTAAATGTAACCTCAATTTACCTTTTAAAACCTATAAATCCAGAAAAACCCCGAAGGCAGCGAAATTATACTATTCCTTAAACTGTTTGGCTTCTAAAAAAGTAATTGGTCTGCACTTTAACGCACTTTTACGTAGAGAGTCTGAAATATATCGAGTCAACCAACTCTCCGGGCCGACCGCGTCTCCCGGATTTACCCTACTTAGAAGTTCCTATTGGAGCCAGCAATCCCTGCACGCGAAAGGACCGAGTAGCGTAACAAAACGGCCAGACGTTTCCACAGCGCGAGGTTCTCGATGTCGCTCGTGTTTTCTGTTCGCGGCCAGAAACGGTGTCTTTCTCAGCGGGGGGTGCCGGGCGGCCGTTCGCAGATGTTCGAGACGCCAGGTGATTAATGACACCCGATAAACGTAATTTGTTGCGAGCCGCGGAGGACTCGTCGTCTGCCGCCTTCCCCTTTCGAATTCAAATTGATAAACAGAACGCGCAGTTTGTAATGGCCGGCTGTCGGATGAGCCGGACGACTTCACTGACCGACCGGCATAGTAATTAATTTTAAGCAGCACGCCGCGCGATTTTCGCTATCTCGCCACCTTCCGTTCTCCAGCTGGCCGTAACAGGGACACCCTCGCCGCGGCGCGATTGCCCCTGTCCTTTCCTTTCTTTCTATCCGCGCAGCGTGGCGTGATAATTCAATTACGAGGCGTGTGCCCGCGACTCTCGCAGCCGAACAATTTATCCGCGTCGAAAGCTCGCCGGTCCCGAGCCTACGGACCGTGCCCGTCCTTCTGACATGGCTCTCAGGTTCGAGTCGTAAAAGAGTAATCGCGGTGATCTGGCATAATAGCACGCTGGATGGAGCATAGAAAGAGGCAGCCGGCGGCGGAGGCGGAGAGGGTGGCGTAAACGAGCCGGTTAACTAGCGGGAAATGAAAACGCAACGGGGTCGATACCACGGCGATAGCCGCGACACGCGCGCACAGCCAGACGAACTGTTATTAAGAGGAATAAAGATAAGGGCGCGGAACAAGCCGATCCGCTTCTCAGCGTATCGCGGCCAACGTAAACACGCGGAAGCGCGCGCGCGTTCTGCGGCGCTGACGTGGCTGACGAGCGGCAGAAACGGCCTGTCGCTCGAACGCACGATTACCATTAAACGAGTAATGAAAACGGACCCCAAAGGAACCTGGCCACCGGTGATAACATCGAACAAAGGTGTTAACGTAATTCAACGGGGACAGGTGAGAGCATCCGGCAGCGGTGCTCGCGCCACCGCGTCCGCGACTTCCTCCATAAAACGCAATTCCACAATTAACACCTCTTTCCCGCGGCGACAGTCGAATTTACATTGGCACTTAGTAGGGCCACGGCAGCTCTTTCGCTAAACTTTTATGCGCTAGACGAGGGGGGAGCGACTAGGGTGAGGGCGCCGAAGCGAAACGAAGGAAGCTCGCACGATATTCGGTTGGAAATTCTTGAAAGTATTCCGGATAAAAAACAGCTACCTGGCTCGCGAGCTTTCCGATGTCTCCTTAATCCTTTTTCGAACGGAGCTATGCTAGAAATGCCGAACCGCTCGTAGGCGTACGTGCAACATCTATTCCGGTTTCGCGAGGCGAAATACCATCGAAACCACGGTCGGTTTCCATTGTAACAACAAACGAAGGGTGAATTATCGTCGCGTCGACGGAAGAAAACGGGGCCGAGGGAAATTCTCCTCGGATCCGCGCGTCGGTTCCCTATCCGTATCCACGTCCGATTGTTCGCCGAGTTATAAACGTAGCCCGCAACGGAGGCCGTTTGATCGATGGCAGCCAAAAGCCAGTCGGCGCAACCGGAGGAGGAAGGGGGGGCACGGACGAAGAGAAGAGCCGTGGAGGCCCGGGGAGGTAGGAAGAGGGAAACGTGAACGAGGGAGGTCGAAACGGAACACAGAAGGTCGGAGGTGGTCAGGAATCACGGTGTGACGTCAGCCCCCGTGACTCGTGACACGCGCTGGTTTAATTAGCGCTACAATGCCGAATCCGTGTGCATGTGCAGCCAGAAGGTGGAAACGCCACGGTGGAAAGAGAGGAGGAGACGGAGAGGAGGAGATGGAGGACGTTGAAATCGGACGGCGCGGCGGAGAGGACGCAAAGCCGGAGCAAACCACCACCGTGCGCCCTGTTCCCGGCCACGATTCTCTCTTCCTCTCTTTCTGGCACTCTGCCTGCCGACCTACGACCCGCCCCCGGGACCCCGGGACCACGTTCTCCGAATTACCGGTCCCGTCGCTGCAACAGCGGTGCACTTAGCGTAAATTCAGGGCGAATCGACGGCGCTTGACGTCCCCTTTCCCAGACCCCTCAATTTCCTCCCCCGTCGCGTCGGCCCCGGCCCTCCTTCCCTGGCAAGCGGCAGATCGCGTCTATATCTCGTTTATATACCGATCGTCGAGACGCTTTCCTCCTCCCTCGCTGCGCCGGAATTAATGTTACGTGGAGAAACGAGGCGGCCTGGTCGCGATGGACACACGGGGCTAGCCTCGATACTTTTAGAACGGAACGCTTTTACGCACGCTTGTCCTGGGGAATGTCGAGTTCTTTGCTTCGATATTTCAAAACGGCTTCGTGAGATATAGATATCGGTGCAGAAGTACCCGGCAATGAGCGGAAGAGACTTCACTTCGGAAGAAACATAGAACACGCGCTGAACACCGAAGCAGCAGATCTGTCCGATCGCGAGATTAAACATTAATTAAGTATCGGGATGCGGTGACGCGTCTCAATCATTGACGGCCATTTCGAGGAAAGAGGTGTTCTCGAGTGCAGAAACTAATTCTCGATAGTCGAGAGATACGAAGGATGCGGGGGGACAAGAGTTTTTCCTCGAACACGCGGAGGGCTCGTAGGCTGACGTGGCTGCGCGCACGGGCGAGCATATGTCCTCGGCCAGCGCGACACACGGCCGAGATAGGAGAGATTTAAAATGTTGCGGCAGGTCGGGAGGACTAAATGATGATAAACTATCTCGCCCGGTCCCGGTAGACTGACCCTGCGCACCGGCTTGAATTACAGCCGAGAAACAAAACAAAACCGCACTCGTCGCTCGCCGCAGCTCCGGCGGGAACAAGTAAAACACATCAGCGCCGGAGCTGACCAAGACGCAAAACAACTGGGAACTCTGGTCGATCGTTTCCACGGATTTTCTGTAACCGTACTTTCCCCCGAGGCATCGATCAACCGACAGCGAAAAGGATCGAAGACGCTATGTATCCCTGGAGCAAAATCTTGCACTTAGAAACTCTTCGGTATTTATAATAATTCGTGGGAATGTTGGGCGTGTTCGCAGACCAGTGGTTTACTCAGAAATTAGTGATTCTTCGTGTGGAAGGAAGAATTTGATACGTAATTTGTTGAACGAATTGGGGTTCCACGAAAGATATCCAACGATAATTAATGAGAAGTGTTAATAGAGAGTACATGTATGTATCCGAAACAGAGCAGAGTGCAACAAACCGGTGATTCATTGAGTTAAACTTACAAAAACCACAAGAGAAACGCTTATAACCCAAATATTGTATTTGGCGGAACGCCCACTATAAATTTGGAACAAGCGATGCAGAAAGCAGGCCAGTAATTAAAAACACAAATTACTTAAAACCCATTTGCACCTTTCTGCGCTCTACATATTGCTGTATCGAATAGAAGAGTACAGGAAAAATGGCCCCTTACAAAGTAACTCGAAATATCGATAGCCTGCATCGAACGTGGTCGATACATCGCCATAAAGCTCCGCTCGCGCGATCATGGCCGTTACTTTTCTCTCTCTGTGTACTCGCTCGAATTCACCAAACCCCCCTCAGCCACCCGTCGCCCCCCCCCCCTTTCTCCCGGATTATTAATTCCCTCGTTAAAATCCGACCCGCGGCGTCGCCACGGTTTGTTATTTACGAACGAAAATTGTAAATACGAGCGGTCCAGCGGGCGTATCGACGTGCGACCACTCCCGCGGCCGCGGGCAATTAATAATCGCATCGGAGCTAATTAAATCCGGAAAACATGCAAATGCACCGGTGTTTATATTTCAAAGGGACGAGCGATCGCGCTGCGTACAAACGCACGCATGACGGAAGAGGTGGGGCGGGGTGGAGGGGTCGGGACTGCCCAAGGGATTCGATTACGAATTGCCCATAAAAATGCATAAAACACGATTACGCTCTATTAATGGCATTATTCCCAGCCGTGGGTCGAGGTGATAATCCTACCAGCAGGGCCAATTCGAGAAACAATAAAGAATTTATAACCTATATTCACAAGTGGCCCCTACGCGATGAGACTTGCCTTGAGACATGTCTTGAGACAGGTCTCTCCGTCTCTCCACCTTGCAAGCACGAGACATGAGACCTTGTCTCGAGGCATGCCTCGAAACAAGTCTCATCGTGTAGGGTAGGCGTAATAAGACTCTATGTATCGAGAAACAGGGCGTGTTGTTTGCCAGCGTCAATTCGCGAGGGAAACGCGTCACACTTCTCATCCGATTATTTCTCTATCTTCGAGCTCTTACGTGTCTTTAATATTAAGTAGAATATCTGATGATTACTTACAGAAGTCGACGAGAACACGGGCGAACATCCATCGGGCTATTAATCGCAGACATTCGTGGAAGTCTCGAGCACTCGCAACCAAACGACAAACACCATATTCACCGTTAAGTAAAAGCACGGAATTTTTCGTGATACGTATTCGTAAAGACAGTCAATCGCGCCTTACTCGTGCTGCCAACTACCGGCCGGCGCGGTAACTATCCGCTGATCCAACCTAAGCGCCGCGTGTCGGCGAGTTATCCAACTATCGTGTTTCCTTGGCGACGGTCTTCGTTTCTCGCGATGATTACGTGATCGTTGTGTTGTGAATGTTTAATCCGGGACTTTGCAATAAATTGTTTAAGCCAGGAAAAAGATGACCGGCGGACAGGGGAAGGGCGGGCGCAGTGGAAGGACGATAGGATCGCAGGTAACCCCGGGAACGGGTTCACTTTTTTCCTGGGTAATTGCGTCGTTAGAGGCGGGGGCAATTAAGACGCAAGGAATCGAGCAACAATCACGTTTACGAGGCTGCCGTTTTGCCACCGGTGTATTGATCCACGACGCTAGTAGTAGAAGGGAATGGTCGGTTAGTGGGTGGAGGGCAGGAAAAAGAGGAAAGAAAGACGAACAGGGGAACGAGAACGCCTGGCATAAAGCTACAGCGACAATGTTTCGCTCGGATCGAGACCTGCCAGTGTTTGTCGATTAAAGAATTCTCCAAATAATTTAAGCTCCACGTCCATGTTCGTGTATATTTAACTGGGTTCTTGAAACCGATATCGAGTAAAACATTAAGTGAATAATGCTACTAGATTAGTTTGCCGGATGTTTAAGCAGTTGTTTAAGAAGGTTTAGGTTTATTATTTTCCGTATTACATACAAGATGGCGTTTCAAGTCTCGACTTATTCTGCCCAATGAACTATCGTCTCCAAGTTGTTTAAGACTAAGAATACTATGAATACCGGCCATAATCTTCGCTAGCCATCTAGTGGGGGAATCGATTAGCAGTGGCCGTCAGTTGTTTCGATCTTAGAGACGTTCGAGCGAAGTGATATTTACGAACGTGAGGTTATGTATATCGTAGGTACGTAAAATATCAGTTTTAGAGTATACAAAGTGAGAAAACCGTGGGCACAGCTTAGACGATCGTATTGACTCTGCCATATGCACGTCGCACTTCGTATAATTGAAGTATTCCTCTAGATTCTTGATTTTTGTAAAATCCAAACTTGCGAAAGCATTTCGCACCGTGTTTCCTATACAATATAGGCGAGCTTCTAACACGCAGTACAAAAGCCTCGGTACAGGCTTTAATGTCATAGAGCAGATATTACAAAAAAAGCGGTCAGCCCTTCGTAAGGACGGCGGAGAGCGTCGTCAAAGGGAGAGGCTACCATTCAAGGTAGCACGGCGGCCATAAAAAGAGTGTATATCGAGGCGGGTGCATAAGGTGCGTGCACGCTCCGCAAGGTATTACACACGAAGTGCACCGTGCATTGGCAGGTAAGCAGCAGAACCGGTGGGGAGGGTAAATACGGAGGCCAGAAAGAGGAAGAAGGAGAGAGACAGAGGGAGAGAGGTGGGTGCACCTCGACGGACATGGCGGCACAGCGGCGAATCAAACGATATCGGGCTTCTGGATTAATTTATGCACCGTGGCTTGTTAAAACGCGAGACACAAAGGCTTCGCCGACGCTGCATTCTTACGGCTCACCTTAGGTCCACCCGCCAATCAATTCGCCTCGGCCCTGCTTTCGTGTATTTATTCGCGCGTAATAGCGTTCATGCTTCCCGTAATGAAATTACGTCCGGGCTGACCACTTCTTTGTATCAAAATTATGAAAAGAACCGTTGATATAAACGCGAAACGACAACAGATCAGACCCCCGATACCGCGAGACATTACCGGGGCCCCCGGGTTCTTGCAAACTGCATTAAAAGTTGAAGCGTGCATTGCGCTAGAAGAGTACTCGATATCGAGTTTCCCCGGCAAACAACTTCCTCGAGCAACGCCTGGCGTTCTCCAGCAAAATCGATTAAGGGACTATGTAGACACATGTAGGTATGTAGCTTTGCCAGCACCGACGCGACCGTGTCTTTCTTGTCACCACAAGTGGAAAATAGATAGCCTGTCGTAAATAGACCTCAATTATTTCGCCAGCTGGAATTCAACCATTTTCAACTACCGCGCCGTTTCTTTCCCTCCCCGGCGAGAAAACCTCGAAGTCTATTTATCCCCGACAACGCACGGGCGCAAACAGCACGGTAGCTTTATCAATGCTCGACGGTATCGTCAGCGCTGATCGTGACGCAACGGAACTCGCGGGTATCCTTCCGCCGTCCATTTCCCTGATCTAAAAACCGTTGCGCGGGATTTTCAGCGTTCTTCCGTCTTTCGTGAGAAAGAATCCAGCTCTGCTCGCGTATCCTAGCCAGCATTAATTACTTTCGCGGCGGAAAGGATCCGCGGGGCGATATCGCAGCCGCTGCAACGGCGATACCTTCGTTCCGTCTGCACCCACACATCCACCCACGGTTCTCCGCTTCTTTTGGTGCGATTTCTCCGTTTCTCTCGGCGGGATGCAATTTACCGAATTGTTTTTAAATCCCTCGGGCGGCACGACGTCGGAAGAGGAGGAAAACGCGGCGCGGTGGAGGAAAAAGAAAGAAGAGAAGGGGGAGGATGAAGGAAAAGGGAGGTGGAGGAACGAGGTTGGCGGCAGCCATGGCGTCAGCTGTTTTGTCCCGGAGGCGCCCCCACCCCGTTTCTTTATGTTTCTTTGCCCGGAAGCCGCCGTGTTCCGATATCGCCCCCGATACAACGCTCGCGCGTCTTTTCTATACTCCAATACCTATCCACGCGGGGGCGTGCATACAGTAGAGACCAAAAGCAACTTCGGAGTTGATATTTTTATACAGGGCGCGGCGCTGCTTTTCAACTTGCTGAAAGTCATTTTACTTAGGTTTCTCGTTATACTTCATCCTCGAAACCACAACTCTATTATGAAACAGCGTGCCTCTGTATCCATTGTGGAACAGACGTTTATCGAAACGAAAAGCGCGATTCGTGGGACAATTTTCCAAGAAATACCGCGGGAACTATATCGAACCGGGTGTAACGACTGGACCGTTTTACGATCAGCCGTTTCTGGCTAATAAATTCTACGGGGCGCAATTATCGATAGAAAGTTATATCGGGGGCATTACCGCGAAACAGTCGAATTCAGCAGTTTCGATTATTACCGGTCGCTGGGAAATTCGGTGCGGCGAAAAATCTCTGCGGGTCGGTAAAAGGCAGCGGGGAAAAAGTGCGGATCCGTGTTACATGGCATTGTACATACGTCCGACTTGAACCAGTTTCGATAAATAGACGCGTGTCTCCGGATACGCGCGTGCACAGGCCCATCACGTGACTGACGCAGCGCGTTAAGTCGCGCGTCGACTATCAGCGAAGCGACACGACAGGTGCGCGTCGATAACGGCGTCGACAATAATTGCAAATCGTAGCCGGTGACCGTGCCCGTCGTGTCGATCAAGATCCGAATAATATGGTCGGGCGACGCGGCAGCGTTTCCATTATGTAACGGACGATAAACGATCGCGTTAAGCGCGAGGATCCCTCTTCCCACGTAGGTGCTCGTATATTCGAATCCCTTCCACGGAAGTTAACGCGCCGCGCACGGACCGGGAGAAGCAAGATGTCGATTGGAGGACTTAATCCAAGCGATACCTCCAGCGATTATGCAGCGCGTGCAATTTAAATTGCAGGTATACGAGCGATTAGTACTCACGCTACGGGAAATACAATAGCTACTCGTGTAAAAGATTGACGAGACCTGACATCGACGTCTCTGCAACGGGCTACCGTAAACTGCGGGAACATTGGCATACGCCGGGTTAACATTGGCGGTAATACGCATGAAGATATAGGGGAGAGTTGCCAATATCGTACTGGTCACTTGAATCGTATCTTATTAATTTCTCAGTAATTAATCAATGTAAACGACATCTAGCAATAAAAATGTCAAGTAAATGCGAAATAAGAAATATAAATAATAGCTTTTGAGCTTACATGAAATATAACGTAAAATATCTTGAGTGGTACGATATAGACAACTTTCCTCTAAATTCGTATTCGAGATCGAGATTTTATTATAGGTAACTTTGTTACGTATTAATAATTTATCTTACTGACTTCAGATGAGTAAAATTTAATTTGTTAATACTATTTATATGATGTGCCAATGTTACCCCGTACCGGCCGTTTTTTAACATATATTAAAGATGAAAAAGGACAAAAATTTGATGCATTTTGACACTTGTAGTACAATCACAAAAGACGCAATGCTATGATATAATACTTAAAGCAAACGTAAACATACTAATTTTTAAATTATATAACAAAATGTTTGACGAAATCTAACGAGATCGAATCCCATTATTATAGATATGTATTTCTCCCTCCGAATGAAATGCCGGTTTTGGATCCCTGGAAGGATGCCTCAGATTTCGTTAAGACCCTTCGCCGATGAAGCGTAAGTACCTATACCTACTAGCGAAGAATTACAGGTTGATGACTCGCGGGATTTCCCTTTGATCCGCGTAATCTGGATAGCGATTAAAACGCGAAAATACCAGCGTCGAGTTCGGAACGTTGGATGGTCGCCTACGCTAGGCCGTCGGGAAAGGGTGGAGACGGGTCGAGGGGAAGACAAAGAGGGGCAGGCCGGGTAACAGTAACGACGTCGACAGGGTTGCGCGGAGGGAAACTCCCGTCGGAGTCTCCTCCGGCAGCGAAGAGGGATGGAAACGGGAATACGATTGGTTTGTGAGGGTCGCCATTCACGGGGGTCGCCGGTGCCGTTTGGAGTCTGCGCTCTTCCTTGATCCTGAGAGAAGCATTTCGCTCGTTTCAACCGAGAGACACGAGGAAAGAGGACGGAGTCGGGGAGGGGGGCAGGGGATGGGGTGGCGGTGGAAGATCCTCTTCGACGAAGCCCGTGGAGCGTGGGAGCAGGAGCGAGAGGGCTAGACACGGTAGCCGAGGAACAACCGTGGCAGAGGAAGAGAGCAAACGAGCCCGGTTGTTGGACCAACCGGCGCAGCATGACGGACGTCGCGACGCCCTACGTCACCTTTATCGCCGACGCCCTTCTACGCCACCTTCTTATTTCGCCTTGCTCCCTCTGAATGGCAGAAAGAAGCGATGCTGTGCTTTTTATTGGGTTAGATTGGAGTAAAGCGACGCTCCGCTCTCTACCGAGCGCCTTGGCGTTACAGCGCTCGGAATTATCGTAAAAGAAAGAGCGCGACGATATACCCAGCGCGTGCAACGGAAGGGTGAAAGGCAGCGGGGGCTTTGCCGGAGTGCCTCTTGACGCGCCACCGCCGGGAATTACGGTCACAATGTCGAGAACGGTGTACGAATTCTTTTATAGCTCGTTACTCTAGGTGCAAGGACTTCCCGTAGGTCGGTCACGCTCCCGGCAGAGGGTCGACGCCATGACGCTACACTTAAGACGTTATTTACGACGCCGTTACGCCGCTAACGTTTCAGTTGAGGCAGGTCGGGCCGCGATAGTCCCTGCTCGATATGTTTATGACGATCCCAGTCGACGGAGGGTTCTAGGGAATATTACCGGATCGGACGTTGATCAAAGAAGGGCGAGGAAGGAAATCGAAGGGAAATCCCCACGCGCCGCGGGATTATTCCTGGCGGCGATGCCGTTTCAAGCGGAACAAACCGTGGTGGTTAGCCATCAACAGGGTCACTAAAAATGGTGCAAGTCGCGAAGAATTCGAAAAAAAGGGGTACACTCTGTAACTATGATGATGCCAAGGGATCACGCAACTGCACGAATGCCATCCAAATGCCCCCACGCGACAAAAGGAAAAACGGAAACGAGGGATCACGACAAGTCGAAATTATATGCACACACGAGAGTTCATTACACTGTTCCTCGTTTAATTAACCACCACTCTTGCTCCACTCCCCCCCGGAGTCGTAACAAAGAGGCATCCGATCTCCGGCTGGTCCCGACGGAACTCTCACGGGGTTCCACGCGATTCGACCAGACCGCGCCGAAAACAGACACGAATTATTTCGGGCTGGTCACGTGATCGTATCGACTACGGCATTGTTTTCGCGTGGCCTGCAATTACGCCACGGGAGTTACGAGCCGTGGGTGGCAAGGTAGCCCCCTTCGAGCGATACAAGAATGCGAGGAGGTGGGACCAACCGGAGGGGGTGGGGGGAGTTGACAGGTGGAGGGAGAGAAGGCGGCGGGAACGACCGGGCTGTGTATTTAAATTTAAATATAATGCAAATCGCGCGAGATAAGATGAATAATAATTGTAACGGCAGGGGCGGGGAAGAAAGACGCTCCGTCGTCGATAAGCCGAGCGCAACTTCGCAATTACCAGAACGTTCGGTAGCAACGCTATGTACGCGCGGACGAATTCATTTCTCTAGCCTGCAAAAAGCTCGGAAGTGGCTCGATCTAAACGAAGATACCGGGGGATAGAGTGTCTGCTAGTTAGTCGTAGAAGGAGTACGGAGATTTTATCTAGACCGTGCGTTGCTTCCAGAAAGCCCAGTAGACGGCCACGGTTCTCATGCTCCGTCCCCCGATTCCGATAGTAAAATCGTCGGCTGGCTCTGTCTATCGATCGCAACCGCCTCCATTGATCGATTCAGGGTTGCATTCATCATTCATAGCGTTGCCTTGAATCGTTGTTTCCTGCTATACATATCTCTATTAGACGCGGTCGGCTTTCCTCGCGAGGAGGTAGCGTTACAACGCGACGTCGATTGACTCGGCAAAGTTTCCGCGGGCAAAGTTCCGACAGTAATGAACAATCGATACGGGGTCTACCTATAAACACCACGCAAGAATTGGAGCGGGCTCAAAGTTTAATGCGCCGTGCAGCTACAGATCCGAGAAGAGTCTGACAGTTTTGACGAACTTACGTTATCCATGGCTCGACCGTGTTACCCGAGCTGTTGCGCGCAACGTGTCTCTATACACGCAAAAGTTGTAACATAGAACAGCCTTCGATCGCTGGATCGCTATCGCGGGAAACTTCTGCGACGACAGAAGGCAAGAAAGTAGGAACAGTTTTTGGAAGGTCAGATTCCTGGAAGAGATTCTGAAATTTACCTTGAGATTCAATTAATTAGCGTCCATTTGGGATTCATCTTGATTCGACCGTTCTGGTTTCGCTACTAATTACACCCATTCAGAATGCCACACTATCTGGTTTACACCGTACAGAAAGCATCTCGGTAGTTGTTTTCACAAAGGAACTGAGAGCGGCCTTTACGCAAGGAATGCCAGGGTTCTTGTGCCCCCCTCTCGCGATTCATCAGACGGTCATGAGTGGGAAAGCGATTAGAGTCACATACGTTAGACGGACTAGTCTCCTCGGGGGTGTAGATTACGTCACCGCTGTCTAACAAGTATGCTTCGACTCGTTTGTGAAAGTGTTCCTAACGACGTCGCGAACAATAACGACCGTTTCCCTAGGCCGAGCGGCGGAATTAAGAAACAATGCCGCATAAACACGAAACGCGTACGCGCGCGGCCTCGTTACCGGGATAATTAAAACATTAAGGTATTCCGATGCGACTGTGGAAAGATAGGGAACGGCCGATAATCGAATTAAAGACAGCTACGATTCCTCGAGCGCAATTCCCTACAAGGCGCCGAATTAATTCCTCTCGATCGAGATTAAAATCTCCCCGTCGACGTTGCGTATCGGGCCGGTAAAGCTGCTGGGCTGTTGCTTCTTTCCCGGCGGTCAGAAAAACCGAAAAACCCGGCCGCGGTGCATGGACGGGTTCGTTAAGTATCCGCCCGGTGCACCGTGGGCTCGTTCACGTGAGAATGCGAGCGAACGAGGGTGGCTTCGTGTCGGTGGCCGTCTTCGTCGATCGGCAACCGGGCAGGCCGGGAGCCGGTGCATCGGAGCGTTGCGCTCTCTAAAAACGTGCCCCGATATTATTCCGCCGCGGAATATCTCCATTCGACCCGGCGCGGCGCGGCGCGGCGCGGAGGCTCGGCCGGCAAAAAAGGTGAAATACGAAGAACGAGCGGGAGAGTCGGAGGAGGCGGAGAAAGGGAGAAAAAGGAGATGGAACGAGAAGAAAAGAGGCGGCCGAGCGCGCGCCGTCACGGCACCGGCGCAACAATGCACCCAGAGTGGACGGTAGATACGTAGATATCCGATTAATTCCCATTGAATGTCTTTATTGTATTTAATACCGCCTCGCCGGGGCCCCGGTGCGACGGAGACAGACCGCGGGAAAGAGACGGACGGAAAGAAGGCGAACGTTCCGGCAGAGAAGGACGAAGAGGGAGATAAGACGAAGGTTGCGCGCACCGGGTTCGTACGAAGGCAGATATGGTGCCGGCCATATACAATACACGTGACTGTGCACCGAATGCACCGGTGCAGTTGCGCCGCGCCGGCAGGTATCTCGCGCACGTGAGACCGGTGCTCGTGTGCAGCTCGTGTGCCCGTGTGCGCGTCCGTCCCGGCCGAGGGGACTGTCTCTCGGCGGAGTTACATGTATATTTATAATATAATCGCGGATACCGATCTCCGCGGAGAAACGAAAAACTCGGCCCCAAGGACGAGGAGGGGCGGCGAGGGCTCCAAGATAGGAACGACGGAAGACTGCGGGACGACGCGAGCGCGCTTTTCTTTCTACGTTGGCCGACCTGCTCCTCTTTTCCAGCGAGCTGCGGGGCCCGTTTTTGCGCCCTACGTCCGGGCTAGGTGCGAAGCGGCTGCTTCCCGTCGCGAATTCCTTTCCGAAGCGCGCGCTCACGTCAGACCTGTCGAGGGGCGACGCGTTAATTACTCGCCGCGGAGCTGGCTCGCCGAGTAAACGTCTGTTAGCATCGCGGTTCGCGTGATGCCACGCTATTTTTCACTCGCGCCTCACGCCCTGACAAATTTTTATCCGCCTGGCATCGAAAGGGATCGTTCTAACATCCGCGAAAGTCTACGAGAATTCGACGCACTCGGCGTTATCTGCCGCCCCCTCGCGGATACATCCTTCTTGGACTGCTAATTGTCAACGTTTCCACGAGTAACCGCTTCAGGGTAAACCGGAAGACGCGGTCGACCTAATGTAAAATGGCTATTAAAACTGATATAGAAATTACTTATTTTCTCAGAACAAACCTATATGTTCAGAATTTTAATACTACCACTTTATTTATTTTGCTTAATAAAAATGTAACGTATAAAGAATAGTGTACTACAATAATATTAATAATAATAAGAACAGTCCCAATTTAATAATAATATTGTTGTTCTACACTATTCTTTATACGTTATATTTTCATCAAGCAAAATAAATAATATGGCAGTAATATGGACCAGTATAAGTCCAGAAAAACACAGAAGGAAGCGAAATGAACATTCAACTGTTTGGCTTCTAGAGAAGTAATTGATCTGCACTTTAACGCATTTTTACACAGACTCGACCAACTTTCCAACCCGACCGCGTCTCCCGGATTTACCCCATATCTGGAATCTAATCGCGTGTGACAGGGCGAGGATCGAAATAAAGATTGAATTCGACGGATTTCGAGGAATCAAGCGATCTAGAGCAATGTCACGTCTGTACGCGGGGGCGAGAGGGCTGTTTTCGAGCACATATAGATTTCAGTCGGCTCGAGAGCAGCCGGCAAAGCGACGGAAAGAGAGAGAGACAGGGAGAGTTCAGGGTCGAGGCATACAGGTGGTCCATAACATAACAGTCACTGCGTTTTATCCGGCAGTAAACCGGGCGGCAGGCGCTCCGGCTCTATGATTTAATACCCCAAACCCTTCCCTCTCTGCACCCCTTACGACCACCCCCTCCTCGTGGTCGACTACCGGCAGCCTCTGCCCCCCTCAGCCGCCTCTCGTTTCTCTGCTCTCACTCTCATATTCTCTCCCATTCCCTCCCCGACCCCTCCTCCTCGGCATTGCACCCGCGTGCTTGCACTAACCCAGTGCCGCGGAATGGCATTATCAGCCGGATGCTTCTATGACCGTGCAAGGGTCGAACGGTGCCCGGGATAGAAAGGGCTCGAAGGACGCATGAATTTCGTCGACGACCAGCGTTGCACGGTGAATTCACGGGCGCGGGCGCCCTAACGACGAAGGAGCTCGATAATTCACGGTGGACAGCGTAGAAAAACAAAGGGCAACGCTGATGACGAAAGGAACGCGTGGGTGGGAAGAAATGGTAGAGAACCGCGAGCCGGGCATGTCGAGGAACGGTTCGAACAATGGAAAAAGGTAATGCGAGGCACAGCGCATCCGACACGACCGGGATTCCATCGAATACAGATCTCGTGACAGATTATACATCGTCGACGATCAGCGTTCGTGACGAGTTACCACTCCCACGCTGTCCGACTTAATTACCCTATTAGTCCCACGCGTGCCAGGCTTACAGAGAGAGAGAGAGAGAAAAAAAAAAGAACACGCCAGCCCGTTCGGTGTGTACTCGACCGAGGGGGTCATAAATCGGGAGGGAGACAATCGAGGTATCGACGTAACAGTCGGGCAGAGATCAACGCCGTTGCACGAATGCGCCGGGAGGAACGCGGATGCACACGGTTATGGGGGACACCGCGAGCCTGGAAGACGGCCTCAAGGTGGTAAGCTGCATCGCTGGAATCCTGGTCGCCCGCAGAAGCTCCGTAACTCTGTTAATTCATATCTGGAAAGTTGGCCGTCGCTCGGAAGAGGAACGACAACGGGGGGAAGGAAGGGCTGCTCTCGCAGGGGGGCTGTAGGTGGGCAGAAGAGGGGCAGGGGTGGATGGGTGAGTGGTTGGGCCGCGTAGATGGGCGGAAAGAGGGAAAGAGGGG
Source organism: Andrena flavipes (assembly GCA_963971345.1). Taxonomy (NCBI): domain Eukaryota; kingdom Metazoa; phylum Arthropoda; class Insecta; order Hymenoptera; family Andrenidae; genus Andrena; species Andrena flavipes. Next base: position 9,813,739 of record OZ020481.1, read on the forward strand.
GCTGAGTTAGCCGCCACGGCCGTCCGGGGGTGGTTAAAGGTAGAGGAAACCGAAGGGAGGGGTTGTGGGGGTTGGTTTCCTTGCCTGGCATCGAGGAATCGATACGCTGGTGGGAGCCCAGCGCCACCAACGCCTCCGACGCCCTACGTCATTGCACCTCGACGACCGAAGCCTCTCTTCCTCGTCGTGGTACGTCCAACTTTAGCACCCCCGTCTCACCTACCGCCTACGATTCTCCCAACCTCCTCGCGCCCCTTTCCGTCTTACACCACCTTCAGCACTCGTTTCGTTGCTTCGCGAGAGGACTGCAGTTCGAAGTGGCTGGAACTTCGTGGCGCAAATTGTCACGGGGTTGTTCGGCGGACGTCCGCGTAACGCCGGAGATGCAAATTACCGCGTGAATGGGCGAGGGAGGTTTAAAGCAGGATGTTAAGATCGTTCGGCCGATGCAGCGCGTTTAAAATCAACTCGCGATACCTACTTTTTAAATACTGTCGAATAATTAAAATCTGTAGAAAGATTCATGGTAAGAATAATTGTGCAAAAAGCGTGGAGATCGTAATTGGTGGGTTCGAGCTGATCCATCTTTAATGCGATACTAAAATCGTCAAAGCACATTTGGCCCTGATATTCAGATCGCGAGCTTCTTAAAGCGCCATTCTCGACCTCGGTGCGGAATCCTGATTAATTCATCGAGTTTTATGCATCATTGGCGACGAAGGAAGGTCGCTGGCGGAACCGTAATCGGGCGATGCAAGTTTAAAATGCATCCAGCATCAGAGGAGATCTGTACCGATATCTGGCTCCGCTCGGAGAACTCGATGGAGGCACGAGAAATGGAAGCGACAGCGGGGTAGGGGCGACTTTAAAGAGACATCGAAATGACACGGCGAGCTTAACTTCTGGCACTTCTGGATGCTAATGCTGCATCCATAAGCACGGGGAACGTCGGGACTCCGGGAAAAGTTGATGTCCCCTGTGGATTCCGCAACGGCGCGCCTCAGCCGCTCTCAGTTATTCAAATTGTATTCCTCTGCTCGGCATGTATCGGCCGTGAAAGCTCGTACAATCCTTCCTGTATCCCTTTTTCAGCTTTTTCTGTTTCCCCTTAATCTGACATTAATAGCGCGGAGAGGGGGGGAGGGGGATTAATATTTACAGTCGCGTGTAATAGACAGTTATTTATAACGTACTATCCGAACAGTATAAACGGCGAATATATCCCGATACAGCTTACCTAACCGGCGTTAAATAAATTCCAGATGAAAATCGATGCTTGTTACTCAAAATTTGTTTTTCGTGCCCGCAACGCCCCCCCGCGCGCGCGTGCGAGCAAACCGCTCCCGTATAATTGCTGGAAAGTACTGATTTATCGTGTCGGGCGTATTGACAGGGTATCAACGATTTATTTGCCTACTTTTATTGGATCGATCGCAATGCCTACCGTTAATTAGAAACTACTACATATTGTGGAATCGGGCCCGCGTATTACCTATCGCGGGCAAGCGCGCGCGAATCGACATGCCGGGCAATGCGTATTAATTAACGCCGGGTCGACGCACGATTTAATTTCGTTTCGTTCCGCCGCGAAACGAACCCGGGATTAGCGGAAATCCGGCGACGCGAATTTCATTCCGGCCAGCGTTATGAACGAAATCCGCGTCGACGCGTAATTTGGAAAAACTGCCCGGTCGAATTTCACTCGATTCGACGGGTTGCTGCCTTCTAATTAACCGGCAGAACGGCACCCGGCGTGATTCTAGATGATCGGCAACAGGGCGCAGGATGGATGTCAAACGACGCTCCAGTTATTCCGAAGACAGGATAGATTGATACAGTCTTAGGATCCAATAAAGGGAGACCGAGAGATCCGGTTCGCGGGGCTTGGCTTTGGCAGAAAGTCATAAAAATAATGGAACTCGGTGCACGCCAACTGTTCGCTAAATGGCACGTAGCAGGAAAAGCGGGCTATCGTAAGAAACGCGGCCCACAATACCGCTCCCGTCGCCGTCACTGGTAAACAACGTCCGATCTCTAATTAATACCGTGTCTTCCGTCGTAATTTCCTACGTTCGACCAACCCTGACATTACCGCGTTCGCGTCACGACTCTATCCTCGCTGCGGCTCCACTAATAACAACTTTTACCATTAGATAATGACCGGCGGGCTAGCGGGGTCTGGCCATGGAATAACCCGGATCGAAGGAAAGCTTTTAGAAGCGTAAACACACGTCATTACGTTTAACAGCGTGTTACGGGCAAGCACAATGCCGTGGAAAACTTCAGAGGACCGTGGCAACCGTCACGCTCCCCTGAGAAGTAGATTTATCGGCGATCTAACGCTCGCCGGTAGAAACGGAACGGCCCTGGCAGACCGCGTGGCCGAATTAGTAAGACGCTCGACACCTATCCCCCGAGCAGTTGGACTCTCCGCATCGATGAATCACCCTGGCCGGGGGAAATGACTGCGGATTCGATCTAATGTTCCGGTCGCGTGACCCGCGATTTCATTATACAGCCACTCGAGCACATCTATGTCCTCGTCAGTCATATCCCGTAACGGGGGTCTCGTATTTCTCGTTCCGAATACGCCGCGCGCGCTCTCGTTCCCTCTCGTTCGCTAATGTTCGCTCTTGTTTGCCGGTCTCCAAGCGCACCTGGCTGACGGCTGATTTTGCCGGTGTTCACCAAAGGCCTAACGAGGGAAGTAACGAGAAACCTCTCGGTCTGAGAAATAGTGCAAATGGCAACGGAATGCCTCGAACAGATTTCTTGGGAACGGAAGAAACCAGGAATTCCGAGGGTAACATTTCGATGCCCGAGGGTGGTGGATCTATCCTCGCTCCAACTTTCTACGGAATCTAACGTTACTTTTCACAAGTATCTCAGGCGAGCTTACAAGCGTCACCATGGACGTTTCCCACCCCCAAGCGAACGAAGAGATATCTAAAGTTTTACGCAAAACTACCGCACTAAGGACCCTCCCGAAGGGCAATAAGCCAAGCTATTTAATCCTAGAAACTTACTGCGGTCGCGTACCAAGTCCGGAAAAGAATCGAGTCACCAGCACTTACCTGCAACAGAAAGGAAAACAGAGATTAGAAAAAACGAACGATCGGCTGACGTGGTTTCGGGTTTCGTTAGTTTAAAACTCGTTTCGGCTGCGGTGGCCGTAATGCGTGGGTCGTTCGGGAGTGCGGAGATCGATCGTCGAAACGGCGAATCGATCGATTTCGACGTTGCGACACCCCGACGACGACGCTTATTGTCCCTCCCACCCTACGCGCGGGGGGGCGGCTAGGGGGGTGCCCTCCCCCCGCAGCGTGTGCGGTCGCGCCGATTTCGCGCAAATACGCTTCCATCCTACCTGCGCGGCGCGTGCAGACTTGCGCGCCCGTGTCGGCAGGTGCGCGCACACGCTCCTGTTCCCCCTGTGTGCGTAGACTCGGCGGCATACATCATCGTGCGACTAATTTCCGCGATAAATATTTTACGGACGGCCATTACGCGGGGGCCGCGTGTTCGTGTGATATAAACTATGGATGACTATGGCGGGTGTGTAACGCCGAGCTGGCACGGTAGGAAGAGAAAGATAGAGGGAGGGTTGGAAGAGGAACCGAAAGGTTTGACGCCCGTAAAATTCGCGGGGAACGCGCCATGATGCAATTCGGCCGCACCGTTTTACTCATTAAAATCTGTTTGTCCGCGAGATAGTGGAACGTGGCGCTTTCAGCCCCCGCAGCCCTCGGGCCGTGGACGGGGGTGAAATACGCGGATAGTGGCGCGCCCCTTCGACAACAGCCTCCCGCGGGAGCAACGTTAACGCGATAGTCGTGTATCCTCGGCGAAAAATTGCCTTTCCGCGAAAGGGCCGTCAATACCGAAAGCGCAAAAGTCCTGGCCCGTAGGGGAAATCCGGGAGACGCGGTCGGGCCGGAGAGTTGGTCGAGTCGTTATATTTTAGACTCTCTACGTTCTCTAGAAGCCAAACAATTGAATGAATATATTGCTTCATTTCGCTTCCTTCTGTGTTCTTCTGGATTTATAGGCTTTAAGAGGTAAATTGGGGTTACTTTTAACCTCTTATGTTAAAGAGGTTAAAGAGATTCTAAGTTTATTTTCGTTTAATGTTTGAATGGACCCAGTTCCTGATCAAATGTTTGCGTATAAATTTAAAAATACTTCATAATTATTTAGTAATTTTTTGGAATAAATTTGTATCGTGATAAACTTATTATTTGGTACTTATATACTAAACTCATCAGGAATTGGGTTCTGATCAGGAACTGGGTCCTTGACGGTATTGTCTTAAAGCAAATATCAACCAGTTTTTTGAATCAGCATAAAATTCTGAACATATAGGTTTGTTCTGATAAAATAATTAATTTCTATATTAATTGTAATAGCCATTTTATATTAAGTCGACCGCGTCTCCCGGATTTCCCCTATACACAGATGCGTCTTGCTAAACGGCCACGTCGCCCTAATGCATCTGGCGGGTGGCGAGATTTTTCGGGAGGGAGTAAGTTGAAATTAGAGAAATGTGTATCTTTCCCCACAGTTAAAGCTATCTCTTAAAACGCCGTCTCGATGAAACGCTCTCCCCAGAAAGTCAAAGAATCGTGGGATCAAGGAATGCGGAGGGTGGAACCACCGTGCATCAATGACAAGTGGCTTAACACGTTAAAAGTCGCCCGAAAGGAAGCACCGTTGCCCCGCGCACAAAGATATCGTTAGGGCCCCATTTAAATAGAGCCTCTATTCAGGGAAAAAAAAAGGAAAGATTGCCAGAACGAATCGCGATGCATCGACTATTCAGCTGTCCGTTCTAGGGAGCAGGTGGCGGCCTGACTCTACCGTCTGGGTGCTTTCGGTCTAAAAGAAGGCCCGAAAAAAACTCGGCGAGGGCGTGGCGAGGATACACATTGTCGTGGCTGGTTGCTCGCGTTGGCTTTCACGAGTGAACATTGATTCGATACCGCGGCTTCTCTCTCGCCGTTTACAATCGTGTCTCGCTGGTATTGTATCTCTCATTGTTCCGCGGCCGTCGGAGCCGTAATGGCGTCGTTGCCGTTGCCACGCGGCCAGATTACGCGCCGCTAATTACGTGGCAACGCACTCGATGGCCGAGCAACATCTGCTTGAATCAGGCTAACTGTTGATGCCGAACAATGCCTCTTAGAAACGTTGGCAACGTTAGCCGCCCGACGAGATTGAATAAGATATGGTATTGTTCGGCTGCCACGTTAAACGATGCAGTCGGAGTGCAACTGCTCGGCGTTACCCGCATTGTTTAAACCGGCGCCGTTTTCTGCGCTCCGCAACCGTACGGGACCCGGCTGGGTCTTGATTTATTTCGTTTGGTCAGTCAGCGTGGAGCCTGTAAATATTCATTATCGCGAAAATTCCTGATTCGGAGTAATTGGACTTGGATTACACGCGACCGCGGCCGCATAAATTAGCGGGCCTGACAAAATAATAAATAACTAGATGTGATTTCCATTCCCAAAGCAGGCCGGTTCGAAGTTTTAATTAAATTACCATCGATTACGAGCAGGGAAAAGCCGTTCGACGTTTAGATTTCACTGTCGGCCGACTTTCGAATCGCGAGCGCACCGGAAAGGTTTTCCCGGAGTCCGTCTGCGTGCAGAGACGTTCACCCGCGCGAACAAGAAAAAAAAAAGAACGCCGCGGAACAAAAAGCCCCTCGGGCACGGCTCTAGTGTGGGGAAACGCGGAATGTTTTCCGTTCCCATCGCAGGTGCAGGGGGGAGAAAAAAAAAGGTCGCGGACGGGAAGAGGACGGCGGCACGGCGCGCAGCGCCAGGAAGAGGTACGCGCAATTGGATAAAACCGTAATTGAGTTCTTATCGCGTGCGTCGCGTCGCGTCGTGGGCAATTGGGTGGCAAAACTTCTTCTACCGTTTCCTTCGCGCTCCTTCTCGCTCCTCCTCGCTCCGGGACGATATTATTAACGAGGTCGCGCGTTTGTCTCCACCTGCGTCTCGCTCCTAATTACACCAACGACGCAAGCAACGCTCGATGTCTCCTGGTCAGAGAGCTGCTTAGTTTTTATTTGCGATGCAAATATCGTCGTCGATTAACTTCTCGCTCGCGGGTAGAGATGGTGCGAGCGCGAAGGAGTAGAACACGCTCGAATGGCATTGTGTTCTCCGAGCCTCCATGTTTCAGCCCCCTGATCGCGTCTACAGCGGTGCACGATCGCTCGATCTCGTCAGGAACAACTGAACTTGACTTGGAAACAGGAAACCGAGCGTGGATTCGTGTCATGGACGTGGCTCGACCTGTCTGGCCGCAGTCAAGTACAGGCCTTGAAGTCGCGCAGCGCGTGAAAGTTGACGCGGCGATGTTTGGCCAACGATCGGCGACGCGATGCTCTAGAAACGGCCGAGAAATCAGGGAGGATATCATCGGGGCCTCGCCCCGCACCACGATTACAAAGCCGACTGGATAATTACAGCGCGCGAGTAACGCTAAATAATAATTAGTTTTATTAACTTACGCGTGGCCGTGCGTCATAATCAGCACCGGTCCCGTTCGCCTTCTTCCTCGCCGTCGCCCGGCAATTTATCGCGGCGCTAATTTTAATTGATACTAGTCGCTTATCGCGACGCATTAAGGGTAATTAACGGCGATCGCCGTGGAATATTGGCTGGTCCGTGAGCGATATTAAACGAAGGGGGACGTATAAAACCTGGACGGGCGATGTAACGCACAGTGGGTCACACTTAAAATCCACCACCACCTTTCCCATTTTATCTGCATTCATAAATTTTAATATATAGATGTATAACCCTTATGAAATCACCGTAGAAATATTTTATCTTTGCTGTTACTTGTGCGAATATAAAAATTCACACAGAGGAGAGCGGGGAGTAACGTAACGGCGTCATGAAAGTAACACGCCTTCTGCCGTTTTCCACAAGTTTCCAAAACGTTTGCTTTACATAGTTACACGTGTTTAGTGTTTCTTTTTATTCCCGGAGTGCTGATACCGAGCTGATTTCGTTTTTCGATCATTCAGGGAAGTGTCTCCTCTGTTGGTTTTTTTTTTTGGTAATATTCATAGTTAAACTATAGACATTAATCCAATTATTTGTTAGAGTTTTCTTAGACAATAGCTTTACAACTTCCTGTATATCATTTCAATAAGTCTTGTATAGTTTATACGTTATAACAGTTCTATGCTGAAAAACATGGCTGTGGACAAAAGTAACACGTCACTGTGGTCGAATGATAGACTAAGAAACACTATCTTAAGGCATAATTTTCATTTTTATATCTGTAAGAGATAATTGGCAGCAAGGCTAAATGTAAAAAGTGTTATCATTTGTCCCCGCTCTTCCCTATATAATGACTTGTTTTCTAAACTAAAACTTTTACAGTCTATTATCGTCTAGGAAAAAGATAAGGTCGAATGTGAATCGCAAATATTTCTTCGCAAATATTTATAAAGTCAGTGTTCTTTCTGCTATAAGATTCTTAGGAACTGGAGAATTTTCAGGGTGGGCCACTGTACACGTCGGTTGCTCGAGGGAAACGAGTTCCCCGAGCAAGTTGGTCGTTGTCGAAGCTCTCGGGGTGTAACGAGGACGAGCGATATTAAATATAGGCTGCGCTTCGGGGGGAAGAGAAGCCCCGGGGTCGCACCTGCGGGTGGCTTCTTCCCCTGGCTCGGTTGGTAAAGCACGGATTACCCGCGCTAAGAGGCGGAGCGGGGCTTCGCGCCTCATCGTCTGGAAAATGGCTTACTGCTTACATTTACCTACCATCCCCGACACCTCCACCCTCTCTATAGCACGCACACGCATATACACCCGTCTCCTTAGTCGACATTGTCGCGCGGGACGACGACACGTAAACGGACTTTCAAGAGTCACTTATGAACGATTATAAATCTCGGAGGAATTGTAACAATTCTCGAGTAAGCTTCCCGTAGAAAAATTGACCGTTAAGATCGCCCTTACAATTAGTATCGACAATGAAATCTTTCGGACGAATACGCAGAGCAGGGCCGAAGGTTTAACGCCGTTGACCGCGTGTAAAATTACGTAACGTCGCCAGACAGCGAAACATTCCCGAGGAAACGCTCGCAGAACAGAGACCAGAAGGAGTGATTTATGCGCCCTGGGGTATAAGGAAAAGGGGACGGAAGCGCGGGGTGGATTGGACTTCCTATTCCCGCAGGAAGAGCCATCCAAGCCCCTCCTTAACTTCACTCGAGTTGGCTTCACCGTCGCGTTACGAGAAGGGCGTCCACTTACAGCCGTTCACGAATCCATGGATCCGCAAATGCGCGCAGAACTGCACAGATACCCGTGCGCGCACGCAAAATCGTTTCGGATCCCACGTAGGTAACCATCGCGCTCTGTGTGCTTCATAAAGCTCGGCCACTTCGCTGCCCGAGTGGAGCATCGAGCTTCGATCGCGCCCTCCTTAAAGTTTCCTGCCGTTTCCCTCCTCTTTTCCGTGGAAATTTCGCCGCGAGTCACTTATCGTGCAGCCAACCACAAGGGTGATTCGATAGCATCGATTATTCCTTAAATCTGAACGAGCTCCAAATTTTACTTGGATCGCGAACACTGCGCCAAAAATCGAACCTCCGTTTCCTCGACCATTTCCAAATACCAAAGTGTCGATAGAATGGACTCTTAGTTCCTCCAGATTCGAACAGAATCCTCCTATCATCCTACGCGTCGAATATGACCAGCAGGGAATATCCCCGCGCCTCGTGGGGTCACTCTCCTCCCTCCGATGCACTCGCACGCGATGAATCAGCGCGGACTCTATCGCGGTGGTGGCTTCGGGGAGCAACACGAGAAGCAAGAATCGAAAGGAGAGGCAGAGGGACACGTAGAGACAGATGAGAGCGGGCCTGTCCGTTGCCCTCCTGGCTGAACGCGGGCCATTAATATTTCGGCAATTAGCGGCCGTGTCACGCGACTGAAGGAGCGAATGAGAAAGCGCGCGAACGGGATCCGAGTCCAGGAAGGACTAATTAGAACGTTCACTTCCGAAACGACGTTGATATGCATACGCGCAAGCGGGAAGCTGGCACTGGTAGTACTTTTTGGTCGGCCGAGAGCCCTCTCCGGCGATGATTGACCGGTATCACGCGACTGGAACCTCTGCAACCGCTACGATCCGCGTCTCGTTTCGCGGAGGAAGAGGAGAACATGTTCGCAGGGCGGATGTAGTCGCTGGCTCGCTTTCGTAATCACTGTTCACGGTGTATGCAAAAACGGGTAGCAACACGAAGAGATGTTGCACGGACCTCCAGGGTAGAAGCGGCAAAGAACCTGGATGTTGTAGCTGCTCGAAAGGCCTCGTCCTCGACGAGCCGTCTTCGAGCAGCAAACGGGGATATCGAGATTAAAGTGGTTCGAGCTATACTGTTTCATGATATGGAATTAAATATTGACGAGACACGTGTTTCTCGGGCCCACGAAGGCGAGAGTTATTAGGGGAGTTCAGATGCCCAGCGATACGACTCCATCCCCCTCCGGTCGATTTTTGAGGTATCAGGTGTCCTGAAATCTATATGTCCTTCGCCGACCCACCCTCTAAATTCATTCCGCCCGTATCGCGTTTCCTCGACGACTTACGGATCACGCTCGCACGGAACGGGCAGCAAGCGTTTTTTCCCCTCCTGGCCGCGGAATCAAGCGCAAAAATCTGCGGCCATACATTGTTCGCTACTGCAGGCTCGAGGAACGAAAACAGAAACGTTGAAACTGTCACAGGAAACGGGACGATCACGGAACCCGTGGCCTAACGAACGACACGACTGTCGACGGCCTTTTAATCAGCGAAAGGGATCTTCGTGTTTTACGACTCGCGACGACCGCCTCGCCATTAAGCTGGGGGCCACAGCAGGAGGGGAAGTTTGATGCAGGAAATCCCAGAAAACCTGCTCAAGTCGCGAGCATGATCGTAAGAATGTGTTCGCCGTGCGCGCGATACAAAAGTTTCCTGTTTGATACCTTCGTTTACCGCTGTCCCGAAAAATCCCAAGATCCTCGAGCTGAATTCAGTTCGCCAGCGAGTGAAGCTCGGGTTCGGTTACCCAGCAAACATTAGGATCCTACACCGCCGCCTCTTACAATTAGAATTAGTCGACGAAACGTTCTGTTAAACGAAGTGGTAGTTCGTTCGTTCCCCGTGTCCATTACACGGGGCCATCAATTTCTTCGGATCTTGGTCCCGGGATTTGGAATCCGCGACACGATCCCAAGCCCTTCCCCCGGCCGGGGGCTGACGGGTTCATCGCGAGGCTGGCGTAGGTGGATCGTGCAGGTCCCGCGATAATATGTAAATATTCCGTTATCTCCGTCGGCGCGGCCCTACGAAGTTTCCCGGGAGCGGCGATTATTCGGGGCGCGTAGTAACTCGTGCAATTACGCGGCTTACGACAAATCGATAGCTTTTAATTACGCTCCGGGGTTATTTACGAGCGTGGCCGACTATCGCGGGCGCCACCCTACAGATCTCCTTGCCCACCCCGTCGCCTCCGAGGGGGATAATCGAAGTGGGTTTCGTCGGGACTGCGACTTTTTCCTCGGTTTTCCTCGACGGCCGGGAAGAAGCGGCGACAGAAGCGTGTACCGAAACAAGGAAAACGAACGGAGGGGCCTTGAAAAAGCAGGCGCGGTCTACAGAGGCGAGTTACGAAGCAATTTCCTCGTCTCGTTTATATATACTGATCGGCGTATCTCATTTAATTCGACGGCAACAAAGACGTATCGTTATTATTATGCATACGCCGGGGAAGGTAGGAGCGAGGGAAGCGAGAGGAGCGAGAGGAGCCGGAGATACGGTAGCGAAGTTGGCCGTGGTCGGAAGCTGCTCCTTTCTCCCCAGAATTGCGGAGGAAGGAAGAAGGAGCCAGGGAAAATGATTAGTTATTAAAATGCCGATAATTATATATAATCAAGTGGCTGGGAGTGTCCTACGCATACGTTTACCGCGGTTGCACGGTTAAACGTCGCAGGGGCCCCCTCTTTCCTTCTCGTTCTCGCCCTGTCCCGCTCTCTCGTTCTATCCCTATAGGCTCCCGATGATGGTTAGCCGGCCTTCTGGTAGGTGGTTGCCGCGAAACACGGCAGAGCAAGACGGAGAGCAGCAAGACCGCCTCGAGTGAACGCGAGACGAGAGATACGCGCGCATTATAAAAAGCCCCTAATAACTGTTATCCACGATCTCGGCCGGCCGGCGGGAGTACCGAGGCAGATCCTCCGGAGTAGAAGTCGCTACTCTAGTAGGCGGGCCACGGTAGGTAATGGTTCTGACGACGAGTCGAAAAAGAAGAGTCGCGGGCGCGCGATTCAGCAGCTCGTTGCCGGGCCGCCGTATTCCCCAGGAATTCGTCGCCCGATCCTGCGCTCAGCCTGCAACGAATTTTCTCCTTGGAACGCCTGCTGAGACTTTAAGGAACATCGCCGAGGAAAACTGACGCCCGTCGCTGCAACGAGGGCTGGTTCATGGGAATCTAATTCTAATCCTATCGCGATCCTAGGTTTCACACGAGGGCATGGTTCTATGGTCAGGTCAAGGTCGAATAAAGAAAAGGTTTCGTTTAGAATTTATTAAGATAGAAGGATCCAGCGAATTCTCGGCCGGGTGTGTTGGGTTAGCGAGCGGCGAAGAGTTGAACGCGCGATTCTCGGCCGACGCGTAAGGTTAATGCACACCGTGGAACGAATTAGCGGTGCAAATCGGTGCAGGTCTAAATCAGTAGCCGAGATCGGAATTAACGCCATATTTCACGGCTGGTCGGGATTATTCGCGGCAACGGGCCGCCGCGGTACGCGGCACCGAGGCGAGCTAGTTCCTCGATAAGTTCATTCGGTCGAGCGGTTGATAAGCCACGTGGTCGGAATACATTATAGACGTCGCTTTGCCCGCGCCGCCACGCGAAATTATTTCAAGCCGACCGGCTCAGATGGCGCGGTGCCGTTTCGCGTTTATCCTTTCGTCTCGCTATCGGCTGGAGTATTTCTTGTCTTTATGCTAATTCGGGGTGCGTCACATAACTTCTTCGTATCAATTACGGAATTGTAATCTTATACTCGGGCGCAGTTGCGTTAATGTGCAGACCAATTAGTTCTCTAGAAGCCAAACAGTTGAATGAATAGCGTTATTTCGCTCTTTTGTAGAGCATCGTATTTACAATATACTTTTAAGTTTATTTTCGGTTAATGTTTGGGGTAATAAGATAGCAGAGATATTGGGGGACAATGCAACCAAAGCATTTGGCCATATTAACTCTTCCTCTCAAAGCTAACGAGAAGACCATCTTCCACTGCAGAAAGGAGAGATGGTCCAGTTATGATTTTTGTATTATTTTTGTTGCTAATCGCCAGTAGGTAGTTCACTTTTTCTTTGATCTGTTTTTTACTTGTTTATAGTAAACAAATTAAATATCAATGAATCTGTAGTTGTATTCACTGATAAACAATTCTGCTTTTTCCTTTGTTAATTTTCCATGAATAATTTTCTGAATCAGCATAAAATTCTGAAGATATAGGTTTGCTCTGATAAAATAACTAATTTCTATATTAGTTTTAATAGCCATTTTATATTAGTTCCACCGCGTCTCCCGGATTTACTCTATAATGTTCGAATAATCGCAGAAATTTAGAGAACAACTATAAAAATCTATATAATGATTTTAGCAATATTTCCATGACCGAGTGGAAGGTGGAATCGCCAGTTCCACCGGAATATGCGATGCACCCGCGATTCTTGTGAATGGGGGACGACGAGGAACCGCGTCAATGAGTCGCGGCCATCAAACTGGTCAGGCGCGTATCGCTACTACGGTGGGCCCCGGTGATTTACAACGTGTCACGCGACGACAGTTCAACCGAGCAGGGTCAAACGAGGCTACTACCACACACGAGCCGGCGTTTATGTCGCCTGTTCTCCTGTTCGATCGGGAACAACGAAATTATACGTTGCAACTGACTCGCGTTCATGACAACCTAGAGCGTCGTCCTTCAACTCCGAGTAGCGAACAGGTAAAATGCTACTGTACCTTCAAGGGACAAAGCGACTGCACAATACAGTCTTCATCGCTGCAAGGGTCAAATAACATTCAGCGAATATACTTGTTTTATACTCCTATTCTCAGAGCCCTCGAAGTAGAGAAGCCTTTTGTTCCACGCCAAAGACACTCGTCCGCCATTGGCCTCGCACCTACACGGTCTTAGATTCGTCTCGCGCTTTCCTGTGTCTCTTGTATCTTCATTTATGTTCTCGTCCACACCACCTTATTCCAGCTTGAAGAGCAAAGGAAGGAAGCAAGCTCGGAGCAGAGCATTTCTCGCGAGATTCTCCCTGCAGCGGTTCCTCTGATGAAATATCATGGATCGATCGATAACAAACTTCAGAATCGAACCCCGCCGCGCGAAGTCCGACTGCATCGAGGAACTTGTCGAGACGGGGCGGCGTTGCGCGAAAAGCCCAGACGCGCAAAAACGCGACTTTGTAATTAAAATCACTCGGGGCTTCTCGTTTCCCTTCACGGGCTGCGGCGCGTGACGCGTTTAATCCTATTCCGCGGGGAACGTCGAACGGGCCCCGATAGCTCATCGGCGTCCAGGTGAGACGCGATTATCAGGCTTTTTCCGTTTCCTTTGGCTCCGCCAAAGGCCGATCTTCCGCGTCCCGCTTATACCCCTCGCCCGGCGAAATAATAAACGTCGCTCTCCGCGCTTCATCGCGTAAGTCGTGACAGAGGCAAGGTAACGATCCTGCATCGGAGATAAAACACCTCCCCCAGCTCTCTCCGTGTACTCCTCGAGTAATTACGCGGAAATTAATTACGAGCACAGTACGGTGCACCGCTTCTCCCTTTCCTTTCCCTTTTCCCATGCGCGTCTACTGTTTCATCGCGGCCATCAGCGAAACAGTGGCCAGCTGTGCGTGATTCTGGCCAGATCCGACGAAGGGATGCGCGCTGCCGAGTTTCTCGGAAGGATACGACAGCGAGATCGATGCGCAGATACGCGAGGATTTGCCAGAAATCGACAGGATCTCGAGGTGACGCGGAGAAGCCAGAAGGGAGAGTCGGTTCGGTCGGTGATCTCCAGTAACGATCGTTCCTTTTCTGATGCCCGATCTTAGGCATGCTTGACGTCATTCTAAGAATTAGGCAGTCTCGTATCAAGGACGGATAAGCGTCACGACGGTTTTTTTCCGCTAGCCACGCTTCTGTTACGCCTCGCGAGCCGCCGACACTTGCCGTGCCGTTTCGGCGGCCTTCGTACAGCGAAGGAAGGATACACAGATGCTTGCCGGCCGGTGCTATTTCTGACGGGGAACGAGAAATCGTTCGTCGCATCGTGCAAAAAACTAAGGGACTACAGTGCCTCGCTGCACTAGATCCAGCGAAAGACGAAAGAATACGGTTAAACGGTTAGATCTCGGTTGACCGAGAAATATCAAAAAAATCCACGAGCGTTAGGTTGAACAATCGCGTCAGACGATGTCCTCTCTCTTCTCAATCTCGCTTACATGCAGTTCCCTTGCACGACGAATGTTCGATCGTCAGACGCTCCAGGCGGCAATCTCCCGGGAACAAACGAGTTCCTCCTCCTTTGATCTTTTTCTCGGCCCCCCGACTCGTTATCTAACCTTCGATCCCCTATAACCTACTCGCTCTTCCACCGTCAAGACACGGAAATAGCGTGGCTTGGTACCTACGGCTCGGGAACCATTCACCTGTACCTTAAATCTCTGTCCCAGTTCCTAAATCATCGGCCGGAGACGCGGCCTGATCGATAATTAGCTCCGTCCGTGAGCGCGTAGATGGATTTTATCTGCTCCACGCATCGCGCGCTCGAGTATTCAAGTAATCGTGACGATGCTCGGAACTATCGGAGATCGGGACCGATAACGGGGCAGGCTAATAAGCCGTTTCGTAGAACTCGTTAATCGACCCGGCCCGTCGTCCGGCCGCGTTCACCCGCGTCGCGGGCCGCGAGTGTCAGCTTGATTTTCTGGGACGATTTAATTAGCGTACGACGACGCGGCCGCCTCGTAACTTCTTCATTTGCCTATTCCGCGACGCGACGGCATTCCGCGGCCGTTTATCGCGACGATAACGCGAACACCGCGCTAACGATCCCCTGTTTCACCTCTCGGGCCTCATATCCGCGTGTATTCCGGGCTGCGGGGCCCCGGCATTCTTCGTGCCTCTCTTTCTTCCCGTCTACGTAGATCTGGTCTCGGCAGAGCGTCCATCGCTCGGCGGAGCAGCGTGGCAAAAAGAAAGGAGGAAAGACGCAGAGGCACAGGCCAAGGGGAAGCAGAGGGAGAGAGAGGGAGGGGGGGGGGCAGAAAGGGGGAGAAGGAGAGAAAGAGATTGTGCCAAGATAGGCCGCCTGCCGCCGTCAAAACTGGTAGGCCTTGAAGAATTATGCGAACTATTCTTGCCAGTTTGTCCGTCGAGAATTTACGAACGTTGACGCGCGCTACGCGCAGCCACCGAGGACCGCAGCCTGGGCGTGATGGAGGAGGGGTTTCCCAGCTGGATCCTTCGAGATCGTCGATTCGACTCGCGTCCGTGGAGAAGCATCCGAGCAACCGCGGTTTAATTCGCAGCCGACCCCCTCTACCCTGGGACCGGCGTTTATCGCGGCGGCGCGGCGCGTAACATCGTTTAAGCTTCGAAAGGTGCGTGATCGAAGCACAATGTTGCCGTGGATCGTTCTGGTTCGGGAACAGGCTTCCCCGTATCCGTCCACTACTGTCGGCGCGGCGGGGTGAGAACGCCGTTCCTCCAGAGCTCTCGCGATCGTACCGATTATCGGGGATTAATTAATTCCCAGGGAATTACCGACCACCGTTAATGCGCGCCGTTATTGAAACGGAATATAATAACACGCCGTGTCATCGTTAACTTTTAATACTGGCAATAACGGCTCGGGCGGATGCAAATCGGTTCGGCGAAGGTATCGAGCCGCGATAATTCGTTCGCCGTAAAAGCCGAGGTTCGTACCGATGGGAAACCGAGGAATCGGCAACCGAGAGGGGGCGACGTAACGGAATTATAATAAATCCCCATTACACGTATCTGCTGCGCGAGTCCTCGTGTAACGATAAGAATCGATTACCAGCCCCCCCCCCCCCCCATCTCCCTCGCTCTGGCTAACCAAGATCGCCACCGGCTACTTCCTCTTCGCAATAAGCGGGATCCCAGCCACTCGTAAGTGATTTATCTTCGATAACTGCCGCGATCCTCTTCTGCCGCCGCGGATGCACCGCGAGTGCGTCACTGCACTACCTTTTGCCTCGCCGTGTACCTCGAATTGCGCAACGTTGCTCGCGCAGAAATAAACGAGTGACGCGCCTCTTCGTTTCTACCTGGCCTCCCTTCCCTTCGTCTTTCCTCCCCCTTCCCGTCTATGTATCTTCTCTCTTCTCGTCCCCGTCCATGTTGCGCGTGCTTCCGATGCCTGTGCATCATCCTCCCCGTACCCTCTCGCGGACGGGCGAGCTCGGTAACGAAGAGATCGAGCCACGTCACGCTGCGCTCCCGTGCAACCGCATCCACCGCGCGGTTCTGCACGTTCACCTGTCACTCGGTGATTTGCATCGAGCGTTACGTCAACCGGCCGATCTATCGGCGGCGCGCAAAAATCTGCGACGTACACGGGGATCCTTGACGACGGGAGAGCCGGTGACGAGTCGATCGCTCGATCGTTCTGGTCGTTGGTTCCGGTTCTCCGCGCGGGAAACCTTCTGATCGGCGACTGGAGCCAGGGAATTTTACCTACTACGCGTATCGATGGAAGTTTCGCTCTTCAAGGGGCTTCAGGCTTGCACGGTGTAAATCAAACGAGAGTAGAGACAAAAATTCAACCGTTCGACGCGGTATCTATGGACCACGGAAACAGAGTCTGTATTCCCTATTGCGGAAAGCGAATTTATAGCTGCAAGGGGCCGGGAATCCAGATAGCCGGCAGATTTGGAGCAAAGAAGCGAAACGCTCGCAGATGCGTGGCACGGGAACCACTAAAACGTCCGGGAGGAAGAGCGATCGGCGGTGGCAGAGACGTGCTTCCACGTGAATTCTAAAACGTCCGTTGCTTCCCTCCCCCGCGCCGGCCACTCCTTCCACCGCTCGGGGTTTTCTAAATGCATCGTCCGCGGAGCACACGGTACGCCAGATGTCCAGGGGCATCGGGTACGCCGACATCGAATTTGAATGAAATTTCGATAGCGGGCAGAATTCGAATTGAAGCAACCGGGGACCTTGGGGACGCCTACGGTTATTGGTAAAATTCGCGGACCGAAGTTTCCTAAATTGCTACCGATTTCAAATGCAACGTACGAAGTCGACAGCGACTACTTCCTAGGAGCCATCATTGCAACTTTGAATTGAACGCAACCTGGTAGGGGAGAGTCGTACAGTACCGAGCAAAGCTAGTTCTCGCTTCTTCGACCAGATTTTAGCACTTTGTGTGAATTAATCAATGAAAATCACAATTCTCAAATCACAACTTTAGATTATTCGACGAATAAAGTTAATTTTCTTATTCGTTATTCGAAATTTTATTTAAATAAAATTTTGCCCATCTCTTGTATTACACTAATTAAATGTCTTTACATTAATATTGTTAATCACGTAGACCTAAAAATCTACTAATTTAATAGTTGGTCGGTACTTTTTTCTTTTGCGAATTATCAATTTTTATTATTAAATTTCTCAAAAATAATTTCCCTCTTACCAAACTTAAAGCGGTCGGTACTGCGCGACTCTCCCCTAATAATTAACGAAAGTGGATCACAGAAAAATAGAGATTAACGTGAACGTAGCGCATAACCGATCACTGATACAGAAAATGACTCCAACGGGACGCGGAACGCTAGAAGAAAGAGATTCAGGGGTAAAGAGGAAATGGAGTGGAGAATCACCCGGGCTTCCGCGGCTTAATGATCTCGTAATAACGGTACGAGGTCCTTTTGTCGCGAATCGGCGCAGTTCGTTAATGCATTGCGAAAAGACGACGCCGCTCATTATCCGGGACCGTCTTTAAAGCGAGCCACGATTATCTCACGCGGCCCGTCCGCCAACGCCGTGTCACCTGGCGACGTGTGTTGCACGGCGTATGAATCGCACATTATGCAGCGATACGCCGACGCGCGACGAGAAGCCGAGAGGAGTGCATAACGCGTTCCACCGGCTGGAGAGACTGGTTATTATATTATTTACGGTTTATTGCTGCCTCTAATATATCGTTAACGCGCTTCTCCACCGGCGCACGGTGACACCATTGTACGCGGACACGTCGTTTGTTCGCGCGTCGGTATCCTATGGGACTGAACTCCCCGTTTCACTCGTCACCACGAGCGGAGTTGATGTTGATTCCAGGGAGAATCTTTGGCGAGAGGCTTCTCGTTTGAGGAGGTTCGGACCAACTTGGTTGCCCGAAATCTGTTGTACATACTTGTTAGTTACGAGGAAAGCTTTGGTTAAAAATAACGTGACTATCCTGGCCAACAAGCTCTAATGGGTAAATCCGGGAGACACGGTCGACTTATAATATAAAATCTCTCCTTTCTGCAGCGAGAGATGGTCTTCTCGTTAACTTTGAAAGGAAGAGTTGATACGACCAAATACTTTTGCTGCGTAAACTTAGAAATATATTCTAAATATGATTCTGTACACCACTGTTTGAGGAAAGAGGTTCAGTGTAACCTCGATTTACCTTTTAAAACCTATAATTTCAGAAAAACACAGAAGAAAGCGGAATGAAGTTATTCATTCAACTATTTAGCTTCTACAGAAGTATTTGGTCTGCACTTTAACGAATTTTTACGTAAAGAGTCTGAAATATAGGGTATATCGCTATAATGGTTAGAAGCTCCCCGGGAACCATGAACGCGACGCCTAGGGACTTGGATCTAACGGCGACCAATCGGTCCCAGGTTCGATCGGCGCGAGGATCACGGGAATCGGGGAGGACGAACGCGATTCCGCGACAGCCGCTCGCGAATGGCCGGCCGTCCCCGTTTTTTCCATCCTCCGTCTCCTCCTTCGCCTTCCTGTCTCGCGTGAGAGACCTCGAGACAGCGGGGATCGTGTCCGGTGCAATTATCCCCCTTCACCCCTCGCCCGGGGCCTGTGCCCTCTCTCCCAGTTTGCCCGGTTTCCAGAGAGGCCAACGGAGAAGGAGTGCCCATCGGGAGGACGTCGGTGGCGAAGAACAGTACCGCGCGCGGTCGGACGGCATTCCCTATTCCTCGCGCGGACGGCCATCGACAAAGCGAAACGGCTCATGAAATATTACACGGTGAGAATTTACGCGTACGCGCGGCCTTCCCTTTGATCAGGACCCGAGGAAATCGTCCGTTCCGGTCCCGAGGGGAACGCGTGGACCCCGTGTCCGATGCAACGCCGTCCCTATCGATTCCGTCCTCTCCTCTCCTCTCCTCTCCTCTCCCTTTTTATTCCTCCGTCGTCGCGTGCTGGTGCTCCCTTTCGCCCTCTCCTCGTCCGATGCACGCGGCTTTTCGCGCGAGCTCCTTCCCTCGCCGCGGCCGATGGACGACGGGGATCATACCTTATGTACGGCACGCCACCGTCATCCGCAGGGCGGACAGTCGTCCGTTTGGTATTCGACGCTGACCGCTCGCCACTTTCGTGCGGATCTGACCCACCTCCCCATAGTCATCCCAGTACCCCGTGTACAGGGTGGCTCAGAACTCTTGGACAAGCAGGCGCAGACGAATTCCTCGTGACAAAGGGAACCGAAGAATTCTTACACGTCTCAGACACTCCCATTACTAAACTATATTATAGACACCGTCCAGAATGCCCTTAAGAGGACAACGAAACAAGTCGTAAAAGTAAAACTCAGCCACGTTTACTACTCAGTTTCTAGTTCAGGGAACCCAGTAACACTTTTCTACTTTTACCCCGTTATAAATCCGGCAACACGACTCACCGCGTTGTTGTACCGACGCTTCTGTCCGAGTAACCATTCCGAATTCGGGTGTAAAGACGGACACCCTTGTCGCGCTTAGCGTCGAGCAATCAGTATTATTCGAGGCGTGATGTGGAAAGGAACTCTCGAAGGACGTTTCTCGGGACGCGTTGTTGTTGCGTGGCGCGGTAATGGTATTTAATACTCGTGGCCATTAATATTCTATCGTACACGAGTCTAAATCGGGTAACCAGTAGCTGATTAAACCAAAAGAATTATTTATGAACGGCAAAACTGCGTGAAATGTACGCGTTACTCGCACGTGACTGCACCTGCTGCTGGAATTCGAGGAGGAAGCACCTGAGAGCTAGATTTTTAAACTTCAACTAATTCTACCTTGAAATCGAGGCTTTGAATTACAAAACGGTAACTACTTTCTTTTATTTCGCATTGCAATTTGCATGTTTCTATTGGTCCCGTAATTTTGCGACGTCCTGTATATACGCGTCCGTCGTACGTGGTCCACGCCACGAGAGAACTCGCCTCGCTTCCATTCGACCAGCTTGGAATACGCGCGTACGTGCTGTGCACAGAGAAAAATGTTTTTACGAGAGTCGGTGCATTTCGTTTGCCGGTAACCGTGGGGCTTAAGGGTTGCTTCCCGAGTGGCGCAAGATGGTCCTGCGGTACACCCTTTTGTAATTGAATCTTTTTCATCCATCTGCCGTCATCTGGACGTTTAACTTCGACCCCGCGTGACTTTTTAACAGGAATAAAAGAACTCTCTTCGTTTGAAAATATCCTGGACGCGAATGGCACTCAAGTAACCTTTCGCGAAGTTATCATTTCGGGACCAAATCTGCGCGCCCGTATAAATATAATTTATTGGAATTTGAACGGGTCGGTCGAATCGATCGTAACTCAGACGTTTACGACCGTCCCGTCCGATTCTTAGTAGCACCGTGTAGCTATAAATTTTTCCTGCCACCCAATCGCTTGTTTATTTAAGGATACGATCGAACTCCCGAAATTAGTAGATTCATTAGCAAGATATCGGGGCCAGCGTGGAAGATGCCCCGTGTTATCCGAATCTAAACTGCGGATGTAGAGGCTACCGGAACCTACATTAGCGAACTCCCGTTCAGCGTCTTAGTAAAATAGGCATTAAACTCCGAACTGTACGCTCTGTACGGTACTAAAAGATCCACTCGCTCCTGTCATGTGCCGACGATTAACAGTCGCCGATTCAAGCGGTCGCGGGAAGCTTATCTCGGGCGAAAAGCGCGGGACTACAAATGGAGAACGTCATAGAACTATGATAATCGCGGCACTAAATTCTCCCGTTCCATTCGCTCTTTCATCGGGCAATTTACAATAAGCAGCGCGCGAACACGATAAATCGCGTGACGCCGGGCCATAACAGCAGCCGAAATCTCAGCCTCGCATCGTGGCGTACACCAGCGTCGCGGCGCAACCAGACCTTTCGCTTCGCTCCGAGATTCTTCACTTAGCGGGCGCATAAAACGGCCCCGATCGGGCCGCTTATTAAGTTGCAAGACGCGTCCGAGCAACGATACCGGGCGGTCCGATCTACGGAGACGCCGTGGTAGTTGTCATTAAACCGGTCGCCCGGTTATACGCTACCTTTTCGGGTTTATGTTCTGCCGCGTGGCCGGATAAACGGTGCTAATTGTACGATAAATTGTCCGGCCGAGTAGCAGTTCCCCTCCGGTCGTCCCTCGTTCTCGAGAGGAAGGGGGGGAGGGAGGACAGAGACAGAGGCCAAGTAGGTACTCGCGATAAGAAAGTCGTTAATTCCTTTATGGATAATATGGTAGCGATAATGCCGTAGTACGTTTGATACCGTGGACCATATTAACGAGAAACGATTGGCCGAGTACTCTGTCGCCCGGGTACTTTGTCGCGAAAAGGGGCCCTCTGTCACGAATTCAACGCCCGACACGCGGTGGAGTCGTAAAGATTCGAGAGTTTTTTTTACAAGGGCAGAGATGCGTGAGGTTTTTACGAAATTTTTACGACACCCCCCTCGTCGCTCGTCACGTAAAGCACCTGGAGGACTCGGTGCCCGGCCGATCGGAATTATACATCTCGGAACTCGTATAAACGGAGTAGGAAAAGTAGTGGTTAGGTCACGGGGACGCGTAGCACCCGTTCAAACGAGCAAGAGAGCCCCGAACGAACGGTGGATCGAAAGGTCGCGCGTTTTTCCGAGGTGTAACGCGGGGCCCTTTCGGTGACGAGGCGCTGACAGTCTAGGAGATTGTGGCGTACACCTGCCTGGCATTTGTCGTGAGTAATAGTGTGAATTAAAAGTAGCGTCTGAACGCAGCTGTCGGTGAACCAGCGAAAATCCCCGAGATTTATGAACCCGCGTGCCTGCGTTCGTCGGAGGAGAGTGCTATTGTCGAAAATACCTCGCGTCTGCTAAACGAATGGCTTTTCGTCCCTCACTTACGGCTCTTTTATACATTCTGATGAGTACTACGCAACCCCACAATACGGTACCGACTCTTCTACGCGTATCAATCAATTGCGAGTCAGTTTTGATTACTAGCTCCCATAAAATTTCATGACACGATTCGACGCGCTCCGGAGGAAAGACCTGCCAGCGGAGTAAGTCCCTTTGAATCCCCGTCACAAAGGGCGCCGAATCAACGTCCGATCCGTTTCACGGGGCAACAAGGGCGGCGTGTTGCTTCCACCCACCACGATCGGTTAAAACAAATGCTTTCGCGGTTAGGCAAAACAAGAATCGATCGATTCGACACGACAGGAAAAGAAAGGTCAGGTGGAGAAGGAGGCCTCGAGTAACCATGGCCAGAACACCGGAGGGCATTCGCCTCCCCATAAATCATATTAATAAACTGCACCGCCTTGCTGCACACGTTCTATCCGCTGTCGGATAAGACTCTCTCTCCCACCTCTCCGAACCGCTTATTCTGCTGAATACGCTTTATTCTCTCTTCTCCGATCCGCCTTCGCGTCCCGCTTCTCTGCCTACCTCCACCCTGTCCTTCGATAGCCGGACGACATCATAGTTGCGACGAGATTAGCCACAGCGTTCCCATTATCGTTCACCTTTCAAAACCTCCCTTCGGCCGTCGCTGTATCTCACGGATCTCGTGTTTCCTCCACAGTCGAGATCCTTTCCACCCCACACCCCCCCCCAAAGCCCCGAAAGCGCTATCTCCTAGCTGCGCGTGAACGATTGCCAGGAATTCGACGTAGGACGGTATCAGCGGGGCGATTCCAAGTTCACCGTCGATCCCTGGCAAGAGTGCACCCCCTTCAAGATCGATCACCGATAAAGCCCGGGCTGTTCTACCGAGACATTCCGTTCGTTCTGCTCGGTAGCGGCGAATCTGCGTCCGGTGGCGCGGAATGAAGCGATGCATCTTTCGGCGAGGGCTACGCCGGCCGAAACGAAGGGAAGACGCAGAAAAAGGCGGAGCACACCGGGTACAGAGGCGGAAAAAGAAGAGGGCCCGGCCGAGGGGGCCAGCCGGGATGTTTGATGGCGCGATAGTTCCCTAAAGACGGATGGCGGCCGAGTCATGATCGCCGAAAGTTATGCGACCGTTCTTGTCTCATCTGGGCCAGGGGAAAGGGCGAGAGGGCGAGAGGGAGGAAGGGGTTTCGGGGGGGGGGGGTGGGGACGGAGAGAGACCCACTCTTCCGTGGGTAGATATTATCCCCTTGTAATCGTGGGCCCCCGCGAAATGCCACGAACGAGGAGCCAGCGTGGCGGCGAACAGGGGGACACGCGGCGGAGCAAACCCTCCTCCCTCCCCTCCCGATCTCTTTTATACCGTGGATACGTGCGAGCATCCGCTCGAGACCGATCCTCAAATATGCCCAATTAGCCCGGGCTGACATAATAAGTAGATAAACAACTCTAAATCCTCTCGCGCGGTGAGATCACAGGCGCGAGGTTTTTCTGGGGGGATCGGCAAGAAGAGGCCACAGGGCCTCCCTCCTCCTCCACTGTCGCCCTCCACCATCGTCCTCCGCTGCTGTTGCTTCTTTCCTCGTTCGGTTCACCTGGCCGATAGCCGGTCGCCTCGTGTCTCTTTGTGCCGGGCGACGGTACTACTTTAGGGTCGATTTAGTCACCCGTCCGTCAAGAACGTTCCGGTTTTTCGCGACGATTCCACTCGTTTTGCCGGGTAAATCGTGCCGCTGGAACTGTTCTTCTCCTCGTGCCGATCGGACGGCCTACACGGAGGGGCACGGGGGACGGAGATTTATCGGGGGGATAGCCGTAGTCGCCAACGGTGCCTTGTCAAATTTTAGGCTCCGATCGGTGGGCAATGATTATCGCGCTGAACAGCGGGATTAATGTTTCTTCTCGGAGAAGAGAGAAGTTTCTGGGAGGTTCTGAGGCTTTTCTTCAAGGAGGAACGTCCTTCGGGCAATTCATGGATGTCAAGAACACCTTCCTCTCAGCCTAAGCGATTTTAGGGGATCTGGGTGATCTTGTTGGATCTCGGAAGGTTCTGATGTTATTTTCATTGTTTACATTTGACTATCCCTTATAGTTCGTGGGTAGTCATCGAAAGCTCGAAGCGCGGGTGTCAGCGGACGAGATCGTTCCCGGCGGAATAATTAACCCGGGGGACGTAATTGGGCCCTGGGCGCACGGGGTCAAAAGGGGTGTCCACATCGCGAATTAAAATCTTAGGAGAATACGCTCGGTCATTTGAAAGTAAAATCCAAAGCGGGGAGAAGCAACGAGCCGCGCTTACGTGAGCGTCCATGAGGGACACGGCGATTACCAACGAGACGTTCTACCTAATAATTAACTTTTTTAACGGCCCCAGGCTATCGAATGCTGGCGTCGTGCGATTTTCATAACCGTCGGCTTTGGGACGTTAAAAAATCGTGTCCTATGCGCTTCGACGATCGTTGATAATTCACATGTGAATGCTTCTGACGAGGCACGTTGCGTAACTACATTTCGATTTTTCACGAGTCCAGCAAATTAATACCTCTAACGAAGAGGAACGATTAACCTCTCTAGTGGAAAACCTAATCCGCAAATTATATGCATGAGATTAATGAAGAAATTACATACGACTCGCGATGTCTACGCTGTGGACCTTGTCGATTTCTCTGAATGCAGGTATTCAGAAGACAGGGTCTATTATAGGGGAGAGTTGCCTACATCGTTCCACTTAAATACTTTACGTTATATTTCATATTTGGTACTAATTTGAACGCAAATGACTATTGGATATTGTAGCTTGATCTTTTAGGCACTAACTATTATATTCTTTACCTTTTGTTCAGAACAAATTAATTTGTTATTAATCTTTTTGTCACATACTGTAAAAGGTACCATTTAGACAACATGATCGATTTAAACTTTATAATGATTGTAAAATATTCTACATTAAACCCGCTATTAGAAAAATACAGATCAAAATTGCATTGTTTGATTAATATCAGCTAAAATAAACTGGTAAAAAGTTACATCAATCATACCTGATTTTTTAAATGTTTATAGTATGTACAAAATAGGGTGTAAGCCCAAAAAATTTTGTTTCTATTTCTTATTTCGCATTTATTTGACATTTTTATTGTCATATGTCGTTTACATTCATTACTTAATGAGAAATTGATGAAGTACGATTTAGGTGACCAAGATATTGGCAACTCTCCCCTATATGGCAGCCACTCAGTCACGAAATAGAAGCATCAGAAGTTAGAAAAGCATAGGATAAAATATAAAAAGCCTGTCCTCCAGTTTTTCGAATATTAGGCGATAGGAGAGCAACTCCCAGACAACTCTGACGATCTCCCTCGCGATTGAAGCAGATACCACTCAGAGATTAGCAGGGAATACATACCT
This sequence comes from Andrena flavipes, assembly GCA_963971345.1. Classification (NCBI taxonomy): domain Eukaryota; kingdom Metazoa; phylum Arthropoda; class Insecta; order Hymenoptera; family Andrenidae; genus Andrena; species Andrena flavipes. Next base: position 9,839,566 of record OZ020481.1, read on the forward strand.
ACTTCGTATCAGCCGGGGAAAAATGAGGAAGCTAAACGGCATCACAATTAAGATGCCTTATCACCGGGCGATTAAACGGCGACCGCGCGACACGCACAACGCGAGCCAAGTTATTACGGTCTAATCTATTCCAGCCTCTCCGCGACGAATCGTGTCGTTTGCCGTCTCCGTCATTTCGATGGCTTGGTCGCGGCCTGAATCTCAATGCCGGCCCCCTTCGAGGGGCCCCGCGCTTCGAACGGCATACGGTAATACGGGCGTAGATTTAATAATGGAATGGTTAGTGGATCTCGACCTAACGCGTTGCAATTTTTGGAGAGGAAAGCGAGCACCGGGGGAGCAGGAGGACGAAGGGCGACGGATGAGTACGTGAGTGGCATGTGTGAGGGAACCCACCCCCGGTGGAAAACCCTCGACGGGCACGTAATCTATTTGTTGAGCGACCGCAACTTCATCTGCGGGGAAAGATGCGTGCCCCGCTCTCGTTGCGAAAGCTTCCTGCGGGGACGAGCGTGGCGGGGAAATTGGACACAAAAATGCCAAGCGTAGTTACGTATCACGGTTTTACCAAATACAACGAAAAGTGGCGTATTAATTTAACTGCAACGTAAAACCGCAGAATATAGAGAAGCCGAGCGGGTAGAAGCGCCGAGAAGCCTACTTTTCAATTCCCTCGATTTCAACGGTGGCTTTATCGTCTAATAAATATTACGATCCGAGTAAACGCAAGTTTGTGCCTGTAACCCGACCGAAACAGTCGTTCGTGCATTGGAAAACACCTCGCGGTGTCTCGGAACTCGTAAGGATCGCTATTAGGGGTAAATCCGTGAGGGGATCGAAGCGATACGCTCGCGCCTGGAAAATCCTCGGTACGATCGACGTTAACCGGCTCGTATCCATTCCTGGCCGATGTAAAAGCTACTTTAATACCGTCGTATTTCCGCTCGTAAGAATCTCTATATCGCCGCGCGGTTATGGTCTGTTATTCGAGCAGGACCACAACGTAGGGACGATCCCGCTGCAGCGACGTGATTTTTTTACGATCATACGCGTGGAGCCTTTTCAGCTGGAGTGTTTAAAGGCCCGGTATCTCCGTGCATGACCAACCAGTTTCGTTGCCAGGAAGAACGACCCGAGACTGCTTTATAGGTAGTCCTCCGCTTCTATCTCCGCTGGAATCGTCGCATTTAATTTCCCACCGAGAGCCGAGTGTCCGACGCCCGCTGCCGTCATCGATACTTAATAACCGTAAAAGTCTAATCGCGACGATTTCAATCAGTCGACATCGCGCGTAAGATCTCTCGATTCGCCGACTCTTGACTACCCAATGCTCGTAACGAGGGCCCCGGCTCGTTAACCAAGCTCACTTAGCGCACTCAGTTAGCCCGAACTTATCGCCAGAAAAATGAATCCGCCTCGTAAACATCGGCCCGTTCCGCAACATGACGGGCAGACGGTAATCGCGCGCTCGAATTAATTAAATACAGCCGACGACTAATTTTCATCGCACTGATTTATGCGGAACCTGGAATTTTACGGCTTTCCGGCCACCGCCGAGGGAGGGAGTAAAAATTTGCACGCGCCCGGGACCTAGCAGATTTGCATTCTAATTGTTGCTGGATCCGACAAAAACTGGCGGCCATTACCGTGCCGGCCGAAATCGGTGGAGGGGGAGGGGGGCAACGAGGAGGCGGGAGAGCAACAGGATGGACCGGAGGTGTCGAGGAACGTGGACGAGAGTATACGCGGCGTTCGTAAAAGGGGCAACGGACGCGGCTCGAGGAGGATGCTTATCTTATCGGGGCCGATGATCCTTCCCGAAAATCGTTCCGATTACGTCAGACTCGATCGAGGCCTGGTAGCCCAATAAATACGCGCGGGCGCACGGCGGGGTTTAACCGCGGGCCCATAAAATTTAATTTTCCTCATTTACCTGTGGCTACTGAATTTTTTAATTAACCGCCCCTCCCAGCCTCCCCGGGTCCCGGTCGCGGCCGGGCTTCCGTTATGCAGATTTTATGAGCGCGTTAAAGTAATACAGTGTATCGGCCTGTCGCTTGCAAGAAAGTGACACCGCATCGACGGAATTAGGCGTGGAGGATCTGCAGGTGCCCGATGCCACGCTTCCAGGGAGAAAGCATCGCGCCTCGGTACTTTAAACTTAATTGAAGAAGGCATTTCGCGTGTAATGCCGCGGTTTCTTAAATAACCGTGGCCGAGGCGACGCGATACTGGCACTTGCTAATCGAAATTACTGATGCAACTGCGAACTTCGCACGGTTTTTCCATCGAGGCTGGTGAGCTCTTCTCTTCTATTCTTCTGGGAGATTTTATTATAGAGGATTCTACCTTAACGCGTCAGTTAGTTGAATACACGATAAGGATCGATTTTTCATTGTTCGTTGGCTTGCTTTCGAAGTGATCGCTTCTGATATTGAGAAGGGCGGGATTTGGGTTTCCAATTTGCCGTAAAATGTCGAAGAAGTGGTTTGGTACATGATTGAACAACGAAATGCCCAGGAACGTGCTCAATATTGAACATTATACGAGAGGGAGCTCGCGGTTTAAAAATTAGCTCGCGCTACCAACTCTTTTCCTTCCTTCGTTACGTCTTCCCCCGATTCCCCGTTGCCTGTATCTCCGGCGGGCTGTTGCTCCGCACGTGTGTGCTACGCGTCGGAGGATCGTAAAAAATGCAACTAATTAACGACCAAAAAGTAGGCCCAGCAAGAACGTTTTTGTGCGAGGACCAAGAAGAGAGCGTTCAACCTCTGCGCCGATCGCGCCTTCCATCGACACGGTTCACAAAATTTTTCAAGTCCCTGCCATCTCTGTACCGTCTTCGTCCGTTTCCTCTGCATCGACCTTGCCAGATATGCGATTGAAGCGAGTGGATCCTCTTTTATGAATGGGGTGAGACAGGATTAGAAATCGAGCGACCGATTTCCTATAACCTTCTCAGAATAGTTACGCACAAGATTTACGACCGCGAGAAGGAAACTTTAGATTATCTCTAATAAGGAATTTGCATGGAGCCGTCCTGCAGGTCGCCCCTCATCCCGCTGAATTTTATATCTCGAGCTGTTTGCGCGTCGTAATGCCTTCCGCGCGCGATTCGCTCGCAATCAAATCATTCCACGGCGCCTCGGATTATTTATCGTGACGTTCACATTCCGCGACAGCGATTTTTCCGCGGTGCTAACGAGATCGCGGGGCGGGGGAAACACGTCGAACCATAAAGGGTCAAGGGATCAATAATTCGCGTCGTCGACCACGCGACTCCTCCTTTTTCCCCTGGCTGGCTGCAAATTATCATCCGTTCGCCTTTTCTATTCTTCGAGATTACCGGCGGCATCCAGCGTCGTTAACCGGCTCGTTTCACCAGCTGAATAATACAATGCATAAATATTTATAGGCGTCCCCGGGGCCGGGGCGCAGCAGCTTTCGCCGTTTATATATTAATTACTTCGCGCGACCCGTAGAACGAGCCTGATATATGGCCGAATGAATTATCTAAGATAATTCGTGACTGGAGGGCGCGTCTCGCGGTTCTCAAAAAGTGGAAGGACGCGGTACACCTATACAGCGTCACGCGCTCGGAAATTGCCCGCGGTTTTGCTACACTGTACGCGGGAACGGTCGCCCGTTCAGTATTCATAGTCGCGCGGCTTAAGACGCCGATATTAATTACGGGATTAATGGTAATCGCGGCGGGAAAATATAAGCAGACGCGATCGATTCTGCTAGTTGATCGACGCCAGCATTGAAAAAAAAATGACGGGCGAAAACGTTACCCCGCGCCGAAGCGTGAGTGCGCGCCAAGGAGGGAGCGATCTATAATGAAGAATGCAGCGGGCGATGTGTCGCATACATATTTATAGGAGCCGACTCTCCAGGACAGATTTTACAGTTTACATATTAATTACGTCGTTAAGGATTCCACGACGCCGCGTGGCGCGGTAGATTACGCTTTTGATATACGATTTAGGAAAATTAACATACGTCGCGGCCGATACGACAGCCGAAAAACGTATTTGTAAATGCGCGAGAGGATGGTAGGTAGCGTCCGAGGCGACAAAAGTCGTGTAACGACGGTGACAGATTAAGATAAGCGGAAACGAATGAAACGGGAACGATTGAATGCAGTTTTTAAGACGACGATTTACATTACCTGATACCAAGCACGACATGTGAAACGGAAATGCCCGAGGCACACATAAAATCCAACGAATTGCTTCTTAATTACTCTTCTCTTTTTTACTGCTTGTATACTAGGGTGGCTTTAATTTACACTTGGTAAAAAACTTTTTCAGTAATTAAATAAATAATTTTAATAATTAAAAAAAAAATCCGTGTATAGTTTGAGCTCGATTGGATAAAGGGAAAGGGTATCTCTATGCCCTTAAACGTTTAAATCATTATTTAACAGCTCGCGAAGTCGATTTTATATAGATAATATCCTCCAAGTTATTGATTAGATAAAAAGATATGTCAAACAAAAGTTGTAGATCCGGACAAGGAGCATTTTTTATGTTCTAGGTATTAGTTTTTCTCGTGCGACAAACGGTTTTTGAAAAAAGTCCGAAAAACTAAAAAAAACAACTTTTTTCCTCAAATTTTGAAAGTTTAAATGCTTCTTTATTTATGAAGGCGAACCAAAAAAATGGAAATTTTATTTTCAAGAACTTTTTTAAACATTTAAGAAGGGAGGGGGCATATACCGATACATGCGAAAAACATAAAAAAAATGTCTTATTTTCAGTTTTGATATGTCATGAATGTTTCCAGAAAATTTGGGACTGAAATTCGCAAAATCAAAATCCGATCAAGCTGAAACTTTACACAGATTTTTTTTTTAATTACTTGGAACTATACTGGAGGGTGCCCCGAAGAAAATTCAAAAGTGGAAAATAAGAGCCACCCTATTGTGTACTAAGACAGTCAGGTATTTCTCGAAACCATTAGAAGGTGTCGAGTGTTAGAGCTCGTTAAACCCACGTGTTTTGAGTAGAGGCCGCGAGAGATTCATTAATACCTATCGGCAGTACGATGCCCTGCGCTTCAATTTGCAAGGAAACAAGAAGGAGCGATTCGGAGGGCAACGAATTGCGCGGAAATGAAAACGTAACGTGGACATCGCGAACGTGCGATCCGCCTGGGCTGCAATCTAATTAATCTAATTAAGCCGGTGGAGCGCCTCGTTACCGCGGCGCGCGTCGTACGTGCGAGAGAGAACCGAGCCGAAGAAACTGTCCGCAAAGGTCTATCGGGAAGAGAAGCGGCTCGGCGGTCGCGCAAGATCGTTCAGCGTTCGTTGCTGTACAGTCCCTGTCATTCTTCGATATTAATCATCACGGTGACGTCCTTAGCTTGGACTAAGACTAACACCAACCGGCAATGCCCAGAGATATTTGCCCGATTTCTCATCGATTCAGCAACCCGATAGACAGAAATCTAGCACGAATATTTGCGAAATTTAAATAAATTTGAAGGGGGGTCTATGGCAAATTTAATGAAAGTATCATTTACAAGGACACTGCGTGCTGGCAAGTGTCTGTTCTACTACTTAGCGGGTACCGTATTCTATGACATGGATTTGATAATCTACCGTGGACGGTAAATACGGACAAGGTTCGCAGATGACTATCATGAAAAGTGTATACTACTGTGGTGTACTGTACCGCCAAGTGCCCCCAGTATCGGCGATTCCGAGGCGGCCGCGATTAAATCGTTCTCCCGACGAGTTTTCTCGAACGGGGGTCCGAGCACGCGGCATGAAAACCGACGAGAGCCGGCCCGAGACGCGGGAGTTACAAGTGTAACGAACCGCTTCGTTAATTACGATCATTAAAGTGCGTGCGCGGCAATTGCGCGGAGGGATTTCCGTGCGCCGAAAGGATCGGCTCGATCGTGTCGAGCTTACCGACGATGTCAGTTACCCGGCAGAGCAGGGGGATGGAAAAGAAGAGCGATGGAAGGAGACAGAACAGAGGAGGAGAAGAAGAAGAAGAAGAGGAAGACGAGAATTCTTGTCCACTTACCCATGGCGTCTGAAACAAAAGAAAGAGAGAAGCTTTAGTCGAATTTGTCCGTACACTTTTCATCGATGTGATAACTATCAACTACTCTATCTATCCCGCGTTTCTGTCTATTTCAAACGAATTCATTTATGACAGTAGCGTACCAGTAATCGCGCTGGAGGTGGGTCGAGAGATTCGTGTCATACTTCCGGTCCCTACACGCGACGATCCCTCCGCTTCTCTCTTCCTCGAGAGAAGGCACGCCCGCCGAATGACTTTATGCGCGGGAGAACAAGAAGAAGAAGACAAAATGGCATGGGGGATCGGCAGAATGCACGGCTAATTCCGAGCTAATTGCCTCGCGGCGCTAAAGAGCGTTCCAGGACGAAAAAACTCACTTTCCGTGGACCGTGCAAAAGGGAATTGAGAACACGAATGGCATTCTTCTCGAACGGTTCGCCATACGGCCGCAACGAGAATCGCAATTACTCGAGGGCTCCCCGCCGTTCCCTCGATCTCGGAGACGATATCGCAAAAATTCGAAATTCTGCTACTTCTTCGACGCCCTTCGTCGCGTCTAATTGTAACCGTAACGGCGAAAGGCGAGCGGTCGATTCGTCTGTTTTTTTTTTTACAAAAGTACAGAAGGAAGACGGGAAGAGAAAACAAGATTGGATCTTGGGTACGTCAGGGGGGACGAGGTGATCCATGGAAACTCAAAGCGATTCACTACGGAACGTATTTAGATCTCGCGAAAATAATCGCGACTCCCATCTATTCGCTAAAGATCCACGTCGATCGTAGCGGCGCGATCACCAGCGAGATACGAACAATTACAAAATAAGCTCGAGCTCCGTCTCGATCGTGCAACAGTACTGAACAATAAAGTGCTGGTGAGTAACTAGCGCGTTGCAACGTGTTAAACACGCGCGTCGCCGCGAAAACTGGCGGCTCGCGGAGCATTTCACGGACGACTGGCGTCGGTGCACGGCTTCTTTCTATTGTTACGATTGCGCGGGCCCGTGCGAGATCGCAACGATCCATAAATAACGGCAATTAAAAAAGTACGTAAAGGTAACTGGCTCGAATGGGCCACTGTACAAAGCTTCTATCGTGGCTGGCTCTCGTTCGTGGGACTCTTCTAGCGTTCGATGTTTGACGTATGTAGGGGAGACGTATTGCAAATTGCATTCGGACAATGACTACTTCAGGGAGTACTGTAAATCGTGTCTAGGAATGTCCGTAGAATATTTCTCTGGTCAGAATTCAAAGATACTAACAAGGGAAGATCCCGAATCTGAAAATTCAAAAAATTCTGAAACTTTGAGAATATGTAGGGGATTTCCTTCTGATTACAATGCAATTTTTGTTTGTTGCCCAAATTCACTCGAAGAGGGTGAAATTAACCCATGAAAATTCGACTATTTTTCGATTTTGTGTTATAACTCGCGAACTGTAAGCGATGGAAAAAAGTTTCAAAACAAAAGTTACTTCTTTTAATTAGATCTACCATTTGGTGAAAATATTATTTTGCAGTTCACGAGTTTTAACACAAAATCGAAAAAAGCGGATTTTCCGCGGTCAATTACACCACCTTAGAGTGAATTTGGGCAGAAAACAAAAATTGCGTTGTAATCAGGAGGAGATCCCCTACATATTCACTATGTTTCAGAATATTTCAAATTTAAGGGTTCGAGATGTTCTTACGGAAACCATATCATCGCGACAACCCTTCGTGTTTTCCCCAATTCTAGTTCTTTTCATTAAAAATGAGATTCCTCTCCTCGCGCTTGGTAACCAGCCTCACCGGCCCCGTGCAATTATCACCTCCAGCTACCGTCGCCCCAACTGGGACCTGCGCTCTTCAGATCCACCTAACCCAGAGACACGATCTCTCATCGAACGGAGTGACTCTGAAAATCCAGTTTCTTTAAACTTCTGCCAATCCATCCGGGGGAAAAATAATCCGACGGTTATCCAGAACCATCCGGACCATTTCACGGACGAGCGGCGTCGATAGCCTCGGCTTTACATAGCCTAGAAGCCTGAGCGGTCACTCATAATTCCTCGAGATAATCTTTGCGTGGGCAGGACACGAGGCACCTCTCCTGTTCCCCTCCGCCTGGCTATCTGCGTTCGTCTATCTCTATTTATTATTCCTAGGCGCGACTCGGTGTCTCCGCGAGCGAGATAGCCCGCGAGAACGGGTCCAGGAACACGCGCGTTCCGCTGCCTCTCGCGTACACCGGCCATTTACATATGTTTGTAGGCGCAGCCTAGCACTCGCGAGCTGGAGGGAGAGGGAGCACGGATTTTTCGCGCGCTCCGTCCCGCGCCGCCACGGCTCGTTGCACGGAGCCGTGGCTCGAGTCGTGTTCGAGCTGACTAACCCATTAGCGCCTTGGCTGCCGATCGACACGGCGAATCGATCGATAAAAGCGCCGGCGAACCGCTTCCTGGCCGCTCCTCCAGAAGCTCCTCTACGATCCTCTCCGATTCCAAGCCGTTTGCGCGGGCCGCGGAGATTCTCACGGGGGACCATCGTATTGTGGGAGGCAGAGAAATCAGCCGATCTGTTGATTCCTCGGATCATCGATGGGTTATCCTTCAGGCACAGTTTTCATATTCGAAGTGGCAGACGTTTATAACAAAAAACACCGGCTCTGAATCTAAGATTGGCGTTTCTCAGGCGACAGACCCGAGTTTAGACTCTTTTCTACTTACACAAGGATTCCAGAAACTTATATTTGCCGAACCTGCTCGGGCAAACGAATTAGTTGCTAATTAAAGGTCCGAGGACAAAGATATTCGAGAATCTCACTGACGGAGGAACGAACTGCCGCGAGAGAGGGAGAACGCCACGAGGCGCGGGATAAATGTAAAAGACAATATACGAGACGGTGCCTTAAATATAGACGGCAAGTTATGGAGACAGGTCGGGGGTGAAAATTGGCGGAGCGTCTATAAAACGTGCGCGCGGAACCGAATAGACCGGGCGATGAATGACACGATGACACGGAACGAGCGCGATAAATCCGACGATAATCGTTCCCGGCGCTGCCAAAAGGGAGTTCCTCGCGACCGAGCGCCGCGACGGTCGTCGACGTATTCGTGGATCGTCTCTGACCGGCTGTTTTCCGAATCCTTTGAAAATCATTGAACGAGGTCGATCCGTGGAATTCACTCGTTGCCTTTCCTACTCTCCCCTGACACCTTGACCACAGGTACCGGGTTCACCACGGTGAACGGAGATTTTTCAAGTTGGCTCACCGCGCAGGTCTCCTAACTGGTCCCCCTTTGAAGCTCCTGACAACGATTTCGATCGAATAGAGCAATTTCACGGTAACAGCTTCCCTCCCTGGGTGTACAATAAACCGGCGCCGAGGCATTTTATGTTCGGTAAGCATTACAGTGGACGCGCCGTGGATAAAGGCCAATTAAACGTTCGGAATCGTGCGTTTCGATCCGGCTGGACGGAATTCCAGGGACGCTCGCAAAGTGACTCGGTACAGCGGTGCCCGTGAGGGGGACGAAGCTCGGCCGAATTTTCGAGATGGTTCCTGCCTATCCAGGCTTAATTTGTAGCACGTTCTTGCGGCCGGGGGTGACGAGAGATCCAGGCCCTCTGCCGATCGTTCGCTGGCGTCGGCCGGTTAGTTAGCGCGACGTCCAGGCGGCTGCCGACGCTGCCGCTTCTTCTTGCCCCCCTCGGCTCATTTTTGCCGCTAAAACATCGTCCCTAATTAATCTCCGCGTCCCCTCCTGGCCGTGAAGCCGCCGCTAATATGGACGAACGGTGACAATGGCCGGGGCAACCCGCTCTAGACGGCTGGAATCCGCCTGATTCAACACGCCGTGGCGGCCGCGGCGGCCGAGCCAACGAAAAACCAGGCCCCGACGGTTTAACACCGTCCGAAGAATCGGGGGACCCCGACACCACCGCGCCGGATCGCCTAATGGGAATTTGTGAGACCAGTGAAACGTATGAGGCGCACTTAACGTCTCACTTCCACGTACTGTACGACCTGCTGCCCCGCCGAACCGGCGACGCTTCGACACTCTACTCTGCCGCGCGGTACCGCCGATTAATTGGGCTAATTAACGCACTTCCTCGGAGGAGCCTTGCGCTCTGGGGTCTCCCGCGGGGGACGTTCACGGATTGATGGACACCTGCCGGGACACTCCAGCTCGAAGTGACTCGGCCGAAATTCTGATAAGAAATCGCGGGTCGAGTGGGGTGGAGTTTATCAGATTCGTTACGGCAAGGAAATGAAGGGTTCGTTACGGGGCATCGGTTCCCATGGATCAACGAGGTCTGCCGAAGACTATCCAGGGGGACGCGGCCGACGAAGGAAAGGCAGCGGTCGGATCGGTTCTGAGGGACGAAAGACACCGGTGAAACGCGAGCGAGCACGTCGATCCGCGCTTAGCGAGCGAGCGCGCTTAAAGGGGGTCGCCGCGATCGCAAAAAGACAGCCACGAGGCTCGGGCTCCAGTTCCTTTTTAAGTCTCGCTAAGCTAGCGCCGCTCGTTTCTGGTATCCCGTGCCTCCAATTCCCGGGAGTCAATCAACCGAGTCAGGCCGCGACCGGCTGCGACTCCTATATACGCCACGGGAACCAGCCGGTCGGTCGGCCGGCCGCGAAGGGAGAAAGGGAATCGCCACTTATTCTCTTTACATTCCCCTTAACAAATTTCCAACGGCAAAAACTCGTTATGCCCGTTCGGGGCCCCGACGCCTGGCCATCCGTCTTGAGGAACGCGCGCGGGAACCTCGCCTTCCGCACCGAAATTTCGACCATGCTTTTCCACGTGGTGGCTGGTTATTCGCGGCTGGCGAGTATCGGCGTGGAAAGCTGTGCTTTGCGTTGATAACTTCTGTAGGGTGCCTTAGAAACGAACGATTTGTACAGCACAGCGGTGTTTCATGATCGAACGGTGAACAAAAATAATAAAAAGATCATAACTCGACCATCTTTCCTTCTTGCACCGAGAGGTCGTCTTCTAGTTAGTTTTGAGAGGAAGAGTTAATATGGCCAAATATTTTGCATTGTTCGCCAATATTTCTACTATTTTATTATCCCAAACACTAAACGAAAATAAACTTAGAAGTATATTTTAAATACGATTCCGTACACCGTTGTTTGACAAAAGAGGTTAACTGTAACCTAAATTTACCTTTTAAAGTCTATAAATCCAGAATAACACAGAAGGAAGCAAAATGACGCAATTCACTCAACTGTTTGACTTCTAGAGAAGCAATTGTTCTGCACTTTAACGCGTTTTCACGCAGAGAATCTGAAATATAGCGACTCGACCAACTCTCCGGCCCGACCGCGTCTCCAGGATTTACGCTATGTATTTGCGTGTACGCAACGTCGGAGGTTAAAGACCTTGATGGCCGCGAGGGATGAAAAATGCTGTCCCTATGTGGGTGGTATGATATCGGCAAGGAGGAAACGGGAGGTTCTAATACGCGTAATTAATGCGATCTAGCCAGCGTGCCCGTCGAACCATGACAAGTGACAAGGACTCTATAAGCGGCGTCCCTCGTATTGCTGCTTCATTACCTTCTCTTAGCGCGGACACTCTTAACAGCTTGGCGCATTTTTCGAATCGACCGATTGCACGAAGCTCCGCTCCACGTAAGGTTAAAAGGAATACTAAATAACTTCCTTCGCGGTTCGCCACGTTTAACACGTTCCGGAGCTGTCCGGAGGAAACTACCTCCCCGACTGAATTACCGATCTCGCGATCTACGAGATCCTGTCACTAATTGTCTCGTCAAACGATCGTCTATAAATTGTCGGTGGAAATTTTTGTGAACGAACGGCCGTTCTCCGACCTCTCGAAGTGTAAAGATCGTCTAAAGGGAATCGTTGCCCCCAGAGTTCGACGAAAAGGAACCGGACGGACCGCTAGCCAGAACGTGCTCTAAACTCGAGCGCCACAACTAGGTCGACTTTTTCAACGGTCGAACGCGACCACGAAGAAGGTAACGGAGGCTGGACGAGAGGGTTCGCCGGGGCGTTGATCAACAGTTAATTGGTGTTCTATGAATTTGACGGCGATTACTGCGAAACGACCGAGCGGGGGACCCAGACGGCGGGGTAGCTTTCGCTTCTTGCGAGCCGAGCGGAGCTGCGAGACAGAAGGGGCCCCGAGACTCCCGCCGGCTCCCACCGTGGAATTTTAATTATAAATTAGTTGATTAACTCAATAGTGTTTTTGCCCGTGGCGACAGTGTCCTCGGAGCCGCGCAACGCAACGTATACACGTTTTATGCCGGTGTGCGACTCTCGCGAAGAAACGTCAACTGGCCAGGGGTTCTCCGAATACGTCCACATGCTTTTCGAGGATAAACGATGAGACGTTTCTTGACGAAGAATCTTGAAATTTGCCGCACGGTTTATCACACAAATCAGATTGCCTTGCTCTATGGAGGAAGCATATGGCACAGAATAATTCAATGATAGAAGTGTAAACTAACCGATCAACGAGTTTAGTTCATCTTTGTCTAGAATCCTCCAAGTCACTACTCCGGTCTTCCACAACGATATTTCTCCTCCACCAATCGTGCCTGCAATTCCTTGCACATTCCGCCGCTGCTCTTGCGTTTCCACGTGCACTCATTATGTTCCCCCGAATATTTCATTGGCGAAATAACGGTTCGAGCTGCGGCCACTGAAAACGCGACGCTCGGGGCTTCAAAAGCCCGTCTCCATCGAAAAGTTTCCGCGCGGCAGGTGCAGGGGCTCGCGTGCACGTAATATTCCGGCGCACATCGAAAAACGTCCGGTGTACGTGCAACGCTCGCCACCCTTTTCGCTCGTCCCGCGTCGCGGAAGTTCGCACTCGGCGTGCCAGCCAGGAAAATTCCAGCCGAAAAACCGGCGGAGCGACGCCGGGGGAGGGACGTGGATCGAGGGAGTTGAGAACCCACGACGATCCGTAGATACCTACGTCCGAGAGAGCCGACGCAAACAGGAGAAACACAATGGCCGCGAGAGGATGCGGCCGCGTCGATGCCCTCTCCTCCGTCGTTGGCACGCATAGCACGCGGGAATGCGTTTTATTTCATATTAAATAAAATTTTCGACGGCCGGGGCCAGCCGACATTTGGCGAATGCGCGTCCTCCAGACTGGTAGCTCGGCGATCGACGGGACGTGACTCTTCGGCAGGGATATATGTCTTGATACGCCCTGCTTCCACGGGTAATCGACTTTCGAAAAGGAACATTTTTTTTTTGTCACCGAACACGACACAAGTTTCTCCGTTGCGCGACACGGCCGTACGTTCCGATGGTTCGTGTCTCTCTGCCGAGATTAATTCAAACATCGTAGGTAGGTAGCCGATCGCTCTACGCGAAATAGGAAAACCGAATTGATGTAGCGAAAGAGTTAATCGCTAGCCTTGGTTGCCCAACAGCCTTGATCCTTTCATCGCGCGGAGAAGATTTTAATCTGACTCGTGAGCAACAGAATAGTTTCGATTGTAATTCCATTATGCTTAAATACGCGTGGGAAATGTTAATGAAGAGAAAGGACGTCGATGGTGAAGTATATACCTCTATACTCGAAGTGAATGTAGCAGCGGTATGTAAACCGTATCTTTGAACTCGTACGGCCAGTCTTACTCATCGAATTCCGGCAGAGGAATGCCATTTCGATCGCACGCATTCGCATACCGTTGTTCGTTATAGCTGGGCCAGTTATCGTGACTTGGACGGCACGTTGCAAAGTTTCGAGTAGAAATCAATCTTTTAGAAAGATGCTCGACAGACGAAAGAAAACCTAAGTAATCTTCCTCTCGTTCGGGCATCAACGAAGGACACTTGTTACGAACGAGGATGACGAGGCAATTTCACCGTATCTTTTCGGAATCATCTCGCAGGCTTTTTCCCTAAAATCTCCGGGAAGGAGGCTCCGCCAGGCGAACTAGAAGCCAGCAAGTGGAAGGCAGGGAACAGGAGACGAACGGAATCACAAATTAGGCACGAGGTCCTCGCGGGTCAAAAGATGTCCTGCTTCGGGGGTCTGGGCTCGCATACCGGAGCCGCAGCCGCAGAGCCACCGCCGCAACCACGGCCGCGGCAGCCGCCTCCCAGCAAAAAGGTACAATACAAAACTGGTGACCCGGCTCTGCTCCTCTGCCGTTCGCCTCGGAACCACCATACTTTTTGCCAACACTCCGCGTACGAGAACGAACTGTGTCCGGCGCGAACGTCAGCAGAATGTAAAATATGCAACACGCTGCCTCTACCCGCCATCGCCCGCCGCACATTCGCACGGAAGCCACCAGAATTGCGAAACGCGGCCGACGTTAAAATTTTCCTTGCTCCCTCGTCTCTCGGAATATGTATATCGCCTCGCGCTGGGATCGCTTCGTCGATTTCGGTATTTCGTTGAGAGCTCCGAGAATTTCTTATTAATCCAAAGTACAGAAAAAAATCCACCCTCCGCGGGTCATCGATCAGAATCACCCTCGAGTACCTTCCACCCCTTTCCCCTCGTATCCGGTATGGAATAATTGACCTCTGGTACTCCGAACGTTTGCAAGAAATCGGCAACTGCCGAGAATTCCTCGCTGTTGCGGATCCCGGAGCAAGGCAATCTACGGATCCCTGGTTTCGTTCGTGGTAAAGGTGCGTTCGAGGGTTCGAAGGCGCGTCGAAGATCGGCCTGGCGACTCGCCTTCCGGGAACTCTCCGCGCGGTAAATAAGAAATCAATTATAGCGGCGTTAGCGCGAAAATACCAAGCTGATCGCTAGTATCCCCGCATACTCCGAATTTACACGCGGGATTCATACCAGGCGACGGCGGCATCGAGGGAATCCTGCGCCGAGGACGCGGCGAACGGTCACCTAGAGCGCACGATTCCATCGCGCGCGACGGTTTTGCCGGCATTCCGCGCGCGTCTGCTTGCGCTAACCGCTCTTAGCGCGAGGAATTCGCGTCTGGTAGGAAGCGTACCGGTGAAACGACGACCCGGTGGACCGAACCGAGGCGACTAGTTTCTTCGTCGCGTTATTATCTTGGCCGTGTGTCCGGGTAAGTGGCGCGGCGGAGTGGCCCGGCGACGTGGACGACGCTTAGTCCGCTTAGTTATGCGGGATACTTGTACCTTGTATACTAATGATTCCCGGAGACGTTCTTTACGATTTGGAAGTTTTACGAGCGACCGTTTTTTCGCCACCGTTGTGGCTTGTAACGAACCGAGGGGACCCCCTCTCCCGGCTGGCAGCGGCTCCACGAGGATTCTTTCGAAAGGGATATCGAGGCTGGCTGACGATCGAACCTGGTAATTAACTTCGTATCGAGGAGGAAAGTAACGACACCGACGGGATCTTTCCCGCGACTTCGCAAATTTTACGATCGCTTTCTCTGGACCCGCATTAGAGTATTCGAACCCGGGGTTTAGAAAGTCCTGCAATTCGAAATGGAAACCAGCATTTGGGCAACTGAAATTACCGGAGAACGAAGCTGCAAGGGGAACGTGGGGGAATTTTTTCTCCGTAAAAAATTCTCGGAAACCATTATGCCCTTGCGATGGATACCTAAGTGCTAAAGTCCGTCGGGTCTTGACGAATTCTTTCGTAACGCAGATGAGACTAACTGCGTTGACGTGCCAGCGAAACGATCTCCGTGCAAAACAACGTGTTCAAGGTACGAGGATAGAGGCGATCTCGCTCCCTCGCACCTCCGTCTCTGTCTTATCTTCGCGAACGTTCCGCTACAGCTACTCCCACGCAACGGCCATTCGCCTTGATGGTGGCTATACCATTACATGACTTTTGATCGCCGGCCGTTACCCCGGGTATTTGCAGTAGGGTATTTGCATACCTAGTTTGTCAATGTTGCATCGGCGATCTTTAAGGGTCTGGCGTACACGGGGATCGCGGCTGGCGTCGTCATGGCGTCGTCGGACATCGCCGCACCGGGATGACGACCGGGCAATGACGATGGGGCCTGTAACGAGATATCGAGGCGGCGATTTCACGCGCGCATGCAAATCCTCCTTTCAATATCGAGTTATGTCGACTCTCCTCGCCAGAACGAAAGGATCCTCGCCTTTCGTGGAAATGATGGACGAACCAGGGGGGAAGGGAAAATGGACCGTGCCTCGAACACGCCTCGCTTTCTGCTCGGGCATGTATTATCCGGTCTCGACCGTGGGAAACCCCGTTTTTCTCCGTAATTTCGCGTTCGACGGAACTCCGATATCATTACCACACGGTCAATTGGAATTTTAACGGATGTTGGAACCTTGATTCTACAAGTAATTCAAATTGTTTTTCGGTGCGTAGGGGAGACCGGGGCAGGTTGTAACGCGGGGTAGATTGTTACATAAGTAAAATCTTTTGAACGACAATTCTGGTAACCCACAGCATGCGAGAGCTGTTTGACGATATTAGCATCGTCGGTTTTAGTGACACAAACGAGCGTCATGTACTCATTTTGTGGTTATAGCCCAGAATTTTAGTATTTAGAGCACGTAAGTAAATGTTGTCATTAGAAACCGTTTGAATTTTTGCTTCTTTGTCGCAAACGAATCAGTAATTGGTTTATTACAATGTGTACGCATTTTAGTGATTTATTAAAGATGAAGCTAGATGTCTAAGTGTCCAAGATCTTGTCACATTCTTTCACGCAATCAGTTCACCACATATGTAAGTAGTAGGTAAATCCCACAAATTATTTCCTGATTAAGGAAAACACTTTCGAGATTTTTCTCTGAAAACTTTTTTGTTACAATCTGCCCGGTCTCCCCTATACCTACTGACGATATAGAATTTCGAGGAACTCTAAGACAACTGCCACTAAAAATCCCGCGTTATTTCGAAGTACCGAATTGGAGGCCGCTTCCCAGTGCACACCATCGGACTGCACCTCGCAGGAGTTCCTCGTGGATTCCTCGATACAGTGCCTCCACGTCGCTCAGATCGGTCCGACGATAATATTAAGGACAAGCAGAGACGCGCACGAATAAGAAGAAGAACCGTCGCGTCGTCGACCGTCCCGCGGTCCTCTCGATCCTTTTCACCGACTAGGACAAGAGAGGCGCGGGAGGACACGACGCGGAGCGGGGGAGGAGCTAAAGGAGACGAGTTATCATTAAGTGAAATGCCGTGTCCACTATCTCCCGCCTCTCACGCGGTCCCAGCACTCGTTTCCTTCGTCCCCGGATATCTTCCTGCCAGGATAATCCCTCCGTCGCGGAGGTTATTAATAAGGCCGGCCCTATCTAACGCAATTAGACGCCAAGTCCCGGAGTCTTGTTACGTGGCCAGCGCTGCCCGCTACGTGAGAAGATATCGCGAACTCTCTTCGCCCCCTCGCGCCACCACCCCCCGTTTCTTCCTTTCTACCATCCCGGCGACACTATTCACGCACGATGCGGCTTATTTATGGTCCTGTCGCTGGGACCGGCAATAAAGCCTTCTATTCTCCGTGAATCTGAAAATTCGTTCTTTATTGCCTGTTTCGTCGTTGGTTTTCTCCGCGCGGAGATTACTGCCGGGTTCGTGCGCTTTGATTTGTTTAGCACGCCGCTGGGCTGATTAAGTCCCTTCCTTATTTCGATAAAACAGCCGTTCGCCGCGTCACGGTGCACGGTCACGCGATTGGACCCGGAATCGGCGAATTTAGATCGCGGGCATATGTTTTTTAATGTTCGAGCGGAGAGCATGCCCTTTTCGAGAGAGACGATCGTGGCTGGATCTTCTGCAGAACTGCGGGGGAACAGTTTCATTCGCCTGGAACAGAGGCCGCGAAAAAGTTCGAAATAACCGGTGCCTTGTCCGCGCAGAGATCAAGATACAGCGTACGCGGAGCGATCATCGTTGCCCGCGTCATCGAGCAGATACGATCTCGCGACAGCGAGGAGCCGTTCACGCGCGACCTTGCCACTGACGGAGTCCAAGCCGCGAGAGGCACGCTCGAATCGCCTGAACTCGGGGTAATTAACGTGGGATCTTGGAAAATGTCACCAATAATAGGCAGAGTAGGACGAACCTCGGCGAAGCAACTCTTTCGAAGACTGGAGGACGAAAATCGGCAGTTAAAGTCTGCGGCGGTACTTGTTAGTGGCTAACCCTAACGTATCTTCTTGTTACGAACGCTAAATTAATCTTTCACGATGGCGGATGCTACCACACCACCGTCCAACTGATCATTATTCCGCTTACGACGAACCAGAACCTATTCGCTAAGGAGCACTGGCCAGCGAGCACGCGGTGGGAAATGAAGAGGAAGCAATACGAGGAACGGGAGGAGATACAAAAAGACAATCACCTAACGCATCATTACGACGGAGCCGCGAGTGGAGAGCTAGTTACCGAAGGTGTCCCCTCGTAAACACACGGGCATTTACATAACGAGTGACATGTGCTGGTCCAATCATACACACCAGCGAGAGGTTAATACTACTAGCATACACACTCTTCATGCCACACTGTCTGCCCTGTTGGTCGTCGAGGTTCCACCTGCGCGTTCGCGCTTCTCTAACCGCACCCCGCGCGACGGCACCGCCGAAACATTCTCTAAAGTTTCACCTCGACCCTTTGTAAGCAACTTGGATCTCGTTGGGGTAACCGAGGTTACATTCGTCACCGCATTCCTACGTGTTCTTAAAGTGTCTGAACTTGGGGAGTGCCTGAAGTGGAAGCGAGGACACACCTGTACTCGGGCGTACAGAGGATTCACTCGATCCTCCCAAGGACGTAACCCTCCTCTCCGAGTGGTCGTTCCTCTCCAAGGATGGCTCAGCAGAAGCTCATCCCGCAGAGGTATATACGATCGTTATACCCACGTAGCAGACGCGACCTAATTTGTCCGTGGAGGTCGGTTAATTGGAGACAAAGGCCGAGCATGGACAACTCTTTTCTTTCTTTCTCTCTCCTCTCTCTCTCTCTCTCTCCATCTGTGATCCACGTGAACCACTCCTCGTCTCACGTTTTATCCGACGGTCCGTCTTCTTGCTTTCAGGTAAGAGCTGCGCGTCGATACTCGATCCTACGAGCGGACGACGCGGCCTCTTCCAAGATCGGACGCTCTCATCAGTCCAAGTATGAAACGCACCGCCTCTTTCGTAATCCTGGAGACGGTGGCTTTTTGCCGGTGTCACCTGTCGCTCGGGCAACCGCCCTCGATCCTTTATTCCGATCATCGGCCCCGATCCGCTGTCATATTTCTTGCTGCGCACGCTGCACGACGGGCCAATTTAGTCGTCCCGATGCACCCCGAAATTTTTCGTCATCGCCCGTTTCACCTTCTGCCCTGCCGCGAGGCCTAGTACCTATATAAGTAGCCTTATGGTTCTTGAACCGTAGTCAATGCTCATTCATGCTCGTCAATCCTCCATCGTTTACCCAAATCAGTGAAACAGCAGTTGCCTTCCACCACCTCGCGATCGTGGATTCCCCCAGAGTTATCTGGACGTGGCAGAGAGAACTCGGCAGGACCGGCGAACGAACGATAACGCGCGATGGTCGTCGCTTTAATCTAGCATGCCGTGGCGTAATATCGCTCCGGGGGGAAAGGTGAAACGATGAGCGGGTGCAGGGCGGCGAGCGAAGACACGCGAGAGAAATTACGAGCAGATTTACCGCGAGTGGCCGGCTGAAAATAAACATCGCGCCGCTACAAATCCTCCCCTCTACCATTCTCCGTCGCTCACTCTCTCTCTCTCTCTCTCTCTCTCTTTCTCTATGCTGGTCGAGAACCCAGTGCAGAGAGACAGAGAGGAGAGGAACGGCGGGGTACGGTCAGCCGGGCGGGTGTGGCAACATATAATTACAGTAATTAGCGGACAAGTAATTAATTAGGATCGCACGTCGTTTGTTATTTCTCGTGGCAGCGGGGCTCGCGTAACCGGGCGCCGATCGATGTGTGCGTGATCCACAGAAGGCACCCGCAGAAGGTACCTGTGGGATACGTGTAACTACCGCGCCATGTCCCTATACGTCTCCGCGTGCTCGAGGGGTTACGTCTTGATCCCAATTAACGAGCGATTTTTTGCCCGCTCGTGGTCAGTACGGCGGTACGCGAGCGCGTGCTAGTGGGGGATGCACGAGCACCGATCCTGCAAATTGTGCGACCGCCGCGGCCGCGGCGCTGGCTCCTCCGGCCGATCGATCGATGAATCGCGGGATCGCGGGATCACGGCCCTCCAGCCCCCGACCACGCCGCATTGGGTGGTATTGATGGATCGATATTCGTTGTTGGCTGCACCTCCAAAGAATCTGCTCCATAGCGGGACGCTCGCCTCGCGACCAGATTTATCTCGCCGTTCAGGCCATCGGGATGCGCGCTCCTCGTCGACTTTTATCGTCCGCAGCAACTCTATCCACCGGCGTTCCCTCCTTGCTGTTGATTCTTACGGAGGAACGCCCTTCTCCTTTCTCCAGAGGGATATCGCGGAAATTTCAGGATTCGAGTTACGAGGTAATCTGCACATTTTCCTTCGCGGCGGCTACTTTCCTTCGACCGCTAATTGCCGAATAAGTACAATGTGCCTGTCTAAGGTGCCAGGAAGCTTGCTAATGGTTTAGAAATCGTCAGAGCACCTCGAAATAACGAGCGTGTCTCGGAGTTCGTAAAACGATCGGTCGCAAATATCGTTGCAAAGGAAACGCGCGATCGGAGAGCCGGATGACGCGGTGGATCGACCCTTAGCGGACGGAAGATTGGCCGTGTTACGCATTTGCCAAACATTTCGTCGGGCCCTCCCCCCCCCCCCCCCCACACACCGTTTGGCAATCGAACACAGAGCACGGGGGCGTCCACGCATCGGCCAGTTTCGTCGGACGATAAACGTAATGGCGCGCGCCTCGTTAATTAAGTGGATTTTCAATCAAGATTCAATCAGTCTCGTTGTAAATGTAAATGCATCGAACCGGCCCACTCGGCCTCCGCCATCCCCCGTTCTCCCTCTTCCAGACTTCGGCACCGCGGGTTTATTTGCTTCAAGGTGCGAGGGAAGGAACATGCCGGACCGTTGTGCATCGTTCAGCGCTTCTCTTGTTGCAATTTACTTGCGATGGGAAGGAAATAATGAAAATCGAGCAGAGATTCTTTCGCAGTTACTGGTATCTCTCTTGGGTCCGATGGGGGGCGCTGCGGAGATGAGAATGGAAACCTTTGAAACTTTGTGCCTCGGTATATATTTATCACGAAGCACCACCCTCGCTGTCTCTCGTAAAAACGTTCTCCTTCGTGCTTCTGCTGCTGGGGATCCATCAAGCGGTTTTAAAGGACCCTCTTACGTCCACGTATCCCGCGAAATTGTTATTCCTGTATATCGCGGAACGCGTACACGTCAGATAGACGTTCCACATTCTCGCGATGATTCTCCGCTCGGCCATAGTCGCCATGCGCCGTTTATTTATCCTCCGTCGGATATCAACGGGACGCGGGGCTGGCCAAGGGAAAAGAACGTCGTGCAAGGCGGAACTTACGAGTGGCTATTATGCCCGCTAACGCGAGATACCACCGGCGTGTGCCGTGCAGAAACGAAACACTGTGTACAAATAGACGGTGGACGCACCACTGGCAGCCGGCCACACCTTTACGTCTCATTGCTCCGACGTGTAACGACGGCATCAAACGGTACGCGGCTCGAATAATGACGAAACTCTCTCGAACCTCCTCGGGACGCGTCTGGAATTACCAGTTTCGCGCATTTTTGCAGACGGACCCCGCGTCACGCCCTCGCGGCCGAGATTTTCGCAAGACCCGATCGCCGCGGAGATAAAGTCAGAGGAAACGGTGACACGAATCGTTCGTCGATTTTCAGCCGTGCCCCGTGGAACGAGCGGTGCCATCCCATTTAACTCATCCGGCGAGTCAGAGGCACCGCGGGGCTCGCGGGACATTGCAATCAACCACGAGTCTGTACAGCCCTGAGGATTCAAGGGCGACACGTGAATTATCCTGTTCCCAAATCATCAAGTCTGTAATACGACAAGAATGCTTGTTATATCATCCAAAGGAGCTGTTTTGCTTCTGACAGCACCGAAGAGTATCTACACGAATTATCCACGCGAAATCGGACACTTTTCGCGGTAATATTTCGGATGTTGCTAAAATTTGAATATGTTGTAGTCTTCAGTGATATTTAAACGTACCTCAAATATTTTGAAAAATATCGATTTTACAGTTGTTCGAAAGTAAGTGCTAACTTTCTTCAGTAAATTATAGCCATGGAAGTAGTAAACGGATGAATATGAGCTTTACGGTGCTTATAGAGAAGACACTGAAGTTTTAAGAAAAAATTATTTCAGCTTAAAAAACAAATTTGAACTATTTTTGTTCAATTATTTTAAACAAATA
This sequence comes from Andrena flavipes, assembly GCA_963971345.1. Lineage (NCBI taxonomy): Eukaryota > Metazoa > Arthropoda > Insecta > Hymenoptera > Andrenidae > Andrena > Andrena flavipes. Next base: position 9,861,919 of record OZ020481.1, read on the forward strand.
CAGGTTTTTCAAATTCTCAAATATTCAAATTTCAACAACATCCGAAATGTTACTCCGAAAAGTGTCCTATTTCGCTTGGGTTGTTCCTATAGCGATATGTTCTCACCGAAAGGGTTGCCCACGATTTTCGTCATCGCTAGCAGTAACCAGAAACGATCAGCATTCACGCGACAACGGTGTTGCGAAACGAAGCAACGCCGTTCGATCCTTGGAAAAATATAGGGAGAGAGGGAGGGATAGTCGTGGCCGCGCGAAAGGAGGACGAGATATCGTAAGGAGCAGCGACGCGTCGCCGCGATATCCATTTATCAGCGACACGTACGCGCGCGCACGGTATCGTAACGCCATAATTCGCGGCGTCGTAAAAAGATTCGAGCGGCGTCTCGCGATTGCAGTCGCTGAACGGCGACCGGTGGATATGCAAATGTCTCTCGGGGAACACGGCTGGGGGTCCCGCAACGTCGAGACAAAGTCACAGCGGGATCCACTCTGTTTCGATCCTCGTCTCTTCCTCGTCCCGCCCGCCACCCCGCCCGCAGCTTCCTCCTTCGCCTCCACCCCCGCCCGCGGCCTCCTCTCGCCGCCTCCGCTCCAATGAAATTTTCCACGACATTGCGTTCGAATGCGATTAAAGCGCGTATAGCGAGCTGATACTCCGTGGAAACGGATGGAAAACGACGCTCTGCTCCTGGCTCGCCGCGTTCCTCCTCCAAGCCCCCCCCCCCCTCTTGTCCCTCCGCAGCGGCCTCATGAAAATCGAATTGCAACTTGTAGCGGAACCCTACGCGGCCGGGGACACGCGTGATTCATCGGCGAGTGACGCGGAACGCCTGGCTGATCGCGTTTCGGCTATCGATTCGAGTGCCGCTCGAGAGCCACGCTTGGGGGAGGTTTCTCACAGCTTACAGTTTGATGCTTCTTATTAAAGGATAGGAAGACGATCGAGATAGGCGGGGGAGAATCACTCTGACGCTGATAAAGCGACACGTACGCGTGATGTCACTGCGCTTCCACGGAAAATTCCCTCTCAAAGTGCTGCGAGGGCAACCCTCTTGTGATCTTGGGAATAGAGGACTCCGAGGACTCCCACGTTCTTCTATCATGTAAATACCTATGTAGCTGTTTGTCTGCCAGGCTAAGGGTAAACAAAAACCGGGTGAACTCGAGTTTCTAGTCTAAATGGTGGACGAACGTGCTGTAAACCACTCGGTGGAACATTCTCGAAGCATAAGAATAATCTGGAAGAGGGCTAAAACCGAGTGTCGAGGAATTTTGCTAAAACCTCCCTCCGAGCTTCTCTCGCCTACGCTCCAGCCTTTCTTCCCTATATTTTCTCCGCTGCTTCGATTCCTCTCCCCTGGCCGTCTCCGCGTAGCCACGCTTGCCATCACGAAAACTTTCCGAGCACGGTGGCGTGGGTATCCCAGAAATAAGCGACGACGTGGATATAGGATCGTATGGGGATAGAGTGGCTCGCGGCGGTTCGCCGTTCACCAAGAGCAATATACGCGTCATATATCACCTGGCTGTAGCTAATGCCCGGAGAAGGAAGGTGTGCGTGAGGCTATCTGCGCGCCATAAAACACTCGCTCTCTGCTCCAGGAGGGGTTGCTGGCTGCTCGGTGGCGAGTGTCACCACAGGTGCGGACATTCTCATCATAAATACACGGCCCCGCTACACCCGTAAACCGTCTGCTGAACCTAATTGGGGCGTGGCTGCGGTTACACCTTCGTTTCGCGCCTTCCTTACTTCGGGACCTCGGCTCGCGAGCCGATCCTGATCGATACGCATTTCTAGTCGCCGGCACGAGGATGATGAACGACGGCCTCTGGTAGCGGGGTATCGGATAAATCTCTAAGAGATCTGAACGGCGTCGGGTGTTGGGTGGAATTCAAGTAGCCCGGCGACTAGTAGATTAATTTTAATTTAAGGGAAACGCGCCCGGCAAGCTGTAATCCGAGATGGCCCGATGAAACGACCGAACCAGAAAGATAAGCGCGTCCGAACATCTCGGATGAAGCCAACGATAACGGACCACAGCCGTCGAACTGGAACTGGTCCTCGTTCGCGTGGGAGGATGGGACCAAAGATTGCGAGAGATTGCAGCCGGAGACAACCAGGGGGGCGTCGATTTACGCGCCAATGAGCGGTACCCTGAAAAACGTGGGAAGGTGCTGTCTCTTAGGACATTGGTATGTCCCACTTGACCCGTCTCCTTTCCGACGAACTGCTCGATCTAGATCACTCTGCATTCCTCGCGCGGACCCACCACATCAGTCAACAATACCCATCGAGACTGAAGCTGATAGACGATACAAGTGTAAAGGTAGTCCGTCCCAGTTATCAAGGAATTAAGTAGTAGTAGCGATTAAGGATAAATCAGGCGACGAACACGTCACAGCAAGAAAATCTTGGACAGGAAACGATCCAAGTGGCCCCGTGGCAGCGTCGATTCGAGGTGTTCCCCGTAATGGTCCTCGTGCGTGTTTCAGCGTAGGGGTGGATGCGAGAGAGCGTTAAAAGGTAGGCCGGTTCTGGCACACCTCTCCGTTTAACCGCCTCGAATCATTTCGCGCCCAACACCACTGTCTTCCTCTCTCGCTCTCTGTGTCTCGCCCCCGATCCCCCGATCCCCTGTCCCCCTTTATATCGGCCGAATTTATAGCGTCGAGCATCCAGCGGACCAGGGACCTTAACTGTCCGTTGGCATGAACCTGCGAACGATAACGAGCGCCAGGAGCAACGGTGCGATCTCCTCGCTTCCTTCTCACTCTCTCTGCCTCTCGAAATGGCCAGGTGAACGTAACGGTAAGAGGACGATACGTGCTCTTTGCACTGGCGTAACTGAACAGACCTTCCGCGCTCTCGTCCCTTTGACGACTGTCTTTCCAATGGCTCCGTCCGAATCGGGGTGTCGAACAAGGAGGAGAGATGGGTGATTCGATTTCGAGCAATCTGACTCGTGTTTCAACCGCACCGAGCGGAGGGAAGAGTGTGATAATGCGTGGGACTGATCACTAATTAAGGAAATCTGCTAGTTTACTAGCACGGGCGTAATTAGCAAGGAAATTCACTAACCGTGATTGGAGTTTTATGAACACTCGCAGTTATCTTGGCTAAGTAGGATGCAATCAGTGGAGTTTAAGAATTAATTAACTGTACACGCCAGTGTCCGAGTATCGTATCATGCAATCAAATTACTCTTGCTTATTCAGAGACGGATCATCGAACATTCCGCCCGTCACCGTTAATTTTTCTACCCCGTAAAACCCCAGGTTCCTATTGAAACCTAAAACTATCAACATCCCCAAGAACCTTTAGCTTCGCCTCGCGCTCGCTACGCTGCTGGCCCAAACGAAAATAATTCCCGCCTCGGTAAGCCCCGTACGTATGCGCACGTACGTACGTGTCCTGGTTCACTGGGAATCCTTAATTATTATCGTCGTTCCACGGGGCGAGGAGCGGCGAGTATGTAGCGCGCGCGATAACCAGAAGACGGCCGGAGACCGGGCGCGCAAGACTCTTTATGAGACTTCCTCGTCGAGAGTAGCTCGAAGACAGGTACGAGAAGGTGAGGCATGCGGCTCTCTCGAGAGAGAGCCGCGTACGAGCCGGGACGCGGCATTTGCGTTTTGATTACATCTGCTGCGCGTGTGAGAGTACGTTTCCATGTTAAGAGGCGCACGGAACACGGACGGTGCCAAGTTCCGGGTTTTTTCTCACCGTTTGGGAACAAGTTTCGTGCCGCTTCCGTGAGGAGATCCGTTGGAAGCGACCCCGGGCTTCGCGTGCGTGAAAACGCTGCTCGATGCCGCGGAGGACGCTAGAAATTCGCGACAGCTGGACGAGTTACGAGGGAATTAATCAGGGAACAGCGATGGTGATAGGTAGATCGGTGGATGTGGCTTCGAGAGATCTCTCCTACAATAGCTCGACATAAAATGGCACTTTAAATTATCAAGTTTTAGCTGCGAGCGTTCACTTTGAGCGATGGAACGTAGGAAGCTTTGAATATATAGCTATTCTAGGACGGTTTGAAAACGTACACGTCGAGAAGCGAGCAAGATCGAAAGGAGCAAGCCGGCTAAGAGATGTTCGCACGGAGCGTACGCGGAGGACCGCGCATGCACGGGAGACGAAAGAAATTACATTTCTCTTTGGTCGCAGGGCAGAGGCACGAGACCCTGTACGAAGAGTACTTTGCATCGCGTAGTCTGTTGGGTTAGGATAACGCGAGGGACGGTTGCTCGCTGGGCAAAGTGTCGCACGGCTTGTTGCACGAGCGTGTTTGAAGATATTTGCTCGGCGCTCGAGGCAGCGGGATCTACCGGCACGGTTGCCTCGAGACTTTTCAGCTTTAACCGAGCCTCTATCGATCCTCTACCGCCGAAAGTTCTCTAGCATTCCTCCCGGGCAGCTCAATATTTTACACAATCGAGCCAAGGACATTCCTGACATCCTTTTAATTCGGTGTCAGCGCCGCGCGACGAAGCCCTGGGCGACGCGTCCCACGGGCTTGCGAAACACGAAAAACGAGATTCGCCGGGGCCGGAGCTGCCCAGAGTACCATTACGGAGGCGCGATCGATAAGCAGGTCTCCAGCTTTGCTTTTTAACCCGAGAGAAAGAGGATAGCCGGTGTGTCCATCGGCGTTATCCACACGGCACACATCCCACGCGGCACTCTGTGACGCGCGTGCACTTTCAGGACGGGGGCAGACTATCGTCGCCACGGTGTGCACAACCGCGGGAATATACACAGGAGGAAGTCGTCGTCGTCGTCGTCGTCGTCGTCGCCGAGGCGGCAACGCGACGATGGGCGACAAGGCGGACGACGAAGAGCACGGCTAACAGGGCAAACACGGAGCCAGTTAACCGATCAAATATTTGTACCTGGCAGAATCCCGTGGCGTTATCTCGAACAGCACCCAGCTTCTACAACTCGTCCAGGTTCTAGCTATAAGGTGCGCGAGAGGAGGGAGCGGGTTGATTCACCCTGCCGGTGCCGCGAGCCGCTGGTTCCTATTAATGAAAGGCCCCCTTTCACGACACCGGAGACAATAAAAGCACACGGCGCACACTGGCGTCTCCTTCTTTTACCTTTTCCTACGCGGGGGAAGCGGCGATTTCCTGTTTCCTGGCGGCCACGGGACGCGATAATCTAATCTACGTTTACGGGCGGAGGCGGCCTCTATCACTCTCTCCTGCGAGCGCACAACCGTGGAGAAAGGTGTCGTTGTTTTCGGTCGGATCGCCGAGGATGGACCGTAATCTCGCGCCGCTGCGTTTCCGTGAGAATGATCCCGGCGTCGTGAATGAGCCGAGATACGGGGCCGGGTTTCGGGGCGGAAGGCGTTCCACCGGGGGTTCCACTTTCCGTGGCGATCGAGGTGTCCACGCGGAATCGTAGATCGCGTGGAAAGCGATGGTTGAGGAATTAGCAGGGACAAAGGATCTCAGGAAGATTTCCGATCTTACACGAGAGGCTGACGATGACTCTGATTCATTGGATTCTATTAACAGCCACCCCGAATCACCCAGCAACGTAACGACCGCCAAAAATCTCTTTCCCTCGTCTAGAAACACTTTTTCCACCCCAAGGAATTGTCGGGACTTCGCGTCTCTAATCGACGCTTCCATCAACGTGGCTGGCCGGCAAGCGGGGGAAGGATAAATCGCAGTTATTAGCGCGAGATTACGCGGGTTTGCGCTCAGATTGGCTCACGGGGACCGGAGGGTGCGAAATCCAAAATCTATACATCCCAGGGAGCCGAGCGACGCGGGCATCGGCTCCGACGTCGGTGGTCTGGACGCCAGGACTTCTCACCCTCGGGTTACCAGCCGGCTAGAGGAACTGGAAGAAGAGAAATAAGGACGTGGAGCACGCGGAGGGGTGGGAGGAGGGGGATGTAAGAAGATTCCGACGCGTGCACATTGTTAGGGGAATCAGATTAGCCGACGAGCCTGATGTATGTGCTTTCGTTGGTAACGCACCGTGCCGAATCTCGCGCCACGTCTCTCCCATTCTCTCTTTCCCTCTTTCCCTCCCCAACCCCTGTTTATTTCGCCCGACGGTCTATCCCACGAATGATGGAAGCTAACACCCCGATACCAGAGTGGTACCACTGTTCCTGGATTAAGATTGATCTGGCTCTAAGTAACTCCTAAGCGTCGTCCATCGTCGTAATACTTCTTCTCGCGGCGCCAGGCACGCAATGGCGACCCTACCCGACCTGATTTCGAGCGCCTCGTGAAATTCAGAAATGTTTACGCTAATCCTGCGTGGGCGCATCGAGTACGGATGGATAGAACGATGTCGAGGAAGGATTCTTTAGGAGGAGACAGGGTGGTGTCTCGTTCACCAGCCCTTTGTTCTAAACGAGCCTCTGGAACCCTTTCAAACAGTAAGGAGGATCGCTTCGATCGCTCATAATCGATGAGGAACACCGTCAGGAACACTATCCGTACATAGAAATCACGAATAAGAACTAATATGCGCAACGTGCCGGCAACTAGTTCCCAGGTTGCGGCGATCCATTCAACCGCCTGGCGCAGTTTATCAGCGTGCTTAATTGGCCCGATAAACAACTCGTCCCGTTAGACTAATTCGTGACAGAAGCGTATCGTGAGCGGCGCGGATCTTAATCGATAATAAATCATTATCGCCGCGTCGCGATAGAGGATCGGAGAGCGGCCCGGAGGCGCGTAAATATCGCGAACGGGCTTGCCTACGACGAAAGCTGTAAATCGATGACTATTTACGCGAGCCGGCCCGTCCAATTAAATTAACATCGGGCTCCGTTACATCGCGATCGGCGCTAGTCACGTTTCACGGAGAAGCTCCGGGCAGAGACTCGGCTCTAGTACGATTCTCCGCCCAACCATGCGAGCGTAGGATAATTTATTAGTCGGCTTTCCATCGGCCGACGAAAGAGCCGGGGCCTGGTTCGAGGTAGCGCTGGCGGAGGAACGAACCACGATTACCGGGACGTTGGATCTACGGCTCCCGGTTTAATTAGACTCTGATTGAAACGAGTGAGACGTCAGGCCGCGTCCTGGTTACCACCTAACGAACCCGTGTCCACCTGCTTGCAACTAGGAGTTTAGCGAAGTGGAAGGTAATTAGCGGGGCTCTGACCCGGTCGATTTTGTCTCTGCTGATGCAGAAGCCGCAAGGTCCAAGAATGATAGGCAGTATGAGTCAACGCCTTGACATTCAGTCTCCCCTTGAGGCGTAAAAAAAGAGAAGATCGACGGTAAATGCGAAAAGTCGGTGCACGTGTCGCGTCGACAGCGGCCCGGCGTCCTACACGCGTCGCGACCCGCGAGGCGGAGGATTGCTTTCTGTCCAGCGGACGCGAGGAAACGTGGGAACAGATCGCCGATTTGCTCGGTGGCGGTGGTACATACACTTGCGCCTTCTTACCAGGGCTTCTTCTTGCCAGGGAGGAAATCCCGTGTGGGTAGAATCAATTACTCGACTCGGCAACGACACCTGGACGCACCGTCGCGCCGGCGTCGTTAACATTTGAACGCGGACACCCACGGCACCCGCCACGCCACGAAATTCGATAAATCTCCGTGGAATTGTGACGGAATAATGGTAACAGGACCGCTAACAACGTCGTTAGCCGCTGGAGCCGAGGATACCGAACGCGACGGCTCGCCAGGTGTCCTCTTCGGTGATCGATAGATCCGACTAAACGTATATTATCAACTGCGTGAACGCTACTGGCCGCTACAGGGGTGCGTGTATTTCAATTTCACGATTTTTCGTGACGCGGCAATGCGCCAGTGGTGATCAAATATTATTCTCAATTACCCATGGATAATCCATGCTACTTTTCGAAAAATTAGAGAGAAACTATTCGGTAGAGACGGAGTGTCTCTTCATATTCTACTCCGCGTCGTCAGCCAAATTAATTCGAATCCTCAAGAAACTACCTTCGAGTTTTATTCAAATTCTGTACCCCCGTTCGTTAATCGAAATCGCTGCTAGCAAAGTTTAGACGCAACCGAATGACTAATGTCTTTTTTATCTGGTGACCCCCCCTTCCACCCCTCGTGCCAAAGTCATTACGGGTCGTTAATGTATCGCCTCTGGTATTCAGTACCGCCCTCGTTTCGCGGCTCGGGGAGGGCCACCCCCTCGCCGTTTCACCCCCACGAGGCGTCCGTGATTTCGTATGCATCCGTACTCGAGCGGGTTTAAAGTTGCGCGCCGGTTATCGGTTAATGAAATCAACGGATGAGGCGCCCAAGTTAAATGCGATCAAGCCACCCCCCTGCGACCCGTAGGCGAGGGTGCCGAGCCGAGAAGCAGCGCGGAGGGAAACGTTCGCATTTTAATTTCCGACTGCCATTAGGGCTTCGACGGGAAGTCGATCGCGCCGCTTCTTCTTTGAACGATGAACGGGGAGAATTATTACGGCGATCGCATCTTGCGATCCACGCGCTGGCTACCATTCTTGCGTGGAACGTGAATCACGGCTTTTTAGTTCGATTCCCTTGCCTTCTTAGAAGGCAAGGGAATCGAATCAGATCGCTGATGGTTTCTCAAAAGGTCCAAGTATTTTTTCCATCTCCTATCCACGAAACTTTAGTCCTTAATTTATTTTAAAACTCTAAGTAGGTAGCTGGTAGATGTTCGCACGCCTGTGTTAATACACATTCGTCTGGGAAATTATGCACCACTACTACTCGGACTTTCAGATCCTCTGACCTGCTCCGTCGCTTAATAAGCGGGAGTTAAACGATTCTGCGTAAGGAACTGATTTACTGCAATTTCATTCCAGGGAACGCGATGGAGCTTCGACATTCTGTTCGTCTAACAATATGATTGCGGCAGAGATCGCGGCGAAATGGGCGCGGCGGTCAGCGCGTTACGCTCAATTGTAATAACCGAAATGAGGTACTCACGATTCCGTAGGAGTCACGACATGCGGTTCACGGCGAAGTCATTTACACTTACCTGAAACAAAAGAGAAGCAGTTGGTTAGTTGAGAGATCAAAGATAAGATAGAAAGGAAGTATTTAATCTTGGCAAGCAATTATCTGCGTCCCGACTAACACACGTCTACCAGTTGCATCACCAACGATACAGTAAATATAAAACCGACGGTAGTTCACTCTGCGTTCTTCAAGATACTTGCTGCGAAAAAGAGCGCCAAACCTTGAAAACCGTCTATCCTCATGATTCCCCTAGCTAAACTATCCTGAACGACCTTCCGCGATACCGGAAGCCCGCAAACTCCCCCGAAACAAGCTACCGAGCACTCAAAATCGGCCCGATCGAATGAAGGAAGGCCAGATCGAATCATCTCGGAGCCAGCGTGGGTAAATAAACCGCTGGGGCATAAAATTGAATTGATCGCGGGGCGCAGGGGAAACTAACGGAGTATACGGGAGAGTTATAGGCTTCTTGAGGCTGCGTGCAGGCGAGCTGGTCGCCGAGCAGTCCGGGGGATGATTCGAAGGAGTCGAGTGCTCGTTCCTTCCTCCCCCGGTGGAGGAGGCACGTGGGCACGCACGCACACTGGGACCGGCGGCAGGGTGTCTGTACACGCGGTACCCGTGCTTCCCTCCCTGGTAATGGCACTTGGTGGCAAGACTCTTTTGTGGCGCGAGAACGGTATTGTCTTTTTACGGGCTCCGCAGGCAGCGGTGTTTCCCGACGCCCGGGGGAGCCAGACTTGCCCTCGGCAGCCCTCCTCCGCCTCCACCTCCGACATTATCCGGCCGAGATCACCTTTTTACCGGTCGTTGCGACCTCGTCATTCCTCCCTTATCTCGGGGACCCCCCACGAAAAGCGGGCGGCGACGGCAGCGGGAGGAAGGATCTCGACGGCGAGCGGAACGCTCCGAGGGAGGTGACGGAGAGGCCGTGACGAGGTCGTCAAATCCGTGGGGTCGATTGAAAATTATACAGGGATCAAGTTTACGAGCGGACGCTTTAGCCGCGACGACGAGCGACCGTGCTTCCACTCGCGATATCTGCACGACCCTCGAGACCCCGCCACGATCTGTTCTCGATAGTGCTTTATGAACCGTGTGTCCTCGCGTGGCGAACCACCTTCGACCGTGGGAGGCTCAACTCGGTCACTGGATCATCGCTCTCCTCCAGTGGTGTTCGGGAATTGGCTGTGCCCGGTATCGCGATATATTCGTGGAGTCTTGTAAAAGTATGGGGGATCAGTGACGAGGAGATGGGTTCACGGAAGTAGCGAGCCGCCAGATTTCCATCGACGCAACGGTGATCGTAAATTACCAATTATGCAACGTCCACGGTGCTCGTAAGACTCTATATAAAAGACACGCGAGTACATCGTTAGACACTGGTTCGCGCTGTTGTGTCAATGGCGTAACTACTCCGTTAGATCTATGTCTATGCACATAATCGATGCGTGTCTCTGAGCTTTTACTTTCTGAGTCACCGTGGGTTCCGCATACGATCGAAACAATGCTAGGATAAATCCGGGAGACTTGGTCGGGGTGTTTTATGTAAATTCAAAAGAATTTACTTATTATATTATATTATCTAGTCTTTGAACGAAGGATTTTTTTATCCGATGCTTAGTTTTCGTTTAATTGACGAAAATCAGGCACGTTTTATGATAAAAATTGAAACTTTTACTTTAAACATCAGCCATTTTTCCCAAATCAATATTTCGAAAAATTCTTTTGAATAGGGGAAGCCCGGGCAAAGCGAATGCCCTGATGATTTTTAGATGATCGACTTCCGAGCAGCAGTGATCACTGCAGAAGCCTTTTTTTTTATAACCTTCGAGTGATGGACAATAAATTAGTTATTGCTAAATATTTTTAAATAAAAAAATTACGATGCACGGTACTAGATGCAATCCTTAAAAGGAAAAAAAAATTTTAGAGAAATGTGTTACAGCTTTCGAGTAAAAAATTTCCGAAGACCACTCTTTTTCAGCCTCCTGACTGAGCATGACCCCTTAAAGCAAATATCGAACAGTTTTTCTGAATCAGCATAAAATTCTGAACATATAGATTTGATCTGATAAAATAACTAATTTCTATATTAGTTTTAATAACCATTTCATATTAGATCGACCGCGTCTCCCGGATTTACCCTATATCTATTACCTACAACACTTTTTGTTTTGCTTTTTACAACCCAAATCTCCGTTCATCCATGAATTTCAAGAGAACTAGATAGGAAGCTGGAGTAGACGAGAAATCGAGACCACTGATACTACAGATCTGTCGTAGCGATGGGCTAATAGGGATTTTCGCGATAAGACCATTTTTATTTGCCGCTCTCGAAGGTATGAAAACGTCACGAGCACGAGGCGGGCGAGGACCTCTCCCGTCGTGTCGTTTCGAACGGCTCCTTTCCGCCCTGTCGACGTGACGGCCGCATCAATGATGGCACGTGGTTCACGCGTGCATAAATAATTCGCGCTGTCACGCGCACGGATCGTTCTCCGCGCTTCGCTCTCAATTAAGTGACCCGCGTCGTCTAGCCGACGGAAGCGTGGCGGACGAGACACTGGCCGGGGAAAAAATGCGACAGTGACCGACGAGAAGCTTGCCCTCAGATTACGATCAGTTTGGAAATCAGGCGAGTAAAAGATCGCTGGACGCGCGATCGATCCTCCCGGAGCCTCGAGTCCAAAGAGATCGTAGGTATAACCGGGCGAGCGCCGACTTCAGATTTTCATCCCGGCAAAGGGAACCGCGCGCAAGAGGAAAGTTAATGCCAGCCACGATAATGGGGTATCCTCTGTAAGTAAAGCTCTCTCCACCATCATCCCCCCGCCGCCAGGGCGCCCACCCACTCTTCTCCATTACAACGGAGCAACCCGCGGACTCCATACGTTAGCGGCGCAGACAGCCTCAAATTGCTTCATTAGCCGCGTGATATTTTATATAAATTGCAGGCTAAATTACCTCTGGCGGCTGGCATCGGCGAAAAATTCGTAATTAGAGCAGGTAAAACGCGACGACGCTGCGGAAACGGGAACAGGGGGAACGGGATCAGGAAAGGGTGGAAGGGAAGAGCCGTAAGAGAGAGAAGGCGAATGACCAGAGAGCTATTTCTTAATTATTTACGCGCCACCGTGCGGGCAGCATAGTTCGTTTCTGCCGCGTGAACCGTGCCCAATCGCGGCTGCCCTTTGCGACTCGCTCGCCTCTTGCTCCACGGTCCACGAAAGCATCGCGAATGAACTAATTAGCATTCGGGGGCGAGACGAAACATTAACAGACACGTACGATTCGTTACGACCGTTCCGATCGTTTCCTCGCCGGGTTTCGGTCCCTCGCACCGTGTCGGATGCAAGGAACTTTTACGATTGAGACACTTAGAGACACGCGTGTGTGTATCTACGTGTGTTCGGGTTGGCCAGGATTCGCAGTAGCTTTCCACCTTCGCGATATAATAGTTCTTCCTTTCTACGATCGCTCAAGGGACATCGTCTAAGCAACTGAAAAACCAAGAGAGCCCGTTAAGGATCTCGAAACACCCCTCGCTCTTTCTTTATCGCTTCCCGATACAAGCAAACCCCCTCGATTAAACCCTTCCCGCGGGCCCGACCCCGTTGTAGATTCGTACACGCTCGGAACCAGCGAGCAGCAAGAGCCAGAAGACAAAAGGGAGGATTGCTCGGGGAACGACATTTAAAAAGAGGGTGGACCCTGTTACGCTTTTACTTAATTTCCTCCGAGGACGAAAACTTCTTATTATCATCTCAGCCTCCACCCCGTGCACCGACTTTTTTTTCTCATCCCCCGCCCCGTAAGACAAAGGGACGAGCGAGCAAACCCACCCCGAAGGAGAGGCCTCTCCGCGCTGGCCGAGTTCACGGGGTGGAAACGGCGGGCGAAATGAATTGGCAACTTTTAATTAAGATGGTATCGTGGCCTGGCTTTGTCGCCCCCCCTCTCCACCCCCGGCGCGCTCTCTTTTCCGGAAAATCGACAGAGAGGCCTCGGAACGGTCGGGGGTTGGCGAGGGACGAGGTTTAGCATTCTTTTTGTTCATGCCAACTATTCATCATGGGTGACACTTCTCGAGATAGAGGGAGCCCGGCTTCTCTTCTTTCTCTTTCTCCTCGAGCGAGCCGCGACGCTCTCTTCTTCGTCGCCCTGGGGGTTTCCTAATGGACCCCCGACTACACCCACCCCCCTTCCTCCGCGCCGCCACCCCGTCGCCTTTCCACTCTTCGCCTCAGCCAGACCTCTCTAACGCATCGACGAGAACGCGAGGGATTTTAATTTCTCGGTTCGCGGGGAACGCCTGCCGACGGTCACTCAGCCCAGCCACCCTTCCGGCGAGCGAGATCGCCGAGGTGGGCGGTCGGTTTTCGCGTTGCAGCTTAAGTGCCGATCGGCAGATAGTTTAATTGGCCCTGGGAGCTGGCCAAATGCGTCTAGTGGAGGTTTGCGTTCGATCATCGCACTCGAGACGTCTGTAGATGAGAGATCGGGAACTAGCCCGTTAGGTACTCGCGATTGGATTCGGAAGACCGATCGAAGTAACGCCGGTGGGAGCAGGGGGTGGTATTGGCAAGGCTCGGGTTCTTGCTATTTCACCGTTTTTCTCGAGAGGTTGAGAGGTTTGCTCGCGAGAAGGGCGTCCAGGGTAAAAAGAAATTCGCGTGCGAAGAGGACCAAGTGGAAGGGTGTTACGCAAAAATGGCGATGGTTAAGGCGTGCAGGCAAGGCGGTCCCGTAGAATCCTGTAATTATGACACGTCGTAAACATACTCCAGGGGAATGGTACGCTCTGATGCTTGTTCGGCGGAAGAATGAGGGTGCAACAGGAAGATGAAATGCTTCGCGAAGCAGAGGCAGCGAAATGGATCCTATGCGGTAATAACTCTGGAATTGAAATTTCCTTTAATCACGTTCCGTTGCATTTCAGTCACCGAAACTCGTAGATTGAGCAGCTTACGAGACACGCGCTATCGCCCTCTTTTACTCTTCCGAGTAGCACGGAAGAGAACGTGCACGCGAGGGTGTCCCCGGTCTAAATAATAAATGCAAGTCGCGAAAGCGCGAGACGAAATAACGTAATCATGGGAAGCGCGACGTGTGACACGCGTGCAATTCTTCCCCTCCTCGCGCGGGCAAGCTCTTTTCCCGGAGCTTTTCCAGCGTCCCGGTCCCCCAAGGAGCTGGGTAGACCGCGGCACTCTTTCGTGGTCCCCGAGAGGGTGAAGAGGGGAACGCGAACAGGAGAGGCCGACGTAGTGGCAGGTGGCTGTTAACGTCCCCCGGGAGCCTCTGATAAAAACAAATGGTGGCGCGAAGGCAAGACGGAGCCGAGAGGGGTTCCACGCCCTTGCACTCCTGCCGGTGGAAAGAAATAAAGAAATTACTCGGTGCCGCGCCCCCGTGTAAACAGAGCCGATGAATGGGAGAGGAGTCCTCGCAGGGGGAGAATATTCCTCTCCTCTCCGGCGGCTGCCTTTAATCGCACCGAGCGGAATCGAGGTCCTCGCGAAACACCCGCTTTTGCCACGTTTCTCGAGCGTCGCTGGTTTTCACGGCATTAATCAGGATCGGGAGGGGAGGACGCGACCTCCTCTTTGATCGAGTTGATCAATTCCGATGATTGACTGCGCGAAGTTCGACTCGCAGCCGTGAGATTGGCGAACGTTAACCTTTCCACCCATTAACGGTGAAACGGATGGCGAAAAACTGGAGATGCACGATTCCCAAGGACGAACGCGTTATCGAAAGTCTTGCTCACCCCTCGAGCAGGGCAGGAACCAGCTTTTTCCAGAGGGAGGTGGCGGCCGTTAATAAAGTTAGGATTGCCCGCTCAGTGGGGAGGATGACTCGCCGCGAAGATGGCAATATAAAGTCGTCGTTCGTCCTGGGTAACGATGCTTTATATAACTGTATCAAAGAGAGACCTCGTCGTCGTCGTCGCCGCCACTCCATTGAATATTTAAGCTTCAATTTCATACCTTCGCGCGGTGGGTGTCTCCGCGCATATTAAAAAAAGAAAGTAATAAAAGCGGGGCGGAGAAGAGAAGGGGGTCGAAGATGCCGCCGAAAAGGTGCGAGGGCCGAGACGGGTCGCCTCGCCGCGCCGCCAAGTAGAAAGAGATTGCGAGGGGGAGGAGGGGGCACGCCGATAGTCGTCGACCGGGGCACAATGGGAACACGGTGCATCCCCTTGCGCGGAAGGGCGGCGAAGGGTGGCGCGAAGCCTTCCATCGGCTCGCATTATATGCGATTATTATTCATTATGTGGCGTCTCGCTCGGCGATATTCCTCGGCCATAGGTGGGACGCGAAAGAGCCGTGTACGCGCGTGAGTCGCCCGCGTTGAATTGCAAATGGTGCGGCGCGAGGGGGAGGCAGAGAGAAAAGCGTTCTAGGACGCGGCGAAAGGAGGAGCAGCCAAAAACCGGCCGGAATTTTGCATATACGCGAGGCCCCCCGCTCGAGGCACCCCACTGTTTTTTTCCACGCGGCTTTGCATACGTCCGCGCGCGCACGCCTCTCCTCGTCACCTCCCGAGCCGACTCCCTAGGCCCGTGCTCTTTTTCCACGCTTTCGCCGAGCCACTCGTACCTTCTCTCGTCTGGCGTATCGTTACGGTTATGATATTAGGCATACGAGGCCAACTACAAACGGTTATTCCATCGAAACGACCCCGCGCGACGGTTCTTACGGGAAACGGTTTCCTCCCTCGTCGACGGTTCCAGCGATGATAACGTACGGCAGGGGGACGAGAAACGTCGCTGGAATTTTCCGGCTCGGAAGCCGAGACGCGACTCGGGGACTCGTTCGACACGAGCACGGAGCTCTTCTGCTTTCTGGGGGTTTTGGGGAGAACCTATCGCGTATTACGGGGTAACGTATATACTGGGGTGGCTCTTATTTACTCTTGGTAAATTTATTTTTCAAGATTTTCTTCGGGGCACCCTCCAGAATAGTTACAAATATTTAGAAGAAAATCCGTGTAAAGTTTGAGCTCGATCGGATAACGGGAAAGGGGCCCTTAAACATTTAAATCATTATTTAACATTTCGCGAAGTCGATTTTATATAATATCCTCCAAGTTATTGATTAGATAAAAAAATATGTCGAACAAAATTTGTAGATCCGGACAAGGAACATCTTTTATGTTCTATTACTTTTTATCGTGCGACAAACTGTTTCCGAAAAAAGTCTGAGAAACTAAAAAAAACTTTTGTTTTCCTCAAATTTTGAAAGTTTAAATGCTTCTAGGACACTTTTTATTAATAAAGGCGAACAAAAAATAGAATTTTTATTTTCGAGGACTAGTGTTTAAATATTTAAGGGAGGCAAGTACCGAAATATGCGAAAAGATAATTTTTTCTTCTTCTTATTTTTAGTGTTTGATATGTCATGAATGTTTCCTGAAAATTTGGGACTGAAATGCTCAAAAATATCGAAGATATAGACTCCTGAAAAATTGGGACCGCAATTCGCAAAAATATTGAAGATATAGACTCCTGAAAATTTCGGTCCCAAATTTTCAGGAAACATTCCTACCGTCTATTTAAGTATTCTGTTGCTTTCTTAAAGAAGAAGAGCCAACGCCTCCGATAAAGAAATTTGCAAGGAATATTACACACACCGGAGATCGATTTTTTTGAACAGACACCGCGAAGCTCGACCGGCGGGCATGGTAGCGAACCGTCATAAGATTCAACGATCGATTTCTCGTACATAGCGGCTCATCGGTGATTCCACGGGGTACTTGAGGCCACAGAGTGAACGGGCGATTTCGATTAGGTCCGAGAGTGTCTGTTACGGGGTCGTCGTTACAGCTCGCACGTTATACGATTTGTTTTACTCCCGCTATTTCGGTTTTTATTACTTTCGGTTAGTCAACTAGTTAGGGCCGCGACTGCCTCTGGCGTACACCTAATGACTCGGCGAGTAGAGACAAAGGGTTCATTTGCCAGGCGGCAGGTGTACACCGACGAAGGTCTCGACAAAACTACTTTCCTCCTCCTCCTCCTCCTCCTCCTCCTCCTCCTCCTCCATCTCCTTCGTCCCCTCTCTGCCTATCTCGCCGCGGGTCTCGATATTACAAGTCACTCTGTTTTGCTGTTCCTCTTGGGTCGCGTCTTCGTTCCACGAATAAACGCATCTGCTTCCCGGAAAGCAAAGTTCGACGGGCGATCACGCGCGCTCGGGCAGCAACGAAAAGGGCAACGACGAAGAAGGACGCCGGCCGGATAATTAACCAGCAACTGGGTAAAAAAGGCCTTTTATTGCGCGATCATTAAGCGCTCTTTGTCGATGAATTCGCAGCCGGTGATTGCAATCTACGTGTAATCGCAGGATCATCCGCGCGCGGCCTTTTTACCGCACCGGTTACAGCTTCTTGCGCGAGGTCGTGGTCGATGACTCGCAGCTTCGAGAGCCGGCTCCGCGTCGCGGCCTCGTCGGCGATATTCGGGCTATCGCGCCTCTCCGAAGCCGTGCTATTACAATAGGTATCTTAATTACGAGGGGGCAAAGGAAGGAACGTTTCTCCTACTTCGACCGAGGATTAAAACGTCTTCGAAGACTTTCGATCTTCCTCCACAGTGGACTCGTGATAACCCGGAGCGCGGGAGTGAAAGTTAACCCGAAGAATTAAATATATACCAGCATTTATCCCCTTCAAAGCTTCCCCGTGGCGCGAGGATTCGTTTCCCTCTACGTCTGTTATCGGATCAGGGTCACGAGGCACGATTATCCGCGCGAATGCCCGCCACCTGCAAGTCCTCCGGCTCGAGTTCCTGCAGGAGAGGCCCGCTGTCACCCGAAGGCGTCCTCTTCATCAGATACCGCGACACCAAGGACTCCGAGCAACCCAGTAACACCGGGGCGAATCTCTCGGAGCTCTGCTCTCCCTCGCCGCTGCCTCTTGTCTTCCGGTGCGGCGCGAGGATCGCGCGGTATACCGCGGCACAAGCGGTTAACAACGTCCCTCTTTCCATCGGCATCCCCTCGGACCACCCTCGGGTCCGACCTTAAGATATTAAGTACTTTACCCGCGATTAGATCTCTCATTGTGCCGCTCGGTGTCAGACAAGCGGTTCGTTAGGCCCCCGGGGAGAGCGAACGAGAGGCAGAAAGAGAGAATCGGAGTTCTGGAGAAGACAATGCCAGCCTAAGAGACAATTGCTTGCGCACAGACAGAGAAAGAGAGAAGGAGAGAGAGAGAGAAAGAGTGAGAGAGAGGGGGAGGAGGGAAAGAGAGAGCGTGAGGCAGCTCTTCTAACTGCTGTATAATTTCCTGCAACGACACCTTCATTGTGAGCCCGCCGTTTCATTCTTATCGGGCTGTTCCAGGGTGAGAGAGGGTTGCGAGGCCACGACGGAGCAGCATGAATGGCAAGCAGCAACTGCAGGAACCAGTACGCCACGAATTTTCTGTTCGGTGGGTGTTCGAGGAACTCTGGCAGGTGGAATCCTTGCCCTCGGGATTTTGGGTACTCGAGACCCGTGAGACCTTTGTTCCAGGAGACCAACAAGCTTACTGTACCGCGCTGGAGGTTTCTAGGAATGAACCTGCTAACGAGTCGAGGACCGCAGGATAGTTCCCCATTCGTTCGATTTCCAGTCAGCGAATGGCTGTGGAATGCGCCTTTCAGTGTTTAGAAGGATTAGTGAATCTGAATTGCGCGCGAAGTCTCCCTAACGAGGTACAAGATAACAAAGAACGTTCCGAAGTGCACGGACGGTGGTTGAGCAGGAAAATGAATTTTCTTCGATCTTGCCCTTGAAACGCTTCGCGAGAACTTTCGAGAGTTGCGATCTGAATGTCAGATCGAAAAAATACTTGCCGACCGAGCGGAGTGTTTCTCCATTAGCGATCCAATTAGAGGAGCGTTTCGCACGGGACACGTGAGAAAAGCCGCGGTAATGGATGCGCGGCAAATTTATTCGGAGATTATCTCGCGAGGCGCGAATCGACGGCGAAAGAGGAGGCGGTGAATGGCGTGAACGTCGCTCTGTGACAGATGTGTTCATCGTCGCGGCAGCCAGCGATAACTCAAAGGGATCCATTATGAGTGATCGGAGCGCGAGAAAAACGCGATTAGACTTGATAATGAACGCAACTCGCGATTAGAACGCGAGCTCCACTTTTTTTTTCCCGCCGAAGCAATGCGGATCGACGACAAGGCCGTGATTTACCGGTAGATATACAGGTGAATATTCATGGGACGAACGATCGAAGGATAAGTACGCGGTTGCTTCTGATACGAGCTCGCTAGTTTCCTGTAGATCATTTTGCGTGCCTTCAAGCATTAGAAGACTACATCCTTCTTTCAATTAAACATTTCTTTTTTAAAGTAAATATCTACGGAGTAATAACGAATCGAGACTTGATACCATCGTCTCAGAAAATGTGTTTGGAAGCAAGGTACTCGGAAAGCATCCCAAAGTACCCAGCTCCCTAACCAAGGGCTTCCGAGGAAGCGCCAAGGACTCTGGTTGTCTCCCACGATCAAAAGAGGGACAGGATCGTCTGTGCACTTGAAAACCCTCAATGGACCCAATCACGATTGTGATCCCGCGCGTTGTCCCCTTCGAAATCGAGGGGCCCTCTCCCCCCGTCCAGGGGAAGAGAAACAGCGAAACCAGGGACCAGATTCGTTCTGTTTGTTTGCCCAGCGAAAGGCAAACCTGGCCAGGATCCACTCGAGCGAGGATCAATCGGAACAAACATCTCTGCTATCGCGCGATCAGTTTCTTATCAGCCAGGCATTATTTCTACATTACGGTGCGTGGGAACTCTCTGACTTAAGCTCCGCGATTCAGAGGTTAGAATAATTGAATCGTATGCGCGTTATCGCGTACAAATTTCCGCCTAAACTATTTGTAAATTGACGTTCGAAGCTCGATAACCCGAGACGATTCACTCCACTAGTCAGCCTCGTGACTTTCTCACAGAGCAGCGAGACCCGTTGCCGCGAAGTCGTTGTAAAAAAAAGTAGTGGTAAAATAAGAGGGAACGAAGCCGCGAGGAGAGCGCACGGAACGTCCGACAGAGAAGAGGGAATGTTCGCTGCCGAGATGGAGGAATCAGGGGGGGGGGGGGGGAACGGGGGAGAAGGCGAGGAGGAAACGAACGGGGAAGGTAGGGGTCTTCGTCGCAGTTTTTGCCGATTCGCCACGCAAGCCGACCGCAAAATCAGAAATGAATGAAGAAGTGACACAATGCAACGTTTGCAGGGCGGACAGGGGCCTAGGTTGCCCCCGGTAGCGCCAACCCCCGTCGTTTCTGGCTCGTCTGCCCCCTCCACCCCCCCCCCTCTCCCCCTCGCGCTTGGACCCCTCTCGACTCGAAACCATTCACCTCCGACGCGGAGAAAAAGGGAGGAAGAGCGACGGGAAAAAAGGGCAGACAAGAGAGCCGTGCAGAAGAAGCAGGTCGCTTTAAAGAGAGCGCTGATGCGTGGCCAGAAACCGACCGGGGTGCTTGCTCCCCCCCTTCATTGTATCGAGAGATCGAGGCTGCGCGAGGGCCGTGGCTAGCATAGAAAAGGGATCTGCATGTGACGGATCGCAGTCGCGGGGATCCGTCACGAGTCACCGACATTTCTTCTGCTGCTTTTCCACGGGCGGACCACCCACGAGACCGTATCAAAGTTCCCCCCCTTCGTCCCCCTGTCGCGACGAATTTCACTTCTAACCGAGAAATCATTGGATTTCTTGGTCGCGATCGAATAAAGTTGCAGGCCGACCGTTGAACGAAAAAGATATTTCTTTCGTGTACTTTCTCCCGTGCACGTACTTCTCTACAGTGGAAAGTCTGCTAAAGAGAGTTCCTTCCCTTCCTCCAGACACATCTTGCAGCAAGAAACGGCAAATCACGCGTGACGATACGAGAGGTTAGTTATCGTCGGACGGGCCCCAGGTAAGCAGCGTTTACTCGCGCGATTCGGGGGACAACGGTTGACTGGTCCGTTTGTTCGCGCCTTGTCACGAATCAATCGAGGGAAACGAGCCGTGACCCAACCGCCGACGTTTCTACTTTTTCTCCCCGTTAAATCGCTCAACGATACGAGCCGACCGAAAAAGCCCGGTGACTAATGAAATTCTCCCTCGCCGCGGCTTGCGATTTTTAGCCGATTCCTGTTTCCTCGGGGGAGGGGGGAGAGAGAGAGAGAGAGATGGAAACGTTGGAGCAGCTTGCGTGGGAAGAAGACAGCTAGGTCGGTTCGACGCGGAAACGGAAGCTTGTAACGCCCGGGTGTAAGTAACCCTAAAATTAACAGTTCGAAGTTTTAATTAGAAATTGAATGTTTCCTTCAAAAGTAAACGCGTGTGTCGCGAAAAGTCGCGGGGGGAACGGCGAGAAAGAACGCAATTACGTAACGGCATTACAGGACGTAATGGCGCGACGCAGCGACCCCTTCTTCGCCATCGACCCTTCTCCCTAAACCATTTCACCAGGTCCCCGGCCTTTTCAATCATACACATCAGTGAGTTTCATTATTACCGAGTTTAGAGGCATTCTTCGCTCGCGTTCACCTTTTTCGGGACCAGTTTGTCCCCGCAACTTCCCCGAATAATAAGTCCCCGCGTGATCGATAAACGTCCACCCCAGCTACGCTCCACCCTACCCATTCGATATAAGCACGCTCGCTGTCGAAGTAAATTAAGGCCGTGTCGCATCACCAGCCACGACTTCGCGGGGGCAACTTCTGCCGTCGCGCTCCGCAACCCTCGAGCCGCCGAACGTGCAATGGGTTTTTTGGCTAATTCACGGCCCTGAAAATTCCGCCCATTACCCCGGTGTTTTAGTTAGTTAGGAAAAGTGGAGGTAAAGATTTCAGCGTCGAGGGGTTGGGTCTAATTGTAGCCATGCTACTTCACTTGTTGAAAAACTTGCGATATCTAGGGTAGGTTCTAACGAGACCCCTGGTCGATCAAACTTAACCATCCTGACACTCGAAGACTCCTATTCAACTCTCCCTTAAACCACAAAGCACACGGACTCGCCTATACCGCAGAAGCAAAATATAATCTGGACAAAACCACGAATTCTTCAAACGTCACACCAACTGTAATTTCCGTACGCCAACAACAATGTGACCTACTCGTCGTTAATGCTACGACCGTCTAAAGCGTATCATTTGTCGGACACCGTGAACATTCGATCGTCATTGAACGAGGTGAAAACCGCAACCGAAGGGCCTGACAAAAGGCTTCCACCCGAACGTAGTCTTCTGTCGGAGAACAACAGAGACCAGATACTTGTATCGAGTTGTTGGCTTCCGTCGTTCGAATATAACCGTGCAGCCTCAACGAGATAAATCCGCTGTCGGTCCCCGCCGCAGAGTTTACGTCGTACACGCAATAAAAGTCACGTCTGGAACGACGAGGTCGACGAGTAGAGGATTAGAAAAAAAAATTTTAGTTCGTTACCGGGAGGGGGGGCACTCCGGAGACCTCCCCTCGTTTCTTTTTCGTCTTGTTTAGCGTGAAAGAGAAGTATATACACCCTCGCGCTTGCGAGTGAAGACGAGCACGAGGCCCGCTTTTACGACTGTACTTTGTGGTTTTCGGAGTTTCTTGCGCCGCGGCGTAGTCAAACAGCGGAACGGAAGCAGAGTAAACGCGGTGGGTTAGCGGAAAACCCACTGAACGTGTTGGTTTAGAAAATTGTTTGAATTCGTTTCATCACCGGTCACACTTCACCGTTCAGACGTACACATGTCGCAGTTCAGATTCTTCGCGTCGTGGTTCGTATTTCACACCTGACTCATCATTTCCTACATCACACTTCATATTTCATAACTTGCTCGTCACTTACGCTTCCTGCAACAGTTCATGTTTTATACTTTATCCTTCACTCGCACTCTCTACATCACACATCACATTCCATAGTTGTTACCTTAAGGAAACCCACATCGCGCATCACAGCTCGCACGTTTCACAACACCACTCATCCACTACGCGTCGCAACGTACACTTCCTATGTCACAAACAACCCGCGGAGTGCGACGGTGTGAATTATAAAGTGCATAGAAAGTGTGAAGTGCGAACTGCGAAGAATTAAGTATTCCCCGTGTCTTCGTTTCGACCCGAGGGTTCAACGACTTATCTCGCGTCGATACGGGCATTTATCTCGGGAGGAGGATGAACTTCGTCGTTCGGTTATCTTCTCGCCTTCCGTATTTCGAAATCCGAGCAATTTGTTTTCGCGGACCCGCGATGAGGATGATCCACGCGGGAAGTGACCCCTATCTTATCTATCAACGTCGGCGACGTCTGTGCTCAATGCATTACGATGTACTTTAAACCGTTAAAAGCTGTAATTGAATTACGCTTTCATTTATCTGAAGATTTATCATCGAAACAGCAAATATTTTACGTCTCGCTTCTTACGCAGAAAGTTTGAAGCAGAAGTCCCAGCGATCCTCCGGACTCGCGCGACCTTCGCGTGCAAGCTATAAACCGCAAAGGGGCAGGATAAAAATCCAAAGGGGGTTGGACGCATCGCCACCCCATAGCCCGGTCTGTTCGCGCGTGCTTAAGCGCGCGTGTTCCCCGACACGCACGCTTCTATTTGCGCGTACCAAGTCAGGGAAATCACGTGCACACGGACGCGCAACATCCACACGACCCAGCACACGCCTCCGAGCTCTTGCGGTTATTTTAACAACGTGGCAACCTCTTTGTAGACCGCACGCTTGTAAACCAAGAATGAAGTCTGTTCGTCGGCCAGCGGGTAAAAAGAACGATCCTCCCCTCGTCGCCCCTCGCAGCGTTTACCACCGACGACTTTTCTTTATTTCCCATCTTCGTCCGCGGCGTCGCGTTTTATTCGGAGAATTCAATCGTTCCGCGGTTTCCATCCCTTCCGACCCTCTTCCCGGTATCTGCAAGGTGGAGCGGTCCCGGTGGACGGTCTCCTCGTTTTGTGCTCGTTCGATACGCCGCCATACGATACACCTGGAGTATCGTAGAGGCGGTGGATCCTGTTTCGAGCGCTGCGCTCGAGAGTATCGTACGAGACGGGGCCAATCGAGCGACACGAGTGGATATGGGAGTCGGGAGCCAGGGACTCTTAACCGAATTGGGTTACGGAGCCGGTGGTGGTGAGCGATAATTATCGTCTTAAAGGTTCCAGACTGTTAGTCGAGACAACGTAACCCCCGGTGCCCGGCACTTCGATGACGATACTCGAGTAAGGGAAACTGGTACTTTCACCTGGGCATCCCGAAGCTGAAGAATGCGACGACCGAGCGGCAAGTGCGAAGGTGTACGCGAGGAGGATGGGACGCGCGGAGGTTACACGCGCGGGAGTACCTCGCGGCCAGCCGAAGAGGACGACACTCTGATCTCTGTATTTTTGCACGGCTCCTTTCCTCTTCGCTCCTCTCGAAGCTGCGCGATTTCGTGACTCACGCTCTATATTTAGACGCTCGTAGACGCGTACTCTCGTGTTCTGACGAGCCCGCGAGTCCCGAGACCCCGCGAAAATATGTCATACTCCTCTTTATATCTCCGCGACTCTCGATGCGACCCTTTATCCTTCTGCCGCGATGTGTGGTCCATCGTAAAGCCCTTCGAGACGAGCTGGGCCAAGTCCGAGGACTTCGCCGGGGATCACCTGGCTGCGGTCATCGCCGAGGTACCATTTTGCCATATTGCGAGGTCTAACAATAAGTGCGCCAGCAATACAGAATAGCGAAGCTCCAACGAGGTTCGATGTCGCTACATAGCGTTAGGTGGACTCCCACTGCCCTAACAGTGGTTAAACCTGACTTTCTGTACTGACGAATTTAAATAAATTTGCATAAGAAGCGCTGCATTTTTCGTAAAGCCTGTGCTATCCGCATTAGGGTAAATCCGGGAGACGCGGTCGACCTAATATAAAATGGCTATTGAAACTAATATAGATAGTACTTATTTTATCAGAAAAAACTTGATATGTTCAGAATTTTATGCTGATTCAGAAAAACTGGTCGATATTTGCTTTAAGACAATATTTACTGTAAATCGGGTTGAAAATTTAATTCATGACATCTGACCACCTCCCCCAAGGAAATAGTTTTCGTCGTTGCTAGAGATCACTCACATGGAAAAATAACACAGAAGAAAGTAAAATTATTTACGAGTGAATACAACTACAGATTCATGGATATTTAATTTGTTTTGAAAAGTGAACTACCTACTGGCGATTAGCAAGGCAAACGAATACAAAAGTGATATCCCGATTGTCTATGACGTCCAAATTGATAAAAGTCACTACAAGCTGGAGAACCCACCAAGTCTCTCCCGCCTTGAATTTCTAAAAACCCCCAAAGGACAGATACCGAAGTTCCGAAGCAAAAGAATAGCGTAGCCGCGCTTTAGCGAGCGGTCGGAGGAAAAATCGCGAACAACGGAACGCAAGTCGTTCCCTGGAAGGCAGAAACGCCTCGCGAAAGCGGAATGGCGGAGCGCGAGGGCGAGGGCGAGGAGGGTGAGTTCACGGCGTGACAACCCCTCTTTCTCGTCACGGTAAAGTTTCATCACCGCCACGACGCAAACTCATTCCCAACCCCTCTGACTGAACTTCGACCAACAACTTCGGGTCTCCTCCTCGTTTATTCCGGGTGACTGCACTTTCGTTCCGTCGTGAGCGCGAGCGGCCTGGGGTTGCCACCGCCTCTCCCGTCCCCCTACACCCCTCCGGCCCTCCCCCCGATCTTTCCACCAGCGAAGCAATTTTGTTCGATGGCCGTACACGCGATAGAAAATCTGGCACGTCCTCGGTCGTTCCGGGAATGCTAAAGCGTGCGTCTCGAGACGAGTCGGGTTTACCCGCGCCACGCCGCGCATCTTTACGAGCCGACGCTCTGTACGCTCCGCGTGCAATTTCCCGCGGTCGATTACGAGGCTGACGCGGTGTTTC
The DNA here is from genome assembly GCA_963971345.1 of Andrena flavipes. Taxonomy (NCBI): domain Eukaryota; kingdom Metazoa; phylum Arthropoda; class Insecta; order Hymenoptera; family Andrenidae; genus Andrena; species Andrena flavipes. Next base: position 9,887,785 of record OZ020481.1, read on the forward strand.
GACGGTCCTCCCGGCGTGAAAATCCCGGCCACCGCGGCGTAGAATTTTCGACGGATGAGATTGGGGTCAGCGGTGGGAGCTCGATTCGGTAGATCACTCGATTTCCGTGGTATAAAGTATAGGCAGAGGAGAGGACATCCTTGCTTGGTCCGGCACTCGGTGTGAAATTGAGAGTGCCGAGTCACCGGAGCCAGGAGGAACCAACGGGACGACCGAGACGTTCATAAATTTCAATTGCCAAACTTCTCCGGCCACCCCCGAAAACACCGGGAACCAAGCCACTTCGGAATCGTCGAAGCACGCTCGATTCCCGGGGCGCGTGAAACCAAAGAGGAACTCGCTGAAAGGGGTCCTAGGAGCTGACGGAGAGCTCCTCCGGGAGAGTCGGGGATGGGGATGAGTGGGAAGACGACGGGGTAAGATGCGAAAGGGAAACCGCAGCGGGACGGTAACGGTAAAAGGGAGCGCGGAAAGGAAGACGTTAGGAGCGGGGAAGAATTAGCTAATGGCGCACGATGAATCCGTAATGGGTTTGTGCTGTTCCCGGGGCCGCATCGGGATTTGAACGAGTGCGGGCCAGCCGCGCCGCGACTCCACGAAGAGGGCGGCGAACACGAGGCGTCGACTCCGCGAAGAAGCTTCGTGGAAAATCGTGCTACGCCCGTCCGAGTAATACCCCAAGGAATGCAGGGAAGATGGAAGCATAGATAGGGCTCTTTCCGCGTTGGGGAGCACCGAACAGGGAGAGCGAACAAGCGAGCGAACGCACGCCAGGAAGACGGAGGAAAGAACCCACGGCAAAAGGGGTGGGACCACTCAACCCATCCCCCACGCTGGCTGAATCCTTGCGGAAAAGCTTAGAACGACTCAGACTATCTTAGAAGGAAATGTTGTTTGCGGTTCGAGCGCGATTTCTTCCCGTGCCCCTCAGGAATCAAGAAGGAAAGCTAGCCCGGGGAATGTACACGGTTCCCTTCGTAATCGTTCCAACGGAATCTCGCTCGAGCTTCCAAATTTTACGGTACAGGACTACTTCGGGGACGAACCACTTTGTCGCGAGTAGATAATATTCGTCAGCGTTGAGAACTGTTATTTGATAAATGAAGCCTCGATGCAGGGTTTCATCGTTATACGCTTGGTAAGAGGATCCACTAGTCGTTATGTAGGGGAGAGTCGGGTAAACTTTGGAGGGTGATAACATAAAATCGGAAGGAGAATTCAACAGGAGTCTCCGGTGGACCTTAGACTATAAGAAAATCAAAGCCATTGTTGAGAAAAATCTTTGGGAACGACGGATAATGAAATTTACACTTGAAGATCATGTAAACGTACAAACTCATTATTTTTATGATTTAAAATTATTCATTTATGTTAAAAACTATAAATATAATGTTTTAGGTATAACTATTACAAATAAAATATAACAAAAATATATACTATACACGTGAGAAAAAATATTATACCAGATAAGAAAAATTACTGAAAATAATCAAATACACATGGAGTTTTACACGAATAATGAATATCAACACGTGCATGGAACACTCTCTTAACGGAAAAATAACGTGCATGGGTCTATGGTTTGTCACAAAATGCTGTGAGGGCCCTTTGGTCCCATGTCACGCGATACCAACTCATTCGCAGCTCTTATCTAAGAGAAACATTGATGTTCCGTTTTACCCCACTCTCCCCTACAATGAAATCGGCAGTCCTGGATGCGAAATAGAGTTACGTGTTCTCGCGAAATAATCGGCAGATATCGAATAGCCAGCCCCGCGAGACCACGGTGTCTAGAGTTGGATAAGACTTTACTACCAGCGCGGGCATAAAATGCCAGAAGAATACGCTCCCGACGAGGTGTCGCGAGGGATCCCTCGAGGACCGCCGCGATTTATGAGCGTCCTCTTAAGCATCCGTGACGATTCCTAACCAGGGAGCGCGCTGAAAAGAAGGTTACCGCAAGAAATCGTTAAATCAAAGTCTCCAGCCGTCTGTTCCGTCTTGTGTAACAAGACGGGAGAGCGTTGACACGGTTCGAGCCCGTGTTATCGCCGCCCTGTTGCAACAGCCTCTATTGTTGCTCGCGCCTCGTCGCGTTTTGCACCACGCCCGGCCTGTTTGTCTCCCCGTAGTATCGACACGAGGCGTGCGAAAAAAAACGAGAAGCGAGGGAAGATTGCCGAGCTGGAGGAAACAGCTCGCGTTCGGCAAATTATTTCTTATCGGCGTATTGCAAGCGACCTTTAACGCTGCTGCAAGTTTATTGCCATTACAATTGCACGGCACGATGTAACACGCGGCGCCAATCCACGTGGCGTGGTTCTTCGTATAAAAGTAAATAGGATAAAACTGAGTAACACGATTTCCTAACCCGCCCCGCTATATTCAGAATCGAGTCTCTCGTGGAAGAAAGATCATTGAAATAGGAACGTATTCCACGGTTGCAATCGGTCAGTAGTGAAGCAATTTTTATGAAACCTGATAAAATAATCTAGAATTCAGTTTATCGGGTATCAGCAGCGAAATTCAAGCGCTGTCTACGCCGGGATGAAGATAATCACCCCGTGGTACCTCGCTCTCGAATCGTACGAAGAGAAATGCCTGCAACCTAGCTCCGTCGTTACGACATCGCCGTGTAACGAACAAGACATAAACCAATCAATTAATTAACAAACATTCTTACCCGCGACTCGAAGCGTATCCCCTTGTATTCCCCCTAGAGGGGGGGAGAGGAGGTCGGGGAACGCGGAGAGTTTCAGCGAACCGATATAGCTGACGGTCAATTTTCCCGATTTCGACTCTAATTAGCGTGGAGCGCAGGCAAAGCGTAAGGCAGCCGATTCGAGATCGCCGCCGCGATCGCAATCACGCTCGAACGTTGCAATCGATTCCCCTATTACCATATAAAACTTGGCTGCATTCGAGCGTGCCTGGTCGTTCCCTCTGGCGCTATCCGAAGGAAAAAATATTGCATAACCCCCGAGTACAACTGGAATGCTAATTATATTAATAGCGGCGGGCATCTGCGTCAGCGCGCTTGACTCATTAGCATACGATAAAACAGACAAAACACATCCCTCGGACTGCGTTCGCAACACGCGCAGAGAAAGCCCCGCTAAACGGCCCTCCGCGATTCGAAACAGACGATCCGAGATGCTGTAGGTATGCCGGAAGAATGCGCGAGTAGCTTCCGATATGAACCGATATCGAAATAATTAGGAATCCTCCGAACGAGGAAATTGTGTCCAAGGCGCATTGGACCTGTTCGAAAGTAGCGATAAGAAGCCTTCGTAACCCAAAAAGATCTCCACGTTCGACCATCAGAGATCCATGGACCCTTCAACCAATGTCCCAGCGTTCGGGGTTTCCGAATATTTCGGGGAACTGGGGGAACTGGACGAAGGGCCTCGGCGGACTTTCACGGTTGTTCGTGAGCGATCTGCTCACCGACTGGCAGGAAGAAAGGATCTCGGTGCTTCCGAGAAGACAATCAAAGGGAGCTGGGCCCCGGCCATTTGGGCATGACGACTTAAAAAATATAAACTACGCCAATACGCACGCGAGCCAGCGGGAATCGAGCCGGCGAGCAGAGGCGAGAGAGGCGAGTTTGGGTTATCTTACGTGTCTCTGAACAGCTGTCGGTTAGAGGTGCTCAACCGCGACGGAATAAATTATGGAGATAGATCGGACGGGTTACGCTGCGTCGGCGGCTTTCCGCGCGAGGATCGCGTGATCCAGCCCGATCGCCACCGACTAGCAGACTAATCCGGTCATTAGAAAACGCTTTGTCGCGGTGAAAAATGTGATCGATCCTTAATCCGTCGGGTGAAGCACGACCATCGGAGGGAAGTCTGGCGAACGAGAATTTCGAGTGAAATTCATTTCCAAGAAAACTGTCTTCGATACGTTTCCTTGAATGACGAGGGCAAACCAGCATTTTTTCGAAAAATATGTTGTGCAGAATTAGAGAACGTGCACAGAACCGCAAAAGGCTCTTCCGGTCCCCTAAAGATTAATCACAGTATCATTAAGGTAATTAGGATTGAAAGAGCGAGAGTGATTCGTGTATTCCATTCTAACTTGTTCTCCGAGTGAAACTACAATTCTAATCTGTTGTGATTAGTCCATTATATATCAGCAACGTAGCTAACAATTATTTAAACTGCCCTCCTGCTAAAGAGAAAAATTGCAACGCAAACACTGTGACACGACACGCAGCAGAACCTGCCCCACAACTGTATCGTTTCACTCAAGTGTTATACTTCGAAGCGAGTCCACCGCTCCCAACGGATATCGTAGGGACCGCGACGGACATGGCTCGTGATCAAAGGTGCCGACGGTGTCGCGGGACGTACAGGTGCAAGTGTCATCGGGGATGTTCCCGACTGGATCGATAACACATGCGCGGATCCACGGGATCGGTCTGCCCTCTTTTTCCTGCGGGGCTGTCACATTGTGTGTTAATCAACGCTACACGCGCCAAGGGACACGAGGAGGCTTCCGAGAAAGGAAGCCACGATCCCGCAAACAAAAGCGAACAAAAATCGCCGTACGAAATTGAACGGCGCGGCGTTCCGCGAAACAGTCGCGGCGCGACCTTGCTCGATATTTAGTCCGCCCTTCCTGTGCTCTCTCGCCCTGCGTTCCGCCCTCCACTGTCTTCTCCAAGTAAAAGGGAACCAGCCGCCATTGTGGCACGCGGGACTGCGCGAATTACATTGTTATACGAACCAGTGGTGGTCGATTGTGGGACGAATATCTGATGGCAAGTCTCGAAATCGATCGTCATTACATTTAGGCTAAATGCACCAATAAACGAACACTTAAGGCCAATGAATGAACACTATTATAAAATTATATTTGCAGCGCGATTGATTCCAAGTGTCGCAAAAAATGTTTAGATATGGAGCAAGAAATTAAAAAAAGTCTCTAATTAATTAGTTGCTTATTTTAATAACTTAATTTAAAATGTCCATTCACTGGAACGTGTTCAGTTACTGGTACATTTACCCTACTCACGAGTTTCCTTTAGTTTCGATAAATTGCTAACTATACATGGAATCTATATAAAGAGCAAGATTTCCGTCCGTTATGTGCAGATATCCTACCGTTATCGAAACGGAGCGGACCGAAAAATGCAACGGAACAAAGTGCAAGCTTCGAACGTTATGGTGAAAGCAGTGCTCCCCCGCTCGGCAGTGCAGAAATACGCGCACGGATAAGGGCAAAAAGAAGACCGGAATCTTCCTATCGAGGGGATTTCTGCGAAACACGAAGCCGATTCTTCTAACGATTCCACCCGCCGGAAGAGAAGGACGCCGGAATTTCGCGTGATTAGCGAACACTGAAGCTAGTGGACGGAAATATGCTGCATGCGATCCACCGTGCCGAAACTCTTCCTCCTCCGTTGCCATTCCCTCAAAACGGATTGTGTATTAACATTGAAGCTCCACTATTCATGCGATGTTAACTTTATTAACAGAACTTTGATAAGAATCGACTTAACAAAATTGTCGCGATAAACGCAACCCTCCCTTCTTTAATTCCCCCCGTCCTTCGTGCATATCCCTTCGCGTGGACCCCAACTCCAGAATCCCAGCGTGAAATCGCGCAAAGCGTGGTGTAGATATCGCAATGGGACCGAGCAATTTCGTCATTCACCGTCTCACCTCACCGTTTTGTAATTTTCTAATTGGAAATCGCTAACGGTGTTGCTCCGTGGATGTTTATAAAAAGATCTCCTCGGCAGGCTAATTACAGGCTGTACCTCCCATCGCGAACGATATTCCGCTGGTCGACCCCCTCCAACTTGGTTTCGGCTGCCGCGTTTTCGTTACTATCGTATGCGCGCACACGTCTCCATCGGCCGTTCCTCCGTTGGTCGCGAGCGCGCAGATAACCGCGGCAATAATTAACAAAACTAAATACTACAGAGGCGCGGGAGCGCGTGCTGCATTATTTATCGGCCTCGTTCGGCCGGCAGCAAATTTCCGAATATTTACCTGGGCCCTGCCGGTTTCATCGGCATCCTAATAAACGTCGGTATATTCCGACTGTTTGATTTAAAAATACTCGTAAATACGCGGATCTCTGTGTACTGCTGCTGTCCAACTCTCTCTGCCTGTCTCTTTCTCTCTCTCTCTCTCTCTCTGCCGCGAGCACCAGCCAGCGTGCCAGCCGGCGAGAGAAAAATCAATTAAGCCGCTTATGTGAAATATCGGCGCAATTACGCGCGATTGCCAAATCTAGCCCGGCCGTATCGATGGCCGCATTATCGAGCCAACGGCCCGCGTCCATTTCACCTGGCGATCCTCTCGGCCACCGTCGCTTTTTCATTCGTCGTTGCGTTTTTATTAGCCCGATTCGCAGCCGTGTTATCGCCACGTGCTGAGCCGTGCGCCAGCATCCGTGAAACGCGTTTCCCGGTCTCGCCGTTGAGTAGCATGCCTCTAAGTACGTACATAATTGACGAGGCGATTGCAGCTTGAAGTAAGCATTGCTATTCACGACGCAATCTCTGACGGAATCTTTGAACGTTGCATCGTAAGCGACATAAAGCCACGCGATGATGGAACCGGCAATCGAATTTCCACTCAAATTACTACTGAGGAATTCATTGTCAGTCAAGAACGAGTATAGGGTAAATCCGGGAGACGCGGTCGAGCCGGAGAGTTAGTCGAGTCGCTATATATCAGATTATCTACGTAACAATGCGTTAAAGTGCAGACCAATTACTTCTCGAGAAGCCAAACAGTTGAGTGAATAGCAATTTGCCGAATTTCATGTTCTTAAGAATTAAGAATCGTCATCGTCAAGTGTAGGCATCCCACTAGTCAAACACGAATTGAAAATAATCCATAATGCCCGTGAAAGAGTGAAACAACATGATTTGAGAAGAATTGGCGGGATTGCATCGATACCTGGACTTTTGGATACTCGTAAACTATTGATTTTCTTAAAAATAACACCAATATTCGTGTTGATATTTGAAAATTGAGTTTGAGTACTATTATCAAAGGTGAAAAGTATAGACGGAACCAAAAAAGGATGCAAATAGATTCGCGATCGATAAAGTATCAGTTGCACTAGCGTTATCTAAGTGCATCACATTTGGTAATTTGTGGGATTTACGCTGGTGGTTTATGAAACTCCAGAAAGGTTTAATATCATTACTATTCAACATAAAACTTTCTGTATTCCTTACATATCGAATATAGCACTTTCTCGATAGTAACTTGCACTCAGCGCGGAGCTTAGAGAAGAGAAGATAATCGACATAAAGATTAGTGCGTTTATAAACATAATGTGCTTACTTCTATCTACTTTCTGTGGAGCTTTCATTAGCTCTCGCGTTAATTACAAACGCCTCGTTATGCTCGCACAAATGTATACAGAATGAGTATTCATTTTATGTAAGTACAGATGGTAAGACGGGATTGGTATCCCGACATCCTCAAATGTATCGCGAAGCTTGGAAAAAGTTTTTCAATAAGAAACATTTTTGTCTGTGTATGTATTTATTAGACGAGGCTAGGACCTTCTTGTACGCCGCGCCTTTTCAATAGAATCACATTATAATCATAATTTCCAAGATAAACGGTTCCTAACGCGAATATTTATCATTGATCATACATTGATGTAGATATTTATTAAATAATGCACCTAAAGGTGCATAGTAGCTCGGAAGGTATTGGTATGAATATCAATACGACTGTATGCTAAGTTTTATGTAGCGAAGAAGTCTGATACTCTCAGACTCCACAGCTACGATCATTTTTATTTAATATGTAGTGGAACGATTATAATGACTTGAATTTCTTTTATTTTTCTGATACTACGTGTTCAAAAATAACTTGATTTCTAAATGATGATAATATACATAAAAGTGTAATTTCTTTCTTAAAAAGGTCACTCGTTTGCGTACACAATGTAATAATTAATTTCCATGTACAAGAAGACAATTGAGGGTGGGGAAATTTCAGATTCAAAGTAATTAGCATGAGATCATACTTTCTTGTTTTATGAAATTTACTTTGACGATGGAATAGCCCGTTTTAAATTCTTAAAGTAAATTCTTCATGATTTAGATTGATTTTCTTAAACAATTCAATTTGAAGAGTCTTTCTTCTCGCTAATTGAATGTCGAGTAGAGTCCTTTTTCTTGATCTAAAGTAGAGTCCTTTCTTATTTATCAAACTTTAAACTATTCACAAGTGGAAAGTCGAGTCACTCTGCTTAATAATGTAAAATGAAAGAATATTAGCCTGCTAGACACTATACAAACTAATGATATTTTCTAGTTGAGGATTTTCAGGATATCTTTCCGTACTCATTGCCTTTTAACTCATCCACGTGCCCATGTGCTACTTGGGTGGGTGAAGGCAATGGGGCACGATGACTTTCTTTACTAAATAATTACATGTCGGCGGCTGGCATTGCGTTAGTGTATCGTGCACGCCGCATTTTCCACCTATGTGTGTTTGTGTGGTTAGACGGTGGAATTTGCGTCGGTGAAAGATTTTCATTAAAGATCATGTTAACGAAACTATAACATTATATTATTGTTAATTGCAATAACGATACCAATGTATCATATTCCTTGTTGCGCACGATGATCATTCTAGTAAATAATCTGGGAATATGAAATTTAATCAATCTCGTACAATCAAATCAGATAGTAATAACGATTGATGTATGTACATAATATGTACAATGCACATCATCAAGTAATCCATTGTTTGAAATTGAAAATAGTTAATTTGTATGTAAATCATACTTATATGCAATGGTCACTGCCTTTGCTAGCCGATTTCAGTGAAAACTATTAGAGTGTGATTGTGTTTGAGAGACTGTTTTGCCATTTTTTAAATATAGCTGTTAGGTAGGATAGGTAGTTTAGCTGTTGGGTAGGATAGGTAACTTAATTGTTAGGTAGGATAGGTAAGTTACCTTCTGGTACGAATGTGTGACTTAAATATAAGTAGATAGGGCCGGGGCAGGTCATCGTATTCTCTGATCGCATGTTCCCCCCTGCGATGACCCGCTTTCAGGAAATTTGTGAGAAAAGTCGACGGCCAGACTAGCGCGAGTGGGGTATGCCCTCGCTTCTAGCCCCGCTATGTCGACTTTTTGACGCCAGTGGGACATTGCACATTGTCGCTGGTCGCGGTCGGCAGGACGGGCTTGAGCACGCTATTAAGGGGGTACTCCACTGTGAACGGTCGAAAAATGAAGCTATTTTTAAAGATTTTTTTCTCAGTAAATACAACATATAATGAAATAAATCTTTTTCATATTTATTAAGCTACTCTTATATTATACTAAAAAATTAAAAAGAATATTTTCAATTTGGGTTACTTGTTTTTTTACAGCGTCAATATGACACTTAAACAAAAACAGTATGTTGTGTGTGAGACAGTCATACAGATTAAGAATCTTTTCGGACTTTTTGTTTCAGATAAGCCTAAGCCAGAAAATCACCTGCACCACGTTTTTGTTTAGGTGCCATATTCACGTTTTGTAAAAAAAACGAGTAAAACAAATTAAAATATTTTTTAATTTTTTTTTATATAATATAAGAGTAGCTTTATAAACACCAAAAAGATTTATTTCATTATATGTTGTATTTACTGAGACAAAAATCCGTTCACTCTGGAGTACCCCCTTAACTTTCAGAAGGGTGGACCGCCCGAAGCAAAGAAGTGGCCAAAGAGCCGAAGATAGCCCGGCTAGTAAAATGGCCACATCATGTGGGCTACCAAGAATGGCCCTGCATCCTCGGGTGCAGGGTCATTCTTCGTAGGTATTACTTTGCCATTATGCTCGTCGGTAGTTGTAGTAGTAGTAGTAGTTTGGTTGGCCATAGGCTGACCTATCGATACCCCCTCCCCTGAAATTGAGCACACCGCGTTTTCAATTAGGGTTGCGAAGAAGATTACGCGGCCAGTTAGTGTTGCGACTAAATGTTGATCACGGTTTGAATTAGCGTTGCGAATCGAGTATTCCCCGCGTTTGGTACCAGGATAGCTTTGCGAATAAATATCGATCGTGGTTGCTTGTACTGTTTCGAAAAAAGAGTTACGATTGCTTTTGAGATTGTTCTTGTATTTTGAATTGAAGTTATTAGAGTTTCATTCATTGCATTAATTTTGATTCATGGTATTCTTTTTATTAGAGTTTCGATGCGACTGATCTCGTTTTTTTAATTACTCGGCCTAGTTTGATTGTTAATATTTTTTTGAGTTAGCGTTGCGATGATGATTGATCGCGTTTGTAATTAGAGTTGCGACCCCCAGCCCCCTATGCCCCAAAACTGTCCTGGGACATGTCAGGAGACATGTTCCTGGGGAAAAAGAGTCCCGAGCAGCTGGATTTGCTGCGCATGGGACTCTACACAGCCTTCAGGAAGGCTGCAAGAATTAAAGCTAGAGTTGCGTATTACGAGACACAGGTGCATTGAATTTTTAGTAGTGTTGCGAAAAATGAAACCACCCACGTGGTGGTTCTCTGTAGCTTTTTATATTTGTTAGAGTAGTGTAGCTGCTTGAGAGCTTTTTCGTTTGCTATTCGGGATTTGTATTAAGTGTAGTAGAATTTTCAGTAATCAAGCACCATTCGGGAATTTTGAAGTTGTTTGAGAAATTAGTGCTGCGAGTAGTCCAAAGTCCTAGTGACTATGCTCGGGAGTTGATTTTAGTCTGTAATAAGCTAGCGTTGCGAAAGAAAGAAACGGTCCACTCACGGTTTTCTTGCATTAATGAGTGGACAATGATCAGCTGCCCTTCTGGTTACTGATCAATTTTTCTAGCAGCCCTAAGTGGGTGCACCATCCTCCTTCTTCTCCCACCACCTACCCACTCTTGAATGGAGTGTTTGTCACTGGAAATATTGTTTTCAAAGTATATTCGTATTTTGCCAAAACATGCCAATTAATGAGAAACTACAAGGAAATTATTGAGTTGATGTAACAAGGCACCCAATGTGCTTAATATTATGAATATCAATTGCTAATTTGCGTAATTTGTTCTATTACAAATAAGTCTCCACTTGCAGCCCAGATTGCCCAGGTCTCCACGTGGTGAGACCAGGGCAATCTGTATTATTTCAAGTATAATTACTAATCGTATCACAAGTAACACTGTAATTCAATTATTAATTACATGACAAATAATACGAGCCGATTGGCTGCGATCATCTATCTGCGTTAATCTCTATTCCATCCGTCCAGATTCGATTCTAAATATTTCTCCTACAATTTCATTTTATTTCTCAAATAAAAAAATTCTAAAATGACTTTTGGTATAATAATAAATATATAACCCATAACCATCAATTCAAACGACTTGAAATCACCCATTCGTGATAAAGACAAAAAGCTGCTGTGTTCGGGTCGCTAGTCGCTTCACGATTTCCGTAAATACATAAACACTACAAAATGTGTGAAATCCCCATAAATTACCTTTTTTAAAAAAAGGTACAAAAAGAGCGCCCAGTATATAATCCCATCAAAAAGAATCCCATTAAAAGACATTGTCGTAAATTAATACCCATCAAAAAGAATCCCATTTAAAAACATTGTCGTAAATTAATAGCTTTACAAAACTAATGATATACATAAATTGCGCCAATTATCACAATGGCTATTTGTACAAAGCAAAAAATGTATTATATAATATTAAGCAGATATATTTTTATACGAATAAATATTTTATTCAAAATACTTGGCGCTGCTCTCCGAATTGGTGTTGCTAAACTGAATAAATATGTATAAATTGCATTAAAATCTTTTTCTTTCTTGTCTCAGTGGTGTCTTGTCTTGTTTTATTTTATTTATTAACCAAGACAATTAACCTTCTTTTGGTTTCGCAGTGTCAAGTATTTTGAATAAAATATTTATTTATATAAATATATCTGCTTAATATTATATAATACATTTTTTTCTTTGTATAAATAGCCATTGCGATAATTGCCGCAATTTATATATATCATTAGTTTTGTAAAGCTATTAATTTACGACAATCTTTTTAAATGGGTTTAAAATATACTTCTAAGTTTATTTCCGTTTAATGTGTGAGATAATAAGATAGTAGAGACATTGAGGGACAATGCAGCCTAACTATTTGGTCATATTAACTCTTCCTCTCAAATCTAACGACAAGACCATCTCTTCCTGCAGAAAGGAGAGATGGTCCAGTTATGATTTTTTTTATTATTTTTGCTTATTTAATTTATTTATTCACTTTTGTATTCATTTACCTTGCTAATCGCTAGTAGGTAGTTCACTTTTTCTTTGATGTGTTCTTTACTCGTTTAGCGTAAACAAATTAAATATCACTTTATCCATGAATAATTATGAGTGGTGACTGCCAACGACGAAAACCATTTCTCCGGGCACCTCGGGAGAGATGGTCAGATGTTATGAATTCAATTTTCAACCCGATTTACAGTAAATATTGTCTTAAAGCAAATATGAACCAGTTTTTCTGAATCAGAATAAAATTCGGAACATATAGGCTCGTTCTGATAAAATAAGTAATATCTATATTAGTTTTAATAGCTACTTTATGTTAGCTCGATCGCGTCTCCCGGATTTACCCTACGCCAGCTTCTCAGAGCCAGAATCTCCGGATCTGCTAGCCGTAGAACGTCCCCCATCCAATGATTCGCGGCCGATAAGCGAGCTGTTCAGCTTCTGAGGCCCAGGCGAGGCGACGGCTCTACCGAGAAACGTCCGAGGAAGCGCGATAACGCGAATTATTCAAATCAATGAACCCTGACAGCAGACGGCGGCCGAGGGTGGCGTGCGGGGTGGGGAAAAAAATCACCGATTACAAGGCATAGTAAACAGTAATATTAATGAGAGTAGCGGCCGGCTGTCACGCCCGGCTATCGAACCGTCCCGCGAGCCATCGATAGCCCGCGCCAGTGACGCAAGTTTATTATTCATTAACGTGTCAATTAACTTCAATGTCGTCGTGGCTATCCTGAAGCGCTTTGTTGTCGTTCCTCCGTCGCCACCGGAGATCGCGCCGCGTTCCCGTTCCAGCAGCAGGCGGCGTTATCGCGGCCGCCGCTTTTTCGGTTGTTCGGACTTGAACCGTGGAACAGACCAGCCCGTTCTTCTATCGGCGAGTTGTCCGCGCCACGTGCGTACGGATGTTCCATGAAACTGATAAACGGGCCGCGGGAAAGATGGTCGAAGCGAGTGGATCGTACCGGGAAGAAAGCGATAGGACCATTCTCGAGGGAGCTCGGGGTGGGCGAGTCCGAAGAGGGTGGCTCGTCGTACCGGATCATCAAACTGTGGGGTCGTTTTGGTTTCAACGTCTTTCGGAATCGTTGAACCTCGAAGCTATCTCGAGCAGAGATAATTTACATTGAAATTGAACCGTGGAACCACTGGTGATCTCGTGCGGCCACGTATGTTTCCGAATGGCAAATGTGATCGACGCGTACGTCCACGTGGAAGGTGCGGAGCAGGGCGCGAATATTTCACACGTATAAGTAGCTGGGCCGAGGCTAGATCGGATCTGTAACCTCGGTTCGCGACCAGGGAATCCAGAGCCGATACAGTTCCACGCGAGGATCGCTGGATCCAGAGGCAAACTGCGAGGCAACGCAGGTCCCGACGGCGACATTCTGAACTACCAATAAAGGGACACGTCGGAAGGGAGCCGTGTTCGACGAGGTTTTACGCGGAGGACACACCGTGGGCCTCGATCGGCAAGAAAAAGGGGGGTACAAGGCGCAGAAGTTCACGACATGAAGGCCTCATTATGCCGACGCGAGGGAAGAAACGCGAAAGGGAGAAAGAAGAGGAGACACACGAGGAGGAGTGGCGCGTACGTGTGTTCGTGGTATACGCGCGTGTGTGTTTGTGTGTGGGAGGGCAGAAAGCGGAGAAAGAGGGAGAGAAAAAAAGACACCGGCCGATAACCGTCCCGATACCGACCGCTCGCTGAAAACACAGAAAACAGAGAATCAGCCTCATTACTTCTATCTTCCTCCCTTTCTCTCTGCCTCCCTCTCCAACGTGCGCCGATTTCCAGGAATTCTCCGTGATCTTTGGTCCCCTGGTACACGCTTTAACACGCTCCCTCGCCCCTGCCCCCCCCTCTTCCCCCCGCCGTTGTATCGTTCTTCCTCGATCCTCTCTTCATTTATTTCTTTCCGAGGCTCTCTTCAACCGTTCGGGCCGGGATAGTTGTCAGAAACCGGCGGATATCTCTTGGTCCCCAGGCTTTTCCCCACTCCGACGTCCAGGCCATCGAAGCCGGACGGAGGACGAGAGTCGACGAACCCCGTCGATTAAGGATCTCGAGGAGCACGAAAACTCCACGGCGAGCTGAAGGTTGTTAAGACGGGGGCGAAGGGGCGAGGGAGGAGAGAGAGGGGCAGCCCTTCGTTGACAGGACTCGTTCCTGCCGAATCGAGAGGGTCGATCTAGTCTGTGTAAAGTCCCAGGATGGCGGGAAAAAACGATCGACAAGGGGTGGGGAGGGGGGAGGAAGACCTTTCCCCGATCGAGGGATCGATAGAGGCTCGAGATCGTTTCGAGGATTCAGAGCTACGCTGGTCGGCTAGCTTAGATCGTAGATCGATGCCTTGTTAAGCTAACGAACCTCTTCCTCCTAGACTCGGGATCGCGGAGGGGAGGTGACCGGTCGAAATGTTTCGGAACGGTGGACGGTCCGATTGAAAGTGAAAAAACACTTTCGCCTGGAGCTAACGAAGTTCGGGGGGAAGTGACAACTTTCGATCCAATATACACCTACTTAGATACCTACCGCATTCCATTCCGATCCGAGTTTTCGATGGAAGATTCAGTAGATATCTCTCGGCGAGCCGAGGCGTCGCGTCGTCGCGGGTAACGATCGGCACAAGGATCCAGCCGCTACTTCCTAGTGCGAAACGTTTTGTTCATCGAGGTCGAACGGCGATCGATCCTCCACGAGCGAGATAGAATCTTCTCCAGCCTCGCCGGGAGAAGGAACGTGTTTATCCGCGGGCGATTGCGACACGATATGTTAATGTCCGAGCCGCGCTCTTCCCACGTGTCGGTGACGCGGGTTTCCAACTCGTTCTGGAAATATATTCCGCCCCGACGGCCGAGATTACACGCAAACACGCGCGTTACAGTCTCCGACGTGTATTAATAGTTTACGACGGAGAATGATCATCGACCGACTTCTGATCAAGATCGCGGCGGCACCGTTTACGACTCGCCGGGTGAAATCAACAGGCTACCTTTACGAAATCCAAGCTACCGCCTAATCTGATGCCGCGGTACCGTCGCAGCACGAGCGGCCCCCGAAGAAAACTATCCGTACCGAAAGCCACCAGCCGTTAGCCACGACGGCGGAAGGTACGCGCCTATTTCTTCTTGGACGGAAAGCCGCGGCTGAGCGAGCAAAACGAGCGGAACACACGAGAAAGGGAAAAATCCAGGCTACGTCCCCTCGACGATAGAAATTAGGTCCACTTCGAGGTTGCACGGCCGTGGACAAGGCCAGCGCGAGTTGCCCGTCGAAGATGATATCTGACAACGTGCCGGCAAACAAGCCGGCACGTTAACGAGCCCCTGCACGAGAGGGAAACGACGGAAAGAGCCGATAGATGAGCCGAAACGACGGAGAAAAGCCCACGAAGGGTGCCGAAGCAAATGCCTTGTCCAACGGTGACAACTTCGATGAGGCCACGATGCTATCTCGATGTTGGGCAACCCGGTCCGGTGACTCGCGTCAACCGAACCAACTTGACAATCCTTTTCAACGCGCGAACGAGGCTGAACGTGCTCCTATGCTCGTGGGAAAAGGTCAGGATACTGGAAACTTGAAAAGCCTCGGTGCAGAATGGATTATCTGTTCGAATTGCTAAAGGGAACTCGACGCGAACAGAGTAGGTAACCGAGGATTGCAAATTGCGAGCCTTTCGAGTTCTGTTTGCACGAGTAGCGCATTGATTCTGTTGCAGGTTTAAGCGTGCCTTTCCATAGTAGCGACCCCCCGCGTCGTTTCAAGTATAAACAATACTGTAATTGAGAATTAACGAGGGAATAGCATGCAGTACTAGCTTGTTTACCGAGGCGAATCGATTCAGCGAGCGTTTAACAGCGGTTCTCAGCGGGGAGCGGTGGCATTTTAGACTCGAGGAATTGGTGATTTCGAAGCGGAGAGTCTTTCGAACACTCTTCGATGCAAGAATGTTGGAAATTACTCGAGGTTGCTTAAGAGCACCCGCGCTGAGACCACCCTTTCACGTTCTACTTCAACGAAGGAGGACTCGAGATACCACGCAGCTCTCTGTTTAGAAATTTCAGTGGTCATCCAGATTCCGTAAAACTCTCAGTCAACTACAAGTGTTCCAGAAACAGAGACCTCTTTGTGCCAGGGTCAGCAGGGGCCGTCGAAAACAGGAATCTCTGGTGTATAAACGATGCAGGCATAAAACACAGATCCCCTGTGCTCCCTTCTTAAAATGTAACCGTTGTCACTCTACCCGAACGAAACTACCAAACTACTCCTATCAAGGAAACTTAATCTAACTCCGCAACCATCCTTTCACCCCCGGATTTCAGTCCCCCGCGAAGAAAATCAGACCGTTAACCCCGTGCCTCCTGTGTCGCTATAAAATCCTAGCAACCGGCCACTCGGTTTCCATCGAGCCGCGAGAGAAAGCATTAAATTGCAGCGTTTCTACGCAGAAACTTAGCTTCCCGCCGTCCGCTTTCGACGCGCGAAAATTCCTATGATCCGCGTCGCGAGACGGATGTCGCCGAGGTCGCGTCTTTCCAGCGACTTTCCACGCGTCGGAGGTTGGCCGTCGTCCGGCGACAGATCTAGCCGCGATAGATCGGTATCTGCTCACGAGCCGACCAAAGATCGAAGCTAGTCGAGGACAGGCAGGCGAACAATGTTACGTTCGCGGCGGTCCCGCTGTATTTCTCGCGTTCTAATGAGATAACGATCGCGGTTTATTTCGCGGCGTAACGGCTCTCGTTTAGATATTCCCGCGGATAAGCGGAGACCTCGGCGCGATTCCGTGCCGATCGCATAAACGCGACGACGTTTGATTCCGAGGTGTTGCGTTACTGTTTAATGTCCTTTAATTAATACGGGCGCGCGACGAACGAGCCCGATCGAAATCTCGTCACGAAACCCGTTCCTCATGCGATGAATTTTAAAGCCGATGACAAATACGCGATCCGACGCGGGCGCAGCTGTTTCGGCCGTTGTATTCTTCGCGAATGATACGCGCGACGCGTCAGCCGGCGTTGGAGGAGAGATACTTGGCTGGTGGATCTAGTTGCTTTCGTATCGAATTAGTTTGCTAAAAATTTGCCTAACGGTGAACAACGCAAGAGGTGTGTAGCTTTGGTTTCTATAATAGAATTCTGTTACATTCTCAATGGAGAGGCCATCGTAACCCAAATGATCCACCGCTCAACTTCCCGGATCCACCTTGCGCCTTCAAGCCGAATACCTTGTTAAGAATCCCTGAACGAGGAATATTCCTCGCGGGAACCTTGAACAGCCTCATCAGGGAACCCGAAGCGCGATCGCATGGGAGTTGGAGCGAAGATGAGGCGGCGACAGCTTAAACGTCGCGCGGCACCGTTTCCGAAGCCATTCATTCCTCTCCCCCTTCTTCTGGGACAGAGTACGCTTTTGATTGTTATTGATCAACCGTTTCGACTGCGGTGCATACACGCGCGCGCAGAAACGTAAAGAGGACGGGAGCGCGGGAGCACACCTATACCACACACAAGCGCGTCGAGGCGAGCTGGCACGCCACGCGGCTCTATAACGCTGCCACGACACAGCGAATATAGAGACGGCGGACCTTAATGAATCTTTATGGGATGGTGTCGTGAACTTGTATACCCTCCGGTGACTGACTGAACCCGGCCGCGCTAACCATTGGCGCGACTCGCCGCCACGCTCCTATCCGTCGCGAAACTGTTGCCCTTCTTGCCCCTCCAGCCTTTGTGTCTCTCATCCTCTGATAGCGACGGAGCCCGAGGCGATAGTACGTACACGGTTCGTGTAATTGGGAATTCTCACGATTTCGAGTATTATCCATCGACCTCGATATACGGTGGACGACATTTCGAAAACGATGTCAACTCGGAGGAAGTCCAGTGCGTAAGAGAAAGCTGAAGTTCTCCATTGGCAGTGAAGGGGGCCTCTCTGGACGAAGAATCATTTTAGGCGTTTTGGGCGATTTTTTATGTGTAGTGGTGAGTTACTCGAGAAAAAGAGAGGAAAAATGGGAGCAGTTGCTACGCCAATGCGACGGGTTGCTCATTAGCCTCGACGCTGGCGTTGCCGCGGGTTTGATAGTGTTGACGGGCGCGCGTCGGTGTTCGTAAAATTTGAAGGGCGTGCAGAAGGTCCGTGGGGTCCCCAACGAGTCGCGTCTTGATTGTCATCAACCCGTTCCTCGTCGCGTGATACTGTCATTAGCACGCTTAGCCCCCGGACGCTACCTCCTTTCCACGCGGACAACTTACGAAATGGTATTCACCGATTGATACCAGCCCTCCTCGCGATCCATCAATTCCGACTGTCTACATACTCCGGCAATAGCAGCAGCCAGTGTCCGCCAAGCTTTGCACAAGTAAACGAGCAGAAATTGAACTCTAAACTGGACTGATCGTTGATCGTGAAAGAATCATTCGAGCGATGAATGGAGATGGCAGGGATATTGGAAGCGGTAATATTTCATCGAAAACAAAATCAATCGTGAATGTGTCGCTGATTGCACAATTTCATTGGATGGAACTCGATTAGAGGGGTATTCTCGTCTAGAAGACCAATTTCTTGCCTTTCTTTAGGGGCGATGCGCATAAAAACTACATAGTTTTCACCGCTGAGCGTTATCCACACGTATTTATTAAAATTTCACTTAGTAATAAAAAATTTCAGCCATATATAATGATAATAATTAATAGAGCGTGTGTTTAAAAAGTTGCCTCATGAGACATACGATTCCGGCTGTCCCGTTAACCCAAAACGAAAAAACCAAAAGGATTCTTAATCAGTAAGAGCATGGCTATAGCCGGTAGTAGATTGATGAAAATATGTTAAAAATTCTCAAAATGGCGGGACTTTGAATTTAAAACTCTCCTTTTCTTTTTTTTGTCGTCTTTAAACAGCCTTAAACTTGTGAAACAAAATATTTCACCTTCATTCTGTTACCCACTAGAACTATATGTTTTCTGAAGGTGGATGAAAAAGATGGACCAGATTGGCTGACAAGAAGTTGAGATATCGAATCTAAAAATTTAAACGGGGTACTACTCGTAAATACACTTGCTTCCGCGCAACTCTCCGTTGCGAATTTTCATACACTCAATTCTTTTTTACGAAACATTTTTGTGCGAAACCCATTTTTCGAGGACTCTATCGTTTAAACATTTGGCAATCATCGCTCAGTTGTTTTTCAACACTTCCCGAGGGTTGCGCGATAACGACACATCTGTAATTAAGGAATATCTTTGGTTTTTTAATTTTGGATGATCCTGTCTAAAGTTATCGTGGCGCCAATGTAGTTTTTTTTACAACGATGCAGCACGCAATCCTTATCTAAGGCAGGGGTGGTCAAAAATGAAATAAAAAAAATTGTTTTATTCTCTACAATTGTAGCAGAATAAAGTGCAAAAACTTTTAGACCCATACATCGTATACTTTTACTAGAAAAAAATCATAAAAGTAACCTATGTTGCGCGATTTGACCGGCCAATGCCCTTAATTTCATTAAAGTCTCGTGATATATTTTCAAAAATCTCATCTCCCCCGACTATTTCCATTATTCGCATTTAGGTGCTGCTCAGATTTTTGCTTCATGGAAGTAGCATCGTAATTGCCATCTATTTCGGGGCATTTGGGCACACCTAACTACCTTTCGATCAATATTTAGACTCTTCGAGTTCTACGCACATAACACATAAGAAACTATAGTTTCTTGCCTTAATCGTAATTCGCAGAAACTTTCCGAAGCGTTCCATCAACATATCTATCCCCAGTAGAGACCCACTGTCCACTGATCTGTCATTCTCCGCGAATATTATGATACAAGAAAACTGTGAAAATTGTGAAGCAGAAGAAAGAATCGACTTACCGGGATCGGAGGAGTCCAAGCTGGTGGGCGCTTGTTGGCTGAGGGGTCCTGGTGTGCCCCCGCTTCCAGGGCTGCGTGCGTCGTCGTTGCCACCCGGGCCGGGGTACGAGAGCGACGAGGAAGGTGGCCTCTGCGTTACAACAGAACAACAACCTCTGTTACACGGGGCTGTCCAACATTCTTGCACTTTCGTTTTCGAACGCACACGCGAGAACTGCACGACGCGATCGTCCGCGCGAGGCTCGTCACGTTTTCGCGCCCTCCACCACAAGCGCCGGGCGGATTCTACCTCGCCCGGCACGGTACCGTTGCCCGTGCACACGGGGAATACCATTCACGGGCCCACGGCGGCCGATTTCGATCTCGATTAAAGGCGGAGCACACGTACCACTCCTCGAAAATGCTGCGCGGCATAAACGATCCGGGCGACGCGCGGGCCCTACGAATATTCCGACTCGCGCTCGGTTATTCCGCGGGTGTAGCCGTTGTGATAATCACGGAGCCGCGAACTTGGGAAAAACGCGCGCGCATACACGCGCGAGCAAATTGTCGGGCGGGGCCGTGCGAGGAATACGCGACGATGGGCCCGTGGTCGCTGGTTTTCGTCCGCCAGCCTAATTGTCTTGCCTCAGCAAGACGGAGCCGTTACGACCGCCGCGGATCACCGAGACCAAAGACGAACGTTAATGAACGGTGGCATGTTGTCGAACTCGGTCGCGCGCGGAACACTACTGAAGCACCCGCTCGTCTCGCTTCGATACCTGTCGCGCCATTCGAAGAGCCACTTTGTTTTGATAACCGAAGTATCGCGAGTAACGATGCGTGTTTGGGGACTGCTGACAGTATAGATCTCATATCTCGCGATGTTGAGCTTTCACGAAATATCAGCCTCTGTTTGTTTTAGGTGCACCTCAGATTTTTCGGCGGTGAAGCGGAAACTGTTCGAGGCGGGTATGTATGTTTAATAGAAAATGTACGTATGTCGGGTTTCGTGGAATGTAAATGTTCGTCGAACGATCGCATCTCCAAGGCAACAGCGTACAAATCGCAGAGTGGACGGGCTTTCGTCGACGAGAACACACGTCCTCGTTATGTGTCTCCGAGCAGGAAGGTCCTATAGATTTAACCGCGCAACGATTTTAACCAGATACGAGGGAGGGAGCGAGTCGGTACATTATCGCGAAGATGACGCCTATGACAGCATGTGGGAGTAGCTGTCACTCATTGTTGCTGCGGTAGACGTGATATATCCAGACATTTCGCTTCGTGATACCGGGCTCGCCTCGGCTAGCTCTGGGATTCTTATCACGCCGCGCACGAGGCGCGATCGATCCCGTGATTTCCGCGAAAAATGTGTACTGCCGATGTGGATGCTTGAAAGGCGCGGCAATTTTCCATTCGCCAAGGAGTACAATGGAATTACGTCGCTATAAAGAACGTTTGGGAAATTGCACGAGTTACGAGCCCGCTGTTATCAATAGTCAGCGGAAACGTGACAGTTCTGGCAAATAATGGAGTTGCGCGGTGATTGAATCGCCGGAGGAATGTTTCCACGATCGTGCGGCGAGTGGACAAACGAATCTGTCGACAGGAATGCTCATCCGTTTCGTTGATCGTTAGATCGTTAGGAAGAGACACGGCGAGAGTGGGTGTCTTTCACTGCTTGCTCTTCGAATGATATTTGAAAGTCATTTTGAATAGCAATTACCGATATTACCATAGATAACGTGGCTCCTAAACATCGGCGCGTCAACTCGAGCACGAGTACGCGCGAAGGCCTGTCAGCGACAATAGAAGATTGCAGCTCCATCGCGCCCGAGTACCGTAGCTGTGCGCGTCTTAATTGATTTGAAATAATTCCCATCCAGGACGTCTGAATTTTCATTAGAGGGCCGTGCGATCACTTGTCCCGGACACGCAGAGGATATACGTGGAGCGAGCAAGTACAAGAGCGGTAACAAGCGAAGGGGGGACATTAATAATGCATCGGTTGTCGCTGGATTGCTTCCTACTAGCGCCCAAGTACGAAACAAAGGGCGCCGGTTGTCATTGTCACCTTCGAGGTGAACATCATCTTGTCGGCCGCGAATCGAGTAATTAAGCGCGGAGGGCGTCGGTCAATCGATTACCCCTCCTTACGTCGTTTAAATAAAAACGAATCGCAGCTTACATCCGCTGTCGTTCGAAAGGAATAAACGTGGGGTAAAGGACACAATTACTGATATATTAAGCGTTGACGCTGGCATTATCTTATAGTTATATGTTGTTCTTGTTATTTATTATTGTTTAATATGTTTAATTGATGAAAAAAATTTGGTGGATCTTAAAACTTCGATTTCATCACTGTCACTCGATTAATAAGTAAAAAGACTTAATGAATCGTTGAATTCTGATATTTATTACTTTCGAGAATGCTTATATTATTTAAAACATTACATTTTGTTATGTTAAAAGCTTAAATATTACAATTACAGCATTTTCTTTAACGCCTTGTTTTCTCTTTCGCTAGTAAGTCATCTTTCCCATTCTCCTAATATTCGCTTCAAATTTTTTATCATTTTATTCAAGTTAACCAAGAAAAAATTAAGTACTGTTTTTTGTATCCTATAAATAACAGTTTGAATTGTATGCTAAATTATTTTATGCATCATTTTATAGGATTTATTTGTTATTTTACGTAAAACAGCTTAGAGTGAGAGTAATTGGATAGGCGGCAGTAATTGTATCCTTCATCCTATATGAAATATCAACTATACCAAGAGATTTCTCCCCTCTCCCAAGCTTTTCCAGAAAAGAAAGGTGCACAGAACGATCAGATGAAAAGATCCAGCGATTATTCGTCTGGCTGGAAAAGATAACCAGCTGGATGCTGGATGGCGAGAAGACGAATGGGGACAGGGGGAAGGGGATCGCGAACAATTGACACGCATTTCGCACCGCTCACGGTGTCCTCGCCGATGATGACGTCACTTCCTACTAAAAGCCCGGTCCTCTTTTTCGTTTTTTAAATGGACAGCAGAGCAAGGGTCCACTGCGTGACTTGTGTCGATGCAATGATAAACGGTTAACGGGTCGACGAGCTACGCGCTCTCGTTCCACCTCGTTGCCTCCCCCATTCTCCTCTCTCTTCACCTCGTTCTGACACACTGCTCCGTGTCTACTGGCGCTCTTAAAGCGTAATTCGACAAACCGGATGTCTGGTCTGCCCCTTAAATAAATCAGTTTGCCCGCATCTCATATTCCACCCCCGCTCGCTACCTCGCGCCCCCATTCCCCTCCCCGGGCCCGTCCTAAACGGAAAACAGTGGATTAGGAACGTCCGCGCCGGAAGAAAAGCGACGTCGAGTGACCGCAACGGTTGGCCACGGGCTTCGTTGATAAACGGGGAAAATTCCAGGATTTCTGACAATGTGTCAGATCCTCGTGAGTTAGAAGACGATGCCGAGTATTTTTTACGAAAATCTTTCTCCAATACCTGCGCCCTGTTTCTAAAAAAATTCCTCCAAAGCTACTCCCCCAAGTTGCCCAAAACGCGCCACGGATTACGTCCCTTTGCACTTTCCCAATGCATCATCCTGGCAATTGTAAGCGTGCTGGTCCGTCGACCAGGGTCTCCAATCGAATCGCGCTCGTTCTCTACGAAAGTTCAAGGATTCGGAACGTCAGGCCCGCTGCCCCAACGAGGAAGATGGATGGTAGACGGGCGTGCGAGCCGCGTCAACCTCGCGCGGACAATAAATTATAATCTCGATGGCGAAGCGGAGAAGTGGCGAAGTGGCGGGGCGGCGTTCGCCTGCCCGCTCGCGGGACCATCGCGAGCCGATGACTTACGCGCACTCGCTCGCCTCCGAGTCATTGTACCCGCGTATTAATTGGTCGTCGTAACATAATGCCGTATAATTATGTAATTAGTGGCCGAGCATTAGTCGCGGTGACTGGTTTACGGGCGAGATACGTAAATCTCCGCCAATTAATTTATTGGTGCTCGCCAGAGAAAAGCGGCGAGACGCGGCGCGGCGCTCCGGGGACAGAGACAGAATGCGCGTGTGCATGGTTGTCGAACGGGGGAACGTATCGAGAGGAAAGAGGGAAAGAGAAGTACGGAGCCGCGGAACAGGGAAGAGAGCGGAGCGTGTGTCGAGATTACGAAGGCGAGAAGGCAGAGAAGTTGTGCGTTACATACGCGGCGATGGGTGCGAGGCACGTCCAATCGCTTCTGATGCATGGGTGATTCTGGTAACTGGGTCGATTTGGAAACTGATCATGGAAGATGCCGCGCTGTTCGATAAATTCTGCCTTCTCTCGCGCATGCTTTTTCCGAAAGATTCAGCGATGGAAGTCCCTGCGCCTTCTCGTTATTCCCCTGGTCTCGCATCAGGTTCGAAGGTGATTGGATTCGTCGCGCTGTTGGAGTTAGTCGAAGAAGATTTTCAAGCTAGAGATTCAAACAGCAGCATCGGAAAGTTATGGGTGATTGGGAGAGGCAAAGACGCCTCTCGAGGTCTCCGCTCGCCTGTGCTAGGCCCGTTTCTCGGGTCGTCGAAGAGGAGGCGGAGAAACGAGTACGAGCTGGCCACGATAGCGAGGGTCGAGGGCAACGCGGGTTCCTCGGGCGAGAAACAGAGACAGTGGCTAAAGAAGAGAAGTCCCGGCTCCCTGTCTGCACAGTCTTGAATTTCTCCACGATACCGGCCGCCTTACAGGGATCATAAATTACGATTTATTGCAGAGGCAGCGCCTCCGCTCGACGGATTATCTTACAGTTATGTCAGCACGGTACAATTATATTTACATTTTCCAGCGTAATGGAATCTCCGCTGTTCCTTGCGCGAATAGTGGGTGGCTGAGTCTAGCTAGGTATACGTACTCTGTAATCAAGAAACTTTTAAGAAATTTTGGCCTTTCTGATATAGATTCTCTTTCGTTCTTCGAAGGAAATCGCTCGCAAAATTTTACGCGATCGCGTACAGAAGCTTCGGCATTGAAAAATAAAGGAATGGGAGCTGATCGTTCTCCAGCAGCTCGCCGTTTCGGCGACAGACGTCGTCGTCGATGACGCAACCGTCGACGAATCGGCGATCGAAGAGGAAAGGCGCAGCCACGGGTGTGATAAATGCCAGAGCAATTACGTATTGACAGTGGACGCTGCAGCGCTCGCATACACACCGTCCTTCTGTGTATAATACACGCGCGTTCCGTCTTTGTTCGCTGGCGAACGTCGTCGCGCGTCTCGCTTCGACGTCGGGACTTAGGAGACGCTACCTCCATGGAATACGGGATGGAACACGGAGATCGATGGCGCAAATCGATTGGAAATGTCCGAGCAAACCGGGGACAGAGATGGTTCGATGCTTCTAGCTACGATGGAAACCGATTTTGTCAACTTGATTCGACTCTACGTTGATTTTAATCCGAAGAAAGAGACGATCAGTGGGACGCTGTGGTTTAGCCAAGAATATCTAAGATTCCAGTGCGGTGTGGTAAGAGAAAGATAGAAGAGTCGAAGATGGGAAGTGACCATGCACGAAGGGATCCCATCGAGCAGGATTCAGGGACTCGAAGGAGACTCGAGTATGGGTCAAACGAAGGTTTCAAGAAGCTTCAACGAAGGAGGAGGGCCAACACTCGACTAGCTGATGGATCTAATCAACATTCCTCCCTAATCACAACATACCTCCCTCTCTCTCCTCCTCGAGGATCGAGAGTCCCCGCTCTTTTTTCATGCGTGAAAGGCTCCTTCTCTCTCGGCTCGTCTACCACTCGTCGACTCTCCGCAGAGGAGATTTCCAGACGTGTCCTCCCCGTCGGTCAACGCTTTCGTTTTAATTTGGCCGCCGTATAAATTAGACTCCCAAATGATCGTCGCTGCTTCAAAAAACCGCGCGGCGTACAGGCGAAAAACCCGGCTCCTACGAATTCGAATTTCGCCATTTACAATGCGACCGTCGTCCTCGGGCGTCGCGTCGCCTTGCCTCGTCGGTAGCAGAACTCGAGGAACATTGGGGCGATCGCGGTGGATCGAATGGAAATCGTGAATCACACCACCGGAGCTATTTTTGCATCGAAATCCCTCTGCCGTTTGACCAGTTTCGTGTCCACCAACCGAAGCGAGTCGAAGCGTCTCCTTGATATCCCGTACGAAAACAGCAATTCAATCACGCGAAATTTAATAGACACAAAGCTCCCGCCAACAGGATCACCAATTCAATTCCTCTTCGCGAGAATTTGCTAAAAGTAGTAGAATCCCTCCGCTCCGGAATCCCTCAATTATTACCGAACATTATCTCGCCGTCCGAAGTGTCTACAGAGTCTACTTAACCTTGTCCTTTGACAGTGTCTGAAATTGAACGTCGTCGTCGCGAGAGGAGAACGAAAAAGAAGGAACTTCGCTTCTCCTCCTTTAGATAGCCAAGCCGCAGGATGGCTGGTATCTGTGGAGCAGGCACCGCGGGGACTTCTCGCTGGCAGAAGGAAGAGGATATTAAGCGACGTCGATCGAGGCCTTGCGTCTACGGGGTTCGCAGGTAACGATAACGGGAGCCGGGCCCAGCGGTAACAACGCGGTCAAACCGGCAGCAGCTCGAGCGAATACGGTACGAAGCTCGGGCTCATATCTAGTGGCACGGTGGCGGCGTTCCTCGGCTAATTGGTTTCCCGTGTTGCCCTCGTCTCCCTCGGGATAAGGCGACCAGCTTCCCCTCGCACACCCCCGTTCTTCTATCGCGCCTCACCTTCCCCGTCCTTCGCGGTTTCCATTCCTTTTTCTCCTCCTTTTCTTCGCCGACGGAAAGCCGACCTCGGTAATGAGGACGTTATTGATGATTTCGTGCAATTGCCTGTCAGAGATTCCACGTTTTCACCGCGCTAGGGAACACTATGTACCGATACACGGTATGTAGAGGAAGAGTTCAGGGTATCGGGTTGATTTTCCTGAGAATCGAGCTTCCACGAGTCCGTCGTTCTTCGCTTCTCCTTTGAGAAGAAATTTCGCCCGTCCCTCAACGCCATTTTTCCCATCGATGACCTCGATTCCTTCGACTCCCTCGCCACTGCACCGTCCGTCCCGGTCGCGGGGGAGAAAGGAAGCAGGATAGATCGATACCGTGCGCCGGCGGATTTACAATGCAAATTGAATATTCAGCGTCGGCTGGCCGGCCAAGATCGGCAGATCGTTCGCGGCTGCGGCGGTTTTAACGAGAGGGACCGCGCGAATTTTTATCGCACGCGCGCGAACGTAGCGAGCGGGGCGCGTGCGTACGGGACGAACGGACTGCTAACGATTGCCAAGAGGCAGCATCTTATCGTGAACGGCGATCGCATTAAGCGTGGACAGTGACACCCAGCTACCGCCGCCATTATATACGTTCGTTAGTGAAAAATAATCGAGGGTTCACGAGCGGCATGGAGAGCGCGCGCGTGCTCCGACGCTCTCCAGTCGTTAAAGACGCCTTGCGACCATTCCGCCGGCAGAGGAGCGCCGCTGCGAAACTCCTAGATCGTTTCTTCGATCGTTCACTGCCAACGAGTGCGACGAGCGTTCCCAACGGGGCGATAAGAGAAACGATAGCCCTCGTTTGCAGCGTGCCCGCGAGTTACGATGCTTGTGACGAGCAACTGGTGTACGTGTAGGTACTATTATCGCCGAATTATGATGGGCTTAATGAGCGAACTCGTATCGGAATTGTTGCTCGTGAGAACCACTGACTGCCGAAGAGAGAGAGAGAGAGAGAGAAACGAGTCGAACGGACGAAGCCTTGATAGCGACCACTCTGCCCACATATGTTAACGCGTTCACACAGTCATCGCGTGCCGCACACCAGCGCACGCATACGGCTGGCACATGATCGAACGAGGGAAAACGCCGAAACCGTCCCAAAATCCGACAGACCATGAAAACACCGCTTTTCGACACGGGAAATTGTCACTCGGCGAACGTTTCGTCCATCTGGATTCGTTTGTCGAACGAACTTCGACTTGAAAATACGAAGTAAAACGTACAGCTCGTGAGTTTATGCTTATGCCAGTCACCGGAGCGGAACACGATCCCAACGCAGATGGGTGTTACAAAATAAAATAAAATATGTTTCTCGGAGTATTTATCACCCGCAGAATTTTTCGGATCAAAGATGAGATCGAGCGAGGCGGAGGAAACGCGGAGCTGTATTTTCTAGGAAGATCGAGCACGGACTCGGCGACGACACTAGCCAAGCCGCAACCCCTTGGCGAGGGTGGATCCGATCCAGAGGCGCGATAAGGCGAGAGGCCATGACATGCGGTTCGCCGTCTGTCAGTCGGTTTCGTCCAGGATATTCACCGTTTGCCACACCCGTGTCACGTTGCTCCCTTGGTCGTGCATCACCGAGGGAGCACGCCCGTGCTCCCCTTTCTCGGAATATGGATCCATATACGTAAAATGCATCCATATTTAACGAGACCAGCCGAACCTTGGCGATGCAAATTCTTGCGAGAGCCTGCCAGACGCGTAGACGCTGAGCGAAGGGAAAAACGTTGGCTGGCGGTAGCGTCCCTGATCCCACAGGTGATTAAATACTTATATACTTCTGCGGGATGTGGGAACACTTTTTGGGGGCAGGGTGACTTCCCACTTTTATTTTTCGCGGAGTGCCTTAAAGCAGATTCGCTTACGATCGGGGTAGAAGACTAGATTTTAATAAACCCTATCCAAATCGAACACCATCCTCTGATCTCTGTTCGTAGTTCCCATTCCCTTTAACTTTTACTATTATGTTTCCTGCTGCTATTATTACTATGACTCTTTTATATTTTTTGCCACTATCTTCTCTGCTTTTGTTTCTTTTAATTATTTACGTTTTCTTTTGTATTTCCTAATTATGCGATTTGTACTTTTTATAACAAAGGGTTCATCCCGCTGATATACTTAAATTAAAAATTAAATCCCTGGCCCCTCTATTCGACACGCAACAACTTGGCTCTCATCGAGCAGCGGTTACCTACAAATTAAAAATGATTTAGCGCGTGTTGTAGTCGATAGCTTCGTTTCGATCGAGCGAACGTGCCCGATCGAAACAGCAGTAGGGCCCGCGTGTCGAGATAAACGGTCGTTACTGCTCGCCCATGCGTTTCGTTATCACAGAAGAGCGGCGCATAATGAGCGGCGACTGGAGTAGCACGCTAATAATAAAGGCCGTAATTGAGCGGTGGAGTTCGAGGCGAGAGAGCGTTGCAGGAAGAACAAGCGGTCGGAGGGATTCGCGTCCGTGTCTCGGTACGGGACGAATGAATGGACCGTCGCCGTATAACAGGCCCGCCGCTGTTTCCGGTTTCGCCCCTGGTAATTGAGAGTGTACCTCTCCCGCCACTGGCTTCTAACGATTGTCAGAATTTCGCGAGCATCTCCTCGTTGATCGCGGCCTTTCAGACGTTTCCTGCTTCTTCGTCGGTGATAAGAAAACGTGTTGCCGTAGAAGAGCAACGTATCGAATGTAGCGTGGGCTATTTAAGATCGGTCTCTTCGAGATCTGGGTGTGGAAGCTCTACGTCCGCGATGCGAACTAAAAGAAAATCGTCGCGAATGACCATCGCCTACAACTCGATAAAAGTTCCCAGGGAATTACCGTCGTGTATTCAACCTACACTCGGACGTTTCGATGGCCATCGGAAGGAGGAAACACCTTTTTAAAAAGGGAGTGTCAGCACGGGTGGAGAGAGTTCGTCGGGGTTGCCAACTTTCTCGTTCGCCTCCTGTCTTTAGGTCTGTCACTGGATGCACGCAACCCACTCTCTCGCATGCCACGCTATTATTACGCCGTTATTACGCCGTGCACTGACCACACCAGCCCCTATCTTTTCAACCGAAGCGCGAGAGAGCGGCGGCAAGAAAGCCGCAGACCAGGTAAACGCCGTGAGACTAACAGGTGCACGCTGGCGAGCGCTAATTCTCGTTACAGTTTCATATCCCCGTGTCTACTTTGATTATCCGTGATATCTAGCTGGATACTCGCTCTTCCATGGAGAACAAGCGGGCCGATCTCTATCTTGCGAAACGTACGATTACCTATCGAAGTGAAATCCCGTTAATGTTTATTCGGGACCAAGCGAGTGTATTGCCTAGCTTTTGTTAGAGATGGGAATTATAAAAATAGCCCAGAGTTATTTTTATCTCAAATAAAAATAAGCCAGAGTTACTTTTATTTGAAACGTCACAGATAAGTGTTTTGTTTGACGGGAATTTATCCGACAGCCGCAAATAATTTTTTGCCCATCTCTGGCTTCTGTACGGAGAGGCGAGACGAAGTTCGCGGATGTTCCTACCGAGCTGGAAGCCGCGCTTTCTATTTCTTCTCCCGTTATAGGAGCAGATTCAGCCATTAGATGCTTTTCACTTGACCCTTGATTGGTAATAGGTTTCTCTGGACCGTTTCAAAGTTGCGAGTGCTCTGGCGATGCAACTAGGCGATCTACTTATAGAATGCATCGGTATCAATCTTCCTGCAGCGATAGATCTTCCAGTCCAAGAACCGAAGCTCGATCATTGAATTCTGCTGTGCTCGGATCACCGTCGATCCGACGGGAAAAATCACGCTGCTCCCAGCGCGCCTTCCCTCGTTCCGATTGCCCAACCATTCCTCGGTGGTTTTTCTTTTATTCTCAGCCTCTTAATCGCGCGTACGTATCACCGCGGGCGGAATGCCCGCGCGTGTTCCGCTCGCGGCGGAAAAAGCGTAAACGAGGAGAAAGAGGCACGGCTCGTGGTCGCGGCGGTTGTATCGACTACCGTAACTGTCAACCGGAGGAAAGTGGCCGTACATCAGTCTGGATGTAAAGGGCGATCGGTCGTCGCGAAAAACCACGCGGATCCCGCGAGAAGAAACGTCACCGCGTGGAAAACGGTCCCGAGCCGTTCGATTGACGAACGAGCCTCGTCTGAGTTATTCTTAATCGCGAGATGGATCGAGAAACAGGACTCGCGTGCTTTCGGACGTACCTAGGTACATAGATACTGAACCAACGCTCCTGATGAGCTTTTCAAGTTCTCTGAAGGCTGTTCGTGTCGAGTTCGGGAGGCTGGGACATTCGAGGAGTTGCAAAGGACACGAGAAATGTCTCTTCTTTCTGTTCTGATTTCCTCCGCGTCTCCAGTTTCCAGTACTGTGTAACGGGGCGAGATAGGGAAACTGGACGTGTTCTCTTGAAATAGATTTACAGGAATAATACTATCGTAAAATAAGCGGAGGAGAAAAAGCAGGATCCGGCTCATCAAGCGGATCCAGCAGGAAGCGGTTCTCGCGCGGCCGCGGTTCCACGAGCCATCGTCTTTTATGCCCACTTGGCGGTTTACGGTAGCGACACGGATCCACCGTATAATTATCATATTACGATTATGTTTACGGTCCGACGCGGCTCTAATTAAATGTGTATTCGCCCGTGGATAGGCCGCCGCGTGTTTACAACCACGTAAAGCCCTGAAACGAGGGGCTTTCTATCAGCCGGCCGAAACTTGTCTTACGAACGATGTAGCGTTGATTTTATGGATCGCTAACGATCCACGCAGTTTTTGCCGGGCGAAAATGCTTCCTGCCTCTGATTTCTAGGGAGTCGTTCCGTGCGACGCGAACAAGGCGGATGAAACGCGGTGCAGGGGGTATCGTTGAGAGCCGATCTCGGTTCTTGGAATCGGGGGATTTTTAGTTATATCAGGATTCTGCGTAGCTACGTTTCGCGAAGTTTCTACGATAAAAGAGTGTAATAGCAACCAGCAGAGATGCACCGCGGTAAAATTCCACGGATCAGCCCGCAGCAATTGTTACGCCACGCCGATAATTCGGCTCGCCGCGTTACAACACCGCCAGCCGGTGGCTTTTATTATTGAGCAAACACTGGGGTTTGATAAACCGCGGCGCTTTATTGCCGTCTCGGCGCTCCTTGTGACGCGACAATTCGCTCTGCACTCGTTGTGGAAAAAAAATCGCCATCCCTCTGCAGGGTCCGCCACTGACTCGCACCACTTCCAAAGAGAAAGCAGAATTCTGGTAGTCAGTCGATGGCATAGCTCGCCGCGAAATTTTCCAACGCAGAGGCACGGATGGACCCGTCGAGAAATTTGCGTTCGGTACGGTGATTCCAGTTTAGAAGGAAGCTCGTCGTCGTCGATCGTTCGCGCGGGTAACCCAGTGACCGACAGAGCTGACACTGAACACCCGAGAGCAAGAGAGGCAGAGGGAGAGAGTTTGTGCCAACAACGAGAGCAGAGACGAAATTGGGGGACGAGTAGACGGTTGGGCGGATGCGCCGAGTAATGTACTTCCGGTTATTGAACGCCGTCTGAAGGCTGAAGGGAATTTCGGTGTTCCGCTGTGCTCTGGCCGGCACCTGGAGCCTGCACTCGGACCTCTCGACACGAGGGAAATGCGTTACCCGGGTGTCCTGGATGCGGTGGTCCTGATTAAACAGAAACCTCCAGGAAACATCTGCCAGTCGGCTTGGCTTCCTTGTGGATTTTCAATCCATTACGACGGGGAGGGTAAATTAACAGGGAGCAGCAAGATACGAATCAACGATCCATCGAACCCTAGCTCATCGAAGGGGGAGCCCTCGATCGTGGAAACTACTCATCGATACAACGATTCCGGTATAGAGAGCTCGTCCTATTTAACATCGTTCACGATATTTCTGTGCCAGGTTAATCTACCTACAAGACCTTAGAAGACCTCAGCGGAGGAAACGCATGGGTGTTGAAGCACAGATAGCGAAGCATTCATCCCCATGGATCCCGCAATCCGACCTCTTCCCGATGGCATTAAAGCAGCGATCGCAGAGGCACGGCCTCGGCATTCGAGGCCGCGCCGCACGGAAGAGTACGTGGGCGGTCAGGAGAGCGTTAATATCCTTCGGGAGATACGGCGGCGGTTCTCCAACTTCTTCAACCGCTTATCACCCGTATTCCTGTGCCTCCTTTTCCCCCTTTAATGCTGAATACGACGGCGAAGGGAGCAGAAACGCTGGGGAGAGGGAGAGGAAGGAACGGGCAACAATTAACGCGTCCAGGACGTATCTTTCGAGCGCGATTCACGCGGGGGACCGTATCCCCCCCTGTCGCAGCCCGATCTTTCCTCTCGGCCGTGGTATTCCGCAACTTTTGGCCGCTAAATGGCCCCGGGACCGCGGCCGTTTTAACATTCCGTCTCATTAAGGCGCCACGGGAACGTTATTTCGCCGCTCTCGATCGTGCGACAAGCGCGCAATTAAAAAAGAATCAAAGCGCGCTGGACCGCCGATCGCGGCCGCCAGCGATCCAGAGGAATCCGCTGTGGATATCGCGGAGGCGACGACATTAGACTCCCTGTCGGTGGACTTTTATCTTAATAATATCTCTACCCCCGTTTCCACAGTGAATGCCCTCCGACACGAACGCCAGGCGGCTTGAATGGTTTATAATTGCGTGCATCGTAGATATAGTACGCGATACTGTTTGTTTCTGCACGCGGCACCGTGCGAGGCATTGCTCTCCGCTTCCGGCTACGTATCTCCTCGCCCTCCGCGCCGCTATCAGCCACCCGCGAAATCCTCTAACTCGAACGCCGTTTCCCCGCGAAATCCTCTGCATTAACCTCAATCGACTTCGGCGAAGAGTCGCGCGCGGTTTTCCCTTCGGCCAGGAACGAGGCAAGTCGTTACCGAAAAGACGCATCAAGACGGCGCACCGTTTAATGACGATATAATGACACGCTCGGCTGGGGTAATGGTTTCGACACGTTGCTGGCTCGTCTCCCGCGTCGAAATGGGAATCCAAGGATGTATGTACCGGTGTTCCGTTCCCCCGCGGCTCGAGTTCGACGCCTTCGATACTATGATCGAATGGAAAAGGGTTTCGACAGTCACGGCTGATGCGTAACAATCGCCGAATCAGAGACTATTTCATCTTCGTAACCGGCGAACGATCTCTCCCCGTGAAACGAGGCTCGTTCGAAAAGGGCTCGTAAAGTCAGCCAGACTGTTTCTAATGCTCGTACCATTTCGTGGAAAGTCTCGTAAACCGTCGCGAGGAGTCTCGCGAGCAAACGATGCGACCATCATTGTTATTCGATGCGATAACAAAACGAAACTTAAAGCGGTTGGTACTGCGCGACTCTCCTCTACTTAAATAAATAAAATTAAATTAAAAAAGAAATCTAGCTGGATTAGGAAGCTACGCAACTGTGTTCGACGAGTGTCCTGTAAAGTTGGTGTCTCGGAATGGAACGTGAGTGTTTCTATTCTTCCAGCAAAGCGCGAAAATAAACAGAACGAACGATGAACGAACAAACCCAACCCCGCAGCAGTCGGACACCTCGAGTGCCTGCACCTCCGAAGGATGTTCGTCGGATTCTCGCGCGAAATAGGAGGAAACGACGCGATGCAGGAGCGAAGCTTCGTCGTAGGTATTTGCATAGGCTAATGAATATGTTAAATCAATTTCGCGAAACGAGCGGAGCCCGGGCGTAAGCGAAACCTGCAGCGGGTGCCTGTTATTATTGTAATTGCCGCGCGTGTAAAACCGCGTGTGGAAAATGAGCCTAATGTGACGTGTGCGCGGGCGGCAAAGCTCCCGCACGTAAGCGGCGACCAACATTCGGGATGCGTTTCTGCCTGCTTTAAACGCACGCGTGTCGCCCGCACACGCGAGCGGCCCCGAACCGCCCTGGCACTCGATCGTTTCGCCACTTCCCGCGTACGTGTCGATTCCGCTACCACGGTGACAAGCCTTTGAGTGCTTTCGGTTTTGAATGGGTAAATGTTTGATAGTCGAATATTGACTCGCTCAAGTTTCGTCGAGGACCGCGCCAGCAAGAGAAAAGTACACTTTCGAGTGCTCGAGGGAGACCATCGGTGTCCGGAATCAGGGAAACGCGTGACTCTCGTCACTAAAATGCAATCTAAATGATCCGGATGTTGTGATTGTTTCGTGACGGTGAGGAGCACCGCGTTCGGCAGCCGGAATTCCGCGAAATATGTTGATTACCTTGCTGAGAACCTTGTACGTGTACCATCTGTACTTATAGTAAAACATTTATGTACACGGAGATTCTAAAGTCAGGATTCTGTTGGTTTTCCGTTGGGTAGGTGTCTTGGATCGAGGGAATTAGAGCGCTGTGTGCAGAAAAAGGTGCAAAAAGGAACGAAGCTGCGATACGCTCGATAAAATTATAATTAAGATAGAATGGCGAAGGAAATTTGTCTTCTAAGAAGTCTTAAGGCGTGTAACGCTAATGGGGTTTGAATACAAATAGAACACGAGCAAATCTACATGAATATTTTCCCAATATATCTACCTGCCTGTCGTTAGAATCGTAATTTACCGACAGCGGGCCATTCACAACACTTTATGAATGCTGCCATAATTACTAAACACCCTGTCACCGTTACAGATGCGATTTTCATCGTGACAAACCTGTTCGTTACACCTCTAATTTATATAAATACTCGTATCGAGTTACAAAGTGTCCTCCGGGTGAGAATCAGATGTAAAAGCGCGAGATGTCGCGCATACCCTGCGCGATCAAGCCGAATTTTCTTTAAAATGACTTCGCAGCAGCGATATGCAAAGCAGAGGACACGGAGAATGCGAGTAACAACCTTTCCCTTTCGCTTTTCAATTAACCTCGACACTGTACAGTAGCAGAGAAGATTTGAACGGAGAAGGAAATGATAAGAAAGCCGCGATCTTTGTCTAACAAACTCCCACTTTCAAGAAACTCATCCTCGGTTCCCACAAGCCTGAGGATTCCTGCTGAGAAAAGCACAAGCTTGACCAAAGAGGATGACAAGAAGTCAGCGGCTGGTTAGCCGCTAGCTCTCTACCGGCAGGTAACTCCCGCTTGCGAGAAGCTCAGCCTCGATTCTCGTTAATCCGAAGATTCCACCGCGGCAAAACAGAAGGCCGCGCGGAGGAAGACGCGGCCGCAGGGTCGGCGAGGCCCGCGAGGGCGAGCCGCGGAGGAAAAAGAGAGGAAGGACGGCTCGGTGTGCGGTATGCAAAGTCTCTCGTTGCTTTAACGAGGGAAGCGAATCTCGAAGACGACTACCGAGGCCTTTTTTCGCGTGCGCCGTCCTTCGTGCGCGTCCATATGTCGGCCCTCCCGACGACGGCGAAGGAGGAAGCAGGACAGAGATCTCTGCGAGCGAGCTGGGCGAGAGAAAGAGGCGAGGATCGGAGGATCGGCGTGCAGGAGGTGGCCCTTTCTTGCTCTTCCTCCTTCTCGCCCTGCAGCTGCCTCGAAAAACTCCTTCGACCCAGCCCTGAAAAACTGCTCTGCCTAACGAACCATCGCCCGTTCCCACTTAACCGAGAATACCAGTTACGCTCTCGCTTCCATCCTTTATTTTCCATCCGTTCACGCAGCAAAGTAGCGTTTAACCCCGTCCACGACGATTTTTCCCGGACACCTCGCGATTCGGTGTTGGCTCGCTATCCCCAGCGCCACCGAGAATTCAATTCCATCCGACAGCAGATTCCCGGCGATCCTCGAGAATGAAATTCCCCAGGCGAAAGAAGCCACGTAAGATCGAGCACCTCCGTCACGCTGCTATTTACCTACCACACAGGGGGGACGTTCGCGTAAATTCAGCGCGATAACGCGGGCCATCCGGTTTATCGGAAATTAATAATTCCCGCGGCACTTTCCGATCGGGGGGAGGCGAGCGACGTAACTCAAAAGGGGAAGGGTAGTCGGCCCCGTGAGGAGCGAAGCGGACCGGCGCGGCGCGGCTCATAAGGCACTCGAGACTACGTTACGACGCGACTATAAACGTCCCCGGCTAATATTGAATTATGATACTGCAAGTAGGCACACTCAATAAAATATTAAATTCCGGCAAGATAAGCGAGCCCGCGGATCCGCTCGTTTATCTAATGAGCCCCTCCTCCCATTAATATCCACTTAGCGGGCGGCGCGGAGCACGATAACGCCGCTGGTTTTTGACTGCACGCGCTCCTCGGGGTCGAATCCGAATCCGGATCACGCGGCCTCGGCTCGCCGCGGCGTCGTCGAGCTGAGGTGAACGCGCGAGGGTGCCACGTGGGTCGTTTACATACGACGGATTAGACGTAGGCTCGCTACCGCGCTAAACTTGCGCAATCTCTTATCAGACCGGCAGCGAGGTGGTATCCTCGTACCGTAAATACCGGTTGCAACAGCTTATAATCCGAGCACACATATTGCCCGGGGCCAACGTTTCGTCTTCCCTCCCTCTTTTTCCCGGCTGGAAATACCGGCGTGCACCGGCGATAAACGCGTCACCCGGGGAAACGGGCCGAGGAAAGCGGGTACACACCGGCCGACGTTGTTTCTGTTCTGGAAATCCCTGCTGCGAGGATCGCGCCAGCTACCTGTGTACACGCTACGAGCAGCCAGCGATAATCGAGATTTCCTTGGGCAAACACCGTTTCTAGATCGTGCCAATTCCCTGCAAAGCTGCTACAAACTCTCTATTCTTACCGGAGCACCGGGGGAACGGGTTAATCCTCCGAGACGCTGGTAGTGTAATAACTATCGAGCGCGTACATCGACGCGCAATCGGAGCGCGGAGCAAGGACGGCGAACACCGCGATCTGGATTTAATCGAGAGCCGTAGACCGAGCACGAGATCATAGCGATCTCGAAGTTGACAATGTTGTCTCCTTTTGTAAATTTCATCGGTAGAATGGAACGGTATCGCGGGCAACCTGTTGCACAGGCATGCTCGATTTTTTTAAATATTCCAGTCCTGGCCCCTCGGCTCTCGCCCTCGCCGAGGAGGAAAGCTTCTCGGGAGTGCCTGAGCGAGGCGAGGGACAAGGACAGCCCGGGAGCAATAAACGAGTCTCTTTGGACGGCGGCACGTGCCTGTCGCCGGCGAATAAAACACCTGTCCCCTCCCCCAAAGTTATAAACGTTTACAGCGCAACATAAACTTTAATTAATTCCCGATTAACGTAGTGTAGACCCAGCCGCGATCCTCCTTTTTCTACCGACCTCGCCTCTCGCGCCGAGCCGCGCGTCGCGCCGCTTAACGAGCCGGGGACACAAATATGGCCGTGGGGCTCTCGATCGCGAAGACCGTCCCGAAAGAAGAAAGAAAAAAGCCACGGGAAGAAAAAAGCGATCGCATAGAGAGCCTGGTGTAAATTTCACGGATTCGCAAAAAACTGTCGCGCCTTTAATGCGTGCCACGATCACGGCCGGCGATCAGAGCCAGCGCGGATCACTGGAGGAATGCATAATTGCATCGTTAAGATACAGTGTACGCTTTCGACGGAGGGGCGGGAAGAGGGGCAAAGAAGCGTCCCTCGGCCACGGGGCCTCGATTTCGAGATCCCCGTTTCGACGCGGACGCGTTAACGACCCTCTGGTTAGCCCGGTCTCGAATTTTACGCGCACTTTTGCGCCCGATCCCGTCGCCCACGCCGCTATCGGGAGCCTTCATCGTCGAGCATTAAGCCTGCCATCGCTCGGCTGTAAACGCGAAACTCCGTGGTCCCTCTAATTGAAGATTCATCGGAGTAATTGAGCCGACCTTTTACGACGAGATACGCCCGGTATCGAGCCGTAGACGCACCTTTTCGCGCCGTGAACGGCGAAAGGGGACACGAATGTCATCCCCTGGGGGCAACGACGCTTCCCTGGCGTCTTTAAGAAACGGTAAACGGTGGCAAACGACACCGGCGCTCCTTCTTCGATGCTAAAAGTCTTGATGGCTACTTGTAATTAATTACCGAGGGGCGTCGCAAAGGGTGCTGCCCTGGTTGATATTGTTTCAAAGAGACTTTCGAGGGGATCTCGTGGTTACGGAGAATTTTAGAATCGACGACGTCAGAATCAAAGGGGAAACGTTGAAATCGAACTTATATCGTACAGACATAAGGGAGAGTGGGGTAATTGAGAACACCTAAGCAAAAAAGGAAACAAAACTATGCGAGAAATGAATTTGTTTATTATTTGCAAACATACTTAAACTATTCATCTCTAAAGTACTGTGACGAATTATTGAGAAATTATAATAAAAATCAACTTTATAGTGAAAAATCTGTAACTATCGCATCCGCGATTACCCCGCGTTCGTGTTTACCCCACTCTCCCGTACATTAAGCAGAAGGTCGGTACTCAACGACGCTAAAGGAACGAGGGAAGAAAGACACGGCACCGGATATGGCGTCTTACGTCGATGAAGAGAAACAACATCGTCAGGCAGCCGCCAAATAATTTCATACAGAACGTGTTCTCCGGAGCGCAGGAAAGGGGGTCTAATGAAACTCGCGAGCACCTGCTCCTTCCTCGCTAGGCATCGGCCCTCTTATCCGCCTTCTGTGTTTACTGTTTACACTGCCAGCGAAAAAGATGGGGCACCCGTGCCGCGATATCCACCTGATCCCGACGCCAACGACCGTTTGCATCGTGGAACGTGTTTGCCGAAACTTTACGCTACGCCTCTATCGCCCCTTGAACCGTGGCGTCGATGCCGTCGATAAAACCGTCGATCATCGAATTTTTCCGTTTCCACCTTTTACGAGGCGAAATTTATGCGTCCTGCCGATTTTTGGCTAAAGTCCTGCAGGGAAATGGGCATAAAGCCCCTTAGTTACCGCACCGAGGTGTGAGAAAAGGATGGTACTTCGAAGTGGCAGAGAAAATGTGCAACCTTATCTGGAAATGTTAATCGAAGACGCCCTGAAACAACCTGATACCGATCACAAGCGAAAACACAGCACATTTTTTTTTCACAAGGCCGCGTTCGTCGTTCCCATATTTCCAGAGGCACCGAAGCAGGGGCGTTCGCGCCATCAGACAGCTTTATGTTCTCACCGGTGGACCGTCACGCGATAATAACAGGTAGGTGGTTCTCCGGGCGACAAAAACCGGGACAACGAGGCGACGCTGCCTGTGCACGCTGGAAAAAGTGGCATTGTGTGCCGTTTGTCGGAAATTAGAACGTTTCCGGGGACCCTCCAATAGCGCTCGCCGCAGACAGCATTTTTTATGGTCCAGTCTTGCGGCCACTTAAAAGGAGCCGCCGCGTAATAATTGCAGGTTGGCCACGCGCCTTCGGACCCGGCCCGTGGACCCAACATCCGGATTTGTTTCCAGAGAGATATCCCAGGGAGCCGTGTCCAAACAACGCGCAGAGTTATAAATTCAGATAGTCAAATTACCTAAGTGATAAGGTCTACGATTTTATGAATTCTCTGTTCAGTCGCTATCTCGATTTAATGAGTCAAAACCAAGTATCGAATGGCGATAGAGTAAAAGAAAGAGTATTCTTCAAGACGAGCGCTACTTGACACGACAAAGCGACTGTCCCAGTTATCCCAGTCCTATTTCAAGCCTGCCCCGTCTTCCTAAGCGAAATCTCTACCCAGAATCGGTGGCCCTTAATTAGCCGCAAGCAGTTTCCCGCGCTCCTCCACAATTCTGTATATTGTTGCAGGGAGGGCTTAGGAATATTTTCCGAGTTTTCTCCCAGAGGACCCGTAACCAAACACCCTTGGTTGGCTCCGTGGGACTGCGCACACGCGGTCCAGGGGCCACGTGGGCCCCCCGGTGGGGTAAAAGTCTTTCTCCGGTCGGTCGCTTGCGCGCCATGTGTTTCAGGGCGCAGAGCCCCCCTCCCTGCGCCGCTCGCCTAGGCTGACAGGCCCTCACGAGGGTCCTTGGCGGTTACGGTGGGCCGTGCACGATTTTTTCGAAAAACTCTCCGAGAAGACGAGGCGGCCTGTCCCCCGGAAGAGCTTGGATTTCACGCTCGTAACGACCGCGAGCGAGCGGGCTATAAAAACGACATAAAGATCGGCTATTTTGACAATCCTCTGGCGAAAGAGAGATCCCCCTCCGCGTACCTTTCTCTGTCTTCGTCACTTTTTCCCGGGTACCCAGTCTCTCTCTCTCGCTCCCTCGACTTGCCACGACGATAAAGTTTATGAGGGCTCGTTCCTCGGGTGTAAACACCAAGTGTCGCCTCTTAAGCGCGCTTTTTTCCATCCTTCCTCCGCGTCTCGTGGCCGGAGACGCTGATGGTTCCGATCTGTAACATCATCGAGGCTAATTCGGGACATCCTGTCGAAGGCCAGAGATTCACCTGAGATGATTTAACGTCGCCGCCTACGTTGCTTATCTTTATGATAACGATTGCCCGCGTCGTTTATCCTCAAGTCCGAACGCGTCGCTCCGCTTTAATTCTGTCCTCGTGTAATTACACGTTGTCACTAGCAATGCACATAAGTGTTCCAGAAATCGACGTGCGGGAATTGAATTTACATGATTTATTCAGTTTTCCCCATTTGGCGAGCTCGCCGGCGTCGCGCAACGGAGAACGGTATCCTGAGAAGCGGTCTAACTCGGCTTACTTGTATCGAGATGTAAATAATCCAGCGAATAAACGTAAGGAGTGAAAGTTTCTCAATGA
Source organism: Andrena flavipes (assembly GCA_963971345.1). Lineage (NCBI taxonomy): Eukaryota > Metazoa > Arthropoda > Insecta > Hymenoptera > Andrenidae > Andrena > Andrena flavipes. The sequence continues at coordinate 9,929,302 of OZ020481.1, forward strand.
GTTCATGCGCGCGCAGATCATTCTGAATGGCAACCACGCGATCATTCATCGGGCATTAAAAACCCGTGCTTGTAGAACGGCCTGCAAACGGTGCCAAAAAGGAGGGAAAAAGAGCCAGCAGCGATTCGAGTCGAGTAACGCGCGTGACACGAATCCAATCATCGATCCGGGGAATCCGGAGCGCCGTACGAAGGGAAACAACGGCGTTCCCTGTCGCCTTCGCGATGCATCGATCGGGACAGCGGCGAAATCCGTGTGTCGGGGCGGCTGTGAAAACTCGTGCTTCCACCGGGGGCCATCGTAACGTCGAGCGTCGCGTCGCCGACGCGAAGGACAAGAGAGAGTAGCGGGTCATCGTGGCGTAGAGGGTGCGGAAAGCAAGTCACGCCGAGTAATTGCACCGTGCGATCATTACCTCGCGTGAGGCCTGGGCTTCGTAGGTGAAGGTTGCCGGTAGGTGGCTAGGTATGTGCCTGCGACACGTCGCCGTGGACGCGTTCGTTGCTATTCGACGCGCGTTTCGCTCGATCGACACGGGATTCTTTCCCTCGATATTTCGATTGAGATCGAGGGAACTTCGTCGGTGGAGAATGCCGGAGGAACCCCATACAGTTGAATGAATAGCGTCGTTTCACTTCCTTCTGTGCTTTTTTTAATTTGTAGAATGGTATTTGAAATATACTTCTAAGTTTATTTTCGCTTAATGTTTGGGATAATAAGATAGTAGAGATATTGAGGGACAATGCAGACAAAGTATTTGACCATATTAACTCTTCCTCTCAAAGCTAACAAGAAAAACATCTCTCGCTGCAGAAAGAAGAGATGGTCGAGTTATGACTTTTTATTTTTTATTATTTTATTATTATTTTTGTTTATTTAGTTTATTTATTCACTTTTGTATTCATTTGCCTTGCTAATCGCCAGTAGGTAGTTCAGTTTTTCTTTCATGTGTTTGATATCTAGCGTTATCAAATTAAATATCAATGAATCTGTAGTTGCATACACTCATAAATAAATTTCTTTTATCCTTTGTTAATTTTCCATGAATAATTATGTGAGTGGTCTCTGCCAACGCTGAAAATCGTTTCTCCCGGCACCTCGGGATAGGTGGTCAAATGTCATGACTTCAGATTTCAACCCGATTTGCAGTAATTATTGTCTTAAAGCAAGTATCGACAATTTTTTTCTGAATTAGTATAAAATTCTGAACATATAGCTTTGTTCTAATAAAACAAGTAATTTCTATATTAGTTTTTATAGCCATTTTAAATTAGGTCGACCTCGTCCCCTGAATTCACCCTATCGTTAGGAGATCGCAAGTAAAATTCCTCAAAAAATGTCTCACGGACCCTCGAAAAGGCCGTGGAATTTCCTATCTAACTTAACAACGGACCCATTTATCAAGATACTCGAAAGTTTTGTTACTTTCGTTACATTTTCGCGATCCACTACGAAAACTGATCCCGGCCCCTCTGACTCTGCTTTGGAAATAAATACTAAACATCCGAGCCCGCACAGGACTATAGAATTATGTACTCGAAAAGCAGCGTACCTATCGCGTCTCTGCATCGAATTACGGCTACACACCGTTAATCCGCCCCCGTTGGGCGTCGATAAGCATCCACTTGACAGTCTAAAAGGCTGCGCGCGTCGAGAATCCGAAGCAGATTTAATCGACCGCGCGCGGACAAGTAGCGGCCCACCGGGTACAAACTATCGGGCGATTAATAATGAAAGCACGCTCGCGGGACGGGGCACGCGCGTGCATGACCAATGACTATTTGGAAAATGTGTCCGATCCGATAAGAGACGCGAGCGTAAACCGGAAGCAGCCTATACCCCAAGGTCCTGCCGCGCGCGTTCCGTGTAAATATTATTCTCAAACAGTTCGAAACATTAAACATCTTGCCGATAGCGCGGGACAGCGGTGTTTGTGTACAGAAGTGTACACGGCCGCGCCGCAGCCATCCTCCCTCTTTTCCGTCGTCCCTCGACGGCGGTGTTTCCAGCCGTTCTCCACCGGCCAGATAAACGCGACCCGCGCGGCTTACCTGGCCCGGCAGAACTCGGCTAAATCGATTTAAAACGGCAGAACCACCCTATCTCAGCGACCCCACCAGCAACCTCGGCACGAAATTTGCAAAGAAAGCAGCTGACTAGAGACGAAAGATCGTTTTCCATCCCCCTTCGTGGGGAATCCGAGAGGATCAGCCGCTCTTCTCCGTTGAATCTTTGCCTCTTTCGGGAAAGACTCCCCGTTGTACTCACGAGGTGTCTATGTAGTGCCACTCTTTGTTCCGCGGGGACGATGAGTTCGTAATTGTTTTAGTCGGACGGTGGTCCCTCGCAGGTAGCTCGTCACTGGTGGATTCTGCCAGAAGATGCGCGCGATCTCGCGTGAAACAAGATCGCCTCTGGCTGCCACGCGATTCCAAGAAATCAACGAGCGAAGTTAAGCTAGTCGATGGACGGTGACTCTGTGTTCGACGCGCCTAACCTACATCCACCGTCGAGTAAATGATTCCGTGAAACGCCTAACGAGCCAGCGCGCAAACAAATCGGCCACGTTATTTCCGACGAAAAGTCGAAACTCCCACCCGGAGGCGGGGATAATTCTGTAGTAATTGTCACTCATTAACGAGAATTAGAGCGAGATTGCACGTAACGAGGTATCAGTTAAAAGTATTCCGCCAACGGCGTGGAAGTTGCGGGTGCAAACGAGCGGAAGTATTAACGCGCCCCAGTTTTAACTTGAGCTCAATCGACGAGGAATCTGAACACACCGCTTGGTACTCCGGCGACATTCCGCGCGAAATCGGACACTTTTCGGAGTAACATTTCGAGTGTTGCTGAAAGTTGAATAGGTTGTAGCCTTCAGTGATATTTGAAAATGGTTCAAATTTTTTTTAACTGAAATATTTTTCCTTAAAACTTCAATGTCTTCTCTATAGGCATCGTTAATTTCATCTCCATCCGTTTACTACTTCCACAGCTATAATTTACTGAAAAAAAGTTAGCACTTACCTTCAAACAGCTGTAAAATCGACATTTTTCAAAATTTTGAAAAATCCTTTGAGGTACGTTTAAATATCACTAAAGCCTATTCAACTTTCAGCAACACCCAAAAAGTGTTACCCCCCAAAGTGTCCGATTTCGCGTGCAATGTCTCTCTGATGCTTCCCACCCTTCATTTTCAAGCTAAACTTTTCACCGCCACGTTCGCTCACCGAGCTTACAAGCCAACGTCCACGCGACTATGGACATCTTAATGAATAATATTCTGCCGCGAGGATCCCGGGAATCGTATTAACTCCCGTCCCGTGCGGCGACGGAGAAAACACCGTCGGGCAAAAGATCAACGCGAAAGAGGCGTCCAGGATGCTCGATCGAGGCAGGCTCTTTCAAGCTGCTCTACATGTGAGCCACGTGGTCCCCAGGGGGACGTCCCAGGGTGCGCGGCCATTGAACGTTGGAGCGGACGCAGCGAACCGCGACACGGGGGTAAAAGCGGCGGACCCCAGCCAGTCTAAGGCGAATTAAGCCTGCATTATAATGTCGATAATGAAATTTGACGACATTGTGCACTTTACAGGCGACCTCCTGCCAGCGACATTGTGAAAAATCGCAGCCTCGTGCTGGCCACCCGCCACGGCCTCCGCTCACCTCGCGTTATTATTACGGCCACCGCGCTCGGTTAGCCCATATCCGGCGACGGGGGACGCTGTGCGCGCGGCACATTTAATCTGGCGGGGTGCACACGCGTGAAATCTGCCGGTTGTTGCACGTTTTGTTAATCTCGCCGCTAGGACGACTCGTGTTTCCTGGTGGCGCGTCGCATCGTCGGCTCGGCTCTGGCAGCGTTCAACGCGTCAGATGGATATCACTCGATATTTAATTTCCGTGGGCGGTGTCTATCGGCTCCGTTCGCCCGGCAGCGCGTGATTCCTCGCGGCTACGCGTCGCTTCGCGTCTCCATCGATCGTGAATGATCGATGGCTTAGTCGAGATTCCGCGTAGGTGCGTTGAAACTAGATTGGGATACCGGATTCGTTGAGAGTATCAGGGGCGGAAGATAAGGATGGTAATCTATAGATCACCCTTCGGGACCCAGAAATATTTTCGATCTCGTAATGGAAGAAAACCGAAATGACGAAATTATCGTTCGAGACAGCCGGGGGGGCCTGCAAAAGCGGCGACACGCCACGGAGGCCGTTTGTTGATCCAGAAGGAAGAAGAAGAAGCGGGAGCGGCCGATAAGCAGCGGCTTCCGCGAAGTGAACCGCTCTGGCCAGCGTGGCCGTAAAAGAGAAAATTCCCGGGGCTTGGTTTGTTTGCGGGCTGGCCGGCCAACCTCCGTGGAAACGTTCTTCTCCCCGCGTTCGGATCGCCGGAATCCTTTTATTGTCCCGGGGGCTCGAAATGAAACGGAGCTGGAGCGCGGCCGTTCGCGCGGTAGCCCCCGAACGATCTCTCGTTTCGGCTCGCTTTGCGGCCCGGGCGAGACACTCGTCGCCGTCGTGTGTGGCCGGTCGTTCGTGGCTCTTTATTGGGTTTACACGGCAATACGGAGCCGCGAAGAAAAATATATCATCCGCGGCGGCAGCTGTAATCTCCCTTCGTGAAAACCACGCCGCCGGGATCGACTTCGAGAGACTTCGGGATTCCACGTGTACGGGCTGTTCCCCCGGCTGATTTTCTGTCACGCTTGGCGCACACCCACGGAGGACAAGTGTATTTTCATTGATAATTTGATATTCCACTCGATCCTACTTAGTTGGATCTCTTACGGGACAACCATAACGTGGCAAGAGTATCACATTTGTCGGACCACCGTTTCGTCTACCCGCGTTCGTCAAGCTCGAAATTACGAGCTGCCAGGTAGAAATGAGCAGGGAAGTCGAGATTGCAGCCTAGCGAGCAGAGGACGGCGACACGGCCTGAGTTCAGCGTGGAGCCGCCGATCACACGCGACTGTGACGCGCAAACTATACGAATCTTGGGGGAAAGGAGCGGAAAACAGAACGGAGATTATGGTACGGGGCATGGGTAATTATCCTGGTACGATCGTTGGGCTTCTTGGAGCGTGAACGAGTCCAGCTCGGCCCCATGGAAAACGCACCGCAAATGAAATCGGTGAAACGCTTCGTTTCTACATGTTAACTACTTAGCGAGCCATCAATTGGAGCGATGTGGCTATAATTTTTAGAGGGAAGGCTTCTAATTCAGATCTGTACTGCACTGGAATTCTCTTTCGTTCGAACGAGGAATTATTATTGAGCGTAACTGATCGGAGAAATCTCGGTACGAAGCACCGTGGAGAGGTTTCATTCTCCACAGCTCTGTATCTCTTTCAAGTCGCGCAATGCGGGATAATAAAATCGTATTCGCGGAAGCTGGCTAATCAAGACGGAAGCTGAAGCCCCCCGAGAATAGTAGAAAAGCGAGGCACCGAGAAAAAACGCTGTCCAAAGAACCCGCGAGGAGAGTGATTCTCTTGGTCGATTTCACCGAGAGGAAAAAGAAAATGCTAATTAAAGGGGTGGCCCCCGCGCGTGGCGTAATTAAAACGCGTAGGAAGGGCCTTCCGTGGCACATCGGCGAGATCTCCTAAGCTAACCGAGTCATTCCTGGCTACGTGCTCCAACTGCGCGAAATTCTTCCTAATACGGTGTTTCGCCATTCGCGGAAGGAGAATGCCTTCCATGAAAGGCACCTGCAAAGAGCTGGCCTACATAATGAAGACGTAAGGGGCGTGCCTTCGGTTAGGTAATTAATCGCGATGCACCTCGCTCGGGGCACACGACCTCAACGATTATCTGCGACGGCTCGACCTCGGGCCAGGCGACTTTCCTTTCCACCGAGCAGGTGTGGGAAGAGGACGGTGGGAAATTAATACCCGAAGATTCCATGGGAAATTTCAAACACCGTACCAAGGCCAAGAGAATCCTCCCCTTATAATCGACAATAGCGTGTCGTCGAGTTCACCTTTCCTCCTAGGCAGAAAGAAAAAACAAACACCCCCTCCCCGTCGAGTTCCCCTCCGCAAAAGCAAACAACCAGGTGTCGGGGTAATTCGACAAAAAGGGCCGAGAAACATCCATAAAACCTCGAATCCCCTCGTTAGAGGGCCGGGATCCCGAGGCCGGCGTTCAGGGAGGCGCGAATAAGTAAGCCAGGAGCACCCTTGACTTCTCCGGCCGGGCACGTGGATATTGTTTTTAAAAACACCATTAACGAGGATGACTGTCAATCGCCTGGAGCACGCTCGTGTAATCACATTACTCGCCGGTGGGAAAAGAGAGAGGGAGAGAGGGAGAGAGAGAGAGAGAGAAGCGGAGGACCCCGTGTCGGTGGTGTACAACGCGGTTCGCCGGCTCACAATGGCCGCTGTTTTTGTAGTGTGCTCACGGCAGCCATTGTTACGTCATTATTCGCGTCCTGCGCCAGGGGCACCGCAGAACGACGGGTAACTATAGCAGGATCCTCGGCTGAATCGAGCCAGACCTGCCCCTCGTCGTCGACGGGGCGCAGAGAAAGGAGGGTGAGCTCTCCTAACCCTGCCCCTCTGTGTACATCGAAGGTGTTACCTCGTCCAACGTAACCCACGAGGGTTAGACCGGGAGGGGCTGGTTTTCTTTTTCTTTCTCTCTTCTTTTTTTTCGCCGTGAATCGTACGTGGACCAGAACGGAATCGTTTCTTCTCGGGGGTCCCGCGAGCCAGCGCCGCCGGCGGGAACAATGAAACGAGGCCCCCGGAAAAAAGGAATGTTTGTGAACGCAACCGACTTTTCCGTGACAGCTGCGGACACTCGAAGGGAACGAAAATATCCGTGAAACGAACCACGGAAGCGACCGTGTAACGCGCTGCCTTCTGTGCCCCCCTCCTTCCCTGCAAGATTGTAATACATTTAGTGCGAGTTTCGCTTTCTGATGGAAGCACTCGAGTGGCCCCCCGACCTACGCCCCATTTCACCCGATGCACCGGGGGGAGATGGTAGGTACGAGGAGACTGCGAATTTATGACATCTCGGATGTTGGCTAAACTACGGGACACTCTTTTTGTATCCGTTTCGAGTATTTACGGGAGAGTCTGAAGAGAGCTGACGTTTGGTATCATCCTCTACTTGGACGCTTTGCGCAACTATTTTAATCTCGTCGGTGACTTTCAAGTGCTCTAATTAAAACGGTCCCTCGTTTCACGACTCTTGTTGCGCGAGTATAAGTCGAGGAGAATCGGACCGCATGGCAAGTTTCAGGACCATTAAGAACCCGATACTCGGAGCGAAACGGAAGTGAATCGCCCCGCACGGGTGGAAAGGGAAATCGAACGCCTCTGAACGGGGCCGCGCTTCGTTAGTCTCGAATAAATCGGCAGGAAATGTAATATCGTGTCGACTTGACCCTAGACCGGGTCTACCCTGTCACTCGACTCGTCGTTTCGACGTTGACGCGGGGTTACTGGTCGCATCAGTCACCCATCTGGCATCGGTCCTGGGTCCATCCATGCGTGCCGCTTTTACACCGTAGCCTGTTATGCATTTGACTATCGACAATGCGCGCAACATGTCGAGAACGTACGGAGGGTGCATAACGAAGAGACCAACAGGGGACGAGATGGAGGGAACGCTCTGCCAGGAATCTCTCTTCCCGCCTGAAATTAAGAACTCCTCTAGGCAATTGCTATCTGCTCGACAACTACACGCTTCTCGGGGAAGCGGGCTCGAGGGCGTATTTATTTCCTCCTAGCCCTAACAGATCGAAGCTTATTGGTTTCTGATAGCGAGCGAAGGACGGCGGTCGCCGCGGAGTTAGTCGAGATCGAGTTACCTGCGAGAAGCAGATTCGGTGTGGAAGAGGTTGACGGAGAACGAGATGTTTTATGCCGGGGAGAGGAAGAGCCGTACGATAAAATAAAATACCATAAATTGTAGTCAATGTATCACGTTGACACAAAATATTCATGAAAAAAACATCTAACACTAATTAGTGGACAGAAATTCCTAAATAGTCGAAACAAAAATACTTACTTCCCGCCGACCTTTTTAGATTTCCCATTCATGTATTTCAATATCGCGAATCGCAGCATAATTCATGAAAAAAACACCTAGCACTAATTAGTGGACAGAAATTCCTAAATAGTCGAAACAAAAATACTTACTTCCCGCCGACCTTTTTAGATTTCCCATTCATGTGTTTCAATATCGCGAATCGCAGCATAATTTATTCCATAATACAACAATTAAATGGAATTAGTCAACTAACCTCGTTAACTATCCCCGGTCTCCCCTACTAATTAATCATCGACGCCGAGGAAATAAGTTTCTCGAATCTGACATCCTGAGATTTGGCAGTATGATATTTCGCAGTAAAAGTGTCCATGTACCTCTATGCCTGATGAAAGTGATTTGCGACGGAGCCAAAGCAACTGTTCTAAAGCCAGTTTCATCTGAGAGAATGCCACCCATTCAGCCACCAAACGGAACACAACTTCGAACGAGGACCTGGCTTCCTCGAGGCTATACGGCACTATCGGCGTTATCGCGTTCCCCGTTACGTTGCTCGTCGCTAATAATGTCGGGCCAGGTTCCACCTCATACGCGAAATGGCGGTAATGGGCAGAAGGGTCGCGATGATGGGTGATCGCTCATCGAGAAGTGACAGTGGCGACGAAAGTGTGCCTTATCGTCGAACCAGCAGGAGTGGCCCGTTATGCGCCAACGAGATACGTATTTTTGTATGCGGCGCAGTATCCTGGGGCACGATAACACGTTTTTTTTTCTCTCCAAGAAATAACGGGTCCGGCGGAATGTGCGAAAAAATTCAAGTGCGAACACGCGTAATACGCCTAGATAAACAGGATCTCGTCTTACTCGATCAGATTATATTAATAATAGTTTAATAATTGCTCACGCTTTTCGATCAGGTTAGAAGTCACTGCTTCGCTCGTTGCATTTTTTAATATCACTATTAAGAGGAAAAGTCGACCAAGCAGATTGCTTAATAGCTTCATACAAACGACACGATCAGGTATTAACTTCTTATTATCCACCTGTATGAAATGTCGCTGCTCGGGAAGCAGCAGGGAAATTAGGTAGCAGTCCGGTAAACAAATCGCGTTTTCCCGTAGAACGCGCGCAAATCGAATGAGACCCCCTCCCGCGTCCACTTTTCAAGCGCGTCGCGGCTAACAGGATAAGAGTGTAGACCGCGAAGAAGACGAGGGACGACCGCAAATCGAGCATTCGCCGGCCGCTGGAGTCAATTGGTATTATTAGATTGGCAACGTCGGGGGGTGTCGAGCATCCCCCGGTTACCAAACACCCTCGGAAGCCGCTGGCTCGCTTGCTCCGCTCTCGCGAGCACCGCGTTACCGGCTACGTGCGTGATGGTCGGTGGTAAATTTCATTCGGGGAATTATCATGATTGAATCAGCTTCTCCGCTCCGCCACCACTTCGCTCTCCCGAGCTAGATTCTCGCCGTCCCTGTCCACCCGTTCGCGCCGCTTCAACCCCCCGTGTTCGCCCTCGTAAATCCATCCTTGATATTTTCTCTCACCGATGCAAAAGACTGGCCCGACATTGCTCGTTCTTCGCGTGCAACCGCGATCTCTAACGTTCCAGCTATTCCTCGCTCCCACCACCTATCGCAATTTAATTTATAACACTTAAATGTTGCTCGCTACGAAAATTGGCTCGAGTAACCCGTCGCAGGGGGCGAAGTCTCGCGTGCAGCGTTCTCGAGTAATTTTAAGGCTCTCCTTGGACTGCTGTTCTTTGGAAGATGGGGTAACGATTTGGAGGTTATTCAAAATAGCCGTGATCGATGTGGAGCTTCGCGAAGACCTGGATAACGAAACTAGCATATGTTTCCATTGATTCTCTAGAAAATGCAATCTGGAAAAGTCCAGTGTCCCGTGGAAAGTCGATGAAAATAGCCAACAGCGTCGAACCAGGAAACGTTTCGAAGGTATAACGAGTGCAAGTCGCAACCGATCAACGGTATTCGATTCGAATTCCCCCACCCCCGTTCAATCCGATCGATTATCTACAGAATTAATCAGTCCTCCGTGACAACCACTCTCCGCCCGGACGTCGTCGACAATGGAGTTGGATCAGCTGTTACGTCGATCGTATCGCTTGCCGAGAAACGCGAATCGATATCGTCATCGTCTGCGCCCGGGCGGATAAAATTCCTCGGTTAATTGCTCATCGACGATTTCGGGGCCAATCTAATTCCGTCGTGCACCGTGACTTTGACTCCCTGGTTTCGCTTATCCGCTGTCAGCCTTCCGGATTATCGACGCGATTAGATATTCTAACGATCGCGAGCGCTCGATATCTCTGACTTTCTCCGCTTATCGGTCGCGGCCGATTTTTCGAGAATATCACAACGGATCGCGCGATACGGTGCGCCCGGCGAAGATGTTAGACAGCGATACGCGAAACCGATCGATTATTTTAAGTATATCACGCGAGGTACTAAAACGTTAACCATTTATCCGCGTGTGGAGAGGAAATTTTCTCTAAGTGGATGGGGTGATTGACTCTCGCTCAGGTATCAAACCTTGCAGTCACTCGCTCGCAATCGATACGCGGTAGTTCCGATCAAGATGGATTTCTTGAGCCACGAGATCGAGTCGTGTGAGAATAATAAAACCCCGCGTAAGACGAGACATAAATTCTCTTCGAAGACACTTTGGAGGCCCAGATTCGGCACGGTGCTCGATCCCTATTTGCGGCTCGAAGCGGTAGACGCTAGGTCGCCGCAACGATGCAATAACAATTACGGGGCCATTCTGAAATTCATAGTCGCGCCTGGCTAATGCGATCGACGATACACGTTACGGGTGGCTCGGCAAACACCAGGGGTGGTAGCCACGGCGAAGCGAAGGGATCCTAGATACGGGCGACCCCCGGGCGTTGAAAAAACTGCGGAGGAATCGAAGGGCGACGACAATGGGGGCCACCCTGTGAGAGAAACGCTCGCGAAGCTGCTCCACGCGCCGCGTCGCTTCAGTTATGTATCTGCTGGTGACTTCTGTAAACAGGGCTGCGTGTACTTTCGCGATGGACAACTGGGACACCGGGACTAGAACACGCTCCCTTCACGAATCCGTGCCCACCGTCGGTGGTATTATTTTCCTGTTTTCGTCGATGTTATCGGGGGAAGTTTATTTGCTCTCGCTGAAAGGCTGGCTTTGCTCCGGGTGATTAACCCCTTCAGCGGGGCATCGTGAATCGTTTAGCTGCGGATGATGGCTTATTATCCGCGGCAGGGACAAAGATTTCGAGCTTGAAACGACAGTATCAGATCCCGAGTCCCTTATCCGAAAACGAGAGGCCCACCCCTGCTCCGGCGAGAATCTCGTGAACAACACTTTCAGCAACTCGCGCCGCCATCCCCTCCTATGCTCTAGATCGTCGCGAGTAATTACCATTGGCTGAACGGGGTCGATAAACAGGAATAATTACGCGGGAGAGAGAAGTGGTTTGTCAGCGAGACGGAGAGGCCGAGAAAGGCAATTTCATATCGGGGGCGCGCATCGTTAACGCGTAATTGCCGAAATGCGCGCCCGGTGGCCCGGTGGAAACAGCCTTCAGGCCTGATCGTTTCAATAGCGGGGCTTACGGCTTAGAAATCCGCCCCGATCTCGCCATCCCCTTTCGACCATCCCCCGAACACCGGGTATTACTGATTACAGAACCGCAGAGCGGCGACGCGGCAGCACGTGGCTCACGTCTGCGCCCGTCACAGTCACACCGGCCAATTTGCGTTTCCGTAATTTCCGCCTGACAATGGGCCACCCTGTATATAATCTCGGGGCGCGCGCGCGCGCGTGCAAGCCGGATAATCCAGCGCGGAGTACGAAACCTGGGGTCCACAGTCAATTCCGTGCACGCTTCGCAGCGTTTATTCCCGTGTCTGGTACGAGCAGAATCCGTGTATTTTTCGCACGGTCATCTCTCCTCGAATCGTGACCTACTTTGGGGTGTTATCGACGAAGCGCTGCTCCGAAAGATGATTGCCACGAAGCTTCCTGGAACTTCCTAGGCCGCAGACGGATTCCACAGAGATCTGACTTTGGAAAATACAATACCATCCGCTTGAGACACTCGAGGAGATTGTTCTCCGCCTGATTTGCTTGTTGCAGATTGAGAAGGTGCGTTCAAGTAAAGTCAAGAACAGCGCCCGTGAAACCGCGTCTCAATTCCGCTCCTTCGGTGGAAAGACGCCGAGCGTAAGTCCCGCCAGGGGGATGGATCCTCGAAAATCGTCGGTCGCAAGGTAAATCCTTTACGAGATTGAAAATCGCCAAGCTAGAAGGAAGCGGCGTGTCGCAGCTTAGCCGGAGCACTCCGGGCAAAAGGAGCGCAGACCAGAAGGGCCCGCTGCGAGTGCGGGATTCGAACAATGGGACGCGCAGCGGGGGTGTTCCAGGTCCCATTTTCCTGCCGTCTATTCCCCCCTCCCCGTCCCCCCCAGGAGGAATCCTTCCGAGAATTTTCCGCTCGACAAAGGGCGAGGAAAGACGTTCCCGTGGATACGGCCGAGTCGACGACAAAACCGTGGCCCCCCTCTTCGCCTTTCCAACCCTTGGTAACTGTTGACAATCCCGTGAAAAGGAGACCAGTGGAGGAGGCAGGGCACAGGGGCCGGAGGGGTGCAGGGGAGCCTGAAACACTTTACTGCTGGACGCGGGCGAAAGGAGGCAACGATTTCGCACAATGGCATTAGAACGGTGCCCGGGAAATCCGTTTAGAGTCGCTTTTCGCGGTAACCCCAGGGTAAAGCTGAATGCCGAGCAACAACGTGGCCCCAGAACCCGGTGGAAAGGACGCCGCCGTCGACGACAACGTTCTCTCCGCGAGGCTCTGTTGTGACGACCGATCAACGCGTGCAAACAGAGTCAGTGTCTACTGGAGGCCACGGCGTCAATGGCACCCCGCGGTGTGTGACGGAAGTCGACACCGAATAATCGAGGAAAGGGGACGAGAGGAAGGATTAAGGACCCCTATCTTAAGTTTTTATGATAGTAACATCAAACTTGTAACCAGCTTGATGCATCGTTCTCTTTCCGAAGGATTACGTAAACTATAGATTACAAAAATTAATGAAATTTAGCGTCGTACTATAGCTAAACGCGCAAAAGAATCCCCACGAACAATGCCACCAACAGGGCAACGGTTCCCTGAATGCAAAGCCGGTCCCTCGAACAAAACCTCGAAAATCAGACCTATGGCGCGTCCTCGATATGTGACTCGAATAACGGGGGGAGGTGGACGGGGGTGACCGGGAGAAACGTAGAGGGGTACGATCGGCACAATGGTCGGTGGGAGGAAACTCTCGAGATCCGGAATGAAATCTAGGCAAAAGGGGTTCTCGCCGGCAACCCTCTCTCCGCGCGTACCTGCGCCCTCGCGCACACGCGCCCTTTCGTCGTGCTGCGAGCGCGCATGCAACAGGCCCGAAGCTGCAGCGGGACTCTTTATTTAACCGGGGCACAGAAAGACGTGAATGCCTGGCCGTGGATTAAAAGCGCCGTAGAGGGTGGAGAAAAAGTGGGACGGAGAGGGTCGCTCTGGCGAGATGTGGAGGCCGTAAGAGAGGCGAGAGAGAGAGAGAGAAAGAGAGGGAGACAGATAGAGTTCTGGAGAGGATCATTTGAATGAGTAATACTACACCTCGCGCACCCACCCACACTTCTATGGAAGTCCCGTGCGCGCAGCAGCTTTGTTTGATACGGCGCATTGTGCTGGCTGCCACCGGTTCACTTTATACCCCCGGCGCGGCGCACACAGGTACACGCGTGGTCGGCGCGCGTACGCGAGTACGCGCGACCTACGCCTCCTCTCGTCCTCTCTCTCTCTCTTTCTGGACGTACCCCCGCGATCCTCTCCCGTACCGCGTCTTTCTTTTTACGAGCACCGGGGCCACGATCCGCGTGCGTGTGCATTTGTGCCCAGGGCCTCGGCCCCGACTACTGAAAATTGTATTATAATGCAGCCTGGACCGCTCGACAATGAGGGAGCGGCTCGGTCAAGTTGCCTTATGCCAATCTCGCCGCGGAGGCGGTTACGATTTCAATGAGGAGCAACCGAACAACCCACGGGGGAGAGGGATATCGGTCAAAGAGTTCTAAAGCACCCCCTTCCCGCCCCTTCATTCTTCATCGTCTATTGCGCGATTATTCGTTACCAGTGATTGTTCGAATTCTACTTCCTCGTGGGTCGAATTGGACACTTGGTAGACCCCGAGGCGGAAAAAGAAACGAGATAGTCGTGGTTATACAGTTGAATCTTGCGAACGATCATCCGAGTCCCTGAGCATACCGATCTTCTTCGATACGAGCGACAATTTCGCTACCTCCACTTTCGACAATGATAAGATCACTCTCTGGGCACTAGCGAAATACCCTGGACCGAGGACACGGTGCTGTGCTGCGCGTCCAGAAGCATAGCAGATAAGACACGCGCGATTCAGCGTCGCGCAGCCGCACGATGCCATTCCGGCCCTTTAATCGCTTGTCCAGGGTACACCAGCAGCGCGGAAACGCGACGGTGGACGCGCACATATGACGCGTGGCGGGATGGTCCTCGCGCTGCAACGGAGCCGATAACGGGATGCACACTATTTGCACGAACCTAATCCGCGGGCCCTGCGCTTCGGCTGGGAAATTTATCTGGCGTCGGGGCGCAGATAAGAACCCACCGCCGTCCGTGGCTTATCCCAGCACCAGTTAATAGTGATGTCTGTAAGCTCTCCAACGAAAGGTAGGTTAGGCGTTCCACGCGCCTCTGCATACGGGCAAACGTGAATTTCGATTAATCCGGGGCAGCGACTACTTGTAATCCCATTTCCCGGGAGGTCCAAACCTTCATACATACTTCGTCCCGCATGTTTCCTTCCCTTATAAGGGGGATGTTTATGCGATGATTCCGGGGGTAGTCGTGGGATACTGTTTTCGGCAGCTTAAGGTGAAGCTTTGTAGACGCAGAGCTTTGCTCGTACAATTGCGCTCGTGGTATCTACGCAAGAAGAGTTCTGTGTTTTTTACGCGGAGGGTCTCTTTCATTTTTGCCCTTGGTAATTGGTTTTTGTCGAATCGCGAAGGAATTGTTTTCGAAGGGAAGCAATGGTTGCTTCGATTCTGCCCGGCAGACTTTTGAGAGGTGGAAGGCAATCGGAGGTAAGCCACGGTAAATTCGGGTCTCCGTTATCTACGATCTGGATAAGCCCCGCCATAAGAACCGGGGATAGGGCGGGCAGTACAAGAAAGGGATAAACGTGAATTTCGATTAATCGAAGGGACAACAAGTTGTTATAATCCCGGACATAGCCGAATAAACGGGGGGGACCCCGTGTAATCTGCTAGATGAAACCGGAAATCACGTTCCACCGCGAACGTTTCATTAACCGGAGGACTTATAAACAATAATAATAATGCCTCGGGCTTAACCGTTGCGTGGGGTGCTCGTGACTTCAAGTAGCTCAACGAACAAACGTGTTTTTGGGGGATTAGGTCTATCTATTCTATTCAGAGCTTATGCTTTTCACGATAAACAATTAGTAAATTTAAGAGAAGCACATCAACCCTTTGAAGATAGAATAGTTTTAAGATCAATGTCCCTTTTTTCTTAACTCACAAACTAAATTACTGAGAACAAGTAACGGAAATCTTACTTATTTAGTTATACAAAATATCCCCCAATTTCCAAAAAATCATTTCACGAGCTGAAGTTCCGAGCGCCCCGCGTCCCCCACGGATTTTCCGCAAAGCGCGAGACGGAAGCGAGCCGAAGGCTTACAGGGCTTGCGAGATAGGTGAAGTTAGACAACAAGGAGGATGCGCACCGGGGCTTTATCGCAGACAGCAGGATAATTAAATTTGTCGAGGTGATTTATGGCGTTGCACGAAGGGCTCGGGGGACACGGGGGGCGGGGCGGGGAGGGGGGGGGGTGGTGTAGGGGGTTGATACGCCTCGGTTCCTTGCGCAACGCGACACGGTCGTTCCCTTCTTTTTCCTCCCTCTGCGCCTCCAGCGAAAAAGGCAAGAAGGATGGACCGAAATTACTTGCAAGGTTTACTTTGCCACTGCGGAAAATTACACGGAAGAGAAATATTACTTCGGTCCCGGACGGGCATAGAAATGGCGGCCAGAGCACAGAGGACGCCGACAAATTGTCGCTCCCAGTTGATATTTAGGTGGGAGGCGAGTGGGTGTTACTCGAATTTTGACCGATGCCGCCGAGGATCCAGCCGCGATTTTCCTACCCTCGGGTGCTCCGTATTTTCAGCGCTGACACGTTTGCTTTTTTTGTACTCAACGTCCGCGGCCTTCCGAATTATTTTTAAACGCGGGAGCAACTAAAGCACGCGATGACGCGTATCCGAGACGCCTCGGCGAGGAGCGCGGTCGATTATCTTCGTAACAAAAGATCGAAGCGGGGCCGCCTTGGTATTTCGAGGTGGGGCAAGAAGAAAGTGATCGCCGACAGTCCCGAGAGTTTTCGTTACCTCGTTCCATTTCTGCGAGGCTTGTGTCGTTGCTTGTTAAAAATACGGCCGATTACACACCCTCCGAGTTTCCACGGGTGGCGTAGAAAATTTCACGGCTTCTGGGTAGCCGGGCGAACGGGCGTGAAAGTTTAAAGACGGATGCTGG
Source organism: Andrena flavipes (assembly GCA_963971345.1). Taxonomy (NCBI): domain Eukaryota; kingdom Metazoa; phylum Arthropoda; class Insecta; order Hymenoptera; family Andrenidae; genus Andrena; species Andrena flavipes. The sequence continues at coordinate 9,945,967 of OZ020481.1, forward strand.
TAACAGGTACAACACGCGTCGATACATTAGAAGAAACGCCGCCCCTTTAATAATTCAACCCCCGTCGCTGAGCTTCCGCGGGGAGCATCGAGTTCCCAGTGTAAAGTCGGCGACACGTAGCGAAAGATAAGGCTGGTATCGCGGTTGTATCCGCGTGAGATGGAGAGAGAGAGAGAGTGGGGGAAGAGAGACTCGCCCCTCGGCTATCGAGGGAAAATCGAGGCGAAAAGAATTAGGGGCGGCGGATATACCTTCGGGGGTGGAACGAGGCCTCCAACTTTTTACCCCTCGTGCCAAGTGTCGCCGTCCTCGTTAAATATTCAACCCTGTAATACAATATCCACCGTGTAGAAGGCCTCGGCTACGAGCGGGATAAACGATTTGCGAGGCTCAGGGGTGGCTCGTGCACGAAAAGCGCTGTTTTAGGAGTGCTGCAAGCGTTTTACGGAAACATGGTCCACGGGGGGTGAACTTTGATGACGGGGGGGACCTGTCGTTTTAATTCCTTCCTTGGAGAACCTTGCGTGCCGAGCAGATCATTTATGGCAGGGAATCAGAGAATTACGACGATGAAGTTATTTCAAATCAAGTTCCATGATGCATAAGTATCTCGGCAGCAAAGCTGATTTCATCTGAAATTTTCACAAGAAAGCGGTGCTAGCTTGAAACTCACTGATGCGTGACACCTGATAGACGAGTGCCAGGTAAAAACGAATCACGGACGTCATTAAGCCGACGGTGTAATTACTGCTTCGATGTTAGGTAAACAAGCCGCGTGTCAGCGACGCGTGACGCCTCGATAAACCCGTAAACACGATAAAAATACTATTCCCAGCTGGACGGGAAGTTATCTTTCCCGCGGCTGATTGCGCGCGCCCGTGGTGCCGGGGTGTCGCATGAGAGCTCAGGAAATTTGCAATATTTTCCTCAATGGAGCGAGCGGCGCGGACGTTCCTAGGACGGTGTGAATGAAAAAGAGGGATTTCTAGAAGGGTGGCAACCCTCGGGTCGCGTCCATTTACACCTTTCAACGCCTCGGCGGTGAGAAAACCTCGATCCTCTCGCAAAATGGGGTTCCTTATCGATTCCATTGGCGAGCGAAACGTTCCCCCGAGTGATCTGGATGAAATTTTGAGCCGTGCTGGCTCGAGTAGCTTCGATTGACCGCCCCTCGATCCACGTTAGATAGTGGGCCAGGAAGCTCGATGACCGCTTGGCAGCGTGCGCGGGCACCGCGACGCTCAAAGGGCCTCTGAACGGAGCGTGTTCGAATCGGCGATGGCAGCGAGCGCGTCACAGAGCCAGAAGTGTGAGAGACAGGGGCGGAGGAGGACGGGGGAGGGCAGGGGCAGTGGTCTAAGTTGGCGAGGGCCGGTTATTTTAATAACGTTATAATAAGACGTCGGGATTGATGCTGAGCTATTCGCTGGCAGCGAGCAACGGAGCTACCGAGCGAAGGGAGGTCGCAGAGCGAACGCGCGACGCGCTTAGCAGCGCGCACAGGAGACGTCTAGATCTAAAGCCTGTCGCCTACGAGTCATTAACATACTTACTACCGTCCTGGCCGGCCAGCGGCGATGTTTTTGAGAGATCCCGCTGCCACGGAACTCCCTTTTTCCGGCGATAAAATTAAACGAGCCGATCTCTGGCGCACCAAGGTTCCCGTTTGTATCTGTCGCCAGCCCGTCCGCGTGCCGCGCTCTTCGTATTCCCAACGATTAATTCGACGCTGGTTTGCGCGAACACCCGCCACCCCGTGAACGATGACAGCCGTCGGGGCGGCCTAATACCCTGAAGCGCGCGCGGAACAGCCTCCTCCGGATGGAACTCTTGGGAAAGAAGCGCGTGAAATTAAGTGAAACTATTGGGTATATAGCTCTAAAGAATGGCTGTGGTCCCATCGGTTAAGGTCGAGTGAATCGGAAGGCGATAGATCGGGCGTCCGAGAGTTTGAAAGTTTGAAAGGAGCACCTATGGTCGATGGAGTAGCTAGGATATGGCCCGACAGGCGTCGTTAGAAGCTTCCACGTAGCCCGAGGCAGCGAGGTGCGAAGGCGTAACCGGCTGACCGGAGAAACAACGATCAGATTTACATTCGGCCGATCTCCACGGATCGTCCTGGCGAGTTTAGAGGGGCAATAAAGGAGGATGTTTGAACACGAAGGCTCGGCCCCCGGGGTCTTCATCTCGCCCCGTGGCCGCCACGGCCTAATCGTTTCTCCCACCAGCCTCGATAGAAGTGATCGTGCCTCGATGACTTTACGGGCGTCGATGCTCGTTCCCTTGATTTACGACGCCCCTAACCTTCGCCGCGTTACCTACATTGTTTCCCCCGCGTGCGGGTTTCTCTCTTTACACGGGCTGTCTGGCTCCTTCGAACACCCAGCGACCTCGACCCCCGAGGACTTAAAGGGGTAACGGGGTAACGCGCGTCTTCCAGCTGGAAACGGTACCCGACGCGGGCGAAGTATCGAGATACCTGCTATATTTCCACCCAAGGACGTACCTACCAGTAAAGGAATGACAGAAATTTTTAGAAGCCGTACTAAGTGGCGATGGAAGTAAAAGATGGTATTCCTAGATCTTCCATTACCAGATCCAACAGTAAAGAAGCAAATTACTCCGAGACACAGTCGAGTACCTGTAGGCGCGTGCATCTTGTCAGTGGATAGCCTATAGAATAGACGAGCGTCTCCTTGCACTTCGCTCGAAATACCTCCAGCAACCTTCCCCGACCGAAATACATGTTACCATCGAAATAGAACGAGGGAAAGTCCCACGTGCGACAAAGAGAGCTCCGACTCTTCCGGAATCACAGCGGCGGCTCAAGCTCCGTCGCGTCTGTAATTTTTGCCCGCGCAACGTCCTTTCTTCCTGGCCGTGTACAGCTGCGCCCGCATACGGAAACCAGAAAGGTGCATCGCAGCGGCGAGAGTAACCCTCGCCGAGTTTCTCGGCTTTCAGCGGTGGCTTTTTTAGAAGACACGAAGCCAGGTGCAGGCCGAGTTCCGCCACGGCGAGGCTCGCGCATAAAGGGGGAATACCTTGGCAAATCAGACGCTACGAAACGACTGAATTACGGCCGCGTCTGTCGTAAAAGAGGCCGCCTCGGTCTCGTCTTACTCAACAACGACTTAATTGCTCTCGTGGCTGTTCCTTGTTTCCCGCATATTAGCCGCGATTAACGAGCCTCGAGTGGCCTGTCGATTCAAACGGCCCTCCTTCTCCCGACCCTCGTCTTACCGAATTAACACCCGACCACGAAAAACTTGCAGACACAGTCGGGAGATCTCATCCCTAGCTTTACAGTACCTACTCCGAGTGGCTCGCCCGGCCGGGAGGAAAGACGAGGCTGCTTTCTCCTTTCCCACGTTTACCGAATAATCTTCGACGCGGGTAGCACGGACGTGCCTGCCCTGCTAATTCGCCGATCCGTCTCCCCGCAGATTTGAAAATATTCCACGTGTCTCCTATCGAGAGCCACGCCGCTAGATACCCCGGCTGGCTAGTCGGACAGGGCTAGATGTTGTTTTGCAGCGCCGGAATAGATATCGGTGGTGGCTGGCGCGGAGACAGGGAACTGCCACTATTTCTGACGAGAGGCGTCTTGCCCCCGCGCCTTCTTCAACGTCACTATTTCCCGCTCGCCGGCCGGGGAGAAAGGGGAAAGTCGCGCGAGAGAACGCGCGCACGTTAATAGAGGGCAGACTCCGAAGCGGCCAGGAATAACCCATCGGGATGTCACACTTCCATATAGACATCGCCGGTCACCGGTTTCGCTCGATGATCTCGTTTAGGCCTCTCTTCCTCTTTCTATGGCCCTTGCCTTCCCCCGACACCGTCGCGATTTCCCCCGCCAAGCGTTGCATCGCGACCGCGCGGAGTCTTTATCAGAGAGCGGGATTAAATGGAAGGGACTGTGATAATCGATGGATTGAATATTTTAGAAACACCGCGGAAACGATGTCGCTCGTCAAGAATAATTGAAACTGTCAACGTTGCGAAAGGGTGGCTAGGCTGATAGGGGCGTTAGCTAAGAAATGATCTCGGTAATAGGTACTTGCGTCTCCATTGAGCTGCTCCAATTTGTTGGAGACTGTCACCCGGATCAATAATAGGACGTTCGGGACGTTCGAGATGCTTAAGAGGACGTCGAGACTCGAACTGTACATGTTGGAACGCGGTTAGGCAAATTCAGGGATCGCGCAAGTGTAGCAATCGAGCAGAATTACAGGGGTCAATGATGTTGTTCTATACTGAACTCGGCTGATCCAATGACGCGGTGGATCCAAGCATCAGCGAACGATTACGGAGGCCAAGATGAATGGGGAAGCGCGAGCCACTGAATGAATCCGAGATTTATGAATCCACCGGCGTCGTGTTTATCTTCCCCGTGCCCATTGTGCGCTCCAGAGTCCCCAGAGTCGAAGTTTCATGAATGAAGAAACACAGAGCGGCGACGCACGCTGAATCGCTTAAGCGCCGGTCCAAATTCTCCACCTTTCGACGGGGAAACCGATCCGCGGACAGGCTGCCATAGGAAAGCCTGGCGGAAGGTCGTTTGTCACGCGAGATTTGGCCAGACGGAGCGTCAATAGAACAACAGAGTTACTGCCAAATTCATTGTCAGCTTTGTAGCGAACTGGTTATTCTTAACTGACGATGCAAGGCGGTTGAAATCGGGGAACCAGGGTCGCATAGCTTCCGCGGCTGCAAAGAAACCTGGCACCCTCGTGTGTACTAATTACACATCAGACGAATTCAAAGAATGTGCGACTTATTTTAGAATAATCGTTCTCGGTCAGTGGCACCTCGATCCGCGATTTATGTTTTATCCCTACCGCTTATCCTAGGTCCGCTAATATCCCATCGAGCGGAGGAACTATAGGTACTATCACGACCCAGGTCAACGATTCCACGCCTAGGACGCTTAGAGAAATCCTCAATTAAAAGGGACTTGTGATTCACGTGATGCGACGCGTAGACGATGAAACGAGCCGCCAACTTCGTAGGCAAAGGACGTCGCCCGAGAGCGGCGTGGAAAAAGGGAAGCGTGCTCGTCCGAGAAAATCGCACGCGCGATCTCTGTTGCGCGAGAGCAGCGCGGATATAGTCAGAAAATGGGAGAAAGACGAGGAGGAGGACCCTCTGTCGGCGCGCATGCACGCGCTCAGAGGCCGTCGAGCGGACAAGACCTGGCATTCTAAGTTGCGTTACTAACTTTATCCTAAGCTCGGTGTCACGCGAACGAGCAGTTAACAAAACGCTGCCGCGAGGATGCGTTGCGACAGCCGTTGACACACCTGCCGGCATTCCCTGCTACTCAGCCTTACCTGGCTGACCACGAGCCGCCTCTCCAACCAGCCACTATGTATCTCCTCTTGTTCCACGAGGGAACAGAAATCCTTTCTTCCCCTGTCGTCGAACCATTTTCCCGTTAGCGGGTTCTCTTTGTCCTAGGCCCCTACTTTGATATTCGACTCGGTGGTCGCTTGAACCAGGAAGGATATCATTTGCACTGTGTTTCTTAAATAGTCGACGTTTAATTTTGAACGTAGGTACCTAATGCGAAGAATATTTTATGAGTTCGTTGCCACAGGCCCACGGCAACTAGGAGCTATCGACCTAATCAGAGATGCTGTGCCTATGTCGAAGATAAGCAAAGGGAAAAGGCTTGGACGTACAAACCTCCTTTTCCATTCTCACTCATGACCACACGAGATCTAGCGTCTATTCGTGAATGACAAATGCGTGCTCGTGATGCATCGATAGCACGTTTCTTTGCCGCGCGGAGAACCAACATGAAGTGTGTAAACCCGAGAACCGCGATACTGGTTGCAATCTCTTTAGAATTTAGACCTAAAAACCACAAGTTTTTTACTTTTGCGAATTATCAATTCTTATTATTAAATTTCTCAAATTAATTTCCCTCCTCTTGCTAAGTTCCATCGATACTACAACCACGTATTTGAATTTCTGATTTTTATCGACTCTACCCCAAGATATAATAAAAAACAACTTAGAGCGATCGGTGTACCGCACGACTCTCTCCCCTAACTATGCGAAACTCATAGAATTCCGAGGCACCTCAGCCCTGTGTTTCATCGAAGAGAGTCTACTCGGGTCTATCTCACTGACTTACGAAACTCGCGGAGATATCGCGGGCAGCAACAGATAAGGGGGAGCAGATAAGCGTGGCGTCGCGGAGGAAAAGGTCCTTTCCCGTGATCCCAGGCGAGGAACGAGTTGTTAGCCGAGGAGGCGAAGGAAAAGAGGCTTACCGCCCACACGCGACGCCGAGAGAAAGAAAAAGATTGTGTCGCGATGTGGACGTGGTTCGCACCACACCGAGTGACTGATCCTCTCAGCGGCGCGTCTTTCAATACGCGCGAGGACCAACGCTGATTGCCATCGTTCAAGCAGCGAGCCGACGCGTCTCGTTCCTCCTTTTGTCGCCGAATCGTGACGGGACGACGCGACGTTCGACTCGGTCCAGCCGTCCCCCGCGGTGATCTTGTCGCGATTACACGATCGCCAATTGGTACGGAACTTTCTCTTCCGACCGATCGAGGGAAAGATCGCGAGGGAAATGGCGACAAATTTGGAGCAGAAGGAATAGTGACATAAACGACGAAAATCTGTGGGGAGACAAGTAGCCACCTACGTAGAATCGAAGCGCAAGGATGAACGAGGCAAGGGAGCTCCGCGACGAGCAGGTATCACCGCGCCGTGGAATTGGAACACTTCAAATAGAACCAGAGGAAGATAGAAAGAAAGCGATTCTATCCCAATGAGTTAATTGAGGGACGCTTCTATTCGCGAAAGCGAGCACAAGGCTAAGGTCGCGATCGTTCCTGACGATCGACGAGACTTCTCTATTTGGTCCACGGTTGTAATGCAAATCGACAAGCTGTTCTGTCTCGCGTCTGGCACACGGGCGTCGCGACGCCGGCCTGAACTCCACCCGTGAAATCAGGGTGCGCTGACGTGTTACAAGACAGCGTCACGCAGAGGGCAAACGTAGCACTTAACACCCAGGACGTCGCCGGGCTCTCGAGACACGCTGATTATCTCGGCGATCGACTCGCGTGGAATCCGATCGATTAAACGGGCTACGATAAAACGAGACCGTGGAAAATCGACGGGGATAAGAAAACGTGCGCGGCCTTCGGGATCGGAACCGGCCGGGCGCTGCCGAAAGTGTTTAGGGACGCGTCGCGAGGGCCTCGGGGCGGCACGGTTTTCGAGATTCTCGGCTCGTTCCCTTTTTCAGGCCGAACGAATTCTGTGGCCCGCGCCGGCCCGGGTTAAATTTAGCCCGGTGAGGTCGAAAAACGAACTCATCGTGTCTCTCCGAGCCACTGGCAGTCACTCAGGGAACGCGGTTACGATTATCGTTTAGCTCGGTGGGAAAGAACATCGGACGGATCGAGAATAATTTACGCGAGTACGAGAGAATATCAGAAATGACTCCCATCCGCGGAGCGACGCCGGGACGGCGGATAGAGCAGAATTTTGTCATTATATGCTGGATAATTCGGCTCGCGATGTCAACCGTCTCGAGAATAGACAGCAAACGTCGCGAAAACATAAGTGATATCTCTGGTATTAGACGCCTATATTCAGTCTTGAAACACTTGAAATACTATTCCCATTTCTCAGATAACGATTGGTCGTGCCTTTGATTTTGTACTCGAGGAATAGCTCGAGTCTATCTTTGTCGAGTTTCTAAAGTGATCATTGATTTCTCAAGACTATTTAGGTATTTATCACTCTATCTTATAAGCAGGGCAATGATATTGTTTTAAAAGCGATCAATTTTACACGGTGATTAATGTAGGGGAAATTAGGACAAAATCGGGTACCTGGGTAAATCCGGGACTTGCTATTATTTTTAAAATGACCTTGAATTTTTCCGCGTCGTTGCATTGCTTTCATCGAAAAAGACAAGTAAGAAAAGTAAGGTTATATCGTAATGTGTGTTTTTGAAAGCTCTGATCTAATTTTTGATAGTTAAGAAACTTTAACACTACAGTGTTCAGGTAAGTAGGTTTTTGTATGAATTACGTTAATTATACTAATTTCTTTAATTTATTCAATTTAATTTCTGCAATTTATTGGCGAATCGAAACACGTTAACGAAAAGAAATTTCACCTTCCTACCTAATAACCTTAACCTAATCAATTTGGTTACGTCTGTGGGAAATTTATAAGTGAGCGGGGCCACGAACACGTCACAGGGTTCGTTCCCCTAGTACGATTTAACAGTATCTAATCTCCCACCTTTCTTCACAATTTAATGCACATTTCCCAGGTATTCTAGATTTCGAGACAGAACATTGAATTTTGCATAGTATTCTGAAATTCAAATAGGCCATGTCGGAAGTCTGACGCTGAAATTTTAATTGCATACATCTCGAGATCGAAGCTTCGTACTCCAAACCGACCAGAAACTATCGAAACTATCCTCTATCGACACAAGAAATTGGTGTAGAAATGGTATTTCAATTCACCCCATGCGATATTAATTCGGCAAATGTTAAATCCGTAAAGAGCGTGTCTGGTGTAGAAACGCGACCCAGTTATGAATTCAAAGAACGCGCGAGTGGAGTGTGTAATCGAAACCCTCACCCCCAGCGAGATTTCGAAAAGTTTACGAATCCGAATCGGTGGATGTCCGACCCCAAGGCGAAAGAATAGGCGACGCTGACGTTTTATAGCCGGCGAGTCGAGTGGCCTGAGTTTTCTCGATGCCAGGAAGTCGGAGGACGCGAAGAGTCGAAGGGGGTCGTTCTCGCGCTCGATTTACCCGAATGCATCCGGTGCGTGGTGTGGTCCCTCTCGAGCGGATCCCAGGCCGAAAGCGCCTTGGCTGTTTGTTGCCCCGTGGATTCGCCAGGAAAGGGGTCCACACGCGTGCTCGCACGTACACGGACACGGCGCGGCGTGCTGCTCTCGCCCCTCTGATCTCCTCTAATAGGATTTATGCGAGCGGGCTCGATTACCCGCGGTCAAGGATACACGCAGGAGGCATTCTCGCGGCGTTAATTTCGCGACACGCGGTGACGCTCGATTAATCAGCCCCGTGGAAAAAAGCAGCAGCGACGACCGCCGGGGAACGCGACGAAGAGAAGGAGAGGTGAGCGGGGAGGTTGTCGCAAAGGTGGCGGGTTTCGATTTGGCCGTCGAACGTCGACAAAAAGGGGACACGACACGAAGGACAAGCGGCCGAGCAAAGGAGCGGAATGTACTCCGGGAGTGCGTGAAACGGCTCGTAGCCAGCGGCAGCCGGAGACCACTTGTCAGAAAAATCCCAAGGAGAAGCTGGCCACCGCGGAATCTACTCGCGGGCAAAAAGAGCTCGCGGGGCACCGAACACGATTCTTTTGGAAGAAAATCGCGCCCCGTCGGCGTGCAACTCGCGCCTCGCCTGCCTCCCTTCTCCCGTTCCTCTCGAACACGGCAATAACGATAAAATCCCGCGGCGACGTGAATGGCGGAGGTTTCGTGTTTTCGTAGGCCGCTCACGTATCCGCGTGGTTCTTTCGCGATCGTATATCTAACGCCGCGTCGCGGGCAAAAATCTTCGGCAAATAGTTTTCTTCGCACCTCTTGGCCGCTCACACGCCGGTCCCTCCCCTCCCTCCCTCCCTACCCCTTTGATTCCGTCTTCGTTGCCCGTTCGTCGGCGGGTTCGCGAGCGACGGAGCAGACCCCGCGAGACGACGCGCCGGGATTCTTCGCGCCTCTCCCCCGTTTATATGCAGGTTGCGCGTGAGATCCGCGCGGGGGATATATGTATGCCGACAGAAGAACCGCCCGGCGGATTTCTCGGTTTCCACGGGGACGATCGAGGGAAGAAGGCGGTGAAAGATCGGGTGGCGGCATCGGGGCAACGGAATGTATATATCTCTTCTCTCTCGGGTTCGTTCCCCGTTGGCAGGGAGCAGCAGGACCCGCCGCGCTATTTCTTCTCTTTGCCGCGGGGGCCACTCGCCCCGTGGACCCGTCGGCGCGCGAGCAAACGCGCTCGCTTCGCTTCTCTTATTTGGCGGTCCACGGGCGAACCGAGCGGATCGAAGGACGAGCGCGAGAAGGCGGGAGGAGCGAGGAAGGAGAATCGAGCATCGAGCATCGAGGAGGAGAAACAGGGATGGGAGATCAGAGAACTCGGGGATAAGACGGAGACGAGAAGAGCCTCCTCCTCCTCCTTCGTCTTCTTCTTCTTCTTCTTCTTCTGCGTTTTCTTCTTCTTCTTCTTCTTCTTCTGCTTCTTCTCCTTCCTTTCATGCGAGCCGGCCCGTTAATCCTCCACGGATCCCGCCAGGATCCCACGGAGATGCACCGAGGGAATTTGCATACAAGATCTTCTGGCATCTCCTTCCCCCTGCTCCCCTGGCTGGCCAGGCTTGTCCGTTCTCTTTCTCGACCCTGCGGATCGGCCCCGTGCATCCATCTCGCTTCTCGTCGCCATCGCGACCCGCTTATGCCGCTATTCCCGCTTCGACTCTTTCGGTTTCACCTCCTTCGCCCCTCTTGGCCCCCGCTCGCGGAGGCTCGTCCCTTCGGCTCCAAGTCGCGGGGAACTTTGTCTGTCAGGGGTACGAGGCAGAAACCGATCCGCCGTGGAACAATGGCGAGGGCTCGAATTCAAGGTCCACGACGACCTTGGCGATCAAGGGCCTCGTGTTTGGAGGAGTAAGCTCGTTAAGGGAGACGGGGAGCTTCTCGAGGTGGAAGGGATGTCGATATTTCTCGCGCTGAGAAGCAGAGTCAATGGGACAATTCTACTGTTCCGATGTTTCAGTGATTTATGAATAAAAAAAGACATGGCGTATTTCACGGCGTATCTCGTCAACGGACAACTTATACGAGTGAATTACGACGATTGTCGGTGGAGTGGCGTCCATAGGTGCCGCGAGGGTGGGAATTTTCCGGAAGCGACGCGCGGCCACAGCGAACCGAGCCCCAGGTCCCGGTAATCCCGTAGGAAAACTCATTCGATCCGATAACCCCGAAGAATTTGACGCGGGGGCCGGAACCCTCTCGCTTCCCCGCCGGAGTTAATCCGAGCCATATACGCGAGCGATTACCGTTAATTATATTTTCCTAGCGGCCTCTCACGAGCACGCACGGTTGTGCCCGATGTGTGTTTGTGCCGCGTTCCTGCCACTCATCCCCGATCCCGGGCGCAGAAGCACGTGGCCCCCGATTTCGTGGGTGTACGCGCTTGTACAGGGTGGCGCGGAAATAAGCTCAGGCTACTCACTTCGCTCGCAGCATTCGAGACATTCGACACGCTGCGACACGATGCCTCGTAATGTACTTATATGTACGTAGCTCCTTAATCAATGGGGAAGACTGCAACTTTTTCCTACCCGTGATGCCACCAGCACACGGGTAAAACATTATGTAAATACCCACTTCGTACATTCCAGAAATGAAAAATTCGCGCGCAAACCATTCGCACTCATGCAAAACCGCAGTAAGGGAGACCGGGGATAAAAGTTCCGGGGGTAAGTTGTTCCGACGGTTCTATCTTCTAAATGAAAAGACCCTTGTACTTTCAATTATTTTTTCCGTGTGAGTTGATCACGCTACTCTGTCGCTCATTTTAATAGCGCTGGCTGCAACGAACCGTGAGGTTGCACGCAAACCAGACAGGTAAGTAAATATTTTTCTATCATTATTTTTTGGTCTATTTCGATTAGTTAACGTCGATATTATTGATTGATTCGTTCTTATGGATCAAATGACATTTAAGAACATGGTGTAATAGTGTTTATCGTTTCAATATATGTTTAAGCAAAATAATCTCTCAAATTGCTACATTTGTCGATAGGGGCGGGCTAGTTACCCAGATTTGGGGGAGGGCATGTTGTTACCGAAACAACTTGCCCCACCGCAAATGTGTAAATTGTTCCTGCTGTGTCTTAAGATGCGAACATATTAATGAAAGGCCGAAAGGGGCACCATTTCCATCGAAGTTATGCATAAAGATAAAAAAACTGTCGCTAAAGAATTCAGTATCTGCGATCTGACTTTATCGAAAATTATTAAAAAAACTACAATCTGGACAAGAAGATACTGTAGGTTACTAGTACAAATCTCAATAAGTAACTAATTAATCTCAATAAGTGTTTTGGTTTTCTTTTAAAGGAAATACATTTTTGTTGATCCGAACCTTCACAAATACACATAATTAATAAAATTCTGTTTTATTCCATTAGAAAATGAAATATTTCATTAAAAGGCAACTCCTATATCTTAGTAACAACTTACCCCAATGCGATAACAACTTGCCCCATAAAGGGGTAAGAAGTTCCGCTTCGACCAGCCACAAATAAATTACTTTCCACGTCAAACCTATCACAATATATCAAATACAAGCTTAAAATCAGGAAATATAATAAATTCAACAAGAAATTAGTCAATAGTGAAGAGAATAACTACATTACTTTCCATCGAAATCTGAACTTTTAGCCCCGGTCTCCCCTACAGACACTAGTGGCTCCCTCTGCGCCGAGCATTGTGTCTTCCTCCTCATTGTTTTAATACCAAAGACCCAACACTGATTGCGAGACTGCAACGCGGAATAACAGTGGTCGTAGCTTTAACACGACTAGCCGCTCTAGCAAACCCCACCCACAGGCGACAAGTCCCTCTACGACCTTTCCACCCCAGGTGAGCAGAGGTTGATCACTTATTCGTGAGACACCCCGTGTGCGTGCGTGTTTTCGTCGCGGTGGAAGGATCGGCGGCGGGGGTGGCCTGGAACACCGTGGCGTGGGAAGGGTGTGGACGAACTCTAGCACCGAGCGGATCGCCCTCCCTCGTCAGCGGCTCCTGTTCCTCCCTTAGCGTTAATACAGGCTACGTCGGGCGAAGGGCAGGATTAAATTGGCACCAATTACCAGCAAAACACCCTCCGACGCACTTTCCTCCCCACCCCTCCCCCTGCCCTCCGCCGTTATGGTTCCCCCTGTTGACGCCCGCTGTGCGTGGCATCCGCTCCACGACCACCCTCCAGAAAAGAAAGTCCACCCCTAAGTGGCGCAACGATATTACATTATGAAAATATACATCCCCAGCTGACGTAAGCTGGTGGAGCGATGTAATTATCGGATGTCTCGCGTTTCGCTGCCCTCCGTGTTATATGACCGATCGGTTGGCAGGAGTTCCGCGAGGATGCTCCGCCAGCCTAGCCTAGCCAGAATAGCTCCGACAGAGCGCGCGACGTTGGGACAAACACGGGGATCGCTTGAGATACCTAACCGTAACTACTCGGTGGTAATAATCCTCGGATCCAGAAAAATCAGCTGTCGACTAATACGATTCCATCGGTGTACCGCGACTGGAGGCCCACGTGCTTACGAATTCCACCGAGAGCCCGAACACTCCGCCCTGCGGTAATTTTCCACAATCCAGCGAGATTACCAGCGGCATCGCGTGACGTCCTCGGCTCGTCGTGCACGCACGTTACCTACGCGCGGGTGGTGGACGGTCAGGTCGCGGGAGACGAGGCACGAGGACGGCGACGACGTTCCACGTCGTCGTTTAACCACACGGATGGGCGGTTCTAAGGCGAGCGATACCCGCTCGCTGCAATTGGTCAAGGGGGGGCCGTTTCGCTTATCACGTTGCCGGCCGTCGATCGGCTTGCACCTGAAACGCAAGCGTGTGACGGCCACGCACCTTGAAGAGCGGACGGCTTTGCCAGCGAGCGTCGCGGGTGCGGGAACCGCTGCGTGCGCGCCATTTGCGCAGCGGCTTTGCGGTACCCTAGCGCCGTCAGGGATTTTCCTTTGCGGCGGTTGCGGTCGGGAAGCGCGGAAAAGAGAATGCCGAGGAGCTCGGCGGAGTCTCTCTTGGGAGGCTCGCGAATATTTCGTCGGGAGGAGTTTTTGACAGTAAGTAGGCACTGTAACTATTATATTCTAAGTACAAAGCTATGTGTTGATGCGAATTTTTATATGTTAAAAGTAGATATCTTTATGGTATATCCTGGAAGATCTACAGGGGACCGTAGATTATGCAACACGCCCCGCCACTTGCTACTCAATCGAGTAGCTCCACTTGCCTAAGCCCATACTGGGAAATCGTGAAACAGGTCCAATAAACGGTATCCCGTGAGCGGGATGCTGTCCCGGTGATATAATCGGTGCCTGTCTTCGCGATTATTGTCGAGGATGGGTGTGCCGGAGCGTCTTGTATCGCGTTACCACGGTACACGCACAAGCGCCGTCGCCCGTCCTGCTGGCAAAAGGGGAAGAAGCGGAGTCGACGACAGCGGGGGAAAAAGCCAAGTGGGAACGGTAGAGAACGAGGGGTAGAGCGAGGCAGTAAGACGGAAGAGGGAGAGGAGGGGGAGGAGAAGAGGATAATTTATTATGCTGTCAGTATGTCGCTCACAATGACCGCCTCCTCGATTTTAGTGACACGGCGATTATCGTCGCGGCCGATCTCGGCCGATCATCGTTAGCATGAATAACGTGACAATGGTAATCCCTTTCGTGAAAGTGCTAACGGCCGTATATACGTGCCACGACGCCAGATGCCGTCCTGAGAATGTAGAAGAGATCTCGTCGTTGCGGACGGCGGAGGGACCCCGAACAGCAGGAAGAAGAGAAAGAAGAAGAAGAAGAAGAAGAAGAAGTAGGAGGAGGAGAAAGAGGCGCGAGGACATTCACCACGAGGCACGAACGAACTCGACACGTGGCGCGTATGCGCTCCCGTCATCCGACGAAATGCTTCTAAAAATATTTAGCGGCAAGGGGAGTCAGCCACCGAGGAGAAAAAAAATTGAGAAAATCAAGGGGGGCAGAGGAGCGCTCGGTTTTAATTTGGCCATTGGAACGCGACGATTCGCGACGGGATTGAATACCGCGAGGAGCCGAGAAGAAAAGTTTACCGGGGCACCGAAAGCGAGCAACGGGACAGTCGGGGGAAGCAGGGGCAGGCATAAAAAGGGCAGGGGTGGAAATATGTGAAGTGGCATCTTCGGTTCCCCGACAGAGGAATCTGTCCCTCGGCAGTCCCTGGGGGCGGCGAAATATTCTCGAACCGCTCTCCAAGGGTCGATCGTGCCACGGAGAATGCTAGACGCGGCCCGAGCGGGGGTGGTTTTCGTGGAAGATGCGGGGGAGGGCAAGGAAAGTGGCCCCGTTACAAGTTTTACTGCAGTTTTGCGGCTCGGAACAGCGAGCGCGTAACGGCGGGCAATTGAATTTAAATATTCAATTATGCGATGTGTAAATGAAATAGAAGTCTTATGCAAATGGCTACACGCCGAGGGTTGTTGCAAATTTAAAGGGTTAAATATTTATTAGCGGAGGGTTAACCGAGATTTATGACGGCGGCGTTGGTGAGGCCAGGAGAGTGTGCTCTTCGGCTAATATTCCCTCGTCGACGGAATGCCTTCTGGGAATCGTCCTCTGCTACTGGCTCCGCCCCCGAAGATCGATATCGTCGTCCTTTGGCCGATAAGCTTTCGTCCTTGGACACGCGCGCTCGATGGACCTGTTATCGCGCGGGGATCGCTTCCTGTCCGTCTTTCAATTAATATTCGCAGCCGAGATCACCGCCGTTGCGGTCCAACGGATCCGCCCTGTCATCGCGATCTCCAGACGACGCGACGCAGAGCGGTGCCCGCCGAATTTAATTAAACCGATAGCAATTATCGCGACCGAGTTCTTCTCGCGACGGCTCGATTTAAAAAGGACACGAAGGTGTTCTGCATGCAGAGGGAAAGGAGCTAGGCTTGCAATCTCGAGCGGACGTCTCCCCCATTGCGTCTTCGTAGCGGTTGTGGTGGAAATTACCAAGCAGTACTCCGTTCTTCAATTTTTTTTTTAACTCAACAAGGCTAACATTTATTTATAATGAAAATACGTTGATTGAGACAATAGTTTAAACAAGTATCATTATCGGTAATATATTATCGCTATGTAATGCTAGTCGTATACAATGTTCGGCTGAGTTTCCTCTCATCATCATCATCATTATATCGTCGTAATCATCTTTCGTTTTCTCTTTCCTTTCTCTCATCCATCGTGCTTCCCTTAAGCCTAGTAAAAGTTGTAATCGTAAACACACATACATGCACAATGTCCGTCGACGTGTCACGAGAGGGACTCGCTCCCTCTCTCCAACGCGCGCGCGCGCCAAACGGTTAATTGAAACAGCTCGCGCGTGTTTGCCGTAAATGCGTGTGTCGTGTATGCGTATGCACGCGTGCCTGCCTGTATTATATCTCCAAGTGTCCGTACGCGACACGCCAAACGATCGAATCCCCTGAAGCAATCGCGCCGGAAACGCAGCGTTCCTCCCCGCTATCAAACGTTAACAACCGCAGAAACAATACGAAACAAAAACGTAACACTATCAAAAAAAAAAAAAAAGAATTAAAAAAGAGAACGCGCGACATCCTCGACGAACGATCGTTCTCCCGCGGCCACGGTTCGCCCGAGCGTCGACGAAGCTCGAGCTAAACTATCGATTCCGCACGATTTCACGCGCTTTCCCTCGGCATCGTCGAGGCCACGAGCGACACCTCGAAAATATAGTAAACGTACCGAGTACGCGTGACGCGGACTTCATCCAGCGAGTATTTATGCAGAACAATTCGACCGCGGTCCCGAATAATACCCCGTCGAACCGGTGACAGGGGGTGAAAATATATCCGAGACGATCTTCACCCTCTGAAACGCGACGGCGGCGTGTTCGCGACCGCGGCCGAGCCGAGCGTACGAGGCAAGAAGCGATTGTTTTACAAAGGAAAAACACCCGGATCTCCCCCGATTCGCCCTGGTAACGGCTCTCGTCTTTCCCGAAACGAGTGTCCCGTCCGCTTCGTCCCTCCCACGAATATCGTTAATTAAGTACACAGTCTGGGCGCACGCGAGCGCCTGCTCTGCACCTATGGCACTATGTATTCACGTTTTAATCTCTCCTCCGCTCGGTCCGGCGTCTCTTCTAAGCGTAAATCTCGACCGAACACTCCCGGACGGTCCGGGCGCGAGCGTTTAAGTACTTTGCGGGCTCGGGGGGGAGCCGCGAGAACAATCGGCAAACGAAATAGTACAAAGAGGTAAGAACCTCGCCACTCGTCCGCTGGCGGCAACGATGCGCAAACCATGTACAGATTACTCTCTAAAACACGCATCACCGTAAACATCCACGTACGGGGGACGCTAAACAAGAAACGAAGTCGTCATCACAAATACAAGAAATGTACAATTCATACGCGACGAATGGTAAAACAGGGGAACAGTACAAATTGAGCGTCGGTGGGGTTCGCACTCTAAATGCGTTGCAAAGGTTGTGGTTACACGTTTTATATGATATATCGAGGTGAGAAGGGAACGTTACCGATCCGCCGTCGCGGCGGATTCCGTTCCCCTCCGTGGTCAGTCCGTACGACACTCCACCGCGTGTCGTTTGCCAGGGGGGGGGGGCGGGGGTGGTGGGGGTTGAGGGTGGGGGAGGGGGGTGTGTGGCCCTAACGGGGAGGTAAGACAGTCGGGAGACCTTCCGTCGAGGTCTCTCGACCCTAGGTTCGGCACTCGTAACTAGGGTTCCGACCGACTGGTGCCGAAGCCCACCTTCCGACCTCCGTACACCCTTGTTTCTTGCTTCTTTTTTTCTACTTTCATTTTTTTTTTATATTTTTTTCTTTATTTTTTGTTGGTTCGCCCGTCTGTTCGATTTCTCTGATCGTAATCGGGCAGCGCCGGCATATCTGGCCGGCGTATCTGCACGACCGGTGCCTCGACGGAGATCGCTCTCCTCTGGTGCCCTGCGCCCTTCACCCTGTTTCCGTGTTACGTACCTGTCGTGTGGGGCCAACATTTGTTCCCCAGTGGACCCTGCGCGATAGTACGCCGTGTCCCCTTTCTCTTACGGTCGCCTCTCTTTTTCGTACGTGTCGTGTGGTTGTTGTACACTGTCAATGGACCGTGCACATGTACCACTGGATTCGACTCGAACGCTCGCGCGTGAGGCGCGTAAGAGTCCCTCTCTCCCTCTCTCTTTCTCTCTCCCGTGTACTGCTATGATTCATGACGACTGTGTCCCGTGTACCTGTATGCTGCTTGTGTGTGTGTGCGTGAGTGTTTGCGTGTGTGTCGCGTGTGCTGGTTCTCGCGTGTAGGAAATGCTAATTCCAGGGTCAAGGAGCTCCACGGCGGGGCACCAGCTGGGGGCTCTCTCCTTCGGCACTTGCCCTCTCTTTCCCTTTCTTTCGTTCGGCTCCTAGCCAGGCTGCACAGGTTTTTCATTCGTTTTCAGCTGAGTACAAGGGTTATTAAGTACGGGGATTGGGGGGTGGACCTCGCGCGCCCTGCCGGCCAGGACTTGTACCTCACACAACTCCCTAGTTACGAGTACCGAGACCTAGTGTGGTTCATCGAAATGATTGGTCGAGTTTCGCGTACGATTATGGGCATCGCGCTCCGTTCGATCTCTTTTCCCGGGTTCCTCGCGTCTCCGTGCAGTCCTCGTATTCCGCGGATCGTACGACGAGCCCTGCCTAAGATACGCCCGACGGGATCGTAGACTAGGCGGTGGACCGAGTTCAGAGTTCCACGTGGATCGTTAGGTAACGTTAAAGCACGCGCCCGATTAGTCTACGAAGATCCGCGGCGTATATTAAGCGGGGCGGTTGTCGGTCGAGATCACTCTCTAGCTCTGCACCGCTAGCAAACGTGTGTCCCTTCGTGTCCTTTCCCATCTTAATCACGCTCTATTCGTCCGGTTTAACCGCTAGTCGAAGCTATTAATAAGTTAGAAACTAGACGTCTACACCTCGGCTACGATTTTCACAAACGTGGATCAACATTTTCTCCGCGCATCCGTTCCATCATGCACACTCTACCTTTCTCTCGGTCGTTCTAGCGCGCGCGCGTTACTCTTAAGTTAATTCGAACCGTACCGTTCAAAAATAGACAGAAAATTCATCTTGTCACGCTCAGAAGCCTTAATCCTATTACGTATATTCTGATCACGGTTAATATTTTTCGTTTAGCAATTAATCGTATCGCTCGCGACTCGGAAGCGACTACCAATCCTCCCCGCCGTCGCTCGTCATTTCCCCGTTCCTCGAGAGCAACCGTGGCGCGGGCCCCTCGGCGCGGAAGTACCCTCGCGACCCTCTACGCTCGCGGGCAGGCTCCGAATGGAAGGCGGACACCGCGTGGACGTAAGCGCGCGACATCGATTGCGCGGCTGGCACGACGTTGAAGAGTCGTTCACGAACGGAACTAGGAAACGTGTTGGGGGGGAGAGGGTAAAAGAAAAAAAAAAAGAAGCTCCGTGCGACCCGCTATTCGCCGTCGCGAGTGGCGAAGACCTGACCGCTCGACGATCGTCGAACGGGTATCAGAGTGGAAAGAACCAAAGAACGGTCCCGAGCGACCTGTAGCCTTCGATCCCTTAAAACGACCCTTCCGGGAGGAACGGTCGGATTCGCTAAAAAAAAATGGGTGGGGGAGAAAGAAACATTGTCGACCCAGTGGAAACAACAGAATCGCGCCGAAAGAAGCTCTCGAAACGATCTCAGCGACTCGTTCCCTCGAACGGCCTAAACGAACGCGCATTCCTCGCCCTTGATCGACCACGCGTGCCCTGCGCGCCCTTTAATGCCCGATTAGCTCGCGGATCCGTGCGCATTGTGCCGCAACCGCGAGAGACCTTGAGGGAAGCTTGCAGAAGGAAAGGGTGTAGAGCGCGTGCCTATTTTCTCCAGGACCGCGGTGCCTCGACACCCGGCGGAAGAAGCGAGCGGCGAATTTGCGGGGAATCGATTGCATAAGATGTCCCGTTCGCCGGCTATAATAGCTCATCGCGCGGCTGGTTGGGTCCAAAGACGGACACGGGACGAGGAGATGCCTCCCGGACGTGTCTCGAAAGCGGAACATGTCGTCGGTTGGCTGGTGTGTCTGGCTCGAGACGAATTTAGAAGCATTCTTCTATGCTAGCGCGCCGCGATCTTGCGTAATCGGGGCTGCACGAGCGGGCTAAGCAGAAACTAGAATGGCGATTCGAGGGGCGATCGAGACGGGCATTGCCTAGCACCCAGGCCGCGTTCCATCGGGGCAAACTCGCAACGAGCAACGGCTCCCGGCGCCTTTAGAGATCGACGTCGAACGGACCAGTGGACGAGTCTGAACGTGTGTAATTATGTAGATACGAGGTGGAGTCGGTTTTACCGCTTGAGCAACACTTAACAGAGAGATGTAGAGAGACGTAAAGTGGAGCGGAGCAGAAAATGAGAGAGAAACAGAATGAGACGGATCGTGAATGAAATCAAAAGCCAGCCAAGTGCCAAGCAAAGTAACGCCCGTCCCTCGCTAGGAGCAGTACGAGACACTCGTCAGAAACGTACTGGAAATGCCGACAAGTAGCGCCAGTCCAACCAATTCGCGGTACGAAACCTCGAGACACGTCGGAACGGAGAGGTGTCCGTGCGACAGCTGAACGGCGAGGAACGACCGTCCCCAGGTGCTAGGTACACAAATCAGCCCCTCGGGTTCTAGCTCGCCGATGGCACTTTCGTCTTGGGCCACGTGCACACGTGGCCCCGTGGCACGCGGAGAACGCTGGCCACCGCGACGTCGCGCGGTCGCGGTGCTCGCCACGCGTGGTCAGTAGCGAGCGAACCATCGCGACGCGCTGGTCACGCGGAAGCGAGCGATCTTTTCTCGCTCTGGGACATTTCACGGGAAATCGGACAGATTTCGGAGTAAGCTTTCGTGGATCGATGAAATTTCAATATGTTGTAGGCTTTAGTAATGTTTAAACGTACCTCAAAGGATTTTTCGAAATTTTGAGAAATGTCGATTTTAGAGCGGGTTGAAGGTAAGTGCTAAGTTTTTTCAGTAAATTGTAGCTATGGAAGTAGTAAACGGATGGAGATGAGCTTTACGGTGCTTGTAGAGAATTTCAGTTTAAACAAAACAATTTTTGTGCAATTGTTTTAAACAAATGCAGGTTTTTAACATCGGGCACGATTTTAAAAATCTGAAAAAGAAGAATATTGTTCTATCCTTCCCTTTTATGGACTAATTTTCAAAAATATGGACATTTTGAAATTGCCCCTGCAAAAATTGCCGAAAGTTGACGCTGAGTCGAAGCACACCGGCTCGACTGGCTGGGCCTTGCGGTAATCGCAGCGGCCAGGCGCCTATATCTGCTATTCTTATACACTGTCCTCGAATATGGTAAGTATTTGTAAAAAACTGAATAAGGAAAACTTTTACTGTTTTTTATACACAACATAATACGGAAACTGAATTTTTGGTGTTCGTAATATTTTCCTTGAAACGAAGGTGATCCTCAGTTTTTTACAAATACTTACCATATTCGAGAACACTGTATAAGAATAGCAGATATAGCCTCTGTGATTTTACAATTTTAAATGTCCATATTTTTGAAAATTAGTCCATCAAGGAGAAGAATAGATAAGAATAGTCCTCCTTTTTTTCAAATTTATAATTGCACAAAAATGGTTCAAATTCTTTTTTAAACCGAAATAATTTTTTCTTAAAACTTCAATGTTTTCTCTATAAGCACCGTGAAACTCATCTCCATCCGTTTACCACTTCCATAGCTATAATTTTCTGAAAAAAGTTAGCGCTTACCTTGAAACAACTACAAAATCGACATTTTTCAAAATTTTGAAAAATCCTTTCAGTTACGTTTAAACATCACTGAAGACCACAACATATTGAAATTTCAGCAACATCCGAAATGTCGATCCGAAAAGTGTCCGACATCGCGCGGGATGTCCCTCTGGCAATCGAAACTAGGGTGGACGCGGCAGCGAGGAAAGCCTAGGGCGAGCTACATGACGGACAGTCGACGAAGAACAGAAAACGTCCACGAGCACACTGGAGAGACGCATCCTGGTGGCGCGTGCTTAGGAGCGCGCAGCTCCGAGTCGGTGTCCAATGCGGGGGATGCTCCAGGCGGCGAAGGGGCGCCGAAGCGGTTCAGGCGACGTCGACAGAGGAGAGAACGAGGATGAAGAAGTAGACGACGTAGAATTAGACGAGAAAGCAGAAGAAGGTAGAAGGGTGGTGAGAAGAGAAAAAAGGTCTCGCGGTATCGGCACGGAAGTCGCGTCTATTACGAGCACGGATATACGGCCGAGCTGATGCTGTGGTAGGCGGCGAGGGCGGCGTGCGCGTGCGCTGGGGGCGCGGATGCGGCTGCGTGCGGCGAGGTGGCCATCGCGGATGCCGCCGCGGCTGCCATCATCATCTGTTGGTGCGTACGCTTTAGGGAGTTGGGAGTTGTGGCGGCGCTACTTGGGGTAATAGCAGTAGTAGTGGTGGTGTTCGACTGCGGCGCAGGGTGGTGGTTTTGGCTTTGGTTTTGGCTCAGTTGCAAGGGGGTGGTGGTGGCGATACTGCCGATACCGGCGTGATTATTATTGTTATTGTTATTATTATTCTGGTGGTGGTGATGGTGGTGGTGGTGGTGGTGGTGGTGGGGGGTGATCGCGTCGTGCGGATAATAAGACGTTGACGATGGTGAGGTACTCACGACGTCCGGCGTGCTGGCTCCGTCCGTGTGGCTGGTGCTGTCTGCGGTGCTCCTCGGCCCGCCGCCGTCCAAACCGTTACCGATTTCTGGCGGTTTCGAGCTCTCCCTGTCGTCGATCACCAGGTCGATCGGCATCTTGCCCTTCAAGCAGCTGATGTACCGGTGGCAGAAGTTGTCGCACAGTTCGTGCACCTGTGAACAGAAAACAAACGTGCGCCAATTAGACAAGCCTCGCAAACGAATCATTCCGTTACAGCTACTATTTCATCTTTAATCATCCCAGCCGGTCTCGCGGCGAGCGATCTCGATCCCAGTAAACCATTCCACCCGGTATTTCAACCTCGAACCGAAGGCACCAAAAGATCCGCCCGATGCGAACACGCTGGGTATCGATACACAAAGATGGAGGAGAGGCTGTCGAGGAGTTCGTTGCATCTCGAGGCCGTGGAAGCGGTCCGCCAGCGAGAGACAAGACCCGTTGCATCCACCGCGGTGAGCGCGAGAAAGACAGAGAGGGGAGGTCTGACCGGTGTCCAGTCGACCAGAATGTTATGTATGCAAATGAGGTCTGACAGGCCTATAGGATACCCGGTCCTCCACCGTCCTCCTCACGGTTCATCCTCCTCCCGCTTTCCCCCTCGAGGCCCCCTCCTATCCCTAACTCTCTCGCTCTCCCTCGTCGGCCGACTCGCCACGGCCTGGCCCCGCTTGATTCGGTTTAGAAAAAATGTATTATATAAGCAAAAGCAAATAAAAACGCTTATCTTGTTATATGTAAATCGAACGGGGTGGAGGGACAGAAGGAAGGGGGCTGGCGCATTACGACGCGGCCTGTCGCCCCTCTGGTTGCAAACGCGTACGCTGCCTCCTCCTGCCCTGTTCACCAGGGGCTTCTTCTCCTCTTCGGCAACGTGTATCCTAGTCGGATACTTACGGCCTTCTTCTTATTAGGCATTTATAGGTATGTAATAGAGAAGACGGCCATGTTTGCCGTAGGCGGCACCGTCCAATGGTGGAAGGCCGTGGCAAACGCCGACACCGTCGTAGACAATGCACGCGTTTATCATGCGTTAAGCGTATGCGAGCAGAGGAAGGCTCGTTGATCGAACGCGAGTGCCCGATGCACGGGACGACGATCCTCTTTCGAGAGATCGCCGCGCTCGAGCGCGGAGCTTCGATACACGTTGCATACGATATTTCACGATCGACTCTCTTCCTCCCTGCCGGCCCCCCGGTACAGTCGCGCTGAATTTCCACGGGAAATTCGCGTTCCAGCGGCAGCTGACAAAGGGGCCCCATGTACGGACATCGAGGTCACGTTTGCTAGCTGGCCCGAGGGTACCTAGCGACACACGGTTCCACGGAATTTTCCTCGAGGTACCGAGGCGGCCGTGCCACGGGACGGCGGTAACACAATGCCTCCTCGAGATGACTAGACTCTCTTTAACGCCGGGACGAAAGGGCGGCGAGAGAGGGGGCGGAGGAGCTCGAAGGACAGCGGCTATAATGCCGGACTGGTTAGAATTTGATCCGCCGGGAGTCGAGTCGAACCGGCCGACAATGCTCACCGAAGAAAAGAAACGGGGTCCCATCCTTCTTTCTCTCCTTATTCTCGCTCCCTCTGCCGCTTCGCCTGGGCCGCCGAAAGGAGCCTGCGCCCGCAGAATGCTCGCCTACACCCGACCACGACCAGGCGACGCTGCTCCCTCCGGAGGGACCTCTCGCGCGCGGGAACACGGATATCGGGCCTTTTCTTAGCGCGTTTTGCAGGGGGCAACGGTAGGGGAGACCGGGGATAGTTGACTGACGAGCTTGGTTGACTAATTCCATTTAATTGTTGTACTATGGAATAAATTATGATTTTGAAGCACATTAAAATGGCCAGCTTGTCGTTTTAATGTGTCGCCGTGACAAAAAGTTGCGTGTTCTGTCAGTGAGAATGAAAAATCTGAGAAGGTCGGCGGGAAGTACATATTTTTGTTTCGACTATTTAGGAATTTTTGGCCACTAAGTAGGGTAAATGACCGTTAGGCAAAGAAATGATAATTATAAATTTAAAAATATTATATGTTTATAAATGGATTGTAGTTGCACTTTTAATATCCCATTAAAACATTAATGAGTACAATTCTTATTAAAAGTATGCGGTTATTTACTGAGCTTCTACACCTTTTGCATTTTACAATCGTTTTTTTTTTAATTACGATAAGAATAAGTCATTATTTTTATAGAAATTTCAAGAAAAATAAATTTAAATGAAATTTCAACAGTTGTTTTGTTGTAATACATAAATATATTCAAGTATTAATCTGAAAGGTCCATAAATCCAACAATTCGGTCATTCACTGGTTGGTTTACCCTACTGCTTGATGTTTTTTCGTGAATATTTTGTGGAAACGTGATACATTACTACCCCAGCCGCCGGGGTTTATTGACTTATTCGTCTCACTACTTTAAATACAATAAAAACTACAACCTACACTCGATTAAAACGATTTTCAAAATTAAGCCTGTATACCTAATAAAATCTGTAAACTTTTAGTATGCAACAACTCAATAAAAATCAGAAATGTAAAAAATTAGTCAACTATCCCCGGTCTCCCCTACTGCTTTACCCGTTAAAGATGGATCACCGCTTAATTTCATCGAGCGTATGTAACACGAGCTGGTGTTAGAGCGCTAAGAAATAACCACCATCCGGAAGAGGAATACTAATAAGAGCAGACTTGCAACAGAAGAATATAAAGCATCCGCGTCGATACACCTGCACCCCCAAAAACCTGGTCGCGATCTAGAACACGATACCCCGCGTACGCGGGTTTCTGCCAACCATCGACCCTTTGGATCGCGTCATCCTACACCGCAGAGGATGATCTCAAGCGGGTTGACACAGGATCCAACGAGTCCTTAACGATACATACTCGACTTCTACCAAAGACGAACATATCCTCTGGCATCCGTTTATAGCCAAAGTTCTCGCGACGAGCAGAAGATCCGGGATCTTCAGCTTCTCCTGCATACATGCTGAAGTGTCTAGGACCCGCGATACAGTGGATTGGAAGACTGACTCCCGAAGCAAGGGAAGACGAACAGCCGCGTGATTACGATCGGTGGGTAACTGAACACCGCGCGAAAATGCTCTCGAAAAGTTGCCGAGGACCTCGAAGGACCAGGGACGTTCCCGATTCGACGACGAGCAGGGCTACGTTCCTCCGCTCCTCGGGATATATCCATATCCCTTCGCCGTTCGCACGGCCGGTTGACACAGTATCCCCCAGTCCTAGAGCCAAGGATACCGCTAGGTGGAACACGGTGCACTTCTTTGGTATCTAATTCATCCAAGCGGGGACCACCTTCTCGGATTTTCTGATACGACGAACGCTACCAACGGACGGGGACGGAGGAAGGATTGCGGGGGCACGGAAAATATCGGGTGTCTCAAAGGATCGCCGTTTCCAGCGGCGTTTCTCGATCGTGGTTCCCTCCTACTCCCTGTCTTCGGAGAGAAAGCTTCGCTATCGATGGAATTACCCAGAGAATTATCTAGCCGACCAAGGCTGGGAGCACAGAAGGCTACTTTGGATTGATCCGCGATTCCTTATAGATCCTAGCGCGAGCCAGGATTGCCTCTAGCAGTCACCTCGAGGTACAGCGATTCGAGGGTTAGATATCAAAGGCGAGTCGAGCGTAAATTCCCTCGGAACCCCCTAAATAAAAGGACGTCTCGCGAGGGGTATCGCTTTCATTACGTGGCCGCGAACGCTTCTCGTGTTCCTGTACGTACACGCGACACCAGAGGCAATGCCATTACCGGAAGGTGCCTCTTCTCCCCGGCGTGTACAAGCGCCAGAAGAAACTCGATGGCCGCGCGCGATAACCTAGCGACGCTGTCGCCTGTAACTCGAGATTATTCCCATTTTATGGCCGATTTAACAAGCTCCGCGGACACGGGGGTGTCGGTTTGTACGCGCGCGCCACAAGAGAAATTGTCGGCCGGATTTCACCCGTTCTCGCCAGCGGACACATTCGAGCGGCGTCCCCCCCTCCCGAGAAATTCCGAGTGGAGCGTACGCAGATAAATCTTCCGCGGGTTCTTTCGACGGAGAAAATTCAAGCTGGCGCGATTACAGGGAAGGGGGGGGGGGGACAGGGAAGCATGTCGCCGAGGAACCGCCGCGGGGGCCGCGTTACGAACGAGTTCTCGATTCAAAGACTTCTTAAACGGTCCCCCCTTCTGGTGATTCTGGTCTTCTTTTCTCTGCCCCGTTCTTTCTGCTCGCGGTGGATGTCGTGCGAGGGGTGGTTCCGCACGAGGCGACATTATGCCAGCGCGAGAGAGCCCCCTCCCCCCCCCCCCCCACACTCCCCCCACCCTCTCATCTGGCCTGGAAATTACTCGTGAATTTACGTAAATGAAGGAACGGACCAAGGAGCGGGCAAGTGTCTCTCTCCCTGGCCCACTCCTTCCGCCATCCTCCCTCTGTTGACGGGCTCTCGGAAAGGCAAGCGGCGAAGAATGGAACGGATCCAGGGTACGTACGAGAGCGAACCGAGGAAAGGAAAAAAAGGAGCGCAGAGCGAACCCCATTTACGGCACAATGGGCTCCTTTGAAGCCGAAGGTAATGAAGGTTTCGGGGTGTCTGTCTCGGTTCCTCTTGCGCGGCCCCGATTCACAACCTGACCACCCCTTACGGCACGCACAGGGTATAACCATATACCGGGTGTGTACCAGCCAAACGGTCCCCGTCATTTCCGGTACACCGTCGATCACGTCTCGCTGCTGTCGACCCGCGGCGCGTCAAGTTTGCCCACGGATAAACCGCTGGCGTTGCTTCGCAGCTTTCACGGACAGTGTAGTAGGGGAGACCGGAGTTGGTAGGCCAGTTTTTTAGATTTGCATTTTTAATAGATTATGTGGGTGAAATATCATTAAAAAACTTTCAACTTAAGCATTACTTATAATGGATTTATAATATAGTGTAAAATTTAGAGTTGATATCCCCACTTCATCCTAACGAAAGGTGGTAGAGATCTGAAATTTCTCTCAGTGGATTTTTAGGCAAAGAGTATTATTCCCTATGCTTACCCGGCTAGATCCTTTAAACAAAAAATAAAAATCGCTTTATGAATAAAAAAAATAACAAATAAACCTTATTAAGTAGTCAACTAGCCCCGACCGATCATTTTAACTTCAATAATCTATATAACCTTCAATTATTTATGTATAAAGAAAAATACTATGTCAATAGATGGGCAAATACACAAGCTTTAAAATAGTCCCTTAACATTTATTCCATTATAACTATATAGACCGTGAAAAAATAAAATCTTTAAGAAAAAATATTTACTAACGCTGATATCTGTTAAAAAAACGTGCGATTGCGGGGTCGGACAGAAATGCTTGCCACAGTAGAAGTGACTTCTTTCTACAGTGAATCTTTCCACCACACTATGTCGGTGCAAACTAATTAACAATTAGTCAACCTACCCCTTGAGCCAACCACCCCAGGTCTCCCCTACAGTTTGCTGTCGCGGAATTCAGTTTGAGGAGCGATGGACAGTGGCGGTACAGCAACGTGGGTGAATC
The DNA here is from genome assembly GCA_963971345.1 of Andrena flavipes. Taxonomy (NCBI): domain Eukaryota; kingdom Metazoa; phylum Arthropoda; class Insecta; order Hymenoptera; family Andrenidae; genus Andrena; species Andrena flavipes. The sequence goes on from OZ020481.1 coordinate 9,974,100, forward strand.
CTACTGTTGAAGGTCGCGAGGAGGAAGTGCTGAGCCGTATTCCGACCTGAATCCTAGAATCCCTGGACATCTTCTCCGCCATGAAAGGCGTCGCTCCACGTTCGTCGGAAGTGGAGCCTTCTGGACGACTCGGGGCAAGGAGACATCAGACCCGGATGCCCCGTCTCCCGAGACGTATGCAAAAACCCACATGTCCTGCCGCTCGAAAACGACAGGGAGGAATCACGCGGACGTCCCCGACTGGGAGGGCTGCGTTGTATGTTAGAACCAGTTGCTTCGGTGCACGGAGGGGGAGGTTTGCCCGCGTGTTGCGCCGGTACGAATCCCGTTGGCACGCACTGTACCTACGCCATAATACCCCATAAGAAATTTACCGCTCTCTAACCGGTGATGGCGTGGTACGTACCGCCGCGACAGAGAGGGAGCGAGGAAAACTGCGACGGTGGACAAAGACGCGAGGCGCGCTGCGAACTGAGAAAAGAGACCGACGTGGGAAGAGAAACGGACGGGGAAAGGGGGGGATCGGAGGATGGCAGAAGGTAAACGAAAAATGAAGAGAGAGAGGGAGAGAGAGAAGAAGAGAAGTGGCGGCCCTTCCTTCCGCGCACCGGGCCCCTGCAAAACGTAATTATGCTAATACGCGATTGGCTCGAAAATGTTAAATGCACGAAGCGCAGCACCGCGGGCTACCATGCCTCTCCCCCCATTGGTCATTCCTCTCTGTCTCTCTTTCTCCTTCCTTCTCTTTCCTCTATCATCCGACGTGGTTCCTCTCTTGCCTCTCCACTCTCCTCCCCGCACCGTTCTCCTCCACCTCCTCATCTCTCGCATGCTCGGAGCGCAGATATTTATGGAATCTTCTTCATCGCGCGTTCGCTGCATTCCGCTTTGCTCGCTCGCGTCTTGTCTCTCGTCTCGTCTCGTCTCGTATCGTCTCGTCTCGTATCGTCTCGGCTCGGCTCGTCTCCGGGGGCCCCCGGGACCCGGGAACGTTTCAATCTTCATTACCGTCGATGCCAGCGCGACCCGCGCCGTGCCAAATTGCGGCCAGGTTTTGTCGCGGCCGTTCGAGAGGCAGCGATATCTCGACAGCGATCGCGGGGAAATAAATTCGCCGATCCGGCTGGTCGCGAGATCGTAGAGCCAGGACGCTCGTTGGAGGAAAAAGCAAACGGGCGCGATGCATACGGGATACCGATCCTCCAGTGAGCCTCCATTAACTTTTGGGCGTATTCCAGGTTCTGGAGAAACGGGATTTCGCGAACGGACCGTCGAGGTAATTGATATGTCCTGCTGCTCAGTTTTTACGGGTATAGGATCGATTTTGGAGGATTTGGAGGTCTGTGAATCCGTAATTCAGAATTCTGTTCGATACCCTGCAAGTCAGTAGTGAGCAATGGCCACTCCAGCTCGACACTATACCTACTTAAGTTTAGGATACCGTGACGCTTAACGATAGGAGTTGATACCGGATCCTCTAATGACGAAGTAAGGTAACAGAGCGCAAGAATCAATTCAGATAATTGCAATAGCAAAGAAGATTCGAGCGTCGCGAAGTAAGGCAACAAGATGCGAGTGAAAACGCTTCGATAATCGATGAAGAAGAGTGCTCTGCCGTACGAGGCGTATCAGGCCCAAGCTGGTCGGCGTGTCGAGCCACCTCGAATTCGCCAGCAGGCAGCTCCAGCCTTTATAATAATGTAATCGCGGCAAAGGAGGAAAATTGCTATAAAATTGCAGGATCGGCTCCTCGATCCAGGCGGGCCTGTCGAAGAGGGAGCAGCGCAGGGCACCGTCTCCCCGGCGAGCCGATGGCTGCCGCCACGTCAGCTGCCATTTCGATGGAAATGCGATGGATGTCCGCTATTTTGTATGATAAAATATCGCCGCAAAAACCGCCCGGCCGAAACGGGGTCCGCCCCGATATTCTTAGCGGCCGGGACGCGCAAACAGCCCCCTCGAAAAATTTCCGATGCCCTCCGCTGTCGCCGGTCGAAAACGGTTATCAATGGTCGGCGCAGGAAAAACCAGTCGACTCGGATGTCTTCTAATGCAATATTAATCCGGCCCGCGAGAACGCGCGCGGAATGTTGAACCCGCCGCGGTATCAATTAATTCCTACCCCTGTCCCTCGAGTTCCATCAAGCCGCGGGAGAAGAGGATCGTTGGAGAGATTCTAGTCTGTGCAGGGGTACGATCCGCGAAACTGGGCGCTTCAGGTAACAGAGTCCCGCTAGCGAGAGAGATGGAAAAATAGAGAGCCCGGGTCGAGAAAGATGGCTGATTTAATGCGAGCAACGTGAAAGGGGCAACACGTCCGTCGGTCCTGGCGGCGGCCATTGGACAGCTAAATGACGCCACTTATGTGGCAGAACTAGACTCGAGTCGGCGGCTAAGCTATACCATAGCCGACTACGATGACGGGTGGTGGCGTGGCTTTCACTGCAATTACGGAAAATTGCGCTACGCTCGTAACAGTTGTCTTTGAAGCGTCACGAGTCTCTTATCTAGCCGCGAAACGCACGGTAATCTCCAACGATCGGAGCAATCGCAGGAATATGCAAGGCGTTGACGCTCGGTTTGCTCTGTGATTCGAATGAAAAGGCGGTCGTGACCTCTAGACCGTACATACGCGTTTCGATTATTACGATCCGTTCAACGTTCTTCGCGGGATCCTCGACGAGTGTCAAGGATCCGTTGCCTCTCGGGGCCACGGTTGCTCCGAAATGCATTCCGAGGATCGCCGAAAAGAACCGATCGATGCATTATTTGGGTCGCTGTCGAGGTAAATTCCTCCTCCGATCGCGGCTATACTTAATTCATAGGATAATCAAACGTTACCCACGATCTCGAAATAACGACCTTGCTTATTAATAAACCATGCATTCACGGTCAAACGCTGAACTACTCTGCATCGATCCCCCTGAATATTTCAGTCGGACAGCCGAAGTCGAGCAGCGAGATCGATCCTTGCCGCGAAACCAGCGGAATCGTGAAAGCCACTCACCTTTTCGAGCTCGAGGAGGTGAAACCGGAGGACCTGGATCGCCTGGACCATCTGAAACAAGAAAAAGAAATCGAATGAAATTCGTTCGGCAGAGACCGAGAGGACGGTTACAAAGGGTGGGGGATCGGGGGGACAGGGGGGAGAGGCAGAGCGCAGGAGGAAGACACCGCGAGGGATACACCGGGCCTGCGAGGCAGGAGTCGGCGAGGAAGAACGACGATTCCTGGGACCTTCGGCGAGGATTCGACGCGGCGCGGCGTATCGCCCGCCTTCCATTTATTTCCCGCGGCCCCGATTCACTACGCGGGGATTAACGAGAATTAATTATTATTGCATCTGCATCCCCGCTAATTGCGTCCCTGAATTCGGTGTTCCGCACGGAACGATCGATGTTACCGGTTCGACGACCGTGATAAGGTAGGTGTAGAGCCGAAGGCGAGCATACCTACCTCGAGAAAGTGTACGTCGTTGGACGAGTGAGGAGCAAAAGCCACTAGAGAGCAGTCGCCGCTGTGTGTTCGTCGATGGCAATTAGCGAGGGGCGATGCCCGGCGATTTTCTCGTAGTCATAATTTTCACGAGTGCGTGAGGTTTGCTATCTACTCGCGCATGGAATCCAGCTTCGGAAGGAAACGCGGTGCCTGCCTCTTTCCCCGCGTTTCTCCGAATGCCTCGGTTTAGTAATACGTTTTTCTAAACCGGAGTCACGTTCCCGACGGAGGAGGCATACCAGGGCCATCGGCATAATTTTCCGATACGCCGTACCGTTTAAAGCCACCACGGAGCCCCCGCCCGCAATCACCGACCCTCCCCGCCCGCGTTCGCCATCGCGTGGAGAAGCGAGGCCCCCGCTTCGGTCCCCGTGGCCCCCGGTGGTACCAGAAGCGGCGATTCAATTAGGCAAAGCAGCAATCTTAATTGTTAATTAACATTATATTTATGCAATTATGGTCCATTATGATTCGAGGCGGCCGATAACGAAGCGACCACGATGAGTGCTCCCGCCGATAGTGACTGCTGCCGCTCGAAAGCCTGGGGGGCACTCTCTCCCATCCTCCCTCACCTCCACCGCTCTCCACCTTCTACTGGCTCCGAAGAACACGCCACGCAACGACCAACCGCGCGCGGCTGATGCGTGCGAGTGCATTTCGATAGGAACAATTCGCAATCAGCCTCTAATGGAAGGGACGCGATTGGTTGGGTGGACTTAGCGACGACGAGGCCCAAGGTGAAGTGGAACCGGGCCTCGGGGATCTACCGCGACGCGTTCGTCCTGCTGGGATCCGGTGCGGTCAAGAGTTATCACGGGGACCTAGCGTCAGAGTTCGTACGAAATGCAGATGGAATTCCGTGGCAAAGCGGCCGCTTCGACGAAGGCCCCGCTACACCCTTTTCGCGACGTACCTCCGCGCGAAGGGGGCTCGGATGTCACCGCGACATCGCGATGGGCTCATAAACGAGCTTCTCCGACTCCTCGGTACAACTTTCTCCAGCGTTTGTCCCGGCACCCCGGCAGCGACGCTGCGAGTAGGCGTCGCGTCGGCGGGGAGAGAGGAACGGGACCGTCGACGGGCGAAAGAAGGGCGGCGGTGCCGAAGGAACAAGGCATAAAGAGAGAAGAAAAAGTGACGCGGCCAGCCACGCCGCCGGGGAAGCGAGAAGAAAGAGAAAAAGAGAAGATGGTATCGGGGCCCGGTAACGAACACACAACACGCAGCCCCCGAGAGTGCTCGTTGACGAGATGGTGCGAGAGTCGATTCGCCACGACGTGTTTCTCTGCTCTCGTTCGCCGGCCTCCGCCGCGCGGCACACAATGTGTCCTCTATATCCCCGGGGCGGTTTTGTTGCTCGTTGGGCCAGAGCGGCGCTGGCCGAGCTGCCGCTGTTGCTGCTGCTCCGTTCCTCTCCACTCGTTCCCCGTTATCTACTCCAGCGGCCTACTCGATTCTCGCATTTCCCCGCTCCGTTTTATTGGCGACGGAACGCGCGGCTAATCGAATGCGATCACAGATGCGACACGCTCGCGACCCCTCGCCTCGTCGCGCGTACACGCGGGATATCCCACACTTTTGGTCATCCAAGGTCTTCTTCCCACCCACCTCCCTCCGTGCAGTACAATATCTCCTGTATGCTCTCGCGACGCTTTCGCCGATGTATCTCTTCGAGCCCCGAGATGCTTTCGTTCCCTCCTTCTCTGGCCAGTTTCTGTTTCTTCGTCTGGATATGTTTTGCCGCGATCGCTCATCACGTGATATTAATTAGGCCTGCAACGGCGGCCGGGGCGGAGGAGGGTCGAGGGCCGCCGTGGCAGGAGGAAGAGAAAAACTGCGAAACGCGCGAAGAAACGGGGAGATGGTGTTATTTATAAGCCAGCAGGGACGAAGCAGTCGGAAGCGACGCCCGACAACGCGCAGGCCTCTTCTCCTCCGCCACCCGCGAGATACTCCCCCTCTCCCCGTCCGATCCTCCTCCTCGGCCCGCCGACCGTTTCCACCCTCCCTTTTCCGCTTGGGCGTCGTTTCCACACGAGCGCCGCTGCACTTGCGTATCCGATGCATGCCAGAGATACGGAGATGCGCGCGTACGCGCGTAAATGAGCCCTGCGCGGCCCCCGCGATTCACGGACACTGATTTCTCTCCCCCTTTTTTTCCGCCTTTGTTCACGGGCGTCTCTTTCACTTTCCTCCTTTGCCGTCGCGCACGGAGAACACCTGTAAAGCGTTTTATCAAGAAATTCTCGGTTTCGACGGGAACACTCGACGCATTGCCGGGAATTAACTAACGCCAAGTTTTGCCGGCGATAACGTTTTTAATTGAACGCGTTAATCGCTCGAGGCATAGATTATTATAGGTATATTTATGCTGGGTTTAGTTGCGTTTCTGTGTAATGTTGTAGATAAGATAGGTATGCCTCGTTCGCGCAACGAGAGGATCTGTACAGCATGTAAGAACATAGGCGAGAGTAGGGGAGACCGGGGGTGGTTGTCCCGAGGGGTAGGTTGACTAATTGTTAATAACTTCGCACTGACATATAGTCTACTGTGGAAAGATTCACTGTAGAAAGAAGTCTGGTTGACTAATACGGTTTAGATTGTTATTTTGTTATTCATAAAGCGATTTTTATTTTTTGTTTAAGGGGTCTTGCTGAGTAAGCATAGGGAAAACAGCCCCAGTACCAATTTTAGTATTTATTGTGTACTAAATAATGCTCTTTGTTTAAAAAAACACTGAGAGAAATTTCAGATCTCTACCCCCTTTCGTTAGGGTGATGTGGGGACCTAACCCTAACCCTAAACTTTACACTGTCTTATAAACACATTACAATTAATGTTTAAGTTGAAAAAAATTTCAGCTTATTATTAAAGTATGAAAGAATGAAATTAATATTTTATAATGAATCAACTCTTGTGAAATTGTGTTATTTTATTACCACTGAGGTAAATTACTGCTTAATAACATTTTCTTAACCTACCCCGATCATGGGGCTAATTGACCAGCATGGAAGGTGTTAGAGAAACATTAAAATACCTTAATTGTTATCACATTGAGCATTAATAATTTAATCAAATAGCCTAATGTATGCCCCATTACAGGTTTAATAATATTTCGCCCCCATAATTTATTAAAAATCAAAAACTGAAAAACTGGTCTACCACCTCTGGTCTCCCCTATATACACTCGACTGTATTAAGTTGTTATTTAAGGGAAACTGCTGGGAAGTGCCTGCCAGCATGAGAAGATTCGAGAACTTATCGAAAACTTCTGGCCGGCAATGTACTCGGTCAATGCCAACTAATTTGTCCAAATTGAAGAGAACGAGACGGGTCGTGACGCTTCAGAATTAGACACACAGTACAAAACGATCAGGGTATTACCTTCTACCCAATGCGTCGGTAGTTCCACCATGCTACGACCGACCAGCAAAAATAGTCACCACTGGTGACATTTCCCTCGTTCCCTCGAACCGTCCAGGAATATGGCACACAGTGCACCGGCTGGCGATGCGCGCTTCGCTCCCGGCAGATAGCCGTGCGCGTCCGATGACTTCTCGATCGAAGATTATACAAGTGCAGGCGAGATACGCGGTATCGATCAGTTCTCGCTCGAAAGGGACGGAGAAACAGAAGAGCTCCGAAGTGGACGAGCGACGAGAGAAGCAAAAAGCGTGAAATCACGCCTGCATACTTCTGGATGCAACGTGTGATTCATGGGGCCGCGTGTGCTGCGTTATTGAGAGGGATTAATGAATTAATTCGATAAGCCATCTGATCTTGCACCTCCAGACCAGGCATCTACCCTGGCCACGAGGAAGATAGGCGCGCAAGATTCCAAGCAGCGGAGAGCGAAAGGGGGGAAAGAAGCGGGAGAGCTCCTCGACGCCGATATTCAGCAGAATTTCCAGCCGACCGAGGATCTACGACGTCGTAAATCTCCGGGTGACGCGGCGCGAACCGATGTGATACTAAATAGAAATATGGATAACTGGCGCGCGAGCGCGAAAGAAGCGAAGTGAATTACGGCAGCCGCCTCCTGTCAAGCGCGGGCAGCGGCGAAACGAGACCCCGATGATTTAATAATTGTAACCGATCCACGAGCCATCGACTGGCGCTAATTGAATCGCGATCCAAGTGCAGAATTCTCCGGCCCCGGCGCGGCCTTCGAAGCCGCTCTTTGTTATCGGCTGGCGGGAACAACAGACACGGCTAGAGGAGGAAGGAACGTTTTATCGTGGAGCACTGCTCGCCCGTCGATCCGTCGCGAGGATACCGCAAACAAATAGAGATCTCCCTTAGACGAAACACTGTGGCCACCGAGTTCAACGAGCTTCCCTCATCCTTTGTACTCTGGAATCATCGCACATATTGTACTTCGGAAGTGACTACCCCGCGTTACGCTTCTTTGGATTAACTCCTAATTGAATCGCGGTGGGTTAAATACCAGAGAGGAAAGTGCGACGAAGCGCAAGAAAACGTGACACGAAACAAAAGCGAATCGCGTGTGCGGCACACCTCGCCGTGCCATCCTCCTTTCGTTCGGGTGAACTATAGGTATAGAAGCGCGCACGGAGCGGCCGGCTCTAATGAATGCTCGTTAATTGTATCAATTATTAACGAGGGACATCGCGCGGACGCCGCGACGACTCTTATCGATGTCCAGTGATTTACGAGCCCAGGCCTCCTCCTGCCGATTGCTCCTCTTCCCTTCTTCGTCGACCGTTACGAGCACGTCTCCTCCCTAACGGACTACTCGACCGCTCCGCGAACCGCCAGGCGCTCGACCGCTTCATTATCGGCGGTGCTTCGCGTCGAAAACGCCGCGTCGACGCCTCGCCACCGGCGTCGTCCTTCGCGATCGCTCCATCCTCCGTGGTAATTAATTTCCAGCCACCGATCTCGGGCCACTGTCACGATCGCGTGTGACTTATTCATTGGCCATTTGCTCGGGCCCCTTATCGGGGCCTTTTTCTTAACGCGCGCGCTTCCCTTCTGCTAAGTGTCAGGGGACAGCTGGTTATGATAAAATTTCTTAATTTCTCCCTGTGATCCACTGGATGCACTGCTCTTGTGGAGCCTACTTTTTCAAGGAACATATTTTATAGAGTTTGCCGGCTCTATTCGAGGGAAGTGGACAGATGTAATAAGGTTGAGTACTGCTTGAATTTTAGCAGTAGAATTTAGAGCGGAAGATAGGTGAGGAATAATACAACGAATTATAGGATGCTCGGGGAACACGGAAAACCATGTTTTAGGGGTGGTTCATGGAGGAAGACGGATACGGTGGAAGTTGGGGAGAGAGGGGAGGCGCGGAAACGGGTGTTTCGAGGATGAAACGATGGCACTTTCGACGGGGAACGACCGAACATCGTTTTCCTCTGTGTGCACAGGAGAAAAAGGTTGAAGAAGCCGCGGTACACGGTAGCCGAGAGCGCTGTGCAAGCATGGCACGGTTTATCTACGACTCTCCGGCACGTTCGCTGCGCCGAGACACTCGAGGTGACAATATTTAAATATTGTTAAGCTGCGAGATACTTGCCATCGACAAACACGCCGTTCCTCACCGATTCCATGCTCGACCAACCTGGCTGCGGCAGCAGACATTCTAACCCTCTTGGAATATCGATGCTACCAAACGCGTTCTCGTTAAACAGGAGCCGCGCTCTTCGGGGGCAATTCCCAGAGAAACGTCTTGTTGTATACAATAACGAAGTGTGCAAACTCTGATGACAAATGCCGGTGGAATCCCTCCTCTTAAGGAAACTGCTTAGGCAGTCGTTTTCCGCGAAAGAAACACTTTCCTTTTAATGTATTTGTAAAAAAATAAAATCAAATCCAGATGTATCATTTTACCCAATGTTTATTATTATCATAGAGATTGAAAAAGTTGGTATGAAATATGCATGTGCTTTAAAAATAACGACGCTGACTGGTAAAATATTTCTCTGTGGTTTTGCTGTAATATTGGTGTTAAAAAGTGACGTAATCCAACTTCAAGGTATGATTTTTGTTTGTTACATCCGTAGTTTCCTGCTTTGGTGTGAGTGCTTTATACACCAAAATCTACAAAGTGGAATTTTGCCGCTGAATTTGAACAAAAATTGTGGAAGTTACACACGAATCAATTTTCCCCACATTTCTACAGGAATAAATCGCCTTTAATCGGTTATAAAACGTTTTCCAAACATCCTATGTTGATGCGGGAACTCCACTCCGTAGAGGAAGGAATTCTACACATCCAATAAAAATCTCAAGTGAAAATATTCATTGGTTCAAGAATTGTAATGTACACTGTGTCTGAAAATGGTGTTTCGATAAAGTCAATTACTTTCACTGCTATAACTTCATCAATTATTTGAATTTCTTCGAGAATTTTTGTTTAAAATCTTCATAAAGAATAAGACTTTCAAAATCAGAAAAAAAATCGATTTTCTGAAGCTTAAATAGCCCACTACTCACTTGCCCACTTCCAAATACACTATTTGCATTCAGTAGAAAAAGAATAAACTGAAAAACAAATTAAATTCTTTGTTTATTAATATTTTTGTCGTGTAGGTTCTATCTCTATACCGTTATTCAATGTTCAATTACATTTATATTGTTTGAATATTAATAAAGAGTCGTAGGTAGACGCACAGATTTTTCCATATCGTGGTCAATCAATAAAATTATTTTACTGGGGTCGACGAACGCTCCACGTGGATAGGTACTTGCCACTGCCAAGTTAAAGTTGAATTTTACTACCCCAGTGAGAGCTCCTTACAATACCCTTGCAGTACTTGAAGAGATCCACGATGAATCGACAGTAGTCGACTACCAAGCAGGACATCGAAAGTTCGATTAGAGGAAGCTTTCCTAGGACGAAGCTTTCGCGACAGGCAACAGCTCCAGGATACTCGCGCACATAACGATGTATTAAGATGATACCGCGTCCTGGCACGGGCCATCAAAACGGAGGACTGCCGTCTTAATAGCCGGAGATTTATAGTCCCGACGAGTCGACGCAACGTCACTGCCGAAGCTGAGAGGTCTAGCCGTAACCTAACCCAACCTAATCGTGGCCGCGTGGAAAGAACGCCTCCACGAGCTGTGCGTATAGGAGCATGTATACAGGCACACGCGCGTGTATGGAAACACGAGGAGAGATCTACAGGCGAGAGGACACGGGTGGAAAGGTCTTGTGCCACCGTGCCTCTCCGAACGAGAAGCGGACAGAAGAAAGCGGAGGAGACCCAGGAAAAAGGAGAAAATAAAGGGGAAAGGGAGGAAAGAAGTTATCGCGGCACTATCCCTGGGTGGTCCGTGGAGGAAGAAAGAGAAAGCCCGAGGGGCGAGGAGACTTTTTCAAAGAGAGAATTTGAAAAATAACGGGCCTTGATCTTGATCCTTTAACTCGGCTATTCTTCAAGCTCCTTTTTCGTAGACAGATTTTTAAGGAATGAAAGTGTGTTATATAAAAACAGAACCCTGCGCTACATCTTCGGGGATGATATTTCTCTTGTTCCCCAACCCTCGAAAAATCAGCGTTCGTTCCACCAACGGACTCTCGCCCGGATCCCGCAAATTTTCAATTTCCCATCCGTACAGATTAGACCGTGGCGATACGGTGCTCCCAGTGTTTGCTCGTCCAAGCCGGCAATTACGTTAATCGGCGCTTGATTTACGATAAACGAGCGCGGACGCGCGTATAACGAGCCCGCGCCCGAGCACCTGCGTTTTTCGAAATATTTTTGGCCGCATTAACAGGCTTAACGAGGGCCAAGCGACAAGCCCAAAAAGACGAAGAGCCCGCTGGATCGAGCCGCCCCGATTTTTCCTCCTCTTTTTTCCTCCGATCGCGTCGCTTTTAGGAACGCGGCGCAAACGCTCCCTACCGCCACCAAAACCGTCCATCTGGCCCGGGAATTATTGTACGCGGCGCGAGGGATCGCGGATTCGCTTCGTTAAAAGCGGCGTGCGTCGGAATTCTTACTCGTTCGGGCGCGAGCGCATTTACATGCGCCTAAGGCCGGGCAGTCGGGCGAGCGTGTGTTTTTCCCGACGACATCAGGCGAATCCATTTTTCAACGTCGCCCGTGGCGAGGTAAACAACACGCAATATCGCCAAGTTCTGGCAAATTCCGGATAAAGACACTCGATGGCTGATCTACGAGAACGGAGCTGAAATCTACCTGCGAAATCGCGAGAAACACTTTCGTCCGTCTTTGAATTTTTCTGGCCCGGTCGAATTCACTCGGGAGTACCTAATCAGAGATATTGGTGTCGCTCGAACATCTTGGCAATTCAGATGATGGCATCTTGCGTCAGAAAGTTGCGAATAACCCCGGGTCCTCGTCGCCAAGAAGGCCGGTATAATATAATGGACCACCAGCGTGGAACCGTTCGCCAGTTCCTCTGTTACGTTATACTTTACACATGCTTCTCCCTCCTACGAGGATACCCACCGAGGCGTTTCTTTTCCTCTCGGCTTGTCGAAGAGTCTCCGAGACGAACCTCTCCTACGAGGCTACAGCTTTTTCTTTCCAACCCGCGAACTCGACCGAAAAGGAGCCAGGCGAGGGAGTAGGGTTTCGTCGGAAGGCGTGGGTGTGATGATCTCGACGAGATAGCTATTGGAGGAAGCTCGAAACGACGTTAGAACTATTTCAGAGAGGCGCTCGTAAAGGTTTTCCACGGAGCGGTGTATCCTGATTCGATCACCAAAGTCGCCCGGCGGTTAAATACGAGTGGATGTTGGCGCGGTGTCTCAAATTGCAGAGCTGCTTTCGCGAGGAAAGGGAACGGACTGGCGCGGAAATGTGGCCGATCGATTTTGGATCATAACGCCTTTAATATATCCTGGAATTATTCCGCGACTGGTTGAACGAGAATCGATGATTTCCGGCACGAATCTTTTATTCATGCACCAGATAACAGCCGCACGGTTTATGAATTAGTTACACGTTGCTACGATTGAATATTAATCGTCTTTTCATTCGGGAGACCGATGAAAATTGCACGCGAAACTTCCGCTCTTCTACCGAGTGACGGAACAGACTTCATTGCTAGTAGATAACACAGCATAAATAGAGCATGCATCGGAGATTCAACGAAGGAAAAAGTGAAGCGAGTCAGAATAGTAGAATGTAGAATATCTACCGCGACCCGAATGGCCTCGAAGCCTGGAAAACAGGGACCTTGAGGATGAAAGTGTTTTTTATCGCCTGCTTCCTCAAACACTTTTCCCTTATCGCTAAAGAACAACGTAGATACCCCGAGCTCTAGGTAAACGTGACCGAGGGTGGTCTACGACAAAGGGTCAAAGAATTTACAGGCACATTGTTCTCGAAAACAAAACACAACAGATAAAAAAATTTCCACCGTGGACATTTTTAAAGTCTAAAGAACCGTGAAAGAGAAATCGTCGAACATCCCCTGCGCGCATCGTCGAGGATGCGAGCAGCCCTAAGCAGAGCGCAGCAGGATTAGTGGAACAGCTCAATTAATTCGTCCCATGGTGCACAGCACGAACGGCGGAATGAAAGAGAGCGGAGGAGAGCCGCGAGGGAAAGGTCAGGCAGGCCAGGAAACATTAGAAGCCTCTTTTTCACCGGCGAGTAAAGCTATACCCTCTCGTTTTGTTTCGTATCTGCTCCATTTCCATGAATAAACTCCGCTCCGCACGGCGTCGTAACCTTGCGCCGAACCGAGCCCCAATAAGAGCCACAAAACGCATCCTGCTCTCGGGGGCCGGCGTGCCAGAAGGGCACACGGGTGGTAACGGTACCCTGGAAGCCAAGGATACCCGAAGCTGTGCCGCAAGGATCACCAGCAACGAAACTGTGTCCCCGTCTCTTTTCCTCTTCGCGTGCACGCGTTGTCCTCCCCGTGTATTCGACACGCGATTATACGTGATCGCGTTCTCACACGTGATCCCCGGGGCCTGCGGCCTTCTTCACGGCCAATTATCCGGCGATTATTCCAATTCTGTTGCAATTTTGTTGCAATCCCATGCCGCGGCTCGTACACCGAAAACGCGATCGGCTCTCTAGCGTTCGCCGTGGCGCGTCGCTTGGCTTTTATTTCCCCGGGCCGTTGAAACCGAATCGATTTCGCAAGTTGCGCGATTTACGTGCTGGATCGGCTGGGTAGCCCGCGGATCTCCGATGGGCCGAGTAGCTTGTTGTAACGAGCCAAGTGACAGAACAGTGGTTACGCGATGGTCGGCGGAGAGGAGTGCTCGTTACTTTGATTGGAGATCGACCTGCGCTGGAGAGAATAATTGTTTACGGCGGGATCGATGATTGGCGGTTGATGCGCACGTACAGGGCGCGCGATTGGAAAATTGAACAGGCGTGGAAGCAATGAAGCGTCCTGACCGGTGCACGGAATCCTTGTGATGGTTCTATCGCATCGCCACTTGAAATCTGTGACGTAAAACGGTGTTCCTTCCTCGAGGAGCAGGAGCTTCCGTGCACCCGATCCGCTTCCCGCTTCTGCCTCGAGAAATTTCATACCCCCTTTTTTTCTGGATACGTGGCCTGCCCCTCTGTTATTTCGAGTAATGAGCGTTCTACAGTGACCCTGACAGCATCGTGTCGCGGGAAACGTTTTTGCGCCGGCATGAGAACGTCGTCGAGCTGTGGCCAACGTCCGGACAGCCAAGTGCTCTCTCGTGCTAATAATTATCCTCGAAACGCAAGGGCGGCAATTAGCATCTCATTGGCTCATTTCTCGCTTATGCTAATGGGCAGGAATATTGTTAAAGCGCGTGTGCGAGGGCTGGTCTTCTCCCATCGGAGGTCCTCGAGCGCGCTGGGCCCTGTGAACCCTCGCGTGCTTGCCCTCCACTCTCCCGCGGCTCCGTGGCCATCTTTCCTTCCCTCGTTTCGTTTACGACGCCGTGGAAGAACCGGGGACACACACCGTTTTGTACGCCCACGTGCTCTCGCCGTCACGTCGCTTCCACCGATGCGCTTTCCATGCGAAAAAGGCGGGAAATTTGGCGGGTTGATTGAAGAGCCTCAGAGTCGAGGGGACAACTTTGTGGGAAGCATCGTGGATCGTAAACAGAACAGTGTCGCGATTTCCATTGAAATGTAGAACGGCAAGACGAGCGTTTAAATAATACGCTGGAATTGCACCAGAAAGAGGAATCTTGGAGCACGGAAGGCTTTTCTTAGTTTTCGAGGTCAGGATATTTTCGTTCCGCCGGAGCATCTCGGATAAGATCCGCATATACCAACGGAAAACGCGAATTCCAGGGAAGAATAGGGGGCTTTCTCTCTTTACACGAAAAGATTCGCCGGGGGTGAGCGAGGATTCTCGCTTTTAACCCCGAGGAAACCCTTGACCTTCGGTGAATTGAGAGGAGAGCCTCGCCACCACGTTTTACCGCGTCCGCCATTGTACCTAGCTCTTCCGGTGTGGAACAACTACGACCCCGTTCTGCGCGCTCTTGTCGAAGGTTATAGGTAGGGGAGAGGTGCATATAAAAGGGACAGCTCTTAATTGGGACAAATAGAATTGAGAAAATTCTAAACGCATTACACGTGCAAGTTATTTTCCTGTTTATGGCAACACTAGTACTCTCGGTATGTATGGCAATTATTGTGGTTTCAAATTTAAGAATTAATAAAGTGACTATTCAAAGCGACAAACTTTATCGTAAAACTCTATTAATAATAAAATCATTAATCTGCAATACGAAAACGTACCTAACTATTTTAGAACAATTGATCTCATTTTTGCTCGAGTAGAATTTAATTCTGAACTATTTTATTATTTAAGTGTTTTATAGATTTTTTATATGTACTTATATTTACCACTCGTGGGTATTCATATGTTGAACTTATTTTGTAAGACATAAGTTTTATAAAATATATTATTTTATAACTAAAAAAGCTGCTAAAGCTATGATTAATTGTCACACTCTATGAAGATAGTCAAAAATACTGACAAAGAATTATTTTTTCATAGATTCCATTGTTTTGTGTCATTAGGATTTATAATTACGATTGTAATACTTAATAGGTTTATTTTTATTAACGTATCCCTTTCATGACTTATAATGTCCCAATTAAAACCACCTAGTCGTAAAAGGGACAATTCCCATTTATTTGAAAATCCAAGATTTTGTTATTTTCTATTATAATTTATGAAATTCTAATATACTCTTATCGAAGGGAAATAAACACGCTTTCTATTGATGTACTTCTTTCTTAAATACCTATAATGATATTGTCAGAAAAAGCTACTAAACAAAAGTGTCCCTTTTATAGCACCTCTCCCCTACCAACGAGTGTTGAACGCGTTATTGCCAGTGCACGAGTGTTCCAAAAAAGAAAACGATAACGATCTTTCAAGCGGAATCGATTAATCCGAACCCTAAATCGTTGAAAAGTTACCTACTTCTCGATCGACTGAACCACAAATCCCTCGACCCTCGATCTAACGACTTCGAATCCAGGAAACCCTCGAGGACTCCTTCTCTGCCACTTTTCCCGCCCTTTTCAGTAAAACCACAGCTGCCCCGAATTTTCTCGCGCTCGGATTCCCTTCCCAGCTCGGTCTCAGCGTGTCGCTCTGCCGCTAACCAAGAAAACGGCTGCACCCCAGCCTATGCAGCCTCGGCGAGCCTCTCCACGAGTCCCCCGGTATGCCCTGGCAACCTCGACTTTTCCATTTCGCGAAATTATTGGCAAAAAGCTTGGGCGGATCGCCTCGAACGTGCGCAGGAGCATCTGGCCGCGGAATAGAAACGCGCGAGAAGAAAGACCGTCGGCGAAAGGAAGGGAAAAGAGTGCCCCGGGGGATGGGTGAAAGAATACGTGGGGCAGAGCGGGATGGGGGCAAAAACCACGAGCGCGTTACGTGCCTGTTCTTTACGATAGAAGCTCATTGCTCGTAGATTGCGATTTGCCACGGACGTAATGAAGCCCCGCCGCGGCTTCTGGCGTATAGAACGGTGCCGCGGTTGCGATTTTCGATCCCCCAAGAAATGGTTTCTGCCCTCCCCCCCCCCCCCCTCCTCCCTCTCTTTCAGCTTTCTTCGCTCAGGTTCGTCAAATTTCCGGCGCGATTCGACTCGCCAGTTCTTGCCCGACCTCGGGGGAATATTTTTTAAGGAACGATCGCAGGCGAGACCGTGTTCCATTGATATCGCGATCGTGCAATTGGAAAACTGATGAATGCAGATCGAAAGCAGAGGCTTCCAAAGACGAATCCAAAGAGCCCTCGCTTCCCCGGGGAAAAATAATCGCTGGCTAATGACCGGCCAGGTCTGCCCCGCGTAACCGCGCTCGCATTTAGACGCGAAACACGGTGCTCCTTGCACGGAACGTTTTGAATTATCGCTTTCGTAGCAACAGGTGCAATAATAGTGGCCGTAACTGGATCAATGATGGCCGGCCGTAATAACTCATTTGCAGCCTGATCGTTTTATTTCCGATGCCCACGTGAGCCGTCCACCTCGACAGAGGCAGCAAAGTAACCTTCGATAATGACGCATTTACGCCGGCAACACGGTGCGGCGAATTCCAAAGAACCGCCATTAATCTCGTATCCGCGTGGTAACGAGGGATTCGACTTTCCTTCTGGTAGGTTGAAATTTTCGTTCCCCGAGGCACCTGCAGCTCCCGTCCGGAATTTCAATTTCGTCTGGCGCGCATCGCCGCTGCGAACCGTCCAATATTCCGCGGAAACTACTGCCGGGAGCGGGCTCGTTGCTGGAATATGTGCGACCATGCACGGCAGCTCTAGAAAGCATTCAGCTACGGAAGCGACTCGATTTCTGTGATTCTCGCGCAGAAACATGGACTTTCACCCGGGCACTTGCGCCGCGGAATTCCGAGAGAATCGATGCACAGCGTGGCAGCAGAAAATGCGCTCCTCGGGAGGCGAGAGGAAGTCCCTTTAAAATTCAGATGAAACGCGGCCTCCGCCGAATATTGGTGGCCACATTTGTCATGTTTATGGCGTGGATGCATAATTCGTGTTCAGCCGGCTGGCCCGATAACGCGCCTCTGGAACACGTCGCTGCACGTAATCGCGTAATATTCCGCTCGCGTTTTCGCCGTCGCTTTTCCATTCCGCTCCCTCTCCATTATTTTTCGCTGTATTTTTTTTTTCTTCGATTCCTTTTTTTTCCGCTTTTTTCCGTTCGTTTCGTTCCAGCAGATCGAGACAGACCGACAGTTGTGACAACAGCGGCGCGAGATGCGAAGCGGGGCCGGTACACCTTGCGTGGACATGTTTGCTGCGCGCGCGGACCGATGCCGTCATGACAGCTGAGATAACGGGCGTGACATTTTGAAAAATTGAGGGCAACGATGCGAGCAACGTCAACGAAATGCATCCCCCGTCGTTCGTTTTTCCTTCCCCCGTCGCGCGCCCCGCCACGTGAAAAACGAAAAAGAGCGGGAGCTGTACACCGGTTCGCCATTAACCCGCTGGATGTATCCAATTTTGAATTACGATCGCGCGAATTCGCGGAAACGCGAGGCGCTGCTAAGCTTCCGAGGAAAATCAGAAATAATATCTGCTTACAGGATCGCGTTGGCCGCGGTGCTAGCAGCTGGAAGGCTATCGGAGTTCCTCGAGGAAAGTTTGGAAGCGATCATCGGCAGCTTCCGTTCGGATCGTTTTAATTATTTAAATTATTTGCAGAAATCTAGATGGGAAGCAGGAAAAGAAGAGCGATGCGCCCTGGAAGCCGCGGCGAGAACAGCTCCCAAGAAGAGCCGAGCATAATGGCAGGTCGAGGTCGGGCCGGGCTGATTGTGAGAGCGGATCGACGGTCCGGATCCTCGTCTGGCCGAGAGGAATACACCCGAGTTATTTAAAAAGCCCCACTATCCGTTATCTCGATCGGTGAACGCGAAGAGTCGTTTGAAATATTTCTTCCTCCGGCGCGGCGTTTCGAAGGTCTGCCATTCGAATGGCCGCCGACCAGCCGCGAGGAAACAAAGGCGTGGAGTCCCCTGGCCGTTTCTTTCCCCTAATTACCGCGGCCGTTCGAATCGCCGACCGACTTACCGGATCGAGACGAAATCGGAATAGGCATCAAGCCTGACGAGACTTTTCCCCAATTGAATGTTAAACGATTCAGTGTCTGGTAACAAGTGTACATACCGTAGGGGGGGTGGGGGAGGAGGGTAACAAGACATGCTCGGCTAATAAGACATCGGAGTCTGTCTGCGAGAAGCCCTGGCAACGAAACGTAATACATCAAACCGCTTGAAGGAAACGCGTATCTCCGTCGACGGAAGCTTCAACGCCTCGTCTAGTTTGATTTTCCGCGGGGCACGTCCTCGCTTCCCGTAATTACCGTCGACAATTAAATGCTTCCCGTCCGGGGGCAACTGAGCCGTGCAACTTTTCCATCGTCATCCTTCGAAACGGACGCGCGCTGGCCACCCGGCGCGCGTTCCAACGTATCGTGCGGCGATCGCCAAGATAGAATTGAACGATTAGGCGCGAGGCAAAGGGGTGAAACGTTAATGGTGAACGATGGGTGGAAATAGGCGGGACGATTTTCTACCGCGAGGACAGCGAGCAAATAAGGAAATACTCACCAGCGAGTCCACCTCCGGATCCGCGATGTAGTAGGGTTTCTCTTGTCTGATCTGTAACACACGAGCACACAGGTAAGAGCTTTGATAATTAGACTCGGTGGTAATTGCGGTATTAAAACTATAGGGGACGATCGTATCTCGGATGCCTGGCGTAACACACAACCTCGCCGTCTCCTTCCCTCTTTCACGTGCATGTATCTACCCATTACTCGCTCGGTCTGCTTCCAACTTCTGCCTTTCTCCCTCTGTCTATTCGCCCCCTTCCCCCTCCCCGGCTGCCTGGTGGCTGGCCACGGTTCGCCGTTCCAGCCAGTCTTTCTCTAAGCGATTTCCTTCGCGTGCTTCCTCTTAATTGGACCCCCACTGTTCAATTCGTACGTATAGAAACGGAAACGCGTCGGTGAACGCGATGGAATTCTCTCGTCGACGCGAACAGCCCAACGAGGAAGGTCAGGGAGAGAGAGAGACGGAGATTGAGAGAGAGAGAGAGAGAGAGGAGGCAAGGGATTCTCAAGCATTTTCATGGCGCCGCGTAGTGGCGATCAGAATGGAAACAAAACGCATCAGGGAGACCGATGCCAGAGACTGGCCGTCGATCGCTCTCTTAATTGGACCCCGGTAGTTCTTACGGAATGGACGCGGCCGCCTGAAGGGCGGTGGGAAAGGGACGGGGAACGGAGCTGGATGGAAGCGTGCTGCTTCGTAATCTCGTGGAATCCAAGGGAGAACCATGATTGCGCGCTCGCGACACCGAGCCCGGTTGGTCCGATTAGACGAATATCGTTAACATTCCTACAGCCATGGTCCTCGAGATCGGTTCCCCGATCGACGCTTGGGGGTTGCCCATCGTCCTCATCGGGACTTACAAGTGCCTGTTCGAGCAACAGTACCTGGTATCCGCGGCTTTAACAAACTAACCTCCGGCTAGTAAAAGCAAGATCGTAAGTAACTTACTACTTCCTCCGACGAGTAAAAGAAAGAAGAGAGAATCCGCTGGAAGGACCGTGTAAATATGAAAAAAATCGGATCGCGATCTTTAAGACAGAGAAGAAGCCCTCCAAACTGTTGATTCTCCCCTTCTCTTTCTTCCTTTCACGAAACAGAAGCGAGAATTCTGAAGACAGGGCAGAGAGGAGCGTATTCATGAGTCTGAATTCTGAATGGGAGTTCCTCTCGCATCGGGGTGTATAGGTAATGAAGGCGTCTCGTACGGCGAACAAAAATACTGTCAACTCTTCGTAGGGGGGAGCTAGTTCTTGCAGGGTGTCCCTGTCACCGTGCTTTTTCGACGATCCCCGAGCGACCGCCTAGCGCCGCGCAGGTAGCCACCCATCGATTACAAATTGTAAGCAGCCCCTGTGCGCGCCGTTCCTCGTTTCGCTCGCACGGCGTCTCGACCTTTGTCACCGTTAACGGCGACTCCGACGTTCGTTCTCGCTGTCACCAGAGGGGCGATAAAAAAGAACGTAGCCGCCGCGGTGGATCGGCGAAAAATTCGCCGGGGCAGGTCTACCGGTTCGGGGGCCCGTAATCGTTTCCCTAGGCAAGACGAGAAACGGTGCCCAGGTGAAAGCCTCTAGCCTCCTCTATCTGCGAGCGGTTCGAACGGTTCTATCGTGCCGCGATTAGGCGGACAGGACGGGGGCACCGGGAGTGACAGCTAATCGAGCCCATGCATATGCATAAAGCAATACGAGCGTGCCATTAACGAGACACTGTTCCACGCCGTTAAATATTCGAGGAGACACCGTCCATATTTCTGGCGCGGCGCGGCGTGAATGAAACCGAAAATACATCTGCTTCGCGGCGCGGCCCCCCCAAGCCTCTTCCGGGGGCACCGCGCCGGGATTCCGATCATTCCGCGGAATTATAAACGAGATATCCGGCTAATATTTTAAGTCCACGGCGGAGGAGAGGCCTCGCCGCGAGCTACAGCTCCCGGAGGAAAATAAATATCGATACGCGGGGCGAAACGCCGTTTCGGGATTCCGCGGCCCGCCTAGTCGTATAACTTATCCGGGCGGAGATAAAAATATTGTGCGATAATATTTAGAGAATGCTCTCTCGTTCCGGGCACGCGTCTGCTCGCCCTGGCGCCCGTCGGAGTTCATAGCGGTGTGCGACGATCCTGCCGAGAGATATACGGAGCAGCTGGCCTCTGCGCGATGTTGCTTCAGCCATCGGCTTCGCCTCTGGCCCGTCGAAAACTTCTATATTCTATATCCCTCGATCCGTAGCCACGGCACGGCTTCGGCCGACGTCAGCCACAGGAATTATATAATTCACCCGGGGCGATGGAAAATGAAACACTGGTCACGGCGAGGAACGACGGGCAGGGTCTTCGGACGAGGGGCCAGCGATTGTCTCCGGAGTAGTAAAACCAATTGCATCCCGCGTGAACTTTACAGCCCCTTCGTTTAAAAGCCTCGATCGTCCCGTGGAATACGGTGCTCTCTGCCGTCTAGGCCCGAAGTCCGCGTGGAAAGCAAGAAGACGCAGTAAAACAGCGCAACGGTGTCTGTCGAACCGGCGACCACCTTGGGGCAACGATGTATTCATGGCTCTCGAACGATTCCAACGCGAACTTCCAGGCTCGTTGACTTTCCCCGAGGACCCCCGACTTCGGGGGAATCCTTCCCGGTGACCTGGCCAACGGTAGGATCGTAAACCTTGCCGAAAGTTGCCCCCGTGGAGGTGCGACTGGCCTGAGGAACGCGCGAGTCGATGGAGTTAATCCGATGAGCCACGATTGGGGGGATTGTAAAACGAAATCTACTTTATTGCAGAGAAGAAACGGCCCCGTAATTGCCAGGCTGGAACGCGGAGAGACAAGGTTTGCGATCCTTCGGACTCTGAGGAAGATAGGAGGTCCCGTGGTCCCTTGCGAGTCGCAAATGACGCTCGGGAGCAGGAAATTATATATTGCGCTGCGAGCTTGAAGGGAAGTTCTCGCTAGGAAGTAGTAATAACTGAACAGTGACCCAACGTACTCGTCTATAACGACAAAAGTGCGTGTTTGGCTTGGAGAGATAACGATTAAACGATCGCCCGATTAGAATAGCCTGGGGGAGAGCCAGGTGAGAGCCTGCACACACGTACAGACCTTGGAGGCCGCTGGGAAGCCTGAAGAGGTCAACGGTGCAGACAATTCTTTGACGACATCGGCGGGAGCAACGTCGCGAAACCGGTCCAATGAAAACGCGGCTGCAGGATAAGCTCGGAGAGCCCGAACGAGCTGGCAGCTTCCTCGCGCGAGCTTCGTTTCGTTAATTAGCTCCGAATCGACCCGACGCGCCGTTCGCAAAGTATCGATAGGGCCGGTATCGGGTCCAGGATCGTTCAACCTGCCGCTGGCACGGCTGAATTCTGTGTAATCGCATTTAATTGCATCGATTCGTAAGCGTACAATAAACCCCGCCAAATAAACTGCGGGTCTATTAAATTTTTCCGTGGCTCCGCGGCGCGGGGGTCGAGGAATCCGGTGAACTTCCGCCGGGGCTAAAAACCGGTAGCGAAGAGGAGATAAGTCGGCGCTGGTCTCGCACGGCTCACGATCACCGCCCGACAAAAGAGACGTCGCGGGTGTCGTTATCGCGATTATGATAATCCAGCTCCGCGCTTGTTTGCACTTTCCACCGTGGCCAGGGAGCAAGGCAGAAGGCCTGCCCGCCCACTGTCTCGTTATCGAGCCGACGAATCGTTAAAAATCGTTCGCGTAAACAGCTTTCTACCGGCTGTGCACCTATCTTCTTTCAACAAGTTGTTCGCGATCCCTCGGGCACTGATTCCAACGATCTATGGGAGCTTCCTGCGCGCGTCTCACACCCGTGTCCCTGCTCGGCCAGGTACGGAGCGGGGCAATACGCGTGAATTCATAGGCAACGGTATCCGCACCCACGAGGTGGAAAAGCAGGTAGCGCGCGTGGAGGACGCGCCACGTCTGGCGGCTGCATTAGTCAGGCTGTCAGTGCGGGGGCCAACGTTTTACAAGGGTTTAATGCCCCCGGAGGTGCATTCTAATTGCACCAATAAATCCGAACGGGTCCTTGAGCGGCCGGCTCCTCGCCCGTTTCCTTTCGCAGACTGCCACGGGCCAGACAGTCGCGATTCTCTCGTCCTGACATCCCGGGGGCTATCACGCCCACGTGGCACACCGTTTTGACAGTCTCGGAAGCGACCTACGCTCCGGTCGAGGCTCCGCGGTCGTTTCTAACGGCGCACTGTGACCGAAAACGGGGAAAACCTGGCCAAAACATGAAGTGGGTCTTGGATTTGTACAAAAATGAATAGACTGAGGTTTTCGAGGTCGATGATTACGAACGTTAAGTCGAAATTACCACCGTAAATCGTAAACTGGATTTTCTTAAAAAGGGGCAAATATGGGATACAGTTTTTATGTGCGCCACAACAGCTGAAGCATTGTTCTTAATGACAGAAGAAGAAAGTTTGCTTGAAAGTAAACTTTGTCTCTAGCTAAATATAATGTCATCTGTGGTGGTGTCAGGGAGTCTAATTTTTTAAGTGAAATTCCACCCCTTCATTGCTACCTACATGTCTCAAATCTATACCAAAATAAACTATAGCTACGACTGTACTTATCACTACCCACTGAATCCATGGTTATTCTACCAGTTTTAAGTACAGTTATGTACAGTTAAGTACAATACAGTTAAGTACAGTCGCAAAGCGCACCAGCAATTTCACTAAGAGAGGGTTACTCCCAGAATACCTACTTAACTTTGAAATGAGCCGAAGCGAACGATGACAAACTTACTTTCCTCAAACTGTCTCTAATTAGTAGCCAGATAGATGATAAAAACGGTAACGGGTTCTGAAACCATAATTGGTGACTTTAGAAATTACGGTTTTTGCCAGGTTTCCTCGATTTTCGACCACTGTGCGCCGCGATTACTGGGTAGCTTAAGTCTCCTCGACCCGGCGGCTTACGAGTCCATTCCAGACTTACTTTGCATATTTCAAGGATCACGGTTGACACTTTATCGACGGTACCTATCTATTTGCGCGTACCTATAAGAATCGCACGCGCTTGGCTATCACTTTTCGCGATGGAATTAGGGGAACTGGACGTCACTCGTTAGATACGAAGACACTTGAGCCGCGGCGACTTCGACCGTGTACTTTCAACAGCGATAAACACGTGGCGTGCTCCAATTGCGCAGGCCTGCACGCGACATGACGGCGCACGAGCAAGAACCCGCCGACAAGGTGGCGGAAAAGTTTGGCGGGACGGGTCGCCGCAAAGAGGCTCTCGTCGGATGCTCCCTTGGTAGAAGGCGCCCGATTAATTTGAACGCAGCGGAGCGCGCTGCGGCGCACCGGGACGCCGGGGAGGAGAGCGAAATTTTCGCAGCGGAGCGCCGGGGCCACGAAAACTGGGACGCTCCGTTCCATCTGGTAAAAAAGGGCCGCAACAATGCGCGCGTAACGCGGCGCAGCGGGGCGCTTGCTCCGCGCGCTGCTACGTCGCAGGCAGCCCCCGAGAGCGACCCAAAAAGCCGGGCGATCCAGTGGCGAGCGCGCGCAAAAAGGGAGCGCTGGGACGGGACACGATCTCGCGTGTGGAATGTATCGAGGCCCCATGGCCCCATAGGGCACACGATGCGTGGACCGCACGGGATAATGCCGGGGCCCCATTGAATAGATCAATTTACAATGGCAGAAAATGAGCAGCGCTCCACCGGCTCTTCAAGCCACCCCTTCTGCCCCCCTCGGTGCCCCTCCGATGCTCCACCGTAGCAGCCACGGTTCACCGCTTCTCACGACTGCGACTGCGTGTGTGCTCTACAGCGCTAGCCGGCCACCGCGCATGCGCCCGTGCCTGCCGGGCACGCAACATCGAAACGAAAATGTGAACTCTATGCGCCACGTAATCCGTAAGCTCGCGCGCGCAGCCTTAGGTCCAAGTGCAACGCAACGGGGTGTAGGTAAGGGGGCTTCGAACGGCGACCGAAACGCGCCTCGAAAACCGCCGCAAGAGGATTGTCACCTGCTTATCTTTTCACGTGCGCCCGTTGTGTGGGTACCGTCGAATGGGGTAACTTTGACCGCTGGGGTAACTTTGACCACAAAACCATATTTTAAAACCAATTCCTCTAGAGTCTATTGTGTAACGGATATTATTCTCGGTCAAAGTGCCTTGGGTAGCTTTAATTAAATACTTCAAGATGTAGTTGTTTAGGAGGGAAAATAACGTTTACTGAAAATTAGGTAAATGTTAATGTGTGATACTGCGAGTTAAGGAAGAATTGTTACGTGGAAAACTTCTACCGGGCAGATATCTGAGGATAGAGTTAGAAATCTGAACCTATTTTATAAGTATGTATAGTAAACTCATTTTAAAAGAAAAAGAAAAATGTTCTTGTTAAACTGAAGTTTTAGGAGCTCCTGATGCCGAGGGAGTTCATTTTGCCCTACTTTTGGGGGAACTTTCACCGCCGGGGTAACTTTGACTACTATTATTTCTTAGCATGAAATTGCTGTCCGTTCTATTTTGAATGCATCGGCTCATTCTGATGCATACAAAATGGCAAGAAATAAGACTGAAAATGAAGATTTAAGAGAAAAAATATATAATGTCGTTGTTAATTATTTACAGAATTTGAGAGAACGCA
This sequence comes from Andrena flavipes, assembly GCA_963971345.1. Lineage (NCBI taxonomy): Eukaryota > Metazoa > Arthropoda > Insecta > Hymenoptera > Andrenidae > Andrena > Andrena flavipes. The sequence goes on from OZ020481.1 coordinate 9,999,787, forward strand.
ATAATAAAGAATCAAATGTTAACAATGCGAAAAAGAGGAAGAAATTGGAAATAATACCTGCGCGATCTGTGGCTGCTGATGATAGCCCAGTAAAAAGGACAACAATATAACGACAGGGTCTTCTTAAAAAAAAAAATGTGAAGGAAGAAATGTCTCTTTTCATCAAATGAAAAATTGCAGAGACAGGAAACAATGACTTACAGCTTCGAGAAAGGTTTAAAATGGAATGTCAAAGATTAAAAATACAAAGTGGAGTTGTTGCCAAGTATAGCTCTATAAAAAATACAAGTCAACATTTTATTGGGCAAGTTCTGGAAATAGGCGATGAAGAGGCCAGAATAAAATTTGTAAAAACTGCTGGAAAAAGTTCGTTTTTCTGGTCACGAAAGGATGATGTTGACGCCACTGGCACATGAAAATATAATTAGGTTACTCCCGCAATCTAACATTGATCGAAGAGAAAGGTTACATTTTGCGGTGGATTTCTCAGGATTAATAAATTCTACATCAATGTTTTGCGTTTTTGCGTTTCATTTTCCATGCTTTCACTTGTAAATCCGAAATAAATATTAAATTTGTGTACAAATGGCTATATTATTCTTTTACCTCTTCTTTAGCATAAATTAGGTTTGTAAAAGTTATAACAGTGTCAACAATACTCACAAAAACAAGCACTTTACCGTCATAACCTTTATCCGTCATTTTTTTAAAAGAGTTTGACTTGTATTTTTTATTTTTCAAAAATGTCATCCTCATCCACTTGAAATAACCTGTCCCAATGTTTTCCCCATTATAAAATTTGGATTAATTTGAAACTTACAAGTAACAAAGGAGAAATATTTACCAAAGGTGGTCAAAGTTACTCCATTCGACTGTATGAACAGCCCACTCTGTCTCGTACGAGTGTGCTGTCTACTCATTGAAATTTTCGGTGTCCTCTTGTCAACAATTGCTCCTAGCTAAGCTATGTTCCGTTCTGTTTCGTTAGCATCGTGCACGGAACTCGTAATGCAAATCTTCGACCAACCTTCTTGAAACATCCTGTAGAACAGGCTCTCTAGACCACCGCGTCGACAGATCGATGGGAAATAAAGAGCGAGTGGGCGAGCCAGCACGAATTCGCGCCGATAATCGCCGGTGTAATCTGCGCCTTTCTGGCCGCGACGACAGCCAACTAGCGCACGCATTCGTCGCTCGGAATCAACCCTTTCCCAAAACAATCCGACGACACTGTCCTAAAGAAAAACCCTCCCACAACGATCCTTACCCACGGACACGTCTGTCGATCTCCGCGATACCTCTTTCCCCTCCAGGATCTACCAGCGATTCCTGGCGAGCCGTTTGCTCCGTTCTATTACTTATCCGCGGCATGTCGACATCATGCGGCGAAAGAGGGACAGAGACAACTTGGCGAGCGCATACTAACGGAGAGTCCGTTAGAATTGCGAAATTGACATGACATTTGCATCTTAATAAGGCGCATAGGATTACGAGAGGTACGTGGCTCGAAGAAGCAAAAAGAAGGATACCTATGCCTCGAAGGCTTCGCGACGTTTCTCCGCGCGTATCACAACTGCGACGTATAGTAAATTGCGCGGCGTCTTTCCTCCTCCGTCCACGCGGATTCACCGCGGAACGCGTCTCTCCGTCGTGGTCTCGATCGAACCCCGCATTTCGCCAGAATTATCGTAGCAATTCATTTTCTACCGGAGCGTCGTCCGAAGGAGTCGTCTCCGAGCGAGGAATCCTCAGGAACGCAACGAGGAAGTCGACCGTGCCCGTTCGTCGTTGAGCGTGTCCCGCTAATTCAGAGATTACGCGCCGACCCCCGGAGCGGATAAACAAATTGTCGAGGGGGGGGAGACAGCCGTTTACCCCGCGACGTGCCCCTCTCGGAGAAGATAATGAATTTTGATATCGAGTCACGGCCGATGGGAGATTCCCCGCGTGTTTATCTTCTCGCTGGTTTATTTCTTCGCATAGGTACTCATTTCAGTTTACGAAAGCGATTCACCTGGCAATGCGAGAACATGCGGGGCACGTACGATCTGACAGAAAATCAAGGTCACGGCTCGGGCCGTTTGCCAGTTTGCTGTAAACGGGGCCCGCTATACAGCACGCTTCGTATGTTTTACTTGTCTGAATGGAAGAACGAGTCTGATGCAGAATTTCGGCTCGGCTCCGTCGAATCTCTGTCGCGCGTCGAATCCGCGACACCAGAATCGAATTAAGACCCGGTCTACCCAGCACACTTTATCCCACCTCGCGGTCCAAGGCTTAGCTGTTATCGTTATCTTGGCATAGCGTTGCCCGAGCCAGTTGCTACTGTGTTACTGATGCTCTATATTTAGATATTACGGATCCGTTGAATTCCGAGCGATGTAGATGTCGGAGAGGCACCGAACTGCCCTGTATTAAATGAATTTCACCACAACAATTAGCTCGCGGGCCAGAAAGAGGTGAGGTAGTTCGGTGACGCTAGAAACGCAATATTATGCAAAGATAACCGGCGAACAGTGCGGCTATCTCGACTCTACGATATACCTAGGTGCCGATAGCCCTCAATCTAAATGTGCTGCATTCGTTTGCATCGACTAGCGGGTACATAGAACCGCCAAGGCAACATTATTATCGTCCGTACTGCCTAGTCGACTCAATCGCCTCCGCTGTGTTTCTAGGGGCAAAACTGCTGAGCCGTTCCCATCGATTTTGCCCGCTTTATATTATTATAATGCATCAATTTTACGCAATTTTCTAAGGGAACCAGTGATTCATGCGCCCAGCAATCCTTCCGTCGCCCAAACACTGTCCCATTCCACGCGAGGCTCTTTCTCACCGCGAAGAAAATCAACCATTCCGCTCGAAAGACGAATCGATCGCGTTCCTGGAAGGTACACGGAAACACGGTCGCCGGCGTGTATAGGTACCTGGACGTGCTCTCGAAACGATCCACTACGGGCGTGCCGTGGAATGTAGACGGCGAAACGGTGTGTTTTTAAAAGGCCGAAATGGTTTCGCGGCACACGGCCCCGCGTATAGGCTCTCCGGTTACCTACGCGTGTCCTTGGGAGGACTCGCCTCAGGTGAGTTACCGGAACGAGAGGTGAAAGAGGAATAGAGAAACGTGGAAAAGGGGGACCGCCGCGAGAACAACGCGAGCACTGGGTCTCCTCTTCCGGCTCGGTGCTCGCTTATCCTCCCAGAACACAGGCCCCGAACGATCTTTCCCTTCCAGGATAGCCGTCGTCCGCTATTCCCCTCGTCATCGACATTCCTGCCGCGTCAATTCTCACGAGAGAGCAACATCGGGCCCGGAGTGTGTCGCGTCGAGTTCACGAATTCGTCGTCCCGGCTACGAAGCTACAGAAACGGACGCGTCGACGGAGTCGTCGCTCATGCGGGGCCTGCTCGAAATTACCGCGGGCCCCTGGGGTCTCACCGACATTCCCTCACGAAACGCTCGTGCGACAACGCAGCGGCTGGAATTAGGGAAACCGCGGGATCCTTTTGTGACCCGTTACCTGCTCTCTTTTCGCTTCTCTAGGAAAGAGGGGCATAATGGAGAGGGCCACCGTTTCTCGGAGTCAGTCGCCACGATTGCGACGAATGCTGCCACTTGAATTTCCTTGTTACACTTGCACGTTCATCGTAACAATAGTATAAGTCAGCTGATAATTAAAATACGCCCTCGTCACGCGAAGGGAGTAGTCGAAGTTATTCTCGGATCAAATATAATACTATTTTGCCTCCATTCTACCCAGCCGAGGCTTCAAAGCATCCGTCAAGCCCCCCGTGGTTCGATGAATTAGCGATGAAAGACGGTGATACTCTTACCTGTTTGGAGAAGACAGCGATGTCCTCGTTGAAGCTCTCTGACGAGCACACGTCACCACCCGCGACGCCTGGTTCACGCGGTGTACACGTCGCCAGCTCGCACTTCTCGAAGATTAGCGCGAGAAGCGGGAACAGGGGGTGTCTGTAACAGAGGAGAAAGCCACGGTGTAAGAGATAAAGGCGTAGGTAACCGAAAGTGGTATTGCTCCTCTCGCCGAGCAAACAAGAGTGTACAGTACGGCGTAGCAGCCGCCATCGGCATGTTAATTAACTTGAAATTAACTTAGCGATCAGGCGACACGGGGCCCGTCTCATTTCCCGCTGTCGGCAATTTATTTCCACCCGTTTCCTTCGGGACCGAGAACGGCAACGGTATCTCCGCCGTGCAACAAATTAATCTTTCGATTCGCACGGCGATATCGTTGATTGGAACACGATTAAAAGACAAGAGGCGAAACGCGGATAACGGCTCGCGACGCGAAAAAATAACGTTTCAAGCGAAGCTGTCGACACTGGCTGGCGTTCGTGGAATAAAAACGTGTTACATCCACGCTCGGCGGGGAGAATAAATTATTTCGCGTCACCGATCCTTCGCCAGCGACACGCCCGAGGATTCTAAGCTCTTTAATTGCACAGTGATTAGACGACGCGTCAGAGGGAATTCTTCCGAGCACCCTCCCGATGTAAATACGAAGAGAAGATTCTTTCTTTCCGTAGCTAACGATGTTGCCCCGTTATCTCGAAGCATGGTAGGCCAGTTACGGCTACGAGGACGCAATTAACGCGAAGCGGCGGTGTCAGAAGAAGCGAAATTCAGCGTGAAGCGGCTCAATCGAAAGGCAACGAACGCTTCTGGTGGCTGTTGATCGTGAAACGGACCTTTCGCGCTCCGACGGCGACCGATCGACCGCGTTCTTGTCAGCTCTGATCCGTCCATCAACTGTTACGCTCGTTCGTCGCGCCAAATTCGAGCTGTCGCTTTTTTTCCTCTCCCTCTCTCTCTCTCTCGCTCTCTCGCCGGCGATACCCGCCGTTCGCCCCGGCAACGATTTTCTAATGGAGCAATTGTCCCGTGGGAAATTAACACTACCGTCGCGTGAAGAAGGAAAGGCAATCAATGAGAGTGTTTTAGCGATGTCGCGGCGACGATTATTTCGCGAGGCAGGCTCTCCGCTCCCAGTGATAACTGTATCGTTTAATTTTACAGCGAATCTTCGGCAAGAATTCTACGATTTTTCAAACGGTTTTGTCAATACGAGGAGGGAATATATTTTCACGGTATTCTCCGCGGGCGAACGAGCGCGTGTTACACACGGGCCACGGTTACCACGGCATTAGGAGGATCACCGGATAAGATAAGATTAGCCGATGCTGGTGCAGCTACGCCTGCAACCGCGGGGACTAACGTTCGTGATTTAAAGTAGGTGTACGAGTCGAGCGAGCCACTCGAAAAAGGGAAAAGAACGCGTGTAATAATTCACGTGTCCCCGTCCACTCGATACGATAAGTCACTTGATACCGACGCGAAAAAAAGAAAGTGTTGTCCGAGCTGTACGATTCCCACTAATTGAAATCCGCGCAATTTATGCTAATAGACGGGGGTCCCCCGTTCGGAGCTCTTTGCACGAAGGCCCGCTGCCCGGGCTTCGTTCGCTCTCCTGGAGCGATTAAACTTTTTTTTTTCGCGCGGTATCTTACGAGCGCGAGATACCGTCGAATTCCCATTACGATTATCAGTAGTCGGGATAAATAAACCGTAGCTCTGGTTCGGTGACAAAACGTGTCCTACATGGAATCGCTTGTAGCCGTTCTTCCTACTTGTTACACTCTCGCGAAGGCTGTTATAACGAAACAACGAAGGACCGAGTCAACCCTGAATGAAAACGATTCTGCGGCGAGGGGCCAGCGATTTCTCGGTGCCGCCGCGAAGAGGGCCAAAAAGGAGCAGCTCGAAAATGGCACCTCCGTCGAGAAAGAAATTTTTATGCGTCTTCAGAGGTCTCGAGACGAATCGTCGAAGGAACGGTTCGGGAACGGGATCCGGGGATGTGTGGTAGCACCGTAGGGTGGAGGCATTGTGTACGCATGGTAGCGGGTCGCGTCTCGCGGAGTGGCAGACATAAAACGATTCGGAACGAATTTCGACAAATTGACGTGGCCGCCGCGAGCAACGACTCTTGCGAACCGACCGAACCGAGTCGGCCTGGCCAATGCCGACAAAAAGTCCCCTTGCCCTCTTGCCCTTCTACTTCTTCCCCTCCTACTTCACCCACCATCGAAACACCGTGCCCCGTTCCGAGCCCCCTTTTCTTTATGACACCGCGAGTTTCCTTCGGCTCCCTCCGCTACATTGAAATCTCTTTTCAAAAATCTCCGTTCTCAGTCGTCGAGGTAAATCCGGTATGCTCGGGGAACATACTGGAAATCATTTCATGAAAATGTATCCAGGGTCCTCCGCGACCACTCGATTCGGTTTGCCTTTCGGTGCAATCAGGAAAACCGCGAGCAACGAGTGGTGGTTACGCGAATGGGGCGCGCTGAAAGCGCGCGTTTCTTAAGCGGCCGCGGTGCAGGAAAGTGCAACGTCGATGACAAATGACGGGTCGAAACGAGGTGTCAGAATGACGGGACCGCAGAAGGTAATGATATGATTGTCCGCTGTGCGCGGCGCGCGGAGGATGTTCGCGGTTTTGCGGTTTCCGCCCTCGACTCGACGCCCCTCCAACCCCTCATTTGCCCTTAGCAGCCTGGGCCCTTTTTATACGCGGCTATCGGCGATTTCACGCCGCGATTTGCGGGCGAATCACGATCGCACTGACCGCCTCGACGAGCCTGCCATTCGCCATCCGCGATCCTTTCGTTTCCATTTCTCAAGAGGCTTCTCGAGAGCAATTAACACCGCCAACGAGAAGGAAATAATTACTTTAGTATTGTCGATGGCTAGGGAGGGGGAGAGATGCGCTGGCAATTTCACTCGAATTTGAGGAAGATGAAGTAGATTTCAGATACAGATTGAAGAGTTATTACCTATATAGTTACTTAGTATACAGGAACGACGAGTTTCCTATTTCGGGAGGATTGCAAATTTCGACGTAACGCGATTAGTTGCGAAATTCTATGAAAATCGATCGGAACGAGGAAAATGTTTACGTAATCCGCTTCAACCGTTTCATTTTTTAGCACTGTTCTACTCGTTAAGACGCTTCCGTGAACGGTTGTGTATCTTAAATGGGAATGAAAGTACAGGCTCTGAAGTACCTATAGCGTACAAATTGTGGAAACAATTTTTTTTCCAGCCGTTCCTCTGTCTCGTGGAAAGGATGATTATTGACACGTATTAATTAACGCCGGTTCTGAATTAAAATACCGAAACGGTAACCTTCCATCGCGAAGCTCGACAAGTCGGAGCGGTGGGCGCTGATGTCGGTGAAAGTGTGCTCCGACAGTGCATATCGCTTTTGCATGTTAATTTTATCGAGGCTCGGATAAAAACAACGGGGACCGGCGCAACAGCGATAATAAGCGATAAACGTGTCCGCCGGAGAATCGATCGCGATACGTGGGTATTATGTTTGTCGAAAACCGTGCGAAATCGATGAGACGATCGGTACCCGTGATATCCCATCGGGGCCTGGCAATCTTGTCTACAGAAAGCCGCGGTTTCACGGTTTCTAGACTCGCGTTTTTCAGCCGTTCTCACGTTGTTCCATCGGATATTGACGAACTTTCACCATCCAGCGCCATTTTCTTGACATTCGAACGACAAAGGACTCCGTGCCCCCACCCCCGGGTACATCTTGCGCGAATAATTTACTCGTTACTGCTGCAAGTATAGGGGAAACCTGTACTAAACCGTGTACCAGGGCAATATCGTATTTATTCCATACTTATTACTGAAAATAAATGAAAGACGCACACGTGCGTTTGGCAATTGTTTTCCGCTATATTGAACTGTTAGTCAACAGAGATTCGTGACGAAATACGTACGCTCCAGCGAATTATGAAATTTATTCTGTTTCTAAGAACCGTGATCTTATTTTCCACTGACTTTAAGTGGATTATATAGCGTTTTGTTAATTAGGATGTAAGTTACATGAAGATATCTATTAACAGCATCTATTTCTATTATATTTTGAAGATCTTGTGGCCAAAAGTACCCCGCTATTTCAAGCAACAAGAAGAATAAAATACCTACTCTGAATATAAAACAATACATAAGAGCTGAGAACGAAAAATTGACGAACAAAAAATGTAAAGCAAAGAAACGTAGAGAAAATAAGGTTGAAAATCATTTTTGTGTATAAATGATGAGCCACCTAAGACAATAACTTCTATAATTTTTTAGATAGAGAAAAATGTTTGAGACAAAAGTTATTTGGTACCGTAAACTGGGGGAATATTAGCATCTTTTTGGGACATTTCGCTATATAATATAAAAATTAACATTTTTATGTTTGCTTTAAATATCCTATCATAACATTGCAGCTTTTGTAAAACCCCGTAACCGGATAACATTGGCACATCATATATAAATAGCACAAAAAAGTGAAAATGTTATCACATCTGAACTTATATTAACACTTAAATTTGTTTCTTTTTATGTTCAATGCACTCAATTTTATATTTTTTTATTTAACATTGTTAAATTTGATTTAGGTATCCTATTATAACATTGCACCGTTTATGATTATATGAAAAGTATGAAAATGCATAAATTTTTTTCATTTTCCTTTTTAATAGATGTTATGTAGATGCCAATGTTCCCCCAGTTTATGGTACCGAGGGGCTCGTTACGTCGTAGACAGAACTTACTTAGAAACTATTGTTGTTACTTTGGATTGGAGCAAAATCTGGGACAAAGAACAGATTTTGTTTTATTGTTAAACTAAGTAGCCTATTTGAACTGTTCAATCTTATTTTTGTTATTTTGTGTAGTTTACGAAAACATATAATAAATACCGTTTTCATTACCCAATTTGTTTTATAACTTAAAAAAGTTACGGACCTAGAACCTTAAGTATACGGTTTTCGACAGGTTTCCCCTATCGCGCGCAATTTCCTGGGCATTTCAGCCGATCTGCTGGCAAGAAACGACTTCCTCCAGCTAGCTGGATTTCCAGCCGGGGGGAAAAAAAGGGATGGAGACTTTCTCGGTGCTCGGCTCAATTACCCTCCAAAGCGAGAACGGCGAGCGCAAACGTGTCCGTCAGCCACCAAATAAAACGTCCGGGGATCCTGTTTTCCCGCGTGGCTGTCCGACTGCTGCAAGCCGTGCGGCATGATGTAATCAAGCCAGCGCACACCAATCAATTCCATTAAACAGTACATTAATATTCATTAACCGCTCATCTGCTGAAACGTCACTCTAATGCACTAATTATCATCAATCAGAAAAATGGAATATTAAGCAGCTCGGGTGCGCGTGCACACTCCTAACCGCCCGGTGTCTCTACACACGGACACGCGTATAGAAGGCCGATCGAGAAGAATAGTAGAAACTTCCTGCGATCGGCGAGCGCAAAGAGACTCAACACGCGCGCCCGCATCGGGGCCGCTCCGACGGCGATTTGCGTAAGACGTCTAATCCATAAATGACTCGGCCAATCATGCCCCTTGCATAAGGATCCCAGGTTCCCGTGATTGGCAGATTCGCCTGTGCGTTACGTCTGCTACCGCTCGCTTACGTAAACACCCTTCCGCTCGATCGCCCGTGGAACCGGCAAGAATCGCCGCTCGTTTAGAGCTATTTTTCTCTCGCGCCCCGGTAACCACGACTCTGTCTGGCATCAATCTCTCCGCGATAATGCTGTCCGCGCTGGTCCCTTCGTTCGTGGCAGATGAAAGTATCGATCGCTCGCGAGCCTTGGTCCACTGGGATGGCTCTAGCCGGCCAAGTATCTCGATGATTCTCTTCTACATAATAGTTGACAAACACGAACGCTCCGTAGGCGAAGCGACGAGGGAAAGTGTATAGAATTATACGAATATCTACCTAGCCGTAAGCGGAGAAGTTCTCGCGAAGCCTGATACTCGAAACGGTACAGAGGCGAATGGGAAGATGGCCAGGGCGTTCGATTTCACCTGGACGACTCAATCGGTGCGCGATCGTTCGGCAAACATGCCGAGTTTATCAACGGCGAGAGGAAGGGCCGGTGGACGCCCCTTCACGGCCGTCTTCCGAGAAAGTCCTGGAATCTGCTCGGGCTCTCGGGGGTCGGCCGAGGGGCACACGACGAGTGGACAAATTACAGGGTGCACGAAATAATGAGGCTCCCGTTCTAGGACGTACAGCAGAAATCGGGCCATCTTGCGGTTATAAATCACACGGAACCACGGGCCCCAGAGCAGCTTCTCGTAAAACGGCCAATTGACGCGTTTCAGGGGGCCCGGCGAAGGGCGTGCGGCACGAGGCGCAGAGTCGGCGGGCGCGCGGCACAGCGCGTGTACTACGAGCGTCGTTTCCACGCTTTCTCCTTGGCGTAGCCGTGGACACCGGTGACGGTGACGGTATCGTTATCGGCAATTAACTTTGTCGATAAGACGATTTTACCTTGGCGCGCTAATACAGAAGATAGAAAACGTGTAAGTATGTAAGTACCTATGTAGAAGAATGTGGACGGTCGACGATAGCGCGGCGGCAGAGAGCAATGCCTATGATGCACAGAAGCGGAAGGCTGTTTCGAGAGTTTTTACTTCGCCGCCGTGGGGAATAGAATTAGGGGAGATGGCCAAGTACCGTGGAGAGATACAGTGGCCTTAAAACGACAGGGGACTCGCGCTAGAGCACTACCGAGGGTTACCTGCAATCCTTATCGTACACGAATAGTTATCAAAATCATAGTTGTAGCTGACACGTGTTGATAGCGCTTGTAATACCTATCATGCCCGAGCATAAGTCAATAAAATGACGTTGAAAGTTTACCGTGTACGGTACATTATACCACTTATTCTATGACGTTATCGACAAATCAGAACCTATCGATAAGTAACTGATATCTTATTGACAATCGTCTGTCGCTTTTCCTTTAACGAGCTACCCGAAGACGAGCAGGAAAAACATTGCGCGGAGCGTCGAAAAGCAGTTGCATCAAGCATCGACCGTTCACGGTCGCGAGGTGATCGCATCGCCTGCAAAGTCGACGCGGCAAAGTCAGACGATCGGTGGTCGTTGACGAAAAAGTAAGATTTCGTGTCGCGAAATTCGAGGCGCGATTATTCGCACGCGATGGCAAAAACACGGCCCGATAGGAACGTGTCGATTATCGACCGCGTTAACCTCGCGATAATATTATTCCGCTCGAACCCGTGACACGCTGTAAAAAGCGACAGCGTGACGCGTGAAGAGAACTGGTCACACGCCGCGGCGAAAGATCGAAAGCTGAAACTGGCGCGAAAGAAACGCCGTCTGTCACCTTCTCCCGCGAGAGGAAAAACGAGAACGAAACGGGGGACAGAGAGGGCACGGGAGGGTGGATCGCGGCGAATTTCACTGTGCGCTAAGTCGCGTCGAGTCGTGAATCATCTCGGGGGTTGCAAGAAGTATTTTTTGTTTAAAGGGTCTAGCTGGGTAAGCATAGGGAAAAGAGCCTCAATACTAATTTTAGTATTTATGTGGACCAAATAATACTCATTGCTTAAAAATCCACTGAGAAAAATTTCAGAAATCTACCCCCTTTCGTTAGGGTGAGGTGGGGATAACAACCCTAAATTTTACACTATGTTATAAATACATTATAATTAATGTTTAAGTTGAAAAAATTTTCAGCTTATTATTAAAATATGAAAGAAAGAAATTAATATTTTATAATGACGCAACGCTAGAGACTTTGTATTATTGAAAGAAATTCAAATTTTATAATGACGCAACGCTAGAAACTTTGTATTATTGAAAGAAATTAATATTTTATAATGACGCAACGCTAGAGACTTTGTATTATTTTATTACCACTGAGATAAGTTACTAATAACATTTTCTTAACTGAGTGTACCTATAGTCTACCAACCCCGATCATGGAGCTGTTTGACCCGCATGGAAGGTGTTAGAAAAATATTAAAATACCTTAATTATTATGACGTTGAGTCAAGATTAATCATTTAATTATATAGCCAAGTGTATGTCCTATTAAATATACTAACAGGTTTAACGATATTTAATCACATAATTTATTAAAAATCAAAAACCCCCGGTCTCCCCTACTGTATGTAACACCGATGGAAATTTATATCATCTCTTTCCTCGCCGAACAGCAACTTTTGGAAGAAGAATTTCCCCGTGGGGACGGAGGACTCGAACGCTGAATATTTAACTCGCACGCCGGTCGAGCGCACTGTTATTCAGAGTACACAGACCGCGAGCACCGTCCGAGGGAGATTGTAATAAAGAAATAAGCACGTAACGCGTCATGAATTTTCATGTAAATCACTCGGCCATTACGATTTATCAAAGCCCATTGTAACGCCACATACCACGGTGTGCCGGTCGATGTGTAAAAATTACGGCGAGATTAAACGCGAGGCATATTAGCGGGAGCACGTTACGGATATCTAAACTTCTTTTCTTTCCCTCCATTTTATCCAATCTCTTTCTCCCATTCCGTTTTCAATCTCGTTACGACTGTATTACATCACTCGTCCCACTAAGTTTAATCACTCCGATAACGCGCGAAGCAAATAATCAAACGTGAAAAAAGAAATCTATCCCTCCACTTTGTTGCCCACGAATCTACCGCGGTGCGAGCACATAAGTCGCTAGCCCGAGTACCTCGCCGACGTTTAACAAACAAGATAAACCGAATAAGATGGTGAAAAGTGAAAAGTGAAAAGCATGAGACTTACCCGTAGATCGCGTCCTTGTCGCGCTTGTGGACATCGGGCACCGCGGAGGCAGCGGCCGCGGCCGCCGCCGCGAGAACGTGCTGGGGTGGCTGTGGCGGGGGCGGTGGGTACTGGGGGTGAGCCGGTCCCATACCCCCGAGGTGCGGACTGTGATGGAGGCCTGGTACACCCCTGGCGCTCCCGTGCGGGTCGTACAGTCCAGCGCCACCGCCGCCACCTCCGCCCTCGAGGTAACCCGCGTGCAGCGCGCCGTCGTCATACTGAAACACCACCAGAAAACAGGAGGGTAAAAATTAGTACGAATTATCGATCCAGCGTTACGGGGCCGTAATTAACGCCGGCAGATGTTCCGCTAGTTCCGCAACGAACCGCGCGCGAACTATCGACAACGAGGGCAATTTATGATCGCGTTAAGTAATCGTTGCCCTTTGATTCGTTAGAGCAGCGTGCTCGACGCTCCGAGTAATTATTAATCGAGGGTAATTAGTCGCCGAGCTGCTGCTTCTGTTGCTTCTGTGTCAAGTTTAAAACGGGCTCGCGCAGGTGCAACGCCAGATGAGGGTTGCACCGATCATTGGTAATTGCTTCTTGCGTCGATTAGGTGCTACGCTTTGTTTTGACACCACTGGAGAAACATCGTTCCACTACGCGACTACAACGCTCGTGGGAAGAGTGCAAGATCCGCATCGATTTCACCGCGTCGGTGAATTAAAAGTAGAGGGTCGCAACTGTCCTTGTTCCGAGTGCCATAGCTGCGGAATGTCCACCGTTCCACGCGGATGTAGACGATTTTCATGTGGAAAAATGCACGGGGGCGCGCGACCATATTTAGAGAGAAACTTCCTGCGTAATGTTAGCCGGCGGTCTGCTTCTTTCCCGGGGTTAACCGGCGAGTTGAATATTGCAGCGAAGTTCGCGGAACGATGGACAGGTGACACAGCGCGGAGCTACGAAGTAAGGACGATCGTAGGTAGGTGTGTGTGTACGTGGAACGATTCCAACGGACCTTTGGTCGAGATCGGTGTTGCGTGTGGAATATAGATATAAATGTCACGAGATCATGGGGAATCTTAAGTAGGTAGGTATTAATGTTTAGGTAAAGATGACCGAGATCACTGGAGTCGAATTTACTAGAGATTCTTAGTACCTGAATTGTAACTATAGCGGAGAGTCGTGTAGTACCGACTGCTCTAAGTTTCTTTTGTTATATCTTGGGGTAGAGTTGGTAAAAAGCAGAAATTCAAAAGTGTTTGTAGTGCAGATGGAACTTAGTAAGAGGAGGGAAATTATTCTTGTGAAATTTCATAATAAGAATTGATAATTCGCAGAAGTAAACAAGTTGTAACTTCTAGGAAACGAAAAATTGTCGTCCAGTACCGACCAACTATTAATTAGTAGATTTTTAGGTCTAAATAATTAACAATATTGATAGAAAGGCATTTAACTAATACAAAACAAGCAAGTAAAATAATTAATATTCTTCTGATCTGTGCATTTGACATGTCAAATGATTCCTTGCCGACAGAGATGGGCCAAAGTTTTATTTAAATACAATTTCGAATAACGAATAAAAAAAAGTAATCAATTCTCATCGAATAAAAAAATTAGCTGTATTCGCCGAATAATCTAAAGTTAAAGTAACTATTATTTGATCCTTATTTACATCATTTTGTATTTAATTAATACCCAACTCTGCTTGCAAATAACACACTGGATAACTTTTTCATTAAATCCTAGCTTCCTGTTTGTTAGGTTATCATACCTATCCTTATTTACTTTATTTTTCTACGGGAGGAGGTAGAAAGAAGGCTAAATGAACATCTTATAAATTAATCTGAGTTCCTAACAAATTGAACTTACAGATAAGAAAAAATTGGTCATTTTATATCATGGTATATTATGTACAAACGAAGATTGCAAAACTAGGACGAGTTATTAAACTTAATAGACTAGAAATAGTATACATAATACAACAAAATCATTTACTTACACGAGAAACAAAATTCCTACCAGCTGTATAAAATAACTTTTAACCTACTGAATATCAAAGTATACGTTTAATGTCTCAGAAAATCGAGAGCAATGGAGTAAACAATATGGCCCCGAAATAGGTTACAGAGAATTGTGATTTTAATTGATTAATTCAACTAAAGTCCTGATATCTGGTCGAAGAAGCGAGAACCAGCTTTGATCGGTACTGCACGACTCTCCCCTGTACTAATTGCATTCTATTCTTTCTCAAAGATCCCAAAAGTCCCACCAGTAAAAAATAAAATCGATCCAGAGTTTTGAAAAAGCATCGCGCTAATTACTGTCCAGTAGTAAAAATGCAAAAGAGGGAATCGTCGAGAAATTTCGCAGAGACGGAGGAATGCAAATGCAAATGCACGGTGGGCGAGCAGAGCACGTTGACGAACAAATTCCTCGGTGTATCAGGGGGACACTTATTCGTGTCCCGAAGCGACATACCGCGGGGATCGATCACGAGGATCGAGCCGGGAGCGCAACGATTTCCTTGACTCGTCGCGTATCGTGTAGCTTGTCACGGTGGTATGTACCGCGGAAACGAAGGCACCCCGATTATTACCGCTAATTACGCGGCCGGATCGTCGGGTCGGGAGAGGCAGTAATTTTATCGCGGGGGCAAAAACAAAAGTGGGGAGGGCGGGGGAAGAAAAAAAAACGATAGAAAAAAACCCACGACTATCGAGGGGTGACACGCGTGTGGCTTTCGAAACGGACTGACACACACACAGCGTGCACGATAGCCGAGAATCCTAAATTACAAGCCGTTAACCAAGATGAAATCGCAGAAATCGCTCTCAATCGTGCGTGTCCCATTTCGACTCGCTCGTTACGGATCGATCGTCGTGTACACGCGTGTGTAAATACTTCGAACCGATTTCATCGCATTATCGTAAAGACGATAAACCGTGGTTCCCTTTGTAAATGAATCTCTGACTCCTTAAGATCCGCGGGGAAGGAAATTATGCTCCCCGTAATCTCTGTATCGATGTCTCCTTTTTCCGTAACAGAACAGAATTTACCGTTTCATTCGGCTAACTTAAAAAATACACCCGAGAGTACCAGCGCAGTCTGGTATAATTCGCGTTATGGCTCCATTATAGTTGACACAGACGCTCGAGGAGCAAGGAGAGCCGTACCTGACACGTTGCATTTAATCGTCACTACGCTATAAATTGTGAAATTAAGGATCAGTATATTCACGAACGGTCGTTCCGACGCGTCGACTGCGGATTATTCAGAAATCCACTGCATTCCGAACGTGTTGGAAATTCTCGTTCAGTCTATGCACGTAGCCTTTGACCCAGTTGCAAGAAAAAAAACTAGCAAAAACAAGATCGCAAGCGGTGCGTTACCAGGATGCAACCGTGGAAGCGCGATCGGCGATCGTTGTGCCCGCGAATTCCGCCGCGTTAATTCGCGAGTAATTATAAATGTTTCAGAGAATTTACCACCGTGCCATTTTGAATCTTTAAAGCACCACGACGCTGCGTAGTTACACGACACAAACGACGCTGCTCCGGCTAAATTATTTGGCATAAATTTCTACGGTGCACGACTACCTGCACGATGAAATATTCATAACGCAATTAAAGGCAGACGTACGTGTAATAATTCGCGCGGACGAGACGCGAATCCAGCCGATTCCACGGGACTGTGCCGGCGCGAATACGATCGACGATCGATCGGATCGACCGGAGAGGATCCCGGCGTGCTCCAGGCCGTGGAACCTGGGCTCATTTACAAGCGGATAGGTCAAGGCGAGTGTGCTTAAACGGCGCGGTATAAATCACCGGGAGGAAGAAAGGCGGCCGAAGGGGACTCACGCACGCGGAAGACGCGTATTCCCTTTCTCAATCAATACGCTCGGGATCGATCACGCCCCCCCCTAGCAAGTATAAATCGACGAAAATCTATCGAGGAGCGGCTGGATCACCGCCGAGGGCCGAGAAAATTAACCGGCAGATCGAGGAGGCCGCCGTCGGCGAACTTTTCGGGTCGACGAGGTAAACACCGATAAACTCCACGGCGATCCATCTTTCCCTCTCGTTTCAAGGATTCACCTTCGCCGCCGAAATCAATTTCAAGACCATGGAATGCGCTGGGAAGAAATATCAAAGCCCTTCCACCCTATTACCACTGCCAATCTCCGCGCAAATCAACGCGCAACGCGGACGATTTGCGAAAATAACTATCCAACTGACGCGTCGTTCGAATATCATCTTTGTAACCGGAGGCAAAAACGAACAGTTAAGTCGCCGTGAATGAATTCATAGAGCGAGCAAAGGGAAGAGGCTACTTTCACTTTGAAAATACATGTTGCTTTGGAGTAACACTATTTTATTAATGAGATTATGCGGTTCAGACTTTTATGACGGCAATTAATGCCGAGCCTTACCCATTCACTATTGTCTAGATGACTTTTTGCACGTGTCACTAATTGCATTACTAACATCCTATTTACGGCGTAGAGAAATTAACGTCAGGTAGTTTCAATGGAAGTTCAAGCACCAATAGAAATACACGCTTGATCGTTAACCCTGCTTTGTCGGATCTCCGGAGGAAACGAAACGCGCTACCATCTTCCCTGGATTATCGCGGAACGATGGATATTTCGGGTGGGAGAGCCGCCGGCAATTTGTTCGAATCGATGCCGAGTGAAAACGAAGCGCACCGCGGTAATCGATTATTAATCGGTCCGCGCAAGTCCGGGAATTTATACAGGAAAACCAGTTGTGAACGAGCCTTAAGGTCGCTTAGGCACGCTGAAACATGGCTGAGATTCCAGGACGGTGAAAGAAGGGGGGCCTGGCAGGAGGAGAGAGAGAAAGAGCCAGGCGACTGTTCGTTACTCTCTGATTGATGTCGACATTTGGAAAACATTGGGACCGTACACGCATGCACCCAGGGCACACCGCCATGTGCATCTCGACTATCTCGAGGACGCGTCGTGCGCAACGGTCGCTTTATCGTCCGCTCTTTTTCGACCGGCTCGTCGATTTTGGGGCTGGAATCGTTCGACGATACAGCGACACGGAACGAAGCACCCGTGCTTTTAAAAATGTTCATCAAACTTCTGGACTCTCGCGAAGACGAAAAGTGTAGGTAGGTACTAAGCAGTAAATTCCACGGTTGCTTCGATAATTCTAAATAGATACCAATAGAAACGAAAATTATTTAGAGACTCGGCAACGCGTCTCGATCAAATGAAATTCGACCCACGGAATCGTTCCTCTCGATAATGTACCGTTACCAAGGATCCCTTCCTCCCTCCGAAAGGCGAGAAGGAAAAAAAATCGTCTCATTTGGCAGGAGGGGGGAATGGAACGACGAGAAATCGATACGACTTTAATCCACGGGCTAAAGGCCGATATCCGCAGCGATCGGGAGAGCGAAAGTGATTGATGGATACCCATAAATACATAATCACGGCGCGTTTCATGGCGCAGAGCGTGGACAAAAATTCACGCTACTCGCCCAGCCGAGGAATTTTCAATCCTGGCGGCCGTACACTTTCGTTCTTTCGCAAAAAAAAGATTCTCACCCAGAGAGAAAGATGACTGCGAAAAATGGCCAGGATGCTATCGTTAACACGCTTGCCCGTCGACGGTGCAAGAGGGAAAGGCGAGTTTTCAGCGAGAAAAGGGAAATCCGTTGCGTGGAAGCGCGCGTAAAGCATCAGGGGGCCGCAGCGACAGTGTCAGGAAGCTCGTGCCATAAAATTACACGGCGGATTCCGAATATGGCGAAGCGCGAGTCCGATGGATTCGCGCGTCACACGAATTACAGTTTCGCGTTACGTGGAACGGGACGAAATTCTCGCGTGGAAACGCGTCGCCGACAAGGCACGCGTGTTTCTCGGATAATCTCGCCAGTGCGTGCTGGAAAGTTAGAGAAACCGAGGAGTTAAAGGAGCGTCCTACGCCGCCATGCGAGCCAATTGAGAAGAAACGTCGATGCAACGTGTTATTTGGAGCAACCAGTCAATTCGCGGCTGTTATTTCTCCGCGCTGCTCTGGCTCGCAATTAAACGCAACGAAATCCCCTCGCGCTTCCACGCTGTTATCGTGTGGACGAGGCGAGCGCGGAATTGCAACCGCTTGGATTCGCGTTTCTTTTTCAGACAGACGCCTTTTCTTTTTACAGCGACCATTCGCCAGATGAAAGATCGCTGTGTTCGGTCCACTCTAGCAGGAGGAAGTTCTCAAGGATGGAATGCTGAATATGATCGGCCGAAAGATTGAACGTGGATAAAATTGAAGACGTTGCGGATGACTGATTCGACATGAAATTTTGCATTATATATTAAGCACTGGCTTTTGAAGGTGGGCCAAGAGAGGAGGAAGATGAGCTATGAGAATCTTAAATTACACCGCCAGTTCTCGAGAAATCAAACGTCTACTCTACTAACGACCGGAATTTTCTGCACGTTGCGCGTGAAAATGTTACACTTTGCCGTATCAATTTCGCTTCTATTAAAATTCACAGATTACTCCACCTGGCGCGATCTCCTAGACGCGTCCCGGTAATCGTCGCGTATCGAGCTGGATTTGCGCGGGGTGAGCGGAGTTTTCCAGAAAAGCGCGCGCGAAAGGGGGAAATTGCCAGGCGCGCCGGTGATAACGGGGAAATTTCGAGGGTCCGATAAGCGGTCCACCGTCGACCCATTCAGAAGTCGCCGGAAACGTTTTGTCGAGATAGAGCATCGACGAGGAACCCGTCGGTAGAATGTGCATCGTCGCATGGAACGAGTTTCGTCACAGGAAAATCACGCGAGCGATCGCTGGTTATCAGTGATCTCGTGAAGCTCTTTATCGGCGCCGATACCATTTTCACTCGGACGATAGCTCGATAAACGCGTAAACGTCGCTGGAATTCGTAAAACGCCGGATACAATTCAATTGCGCTGAAAACTATGTAACTCCACCGGCATCCTGTTCTTCGACGGAACCGTGACTCACTGGGATCGATAGAAAGCACAATTGACACTCGCTTTGATGAATTTCACTTGCAACGTATGGACACATCATTCCTGGAATAAACGATGTTTCGAAAATTGGAATTGCGGAGTACACAGATCGGTCGTCCAGCGAACTAAATCACCGACAGTTTGCGAACAATTTCTCTTAAAAGATGACAGCTATTCTCGTGCACCACACTTGGGGGAGTAGAATCACAGCGAGGATTTAAGTATGGAATTCACCGTGTCAGTGGTTATTTTCCTACCTACGATATTTTTATTCCAAAGTCAGAAGCTCGTGAAATATCTCAGTCTTTGACACTCCACTTGAAAAAGTAAATAATTTCCTGTTTGGAAATACGCGTGAAACTGGAGATAGAAGCTGGGAATGGAAAGATGTTGCATTCGATGGCACGTCGCGTCCGACGGACAGCTGAGAGGCGACTCTGCCTCGGAACGATCTCTGCACACTTCGACTCCACTTTTTCCGACCAACCGGCCAATGACAAACGCAATAAAAAGTTCGCGCAACCGGTGATGTGGAATCGAGCGAAGCTCGCGCGAACGGAATGCCCGTCGATGACGAGAATCGTAATCAATTCCTCGAAACAGCAGTATCTGCGGGCAGCCTGCACACTCTCTCTCTCTAGCGGTATCGATTCGATGGGACACGCCAATCTGTGCAGCAACGATATTCGCGTAAAACGATAATTTCAGGTTGTCCACCTCGGCCACTTCTCTCAGATAATAAATCATCACCGAATCCCTGAGCGACGACATCCTACGTACTCTTGACTCGGAACGATTGATCGAGGAAACGAGAGATTTTCTGGGACGCTACGTGTTCTCGAAAACTTTACAGATATCTAGATTTCGTTGACGCTTTACTGTTACGTACGCGCGGGTTCACGACACCGATCCATCATCGCGTGTAAGACCAGGAATCCAATCTTGTTTCGTATTAATCACTGGTAAAAATGTACAGTACTTCGCAGGTCTGCTCGTACAACGTCGGGAATAATTAATTGTGAAAGCTATCGTCTCGCTCTTTGTTTGAGTTTTTTCATATCTGACATCTGGCATCCCTTATCCTAACACGAGGATGGAAAAACTACACTGTCACGGTTGTTCGCAAGATGCAAGTTGTATCTACTAAATGTTTTTAACGCGAAGCATCGGAGACTTGAAGGACGTAATCTGGAAAACGCGAGTTATTCATGAGATGAAAGAAGGCACGCTTTCGAGGTACAGATTCTATGGGAACGTTTGCGAATCGTCTTACGAGGCACTGTGCAAACAGGGTGTTCTATGGCTGCGGTCAAAGTTACTCGATTACACCGAAATCCGGCGTAAACAATGTGGGCACCCCTTCGACTTTTCCGTGTGTACAAATCGTTGGCCACTGAATCGAGAACCCTATACCCGCGTCACGTCGATACACCGACTCCTCGTTTCGAACTCGATCTACTCTGTCCGAAGGCTTCCACCGGAATCCCTTGAATACACTTTCGGGATCACCTTGGGCGATTCCCACGAGAAGAGCCTCGAATTCTACCCTAGGCACTGAGACAATTGGGAATCTACTTCTACGCGCCGAAAGCCCTGTCTAGCAACACCGATGCTCGCCCAACGCGCGGCTACCCGACGGGACGCGCGGATCCCTGAAGCTTCGCGTTACCCGCCACGTAGTCGCCGACCGACGAAACGCTCGAAGCATTCGTTTTCCTAGCAGGATGGAACGGTGAACCGAAGATAACTGCCTTTCTTAGAGACGAGAGAGATGTTAAAGACACGTACCCTTGGCTGCGCCATGAACGCCCTGGCCGCGCCGGGGAACTCTGCGTGCTGAGCCACCGTAGCGGCTGTATTTTCCCACAGTATAAGCAAGTAACCTCGAACACTTCACACACACACGCACGCACACGCGCACCGTTTGCTTTTTTCTTTTTCACTTTCTCGTTTCTCTGCCGGTTTTCACGTTCCTTCAGCACTCTTGTGTTACTTGCCGGGTCCGGGGTTCCGGCTGGTCAACCGGAACAACGGCCGAGGTAGGCAGGCCAATGCTGCGCCGGCCGTCGGCGGGTTATCGCGGGGTGCGTGGACGCGGCGTCGTCGCGGTGGCCGTCGTCGTCGTCGTGGTCGCGCTGGCTCGACGGCTCGCGATACGAACGACGTGGCTGGGCCTGGTCCCGTCCGTCAAGAACTGCGCTGCGCGCTAGCTCCGTCGGCCCTCGACGATCCCCACGACGGATGGAGGCGAGTGGACCGGCGACGTGACGCTGTTTCACGGGCGATGAGTGTCGCGAGGCGAGCGTCAGCAGTGCTCGGCACGCGCGCTTTCACGCTGCTTGAGGACCACGGCTACGGCCGGACACACGTGCTTCCTCATCGTCGCGGTGGCACCGCCGGAAGTACCGCCTGGCCAGACTGCCAGAGTGTCACTCCCGCGGCATGTTAGCAGATCGGTTGCTCGGCGATCTCGCCGGATCGCTTTGTCTCTCGGTGGCGCGGCGGTTAGTCGCGCTCTTTCCGCGCGCTGATGTCGGGGCTGTCCTCTCGGGGTGAATTGGCGCGAGAGCAGATCACCGGCTTGCCAGCGGATTAGCTCGTCCACCGACGGACACAGCTCGCGTGTCACTCTGCCCGATGCTTGCGAACCGACGATGTCATACGTACATCACCGCGGAACACGTACGATTACTTCTCCTCGTGCCACGGAATTCCCCGGCTCGCTCTTGTCGCCGCTGTCCACTGTTCTTCCTCGTAGGAAGATATTACTGGCTCGGCACTTGGCTTTCACAGAGAGACCGGTACGACGCCTCGTAAACACCCCGACGCGTGGTGCGTGTCACCGAGCAGCTGCACTCGATTCACATCCTCGGATGCAGGCACCGTGCGTACTCGGAGTTTCGTTTCCACTCGCGATGCTGCCGATCGGGCCCCGCGCGCGCACGCCTTCCCGCGCGGAGAGACGAACACTGAACAAGAACGAGGATGCGTGCACGGGGGGATGGTATGTCCCCGGGTTCTAACGTCGTCCGCACCAATAACGATGACAACAGAGTCCACTGCGGTTTAAATCCGAGGTTGAGGCCGGATGGTAGCCACGGATGATGGGCACGGAGAGGAGGCAGATCTGCACCGAGATTTTTCCGGCGTTACGGTGTTGCACGGCGATCGAAGAAGACGGGTAGGTTCTCGCGTCGCGACGCACCGATGCTATCCTCGCGCTACCACGATTACTATGGACACGAGGAAACACAGGGGATGGGAGCCGACCGCGTGCCGTGAAAAACACGTCGACGAAGCGAGAAGTCGCGGTGTTGCGTCGGGAAGGGAAGAAGCGCGTTCCTCCTCGCGGCGATTACTGAACGTACGAGCGAGCGCTCGTGTACCCGACGAACCGACGGGCGAACCGAACCGAACCGAAGCGAACGGTCACGCAGAGGAGAGAAGAGACGAGAGGAGAAACGCAAGGCGCGCGCGAGAGAGCTGTCCGCGAGACGGCGGGCGAGACCCTCCTCCCTAACCCCGTGTGACTACTACTGCGTGTGCCACTCGTAACTCCGACGGACAGAAGGTGGAAGGTCGGTCGGCGGTGTGCGAGTGTGTGTAGATGTCGCGGGCGCGGGCGCGGGCAAAGCCAAGCCACGGGGATATGCGTGGTGTTTCGAGTTCTCTTTCCCCCACGAAAAAGCACCAAGGGTATTCGGAGCCGCGCGCACGGGCAAGAGAGAAGAGCGGAGCGAGCGAGCGTGGAGAGCAGCGCCTAGCGCGGTTTTAGATCCTGCGCCGTCCGCAGTCGTTCGCCAACTGTCAATCAGCGCGGCGCTACGCCGAGGAGTGGGAGGCGCGCGGCCACGCCCATCGAGCACGGCCAATGCGCCCCCTGGACACGCCCACATCCCCACCACCGGGCCGCGATCGTGGCGCCGCGACGGTGGGACCGTGAATCACCGCATTCTCCGCCATCGCTACACCACTACCAACGAGACCGCCGACGGACAACGACGACGACGACGGAGACGATGTCGAGGAGCCCGACGAAACCCGGTATGGTCGAGATGGAGAATACGCTGTTCCGTTTCTACGTTCCGTCCAACGGAAACCGTGGAATCAGGGTTTCCACGATACACTGTAGCCTCGCGTCCAGGCGACCGCTGCTAGCTCTCTATTCTACGCCTGTACAGAGTGTCTCGGAACGGTGGGTGTACTTTTAGCGCTTCGTGGACTGTCAACTTCGGGTTTGTCGGGCGGGACACTCGACTTTGGCGTATTAGTGACTTTTGTCTTAGAATGCAAGGTGCCGAGAACCACGATGCTGCGAAGTAATCGCTCGTAGGACACTCAGGTGTTTTAAAGTTCTGTGACTCGACACACCCTCTGTCCCTTCCTGGTGATGAACTTTCAAGCGCATTCCGAGAAGATGCAACGTTGAATAGATGAGGGAAGAGAAGTGATACAGTGTAACATTCCGCGATCAGTTGGAAGCGGAGTAACCGCAGCTCGTAGTGATATTAAGGATTCGTCTGGTTAAATACTACACTTACAGGGCTGTTCAATTTGAAGCTACCCTTCGATTATACCATCTCGCGTGTTCGAGGCGACGACTTCCGCGTACCTTTATGCCAGGGACGATCGGGTTTCCAAATTTTTCGCGCAACATCTGCCAAACGCGAGACCCTGTATCGCGCCAGAAATAGTAGAATCCCCGCGGAGGTAGAACGCGAGGGGTTAATCCGGGAGACGCGGTCGACCTAATATAAAATGGCTATTAAAAGTAATGTAGATGTTACTTATTTTATCTGAACAAACTTGTATGTTCAGAATTTTATGCTGATTCAGAAAAACTGGTCGATATTTGGTTTAAGATAATATTTACTGTAAATCGGGTTGAAAACTAAAGTCATGGTATTTGAGTACCTGTCCCGAGGTGCCGGGAGAAATGGTTTTCGTCGTTGGCAGAGAGCATTCACATGGAAAATTAACAAGGGATAAAGTAAAATTATTTCTCAGTGAATATAACTACAGATTCATTGATATTTAATTTGTTTACGATAAACAAGTAAAAACACATCAAAGAAAAAGTGAACTACCTACTGGCGATTAGCAAGGCAAATGAATACAAAAGTGAATAAATAAACTAAATAAACAAAAATAATAAAAAAAATCATAACTCGCCCATCTCTCCTTTCTGCAGCGAGAGATGGTTTTCTCGTTAATTTTGAGAGGAAGAGTTAATATATCCCTCGATATCTCTACTATCTTATTATCCCAAACATTAAACGAAAATAAACTTAGAAGCATATTTAAAATACCATTCTGTCCACCGTTGTTTGACAAAAGAGATTAAACGTAACCTCAATTTACCTTTTATAGCCTATAAATCCAGAAAAACACAGAAGGCACCGAAATGACGCTATTCATTCACCTATTTGGCTTCTACAGAAGTAATTGCTCTGCTCTTTAATGCATATTTACGTAGAGCCTCTGAAATAACCAACTCGACCAACTCTCCGGCTCGACCGCGTCTCCCGGATTCACCCTAACGCTACTCTTGGCAAGGAATCCGATTTCGTCTGACCACGCTGACGATCTATCGCGGAACAGCCAAACACGAAGCCTATCTTTCCACGTCGCGTCTCGTTCGGCCACTAGTATACCCGTCACTGCGAGACAACTGCGCCCTTACCGACTTCAAACAATCCGCGAAACGCCGCCGTCAAAGTAGTTATTAACGCGTGGCCGATGGTCCTGACGAATGCCAAAGACCGATGCATAACCTATCCGTCGGACGGCTAGCTCGCTTGTTCGCTGCATCGTCCGATGCGCGCGTAAAGCCTCGAGAAAAACTTGACCGCGACTCTGCCGCGTTTCATTGCTTCGCAACAGGGGGTGGCTGTCCCCCGGACTTTGTCGCGTTAAACGTTCGCGTGGTAGTCGGTTCGTTTGACCCTTAGGTTTTTTCTCTCGCCCCTGTTGGTTATTAATTCAACGTGTCCGGCCGCGTAGCGACCAGCCGGCGGGCGGCGGTCGATCGAGCTTTGAATGAACCGAACGAACAGCTGACTCCGCGCGAGGAATTGGGTCGCGAACGTGCGGTTTCGAACTTTGAATGGTATTCGGCGTTGGGTGAGTAATAGCGACAGGAGGAGGCGGCGGCGGCGGAGGAGGATGAGGAGGAGGAGGAGGAGGAGGGCAGAGAGGCAGCCGGCTGTCACCGACATCACTCAGTGTCTCCCTCCTGGCGTTCACTTCGCTCGATTTTATGACTCTCTCTCATCCCGCGCGCCGCGCACTTTCACCCCTCCGCCCGCCCTCGGGCCTCACCCCCCTCCTCGCACCACCTCCTCTCCCCGCGCGTAGCGTGCCCGGCCGCGACAGAGACGCGGCGCACACGCGTGCCTTCGATCCCGCTGGATCTCGCGGATCGACGCGTACCCGGTGGAAGTGATACAGTGGAGTCGTGAAGTCAACCAGCCGTCAAACATAAACGGCGTTTCGAGGCGTCCAGGCGAACGGCTCGAAAGAAATATGGCCGGATAAGGAGACGGACCTCGGCTCCGGCCCGTGTCAAGTATCGCCGACTGTGATCCAGTTCCCACCGGCCTCGTCGCCCAGCCCGCGCGAGATCTCGGAATGGGATGTCGCGTACACGGGGCCTGGGTCTCTTTACCGCCGATAAACTCCGCCGTGCACCTCTTCCAACGATTATACAGCGGTTTTTTTGCCTCGCTCCTAGTATTTTTTCTCGCCTGGTTCGTTTCTCGTCTCGGCCGACGACGATCGTTTCCGTCAGGGTCGAAGGATGCCGTCACCGGCGAGACATGGAAGGACGAGAAGCGCGGTCGCGAGGCTGCTTTAATATTCGCGCGCGGATTAAAGGATCGATCGACTGGACGTCGCCGCGGTCCGCGCGCTTAATCCTCGAACGCCTGGGCTCTTCCTTCTCTCTCGTGCTCGATGGATTCCTTCCTGTCCCGTTTTTCCTCGGTGTCTCCGAGACTTGCCTTCTTGCTCCTCGTGTTTTGTCTGGATGTTTTATTTCATTTATATAGGTGTATATACACCTTTCCTTTGTCCTGGGTTGTTCGTTTTTCATGTTTTGAACTCCCGATTTAGCTGCCCGAGGAAAATTACCTCTCTACATCCCGGAATCTGGAAGTTCTAATGGGAAAACACAGTTGGGAGGCCCAGAAAAGTCTACGGCAACGCAACACCGCGAGGCTTCGTCCGTCGACGCCAGCCGGTAACGATGAAAATCGCACGGTCACCCATCCGATCCTCTACCGCGCGGGACACCGTTTATCCGGTCAATTCGTAGGTGTTCCGGGCATTGTCGAGGCTCTACCTGGCGCGGGACACTTCGAGCCTGTTATTTCGCGATAAATCACACTGCGAGACGGGACGGAGCTAGTCGATAGTAACGAGGGATTCTCCCCCGTCCGATTCGGACCCTCGCGGGAAGTAAACAGCCACGAGCCATTAAACTGGGCGTAATACCCGAAGATGATCGATTCTTACGCAACGAGGAGGCCACCAGTCCCTCGAACCTTTGTCAGGAAAACAGCTACGAAGGGCGAGTCGAGGCGTAGAAATAAACCCGATCGAAATCTTCGTCGCGGCGATCGGACGACGAGCTGGGCAAATTTCCTTTCGGAGAATGCGCGACGGGCTAACACGGCACGCGAGTGGAAACTTTCTCGGGAGCGTCCGTAGCTGGGTCCGTCGTTACGCAAGTTCGGATGCGACGACTGTAACGTTTCGCGAAAATGGGGTCGCATTAAGATGGAAGGCGGTGTTCTGAACGGTACCTACACGGGGTATAAACGCAGAACCGAGGCGTTGATACAATGGCCCTCGCGACCTAACTCGTCCACCGTCCCTGCGTAATTCTGCGAAACACCCCTACTGTGTCTCCTCCATTGTGCCCTAGCAGCGCAACAATGTCAAAGTCTATACCGTTAAGCCGTCGACGAAACGTGTACCGCGGTGGATCCAAATTATTCGTCTTCCGCGCGACGTCTTCGGGACTGGTCTCCGCCGCGGCGATTCTTCGCCATCCTGCGCGGGGGATGACTTTTCGCCAATGAATTTTGACTCGCGCGGACGAAGGTAATTAGAAAAACACTACCTCGATTTCACGATCCAATGAAGTAGGTAGAGTAAAGGAAAAGTTCGCACCAAGAGAATTTCATGGTTTGAGTTGTGGCAGTTGCCAATGGGGATTGACAGTGAATTGTCAATCAAGTGTCACTAGTGTCAAATAGTGTGACAGTGCTACGTTTTGTTATAGTGCAATACGGTAGGTACTGAATTCGTTAGTTCTGATGTAATATTCTCATTTTTAGGAATCAATAGTATTCCTATAAATTGATCAGTAAATATTTTAATTCATATGTCATCTGAAAGAGTTGAAGTTCTTCTATTCAAAAGTGCTAATAGAAGTTTTCAATTCTCCTCACAGATAACAGGATTGATTGAACAATGTAAAAGTATCTGTCGGGGCAAAAGTTCGCACAATGCAGTGGGGCGAGAGTTCGAATGCGAACTTTTGCCCCAAAATAATTCGACGGGTGCTATATGTTCAGTAAACTTATTTTATTTCTAGAGTTTGCTAAATTAGTAACGAAAACTGATTAAACCGACTATAACAATGAAATTTGAAATTAATTATCAATTACAGCATAGAAATAAATTTTGAGTTTATGATAGTTGAGTCATGCTGATATCAGCTTTTCATTTTTTATTCATTTTTAATGCGCAATATTTTCCAAAATACGTTTTTTATTAAGTTTTTGATTAAAAAGTATGACTTCATTTTATTGTCTTATTCATTTGGTGTTAGAACTTAAGAGGACGACCGGTCGAAAACCGAAAAAAGTGAGATGCTTCAAATCGCTCGAGACAAACTTGAAGCAGAACTTTCAAAAAGAAAAATCGCTGCAGAATTGGGAATAACCCCAACAAAATATGTACCCATGCAGGAAAATAAAACACTTTTTTGGATATTACTCATTGCGTTCCTTTACCCCATAACATGCGAACTTTACCACATATCAGGTAAAAGTTCGCATTTGACACTTTTTAGAAATACGTATTTTATATAAGTTGTGACAGGTAAATTTATACGAAGTCACTCTATCGAATAATAAGGGATACTCGTTATTTCTCCTAAAATGATACGTGCCATCAGTGTAATACCTAAGATTTCAGAGAAGCCTAAACTTTAAGTGCCCACTCTTGCCCGCAATACTCTACAGACCACCAAAGCGTGAATCGTTCCCTTCTAGCTTTAGTCATGATTACACGGAGTGACTCGTGCGAAGCAGCGACGATGGCGTTAGGTGCGTTCGATCGTCTACATCTCCGGGCAAACAGCAGCTCCGATTTCGATCGATCGGCTAGGATCTTCGGGGTGGAAGGTCCACCTCGCCTATACTCGCGCGTCGCTCGTCCGTAAGGGTGGGCATAATGGGGCGCAGATACGCGTTCGTTGGGGTGTCCCATTCACAGTGGTGATCGATCACGGGTTATCCGCCCTTAGTCTGTTATAATACGCCACCCTGTATACACGTGCACCCTAGACGTCCGAGTGCCACGAGACGAGAGCCGGGAGATCGCGCGTGCAGCGTGATAAATTCCTGAAACGCATCGGTCACGGTGTGCAAATCGTTGCACACCGTGTTTGCCATGAATAAAATTTGTATCTAGATCACGCTCAGCGTCTAGTCGACCCGTGACTTCGGCGATCACCGCGTCTGCGTAAGAAACGCGCGAAACGACGCAGTCCAACGAAGTGCGCAAAGATGACTGATGAGATTTCGGAGCGATTGAAAGTACCTAAAAGCTGATTCGGAGCACCGGCTTTCATTCATCCTCGGGGCTGTCTTCGATGCTCGATCCCTTAAGGGGTAACTCTGAGTTACGTTTGTGAGAAGAACTTAGGTACATAACGACGAAAGTCACAGTGCACTCTGTTTCACCATTCATAAAAAAGTTCAGAATAACTATCACCAACTTATAATTAATGACACAGGGTAAAGGACACAATTACTGTCACCCTAAGCTGTTTTACGTAAAATAACGAATAAATCTGAAAAAATTTAGCATACTAAAGCTCTAATTATTATTAACAATAACCAGTGATCGCAATAATAACGAAACTTTCTCAATACCGTCGAGCAGTAGAAACTCAGACTATCGGAAAGAACGCGAGCTCGGAGCAGAGTAGCATAGCTGGCGCCGCGTTCCGCGCGGGCTCGCACCTATACCCCCGCGTTTCATTCATACACCTCGGTCCCCCGGAGCTGACTACGACCCCTTACTATTCGCACCGATAGTTTCCGAGCTTACGTAAAAAGAACGGCTGCCCTCGGCCCCGTCGCAGTTGGGTAAAAAGCTGCGAACAAGTTTCCCGTTCTTTCGCCGCTTCCGCGAAGAAAAAAGGCAGCGTAAAAACAAAGGGAAGGGAAAAAAACAGCGGCATCGGCAGAAGATAAGTACGCATGAGTGGTCAACGAACGAGCACGTAAACGTTCCCGAAGCAAACGGGACGCCAGTGGCTCTCTTTCAGGTCTGTTTCTCGGGCCCGCTCGCAGCTTGTTTACCAACAGGCCTTTTTTCTCACGACTACGAAGCCCCGCCGCCCGGACGGATACGCGCCGGGCCACGAAGACGGCGCGCCGTGCCGTTTGACAACCATAAACACGCGACGTGGAGGCCCCCGCGGTCGAGTGTCGCGAGCGAACGGCTCCCTCCACGCACTCCCACCAGCGGAGCTCGGAGCTAAGCTAGGAAGAGAGAGCCAACTAAGGGAATTCGGTAATTCGAGAGGTATAATCGGATCGGTGTCGCCTTTCGCGAGCCTTGACAAATCGCGACGGGACGCGTTCGAGCCCTCCTGGCCCCGTTATCCGAGGATCACCTGTTCCTGTCCCCTTTACTTCGAGAAATGAATTGCCCGAGTTGAACGTTTGGATGCGACGAGAATAGAAGAAGCATAGAGACTGCGAGTAACTGCGAAGACTCAGCGGAAAGTATCAATGGTGGATGTAGGAATATAACCTCCCGCGGGACCACTTCAATTTCATGCGAGGATGATCGAATGTTTCCTCGGAAACAAGAGCTTCGTTCTCGGTGTAAAGTAATTAGAAGCGTCCAGGAGGAACGCCTGTACCCTTCCCTACCGCTTGGCGTAGAATCGAGCGCACCTCTCACGGTCGCTGCGTTAGCGATAATAGTGATAGACAGGCAACGAAGTTCACGTGGGCGTCTTAGCGACGCGCGAGCATGGGCCCGGCATAAATTACCATCGGGAATGAAGCCACGGAAATCTGATCCCGTCATTAAGCGCACCTCCGCTGTACTGAAATTCCCCCAACGGGGCCGTAATTGCGCGGGCCGCGTCACGGGCCCGTAAAAACGGGCGCGTTGTTCCGCCGGCGGTAACGAGCGTACGAAACACCGCCTCTCGTTCCGCCTTCGCGCTCCGTTCAACGCGAGGCACAATGTTTCCTTATCGAGGCCCGGCTAATTTCTCCCTAGTTGCGCCCGAGATTCGCCCGTTCCTCCTAATTAGGTAATCGTGCTTTTCAACGGCCCGCGAGATTAGGTCGGTCTTAATAAAAATTTCCACGCGTTAACCGGCGATCGCCAGCGGCTCGTAGGAAACTTACGCCGTAGCAGAGGCGAGCCGTCACTTGCCGCTACATGCCTCGTCTGACAGCTCGCGTTCTCCATCAAGAGAACTCATGTTTAGAATGCGATTGCGGATAATGTCGCGTTTGATCGAAGCTGGGACTTGCCGTTACGCCACGCGAGTAGAACACTTAGGAATTACTTAAACGCGGAGACAGCTCCGAACATCCTCTCCGATATACCTGCCTATCTGTTCGAGCGAACGCCAGAACCCTTCCGCTCGGTCATCTTGCTACCAGCACGCGCATCAGAGCGGAATAGCCTCGTCCCTAACGAATCCCGAATATCTCGATCGAGGATCGAGCCATGATTTCAGGCCTGTGGAACTCGCCGAATTCCTGGTTGCATCGGAGGGACGTGGAATTCCATTCGTTCCCGGTGCGTTCCGAAGCGCCTCCGGTCGTACGGGGTCGTAGGAGAGGCGACGCTCTCGGGGCTTGATCCAGCCGAAGGACCGGGGCAGAAATCCTCCAACGAAATTCCGATGTGACTAAACCCCCGTGGATGACTGGCAGGCCGGCTGCATACGGGATGCAGCAGGGTTTCGGGTCGCCCTGGGTATCGCCATCGGAAGATCTCTCCTCTGTGTCCTCTCCCTCCGCCCCTGCCCCTCTCCGCTTCTTCGAGGGTGCAGACGAGAGGGGAGACGGTGAAAGAGAGCCGGGGAAGATGATGCATCGCGGCGGCGATTCATCCCAAGAACGGCCGACGACTGTCCGTCGAACGGCTCTCGGTGAGAACATTAGCGGGGCGATATTAATTTCGCCCGGGATGCTAACTCGCCGCTGCATCGGGGATGAGGACGCGCGACGCCTGACGCGGCAGGCTTAACTACGGGGTTCTTTATTCAACCCCTTCGCGCGTGTGATAACAAGCGCGAGGTTCGGATACAGATGCGGAGTGGAGATCGTTGTTTACGATCTATTCTCTCTGCGATCGATTCGTTACGCCAGCGAACAGATTCACGGGACCGCGCGCTTTTCATTCATAACAGAAAAATGACGAACGATCCGGCGTTTGCACACACCGCGAGATCTGAATCTCGATGCCGGCTCGGGAGGCGTTCAGTATGCGAGCCGGCTCTCTCATTACGTCTCCGAGCTCGCTGTCAAAGCGGTCAGCAGCGTCTCTGCCGAGGAAAAGGAGGCAAGGAGAAGGGGAGGTGGTGGGCGAGGAAAAAGGAAAAGAGAAAGGTGTCCCCTCGGATCCTTCCCGAGCACTTTGGGTCACTCTGTTCGTTTCTGGTGACGGTAATGCCCGTTCGTAGGCTACCTTATCTCGACTGGAGGCCGTGGAGCACGCGGACTGGTTAGTTAGATGCATTTCGTGTAAGGTCGGCCCATACGTTTTCTAAAAAGACCGAATTACCTGACCCCTTGTCTGCTCGCCCACCGCTGGCAGGCTGTTCTTTCCCACTGGCATGTATAATTATACAGTTTACATAGCCGTGGATGTCATATCACGGACTACCTGGCGTCGAACACTATTCGCTACAGAGAAGAACGAATTATCCGCGTTTACCCGAGATTCTTACAATTCAAACGAATTTCAGCGTCTTCGTGATCTTGAGTGAAAGAAAGAAAGTGAGTCCAACCGTTCTATACGACTATCTGCAGGGTAGTAGGGTATAACTACTCGAAAAACGACGATTTCCTTCACAATGGAAGGTGCACACGCATGCATGCATCTACATAACACAGGCAGCCGATGACATCCGAGAAATCCCCAGTCCCGGTGCATCCACCCTCTGTCCTCACTTGCAAATGCATAGAAATTCTACGCGCGACGGGGCCACGTAGAATAATAAACGCGAGCCAGCTCTTTCCCTGTGTAACGAACGAGTCCGTGGATATCTGCGTCTCGCGACAGGATATTTTCCCGGGATTTTTCTCTTTTTTCTTAATTAAGCCCGCGCCTCGGCCATCGATGATGGAGTTCCCGAAGACGCCCCTTCTATCTCTCGTCGAATTAGTTTCCCGATCTTTCAATCTTCATTAGACAGCGATAGGGAAGAGGTAAATCCAAGCCGCTCTTTATACATCCTATAACCAGACATCCTGCTTGAAATTTCAAGCGATACGATACGCTCTCCTTGCGCACGGAGTTTTAGTAAAGTGGAAATAACGCGTGTGCCGGAGAATAGACGGATAATTAAGATCATCGACCTTAACGCGGGCAAAAAGTCGCAACGTCAGATCCTGGACGCGCCGATGCGATCACAGATTACGGGATCCACCGAGCACTGGCCCTCGGAAGATCCTGCGGGGCCCCTTTTATTCAGAAATGTTCGATCCACGTTCGACAGCCACTTAGCGGTCACGATTCAGGGATCCGAAAAGACGCGGACTCATCCTGACTGGTATACACATACCCTTCCCATGGTTATTGAGAGCCGGGGCCGAACCTTCTCCTAGACAATCCGACGCGGCATTCACAGATCCATCGATCCGACACTGTCGTTCGACGGGAAGATCGGGGATCTGCGTAGGTGAGACTTCACAACGTTTCAATCTACCGAACGATCCCGGCTCTTTCTCTCGCCGCGTTATTAATTATCCATTGAGAAATCAATAAATGTAACGACTCAATTGTCGCTCGTGACTCTGCTCCGACGCCTCCAGCTGCTTGTCATCGCTTTGCATGCTGGAATATTTCATCGGCACCACGTCCCCGCGCATTCTATTCCAATCGAGCTTCTATTTATTACCGTTGCTTGCGATTAGATTTGCAGGGGTAGCTGTCGAAGGTGTTCAGTGATCATCGGAACACTCTCGTTAATGGTGTCATTTAATTGCGATAAGAACAAACGCGCTTCGTTTTTCTGCGCCAGAATTCAGCAGCCGATTACTCCAAACGGACGCGGCGTCGCACAGTGGAAAGACTAAGGATAACTGGACATGGTAATTACTTCCGAACGGTTTGGAGTTTCATTGTAAAAATTTGCATACTTTCAATTCATGTTATGTAGAATAATTGAGATTTAGAAAAAAATTGCAAGCCTTATGGGCTTTCTACAAATAGCAATACCAAAATTATTAGGTATAAACTGAAATGTTTACATTAGATTTATTTTATTAATCGCGGCTGGTAGCAGGTAATTTTTCTACTATTTAAAACCTTAATCGTTAAAGGATTAAATTCAGGTATTTTAGACCTTGGGCGACTTTGAGTAAAACTTTAAATCACTAGTTGAATTATTAAAGTATCGAGTGCAACGAAATTTTTATTTTATACAGTTGTTTAGTGATAAAATCCAAGTTAATTCAAAATGCTTTTTGCACAAAATCATTAATAATAAGATACTCAAATATTGAGAACTTATGAAGTAACAGGATTTAGGCAATTAATCGTTTAAAGTGGTGCAACTGAAAAACAAAAAGACTGAAATTTTCATGCAGGTCAGATCCATACCTACACAATTGAATCAAACCTAACGTGAATATAATGTTTATTCCTTTTCTTTTCTAATGCCACGAACACTTGATAAAGGTTTAACGAAGCTATACATACAGGGTGTCTCACGGTAGACTGGACAGCTCATTATCTCCTAAACTAATGGAGATAAAAATTTGAAAAAAATATGTAAATTCATGGTTCGATGGGACTGCCAACTTAGCCCAAGCGAATTTTTTAATCGATTATTATTTTAAAAGATACGATGGTCAAGTTTCGATTTATAAATGGCACTACGTTTTCTGAAGTCCTGGGTCGATAGTGCGTTCCAAGACAAATTCAATAAGCTTTAATGTATACACTTGATTTCCACTGGTTTTTGAGATATCGCGCTTACAAAATCACTGATTTTCATTGATTTTTCAGTGGAATGAAACCCTCTGAAAACGGCAAGAACCGGGGACGGCCTTTCAGGCCGCACTTGTGGCATGGCCCGTTGAAACCGATACCTACCTGCCGAAGGTCTACGCCAGGGATGGTAGGCCCAAAGGCTGGACAATACTTTTCCGAATTTCAGAAATGCTACTTAGGTAGGTACATCTGCGGTATCGAGAAGCGTACCGTTAATGTTTCAAAACATCATAACATTCACTCGGAGGGACGATTAAGTTAGGAGTTGTAAAAGTTGCTAGACCAAATTTCAACCATAGGTGGCAGATTTTATTAGGACCAATCGGATTTGCATCCCTCCCAAACGGCTGCTCTCTTGAAGAGGCCTTTTTCACAGCAATACCTCCTCCCCAATGCCCATCTTCTCTCGCACGGAATACGTCGACGCACGCTTTCCTTTTGATATTGAAGCTCGTGTTTATACTCGAGATGACCACGCATCGACAGCGGGCTACCCCCTTTCTTCCTGTATCCCTCCACAAGGCGTATAAAGTAAATCGCATTCCTCTCGGGCAGGAGTACTTCGCGCAGACCGATTACACGGAGGGTATCGGGTCATACACTGCACAAATGATACATGGTAATTCTGGAGGCACGTCCGTCGAAGGATGCGGCCTGGCACCCCGTGGCGAGGGACAACCCTTCGCAGGGCCTCACTCGATTTTTATGGCTTTTTCCGGAAAAAGGTACGAATCTTGGGTCGAACGTAGCGAATTAGGGTCGGGCCCCCGCAGTCGAGGGTGAAATATTCATTACAGCGTATTAAGAAATTATTTTCTTCGTCGTATCGAAAGGGAAGTGATGCCAATGGATTCCTCATGTTTTTCCGATGAAAATCATACCAAATATCATGAAAATCGGACTACTTTGACACAAGCTATTGTATTCCCCATGTAAAAGTTGTCCGATTTGCATGATATTTGGTATGATTTTCATCGGAAACCCCACCAATTCATCGGCGACACTTCCATGCCCATACGATAAAGAATAAAGAATTTTTTTATTTCTTAAAAAGATACAGGCTAATTATGGAGGTGCAACCGTCAAGAAGATGCGGCCTGGCACCCCGTGGCGAGGGACAACCCTTCGCAGGGCCTCACTCGATTTTTATGGCTTTTTCCGGAAAAAGGTACGAATCTTGCGACGAACGTAGCGAATTGGGGTCGAGTCCCCGCAGTCGAGGGTGAAGTATCCAATACAGGGTATTAAGAAATTATTTTCTTCGTCGTATCGAAAGGGAAGTGACACCAACGGATTCCTTATGTTTTTCTGATTAAAATCATGCCAAATATCACGCAAATCGGACAACTTTTACATAGGGAATACAATAGCTTGTGTCAAAGTAGTCCGATTTGCGTGATATTTGGAATGATTTTCATCGGAAAAACATGAGGAATCCATTGGCGTCACTTCCCTTTCGATACGACGAAGAAAATAATTTCTTAATACGCTGTAATGAATATTCCATCCTCGACTGCGGGGACTCGACCCCAATTCGCTACGTTCGTCCCAAGATTCGTACCTTTTTCCGGAAAAAGCCATAAAAATCGAGTGAGGCCCTGCGAAGGGTTGTCCCTCGCCACGGGGTGCCAGGCCGCATCTTCTTGACGGTTGCACCTCCATAATTAGCCTGTATCTTTTTAAGAAATAAAAAAATTCTTTATTCTTTATCGTATGGGCATGGAAGTGTCGCCGATGAATTGGTGGGGTTTCCGATGAAAATCATACCAAATATCATGCAAATCGGACAACTTTTACATGGGGAATACAATAGCTTGTGTCAAAGTAGTCCGATTTTCATGATATTTGGTATGATTTTCATCGGAAAAACATGAGGAATCCATTGGCATCACTTCCCTTTCGATACGACGAAGAAAATAATTTCTTAATACGCTGTAATGAATATTTCACCCTCGACTGCGGGGGCCCGACCCTAATTCGCTACGTTCGACCCAAGATTCGTACCTTTTTCCGGAAAAAGCCATAAAAATCGAGTGAGGCCCTGCGAAGGGTTGTCCCTCGCCACGGGGTGCCAGGCCGCATCCTTCGACGGACGTGCCTCCAGAATTACCATGTATCATTTGTGCAGTGTATGACCCGATACCCTCCGTGTAATCGGTCTGCGCGAAGTACTCCTGCCCGAGAGGAATGCGATTTACTTTATACGCCTTGTGGAGGGATACAGGAAGAAAGGGGGTAGCCCGCTGTCGATGCGTGGTCATCTCGAGTATAAACACGAGCTTCAATATCAAAAGGAAAGCGTGCGTCGACGTATTCCGTGCGAGAGAAGATGGGCATTGGGGAGGAGGTATTGCTGTGAAAAAGGCCTCTTCAAGAGAGCAGCCGTTTGGGAGGGATGCAAATCCGATTGGTCCTAATAAAATCTGCCACCTATGGTTGAAATTTGGTCTAGCAACTTTTACAACTCCTAACTTAATCGTCCCTCCGAGTGAATGTTATGATGTTTTGAAACATTAACGGTACGCTTCTCGATACCGCAGATGTACCTACCTAAGTAGCATTTCTGAAATTCGGAAAAGTATTGTCCAGCCTTTGGGCCTACCATCCCTGGCGTAGACCTTCGGCAGGTAGGTATCGGTTTCAACGGGCCATGCCACAAGTGCGGCCTGAAAGGCCGTCCCCGGTTCTTGCCGTTTTCAGAGGGTTTCATTCCACTGAAAAATCAATGAAAATCAGTGATTTTGTAAGCGCGATATCTCAAAAACCAGTGGAAATCAAGTGTATACATTAAAGCTTATTGAATTTGTCTTGGAACGCACTATCGACCCAGGACTTCAGAAAACGTAGTGCCATTTATAAATCGAAACTTGACCATCGTATCTTTTAAAATAATAATCGATTAAAAAATTCGCTTGGGCTAAGTTGGCAGCCCCATCGAACCATGAATTTACATATTTTTTTCAAATTTTTATCTCCATTAGTTTAGGAGATAATGCGCTGTCCAGTCTACCGTGAGACACCCTGTAGAACAAAATTTCAGCACTTCAAATTTTACGCAATGCCCAAATAAATAAGGCATTCTCGCCCCACCGTGCGTCGTAGCCGCCATCAATAACGCGAAATGCAACAGGATCGTAAACCGTTGATTCGTGGCTCGTTGAGCCATCGAGCCCGCCGGTTTGCAAACACACCGCGGCCAGCAATAAGGATCTGTATCGCGTAGCCGACTTAAGATGTTATTTCAGTTATTCACGAGATGTCTCGGGACAGGTGACACGCGCCCTATACCTGCCGCGGGTAAACGGCCGCGCAGCCACGGTTTACAAACGACCAGCGAACGTGAACGGAAGGGAGACAGGAGAGGCGGGAGAGAAAAGAGAGGGAAGAGAGAGAGGGGGAGCGATAGACACCCTGTAATTACGCGAGGGTGAGTTATGGCGGCACGAGTGCCGCGGTTACTCTGCAGCTCGGAGGATCAGGGACAACCTTCCCCGTCGATGACACGGGGAGAGGAGGAGGAGGAGGAGAGGAAGGGGATGACTTCCACCATCGGATACAGAAATGATAAACACGTTAGCACTCGCCTGTCGATTGCCCTGAAAGTGCTACTCGTTCCAGTCGATCGCGATTATAGACAATTCTCACTCGCAACTTAGCATACGACTTCAAAGGGGGACGGCGACACCTGCTCGGTTATCGATGACTGATCGATTACTAATTATCTTCGTCGAGCGACCGCAGCTCTCGCCTTCGCAGCGGCACTTTCCCGCGCGATGCTTATTAGACAATTGGGGCACGTCGAAGGGAGCTTCTCGAATGCTCAGGAAACCCGCAGCGCCCTTGAAGCCTCCAGGCACACCGAGACGGTGATTTGCGCCAAGTCCTGGCACGGTTGTGATGCGCGCAGCACCGGGGGCCGTTGGAAACGGGGATTTTTTGCCGGGCTAGCCTGGATCCGTGACGCGATCCTTTGTTTTGACGCGGCAGGACAAGTGAGTTATCTGCCGCGGTAGGACGATCGTTCTTCTTGGACACCGACACGTCGCGGAAGTTCTTCCCGAAAAAGATCCATCCGGGGCCCCGGTGTAAACACAGCCGATAAAACGACGAGGTGGAGAGAGCGAGAGGGGGGACGGCCACCGGGGCAGGGGAGGGGGGGGGGGGGGTAGGAGGGAGGAGGGCCCCTTAACCGGGCGGGGAGAAGAGTGATGCGCCGCGGGAAACCATTCTTTAAAACCCCACACATCTCGTACAGCCCTTTCGCTGCAGCCACGGCCCACCACTGCCAGTAAAAACGCCTCGACCGGGGCTCCTGGAAGATGAACTACTACCACCACCCTAACAGGAGATATCGACGAAAGTCTTTTGGTAACAACGGCCCCGTATCGCGGTCCTTTTTACATCCGATCGATAAATTTCTACTAGGGGCATTTGCGGGGCGGTGTAACGTTTGGAGGAGAGTGTCTCGCTGTCAGTGATTTAAAATCCGAGACCTCTATTGTTCGATAAAATATGGCTTCGCGAATTTCATGCATTGCGTCGCGCATTAGGTAACGGAAACGCGAGGCTTGGCAGGTAAATACGCGCGGACGAGATTCGAAGGGCGAGGGAGGCATCGTTTTCAGGCTGAATACCATCAAACTGTAATCTAATCAAGGTCCTAATGAAATCGTCCAGGAGAAGGGAGCGCGTGGCGGGTGGAAGCTGGCGAAGAACGGACGCGAGGTGTCCAGAAAACTTGGGGTAGGGTTCGCCGAGACAAGACGGCCATGTCGGGCAGCCGACGACGAGACGGGCATCAGTCAGTCAGTCGGTCGGTTCGGTCGGGCAGTCAGTCAACGGGGACGTTCGGTCACACGCGACGGGACATTATCGCATTAAATATCGACAGCCGGCTTTCAGCGGGGACGAGGCGCGGCGGAATTGGGAGAAAAATGCCTGAATCCGTTGCTCGGCCCCCTCCTTGGCCGGTTGCTCGATCGCGTCCACCGCAATCCGTGTCCACCCACACCCGCTGCGCTCATAATAGGCTCTACGGAGCTAAGCCCCTCTAATTCCTCTCTTTCCCTCCCTCCCCGGTGCCTTCACCTGACCGTACCCTAGCCCTGTATCGTCCTCCCTCGTCCCTCCGCGGTCCCCTGTTCGGCCACTGGCCCCTCGTCGATCTCTCGCCGTTCCCCTGTTCGCCTGGATCTCTACCCCTCTCTAAACGTGCCTTTGAGCGGGGTTCCCATAGATTATTATTAGAACGCGCGTTTGGTGCCCCGGTCGCGGGCAGGTAGATGGACAGTGCTCCGCCCCAGAAGAGGCAAGGGAATAAAAGGAGGCGAGAGAGCTTGCCCTGTTGCAGGCTGCAACTCGTGTTCCCCGTGACCTATCTCTCTTCTACCTGAAGAATTCCTCGATCGCTCGATCGAAGAAGCTGACCGCGGCCCGTGGTCCCTGGGACGGGTTGCGAGCAACGGGGCGACACCGACCGGCGGGAATTATTTTTCGGGGAAAACGGGTTTGCAACAGGGCGGAGAACGCCGCGCCGGCTCGATCGTGGACCGCGCGCCCCCGCTTCGGGGACACTATCGCGGTTAATTGATAGGGACATAACGAGTGTTGCGGGACACGAGTGGAATACAACTCCTTGGTAGGGCGATCTGATTGCCAGCACCATGGTTCAAGCAGCAGGAACGAGAAAAGGAACTGATTAGTCAGCTGGAACGAAAGGACCTCACGAAGCGGCTCGCGACCATATCATTTGAGTCAATTACAGCCGATTAGGCTGTGGTAGTCTCATTATGTCTGTCAACGTTCGTGGACCGTAGCCTCCGCGTTGCATAACGCGCTACCGGTTCGCGTTTATTGGAAAAGTCAAAGGTCGGGGACACCTCTCGAGTTCGTGGATGCTGGAAGTTGCAAAGCGTTTGCATCGCGACTTTTCTCCTGCAGCGTCCCTTTGACCCGCGAACGCGGCTTTTTCTCGGTGAATCGCTGCAGTCGGCAATATCTCCTGGTCGAAGTTTCCACCGGCTGGCGCGAAACGGCAGAAAAGATGAATCGTTTGTTTTGAAGCGACATCCTCTTCGACGTCGCGGTCACCGACTCGAATTTGCTCGAGGTACTTCTTGGTTCACAGGGCCACGGGTGAAGGGGTAGATTATTCTTGACTTTGGCGCTTCCTCGCGTCATCGATCATTTTTTCACGTTACTGTTTGTAATTGAAAGTGTTCCTTTCAGCGAATTCCCCGGGATTCTCGTTAAATCGTCGTGTCTTTGCTGGCCAATGATTCTCGCGTACCAAGGCGGTGCGCGGCGACGAAGAAATTCGTTTCGACGTATGCGAGATGATGAATCGCTATCGCGAGTTACGGTGCAAGCGCGGTATAAATCGACCACTGGGCAAGTTTCCATTAATTATTATCGTTTCTCGCAGCGGCGCGGTCGCATAAATATCGCCGCCCGCCGCGGCTCTATTTCCAGCTGGCAGAACGTTCCGTACTTTTCCAAGCAGCGATCGTTTTACGACTCGTGATAATGAAATTCCGAAACTATCGATAATCGGGACATCGATCGGCGGCGGCCACGGCCGTGGGCGTCAATTACGCGCGGGTAAGTTACGAATTCTGCGCGCGGTTCAATGTCAATATCGAATACCTCGGATTCCTCCGCGACGAAATCAGAATTTCCGGCGACGAGCTACCCAATTTTGTTCTATAAATACTGCTGTCTATACGTTATTATTATTTATTTAAACTGGGCCAGCCCTTGGTGTACAAACTGTACAGTTATAGGTAAATATAAGCGGATGCAACGACTTACAGTTAATCAGTGAGAATAATTTTATGCGCAGCGGTTAGCAAGTGCGCTAGAGACTTATTAAAGAAGTCTAACAGTGAACTATAAGGTGAATGTACCAATTTCTGCTTGTTTAAGAAGTTACTCGGCATAAAGAAGGTGTAAAAAATTTGTTTGTGATCAAAATTTGCAGAGTAATTGATTAATTCTTTAATAATAAATCAACCAATTCGAAAAGTCTTTAAGAAAGATATTTCAGGATGTTTAACCATTAATAATTTGTAATTAAATACCTACAATGCTCTAAATGTAGAAATGGAGACATTTAACTTACTTGTTCGCCAGGTTGGATATCCTGCTTATAGGATCAGCATGCGCTACACTTGGCGCATTTAGGCAAATTTGGCTGAGGATCTCAGGACAACGAATATAGCCGTTTAAAATTTTGAAGCGGAAATTCAGATCAGCCATTACTCTTCTTTTGTGAAGTGAGTCTACTTTGGGACTATGCACTGTTCGAGTATAATCGTGATCAATGATAAATATAGGACAACCAGCTTTATGTGACGCGTATCGGAGAAATTTCTGCTGTACTTTTTAGAGCAACTTTCTGAGTTTGGCAAAATTTGGAGACCATATAACCAAATGCATTTTATACTGTGTAGATACCTTTCCTACTTACTCCCAGTAAATATGAAACGAAGATTCCACGTGTGAATAACAATAATCATAATAATAATAAAACATCCTACACTATTTACAATAAAAACAAAAAAAAACCTAGAAATATAACAATATTTCTGAATCTCATTGAACCTTTGCGATT
Source organism: Andrena flavipes (assembly GCA_963971345.1). Classification (NCBI taxonomy): domain Eukaryota; kingdom Metazoa; phylum Arthropoda; class Insecta; order Hymenoptera; family Andrenidae; genus Andrena; species Andrena flavipes. The sequence goes on from OZ020481.1 coordinate 10,042,557, forward strand.
ATCGAGTCTAATTTTCGGCAATACCCAAGAACACAGGTAAGAATGAAAATGTTTCACACCCAAATAAGATACCAACGCCTAATCTTCAGAGTTCAACAATGAATTCTGCAATTAATAGTACATTCAGCGTTTAATCCCATTACTCCACTCTTATTCGAGCCCCCAGAGCGTACGTTGCTGCCACCTCTCGAGCGAAGACGAAACTACGACCGCTCAGCCGATACTCCTCGCTACCCTTATCACCCCGAAGACAGCGAGGTCGCCGTTCCCAGCCGAGAAGTTCACCTTATCGTACGCCCATCACGCCGCATCCACGGCTTTCGCCCGTCGATGACGGCCGTGTCAGGTGACTGGTAGTCGGCAGCGAGAGATCTTACATCCAGATCCTTCTGCTCTCGGTGGAATCGTCTCGCGGTATCCACGATCGACTAATCCCGCGACAGGGTCGCACGATAACGTTATCAGGTTGCCTACCGATTGGCTGCCGTACAATGAACAACTGGCGCGCCGTCGTCGCCGCGATCGTGATCCTCTCGTCTGTTCCGAGGCGGCGAGGGTCGTAAAATATTCATAACTTTTCGAAATCCCGTCAATATGCAAATGGAAAATGCTAATCGCGTCCTGTTCGAGCCTACGATGAAGGCTATCGCGTCGGATTCGGTTGACACTCGCCCGTCAAGATTTTTGTTTTTCAAATATCCCTGCGGGATATTCGTCGCGCGGCCCACGATTTAGCCGAAGGATCCCAGGCCGGGCGTTCAAGGATCTTTCCTGGCGCGCGCGATCTCCGAGAGCCGCGCGTGGACCGCGTCCGCTCGCCGATCAACGTGGAAAGGCTGTCGGGGCAAGTACGTAATTAGAGTAACGGAGTAGGTTCCCAGAATCCAGATTCTCGAATACAGCGAGATCACTGTGATTGTAAAGTACCGAGATCCAACCGAGCACGTTTATCTCCGTCGTAAATGCTTTGGAATACTCGTATCTACGATACCGCGATCACCAATCCATCACCATCAGCTATCACCTAATCTACTTAGGTATCCCTTCGCATAAACACTGCTCGACGGAAATTTAGGAGCTGCCACCCACTACCGCGATAAAGTAGTAGCTCGCAGAGGGATGGCCGTGGAAATAACGCCGGTGGGTCTCCAACTTCTAATCCCAGGCATTCGTAACCGTGAAGCGAAATCGGTGGACCGCGGAAGGAACCTAGCCCGCGGTCGGTGGCGCAAAAAAAGAACGGGGTGGGAGGGGGGAGGCGAAATACGATGGAAATAAAGAAATCTACGTCCCTCGGTTCCACCTCGTCGGGAAACCGCGGGAGCAGGCCCGGTACACACACCGAACCCGCGTTAGTCTCTTTAATCGCGCCGCGAATAATTAGCGGACGGCGATTAGGGTGATTAAGGGCGAGGGACGGAGTTCACCGGGACGACGCAATTAGCCGAATCACTTAACGGGCCCGGTGGCGGGTGTAAGGCATGACACCAAGGACAGGGATCGTCTGGTGGTCCTCGGCGGGTGAACCCAGGGGCAAGATCCTGGCTATTTCCTGATTTTATTGGCGCGGCGAAAGAGTAGCGTGCCTGAACGGGGATAATGGCACCTTCGATGGGAAATTAACGGAGTCTCCATTAGACCAGGAACTGCAATGATGTTAAGTAGCGTGTACAAAGTGGGTCGCGAGGAAGAGTTCGAGTAGAAGACTCGAAGGGACCGTGCAGGATGTGGGCTTCAGCTCGGCGTGGATATTTCTCCGCGTCCTCCCTGAAGAACGAGTTTAACGGAGGAGAAACCCAGCCAGACAATTTACAGCAAATTTGCGTAAATTTATCGAATATCAAATCACGTAATGCAGCAATCTTGTGCGCTTTGTGAGTGCTCACCTTGGCGTTAAATTTAGGACATGTAATGATTCAATTAAAACAGAAAATATTGTAGCAATCTTTATACACTCGATGAGGATATCCGATGAGTTCCCGCGTCAGATCGTCATCTATTTAACTTATATTTGTGCAAAATTTACCTACAGTTGTGCATTGGGATCATATTTGAATCACATTTGCAGCAATCAATGCAGCACACAATGATTGCAAATTGCCATCATCACTTTACATTATATTTACAACATATGTTTTAATCATATTTAGTAAATTAACACGAGTCTAACGATATAGCAATATTGATCAAAACATGTATTAAATGTATTGATTCATTGCATGATGAAGAATTTAACTCATGAAAGTCTGGCTGGGAAGATGCCCCAAGATCTGAGGATCGTTCGATCCAGCTGAAGTTATAAAAAGAGGATAACGTAGAAATATGTATACGTTCGGTTTGTGCATTTATCACGGGGAATGCCGCCGTTATTGCGGCGAGAAATACAATAACATTGCTCCGCTAATTTCACGACCGACATAAAGCTTCGGGATCCCCGATTCCACGACGATTCCATTGATTTACGAAATTGTGCCCGTTTATGAACGGCTCGGAGCGAAATTAAACGTTAATTTCGCCGGCATAATCGTTTCGTTTTTCGTTCCATCCGCCCTCCCCTCGCCGCTTGAGGAATTCTTTCGCGGCCCTTTCGATATTTACGCGAAACAACCCGCCCCCCTCCACCCTTTTCCTTCTGCCGATTCCACGCCGCAGGATTCGCGCCCAGAGCCGCCTGGAATCGTCGTCGTCGACGGCGATCCAGGCCCGGCTTCTCTGTCTCTCATCTGCATAAACATCTTGGTAGCCGGTGCATCGTGGAAGGGTTCCGAACAAGAGAATGGCCCCTCCCATTCTCCCCGTTCTCCCTGTGCACGCTGTTCCAGGACTCGCTTATGCTCATCCGCACGAGAGTCCATCGACTGCAACTAGCCTCGAGGACGTTTTCTGTGCGAGAGGCAGCGCTCTTTGTCGGCCTGCACGCGCTCCACGAGCGTTGCTGCTCCGTTTGGAACGTTTCAAATTCTTGCGCGGAGAGTATCGCTCGAAGATTAGAATACTAAAATTCGAAAGTAAGTAGAATTCTACCTCCAAGATCACCAGAGTCACAGAAATCGATTTGAGAAGGAGGTGGGAAAATAGAATCGATATCTACGAATCGAGAAACCAAGAAGAAGCTAGGAAGTCTGAAGAAATCCAGTAAACAACGGATTCTAGATCTATCCAGAGTGATCAGAGTAACACCAACAACCATCGTCACCTAAATTTCCTAATCGAAACTATTCGAATCACTCTGCCAATTTAATCTCCCCTTTCGAAATGTATTCCAGTTTCTTCTAGCTCCTTTCATCTTCCTCTCGTTTCACTCAGGCTCTACTCCCACGCTCTCCTAGCGAGATTAAACATTGCCCCGCTAGAGTTATCCGTGGACGGGTTTTATCAAACACGTTGAAACTTCGCGAGTAGCCACTCGGCGAACGCGTATGCCTATACGCGGCTCGTCTGCCGCGGGCGTAGCCAGCTCTAGTGCAAACAAGTAGAGCAGATAGTGGCACGGTAGCAGCGTCGAGAGATTAGGATTTGTTTTACAGCGAGCGGTAAAGCTGTCGCCGAGCCCGCTGCCGTATTTAAACTCGCTCCTTTCCGCTGTTTGGCCGTAAGGCACCGGGACAACGCGCTCTTTCACGCCATGATAGCACGTTTACGCCCCCAACCAGCGATTCTTTCAGGTTCTCTCCAGATACCTGGCGATGTTTGATTCATTTCCAAATCTCCGCGCACGATACAGTTACGTAAATACGTGGCACCGCGTTGTCTGAGCTTTAGTGGCCCATGCTACTCCGAGCAAGTTAGGTAGCCAAACGAATAATCAGAATTCAGTTGCCTATCTTTCGAGAGACGTTGAAACAGAGAGAAAATATTTAGGTACCGTAAACTGGGGTGACTTTATTTTATTCTATTGCGAAGTAATTACACAAGATGGTGTTTTGTAATCTCCAAGGTTAAACGAAAAAAACAATAGCGAATTCCATCATATGGTAATTTTTCAGTCAGGGTAAAAAATTACACAAACAAAGCGTGGCCTTGTCGGAAATTGTGTGGAGAATCGAGGAGAAGCCAATAGTAAGAAGAAACAAACAGTGACATTTCGGCTTTTTTTAAATAGATTCTTTTTAAAAAACATGTTTTGATAATACTAGTCTTATGTATCCATTAGAATAAGATCAATTGCTCAATCATAATTCAATAATGAGTTTCAGGTATGTTTTCGCTGAAAAGTTTGACACCTGAACTGAGCGGGTAACTTTCCCCACCATGTTTTTGGCATTTTAAAAGCGTACGTTTAAGCAAAGAATTTTTGTAAAAGCCCGTTTAAAAATCCACACGCCATCTACCGTATAGTAGTACCTATTTCCAAAAAAAATGAATGCACTAGGAGTGCCAACAAAGTTATTCGAAGTTCAAAAGTGGGCAAAGTCACCCCAGTTTACAGTAGACACTCAAACGTCGGATTCCTTGGTTCCGCGACAAGGTAGAACCGCGACGACGACGGGGCGCAAGAATACGCGATGGAAATGCAGGCACTAACAGTGTATCGCTTCGCTGCGACGCGGAAGGTTATTCCACAACTGAGAAAACACAATTAAGAAGCGAATGAAAATAGACGCGAGGAGCGGGGTTGCGTCACGTCGACACGTCTGTCGAATGCAAACATTGGTGTGGCCGCCTACGCCTAGGATGCAGATGTTGCCACGATGGTTGTCGTTTATAAGAGCCAACCGCTCCGAGCCTAGCACGCCGCGCGCGTCTTCAGCCTCGAAGGCTCGTGCTGCAGGTGAAAGAGCGTAATAGGCGCGGAACGATACGACGGATTAACCCAGTCGGTGTCCTCGTTAACCATCGGGAAATAACGGCTCGAATTCGCCTAATGAAGCAAACAGACGATATGCCTTTTATCTCGGGGTCGGCCGCGTCCAGAGCAACGGGCCGCACGAGCGGCTATCTGATGGTGAGTCAACGAAGGTCAGCTGCCGCTCGCCGGGCCGGGAAAAAAAATGGCCCGAGAGGTCAAAGTGAATATCGTCGCGAGGGAACACGAGCGTAGGTAACACGGTCCCGATCGGATGACAGGTGCCGGAGACACCTGCCAGGATTTAAGCGGCCTCGCCCATCGATCGACGTCGGCCCACCTAAAGTCGCGTGCAATGATAAGCTCGTACATCGTAGGACGCGTCTTACCGATCCCCTATCTCCTCGTACCGTCATCCCTCAACATCAGAGCGAACGGTACCGTTCGATTAATTTCGTCCACGGGGACACACTCGTTGCAATCTCGATCGAGGCTGATTATTCCGAAAGGGTGAGAATTCAGGTACCTGCGCGTGCATCGCGCCTGGAGACTGTGCGTGAGCAACAAGAGGAATTATTATTATTTTAATTCTGTGTAACGCGCCCCTTTCGCGTGCACGAGCGGGGGCCATAAATAGCCGGCTTTGGGGTCGCCGGGAAATCGAGATCCCGACGGTCTCGAACGTCCCGTGAATTGCGAGCACGTCGGATGTTTGCCTTCGGTGCCCGGAGTTTTCTGCGGAATTTACTTGGATCTGGACAGCGGAGGATCGAGACCGGCGCACGGCTCGTTGCACGCTCGAGAATCACGAGATTACGCGGCTGGACCTGGTGTATACACACCGGGGAACGAACTGCTTTAACCTTCGTCTCCACCCCGTCGTAGCCGGCCGACAAAACCCCTTTCCAGAAATGAAATATGTGAGACGGGACCGCCTCGCGGGATAATTCTGAATTATGTTTGTCCTCGTCTGTTCCGCCGCTTCCAGCGGATCGCGCGCGCGCGCGCGCGCTCGCCTTCGAGGGCCTTTGTCAAGGCTCGCGCGGGACCTTCGGGTCATCATCGTTTCTTTCCCCCGCGGGTCTTCCCACCTCTCGATTCGTTCCCGATTCGTCTCCACGCCCGAAGAATGCGCGCCGCGCCGCTCGGCCGATCTTCGATCCCTCCCCCACCCGGTCCGTCATAACGGTCGAATATTTTCTGGAAATCTCTCTGCGAGGGAGATGCCCCTGCGCGCCCGTCTCTCTGCCTCCTCGAATCCATGGTATTTCCTGCGATAAACAGCGAGCACCGTCCGTCTCCCCTCTGTCCGTGGCGCTTCATTAATCTCGTGATTGGGTTCGTTGATTTTTTAGGCAGTATTCTCTTTTTCCTCTTGTAAAACTAATGCGGGTTCTCCGTCGATGAGTTCATCAAAATCGAGAAGATCCGATCGGGTATACACCGGGATAAAAGAATATTCTGCGGAGTCCCAGAGGCATCGAGTTTCGGGGCAACTATTCGAGAAATATGTAAATATCTTCTTTTATCTGGAGATCGCGCTTTCGCGATCCGACGAGTTAAGCCGTTCCGCGTCCTACGCGCCTGCGATCCGTTCGAAAAGGAACCAGAAATAACAGAGGAAAGGAAAAAGAAGAGGCGAACGCAAGGGGAGAGAACGATGTCGCGGCGAGACAGAGGCGGGAGGGTTACGAGGGAGCCTTCTACCCTCGATTTTTTCCCCGTATCGGCTGGACGCGGACGTTTCACGGAATTCCTCGGGAAAAAGTTCACGCAGGGAGCGGCAGAGACGAATATGGGAAAACCGTGGATGGTAAGGCACGGTGAAAGGGAGGGGAAGAAGAAAGAAAGGCAGGCGATGGAGGAGGGAATGGAAAGGAAATCTAGGGGGAGAGGAACCGAGAGGATAGCCGCAGCATGGGCAATGGTACCATGGAACGCCATGGGCATGGGATCGCACGCATGCGTCTCGTCCAACCCAGCGGGTGGTGGTGCGTGCTCCTTTTTTTTCCTTTCCCTTCTTTCTCTCCTTCCGCTGCTGCTCTCTTTCTTCGTCTACGGCCAACCGTTCCGTTCGGTTCGGTGCCAGTCAGGGGACTCCTCGTTTTGCCTACGGCCCTACCGTTCCTTCCCCACATTCGTCTGTTCCTTCGTTTCGTCTCGTTTCGCCTTTAGATCTCGGCTTCCCCCCTTTAAAATAATTGTCCGCCACGGGGGAAGACGAGACGCGGCCTCGAACACGGGGGCCGTCCACGACGAGAGATCGAGAGATGCGCATCGAAAGAGGCCCGCGATGAATCCTTTTCTTCCACGAATACGTGCATCGCGGTCGCCCCCTCGCGTTCGAGGAACGCCGATAGTTGCCGATTCGAGATTTCCTTATAACCGAGCGGAGAACCGTGGCGAGGAAGGAAAACATTTTCGTTAGAACTGGCACTCGCTTCGAGGAAAATCTTTCGCGATAAATCTGTCTCGGTGCAGAGATACAGTGCACGTGGGGCATGTTATCAATTCTTAATAAATTACGATAATCTTTGCTCCGATCTAAGTTACCTTAATTTAAACTGGAAACTTCGAAATGGGAAACAGACAACTCAGCCAGCTATTATCTCTTATAATCGCTTTCAATTTTGCATAAGGCGTGGTTCCTTGCCTAATTAAGGAACTGTTGAAATTCATGTTTCGCGAAAGTAGATACCTACGCGGTTTCACTGGAGCCAAACGTTCGTGAGAACCGCCGATTTAACCTTTAGAAGCCTCACGCAGAATCTTAAATATAGTCTGAAATAGTGAGTAGCAGATATTACCATGAATTTATATCAGCAGCGTGTACACGTTGCAACGGAATATTATTTACAGCGTTGGAGTGTGCCCGAGATAAACATTCTGGTCTTTCCTATCCGCTATCAGAAACGCTACATTTCACCTCACTTTACACGGAAATGGGCTGGAGATTGTGGAGAGTTTATTCTAATGAATTCGGCCAAGGAACACAACTTTACTAGCGCGAGTATACAAGAGAAACGTGTCCTTTAATTAACACGGTGGCAGTTACCTAAGTAGCTTATCGATAGGCGGGCGAAAACGCGCTAATTCCAACGTCACGAATTATTTCACTTTTTTTAACGAAACCGAAGCAAAGAGGTGAGAGATCGAATTAGAGGAAATAAGAAATAATGATTTCAACAAGGACCGCTTAACCCAACTTCGAATCCCATCACGAAATACCTACAACAGTGTACCAAATGACGCTTTAATTACCTAACCCAGGGCACATTACCTAAGAAGCACGGAACGAAACGGCGAAACCAGCAAACGGTCGTCTGCGACATTCCCAACGCTTCACTCCACGTGTTACGTACAATGGAAGGAAAGTTATCCCTTTCCCGCGCCGTTTTTCCGCCCCTGGGTCCCTCCAGCGAGCAGATTGTCCCGCGATAATTTACGACCTTCCAATGGCCGTGACAAATCGTGTATGCAAACACTGTAAGGAGCGCAGCTTCGATAAAAACGCTAGCTACCCGGCTCGTTCGCCGCTGTTGCAATAAAACTGAGGTGCACTCCGGCTGTCTTTCACGCGGGCACAATGTCTCCTGGTGTTCAGGGGCTGGGACAGGGCACGGCTTGTTTCGAACGCCTCCAGGAGTCATAAAGCCGACGAGACGCATCCCTAAACGCCTGAATCCCAGGCTTCCGTCACACCGTGGCCGTAAACATCGGCATTTTCTCCCTCGGGCCTGCGAGGATGCTTTCACTCGGGCCCTGGGGGTGTAGGTAATTGGCGACAACCTTTTTCCGGCGATTCTTTGACCAGCGATGGCATCCTCTGTGACCGGTAAGCAGAGAGAGATGCCTTCGTGGTGTGTTCGATGGACCAGTGTCTTTATTTCGGCAGTGTTTTTGTAAAATATTCGGATTCTCTCACTCCAGCTCTGTATACAGAGCACGTGCACGCGCTACGTACAATCTGTAACTAGCCAAAGAAGAACGAAAGTGGAAATGAAGCTCCTCCCGCCGCACAGCCATCGATGCGAATCAATAAATTTAATAAAGTAGCGAGGCACCCAGTCGGAAATTGAAAGATCAAGCGTCCAGATGCAACGGCCGGCCCGGCTGGACCGGCTCTTTTAATCGATTCCCTCCGATTAATAAGTAGATACAGCAGGGAGAGTGTATCGATTCCGCGCTGTTTCGCACCGCAGCACGCGCGCTGCCCCGGGAATCTCAACGAACGAAACCACCCCCTTTGATCAGCCTCTAACAACAACTTCTCGTCGCGGGCAAGCGGCTCCCGTGGAAAAATTATCGCCCAGCAGGGGGCGAGGATAAGGGTGGTGTGAAACCAGCAGTTGGAACAAACGGAAATAATTACGTCGAGTCGAGGTCGCGGCCTCGGAAGCGGGTGGTTCGAATTATTTATGGACTCCAGCGTCGTTGTTCCGTTTTATTAACCCTCCGTGGGTGGAAAAAGGGAGAAGAACCGAAGGAGGAGGAGGAAGAAGAAGAAGAAGAAGGGTAGAAAGGAGTATCGGTGTCCCGACATCGGGACTAATTATTATCTTGTTCCCGCAGGTACACCTGTAGCTTCGGGACACGAGAAATCGCGCCACCGTTCCTCGTCGAACACGGCACGGCTCCCATCTCGCTCTCCGCCGAGGTGATATACAACCGTCACCCCTTTTATGACGACGACACGGACGTCTTTCGGCCCTCGCCACCGTCCGAAACTGTTCCGCGTCGCCACCCCGTGACGACGTGGAACGCTCGTGCGGCCGTGTGCGTTTACGCGCGACTGTAAGTGCGCCGCGCTAAGTGCATAATGCCCGCTTACCTCCCATTACGAGCGGCGCTCTACCAGCCCGAGCTGCTCGAAAGTCTCTATTAACGGACTCGGTGTCCATAAATTTCTCTCCGAGTGGGTACGCTTTACTCTCTATATATCTTTGTTGTTAGAGGGAGAACGCTCTCCCGTATCTTTGACTAGGTGTTACGAAGGGGGGCGCAAGGGTTAAGGATCTTTCCCCCAATTCAGCGAGGGATGTACGTAAGTAGATACAATGGATTAATGAGAGGAACTGATAGTTGGAAAATCAGAGTTTCCAACGCGATCGACCTTCGCCACGACCCCCACGCGTGCCCTTATGAATTTATGCTAATCGCGAGGCACAGATACGAAGAGTGTCGGCGAACGATCGCCGTCAAAGAGCCAGGGCGATGCAGACCGGCGAACAGCCAGAAGAAAGAGACTGATCTCGACTCTGGGACTTCTACATATTCATGTGGGATTAAAGTCGGTCCCTGGAAGGAGGAGCGAAGCTGAATGGAGGGGAACGAAAGGAGAGCAAAGGGGACCGTACACCGAGGATCCCGATTATTCATGACACCGGGGGTACGGGCGATGGACCCATGCCCGTTTGTTTGGACGGTGGAAGGGAGCGCGTTCGCCGATTCTCTTGTTTGCTCTTTCGCCATCCGCAGATAAGATTCGTTTCCGGTAGTACCCTCGCTGAGATTACCAAGGTGGAAAACAGGGGAATGGGGGGCTAGCCAACTCGGAGAGGAAATCCTGTCCGCTTGGAGATAGTAAATCTCATAATTGAGATTTTCAAACGACCAACTTTATAGCCCTGTGGGGCCCGAGAAACGTGAGCGCGCGCGTTTTAACAGGTGTTCGAGGGATACTTCCGTTTTATACGCCAACGCGTAGCGCAGCGGATTACGAAAAGAGCGAGAACTCAGTTCCACTCAGAAGCACGATTGCTGCTGACGAACCAGGCAGAAGCGACGATGCTGTCTCGTATTTCTCACGCGCGTACCCTCCAGCCATCTTATGATTAATTGTCTCCGAATATTCGGAGGGGGTCATGCGCCTACAGGTCAGGATTCTCCCCCTGTCAGCTCGAACGCGACCAGGGGTTGCTTACTTTCTTCTTCCCTTTTTCCTTTTTTTCTTTTTTTTTTCGAACACGACAACTCCTCCCCGCCCGAATCTCCCCTCCTCGTCTCGCGGACGAGCTTCGATTCGGTCCATATTTCACGCGCACCGTATTTTTAAACATAACCGAGAATGAGTAATGGCGAAAGCACTCCTTTCCGGACCCCTTGAAACGCGAGGGCTACGGATATAGCGGCGTGCACGGAGCTGAACCACTCTCTTTAGCGTCGAACAGCGTGTACGTCGGTCGCCTCGATAATGAAAGGGAATTTCGTGACCCTCGGTCCCGATATTTTATTCTGACGGGACCGAGTCGACCTTGCGATTTGTATCTCGCGATGAGAAAGGGATGTCTGTCTTGTTTACAGAACCGCTACTGATTGTGTATCCTAGCTATTTCACCGTGACTAATCGGTGATTAACGAAGATATTTTTGTAACACGTGAATTATATTACGTTAGCAATTAACCCTTCGTTGACAATCTGGGTGTGAACCACCCATAAGCTGATTTTGACGCTCTGAACCTTTTATATGCAAAATAAATACCTTTTTTCAAAATCGGCTTACAAACTATTTTTTCTCTCAAAATATTATATCCGAACATCGACTCTGTAGATTTTTAGCTTTTAATATTGAAATTTGTAAAAGTTACAATTTTTTTCGTTTTTTCTCGACACGTGGTAAACTAGAATTATTTCACAAAAACTGTGATAAAATTTCAATAAAAAAAATTATTGACATACATTCTAAAGACATTGAAATTGACCCCTGATTTTTTTCATAATTATTGGATTCTTTGGACGAGAATGGCACTCATCAAAAATTGCTCTGGGTGTGAGCCACCCAGGTGTGTCAAAGTTGATCGAAAAAGGAGGTGTGTCAACGAAGGGTTAATATTAAAGAAGCAATCAAGAAGGAAAGATGGAATTTGGTAAAATGTGAAACTCTCGGGACAGATCCTTCTGGGAATCACTACCTGGCTACTATTTCCATACAAAAAGAGGCTTCCACGTGCACAATAACAAACTCCTTGTTAGAGTCCCAAGCAAAAGTTAATTAACCAAGCGCGCCTCGGCTAATTCCTATCGTCCGTAATAACCTCCAAAAACGGTCAGACGCCAGGAAAAGGTGCCGGAACAATATGTCGAGATTCTCTGCTTCCATAAGGAAGAATCTGGCCGAGGTTTAGTGGATTTAGCAGGGTAAAACGTTCCACCCTTACCTAAAAGTTGCCGATGGTCAACCCGTGGATCCTGGCGGCACGTATGTCCCCACCGAAAATGCGACTTTATAATGGGATTAGGCGGGTTGCAATTCGGATTATAAATTGGATTATGGCGCACCGTTAACCGCCGTAAACGCGCGCACCCCGGCACTCTCTGCCATTGTAAACGCGCAATTCATCCTTTATTGCAAACTTTTACCTGGCCGGCGACAGACTGACCGCCCGAGCATAAAGTCGAGGATTTCCCCGGGGAAAAGGTCGGATTTACCTATCGTTACGAGCGTCAACCTTCCCCGTTTCTGCTTTCTGTTTTACTCCCAACCTCATCTTAGCCCGAGAGTGGGTAAAGTACCCCTGGTTGCGTTCGCTGCCCTCGCGAAGCTCTTCGAGGATTCGGGAATCGAAGAAATCTCACCAAAGTCGCGGTTATCCATCGCGCTACACCGGTAGTTTCTCCGAATACTCGAGAGTCGATCGTTATTTAAAAATGGTAATGGGGCCGTGGTACGCGAGAACGAAAGACACGTTACTCGTATTCGATTGGTGTTTCATTTCTTTTGATTATCGATCCACCTCGTTATTCTATGCCCATAATAATTAATAGTTCTCGAAATTACATATGGAAATTGCCGATATCCCGATATCGAGGCGTGGACCTCGGCTCACGGTTCTTTGCGTTGTATCCTGAGCGGATTGCTGCATTAATTTTTCGCCGTGACTGGCCGAGCATAATTTGTTGGTTTCTGGCCAGGTATAGCAGTAGATCCTCCGCGGAGTGGAACTCGAGGAATTCCTAGACACGGCGACGACGTGTTTTCAACAGGTGCGCTGGCGGCTGGTCGGCAACTGGGAAATTATGAAGTCTCGGGCCCGCTGTAATCGGTAATTATAGGTGCTCCTTCTGGACTCGGATGAAAAAAGATCCCGGGCCCATCGCCTATACCGACTTATGTATCTCATTATACAACCCGTTTCGGATTCCCAAGCGTTTCTCGGATTCCACCGGCAGAAATCCCGTCACGCGCTGCAATGCCTCCCACTGTAATTTCGTTTACGCGGCAGCGCAGTCGGGGCCTTAATCCAACCAGCTCGACGAATCGCGCCGGTGATCGAGTGTTCGTGTAAATTGGCTTACGAGGAAACGGTGTTGAACGTAGGTACCTAAATGAATTCTTCTGGAACACCAAGGTAATGCGTGGCTAACTTTTACTGTAAATATACTTACAGGTGTTTAGCTTATTCCTTATCGTCAATGTTTCGATGGGATAGCTACCTATTTAAGTGTTCTTATCGATATTACGTCACGAGGGTTGTTTACTCCTTCGCAAAGAGTTTTAATAACAGAAGTGTACAGACCACGACTAATTTCACACCCCCGAGACCCCTCAGAAAGAAGATTAAACCAGAATCCATGCCTGCAGGTTGCCGGAGTCGCAACTGGAAAATCGAGCGAAACGGGCGACGCGTAGTCGAGCAGGGAAGCCGAGGATGGATCGGGGAGGGCAAGATACGGCGATACGCCGAAAGATCACATTCTGGCGATCCGAGTCGGGCGCACGACTTCATAAAAGGATACAATGCGACGGACGGGGAGAGTGAAAAGGGAAGAAAAGAAACAAAAAGCTCGGACGGAAGGGTCAGGAGAGAAAGCAGGACCGCAGGGATCACCCGCAGGGCTGAATAATGCCCGGCAAAATGCGGCGGGCCACCCCTTGCCATGCTTTTTAAAAGCGCGCGAGATCGAGGGGCTGGCTGGGGTGGGCGCGGGGAGGGGAGAGCGAAGGGAGAAAGCGGTGAAGATTTTGGTTTAAGTGCCCAGAGGTAACCCGCAGCCGTCAAATGTGGGCGGACGTGGCGCGTTTCACCTGCTGTCAGGGCGAACCTCCCCCGTAGCCCTTGGATTTCACTAATTCTGTCGGACGAGCCCCGTCAGTCCGCGCCGCGGCGAAACTCCGAGCTCCAGCCGGCTCTTTTCCTGGTTATTACGTCGAACCTCGCGAGTAATAGCTCGCCACTCGCCCCTGGGCAGACGCGTCGGCACAGGGAGAACGCGGCTCGAACGACAGCGAACTGAATTCCCTCCGCCGATCATTTCGTTATGAACTTGTCAGACCGATCTGCGGTACATCGGTCTCGGTATTCCAAGAAATCATAATGTTATTATGCAGCAGGCATTACTTTATGTGACTTTAGCACGTACATAGGTGGCGTGCATTTACTGTCCTCCGAACAGAAATCGCGGAGAGTCGGTGTTATTCTCGGCCCAGTTCGCTCTTTTTTCGGCTCCTATAATTATGACAACATCGATGTACAAACTGTGATACCTTAAGGGTGCCTAGGAAACGTGAAACTGGAAGAAAGAAAGTGGAATAATTACTCGACTAAAAATTATCTGGAAAGACGACTCGCTAATTACTCGGAACGGGAGAGGTTTCTGTACCAAGCGAAATTTTCACTCCATTTCCACGGAGGAAATCGATGGGAAATCCTGCTGACTGCATCTAGCGGGCCCCCGTTGCCGACAACGCGCGAAACCCGTGACGTCGCCGAAGCAACGTAATTTGTTTTTCCGCCGAACGATGATTAATGACACTCCCACGATCCAGCGGGGGGAGCGTGTCGTCGGATCCTCGAGGATCAACCCAAACAACTCTATTCAACGCGTTTCGGCAAACGGCGAGCCGGGTTATAAATGGACGTTTAACGATCGTCGATGGTCTTCCTTACAATTCACGCGCACGCCTCGGTGCACAGAAACGATCGGCCGCGAACGATACATCCGACTGTCCTAGAGCCACGGTGACTCGAGGTTCGCCGCGGAGGCTGTTCCTCGCGAGCAGAAACCGGCTACACCGTGCGATAAGTAACGTTCGGGTCGTTTAATAAGCGTCATACTCCCGCCGGAGAGGATATTTTCCGTTTATGCAAATACGCCCGACGAGACGGTATCGGCGCAATTAGAGTCGCGGCTGCAACCGCGCTCCCGAGAACGTCGTAACTTCGATTGGGAGGCGTTACCGAACACGATACCGCCGAGCCTCTTACTGACCCTAAACGAGAAGATTTTGCACCCTCGCCGGCATACTTCGGCTAACGTGTTAAGTGGTACGCGAGGTTTATTTTGGGGAAGCGCGCGCTTTATTTTCGATTCAACTCGCGATGATTTGTCGCGACACGGGAAAGATTTAGGGAGAATTAAAGCGACTGGGAAAATGATCGACTCCTGACCTCGGCAATGTTCAGTAGCTAGGTATAAGGAAATTATAATTTCGACCGCACTTGTAGCTTATCCAAAAATACATAAAGTGATATCAGCGCATTTGTTCGGTCAATTTTTAATTTTTCGCTAAAAATTGACCGAACAAACGCGCTGATATCACTTTATGTATTTTTGGATAAGCTAGGTATACAGTTACTCAGAAAATTTAGGGTACTTCTAGGTTGGCAATGAAAATTAATCGAAAAAATAAATACAAACATATATTCAAAAATGAAAATAGAATATATATTTTATTCGAATAATATACTAAATAATTCGTAAAAAAATCTAAATAAAATGGTCTATTTGTCTATATTTAACAGAAATTGTAAAAGTACATGTATTTTAGTGACACAAAATTGAGCGTACACGTAGGAATTTTCACATTATGCACTATTATTATTTACTATTGAAGAGTAAGTCCCGCCAAATGTCTTTCAAAGTTCGGTTGCTCAGGAACCAGAAACAAAAAACTATCTGTTATCCGTAGATTGGTGATTATAATAGTAACATGACTAAGAAGAGGAAGCAGACTGACATTTTAACACGAAATCTTATTGTAAAATTATATTCGCAATGTAAATCTTTTCGTCAATTAGGGAAAATAGTCGGCAGAACACATTCTACCGTACAAAAAATTATAAACAAATTTCGGTACGATGGAACAGTCAAAATACACCTGGCCGAGGAAGAAAGAAAATATTGTCGAACGCTGATGAAAGATTTGTCGACAAATTAAAATAAATCCGAGTACAAGTATGCGGAAGTTAACGTCAGATGTTTTCTCACGTATAAATAAAGACATCTCGGTTGAAACAGTTCGTAGAACATTAAGAAAAGAGAGATATAATGGTCGAGTCGCGCGAAAGAAACCGCATAATGGATAAAATTGAGTACTTAAATACAACATAATGGACAAAGTTAAATACTTAAATATCTTAAAAAAGAGTCTAAAAGAATCAGCAGAAAAATTAAAAATGTCGCGGGTGTATTACTTTCAACAAGATGATGACCCAAAGCATTCATCATATACCTATGTATAGTTTAATTATGGTTGCTGCATAATATCCCAAAGATGCTACAAACACCTCCTCAGTCACCTGTTCTCAATCCCATCGAGAATGTCTGGGGAGAAATAAAATCCAGGATGGCAAATAACAATTTTACGAATATAGAAGATTTCAAACGAAAGTTGAGATAAGAATGGGAAAACATTCCTCCTTCTTTAATAAAGCACTTAATTTATTCTATGCCACGTCGCTCACAAGCCGTAGATAATTGATTGTAGGTAAATAGTATTTTAACAAGGTGTACGCTCAATTTTGTGTCACTAAAATACGTGTACTTTTACCATTTTTATTAAATACAGACCAACAGTCCACTTTATTTAGATTTTCTTACATATTATTTGGTAAAATATATGAATAAAATATACATTGTTTTAATTTTTGAATATGTGTGTTTCTATTCATTTTCCCGCCAATTTTCGTTACTAACCTAGGTGTACGCTCAATGTTGCGAGTAACCGCGGGTACTGGTGGAAGTTTCCACAATCGCTCGATTCAGTTCTAAGAATTAGTGAACTGGAGGAATATCTTACACGGGCGCATCGATATCTCTTCCGCTAGAAATTGCAGGGAACTATCTGTACCAGTAAACCACCGTGGAAAAAGGATCCTACCCGCGTACATAAACGAATAAATAAAAGCGGCTGAATACTAAGGACCGCGAGGGCAACGCGCTCCCCTGGTTCTCGCATTTTATGGTTCGTTAGCGGGCATTGCAGCGCGGCTCGGTTTCGCGGTGGTAACTGATACCGAGCTGCGGTACGGTGGCGCGCGCGGTTGAAAAATTCGCGGATCCCGATCGATATCCTAATAATTTTCTGGTAATCGCGCTAACCTATCGGCCCGGCCCCTGCGTTCAACTCGCCGGAAAGGGCGAAGGGAATGAGAGAGGGCGAGGGCGCCGGGATTGGAGCCCTCTTTATGCGGGTACGCGGACCTCTGGCGCTCATTTGCGCCGCGGTACCTTGCCCGGAGAGCCTACCGCGGCTGCGTATCTCCGTATTATTATGATAAAATATTTTTTCGGCCATAAATACACGTCCGGGATGCGAGACCCCCGTCGCGCGGCCCACCCGACGCACGTTGCATCGTTGCACCGCGATAAACGCGCGTCCGTGCCGTGCCGGTTGCACGCGCGTCTCGCCGCGTTTAAAAGCGTTATGGACGCCGGCCGAGGATGAAACGCCGCGACCCTCTTACCGTTTACCCATGGGAAAAATACACGGGGAACGAGACGGAGCCGCGAGACCTCGCGGCGTTTACGGCGATAATGGCGTTTTATATTCGGCTGTAACGTATCAACTGTCCGGTCCGAGGTAGCTATTCAGCTCTACGAACTTTACGGGGATAGGGTTTCCGGGTAATGTCCCTCTTTACGCAAGCCGGGGATTAATTTGTAATTCTTCCGCATTGTTGTCGATGGGGTGACGATTAAGTAGCGGTGGCTGGCATGTGTCGCTTCGCGTCGAGACGCATGTGGCTGATGAATCCAGTTGTGTAAAGTAGATACCTACTACGAGTGAAACAGAAAAAGGGTTGGCCACGAAGAAGTCAAAGGATTAATTGGAATATTGTGCAACGCAGAAGAAGCTTGTCTGTTCGATGTTGTTCGAGGGATGTACACGGATCGAAGCTTCCCAGCGTGATGTCGTAAGAACCAGTCTCATGATCATTGCGTAGCGATACTCAGATTTCGATTGTTTACGAGATAGAATGATTTATCACGTTTCGGCGCAGTTTTATTCGAAGCAGATAACGAAGCAGTGGCACAACACGATTGCAGAGATAAAGACATACGTGACGGGGATCTCATAATCGACCGCGCAAATTCGCTGCATCACGATTTCGGTAGATAGGTATTTGAAAAGTCGACGAATCTAATCCTCGACCAGCCGGTCTCTCCTCGCGCGATAATGAGCGCGGCTTTCTGTACTCTCGATAATTGCAAAAGAGACGAAGCTGGAAAGTACCTACCCGCCCAAACAGAATCTCAGAGCTCAGAAACCACCCAGAGCGGTGCATAGAATAATTTCTATCTAAATACGTAAGTAGATGTTCTCTTATCCGAAAGAAGGTACACGCGAACGTCACAGAATTCCACGCCCCGTCTCGCCCACATCCCTCTCAACGCGACCGAGGCTTGAAAACCCCGAGGCATCCAGGCCCCAGCAGCGGGATAGAATCGTAATTAATTCGCCGTGGCGTACATCGTGCGATCGCGCTATTACTTGTGGCGAGGGGGCCAGCGGGCAGAGCGACGCGTGCGGAGGAAACGCGGCACCGAGTTTATTTAACCAAAGGGTTTACATCAGACGATCGAATCCGTGGCACGGTCGGCGGAGCTGGCCAAACATTCGGCGACCCGTGTTTACACCGCAAGTATTTATGGGCCACGATCCGCCCACGAGCGGTCTGTCTCTACCGGTCTCGTTTTCGGAATTCGGAGCATCCCCGCCGCGAGTAGATCGACCAGGATCTTCTGCTCCGTTGCTGACCCCCGCTGGCGCTCACGAAGTCCACGGGATGTCCCGGCTCCCAGAACCCCGACAAACCCTGAAATCCGACGCTTCGCTTCCCGTCGTCCGCGCCGCAAGGTATTCGCGACAGGTGTTCGAAAGCGCGGCGCAAATTACGCGCCAATTGAAATTGTCGGGCGTTTACGCTGATCGAAGCCTGCGGACGAGCAATTCCTTTGAGTGCCGGAGAGGGGGGGGGGGCGGGAGGGGGGAGGGAGACCAGTTTCCCCGTGAATTTCCACGGAAAATACATCGACGCGGGCTATTTTCATGAATCACGGGATTTCGATGGGTGGGCGGGGGATTTTTTTTTTGCCGAATCGTAAGTCATCCGTGTAAAAACGCCAGTTTTGACAGAATAGAGAGAAGAGCGCGCGCGGCGCAAGAGGGGTCCGAGGGGAGGGGGGAGGGGGGAGGGCAATTTGCCTGATGGGAAAAACAGATGAGTTATGCAGGAGATAATAGTTCGAAGATGGATGCGCTGCCGTTCCTATTCCGAACTATTTGACGCGCGCATCGAGGCGTATCCAAGTGCGAGGCAGGACCCCGCGGCAAATGTACACGGCGCAGAAAAAGCCCGGAAAAACGTTTATTTTCGGCCGTCTAGGCACCTAACCGGCGTACAAAATTTCTAACGGCAAAGAAAACAAATCACTCCGCGTTCGATCTGTATATTTTACGTCGGGCTACGCAAACACTGGGACTCGTGAGCCTACCGATGCTCCGCCGAGTGAATAGGGCGCTCGGTAAATTACGAACGCCGCCCGTACGAACGATTTCCGCGATTCACCGCGATTAACTATCGTTTTATTACAAGTGGAGTGGAGATGAGATACGAGGAAATTGAAGCGGGCGGTATAAACGTTTTATGTTCCAATTAGGGACGTCGCCAACGTTTTTCGATTAGTTGCACATAGGGGAAATCCGGGAGACGCGGTCGCCCTAATATAGAATGGCTATTAAAACTAATGTGGACATTACTTATTTTATCAGAAGGAACATATATGTTCAGAATTTTATGCTGATTCAGAAAAACAGGTCGATATTTGCTTTAAAAAATATTTACTGTAAGTCGGGTTACAAACTGAACTTTTAAAGCCTATAAATTCAGAAAAACACAGAAGGAAGCGAAATTATATTATTCATTCAACTGCTTGGCTTCTACAGAAGTAATTAATCTGCACTTTAACGCATTTTTACGTATAGAGTCTGAAATGTAGCGACTCGACCAACTCTCCGGCCCGACCGCGTCTCCCGGATTTACCTACCCTAGGTAGATTAAATCCGTCGATGGTATCGTTAACAATTTGAGAATAATGTCTCGCGCACCTGGCCCCTCGACATACCTATGTGAAACCTAAGAATTCTAAGCTTGTATCGTAACTAACGACTTGCACCTACATCTATCTCCTAAAGAAAAACCCTTTCGACGATCCGGATCTCCTCTCGCGGGTACCTACGTTCACGTCCACCTAATTGATTTGCAAGCGTCGCGGCAACAACGCTCGGAAGACCACCGTACCTGTACAACATTTACGCGGTATAATTGCACCGTTCCGCGGCGGAGTCGCGTTGGCGCAATTACCGCAGGCTCTCTTTCGCCGCGCGAAGATCTATGGGACAGTTGACGCGTTCTCCAAGGCGAAACACAATTGCAGAGACCCGCGGACCGGCAATTACACGCGATCCGCGTAATCGTAAAACGAAACGCTAAGCATGGAGTTGTTATTTCCGAGCCGCGACGCGAAACGTTGCCGTAAATCAGCCGGCACCTAGGCGAACAGAGAAGGAAACTCGCGTGCCAGCGTGTATTCTAATAATTGCGCGTGCTCGGGGTGGGAATAATTCACCAGCGAGCCGCGGATCGCTTTTCTACCGGCTGCATGTCTGAGGGTTCCCTTCGGTGAGACCGAGAATTCCGCGGGAAATTGGTGATCAGGCGAGGATCGCATCGAGATCGACGGAAGTTATAACGAAGCGAACGTTTTGGGCTCGCTATCGATCATCCTCGATCTCTCTACATTCCTCTTATACCTACATTCGCAAACATCAACTCCCCCTCCTCCTCCTCCGCTGGCCCCTATCGCCCGCAACACAATGGCCCTGTTCGCGGTCAGGATACCAGCGACGTTGCGTCACCGGTCACAGGTGCAGTACGGGCGTGACCCGCGATAGGGTGCCCCCGAAGAAGGTGGCCGAGCGGAAAGAGGAACGACGAGGAGCCTCGGCGGCCAGAAGTGTAACGCGACCGCGAACAAGAAAAACGAGGACCACGGGGCAAAGGCAAAAAGGAGGGAAAGAATGGAAGAAGGAGAAGAGGAAGAAGAAGAAGAAGTGGAGAAGGAGGCAATCGAGAGCGGAAGAGAAGGCTTCGGGAGAGTAAAAAGAGAGAGAGAAAGAGAGAGAGAGAGGGAGAGAGAGAGAGACCGCGAGCGGCGCTCCGCCCCAGGTACACGAGCAACATGGCCGCTGAGGGACGGATTGGCGGAGGCCAGCCACGATGCCGACGTCGTCGTGACGCCCGCGCTTCACTCAGCTCGCCTCAAACTCGCCGGGACTTCGCTCCCATCGGCCCCTACGGCACTCCTCCGCTTGAAACGGTCGCCGCCCACCCCTACCTTCTCCCCCTTTGCTGTATCAAGACTCTCCCACCCCCTTTTATATCACGCTCTCCCTTCCTCCTGCGCGATAACTCCATTCACCTCTCCGTCCCCTCCCGCGGACACGGGGTGCGGTGGTAACCGCGGTGCAACTTCGAATCGGACGATTCCTGCGAAAGCAAATCGAGATTCCGGGGTACCTAAGACTTCTTTCTCCAGAATATTCCGACCTGACACCTAGCGAGTACCTACTTGCACTCGTTTCTAACTCAAGTTCAAACGGGACGAGTACATAGGCGGGAGGGGGGCTGAGAAAGATCTGGACACGCTCGGGGAGCTCGTTCTGCTCAGCTGGATGACGAAAGGGACACTTCCATTTTCAGATATAACCTCTCTTTCCGCCAGATCGACCGGCCAATCGCTGGATCCGAAGCCCCCTGCGCCAGCGACACGGGTAAGAGCGTAGGAAGCTTCGCGACAAGATTGCAAACTGCCTGGCAAGGACGTTCGCCACGGGTTTTTATGCGAACGCCGGTTTCTCTTTGGCTGGAAACGGCCCCCGAGATGCGGGGGAACGATAGCTCGAATGGGCCCCGGTTATCCTGTTAGCGCGGCTGAATCGTTTGTTGTTAAACGTGTTACCGGCATCTACGCGGTTGAGTTTCACGGCGGGGGCAGATATTCGCCCGAGTTCGAAGATACAAACGATAATCGGGACAGCCCGGCAGTTATCGAAGTCGAGGAAGAGATCTCGAGGCACGGGTATCGAAGTTAGAGATCGTTCCCTCCGAGGAGATAACTTTAATTGCATTCCCTCGTAATTGGTTACGAGCTGGCTTTCTACCCCCGTCGAAACGCGCCGCTCGCGAGATGCAAATGACGCTGCGCGGTATCGATATGCACATTTATTCCATCGTATTACGTAACTTCATTTATTTCGCGACGCTGTTGCGATTCTAACGAAGCATCGACGCGCGTGCCGGCGTGCATTGATGAATGGCCAGCCGAGCGCTCGATGCATATCGGCTTTTGCATAGTAATGCGAGGATTATCGGGGGAAACCTATTTATACGCGTTGCCACCGTTTCGAAGGAGCAGCCCTTGACGTGTAATTAGAGATTACATGCCACGCGAATGGGCAACGAGTTTTCTACCGAAACCAGGATTTATTCAATTCCCAGCATACGCCATAACCTCCACCCAATAATCTCGATTAATGTGTGTTTAAACCAAATAGGTACGTACTTACGTTATGCAGGTTATAGTTGCCGATGTAACCTCAAATTGCCTGTCAAGCATCCGAGCGGGACTGCAGAAATCAACGTTACCGAGATGATTGGCACAGCTGAGTTTAACGATTCGTCGCGCCGCTCAGTTGGTCACGATGCAGGAGGAAACGAACGGAACGATTGCATAATAATTCTACGCGGCTGCGGTAGAAGGCAATATGTAGATACCGCGGTTGTTATTACAGAAACATACATGGCTTCCTAAAGCTGCACGAAAGTTTTACTGTAATTGCGTTTGGGAAACACTGATTGTTACGGGGCAGGCTAATGGGCCGCGATGATAAATGCCCGTGGAAGTTAAGTTATATCGCGGGGACGATGCACGGAGCCGGGAAGCTACTTGTTGATTCCCGCTCGCTTTCAAATATTTATACGCGCGCGCAAGAAAATATTACTCGATACGGCTGGCGAGACGTTTAATGGATCTCTCGAACGGATTATAGTCGTTACGCGAGAAACGTCGCGTCGGCGTACCGTTCCCGCAATCAAATAGCAATCTGATCGAGCGGAGCATACCCCGCGGAAATCGAGGCCTCTGCATTGATATATGGCGGTCAGAAATCTTTCCCGCTGGATTCTGGGCCGAAGCTGCAAGGCAATGAATCATGATAAGAGATCGTGTGTAAGAAATGATACGAGATGGATGATTAAATTAATTACTTATTGCAGGCTCGTGTGTATGTCGGGATTGAATCGTGATTTATAGCACAATTATGTCACAGAATCCAGGCGAAATATCGTTGAAACGCGTACCGAGCAACCAAGTGAAAGCACAAGGTTGCCGCTTTACTGCTACTAGGGTGCAGCACCTGATCGGCTAATACGCTGAGCCATCTATATTCACTGTGCTCGACTAAACGTCGATTATCGATAGTTTCTCTGTTAACTCGACGATAAGAACAAACGATCGTAGAATATTAAAGATCAATACTTTTTTTACTAATATTTCAAGCCCAACACAAGGTAGTTGAATAATAAATTGAAATTTTTTCGGTAATTTTAAAATGCGAATAGTGTTCGCTATCTGGACAGATGGCGCCACTTGTCTGTTTGGCCAGTTAAAATTGCAGGGGAATATTAACGATGTTGGCTACCCTGACTCGTATTTTTAATAAAAACACATACCTTTTATGCGTATTAAATGTGTTTTACTGCATATAATATTCAATGTGTATTGCAATTTACAACATCCCTCATCTACGTGTTTTCTTTTATCAAATATTACTTTGTATGCATAGGTTTAATGCAATGCATACTTTCAAATTGCAAGTTGTTCATTCGTTCGTGCTTAATTAATTTTGTAATTCTTTTCCCTTGGATTATTCATTTAAAATTTTGTCCAGAAGACACCCGATCCTATGAATCAGGCAAAATATGCACGCGTCTAGCGACGCCTTCTGGAACACGATCGAAGTAAAATCAGCTGACCCTGTCTTCCAAGCGTCAAATGCGTATTTATAAATAACGTGGCGTAATAGCGAATAGGGAGCTGAAGCTACTTTTCAGCGACGAGACGTCAAAATGGTAGATATGAAAAGTAACGTGAGCTTCGCGTGTCAGCGGTGCCTGCAACCGCTTAGACTGGACTCGAGCTTTTCTCATCTCGGAGAACATACACTAGCAGAACTTTCACGTAGGTAATTTCTATTTCTAACTATGTTTTTGTAACAGATTTCTTTGTGTCATTCTTTTCCCTTCACTCACAATTCCGATAAGATTTTACATCCGTAACGTGTTTCGCAATTTGCGATAAATCCATCGCTGTTTGTTCGCGTAGATACGCTTTGCAATTATAGTTCTCCTTAATTTTTAATAGGTTGCTTGTGCGCCAATAATTCTATCACCCGGTTCATACTGTTACGAAACTTCTGATCCAGGAATCATTTTAATACGAATTCTTTAAATATGCATAATATTCTTAACTTTTGTTGGAATAGTTCCCATCCAGCAGCAAGTGATGGGAGAGATAGAGCCACAAAGTGGAAGCATAGAACATCTAGTTCCGCCGTTCAGATTAATTGAATCGGCAAATGGGACTAATGGCTTTATGTTAGTCGGGGATTCTGGGGAAACGGAAAGTCTCAGCCATCATTTGAAGGTACTCGCAGTCTCGTCCATTGTGTCGCAACAGATAATAATGCGACCTCCTTTTTTTTTTGTCAAGGTACGCGCGACACTGTTCGATATCCTTAGCAGTAGCAGCTCTGCGGATCACCCACTCTGCGACGAGTGCACAGATAGTCTACTATTGTTAATGAATCAACAGTTGAGGATGACCGAAGGGGAATGGTCGGATTATAACGAATATTTGAAAAAGATAGAAGTGGAGCAACAGCAACAGGGCAACGAAGATGTGGAAATGGAGACGCTTATGAAAGAATTACAAGACGTGAAGGCGGAGGAGGAGAGGATGATAAATGAATTGCAGGCACTGAGGAAGGAAGAGATCGCAACCAGGAACGCGATAGCTGAGCAAGAGAGGGAAAGAGAAAGGTTGCAGAGCGAAGAGGAAAGATACTGGAAAGAATATTCAAAGCATAAGAGAGATCTCATATTAGTGAAAGATGAGTATCGTAGGTAATTATGACATGTTGTTGCATTTTTCGTATTTCTTGTAGTACACTCCCATTAACGTTATCGATTTGTTTAGTCTGGAGTGCCAATTAGCCTATGCAGCTTCTCAACTAGAAAGACTGAAGAAAACAAATGTTTTCAATGCTACATTTCATATTTGGCACTCGGGACATTTTGGAACTATAAATTCCTTCCGTTTAGGCAGATTGCCAAGTGCGCCAGTTGATTGGAGCGAGATAAATGCTGCTTGGGGACAAACCACCTTGCTGCTAACAGCTCTTGCTCGGAAGATGAATCTCACGTTCAAACGTTTCCGTTTAGTGCCATTCGGTAATCACAGTTACATTGAAGCTTTAGATCAGCACAGAGAACTTCCTTTGTACGGAAGCGGAGGATTTAAATTCCTCTGGGACACAAAGTTTGACGCAGCAATGGTGGCATTTCTCGACTGCCTGCAGCAGTTCAAGGAGCAGGTGGAAAAGGGAGACAGTGGATTTTGCCTTCCGTACAGAATGGATCGTGGGAAGATAGAGGATTCGGCGACAGGCAACTCTTATTCTATCAAGTACTGTTTCGTATACTTTAAACGCTTCTGATCTTAGTTATCTTTAATGCTCATTCTACTTCTAGTCTCTTATTTTAGAATCCAATTTAATTCCGAGGAACAGTGGACCAAGGCGCTGAAATTTGTACTGACCAACTTAAAGTGGGGTCTCGCGTGGGTTAGCTCTCAGTTCACGAAAGACGAGGCTGAGCAATAACACACTTTCGTTTTATCCAAAGTCATTCAGCCTCGATCGTACATCCCTTTCACACTCATTAATGTACATACACGTTATTTGTAAATAAACTCAGTTAAAGGATAATCCTTTTATTTAACATCTGATCGATAATACTTATTTTGAACAACTTTTGAAGAGCCTCGAGTTCGGGTTAAGAACAATGTTCAGGTTTGTTAGCTAGGAACCAGGATACACCACACACTAAAGATGGAGGACCTTGCACCTCCTCGGAATACATGTACTCTCTTACTTCCGGCACGCTCAATTCCACCACTTCGATTAGTTCTCCTTCGGATGCGGCACCCCCTCCTTTAACGAATCGCTCAAATTTAAGGATGAGTAATATGGGACTCTTTTTTGAAATAATTTATTGCCAACTATAAACTTATTCGCTAAACCCATCATTAATGACATGGTTTGTATAAAGTATGAAAAATAAAATTTATATGAAACTGAATTAATTGTTACAATTAGGCTTACCAGGATATATGCGCATCTCGTCGGTAACTTCCACATAGAAAAGCGTATGCTTGTAGACCGAAGTGGAAACGGATCTACAATTGAATTGAGAAAAATTTTAGTTTTTACGCGCGCACAAAAGTTGAAAATTGAACTGATGTAGGGTAAGTGTGGGTATTACTGTGGATATTCTAAAACAGATCATATTTAATGTCGAAAAGTACATAATATCTTGAAAATTTTTTATCGTAGTTTGAAATTCGTCAAGGCGAAACTTCGATCGATTCCCGATATGGTGGTCGTGAACACCTACTTGAAAAACATTTATATTTTTGTGATTAACAGTAATACATGTAATGTAGCGTTATTTCTCGATAGAATGAGAGTTACTTTTTCAAAAAAAAACAGTAAATCAGACGTCAACATTTTAATTTTCATTTCTCATCGTAGTATTAGGTGCAGTACTTTAAATCATGTGCATGTATTACTGCGGACCGACGACTGCGCAATGTAACCTTTCTTCCGACCGTATTCACTTACTATGTATTACTACTTACTATGATTTAAATTATTGCTGATTTTAGTAAATAAAGAAAGTTAAATAATTTTCTATTTACAAGTGATATTAGTACTGAGGTTATGTTTTGCCTGACGTCAGACCGCAGTAATACATGCGCAGTAATACATGCGTACTAATACATGCGCAGTAACTGATATTTCGTTAGTACTAGCACGCAGTAATACATGAATGTCCGCAGTAACTCTTGCAATGACATTGATCGACAAATCTCTGTGTCTTTAATTAACTGTGCTTATTACCCCGCCCTTATATTTTTTTTATGGAATTATTAAGGTCCCACCTTTCTTTTAAAAAAGGAAGGAGGAACTTTCATTCATTTGAACGCCGCATCGAGGGTTCTAAAATTAACGTACCTCAAAAGTCCGCAGTAATACCCACACTTACCCTATTAGCAAAATCGACAATTCTTAACAAACCTGAAAGTGGTGATAGCTTTAAAGGCCTCGGGAGGCGCTTCGAAGCCGCATTCTTCCCGCAGCTCGTCTCTCGCAATCTCGACAAGTGGCTTATCCTTGTCCACGATACCGGCGCATAGTTCCAAGGTGAAACCCAACGTCAGCGGATATTTTTCAAGATCGACCGTACCACGTTTCTCCGGGAGGAATGTATAGTAGAATGACGGACGGAATTGTCTGACGAACACAAGCTTCTTGCTGCTCGTGTTGTAAACGATTATACTCACGCTGTCGTGTGCCCTTGTCACATCCCACACCTTCTGCTCGCCATCTTGTTGGTAATGTATACGAGCAGGTCTAATCCACGGGGAGTCAGGCGGGCATTCCGCCACGCGAAATTCCTGTATATCGAGTATTCTCTTTCGTATACTCTCATTTTCCTTTCCTGGCGCGTTCACATCCATTCCTTACACGTTTATGTCAACTGCACTCCCACCAGATTTAGCTGTTTAACTCCAGTCGATAAGCCGTCCCGACGACGATAGTTCGAGGCCACCTGAAGATGTCGCTGCCGACATGGAAAGTAAACGCGCGCACTCGAACGCGAACTACAAAATGCACCAGATATCGCTTTGACGGACGTGCAAATAATTCCGCTATTATTAAGATAAGGCGGAGGAAATTTTCCTTCGCCCACCACGGTTTCGTGGAAACTTCTGTAGTATCTTATATTTGAGTGACATAGTATGCGTATGTATTGACGGATCTATTCTGATATATAGGGTACAGAGAAAGCAATGGTCACAATTTTCATGTATAAATATACACATTTCCGTGAAATTTGAGGTTAAAGTTTCTTCGTCATTTCTTCATCTGCGAGTGCCGCGATTGAGAAGTCCTCGCGCCATCCTTGCCCGGCCACGGTTTCTTCATCTCCCTTTTCTCTTTCTCTTTTCCCTTCTTAACCTTCTTCTCTCTTTTCCCAGACACGTCTACTGTCTTATAAGCGTCCAGAATCTCTTGCTGGCGAACCTGCGTATCGACGTGAACGACGTCGGGCTTCTTGCGGTACCTGGAGACGGCTGCTGGAGGAGAGAACTCGATCTCCATGTCGGACGCCGTCGAGCTGGTCGCGACCGAGGCGTCGTCTTTGTTCTTAACGATTTTGAATTGCAGCGGTTTCATGGGCTCGGACAAACGTGGCTCGTCCGTCGTCTCTGCCCTGATCGGGTACATCGTCACGTAATACGTGCCGTCCTTCCTATGGATGTGCAAGGTTGGCGGTGCTTCCGGCCCGTCCTCTTCACCTTCCATCTTGGAATGCTTCCTCTGCATGGATCGCTCTTTCCCGCCTCGCCTCTTGCCAAGGCTCCTTCCGCGCGATGGGGCCGATTTCGAGCGATCAATGCCCGATCTTCCACGATCGCTCGATCTTCCTATCGATCTTCCCGTTGACCTTGGCGTCGATCTTTCAGATCTTCTATCATAGGATCTTCTATCGGGCGATCTTTTATCAGCCTGTCGTCTCTCGGCCGGCGTTAGACTCTCCTGTATATTAGCTATAGAGTTATCCTTCGCCTCTTGCAGCATCTCGTAGAGGTAACGGCCAATGGCGCCTGGCCTCCAGCCGATGCGCGGCTTCAAGTTGCCAGCGATGTCTATGGTGTTCCATAGCCAACCCATATTAGCCGGCACCCTCATTCGCACATCGATACAATCCCTGTGGCCGTAATTTGTCCCGGGGTACGTGTCGCCGACGAAGTAGACCCACCGCATCACACGCCTGCTGACATCGATGGACGGTTTCAATGAAGAGCTACGATCACCGCCCGGTCCCGGAATACTGTGCATTCCCCTTCCGGCTTTCTGACCGGCTTTCGTAGTAGGCGGATACGGCGATCCACCTCCGCGGTGTCGAGTAGTGGATTGATTGTTTCGCGCATTGCTACGCCGACTGCTGCGCCCCATACCGCGTCCCTTGGCGATAGTTTGAGATTTCCGATTGCCAGCCCTCGGATTCCGCCGTTTCCTTGCATTACGCCCACCCCTTTCGCCCATCCTCGAGGAAACGGAGGCCGCGATCTGTGTCGTGCTCGCGGTGTCGTCTTGCTTCTTCCGTCTGGATTTACATTTCGGTTCACCGCAAGGACCCAGTTCCGCGTCCATCAGCCCGGGGGTCGCGGCGTCCAGGTCTTTCTGCTTCTCGCTCTTGTCCTCCTTCTTCTCTTCTTTCTTCCTGTGCCTCGCGTGGCTGATCGTCGGGACTGTTTCCGGTAACACGGGTATAGCTTCGCGTACGATTCCCAACCGAGGTGGCATGGCGAATCCTGCAGGAGCGAGAGGCGGAAGGGTGTGCTGCTGATGAATATCGTCTAGTAGTTGGCCCGTTGGGATGTTACACGGCGCGGGGCACGGCGGTCGTGCCTTTGCAACCTGTGGCGCTCCAGCCGATGTCCTCCCCCTCGGAACCTGAGGTTCCTGGGTTACGTAGTCTTTGTCGATATCCCTGCCGAAGTAGGGGCTGTCGCCGGGGTCCATCAAGCCGAGTCCCTGCACGCCTGGCACTTTCCCAATAGAGTCGACGAAATCCTGCGCATCGTGGAAAGCTCGAATTAAACAGTCTATTCCCATGCACGGCGACTTGGAGCACTTGGCAGCGCCCCTGGGCCACCTAGGCGCGTCCTTCCCCGGGCAAACGCATCCAGCCTTCGGCCCCGTCGACGTCAGGCGAGGCGTACAAGCGTCGAATATCGCTACCACGTCGTTATCTTTGGACATTGATTTTCGATTGGGAACAGGCACTGGACCACCGGAACAACTGCAAGTCGACACTTCTTTCTCCCCTCCTCCACCTCCTTCCAACCGAAAGCCCGCGGTGTTCCTCTCGTCGTACCAGGTGTAGTCTGTCTCGCAGTCCGTCCATTTGTACTCGGAAGGACCTATGTAAATTTGTTCGATGTCCCCACCGCCCTTCAGTCTAGGTCCGCAGCAGCCGGGTTGGCCGTTCTTCGGGGCAAACAGCCCGGGCAGGAGATTGTTCACGCAATAGGTATTAGCCATCGTGTCCGCTACGGTTCTGTCCTTCTGAGTGGACAGTATGCCGCGGTCCTTCAGTCTCATGCAGCAAGGGCGATTGCAACCGGAACGGCATTCCATGGGATGCGTGGATCGATCGGCCGGCATGCAGCGGCAAGTAGGCTCGTTTGGATATGCTCTGTAAACCAATTCCCTGTACTTGGGATCGTTGAGCTTCTCAGCTGTGGTCAGGTCACTGAAAGCGGGATCGTTCATCGAAACACGCGGCGGAGTGCTCGGCCGCGCCAAAGGGTTCTCGTCCTTCGAATCATCTTCCCTGTTTCCGCTCTTGGGAGCGAGATAAGGGCACAGAAACTTTTGCAGTGGCGAATCCTCCAGCACAAAGGACTTTTCGCTCAAAGAGAAGTGCTTGACAATCGAGCTGCCGAAACAAGATAATCTCAGGGTGACGGACACGGTACCGAATCCTTTGCCGGCCGGATCGGTTAGATCGTAGGAATCCTTTGCTACGCACGGCGCTGATATTCCATCGACCTCCTTTCGCGCAGAGGACACTCGATTGTACAAGCAAGCGGGCATAGATATCTTCGCTTTACCGAGAAGAGTTCCATTTTTCTTCGTGGCGGAGGTGGATCCTTTGTAATATACTTCCATGAACATAGGGTTGCACCTCATAGCCTTGATAAGACTGCTCGGTGTCTTGGCGAACAAACAAGATTTACCACATTTCAAGTCCTTCGAGTTCCCTGTCGGTTCGCTGTTCTCCTTACGATCGATTTGGCTGTAATTTGGTATACCTATTTCGTACTCTGGCAGATCGATAAATCTCACGCGGACAATCAGTTCCCCGGCGTTTGCTTCCGCCGTTCGTTCGGGATCCAAGTCCAGCCGATCGACGAATACCTCGAGCATGTAAAATTGCTCCTCCTTCGACGTCGACGCCTTCCGCTTTGAAGCCATTCTTTCTTCGGCCCTATTTTGACGTTCGCTGCACGAGAATTTAGAGAAGGATCGTGAACTCCCAGAGAGCTTCTAGAGATACGTACGGCCGAGACGCGCCATTAATTTTGTGGTCGTTTTACGGCCAATATACTGTAACCTAACCGCGCCAACGCTTCGAATCGATTAATTTTATGTGCAATGTATCGTATACAGTTACCATAGCGATATCATTGACGAGCAACCGCGGATTCTGTACCGGGTGGTCCTCGCGTGAACAACTCCCGCCACGTTTCACTTTCTACCCTTCTTCGTACCCTTCTTGCCTTTTCTACCCTTCTTCCCCCTCCTTACTTTCTTCCCTTCGTCTACAATCCCTTTCAACTCGTTCAGCGTCGTTCTGTCCGGGAACTCCGAGATATCCTTCTCGGTAGGCGGGACGAGCCGCCTCACGCAAAACTCTCGTTCCCTGTCCTCGTTCCTGAAGGTGAAGAAGGTAGGGTGCATCTCGTAGTGGGTCATGATAGACCGACCGAAGCACACCAGCCTTATCTCCATGTCCAGAGTTCCCGACGGATTCTCGCCAGGATCCAGCAGGTTGTAGCTACCCTTCGCCACGAACGGCTTTGGCAAATTAGCCGGCTCGTTCTGGGCCATGGCCACTTGGTCGCACAAGCAGCCGGGCAATGGTATCTCCGTCTCCGCGATGGGATAAGTGTCCCCGACCCTGAACACCCCGACCTTTATCGTCGCCGACTTCAATTCGTCCACTAGCTCCTTCGGCTGTATGACGAACAGGCAACTCCTGCCTATCATAAAGTGCAGAGTCCCGTCCTCCTCCGGGAGAGCGGGCTTCAAAGAGTAGAAGTCGTGGCGCGTGATCTCGAACAGAGGGAACTCGAGGAACTTGATCTTGATGACGACAGGGTGCTCGCCGATGTCTTTGATCTTCCCCTCCGTCAACACCAGCTTGTGAACCATCATCTCCACCATGTAGATCCGTTCGTCGCGGCCACCGAAGCAGGACATGTCGAAGTTGGATGATACCGAGGATTCGTGGCCAGGAAGGGAGGGTGTTTCTGTCGCGGTGGCGCGCGAATTTTGACACGAGGAATTTTTTTAAGGTTCACGTCGCGAATGGCAAGTGACAGGTGGAAGGTGACAATCGAATTGCGAGTGAACGCGAATGCGTGGACGCGTTTACTTCTATCCTAAGCTGGATTCCGTTTGGACTCTTCGGTACTTCTTTACCCACAGACCCCCGCATTAACATTTCGACGTGCTATCCATTACGATAATTCTCCCCGAGGATCATATAAACACAGGCACGCCGAGTCTCCAGCCGCGTCCCGCTTCCGTGTCTATAGATATCCCATCATCAATCCGCGGATAAAAATCATCGACGTACAGTCACGTATATCCCATCCACTGTACGCGACGCCACGGCGTCTCTAATTCCATCGGCAGTTATTACTTAGCTCCCACAGTGGTGTATACTTAATCCCGCGGCGCGAAACTGGCCGCCAGAACCGTTACGAAAATCCGAAGGAAAGCCCTTTTCCGCTATACGCGACGATCCCGCTACCTCGGGTCCACGCGATTTCCGTCTGAAATCCTACGACGGTCCTGTTCGGCCGTCCACCCTTCCCTTCGTTCTTTTCCAAGGGCCCGTGACTAATCGTCGTTCATTCAGTAGCCTAGCTGGTCGCCTGGCATCGGTGATATTTTCGTTGAACAGGTTCCTTCCTCGTCCTTTGTCGACCAGAACTATCGAGACGCCGAAGTGGAACCGTGAAAAGGTGACCTTGGAACGATTCGTCCCATTCCGTGGACGCGGTTTCTGGTAGACTGTGGCCACCGAAAGCGGCCGACAGGGGCAACCCGGGCGCCCGAACACCGACGGCCCAAGTATGCGCTAATTGGTACGGGCTCGCTCGCACGCACACACGCCCGGGCCTTAAATAAAGAAGGAGACAGGTAGAGGCGACCGGCGCGGCGTGTCCGAGGCTCGTACGAGCGGCGGACGAGGAGAGGAGAGATAGGATACCGTGGACTCCGTGGCCTCTTCGACTCGGCCGGACGCTGGAAGCCGACCGGGCAGAAGTGAAATTCCGGCCCGGGCGACACGGCGGCTCGTTAAAATGCTTCTGAGGGGTTTCGGGCGCGGGACGCTCCAGGTAATTGGCGATTAGCGATTAAAACGAACTTGGACGTCTCTTTCTCTCTCCGTTCCGGTCACCACCTCTCATCTTCTCACTCCTGCATCACCGTCCCTAGCCGCCCATGCTTCCCGGACAAAGTAACGTTCGTATAAAGGCGCCTTTTATCGGCTCGCCCTGGAGGGCATCCTCGATTGGCCGATTTTATCTTCTACCTGGCAACGATGACACTCGTCCACGGGGCCAGTGATGCCAGAATCGTGGGTTTTCGCCCACGGACTCTACCCTCTCTCCGCGACTAAGCGTACCACCGAAGTAACTTATTCGTAGATTAATATGCAATAAAATGTAATTAATCCGATTTTAATGTTTTAAATGAAATTATCACGTGTTAAATGAAGTACTATGTGAAGTACATTCTTTTATAAATATTGATTATTTTATTCGAAGAATAATAATGAAAATATTCAAATTATTGAAAGAACTGAAAAGTGGGTGTATAAATAATGCAATTTTGCATTTGAAAATGGAATTTGAAAAACAGGATAGGATCTTCAATCGCTTCTCTTCTTATATTGGCACTGAGACGAAGATGGCATGATTTACAATTTTCACATTTGTAAATAATAGTTTTGGATAAAGTACATTTAAATATTTAATTGAAAAATGAGTTTTGTTAAAATCCTGTCAGTATAAAATATGAAAATTTTTGCCATATGAGTTTAATTCAAAATAAAAGATTAGCTTTCAATTTTTCGTAACTTGCAATTAGTTGCGATAAAATCGCGAAAGAAAAGATTATGTTGAAAGAGAGGATTAATTAACATGTATTTTTTTAAATACTTGAGCTTATTTTTACATAAATTATAGATTTACCGTGCAGGTAAATAACAAATCTGAAGGTATTTAAAATGTACCTGTCTAAAAGTGGCTCACAAAGAAAATAAGTACAAAAACCGAAGAAAAATGAAATGTTTCCAAAAACTAATTACTAAGCATGAAATTGAAAACCCACGATTCTGGCATCACTGTATAGAACCACTGGTCCGTTTCCAAGCCACTTTCCCTCGAACTTGAGGAACGGAAGGGAGGGCAATGGCGTCTTTAATCGCGCGACTTGAAACAGCAACGATCACTTTACAGCGACGAGATTGGGAGCCGTTTTCTTGCCGACTAGCCATGGGAATCCGGGTGCCTCAGGGCCCACACGAACGAGGGATCCTCGGCATCCGGATGACCGGATATAAATACCGAACGGGTGGACGCTAATTCGATCGTATTTAGCCTTAGAACTCCTCTTCTTAAATAATCCGACACTCGTGTCTCTGGAACCTCTCTCTCTGCGTTTATAATTACTCTTTATATCGGGGGGTATTAATTCTCGTATGAGCGTGAAGAGCCAAAGAATCCAATTGATACGCTCCATTCGAATATAAACTCCCATATATGGGAATCCAACCTCCCCGAGCAGTGGAACCGTTAATTGAATTTCCGCTTAATCGTGCGTTGAAGTACCAGTGTTAATAAAGAAATTACAGAAATTCGATGTCCTCGTTACGATAACTCCCGTTAAATTGTCGATGAAACCGACCGCGCACACGCCCCCCACTTACCCAATCGATCCTCGTAGGATCTCTTTGTTCCCGACCTCGGTATCGGCGATCAGAATTATATAGCGAAAACGGCGGAGAGTCAAATTAAATGCCGGCCTTAAGGAGCCAGCCATTGTGATTTGCGATTTTTACCACGGTAGCGTGCCCGTAGCCAGACCAGGTTAATTTGCCTCCTCGCCGATAACCGTTATTTCGGCATTGCTCGAAAGTGGTTACCCTTGCCCCGGGACCCAATATCGGGATTAGTCATCAGGCCAATCCACGCTCGGCGTGTACGTACTAACCCAGCGAGTCCTGCTACTCGTTATTCACGAGAGCCACCGTGCCTGACCCAAATATTCGTGGTTGAAACCCATTTTCACCTCGCGGAGATCTCGGCGAAAGCTGCATCACCCTCGAAACGATCCCACGACATTATTTCCCGCGCCTCCTCGTTTCCAGTGGTTCGACGGGGCGTACGGTCGCTTCTACGTACTTGTTACAGCGGCCCGCTCGCGCAGAAATACAGTTCCGGCTCCGAGTTCGTCCGCAATTTGAATAATTCTCTCCTAAGGAACGGTTTTCTCATCTCGAATTCGCCTAACGTCCGACGTTTTTGTTGCGCTACGGGGCCCCCGCTCGCTACTTACCTACCTTCGGAATGCGAGTGCTCCCGCAGCACGCTACTTTGTAAATGCCCCATTCCCACGGGGGAAAAGCCCATGAAACGCTTAGGCCCGATCGTTCCATTTCTACTTTTCCTGGTAAACGTCCATTCATACCCTCCGCTCCCCCAAGGCGGAGCAACCTGTCTCGTCGAGCTGCTATCTTTAAGCGTTATCGACTGGAGCACGGAGATACGGTAGACTCTATCCTTCGGGGGCACTCGTCGGGAATGACGAGCGGAGGATGACGAAAGTGGTCTATCGACCGGCGACTAATCCGTTTCGTAATCGAGATGGCGCGGAGCCCTGGCCGGAGGGAATCGAGTTGCTCGCGGGTGTCTGCGAGAGGGCAGGCGAGGATCACCAGGCCGGGGAGCATCCCTCGTCCCTCGGATTTTCGATGATCTAGATCTGAGTAGCACCAGGAAGCCGGGACCGAAGGCAAAATTACCGGTGCCGGTGGAAGGAGACCTCGTTCGCTCGGCTCCAGGGGTCAAAGGGCGATAGCGGTACCTTCTTCAGCGGAGGAAGGCCTCATCCTCCTCGTCCTGCCACCTATCGCGCTAGTGTGCGCTGCACGCTCCGGCTACAGACTTACAGACTCTACGAACGTTCCTGGTGAACGTGCCCGCGAGCGAGCGCGCGCGCACCGGGCGAACAGACGAACCTGTTCATAGACCACGGGGGGAAAAGTGGTCGTGTAAAGGAGGCGAGTGTTCGTGCAACGAATACCGAAGGATGGCCAGCGGCGGATCGACCGGTGCTCCTCTGGTACTCCGGGAACGACCGAGACAGAGCGAGGGACAGCCGATGGGGGCCAGAGGAGGCAGAAGCTGGTGGAACAAGGAGGAATCAGCCGGGAGGATATTAGAAGGCACTCTCCCGCGGAGCTAGACGAAATTTGTCAAGCAACCGGCTGATCCCAATTTGTTCTGCCGTGTGTCTTTACCACGGCGAGAGAGAGAGAGCCGTAGGTGGTTCCCCCGGATCCTTTCGCTGGACGATGAGTGGACGGTAGGTATCGGCCGCTACCAACCACCTTATTAGGTTATTAAAAGCTTCGGGATTAAATAGTTCCAGGGCCCTTTATCTCGTGCCTACTACAGGACAGCGGATGAGACAGCTGAGGTGGATGGAACATTCGCTGTTCCCGTTTATACATCGCGGTTCCGCGCTAAGGTATCTACCTAAGTACCTGCGTCGCACTCTCATTAATTCTTATCGCGATTGTTCGATCGCCGTTGGAGCGCCACCGTTCGGGTTGCCGCGCGATTACCCGCAATTACCAACGAAAATAACGTTAACCGGGGGATAGGGCTCGCGCGGCGATAACGTAATGTTATTTCAATTTGCATGCTCGCGGGCAGTCGCGTTCCCAGAACTAATTTAGCCGCTGCGTATTGGACGGTACACGGTCCACGATCGCCAGGAGATAGCATTGCAGATGATTATCAGCCAGCGTGATTTCTGCCTCCCAGGAAACCGCGGAGCGCGCCGCCCGGCTTAATGCCCGTCAGATGGCCGGCACAAATTAGCAGACTATTATTTATCGCTTGACACCGCGTTAACCATCATAAACGTATCCGTTACGATTCCTAGGGTAACGAGCCATTGTATGGTAATGGTCGACGAAAAACTACGTGGAATGATAGAAATGCGGAATGGGGTGGGGGGGGGGGGGGGAGGGAGTGACGTGGTTCGTTTGGAGACGAGAAGCAAGAAAACCAGTGTAGCCGCACGCTGGGATACGTTCGGTCGGAGATGACGCTTCCAGATTCTCTCATTCAGTTGCGCCACAAATTAACAGAATTAATGACCGACGCTATGGCTCGTGACGACAACGGCTCGCGGCGGAACGAGGGACGAACGTAATTGCGTTAGGCTTGACATTTATTTTACGACGGGCTTTCGTGCCGGTTCACCCGGACGTAACAATCGTTTTCGTTGGCACCGCTCGGAGAGAGTTATCGCCGAAATGAACGGGGCAGTTTTCATCTCAAGGTCAATTTGTTCGACTCGCCTCCTCGAGGTGAGCACATTGCTCGTTTGCCCCGCGGAGGTGAACGAACCCTTGCCGCTCTTCTTCGAGGACTTTTGTTCCCCGATAAAGTTTTTGCCGCTCGGGAGCCCGGCGAGTGGCACAAGCCTGGTCTACCGATGGAAAAGTCGGGTGGATTCCTGTGACACGAATAACGTCCGAGTAACTGTGACGAGCAAAGAAAGATGAATGGGAAATATTTGAGTTTCTTTCGAGGGGGTTAGCCTCGCTCGATACCACAACGCTCTTTTTATCCGTCCAATTGCCTTCCGCGAGATAGCCACCATGATCTCCGCTAGCTACTATTGATCTTCCTCTCTGAATTTCCTCCGGTTGATTCATTTGCCGCGGCAACGGTGGATCGTTCGGTTTCATAATGAAATTCTTCTTCCACCGTTCCTCTCCCGTCTCGAAGTGAAAGGCTTGCGACGTTAACGACGACTACTTAGAAATGTACTCGCTGAAGATTTGCTCGAAAAATCGAACCGTCCGCGTGAACGGAAGAATGTTCCAGATCGCAATAAAATTATCCCAGTATTTCTCACCACTCGAAAGTTAAGGACTTCCGCCGAACAACGCGACGCCACAGTTCCACGCGTAAATACCTACAGCATCCTGAAAATTATGCAGCTACAAGAGGAGCCTCAGAGCGGGCATGTATGCACGTGCAGTTCGCGTTTAAATCGTGTAGCCTATCGGAAAAGATCGTTACCGGGAACCATAAGAGCCGGCACGTCGGCACGAGACACGGCGGGATGAATCTTCAAGGGAACCGGGTTAGCAACGACCGTTCGGGCCGTTCTGAAAGCGCAGCTCGCGGATCCAGAGACGAGGCAGTTCGCCGCGGAGAAAACGGCCGAGCACCCACTTCCAGTGCCTCTAAAACACTTTAAAGGGGAATGAAACTAGTCGTAAGGGGATATAGACTATCGTTGCTGAGCAACCACAAGGTGCAAGTCTTGGAAGTGGCTCGGCTCGGCCAGTCAAGGCTAGGAAACCTTATCCATTAGACTATTATTTAGACAACGTCTTTGGGGCTGGCGATCGGAGACCACAGTGCCTGTAGTAACTTCCCCATCGAGGAAACTTGCAATTTGTAAATTACCCCTGTACCCTTTGAGTAGTTCGAAATTAATACAAACTCCAGCAGCGTGGTTCGATCGACGGGAATAACGCTGGGAGATGTCGAAAGACGCGGTTCCCTTCGATTTCAAGCAGGTTCCGACCGAGTACAGTTAGAAATAGAAGGAACCGTGCACCGTGTCGGAAAAATCGTATCGCGGTGCGCAGGAGCACGAGTTCCTGTCTTAGGCCTGCGGGGAGTTAATTACAGCCGCGAGTGGTCATCCTAACGAACGGGTCGCGACGTGACGTAAAGGCAGACGCTCGGTTAGTTGGCGTCCAAGAATTCCACGTAATTCCGTGCGTTCGGCGATGGGCGAGCGATTAAATTCCTGCTACTAAATAGAAGTAGAACGCAGGTTAATCGTAGTCGGCGGAAATTAAGCGGCTTCCCGGGGTAGGTGATCCTACCGTGGAACGAAGCGAGCCTCTCTCTCTCTCTCTCTCTTTCGTACACGGGCACACGTTCCCGCATGATTAAGCCCTTCCGATCGCAGTGCTCGTGATCCACGAGAGCAGCTCGGTTTCTCCATACACGTACTCGCGATCGCCTCGAAAATCAGGGCAACCTCCGCGGGAACGCTTCCTCGCTAGAAGGATCAAAACGTTCGCCGTTACGTTCCCAGGAACCTTCCCAACCTTTTCCCTCTACGTCTGCCGGCGATCGAAACGCCTGGCACGGGTGTCAACCCGAATCTATCTGGCCCCGGAAACCAGATGCATCTATCATCCGCTTAAACTGTCGGGAACTCCCGATTGGTCACCGTTCAGGCTTAACGAGAGTGACTAAGAATAGACGACGGGGATCCCGGGGCAGTCGGGCGAGGAGCGAGGCGGAGGAGAGGAGGAGAGCGAGGAGGAGAGCGAGGAGGAGAGCGAGTAGGCAAAGGGAGCTGAGTTAGGTAAAGCACAAAGGTAAGAGAAGGGAGGTAAAAATGTTTGGAGGAGAAAAAGAAGAAGAGGAGGAGAGAGAGAGAGAGCGAGAGGGAGAGAGAGATGAAGAAGGAGGAGGGAGTGGACCACGCTGAGGTCGCGACCCGTAGCCCGCAGGCCCCCAGTGAAAGGCCCAACGGCGATCCGCATCCGCGGGGCCTCGAGCGATCGAGACGGCGAGCCTTGCGCCGCAACGAGCGGGACCGAGACGAACGCCGGGGCACTGCCGAGGCACCGTGAGCCGTTTCTTAAGATCGCGTTCTTCTTAGCGAAGCCCACTGCCATTATGGCGCACTTAAAGTGGCAATCGTGTGGAAGGCAGCACCGCCGCGCAATAGCCACGAGTTGCGCAACCTTCGGTGACCCCACCCTGCGAGAGCCCACCGTGAATCGCGACCGAGGATGAAGGCTGGTCCTCCGCTCTCTCGATAACTAATAAATCGACGATGAGTGGACAAGCAACAGCTCTCTATCGGCAGCTAAGATAATGACCCGGCGAAACGGAGACAGGGAGAGCCTCTGGACATTTGTCCCGTGTCACTCTCCCTGTCGATACGGTCCAGAGTTGGAATGGAAGCTGGGCTCTAACGTGCAAGCCGATTTACCGGTCTTTTTAGAAGTAGCAAGCGATTATTCGCCTGCCACCACCGTTACAGAGGGTATCCTTTACACCCAGCTACCCTACGAGCCCGCGCTCGGTGGCTGTGGGTCCCGCCAACCGTGGATACAGCTCTGATCGAACGATAATTGGATAGATTACGCGGAACCTCCTCCAACCCCGATAGCATCGCGTTTATGCGCCCGTTTTATGTGTTACATAGCCCCGCGGTCCTCCGCAGCCGTGTACTTGACTACAATATCTTCACGGTGCTCGGTGTCTACAAACACGATACGCCGATGGTACGGGAGAGCTTTCGCTGTGCCGGTGATGCCCAACAACCATGAAGAATGATCGCAACCGCTCCTCCACTTCCGACTCCGACACGCCGCTGTTTTTGACACTCCCACATTCCCACTGGTTACGAAAGATCGAAGTCGTAGCAGTTTAGATAGCGACTGTTCTCAAAGGAGAGGTAGCTGAAGCTTTTTCCGTAGTTTCGTTATCATGCTAAATATGAACCGAAACCGCAAACAATGGGGTATAAATTTCTCCCAATTATCACGTCATGGTTTCAGGATACTCCTGTCGTGCGCGAGTTTCTTTAGTGGGATAGTCTAGCACGTGAGATTCCACTAGCCCCAAAGAATTCGCAGGAGGCCCAGTGTCGCCTCTCACTTCTCGTCGTCAAGAGCATAAATCTTCCTGCAATTTCTCAACCCACAATTACTTCCAAGGTGAGATTCACGGCGCGTCGTAAATACGAAGGGAGGTCCGAAAATCGCGGGAAAAATGGGGACGCCGCGAGGGGTATTCTAGGAATGCAGTTAAAATCACCGAGGCCGAGCCATCCCGCGGAAAATGGTAATTCTAATAGCGACGAGGAAGCCCGGCCGTTCGGTTGCATCCGACTTCGTGAAAACGCGGAGGAGGAGGCGCGATCACGCGATCGCATAAAATTTCAGGCGCCGCATCCTACGATTTAGACGCTGCTATTCGCGCCAACGACCGTGGATAAATCCCTCGCGAGGCCTGTAGATTCTAAATTCCAGATCCTAGACGCCCCTATTTCGCAACCATGGAATCCTCCGACAAATACGTTGCCGGCCGATCGTTTGTCAGGATTCAAGGGAAAACATCGGAAACGCCAGCGGCTCAAGGTGGACTTACATAATCGAAAACAGGTCGATCGTTTGAATATCCGTTTCCATGCATCGGTAATGAAACGAAGGTGGCGCGAGCTCGATCATGCGAGGAAGCGAGCGCAAGAAACGCTGGATCGTGGCGAAAAAGTGTGACGCGATAGTAACGTGATGAATGATTGTAGCCGAACAGAGATAGGCATTCTTTAAATAATGAAATTATTTAAATAACGTATCAAATAAATGAGACTTTATCACAGTTATTTTTTTACTTGACGGGAATTCATTTTAACCTTCAAATAATTTTGTAGTCACTTCAAAATTATTTGAAGCTCAAATAACTCTGGGAGCAGAGAGTGAGAGAGAGGGGAGCGTGTGCTAGAGAGCGGTAAGTTTCTTTAAATTCCCGTTAAACAAAAAAATTATTTGTGGCCGTTGAATAAATTCCCGTCAGACAAAAAAATTATTTGTGATCTTTCAAATAAAGGAACTCTTGCTTATTTTTATTTGAAATAAAAATAAATCTGAGTTATTTTCATTTGATGAGTCTCGAATAAAATTTTTGTCTTTTATTTGAAATCAATTTTTTATACGAAATAATTATTTGCCTATCTCTGCAGCCGAACACAAATCGATCGATTTTTATCTCTCTAGATGAGAACAGGCGTTCGCCGGCTTAATTATACGATGTCGACGGTAACGAGGGTGTATCAGGCCGATCAGAATGCGTATGGCAGTGATAATTACCGGGTACACGAGGCTCGACGTGGCTTTGCGTATTTGAGGAGCGATCGATCTGCTACCGATCCCTCGATCGACGTTCAAACGGACACTCCCGTCTCGACGCTAATTCGCGCCAGTTAACAGTACACCACAATTTAATCGTTGGTGTCGGTACCGTGACGGTGTAAAACACTAATTAGTCAAATTAATGAAACCGTCAAGCCTAATGCCTCCGGAGCTTTACACATCACAGTCTCTCTTACAAAAATTCTATCTCGTCAATTCAGTTTCGATTAAACTTGTCAGTGTCGAACCCAATCTTCCGGTCCTCCTGCATCCTCCATCTTTCCTGCTAACTCCCATGCGATACCCATCTATTACACCGATCTACCGTCCTGCCTAAGAGTTCCTCAAAACTCTGTGGACGATCCGCTGCGAATTCGCGTGAAGTGGAACGATCGAAGTTTCATTGTAGAGATGCCCACGTGGAAGGTTGGCCACGAAAAAGCGATAAGAGCCGCCGCGATTCTAGCCCGTACGCTGACTGTGGGAAAACGATCGACGTCGGCGAATGAGGCACGGGGAGGCGCGATAAAAAGCGTTAAACTCGTGATTAGACGCGGATGCCCTTGCTCGCGTCCGATTCCCCTTTGTACCGTGGCCCCGGCTTCAATCTCGGTGTCCTCGCGTTCACCTCCCACCGTGTTTCTTTCCGCCGCTTTTCTCCTTTTCTCCTTTTCTTCCTTTTACCCCCGTCCCACCCCCGAAGCAGGACCCGCGGCACGAGTTCCCCTTTCGATTATCGGGGCCCCCGCGGGGGAGGAGGAAGCGGCACGGCAGAGGAACGATTCTCGAATCGGTTGAACGCGATCCCCAAAGCGTGACGAGCCACGGCGGGTTCGATTTAACGCTTCCCTCGGCGGACGGCCGAACCGCGAGCGTGCGTCGCGATTTCAAGCCAGCCCGCCAGCCACGGAACACGGATCGAGGCCCGCAATTTCCTGTCCCCATTAGTCGACGTCTCGTCCCCGTGCTACGCGTTTCGTTAGAGCGCAAATAACTGGACGTTTCGAACGAGTTAAAGCGTTATCCCGCGATCAACGCCGCGATAAACTGCGCCCGGTGGGCGTAAAGAGCCCCACTGTGCGCTAAAGACGCGCTATTTCGAAGCGGCTCCGTTCCCAGCGGCTGAGATACGCGTTTCTCCCGGAAGCGCGAGACCGCGCCAACCGTTTCTGGGGAACGAACGTGCGGGGTTAAGACAGAGCCGTGTCCCGCGGTAACACCGCATGGCCACGCGGAATGTAATACGAGCAAATTGGCGACACTTTTCCCGCGTCCTTGCGCGCTCGGCAGGCTGGCAAGTGGCTGTAAATAAGGGGCCGCGAGACGCTTTTAAGGCCGCGGATAGCTTCTTCTTCAGGCATCGGTGATTACAATTTAGTGGCTCGTAACGAAAGGGACTCGATCACGGGGATGGTCTGTATTCGAAAGGAGTTATTAATTGGCGCGCGAACGTAGGAAATGAACTTGACTGGCCGATTCCACGGCTCATTAAGTGCGAAGCTTGCCCCTGTAGCTGCTCAAGTATCCCTCCTCCATCTCGTTTAAAATTGCTTCTGCGGACATGGATTCGATAACGTAGTACGTATGTGCTTAGTGTCTCCTATTATGCGTAGCCACGCCGGCAAGATTGCCTTCTCCTTCCACTTACTTATTGTATAATATCAGGGATACGCGAGCAGCTGGCTGAGAAACGAAAAGTCATCGTTCACACGGGTGGTTTGAGATCCCACGATGGCTCGCCTCGCACGGCTCGCGGTTTTTGGACTCCGCGGCTTCGTCTAATATCATAGTTTCACGGTGGATTCGAGGGACGTATTTTTACGCGGCGGTAAAAACACCTCGAATTACGGACATTTATCGCACGTGCTCGCTGCTGGCAGGCAAGGTGAGAGAAAAAAAAGACGGGGCAAGTAGCAGCGAGGCACGTAGCGTGAGCCAAACGCGTGACAAATTCATCGTGTCACGCCGTCTCACGTGCTACGAAGGATCGTGGACCACCCTCGCGACGATGTAACGCAATCGCGCCCGTTTTGTCGGCCACGTCCGAGCGCTGATATAATTTAAACCTAGAAGAAACTTGGCCATTAACGCGCCATTAACGTGCCTGACCGTGCGTGACTCCCTCCAGAGTTTGGCTTCCCAAAACGGCCCCTCAGCGGAACACGTAGATCATCCACCGCTGACTACTCATTACATTTCGCCCCCGATCTGCAAGTCGGATGGTTCAATTAATCTTCCGGATACCTCGCGGTCCAAATTACCGAAAAAAGGGCGCTGAAATCTGTATCCTTCAAGTTTCTTCAGCTTTCGAGCCCTCGTACCGATCCCACAATTAGTAAATCGTTTGCCGAGACGTAGTCCCGGCGGAGTCCGTAGCAATCTTATCTGT
Organism: Andrena flavipes; assembly: GCA_963971345.1. Taxonomy (NCBI): domain Eukaryota; kingdom Metazoa; phylum Arthropoda; class Insecta; order Hymenoptera; family Andrenidae; genus Andrena; species Andrena flavipes. Next base: position 10,087,427 of record OZ020481.1, read on the forward strand.
CTCCGACATCGTCCCGCGCGTCACCCATCGATCAATCGATCTCTCATCGGATCTGAGCGCAGCGTATAGCGGTCCGGGACACGGTTGACCCGGTTCCAAATTCCAGGTTCGCCGTGGACGTCTGTCGCGGTGGATCACTCCGCGGCGGCGATGTCGCTGTTTCATCGCCAACCTGGCCGAGGACTCGAGCGAACCGAAGTGGTTGGTGGCCGGTGGTGCAGCGAATACCGACGGGGTTGAGACAGAGGGTATATGGGATCGATACATCATGGGGGCACAGCGGGGCGCCTCAGATACCATCTTAGTTAGCATCCTCGGTTAGACGCGTATATATACCGGCCTCGACCGGCCAGCCTCGTCATTATACCTCTATCTGCTTATCTGTATCGGTCCCAATATCCACGGAGCACGGCCGAGCCTCGAAACTACGCCAGAACTATCGGCTTCCCATGCAGAGACCGCTCTATCCGCTCGGTACGATGTAATGGGGTTAACGAGGCGCTTATATGCTCCACAGGCATAGTCGTGTGTACTTGCCTTACGGGGTGATCGCAGACCCATTAAGATCCCGCGGTCCCTGTTTCGGGGACAGGTCGGAAAAGGGTCCACGGCGTAAATAAAAATCTCCCCCCTCTTCCCCACTTAATGGCAGAGGAAAGGGGAATATCTTGGATCCACCGAAGAATGCTGGGATCCTTAATGCGTTGATGAAACGATTAGATGTACACGCAAACAGGGTTTACTTTATTCGCCGCTGCCCTTGACGGGTTATTATCAACGAAATTTATGATAATGCCCGCGAACGTTCTCTTATCTAGCTGTTCCTTTTAATTCCAAGCGTTTCGTGAACCACGCGCGTTAATGAATTTCTCTCGGTCTATGGCGAGGGAAAGATTTAAGGATGCTGTACAGTGGCACGCACTGTACGAATACCTGACCAAAAGCGAAGATATTCTTCTCCTGATTTTTACAGATTATGTATTGAATTTCATTTATGAATTATCAATTTCACTAATATCAATTTTTATTGTAGAATTCTCTTAGAGATACCTATGTGATCTCAAAATTGATAGTGTTATGATCTGAAACTTTTACACCAGAATTGAAAGTAACTTTTCCATTTAATGTCGAAGTATAATCCTCTTTTTCTGTGCTGGTAGCTATCTGACATGCTCTAAGAGTCTAAGTTAATATATATTCTGGTCTTATTGGTTCATTTCACTTTTCACAGCTATGATAATATTTTAAATTTCTATACTTATAGTCAATTATCATTATTTTTATATTCAATATTTAACATTAAAAAACTACATTATTATCATTTTAGAGTTATAGTATTGCAAGTTATTCCAACAATATATCTTAGATTCAAAAATAACACGCGCCACTGTGCGCTGTTTCTTCTGTGTTCATGCAAGTGCGGTTTTGCTGCAATTTTTCGTCTCGCCAGCGTCGCCACCCGCGTTCTCCACGCGCAGCGCGATTATTAAATCTTGGGAATTAATCGCGAAGGAAATGCGTGAGTCATAAAAGCCGGAAGCGTTTTTCCCAGCCGTGCGCGCCTGACAGTGATAACAGCTGGGACCTATTTTGCTATTGTCTTGCGAGTCGACTCTTTAAGTTCCAATTACGCTGATGCGTCAGGCTGATGGTCGATCGGTGGTCGACCTGTAGTACGATACAGCGCTGTATTCCCGCATCGAAGGGCTATAAAATGGCCTTTTATTATATTTGCGAAATAATGCTCGACAATCGATAGCAATCCCCTGACAAGTGTCCCTTTTCACCCTTATTTCGTAACAAGTCCCTGCTGGTTGCTCACGAATCTGATCCAGTGCCAATGCATCTTACGCAACGCGAAGATTCATGCTCGAAAAATAGTCCGCTGAAATGAATTTCGCAACCGCTGCCCGGTGGAGTGTCTATTGCTAGAAAAGTTGCAACAACCGTCTGAGCATTCCGCGTCCCAGACAATTACCGGCATCGATCGGCTCGGTTACGCCTACGATCGCTCTTGTTACAAAATCATCGGCCGGAGAGATTAACAAAGGGTTCGGAAACTGCTTTATCTGGTCCCGATCTGGCGGTAATAAAAGTTCATCGCCGTTCGGTGGAGAAAACCACCGATAGGTACCCCCTTTCCCTACCGTCGTCGTGTCGACGTTGCCAATAAAATGCCCGGCGAGATCGAAAATTAACGAAACGATCTAGCGCAGTTACCTTGCCGATCCGACAATCGACCCCTTACGTAAAAATGCCTCCCTTTCTCTTGATCCTCCAGCTCGCCTCGGTCACGGCATCGTTCTACATAAACGTAACGACCAGACCAATAATAACCACGCGAATTATACAGATTACGAGCTATCATCTTATTATTATACCTACTTTCTTAGCAAATGATCGTTGCGTATTGCAAGTTCCATTGTACCTGCGTCCCTTCCAATGGTATCCACTCGTCCTTCTGCGATTCGTACAGATTGACGGCCTCTGGAATTTGTTTCCATGCGTGGAATCTGCGTGAACTCTGCTTGAAAGGATCAGAGCCGAGGGCTTGCGCGCGAACGAGTAAGCTCACGAACCGTACGCGCTCGCCAAAAACGAATCGGTCAAGTTGGAAGCATCGAACACCAAGCACGACGTGCCGGACACGGTAGCGACGTTCCGCGGAGCGAGGAGCAGCGTTACCGGGGCTCATTTATTCAGCCGGCGAACGGTGGAAGTCGCCTTGGTCCCGTTTACCCTTTAGCCTTCTCTCCACCCCGTTCGAAAGCCCGGGGAAGACGACAAGACAGCGAGACGTGGCTCATTACGCGGCACGGTCCGCTTTATTGTTCATTACGGTAATGAGCGGCCGGGCCTCTTGCATTTCGGATTACCCGGCGATCAATTAGCGGCCACGACAAGAGAGGGTTGGACAGGACGGCCGGGGGAGAAGGAAACCCAAAACTGCGGGATAAATAAAAGGTGGAACGTCACGCGGCCGGTCGCAAACCCGGTGTACCTGCGCGGCGGCCAGCGTCTCGGGTATACGTGTACAAATAAATATTTTAATACGAATGAATGTTTTATTCAAAACACTTGGCGCTGCTCTCCGAATTGGTGTTGCTAAACTGAATAAATATGTATAAATTGCATTGAAATCTTTTTCTTTCTTATCTCAGTGGTGTCTTGTCTTTATTAACCAAGACAATTAACCTTCTTTTGGTTAAATAAAATATTTATTCGTATTAAAATATTTATTTGCATAAAAATATATCTGCTTAATATTATACATATAATACATTTTTTTCTTTGTATAAATAGCCATTGTGATAATTGGCGCAATTTATGTATATCATTACGTTTTGTAAAGCTATTAATTTACGACAATGTTTTTAAATGGGATTCTTTTTGATGGGTATTAATTTACGACAATGTTTTTAAATGGGATTAATTTCACGGGACGGCTCGTAAAACTCGTGCCTTTACGATTCTAGCGCAGATACGGCGCTGCTCGGGCCTCGACGTCCCCCGGCCAGACAGGTAGGTACCTACAGGTCGGCGCAGGTTCAGGTGTATCCGATACGCTGCGCCCAACGTTCATTTCAAACACCTCCTCTGCGGTACCCGTGAGTAATATTAAACAGTTTGTTTCGAGGATCCCTTTTCCACGTTTCCTTTGAAACATCAGTCGCGGTGTTTCAATCACGATTGGGTAGCGCGAACCGCGGTACTCGTACCTTCACCCTGCGTGACCATTGCGCGCGTATAGTCGCGCGTAACAGATAATGTCCCCTGATAGATAAAAGCATCCCCACCCATCTGTTCAGTTGTCTTTATGGGGATTATTATTTCGCTGCCGCTGGGCCTCGCCGTGATATTTACGAACAGTTATAATTCCACGGCGAGCGTTCTTGTCGCTGTGTTTTACGCCCGTTCCGATCCGTTCCTCCGAGTCGACGTGCCAGCACTCGGCGGCCGTCCAACGAAACGCTCGTGAGAACATCGATCGAAAACCGGGCCGTTTCTTCCTGTCGGCTAATCCGCGGACGGGGACGCGTTGTCGCGTCGCGGATCACGCTGTTTTATTACGAATCGAGGCTACGGCGGCCTTCCGCCTCGGCGGCCGCGCGGCCTTTTTCGTGTCGTTTCGCGCGCCTTTCTTTTACGACGCCAATTACTTGGTCGTCGATGGAACGGCCTGCCGAGTATTGACGAGTGGGTTCCGTTATGTACTTCGGAGGGGCAATCTTCCACTCCCCGGTGCATCGATTTGCCCTCGAAATCGAATCGAAACGGCCCCGACTTCCCGTCTGCGTTATGTCAATAACAGTAACCGGCGGGATGGGATTGAGGAGCACCGTGTAAACGCGCAACTGTACTTTATCGACGACCAGCTGGACTTTTATGCCAACACCGTACGAGATAAGCGCACTTTATAATCCATTTCTTTCCCCGATCTACTTCGCTCACTTCGATTACCATTATAAGCGCGGTTAACGCGACTCGTCGGCTTCCGCGGTGTCCCCGACCAGAGGCAGTTAATCAAACGCGGAGCGCAGTAAAGAGAAACTCGAAGATCGATCTCGAGTGTTACACCGACTACGGGCAAACTCGTTCTCCCCTCCATCCGGGATTGTCTAATTTATTCGAATGATCGTGTAAAGATCATCTGGAATAACGTGCACCTGTAAAACTCAAAATATCGGCTAGAGGGATAAAGTAAAACTATACCAACGCCCCTCTATTATTTTACACACACAAACAAGGATTCGCACTTGCTTCAGTCGCCCACAAGTGCCGCAATAATAATACGAGCAAATATTACGGCTTTTACAAAAATATACAAGAATTTATATTTTCCACATTCAGATAAAAAAAAACACTTAATATGTTTACACAATGAATATAAAGAATTGTATAGTTTTACCCTAGTCCCTCGGTGCTCCCGACCGCGCAGCTCCCCATAAAACGTCCTACTAATAATGCCGCGATCAGAATCGTAAAAGCTGCCGAACGAAAACCGGGCCCAGACGATTCGGGGGCCTCAAGATCTGCCTCCTCTCGTCTTTTTTTCTCTCGGATCCTTCCATCGCCGATGGGCCGACCTCGGTCGACCTCCCCAACGTTTTATCTGTCGACCCACGCCTCGAGTGATCTCTCGATCGCCGGCCCCAATAAATGCAATTAATGATCCGTCACGTTCCATTCTAGTTTACCGATCCGGCTTCGAGACCTGCCCTTGGCCAGCGTCGGTATGCACGTTACCTACGTACACCGCCGGCTGACGATTCCGCGGCTGATCCAGCAGGCACAGAATTTGGTGGATTAGATCGGCGAGATACCGACTGCCCAGCGTGGTTCGTTTGGTTGCCTCTCGGGGAAGGCAAGAGATTTCAGCTCGTTTCGCGTCACAAAGAAATCCTCACGGTCGTGTTTCACGATTCGTCATCGCGATGCTCGGCGAATCCTCTGGGTCCTCGATATCGGTCCGATCTAATCGACGCCTCATTAAGGATCTACCAACGTGGCTGACCGTCCAGTTGTTGCAGCCAGTGGTTCTCCGTTCGGCCTCTTCGAATAACGCCTCGGTCGACCAAAAGAGGGAAACGGACTCACCGGGGAATATTTAATTCCGCGTATCTGATCCCGCCGTCGCCTAGAAGGCGATACTTTATCCGCTTCGGCGGTGGTCGAGGAAGCGACACGTCGTACGATCTTGGGAACCGTTTCTCGTAGATCCGCAAAGACAATTGTCAGTTTTGGAGTGGTCGGCGCGGGCAGCGGTTCAACGTCCCCCTGTAATTACCACGGTGCCAGCCAAAGGACAGATATGTAGCCGCCGACGGCGGAGAGCTGGCCGAACGGTCACGTAGCGATTGAAGAAGGTGGGAATCGAGTGGATTGTGAAACGGAGCGCGGCCGAAAAATGCGGCGAAAGAAGAGCGGGAAGCCCGTGGAGAGAAAAAAAAAAGGATCTCGAAATAGAAGATCGACAGCGAGCAGATCGGGACGATCGATGGGTAATTACGAGAGAGTCCTGCGCGAAGGATCCGCTCTGGAGGCAGCTCGTGCCAACAGGCGTGACCCCTCTCCTCCTTCCACGTGATTCCCTTTGTTCCGCGTCCTCTGCTCGCCGCGGTTTCTTGTTTCTCCGACTGCAGCTCGCAGCCAATAACCGTGGCACCTACCTTGATGAATTCTGGGCACCAGACGCGATACACGTCCGCCAGGAAGACAATACCTCGCGATGCTTCCTCGTCGACTTATTGGATCTTGGGCTCTTCAAGGAACGGCTGTGAAGCTGTGATCCCACATGGCGAGTGGTTCTCCGTCGATGCGCTAGGATCGTTTCCTTGGTGATTATAGGATTGGCCTCATTCTAAGACAAAACTCGACGAAATTGAATTGATTACTTATTTAGATCAATGCAATACGAAACAAGCAATGAATTCGCTTGTTCCGATTTTTCACTTCGACTACATAAGGGAGATTGGGATAATCATGAATAACTTAAGCCGATATATCCTTTAGTTAATAATAATATCTCATGAAAATTTAGAATAATACAGTTAAAAGCTGTATCTTTTAGTAGAAAAACATTACGTATGATTTTCACTTATACTTTTTCCCCAAAAATTCCTAAACTTGTATGCTTTCTCCGGACCTCTAGGTGAATGTAACCCCTTAACGGCTTCCCAGTTTCCTGCACGTTTTATCATATGCGGCACACAAGTGTCTACCTGCCTCCCAGCGTTCAGTGACGCGTTGCAAAACGCTCCGTTGTGAAATCCGGCAGGAATGACTCAGACGACGAGCACGATCGGAGCGGTTGCATTATCGCGGTGCAAGATTTTCAAGGTGACACGGCGCGTCTCCCACGAAAGCAGTCTCGCGATTACACGAGTCCCCAGTTTCCCGTACGCGCGCGTACCCTCCTCGCCGGGCTGTTCCTTTTTCCCCAGCTCCTTCTTCGGCCGGCAGGACGGCCAATAATCGTAACATCTCTCCGTCGGGATTCCAGAGAGCGAGGAGGCCGACATCGAGACGCGGTCGTCGTGTCTCTAATGAGAAAGCCTCTCGTGGATAGCTAGCCATCCTCCCGTTGCAAGGAGGGCTCCGAAAGCGGCCACCATTTCCGTCCTTCGGCGAGTGTGAACGTTCAGGCACCTACTAGATGATTCATGCTCATGCCCATCCGCGTGGAAAACGAGGAGGGACGCGGAGATCTACCTGTGACACGGATACCCAGTCGATCCTGGTAACCGTCTTCTCAATTCCCCCCCGCGCTAGCGGGGTGTAGTTAATTGCAACGGCCGCAACAAGACGGATCGTTGGTCCAGGGTACTGTAGGCGATTCCAACTCGGTAAAAATGAAGATTTCCAAACGAAACGGGAAGTAGTTACCACTGATTCCAAATGCCTGATACACGGGTAAACGGTGTAGAGGAGGCGTCATTAAGTTTGATGACAGTGACATTTTGATATTGTCACAAACGGGTTTTTGAATAGGGACCAAGGTGCTCCAAATATCATTTGTATTGGAATTTCTCTGCTTTGAATCTTGCTTAGTATTGGCTCGTATATTTTTAAGTCTCATCGTGTGGATAGGTCCCAAATAGGTCGCGGTTCTATATTCGGTGTCTAAAGGTTCAAAGGGACACCGTAGCTCCTCGAGGATTCGGGGAAAAGCTCGGATTAATCAACAAAGCCTCGGACCTTGGCTGCATCGTGTTCGACCCTCCCACGGTAACGATAGCTTTCACGTTCGGTGTCCAAAATCCAAACTGCCAGTGTTCGCTTACATCGGCTGCCCATCGATTTCGCGTTAAAAATAGTAATACCGCGACCCCGACCCCACGGTCTCGATTACCGAGATCGTGTTCATGGAAGGGAGCCCATAAACGCGAGAGGCGAGCGCGCGCCTGCGAAATTTCGCGGCGGCGCGGCACGGCGGCGAGCTGGGCCCAATTTTCGTCCATTCGCAACAGGCGCCCGATAAGAATTATCGTATTAGCAGCCGAGCAGTCGGGCCAATCGAGATAAATACGGCTGGGGTACTAGGCGAATGGAATAAATACTAATCGCGGTCGGCAGCCTCTCTGATCAGATCACTCTGTCGCCCGCTGGTCGGAACTTTTGTCCAATAATAATTCACGCGCTGCTCGTCCCTTGCCGCGCCACGGAACGCCGCCTGGCGTCGTTGCCCAGTCGCGAATTTCATTATTTCCCCAAACGTCTTAACGACTTTCGCCTCGAGCACCCGCGAAATGGCGCGAAACAGGGTCGAGGGCACTGCGGTGCCTAGTGATGGGATCCGAAGCACTTCGAAGCGCTTCGAATCTATATATAGGTATGACGAAAACTTTGGAGGGGTTCGAACATGATTTGAAGCTTAAAACTCTTGAAAGTTTTGATAAGTCTCAAGTCTTGATAGATCTTGAAAGTCTTGAAAATCTTGGAAGTCTTGGAAGTCTTGAAAGTCTTGAAAGTCTTTACAGTCTTGAAAAGGAACAGCTGGTTGCCAAAAACTACCCAGGTTGATCGGTCAGAGGGTTAGGGTTAGAGTTATACGTATGTTTCCGTAGTCGTATGTCTACGAGTCCGAAAGCTACCAAGACTTTGAAGCAAGAGTTTCAAGACTTTCAAGACTTTCAAGATTCTAAGACTTTCAAGATTCTAAGACTTTCAAGCTTCTAAGACTTCCAAGACTTTCAAGACCTAGGTATCAAGACTCAAAACTTATCAAGATTTTCAAGAGTTGTAAGCTTCGAATCATGTTTGAAGTGCTTCGCAGTAGTCACCTGATATTCAAGATTCGAAGCTCTTCGAATCCCATCACTAGTGGGTAGTGGAGAGGTGCTATAAAAGGGACAGGTCTTAAATGGGACAAATAAAATTGTCAAAATTCTAAACGCATTACACATGCAAGTTATTTTCTGATTTATGGCAATACTAGAGCCCAGTGATTTGACGTAAACTTCACTGCGGTCTCACCTACCCTAAGGCTCGATTAGGTGTCTCAAGAAGCAAGCTTGCCAGTGAAATTCCACCGGAACAGAAGTTTTCTATCCATCCACAGATCACCTGCGCATACGTCCCGTCACTTAAATTCATATTTCTCCAAAACGATGCCCCGCGCGATACCTCTCCACCTGCTCTCACTCAGTCCTTAAATATCCTAGCTGTCCTTACGATTCCCTGCGTTCCCTCCTCGCGCATTTATTCGCGCGCAATCAACGGAGTCCCAGGATTCAATCATCGTACGCCGCATTCACCGCGTGTATTTAACCACCACATACTAATTCACCCCCCTCGAAGCGGCGTGCAGCAGCAACGGAACCCTCCGTACGCCGGGCCCACCTGTCCGAACCGGTGGTCGTTTCATGTCGAATTACACGAAAACATCTCGCCGTCCCCTCTCCTTCCGTGTCACGGCCACGAGCAGCATCCTCGGCGCGGCGGCGTTCCTCGTGGTCTTTTTGATTGCCGCGGTGCGTCGAGGGTCCCAGGGGCGGTCGTGTCTCGTCAACGGGGGCCACCGGGATGGCCGGTCGAGAGGTAACGACCTGCAGGGTCAAAGACGGGACAGGAAGGACAGCCGGCGCGAGGTATTCGCGACGTGGAAAAAGTCACCGCGATGGAAACGTACGTATACGTACACCTACTCACGGAGTCGCGCCTCGGCGAAGGGTCCGACCGGACCGGCCGAGATTCGAAGGTTGCCGTGCCTCGGGCACCCGCGAGGGGGTGCGCGTGGGGGCAGGGCGGGGCGGGAGGGACGGAGGAAAAAGGAGATCTACGGGGGAGATTCGATCGGAGGCCCGTCGCTCTCTCTCTGCTCCGCTGCTCTGAGGGATCGTCGACGGGAAGGAAGAAGCTCGCGCAAACGGATCAGCCTTGTTGTATACTACGCTCCTATACCTTCGTATACCCGGCGCTCTCGTGGCTAGCCGATGGTAGTCGAATCCTGTGTTGGTAGACGAGAAGAAGTTCCGTGTACCGTGGCGTGTTCGTAGGTAGGGAAGATGCACGGTGAGTACGGACAAGAGGAAGAGGCCCGGTACATACCACGAGCAACGGCGCGACCGACCGAGAGAGGCTGAGGTTTGGCGAGGGACGGGGGGCGAGGGAGCGTGACGGAGGAAGGAGGATGTCGTTGGAGAAGGACGAGTGGAGGAGACGCTGAAGGGGGAGGCGGTCGATCGGCGAAGCAGGAGGATGAAGAAGGAACGGAGACTGAAAGAGAGGATAGCTCGGGAGCTCTCGGGTAGATGCCAGAGTTCTCTTCGGAGGGAGAGTGGATGCTGGCGAGCCTCGATGGACCACCTACCGTTCCTGATCCGATCTCCGTAACGCTCGTCCGTCTGTCCATCCGTCCGTCCATCCGTTCGTTCGTTCGTTCCCCCGTTCGTCGGTTCCTTCGCTCGCCCGCTCCAGCGTCCGCGTCTGGCGCGAGCTTCTCCGTTGCTCGGCTTCGCCCCGGCCCCGCGTGCTCCCATCAATAACGCTTATAATGTCTAATTAATCACAAATTATCTAGATCCCGAGGGCTGGAAACGGAGAAAGCCGACGGCGACGGCCGATACGCCGATCGCCGCCGGTGCGGCGATGTGTCAATAGAACTTACGAGGCTGTAGCGTAAGAAATTCGTGCGCTATTTGTCAAGCCCGTCGCGGATGATGAAATTGTCGAGGAGCGAGAGGACGGCAGGAGGGCGGAGAAGGGCAGAGGCGAGCCCACCTTCCGCGGGAGGGTTGCGTTACGCAAGCGATTAATTGATCGTCTCGTTAACCACCGGCGATCCACTGGATGCGGATGCATCGGGATTAGCCCGTGAATCATTAATTTCCACGTATTTAAAACGCGCCAGCGTTTCGTCCGTCGCCGTTCCTCCCCCCCTCCCCCCCCACCCTCCCCCTCCCCCTCCTCTACGCGCGTCCGATGATTTATGAACGCCGCGAAAGCGAGTCAATTGAATCTAATTCGCCGCCGAATGAACACATACGTCGCTTTCACGGACAGGGAATTATCTTTCCTACGCACGGCCTCTTCCTTGTTCGATCGATTCACAATGAGTTCGTTCCGTTGCCACACAATAAACGCCACCGTGCGCGCGACACGCCCGTATCCACCTTGGCCAATTCCCCGATGAATGATAAACGTAGGTGGATGCCTACGCGATACACGGCCTCTTAGACGTCCACCAGACGCGAGGCTAATCCGACGGGTCCAGCGGAGCCTGGTGGCATTGTGATTCCCGGCGAACAAAAGGAACGGAACATTCGACGTCGTATATTTCTGAATCTTTCCTCCGGTTTCATGGCGATTCCATTGGCGTTTAATTAAATCCACGCGGCACCGTAATGCGCGGCAATATTGGTGTTTAATTAGCCTTTACAACCGGGAGTTAATCCGGGGAACATAGTAACAGGTTGGAAGGGAAGACCGTGAATGTTCTTATCCGAGACTCATCTTATCCCACAAATCAGAGACGGGCAAAAAATTATTTGAAATAAAAATTTGTGTACACAAACCTCTGCCACCGATACGCTCGGTGATTTTGAAACGCCCTGTACCAGCTGCACACTCGAAACTCGCGACTCCAGGAAAACGCATGGATGTTCCCAGGACCTGGACGGAGCGACGTTGACAGGTTACGAATGCGGCGAAGGGAATAAAACCGGCCAGGTATCCGGCGGCCCAATTAAATCTATAGCATGTATCACGGTTATAGAGAGTGCTTTTTTGTGGGCGTTGGGGATCACGCTAGGCGGTCCAAGAAGGCCGTTCCCGTGCCTAACGCCGCGAAGAAACGAATTGGACGGCTGACCAGGCGACATTGAAGGGCGCAAAAAACGGCAGAAAGGGGAAAAAACATTGCTGTTGGAACGGTAATGTAAGAAGCACACTAGTTAATAGAATAAATGGCACGCTCTCCAGAATCAATGTCGACCGGGGATAATGGCAGATCTTTGGTAGGGTAAATCCGGGAAACGCGGTCGAGCCGAGTCGCTATATTTCAGAGTAAATATCGATTTACAGTAAATATCGACCAGTTTTTCTGAATCAACATAAAATTCTGAACATATAGGTTTGTTCTGATAAAATGAGTAATATCTATATTAGTTTTAATACCCATTTTATATTAGGTCGACGGCGTCTCCCGGATTTACCCTATCGCGAATTAAATCTGGCCGAGGCGTTCGATTGTGAAAGTCTTCTCCTATCCCTCGACCCTGCTGCTTATAAATCTTCGGACTTCGGTTTGAGCCGGTGCTCCAATATGACCATATTTATTAGAGCCATTCACTCCTCGATATTTCGTCGTAAATGGCCGGGTCCACCGAATCGTTGGTCGCTTTTCATTTTATCACAGGGAACCGGTTGCACGGGAAATTAACTGTTCCGAGGGATGCGTGATGCGAGTCTCATTTCTCGGTATAATCTCGCGTTTCGTTCAATTAATTACCTACGTTCTGTCTCAATCACAGTCCACTCTGTATTCTTCCCTTGTCAGTCGAGAATAATTCGGAGGCAGTGCCTTTAAACAGAAAATCCTCCCTTCCCCGAGCTGCCTGCCGTGGATACCTACACCCGATTCAGAAGGAGACCATCTATCCTCACCTCCATCAACTCTATCCCCAACCTCCCCTAACGACGCCCAACGGGCCGCCAAAAATTGTACCAGAATTGCCAGCGCTCGAGAGTCCTCCTTCTCCTCGGCTGCCGAGACGGGCCGCCTCGTACGACCCCGCAACGAAGAGAGAAAAAGAACGGGAGCGTAAAAAATCACCGGTTACGGGGATTCATGGAAACGGACGCGTACGGGAAGGCCGTGGATCCACGTGGAAGTCGGTGTGTTGCGAGATTGAAGAGCAGCTCTCAGACAGGGCGATGTAGTGTTTGCACACAACGTCGTCTATAAATCCGAAGCACCGCCTAACACCTACCCCATTATAAAACAGTCGCAACCATAAAAGCTTGCTCGTGCACCTAACATGTCCGCCATTATTATTTAATAGACCCATTATTGTAATTGATAAGTAGTCAGCCAGACGGTGCTCCCCCCTCGAAGGAGGGCTGCTACAGCAACGCGGTTTTATTACGTGGACTGTTGCGCGATACCGGGTCCCTTCTTGCCGGTTCCCATTAATGAACAAAACTGCTTAACGCCGCTTGATAAGAACTCGTATTATCTCACCACCTAGTGGTAACCGCCTCCCCGATCCGCGAGCACGCTTACTTACGTACGCCACCGCGAGCCACTTATAAATACCTGTTTAATTATGCTGATCTTTAACGGTCCCAGTTTTATCGCCGTTACTCCCCGTGGCAGCCCCTCCACCCCGCCCGGGATCACGTTGATTTTGCATGCGCCGGTGTATACTATTAAGGCGTGGAATTATCACTGATTACGTTATTAAAGCCATTACATCGCGCCTTCGACGCGATATCCATGGGTCAGTCGTTATCGCCGCGGTCCTTTTTCACGATCGTACACCGCGATCTCGATGTTCGTAACGGGGCCCATTATAATTACGAACGCGCGCGGCTCGGATTATCGGTGGTTATTAAGTGAAAATTGTCACGCTGCTCGGTTAAGTTGTCCGACAGCCATTAGCTTTCGCTTTCAACGAGGCGGGCAGCGCGGGAAGCGTCGCGCGGAGTGACGTAAGCGCGTGCACGCAGGGGAGAAGGGGGATGCGGCGGTGGTTATTAATCGAGATCGTAGCGAAAGGTGCTTCGATCATCCGGCTCCCTCGGCAGTGTTCCCAAGACAAAGGCTGTCGGGCGTTAAATTAGATTTAATGGGGAGCACTTCCGATGGAGCGGCGTGTTCGGCCAGCCACGGTCCAGTGAAAATATTAGCAGAAATTTCGCGCGGAACGCTTGCCTCACCGGCTCCATCCACCGCGGAGTCCGTGGGGCTCCCTTATGCGCTTGTATATACTAGCGTAATGATGGTTTATGGCCGACGGAGGCGCAGACCCCGTGGCGGTCGTGTTGGACATGCGGTAAACCGCAGAACGCAGCCGCGGCAAAACCTACGGCGAAACACCGCGGACAAGAGGGAATTGCCGGTGGCTTGCGAGACGATGCGCGTTAAGCTTAATTACCTCGTCCTGGACCTGCGACCACTGCAGGATGTCCCGCGTGTCGTCGTAAAATCTCTGCGCGCGTCCCCTCAACTCGCGAAATTTCAGCTTCCTATACCTAATCGCCCAGGAGTTATTTACATTTATTCGAGTGTCCTCTGTAACTTCCCCGTGGATAGCTGGATACGCGATAAACTTGCGCATCGGATTCTTTTCCCTCCGCGGGGTGTCAGAAAACTTCGCGGTGTAAAAAGGTTCTTAATAATACTCCTCGGCGAAGTGGTCCCCCATCTCAGGACGCCGATTTTGTCGAAGGTGTATCGGGCATAAATAAAAATCACGGCCGAAGGTATTACAACGTTTGGAACTTCGTAGATTTCTCGTAACGCGAGGGGGTCATTCCACGGACACTTTTCGGAGTAACATTTCGGATTTTGGTGCAACTTGGATATGTCCTGGTTTTTAGGGATATATAAACATATCTCGAAGGATTTTTCAAAATGTCAAAAATTGTGGATGTTACAGTTTTCCGAAAATTGTAACTGTTGAACTAACAAACTGATAAAAATGACCTTTCGGGTGCTTATAGTGGAGATATAAGAGTACCTAATAAAAATTATTACACTTAATAAAAAGGAATATTTGACCATTTATTTAGCAATTGTTCTTAACAAATGCAATTTTATAATTGAAGGCACCTTTTTAAAAATTTGGAAATATAGGAGGATATAGCCCTGTTTGTCCTCTTTACAGACATGTTTTAAAAAACGTGAACACTTTAAAATTGGGAAAATAAAAATTAATTGGATGTAACGCTGCGTGAAATCACACCATACTCACAGTGGCCAAGCGGCTATACCTGCCCCTATAGGGTATTAATGAGGACCGCTGCCAGGTTTAATACCGTTAATAGATACTGGAAACTCACTCTTTGTCGATTGCACTTATTGTTTGAAACATTTAAGTTGCCATTGTTCAATGGAAACCACGAAAATTGTGTTTATTAACCGAAATAATTTTTATTAGGTACTCTTATATATCCTCTAAAAGCACCCAATAGATCATTTTTATCAGTTTGTTAATTTAACAGTTACAATTTTTGGAAAAAAATAAACACTATACTTCAAAGAGCTGTAACATCCACAATTTTTGATACTTTGAAAAATCCTTCGGGATACGTTCACATATCCCGAAAGACTACAACATATCCAAGTTACACCAAAATCCGCAATGTTACTTCGAAAAGTGTCGGACTTCGCGTGGAATGACCCGGGGATCACCCCACGCAAGCCGCGGTTCGAAGGCGCAGGATCTTCCCGTTTGATCGAGCGCCGCAATGATTGCCTCGACTGATATCTGCTCCTGCATCTCCGACTAATGATTATTAGCCGTGAGCCCTCTTTACCCCATTTTTACCCCCGCCTGTGAAGCCCGCGCACCCTTGCATCCATACACGCCGGCCGTGCACGGCCGCGGATCGGTTTCTCGTGGCACGAACTCGCCGGATCCTGCGAGCCATCGAGTCATCCAGGTAGGTAGATAGGTAGACGGACCTTCCACGTGTAGATATCGATCCGGGGGGATCGTGACTTTCGGTTCGCGGTGTAAATCGCACGACGTGATAAAGACCGATCGCGCGCACCGTCTGTTCGGCCGTAACGTCGGAGATGAATCAACGAATACCTGGGATACCGCGCTGAAACGTAACCGATGAAATTTGTCTGGAGAAAGCTGCAGCGCCGTCGATATGTCTTTCGCGATTCTAACGCGACTTCTAAGGAGTGTGATTCACCCCTGAAGATCCGGTTATTTTTCGATCTTCTGTTATAACTCGTGAGCTGTAAAATAATTTTTATACCAAATGATAGATGTAATTAAAAGATGTAACTTTTGCCTTGAAACTTTTGTGTCTATTACAGTTTATGAGTTATAACACGAAATCGGAAAATAGCTGAATTTTCGATGGTTAATTTTACCCCCTTTTACCTATATATTTACAAAGTTTCAACACTTCAAATTCTCATCCCACTGTGCAGTGGAGATCAACGCGAAATAGTTAGCGATCGTTTGTCGGGGATTAGAAGTAGGTAAATCTCATACGATCGGTTTTTATTTGGAAAGAATGAAGTGCAAGGGAATCGATGAGATCTGCGCAATTGGTCGATTGTTTTGTGATTTGCTGGCAGTGAAAGAACATCGCAGCGACAATACGAGCCGATCGCGATCGGAGCGGGCTGCTCGGGGAGGCTTTGTAAGCGGAGAATAATACCTGCGCAAAGTTACGCCGAGTTCGAGGTTAGGATAATTAATAATTCGATACCTTCCTATCGACGGACTCCCTCGATTCTAAATGATCTCACGTTCTGGATTAGACTCGGAACGCGACCGTTGCTGTCGCTCCGAATAGTAGAGCGGCGTTTGCGTAATACGCGTTCGAGCACGCTCGTGTATCGAGATATTAATAGGATCGATCCGTTTCAATCGGTAATTTCATCATTTGCCACTTTTTTTTTTTCATTACACGGTTAAGCTTGCGTGTCAGCCTGTCTGGGTCAGCATCGACGACGAGTCCTCGCGCTGCATAGCGAAGAATGAAATGTCAATGATGCCCGTGCCAGGATTGATAGGAAGGAAGGTGCGAGTCATGGAACGTGGTCGTGACAACTCGAATTCGTGAGGCTCGATTGTGGCAACCCCCGAGTGGAGTTGAATGGCGACAGCTTCGTCAAACTCTGCAGCAACGACCATCGGGATCGATGGGCTGGCTAGGATGACGCACGAATGCTGGGACCATATGGTAAGAATCTCACAATCAGCCTCGTACACGGAGCAGATTACAATTGGAGTGAATGACGGTGGTGAGCAGCCAACATCGAAACCCGAGTCCCTCGACCCGAAGGTCTGTCTCATTAATTGCATCTACCCCGGCGCACTCCTAATTGAATTACTCAATTTAAGAAACATTCTGCTCGCGTGAGAAATAAAAATCGAATGGAATAGAAAAAAAGGATGGATAAGTGTGCGCATCGCCGCCTTGAATCCCCCTTAATCCCTCGGGCAGCGAACGATTCGTCGATGTCTCCCCGCGGAATCATTGCTGGTATCTCGCTATCTGCCTGATAGTAATTAATAACCTTGCGCCGAGTCTGCCGGAGCGATTGCATCGGATCCGACCGATCGATCACACGCGGCCGTCCGTCTGCCTAGTCGGTTCTAGCCGGAGCTTAAATCCGCGCAATATCATCATTACGGGCACCGATCGGAACCTGTGCTCGGCGTCGACTTCTCGTATCGCGTAAAAGCACGCCGAGCGTTGCCATTCGAGCGGAGGGGTGATAGATTTGCGCCTTGTGCGCCGCTGAAGACCGCGCAAGATGAAAATTAATGACGGCGAATCGTGGGTTACGCCGATCACAGCCGATCTGGATTACCCGGCATCGATCAACACGGTTCCGTTACGCATCGTGATTGCGATCGTTTTTCCGGGTCTCTCACCTTCTCTTTCCCCCCTCTGCCGCCGCCGCCGAGTTCGTTCGAACCGATTCCACGCTCGTCCGAACTTTGCTACGCTACCTGAAGGTGAGCACTGGCGGAAGCGATCTGTTCTGCCTCTGGAACGGTAGCCACTTTTCGATTCGGTTCATCCGTGCCCCCTTTTTCAGGAATCGGTATCTCCCGTTCGCTCTTCTTCTCTCTTCGTACGTAGGTAGGTAATCCATGTTTCGATAGGTATTTGTGGAAGTTATACAGCCTCGCAGCTGCGATATCAGAAGCATCTTCGTTTCCTCGGCATCCGTCAGTTTCCATCACCGGCGCGCAGCGTTGCATAGGTAACGAAACTGCTTCGTGTCACCGTGCATGCTCCCTCGAGTATTTAGAGCGGACGCCGTGAAACATGACGCCCAACTGTCGATCAGTCAGAAGCGATATCCGCGATGCTGCATCAGTTTCTGGTGAACGAGGGCTCACCCCTGCCCGAGTACAGGATGCGGAAAAGAGCCGTCTGTCGTCAGTGGGAAGACAACAAGTGTCCTCGTCAACCCCTGCCGCACGCGCCACCCCTTCGCGGGCCAATCGATCCCCTCGTTATCGATGGCCATCGAGATACCCCGCGGAAACGAAGTGTCACCATACTTCCCCGATTCAAGTCCCCGAGGAGCGGGGCGACGTGGTCGAGTCGGTCGCTGCCGAAACTCGATCCGCCATCTGGATGCCGACACAACCCAACGGCCGAAAGATTAGCCAGGTGGAGGCGTCCCACGTAAGCAGATTTCGCGTGCACGGCGCAAAAAGCGTTTAAGCGTTCCGCGCCGCCCGAGGGTTTCGTCTTACGCTTAGCGCCGGTGTGAGTTACGCGGGCGGGCGCGTAAAACTGAAAGCGCATGGACACGGAAGGGAAGAATGGAGCGGTTCGGCGAAGGGGCAAGGGAACGAGAGAGACCGCCGAGAAAGAGGAAGCGGAGCCGCCGCGCGTAAAACGCTCCCGTTCTCGGATTACCAGCTGTCCTAAGCTGTCGCACGTGGATCCCGGCGCGGTGCGGCGCACGAAAACACGGAGCGCGTGCGGGACCACGTGTAAACCCCGAATGTTATCAATGCCCCGCCTGGCTGCACCGTGAACAGGGGTCCACATAGGCGCAGGCACGGATGGAACGTCGACCCCTTTTAATGTTCAATCACTGTTTCGTGGTACGTAAGGCGACTGTACCTAATATCGACAGGCAAAAGTTAAATCGCTGTGAATTGAATAGTAATTTATACTTTTGCATCCAGTTCGTTTCAATGTATAGAGACATTATTTGTGTTTCATGTAATATAAGGTAGAATCGTTGAAACCTACAAATTTTTAGTTGGGAGACATGCAAAAATCGAGTCCTGAAAAAAGTGTAGGTACTTAATATCGCCAACTCAAGAAATATTGATTAATTCATGGATATACGAGTTTTTAAAGTCATTTCCACATGTGTTGTTATTATTTCTTGCTCTATAAATGTTTCTTATCAATCTTTCATTTTATTTTTATTACAAAAATATAGAAATTTAAAAATATAGATTTTTAAAATATTTTATTTTACGTTCCGATGTACGTATTGGACAAATAAAGTTTATTTCGGTTGCTCGGCACATTTTGAAACTCCGCCTATAACAAAAACCATTGTTCTTCGGTAGGCGGTATTGAGAACACGCATACTGCTAAAAGAAAAACGCTATTTTCATTACGAAAAATATTTGAATCGATTTCATTTCTTAGGTACATCATTAATTAGATATTTCTAATAGGTATTCTTGCATTCACAGAATTATTAAACTTACCTTTTCCGAACGTAATGTAGAATTGTGGCAATCCAATAATTTTATTCTTTTAACCTATTCAGATTCACTAAAATACTTCTCTTTTTGTAATTGTTGATCACATGATGCTGCAATTACAATGTGTCTTCCTACATATGTTTAGGTACTAATTTATTACACAGCCGATAAATTTTAGAGCTTACTTTGCGAGATATAGCGGGTGGCGATATTATGAACATTCGCGATATTAGTAATACTTTGGCTGTGATAGGAGGAAGGAGAATCGCTGATTCCTCGTGATTCCTAGCACAGTTCTGTTAGATTCTTTCCCCTCACATTGGCAAGTTTAATGTTTAAACTTAGCCTCTTCGATTATACACTTAATCCAACATTTTGAGTTATTATTACCCCAATTCCAGCGTCGTCGAGCCTCAGCTCTCACAATCTAAGTAGTCCAGGTGTGATGATCGCTAGACACGCACGAGGCTCGAGGCGACGTCAATGCCAGCGCGAACCTGTAGCCGGAAATAAGAGAAAGAGAAGGGGGGGAGCGTGGACGAACGAGGGGGCTAGCGTACCCCCATTTAAATCTCCTCTGGCCTGCTGACAATGCCGCGGTGATTGCGACAGATGCGTGGCCGCGCGTGTCCCTTTAAAAGGACGTTTTCGCAGCCCCCTCGGCACTCGTGCCCCTCTCTGGCCCGGCTGCGAGGGCGCACGCTCATTCACCGCTGAAAAACGTACACAGGTGCGTGCCACGGGGTTCCCCATTGACGGTGCAACGCTTGTTCCCGGTCCCCCTTGTTGCTCCACGTCGCCCCGGCCGGCCCCGCCTCGTCCAGATGCGTCGGCGGCGCAACGCTCCCGCGGGCGCAAAACACGGGGGCGTCCTCCCGTCGCGCCGTGTCGCGTCGCGTCGGCCGCATCTGGGTTCCAGACACGGCTCCAGGCCTTTTGGTAACCGGATCGAAGGTAAACTTAGTATTCCTGCAGCGTACGCTCGAGTGCTTGGGATTCCAGGCTTTCAGCACCGGACAACTCTCCGAGAGCGGTTTACCAGATCTCGCGACCACTCGGCGACTGGGCGCCTCGTTTTATTTCTGTCAGGTATCGATCCCTCGCAGCTGAAGCCGAAGGTTTTCAATCATATTCGGCGCGTAAACACTTTACGCGCGTCAAAGTCCATCGTAGCAACCGATTCCCGTGAATTCGGAGACTCGCGCTTCGCCAAAATGCCCTGACGATGCCTTCGCTCTGCCTGCGAATGGGGTACAGCGAATGAAAGTGACGTAACGCCGAGTACTTATCTACGCTACGAATAAAGACGACTCGCGCGATCAGCGATCGAGAGGAGACGCGCGAGGGATCAATGGCGATGTGTAACTTAATCCGTTCTCTGTCGCGGCGAGGTTGAAGCGCAATCTGTCAGATCGCGATCGGACGGTCCATTTGGCGGGCCGATATCGGGGTCCGATTGGAAACTCGATCGAAGCCACCGCTGCTCGCGCGCGCGTACAAGAAGGTTGGAAACGTAGGCTAGCCCCCCTCGTAATATCTGGCGACTCGATCTGCGATCGTATCGGCCCCGCTGGAACATCCCGGCTTGGCAAACAGGAATCGCGATACCACGGGTCGGTCTCCGCGCAAAGCTCAAAACCGCGATTTATATTTGTCGTGCCGCGGCTCTCGGATCCCTCGCGAATATTATCGCCGCTTTATCGCGGCGAAGACTCGGCAAAATCGGCCCCTGAGCTTGCATCGCGCTGCTCCCCCCTCGTTATTATAATTTTCGTCATTGAACGCGCGT
Source organism: Andrena flavipes (assembly GCA_963971345.1). Classification (NCBI taxonomy): domain Eukaryota; kingdom Metazoa; phylum Arthropoda; class Insecta; order Hymenoptera; family Andrenidae; genus Andrena; species Andrena flavipes. The sequence goes on from OZ020481.1 coordinate 10,108,604, forward strand.
GTTGCGCGGACGGGTCGCGGTGGTGACGCGTAACCGCTCGTCGACGCCGTTAGCCGAGGGATTAAAAGGACGCCTGGCCATTAAGCCGCTCTGTCCACCCGATCGAAGGTGGGACTTACTATTCCAGCGGCGCGCGGAGATAATCCAGCGAGGAAAATACTGCCTCTGCACCGTAATATCTGGCGACTCCATCCGCGATCGTATCGAGCGCGGAACATTCCGCATGGCAAACGGGAGCCGTGATATCAGCAGCTCCGTGGACGCTCGAAACCGCGGCTAACGTCTGTTATTACACCGGTCCCGGGGCCTCGACAAATCTGCGCCATAAGGCGCTCGTCGTTTTCTGCAAACCGCGGAAGATCCGCTCGATCCTGACGCGATCGCGCGCCGATGGTAGCCTCTGCTTGGGAACATTAACGCGTCCACCGTCGTGCATTTTCAAACTCGTATGGCACAGCACAGGCTGCGTTGAACGACACTGAAGAAGCTAGTCGAAAATGTTCTGAAGATAAACCTGATTAAATCCCATTACGCGATTAAAAGTGGTTTGTTTGATATTATACGATTTCAAGGTCCACGATTTGAATACACTCGACGAGGTTACGTGAAATTGCTCCGCACAATTAAATCACTGGCACACCCGCGAGAGGGCAGAAAGTGGCCATCAGTATTCAAGAGCCCTTTGGCCATTCTCACGCGCGTTTGCACGAGAAACAATCAGCCATTTGCGCTCGTATAGCACGCATAACAAGGTGCACTTACCGGGATATTGGCGTAGGTTGCCGTCCAGGTAACCCGATAATCGGCATATCCAGCGAAGGTGCAACTATTAAGAGCCAATAACGACGCGTAATCGCTCGGGTGTGTAGCCGTGGCCACGGCCTCCATTTCCAGAGTGACGTTCCCAGTCACTGCGGGAAGCAACGAAGTATGTTTCCTGGCGTGAGTAAGCCTGATACATTGGTCACATCTGCAAGTGGGCCATTCTTGTCTAACTAGACACCTCGCGAGAATATGAAATGTATTTAGTGTCCAACGCTGACTCTGTGTGGTCCGGGATACCTGGTTCGTCGAGAAACTATTCCTGGAAGACGCAATTAAAGACAGTGACGAAGGAAGCGCTTCGCTTGGTTCGTAGCGATATTTGCTTCCTTCTCGGGTACCTGGATGTCCGCGGGCTGAGGGTTACCCAATTTGGGTGTTAATTACTCACGCAATAGAGAGGAAAGGAATTTTTATGATAATTGTTGGGAAAGTGCTGGTAACATTCACGTGCACCGTCAAAGGCTGAGACAGTTGGAGACAATCTTCATTTGTTTCCTGCATCCCAGGAACACGCGGCCACGCCTGAGGAACGGTACCAACCATCCGCGTCAGGCATAACTACGCGCGTATGTTCCTCATTGTTATACCATTCTTCGCGTGCATAATGTACCTAGGTACCGTACTGCCCAAAAGAAATGTTGAAAATGGTACTAAGAGGAATAGTATAAGTAGAGGAGACCGGGTGAGTTGATACAGACGAATTATCTCGACGCCGTATGTGTATATGTAAGTCTATTTCAGCGAGATATGTGAATTGTTGTTCAATTCTTTACTACGATCCAGCGTGCGTCTGTGTACCTATATACCTTGACGTTAACAATCGTTTTTTAACTGCCTTCGTTTACGTATATAGAGGAAAAGTAAATAGTTTTGATACATCCAGAATTGAGCGTCGAAATAACATTTTTTCATTCATTTCGTATGTATTTTTCTCAAGATTTTGCATACTATACATTAAAGAGGAAGGACCAAAGTATATTTTGGCATATTTGTTATTAAGTAATTAATTCAAATACAAAATGAAAGAAATTTAAACAGAATAACGTATCAACTGGTCCCGGTCTCCCCTATCAACTCCCTTCTTGCTGAATCATGGTAGGGGAGACCGGGGCAAAAAGTTTCGATTTCGATAAAAGATAAAAAATGACTGGAAAATAATGTAGTTATTCTTTTCACTATTGACTAATTTCTAGTTAATTTTATTATATTTTACTTCATATTATTTATAAAAAATAATTTAAAGCACAAAGCTCTTTTCATTTTGGAGATAGAACCGCCGGAACAACTTACCCCCGGAACTTTTAACTCCGGTCTCCCCTAACCACCATGTGTTACCTTGTGAATCGATACGATACCGCATCTGTAGCTTCGTTCGCTGCTGCACCATCGCCAAGGACCCAGCAATAATGCGAGACCTGAAAGTTTGAACGAACCGGCCATCTCCATTCCACGATTTGCCGCGGACACCTTCAGCCCCCCGAGTGCATCACCGATTCGAGGCGGCAATGGTAGCTCGGTACCCCGGCAATTTCACGACATCCCTGGGATCCATAATCCAATATTCATGTATTCCACGAACCGGAGAAGTGGCGAGCTCGACGTGCCGTTGGAAGCTGCCACCGTGGAAAATGAAGAGATCGACGCCTACGTTTCAGCACGCCTCGTGTCGTGCGGGACGTGTATACGATCCGCGCCGGTCTCCATGCACGGTGCCCGTAACGAGGACCCTCTGGACAGCTCGCGGGGGAATATCCTTGCCGTCCACGATCCATGGGATCCTCTATACCGTTATTATTCTGGATGTCGTACCGGCCGAGCGTGTTCTAACGGCGCGAACGAACGAGCTCGGGCGAAACACGGGGCCTTAGCGACGGGCCCGTAACGAGCGACGCCGCGCGGCGGCACAATTAACGCGCGTATGGGCGTTTGCGACGCAAAGGGAGGAGCTGCTTCTATCTCCCTTTCCCTTTCCTACCCCCCGACCCCACCCAGGGTCGTTAATTATCGCGGCACGGCGTTATCACGAGCATTGCCGCGCTATCGCGGCCGCGATCGCTGCACCGGCTGGCTCGTACGTTCCACCTTTTTACTGCCTTCGCCCGCTTTCCCGCGTTCCGCCCCGCTATTAGCGGAGATTCACCGTGTAACCCTGGATACGCATGCCTCACCTACGAAATGAACGGTTCCCCGGGGACCAGCCTCGGAAAACCGCGCCTCTTCCATTACGGCCAGAGGGAACGCGACCGCGTAATTAGAGATCCGTGTCGCTCCTCTGCGAAATCCGACGGTTGTAATTACGCGTTACGTATCTGGGGTGGGGGGGTAAGCGTGGATCACGAAGGGAAGGGAGTAAGCGTGTAATAAACGTAGGTATGATGGGTCTGCTCAGACTTTTCAGCAGTCATTGAGCTTCTTATAATTTGTACCTATATTAGTCCAGTAAAATTAGGATCTGTTTATGGAATAATTCCTAGCGAGATAAATTTTGGTATGGGCCTTTATTTCGTCGTTTTAAACAATATGGCAAAAGTCCCCTTCGATCCGACATTGGTTAAAAATTTTACAGAGGGTTCAAGGTAAAAAGCACCTTTAGCTAGCAGTTTTATGACAGAAATAGTTATTATAAAATTTGTAGCTTAGGAAATTTTGCACAAAAAGGTTGTATGATTTTTTTCGTAGGAGTAACCGTTTTCATGTATGGCAGCTTACAAAGCTTCAACCCTCATACTTTGGACAAGGAAAAATCGCGAACCCGGAAACTCAACAAATTATGAAAGTTTCTGGATATGTAGGGAACGTCCTCGTGAATACAACACAATTTTGTTTGCTGTCCAAATTCACCCCAAGAGAGTGCAATTGACCCCTGAAATTTTTCCCATTTTGTCTTATTACTCGCGAACTATAGCAGATAGGAAAAAAGTTTTCAGGCAAAAGTTACTTCTTTTCATTAGGACTATCATTTGGTAACTTATAGTCTCTACAGATCTTACAGTTCGCGAGTTATAACACAAAATCGGAAAATAGCCGGATTTCCAGAGTTCAATTTCATCCCCTTAGAGTTAATTTGGGCAGCAAAAAAAGAGTAATACATACCTAAGGGTAGTTTTCACGGTAACATTTCTTTCAACAAAAATTCCACAGGAACAAATATTTTCTTAAACGAAACATACAAGTGCTAACAGAATTTTTTTTAAAAACGATAGTTCCAGAACTTCTTCGATCCCTGATATGGATTAAAGAAGGGGAAGTGAACTATAAGTAGTTTGAGAATCTAAGCGACCAATTCTGTTCCTTCTTCATACGAAAAACTGCCCCTTGCTCTGTTCTTCTCCAAATACCATATGCGATTTCGAGACAAACCCAGCCGCGCCCAAGTGCTCCCGCCATCCTTATTCGATAATACATACAGGGTGATTGGCTCGAAACGCCTGATGCGCCTCGCAACCGTGACGGGGTCAACCTCCCGTGGTGCCTCTCCGAAGTCATGACTTTCGACCCTCGAAAGGGTTGGAGTACCTATTAAGGAGTGAGAAATCTTCGAATTCCTCATTTCTCATCAGATCTGTGCGAATGCGACGCCGTTGGATTCCTTATGTTTTTCTGATGAAAATCATACCAAATATCATGCAAATCGGACTACTTTGACACAAGCTATTTGTATTCCTTATGTAAAAGTAGTCCGATTTACACGACATTTGGTATGATTTTCATCGGAAAAACATAAGGAATCCAACGGCGACACTGTCATATCCATACGATAAAGAATAAAGAATTATTTTATTTCTGAAACAGATACAGGGCAATTCAAGAAGATGCGGCCTGATACCCCGTGGCGAGGACAACCCTTCGCAGGGTCTCACTCGAGTTTTATGGCTTTTTTCGGAAAAAGGTACGAATCCTGGGCCGAACGTAGCGAATTGGGGTCGAGTCCCCGCAGTCGAGGGTGGAATATTCATTACAGCGTATGAAGAAATTATTTTCTTCGTCGTATCGAAAGGGAAGTGACGCCAATGGATTCCTTATGTTTTTCCGATGAAAATCATGCCAAATATCATGCAAATCGGACTACTTTGACACTAGCTATTTGTATTCCCTATGTAAAAGTTGTCCGATTTGCATGATATTTGGCATGATTTTCATCGGAAAAACATAAGGAATCCATTGGCGTCACTTCCCTTTCGATACGACGAAGAAAATAATTTCTTCATACGCTGTAATGAATATTCCACCCTCGACTGCGGGGACTCGACCCCAATTCGCTACGTTCGGCCCAGGATTCGTACCTTTTTCCGAAAAAAGCCATAAAACTCGAGTGAGACCCTGCGAAGGGTTGTCCTCGCCACGGGGTATCAGGCCGCATCTTCTTGAATTGCCCTGTATCTGTTTCAGAAATAAAATAATTCTTTATTCTTTATCGTATGGATATGACAGTGTCGCCGTTGGATTCCTTATGTTTTTCCGATGAAAATCATACCAAATGTCGTGTAAATCGGACTACTTTTACATAAGGAATACAAATAGCTTGTGTCAAAGTAGTCCGATTTGCATGATATTTGGTATGATTTTCATCAGAAAAACATAAGGAATCCAACGGCGTCGCATTCGCACAGATCTGATGAGAAATGAGGAATTCGAAGATTTCTCACTCCTTAATAGGTACTCCAACCCTTTCGAGGGTCGAAAGTCATGACTTCGGAGAGGCACCACGGGAGGTTGACCCCGTCACGGTTGCGAGGCGCATCAGGCGTTTCGAGCCAATCACCCTGTAGATCTAACCTACTTTAGACTCGGATCGGTGGCTAGGGGCGCCCAAGATGCGGAAGGGCCCCTCGGCTCCCTCGTTCCGCCGCGTATACTGCCGGATTTATGAAAGAAGTGAAAGCCCGATGTAAATCAGAGACGCTCGCCGCTCAATTAAGCAACAATTTATTGCACAATTACGACGGGGTCCGCGGCGCCGACATTTTACTTGGCCCCGGCCGGGGCGCGGGGCATTAATATCCGCTAGGCGAGCCGTCCGCCGTCCACCCGGGTCGCATCCGCGTGTCTGGCCGCTCGCGGGACAAATCGCCGATGGAAAAAAACGCGGCCGCGGATGGAAAGCGAGCAAAAGAGAGCGTACCAGCCCCGGCGACGCGGTGGCACGGTAATGAGGACCCCGTCCCCTCTCCCCGTCGGCCTCCGCCAATGCAAGAAATCGAAGAGCGATATCACGTCATACATACGTAATGACGGTGGCCATTATCGGGATATTCGTGGACCGCGAACAATCCACCGATAATTCCAGTCTAACGACGGCCGGGACGCCGAGATCGCCGGCCGCTAACAGAGCGACGCGTACGGGCACAGGGAAAAAAGACGAGGAAAGAGAGAGAGAGAGAGAGGCGAGCACGGCTGCACCAATACTGATCGCTGCTCCTAATACGCGCTAATTGGATGCCGAGTTAATCATAGTTTTCTACCTTGCAGCGCACCGCTGCGCCGACCCGCCCAATTATCGCATCGACCTGCACCGTGTATTAATTAAGTTATTTTTAACACCTGCCGCCACGTCCGACCGCGAGAATCGGTTCGCGGACCTCGGCGGAATCGTTGCACGGAGGGGAAACTGTCCGCGGGGGGCTGCTCGAAGAGCGAGGTGAGTCTGTAAAAGGTGGTAAGTGGACGTTGGGAAAGCCTCGATGTGATTCAGTTAGGCTTAGGTACGTAATTAGCGAAAATCTGATAGGCGATCGGATGCTGGGTGTGGACCGCTCGGTCCGAGCTGTGCCGAAGGGGCAACCCGGTGAGCAGCTTGTCAGTTGGCCACGGGTGGTGAGAGGGTGCGCGCACCTTCTGGTACGTGGTGAATTGCACGGACGTAGGTTTTTCCTGATAGGCACCGCTCTAGACACTGTCACCGTCTCACTTTCCCTTCCTGCTGGACCCGTGAGAGTGTTCCCCGGGCCCTGACAGTCATTTTCTCGAGAAACGGTCGAGCGGTCCGCCGATGACTTAACGGAGCAGGAAACGCTGATGTAGTCGACTGGTACTAGCTGCCCCAGGCACGGCCTATCGCGAACGTTATCATTAAGTATATCGTACGGGCATCGCAGGGATTTCGTTGACACCTAACGGCATAAGTATGCGACTCGTGCTAGGCTCACGCGATATGGGACGAAGTACAGATGTTGCGAAGTGTCTTCTTCAAGCTTGAAAGCCAACAGTCGTTTACTCTCCACAATACTCCATCCACTCGAATCATCCCGAAGCTCGATCTCGCGCAAAGTCGCATCGCCGCGATCCACTTACGCGAAACAGCGTGCCCTCGAGTCTAATTAATATCGATACCAGGCACGAAAATTGCCGGTCAGCTAACGCGATAATCAGTACAGCCGATCGTGCAACCAAAATAATCCGCTCGCAACGCGGAGACTGGCTCGCGTCTAAGTATCATCGAGCGGCGGACGGTGGTTACGTGCCCAGGGCCCGGTCTCGTCATCGTTATTACCGTGGTAGTAAAAATAGACGAGTTTCCAATCGGCCGCGGAGAGTTACTTCGTCATCTGACGAAGCGCGCGTCCTCGCCGAGGATCGCCGAGGATCGAGGAGGATCGAGGTGGATCACCGGCGTCTCCGGGCGACAAGCATTTCACGATCGCTTCATCGCGCTGCAATCTCCGCTGTTGCGCCATAAACAATGCGCCTGGCGAATCTCCTTGAGATCGGCAATAAGTAATAACCGTGACGGGTAAGGCCGTGGCGGGGCTGGCGAGCAACATTCTTAAAGGGGTCAGCCCGCGTGTCACGGGAAGAAAAAGTTACGGCTCGTCCCGTAGAAAGTGTACTCGGCCAGCTCCAAGCAGCCAACGTCGACTGTCAAGAGCGGCTCTTAGCGAGTGTCCGATCGTCCGCTAATTTGTTGACCATTTTTCCTTGACCTCCATTTCCGCGCTGTCTCACGGTGATTTCTTTACCCTCCATTTGCGTGCCACCTCTTTTTCTAGCCGCGCTTACTTCTCGGATGCTGTGCCGATCCGCGGCGATGCGCTTACTTGGCGCTAATACTTGAGAATCTTCATCGCGTCGTTAGTAGGTACGCTTGAATCACTTAGAGCGGAACGTTAACTTTGCCCGGCGAGACCCCGCGAGCAGTTTCGTGCCCCGCCGACGATGCGGCCTGGCTATGTATTTAGAAAACGCTGAGCATCGCCTCCAAGGCTGACATTTAAAAGTCATTTAATAATTGTCATTTAACTCGCGCGCATTCCCAACCCAATAGCAGTCGTAACTTACGCCTATTCACTCCGCGCAGGATACACCTGTAAACATGAAAACAATCTCGAAACCCTTTCACGTTTCATCCCGATGTGTCGTCCCGATGTTCCATTATCTCTTTCCTCGAAGCAACCGCAGGCAGCGAAACAACCCGCTTCATTTCTCCGATCGCATAGGCATCTTCCAATTACCCGACCGTCCATCCCGCCGCCAGAGCTTTAATGAATATTTTCACCCGTCGCACGGTGTGCGATTTTGGACAAAAATCACTCGACGCCGCAAATCTTGATCGAGTTCAATGAAAAAATTTTAAAGCACTTGTAAAGGAGTCAGCAATAACGGAGCATTGCGGTAAAACCTGTAACTGTTGGTTTAATGTATGAAAACATTATTTAGTATAACATAAAAACGTAAACTTTGGAGATTAAAAATATTGAAAATTAATTTTTTGTAAATTTATCATTAGCTATAAAATAAAAAAATTATTTCAAATAAACTTAAATAAATTTCCATGAAGCGACAATATCAAATTGTTTGGCTTGCTATCAGAAGAACCACAAGAAGGAAATAATACAAAATTTCGTAAAGCCCGAGCTAAACATAGCAGAATTGTGCGACAGGCTAATGACTAAGAAAGATATTTTACAGTATCTCTTAATCTAATGAGATCCCACAATTAGCTATCTCAGATTGAAAGAAAATAAAACAGTTAAGCCGTTAACGGTTGAAGCTGAAAAAATGTTAGGTATTATAAAATAATCCAACATTTCAATGCATGTAACATATTACATGTAATTCATATAAAAAAAAATATTATAAAATTAGTTACCACAAAATTTCTATTCCAATTACAATTACTTAAAAAAAAATTATATATTAGAAATAAAATCAAAACTAATAAAATTGAAATATCATTTAAAAATATAAGATTTAAATCAGCTATATTTAGAGTTTATTTAAAACACAAATTTTGTAAATTTGAAGTAAATTTCTTATATTATAGCCAATTATAAATTTACAAAACATTAATTTTTAATAGGTATCTTTAATCTCCAAACTTTACGTTTTTATGTTATGTTACGGTAAATAATATTTTTTAAAGATCAGACCAACTACTCCAGATTTTACTACAGTGCACCGTTACTGCTGAGTCCTTTACGAGTATTTCAAAAAAGAATTATTGTAATCGGTCACGATTTACACTGTCGAGCGATTTTTGTCCAAAATCGCACACTGCGCGCCGTTCCAATGCCAGCCTTTCGTGAGAAAAACTTGCCCGCGAATATCGACGGCAGCGAGAGACCACCTGCGACTGCTAGTTCTCGCCTCCGCGTGGCTTATCTTCCCCTCCGCTCCAACCTCCCCCCGGTACTTATTACCATTATTCCCGAAAACTAATAGCAACGGAGCGTCCGACTATCGGAAATGATACGTTGCCGTGGCTCGGCGGCCCCCGGGGCGTCCTGGCGATTCGTGAATGAAACCAGCCGTGTTTCGACGTTTAACGACCCCGACGGAGCCGGTAGCCGGCTGCTGGAGGATCCTCGTCCCGGTTTTCGGCACGTGAGAGCCCGCGAGCGTCGTCCATCGACCCGCGTCCACTGGTTGGGGCGGTTGTTCACCGAGCGAGGGACTCGCGGGGTAGGAATTCCACGAGGTTCCCGCTTTTCTTCCGTCCGGTGGCACACGGCCGCGGCTGATGGCCGTCGGGCTGATGGAATCGCGCCGTATGGTTGAATGGGGGACAGTGGGGGACCTCGGCCGGGGGCGATAATACGGCAGTTAGTATGCGGCTGGTACTGTTACTTAATGTTAATGTCGGGGCTCCCATTGATACTTGCTCCGTGGCACGGAGCGAAGAACAGATTCCAGCTAACGAAACGAGAAGGCACACCACGGCTTTCCCTCCTTCTGGTCGTGAACGGGGTGGCTGCGCGCACGAAGAAGCCGACTCTGGAATGCTACGAGTCCCGTGTACAGTCCGCGCCCGTTCCAACCTGTCCGACGTGTACCGCCGCGGAGTCGAGTCGACGTGGAGCATAAGGAGGATGGAGCGGGCCGGGGCGCGGGGAGGAAGAGGGAAGAAATCGCTTTATCGCGCCACTGAGGCCCTGGGACGCTCGGAGGAACAGGAGGATCGAAATTTCGTATCCACCTCGCCGCTGTAGCTCGCGCTCTCGCGTAGCTTTGCGGATTTCTCACCCAGTACAGGGGGAAAACGCGGGAGAATTGTATGCAGATTCTGCTGCTGTTTGCCTGGTAGGTATGCAACGAAAGGCGTGCGGTTTAATTGTTCCTCGCCGAGCTCTCCGACTCGACTCGATAATGACAATTAACGGTGATAATCCGTCGATCGTGCACCGGCCAACAATGGAACGAACGCTTTTACCGGGCCCATTACCTGTTCACAGTATTTTAATGGAGCCGGCGGATGTCTTTATTAAGGGGGACACCTAGGAGCCGCAGAGATCTACGGGCACTGTCCACGGACAGACGCTTGGCGTTTCGCGTCACGTAGATCCATTTAATCTACGCAGGTATAAATCAGGTTGATTTCTTAAATGAGGCAACGCGAGCCTACGGTCTCCGAATTAACCTTGCCGGCCGTGACATCATCTTGTAGATTTCTTCTCTCGGCTTTTTAATGGCGTCGAATAATTCACTCGGAAAGGGCGACGAGTGAAAAGAACAACGAGGACGCGGCCAGGGGGGGGGGAAGGGGGGCGGGATAGAGGAGAGGCGAAGAAGAGGAGCCAGATGGAAACGTAACGAGACGGGGACGAGAAAGGGAGAGAGCGAACGTGGGGGTAGGGACGGAGAGAAGAGGAGGCAGAGTTTGGTCATACTCCGGCGGAAGATATTTTTATGGGGTCCCATCTACGAGCCGCGAGCTCTCGGCGGGAACGCCTGGAATTTTTAGATCCATTCCCCGCTCACTCGTAAAACCGCACGCCGTAATTAAAAGCAACGGGCGATCGCGGGATCCTCGCGTTTAGTGTCGCGGACGTTTTCATTACCGTGAGTTACTTCTACGACGGATACGACCGGAAACGTAATGAGATTGCGGCGAAAGTGGGGCGCGCCTAATGCCCGTGCCGAATCACTTTATCGCGCGTGGAAACTGGTATATTAGCTATTGGGTATCGCGCACTCCGCGCTAACAGTTTAATTAATAAGCAATGAAACTCGTTACCGAAGTACTCCGCGCATCACTGGAGTAACCGATTTAATTACTCCGTCGATTCGAAGCCCTACGCCGGCGAGCTTTCCGAGTTCCCTCCGAATCGGTCACGTTCAATTGCCCCCCGAGATCGCCGGAAGACAGGGCGCGCCGGTTAACGAAAGGGTCGCCCGGCGGATGAAGAAAAAGTAGAAAGCACGGAGAGGGAAAAAGGGGTAGAACCGGTGAAAGATATCGAAGAAGAAAGACTTGCGTCGCGAAAGACTGAAGAGGAACCCGGGAGTCGAACGGAGCCAAGATAGAGGGGGGGGGAGGGCGCCGAGGGGGGAAGAAAGGGCGAGTGGAAGAGGGACGGACTACCGAAGATTCTCGAAGGATGGAACTATGGAAGCAAAAACAGAAACCAGTCTCACTGGCTCAAGGCTGCCTACCCGAGAGTACCCTGGCCGAAGCGAAGCCGAGAGCTGAGCCTCGGCTACCTGGTCCGCCTGTGAGTACCTGTCTGCCTTTACCTCCGATTCCTCTCTTCCTTCTTCATCCCCGCGTTCCTCTTCCTCCTCCTACTCCACCTTCTCAGACTTCTTCTTCTTCTTCTTCTTCGTATTCTTCAATCGTCTTCCTCTTCTTCGCGAGTCAGCTCTTGTCCAAGAAGGGGATGGGGAGGAGGGAGAGAGGCAGAGGGGCCCTCCACCGTGAGCTACCACCTTTATCCTTGGTCCGTGGCACACCGATACGCACAGTCGTTTCACGCAAATTCACCGGGAACGCCTTCGTTGAGTGCGGGACCCCGAACTCGTTCCCCCGTTAAAACCGTGACGCATCGGTTGGACCGGTCGAAGCCCGGCATCGTCCAGCGCACGGGTATCGTCCTCTTTGATCCTTCGACTTGGCGAAAGGACCCAGGGACCAGTTGTTCGATTCTTTCCACGTAATTATACCGCGGCCGCGTCTCGTCCTCTCCCAGATAACGCGACCGTTCCAGGCAACGGCGATTCCAATCGGCAACGGATTAGACAGCCGCTTCAACTGGACGGCACCGGTACTGACGACTAATTAAGAAGTACGCGATAAATCTGGGGGGGGGGGCGAGATAGGCCTATGCCGGCCGGCTGCAAGCGGGATAGATATTAGACCCACGCAAGTCCACTGACGCAAACTATCTCTGATGAATCGATTTCACGCGCACAGTTGGACCGCCGCTAATGGCGCGCCTTATTTCGTCCAGCCTGGCACGCGGGAGGGTTAGTTGCAACGTGTAGCGGAGAATTTAGGATAATTTGAAAACGGACTGCAAACGTTAATTTGCAGGGAGACATTGGGCTTCGTATCATGGGGCTGATAATTTGTGGTGATCTAAGGGGATTATTTTATTTAATGGTTTTGTTATTGAGCTGCTCCAAATTACCTACCTCGACCAACATTTATGTGACGCTGATGACATGCAAATTATCTCTACAGTTATACCCTTCAGACTCCATTCGCAGCTTGGGACTCACTTTCGATCCTCTGCTCTCATATGCTAATCATGCTTCCTCTCTGTGTCGTCAAGCCTACTCTCGTTTACGTCTCCTTTACCCCGCCCGTCACATTCTTTCATCCCCACAAAAACTTTTATTATCCCAGTCCTTGATTAGTTCCTTGTTCGATTATTGTGATGTCGTTTATCGTTCATGTTTATACTCTCGTCTTCCTCTCCTTATTCAACGTGTACAAAACTCCTGTTCGCGTTTTTCTTTTTCTGTCTCCAAGTTCGATCGTATCTCTCATCTATACCTATGTAAAAACATGTATTTATGTTGTCTCGTTTACAAAATACTTTCACCTTCGCAACAATCTTTCTCACTATACAGGGTGTCTCACGGTAGACTGGACAGCGCATTATCTCCTAAACTAATGGAGATAAAAATTTGAAAAAAATATGTAAATTCATGGTTCGATGGGGCTGCCAACTTAGCCCAAGCGAATTTTTTAATCGATTATTATTTTAAAAGATACGATGGTCAAGTTTCGATTTATAAATGGCACTACGTTTTCTGAAGTCCTGGGTCGATAGTGCGTTCCAAGACAAATTCAATAAGCTTTAATGTATACACTTGATTTCCACTGGTTTTTGAGATATCGCGCTTACAAAATCACTGATTTTCATTGATTTTTCAGTGGAATGAAACCGTCTGAAAACGGCAAGAACCGGGGACGGCCTTTCAGGCCGCACTTGTGGCATGGCCCGTTGAAACCGATACCTACCTGCCGAAGGTCTACGCCAGGGATGGTAGGCCCAAAGGCTGGACAATACTTTTCCGAATTTCAGAAATGCTACTTAGGTAGGTACATCTGCGGTATCGAGAAGCGTACCGTTAATGTTTCAAAACATCATAACATTCACTCGGAGGGACGATTAAGTTAGGAGTTGTAAAAGTTGCTAGACCAAATTTCAACCATAGGTGGCAGATTTTATTAGGACCAATCGGATTTGCATCCCTCCCAAACGGCTGCTCTCTTGAAGAGGCCTTTTTCACAGCAATACCTCCTCCCCAATGCCCATCTTCTCTCGCACGGAATACGTCGACGCATGCTTTTGGACAGTGGGCTACTCCTTTTCTTCCTGTGTCTCTCCACAAGGCGTATTGACGGTGGCATGTAGGAGCGTAGATGTCTGGATGCCAGTTATTGAATTCAGGAGACGATAGAAACACTTTATTACGAAACACACATGTATTATAATTAAAGTAAATCGCATTCCTCTCGGGCAGGAGTACTTCGCGCAGACCGATTACACGGAGGGTATCGGGTCATACACTGCACAAATGATACATGGTAATTCTGGAGGCACGTCCGTCGAAGGATGCGGCCTGGCACCCCGTGGCGAGGGACAACCCTTCGCAGGGCCTCACTCGATTTTTATGGCTTTTTCCGGAAAAAGGTACGAATCTTGGGTCGAACGTAGCGAATTAGGGTCGGGCCCCCGCAGTCGAGGGTGAAATATTCATTACAGCGTATTAAGAAATTATTTTCTTCGTCGTATCGAAAGGGAAGTGATGCCAATGGATTCCTCATGTTTTTCCGATGAAAATCATACCAAATATCATGAAAATCGGACTACTTTGACACAAGCTATTGTATTCCCCATGTAAAAGTTGTCCGATTTGCATGATATTTGGTATGATTTTCATCGGAAACCCCACCAATTCATCGGCGACACTTCCATGCCCATACGATAAAGAATAAAGAATTTTTTTATTTCTTAAAAAGATACAGGCTAATTATGGAGGTGCAACCGTCAAGAAGATGCGGCCTGGCACCCCGTGGCGAGGGACAACCCTTCGCAGGGCCTCACTCGATTTTTATGGCTTTTTCCGGAAAAAGGTACGAATCTTGGGACGAACGTAGCGAATTGGGGTCGAGTCCCCGCAGTCGAGGATGGAATATTCATTACAGCGTATTAAGAAATTATTTTCTTCGTCGTATCGAAAGGGAAGTGACGCCAATGGATTCCTCATGTTTTTCCGATGAAAATCATTCCAAATATCACGGAAATCGGACTACTTTAACACTAGCTATTTGTATTCCCCATGTAAAAGTTGTCCGATTTGCATGATATTTGGCATGATTTTAATCAGAAAAACATAAGGAATACGTTGGTGTCACTTCCCTTTCGATACGACGAAGAAAATAATTTCTTAATACCCTGTATTGGATACTTCACCCTCGACTGCGGGGGCTCGATCCCAATTCGCTACGTTCAGCACAGGATTCGTACCTTTTTCCGGAAAAAGCCATAAAATTCGAGTGAGGCCCTGCGAAGGTGTGCCCTCGCCACGGGATGCCAGGCCGCATCTCCTTGACGGTTGTACCTCCATAATTACCCTGTAACTGTTTAAGAAATAACATTATTCTTTATTGTATGGATATGGAAGTGTCGCCGATGGATTCCTTATGTTTTTCCAATGAAAATCATACCAAATATCATGCAAATCCGACTACTTTGACACTACCTATTTGTATTCCCCATGTAAAAGTTGTCCGATTTGCATGATATTTGGTATGATTTTCATCGGAAACCCCCAGCAATTCATCGGCGACACTTCCATGTCCATAAGAAAAAGAATAAAGAATTATTTTATTTCTTAAAAAGATGCAGGCTAATTATGGAGGTACAACCGTCAAGAAGATGCGGCCTAGTACCCCCTGGCGAGGGACAACCCTTCCCAGGGCCTCACTCGAATTTTATGGCTTTTTCCGGAAAAAGGTACGAATCCTGGGCTGAACGTAGCGAATTGGGATCGAGCCCCCGCAGTCGAGGGTGAAGTATCCAATACAGGGTATTAAGAAATTATTTTCTTCGTCGTATCGAAAGGGAAGTGACACCAACGTATTCCTTATGTTTTTCTGATTAAAATCATGCCAAATATCATGCAAATCGGACAACTTTTACATGGGGAATACAAATAGCTAGTGTTAAAGTAGTCCGATTTCCGTGATATTTGGAATGATTTTCATCGGAAAAACATGAGGAATCTATTGGCGTCACTTCCCTTTCGATACGACGAAGAAAATAATTTCTTAATACGCTGTAATGAATATTCCATCCTCGACTGCGGGGACTCGACCCCAATTCGCTACGTTCGTCCGAAGATTCGTGCCTTTTTCCGGAAAAAGCCATAAAAATCGAGTGAGGCCCTGCGAAGGGTTGTCCCTCGCCACGGGGTGCCAGGCCGCATCTTCTTGACGGTTGCACCTCCATAATTAGCCTGTATCTTTTTAAGAAATAAAAAAATTCTTTATTCTTTATCGTATGGGCATGGAAGTGTCGCCGATGAATTGCTGGGGTTTCCGATGAAAATCATACCAAATATCACGCAAATCGGACAACTTTTACATGTGGAATACAATAGCTTGTGTCAAAGTAGTCTGATTTTCATGATATTTGGTATGATTTTCATCGGAAAAACATGAGGAATCCATTGGCATCACTTCCCTTTCGATACGACGAAGAAAATAATTTCTTAATACGCTGTAATGAATATTTCACCCTCGACTGCGGGGGCCCGACCCTAATTCGCTACGTTCGACCCAAGATTCGTACCTTTTTCCGGAAAAAGCCATAAAAATCGAGTGAGGCCCTGCGAAGGGTTGTCCCTCGCCACGGGGTGCCAGGCCGCATCCTTCGACGGACGTGCCTCCAGAATTACCATGTATCATTTGTGCAGTGTATGACCCGATACCCTCCGTGTAATCGGTCTGCGCGAAGTACTCCTGCCCGAGAGGAATGCGATTTACTTTATACGCCTTGTGGAGGGATACAGGAAGAAAGGGGGTAGCCCGCTGTCGATGCGTGGTCATCTCGAGTATAAACACGAGCTTCAATATCAAAAGGAAAGCGTGCGTCGACGTATTCCGTGCGAGAGAAGATGGGCATTGGGGAGGAGGTATTGCTGTGAAAAAGGCCTCTTCAAGAGAGCAGCCGTTTGGGAGGGATGCAAATCCGATTGGTCCTAATAAAATCTGCCACCTATGGTTGAAATTTGGTCTAGCAACTTTTACAACTCCTAACTTAATCGTCCCTCCGAGTGAATGTTATGATGTTTTGAAACATTAACGGTACGCTTCTCGATACCGCAGATGTACCTACCTAAGTAGCATTTCTGAAATTCGGAAAAGTATTGTCCAGCCTTTGGGCCTACCATCCCTGGCGTAGACCTTCGGCAGGTAGGTATCGGTTTCAACGGGCCATGCCACAAGTGCGGCCTGAAAGGCCGTCCCCGGTTCTTGCCGTTTTCAGACGGTTTCATTCCACTGAAAAATCAATGAAAATCAGTGATTTTGTAAGCGCGATATCTCAAAAACCAGTGGAAATCAAGTGTATACATTAAAGCTTATTGAATTTGTCTTGGAACGCACTATCGACCCAGGACTTCAGAAAACGTAGTGCCATTTATAAATCGAAACTTGACCATCGTATCTTTTAAAATAATAATCGATTAAAAAATTCGCTTGGGCTAAGTTGGCAGCCCCATCGAACCATGAATTTACATATTTTTTTCAAATTTTTATCTCCATTAGTTTAGGAGATAATGCGCTGTCCAGTCTATCGTGAGACACCCTGTAGATCTAATTCTCTTTCTACTCGACGTCCAAATTTCAATCCCCCTTCGCTTATATTTCTGCTCACTGTTATAATTCCCTTACTTGTGACATTCGAGGGCTAAATTCATTTCTTGATTTTAAATGTAAAGCTCGACGATATATATTTCTACATTATTCCTAACTCACCTCTATATTCTTTCCTTTCCTTGTCTCCTTCATATCCGTCCATTTATGATTATGCTTTACTATCTTTAGGCGCCATAACATTTTTTCTCTCTTTTTTCTTTTCTTTCCTAATAGGTAGTTTTAGTTTTAGTTTTTGTTATTTAGTTACGGTTAGGCTTCTAACAGTATTGTCCTCCAGCCTCGCATTTTATTTCGCTATGCTTTATGTATTACTGTTCTTTGTATATTTACTAAGTTATAAAGGCAAATAATAATAATAATAATAATAATAGATTTCACGCACCGATGAGATTCCACGCTCTTCCCTTCAACGAATCAACCGACAGTCACTTCAGACAGTAACCACCCAGCGATACAGCGATATTCTTCCAAAAAGATCGAAAAGGGTTGAAACTGGAACTCCACGAATCACTCGAGATACATTGATTACATCCTGATACGCGACTACTAAACGCCTTTAACGCCCGGTTAAGAGAAGATAGTACCCCAGAAGAGGATCGTTACCCGCGAGTAACGAGAAGCAAAGCTCCATTCCCCCCTCGCAGCGATCATGGAAAAAATTCTCTGAAACACCCTTACGAAACAGCGAGTGTGACTTCATAGCAGACCATTCCTCTTTCTTCAGCCGCGCCGAAGAATGTGAACTCGTTATTTCAGCGAGCTCGTACACCGCGACACGAAACCCGCGGCATTCCATCGTATCGGCGACGTTGCTCGTCTAAACAAACCCACCCCTTCTATCCGCGAGCACCGGCATAAATCGTAATAACGCGCATATTCTCACGAAGCGAGCAGCATTGCCCGGTCCCCCCTCGACGACAACGTCCCACTTAGGCCGATCGGCCGGTATAACAAACTGCGAGAGGCCTGAAACGCAGCAAGCGGAGCCGGGCGAGCAGCGGCCGCGCCGCGCCGGTCGCGTTTGTAATCGCGGAATAATTGAATCTACGCTCACCGCACGCACTAACCAATCTCTCTATCTCTCTGTCCCACCGTCTGACTTTCCCCGCTGCCCTCGCGTCATCTCTCTCCGACGCTGCGTCTCTATTCCACGGCGAAGCCTTTATTTATAAGCGCCCGGAGCCACCGGCATAAACGCGGCGAGGACTGCATTCATAAAGCCGGGGGATCGCCTCCGGCTGCCGCCAGCTTTCCTAGACCAGGTCCGGGGTGTTGTTGTTGTCCTCGTCGCCGCGGTCGTTGCTTGACGCTGCTGCAACCGACGACCCCGTTTACATCGGCTCCGGCGTGCACGGGCCCCGGGGCACGCTACCTCGCTTACTCGAACCGAGAACGATCCCCTCCGCCTTGTTCGCCCCGTTTCACCGTCTTTCCTCCTTTCTTCTCCTCCCGCTAAACTCCGGGCCGAGATTAATGCCGCATCGCCAGCGATCTCTGCCTTCTTCTTCCCCCTAGGCTCGCGCTTCCGGGCCAGCTACCCGGGACCCGAGACCTCTCTAGACGCTCGTATCGCTCGTCCTCCTCGTCCTGCCAGCGCGAAAGGTCGGCGGTAATATTCCAGGGTGGGGGGATTACAAATTGCCCGGGCCCCCGGGGGAATGATAAAGGTATCGATGCTCGACCTGTATCATTTTCGGCGCTACCGTGGTCCTGGGTGGAGCAGGGGCACTATTAATCAGCGGTTTCTCTGGGTCAGGCCCACCGATGTCGGGAAGCTCCTCTGTCGATGCAGAGCCGCTGGTTGTCCTTTATGCAACGGTGGCCGGGAACGGAGCCCGTTGGATTCTATTGCCAGCAACAATGCCGCATCAAAGGCTGCCGGAACGTTAATGCATCATGCTAGTCGGGAGCCGCGATAAGGAGGATGCCAGGGGAAGAGGATCCCTGGCCCCGCACCGCGAGCTAGCCGACTTTAATGCACCTGAGCAGAAGCTTAAACTCGCGTAAAGAGGATGCGAGTATCCTTGAGTGCAGAAGGCTATTCACTGGCCTTGGATGTGCGTACGTTGTAGACGCGCACGGTGTGGAAACACCTCGGCTCGTTATTTTCCCGAAGCGTTGTGTAATGAAGCGCGTCCCTCTCCCCTCCAGCACGGCGCTGGTATTTATTCCGTATCGCTATTAGATCCGGACGGTGTCGTTAGCGCGGCTATATTCGCCGCGGGAGGAGGATATCCCCGCGGGCGAGTAAGAAAAACTGGACGATGCTACCGGGTACGTGAAATTATTTGCCTGCAACCTCGTCCAGGAAGCAGGGCTGAACACGTGGACGGGGAGGGAGGGAGGGTTATCCCCCTGCAGCAATCGCGGCTGGGAAAGAATCTCGAGGTGGAAGCGCAGAATGTTTGAATCATCGAACAATGCGGACGTATCATCGATTCGCTACGCGAACGAGAGTCCTGGAGGATTAACGCATCCTTGGGTAGTAAGAAGCTGGATCGCGATGTACGCGGATGTGTAAATGGACATTTACATCGCTGCAAGGCGAAGAGGACAGCTGGAGTCCTCACTTAGGACTAAATACAGTTTATTTAAATGTAGGTACTAAAAAAAGGAAGAGTAATTTTGATACTGGCTTAAATGACTGCGTTAGAAGATTTATACTAATCTTTTTACTAGTGTTAGGGAAATATTACTGCAAACGTATATAGTTCGCTATCTTGTCTAAAACAAGTTGGATACGAATCATTAAACGATTTTATTCAACTGTGATCCTTTGTTTGTTGTATATCTACATGTTTGAGAGACCAAATTTTGCTTATCTGTTAGTTCAATCTGTTAGCAATTCAGATTAATTTATAAGATGTTTATTTAGCCTTTCTTCTACCTTTACCAGCAGAAAAATAATGTAAATAAGGATAGAAATGGTAACCTTGGTCGGCATTGGACGACAATTTTTCGTTTTCTAGAAATTACTCTTTTCCTTTGCGAATTATCAATTCTTATTATTAAATTTCTGAAAAATAATTTCCCTCGTCTTACCAAGTTCCATCTATACTACAACCCCTTTTTGAATTTCTGATTTTTATCTACTGTACCCCAAGATATATAAAAAAAACTTAGAGTGGTCGATACCGCACGACTCTCCCCTATCTTAAATATATTTATTTATATATTTTTTATCAATCAGGCCACCATAAAAATTCTCTTAATACTCAAATTTGAAACCTACCCAATAAATATTTCCACCTACTTTATATTCCAGACACCGTGATCCCTAACATAACATCCGCTACAACTCAGTAGAGACGGAATTTCCACGATTCAAACACGAACTTGTCTGTGCAGAGTCCCTCCAATACCACTACTCCAAAGTTCAGTCCCACGTCCGTCAGCCGCGTCAGTTTCCTTAATCCCCGTCCGAATTAACTTCAAGGACTCCGGGCATGTCGCGGTGCGTCTGCCAGGTTCAACGGGACTCATCGCGCGAAATAATCCCCGTGCATCCGATTTTTTCCAGCCCGTTAACCTGGACGCGGACGATCCAGTGCGTTCGCGCTCGTTCGCCTCGTTGCTCACCGGCTCGCGTTTAATTATGCGCGCGCGATAATACATCCCATTATCGGTCCATAAATTGGCGGGCAGTGGAGCGCGTCCACTGTACGAACAATATTCAAGAAACTCTGGCCCGTTACTCCGGCTGCCTGGCGGTGATATACAGGAGTTCTTGCGGCGGGAAATCGGCGACGTCGATGGGGCCGCGATATAGGGAAGCGCGCAAGAACACGGCGACCGATCCGTGTTTTACGTTATGATTTACCGACAGGATTCAGCCTCAGCCTAATTGAGCCACGTACATACTCCGAGGCTCGCCAGAATGGAGCCTCTTTGCACAGCTGTCGGGTACGTAATCCCGTTCCCCGGTCACGTGCATGCAAATTGCGATAGCGGCCTGTCGCTGGAGATCCTTAAAGATTTTTATGCGCCATTTCGAGGGAAGAAATAAAGGCAATTATTTTATCATGGGACCGTAGGTTATTCTTCATTGGTACGCGAGTTTATAATAAGAATCCTGGATGTTCACAGCTTCCCTGACAGTTGATACGAGTGAGTAGGTACAGAGTACTAGGAGCACGGAATGAAACGGTCATCAGCGTTCTAGTCGGATGAAAATATAGGATATTTCAGCGAGTTCGTGGGACCGATCGAGAGAAAATCGAGTCTCGATATTCCCGTTTCGAGGCTCGATGGCCGTACACGCGGCTGAATGGCCCCGTAAGAACCCGCAGGGGTTTCTATACGCTCCTTTTAGCCGGCTCTGATCCGTGACGAAATATTAATTGACACAAAAAGTAGTAGCTCGGCGGGCCTTAAGTCCCTCGCCACCTTACGAAACTACTTTCGACCGTGCGCGCCAGATTTCTATGGGCCTCCGCTTGGACCTCCGCCATGTAACATTAATTCGTATTAAATCTTAGTTGTTCGTGGAATAGGGACGGTCTTTGTTATCGAGGTCGTAACCATTATTTGGGTTTAGGATTGATACCGTGGGGTGTGGAAAACGGTACGTCACGAATTGTTTGTATGAATTTTGGAAGATGACATGGTTTTGTTGTCAGCCAAGCGCATCTTCTTGTTCGCACCTTGCGCGGTAGACAATTGGAGGATGAGGACGGTGGAGAAGATGCAATTGAAGGACGTCATTCTCTTTCTACTTCGAGGACGTCACTCGAAGGTATTGTCCCGAAAATTGTATCAACAGCGAGAGACGCACAGCCATCAAAGGCACAGGTGCAAAGACAGCAGGAAAACGAGAGCACGGGGGCAGTAAAATTCTACGGTAGGTATCTTCTTTTGTCCTTTCACGAATTCACGAAACGCTTTTACGGCCCCCGGACCCTCCTCGTAAATCGACGGCACCCATATAATATTCCGCTGTAAAAGCGCGAAGATAAAAAGGAAGGGGAAGCGGCACTAAAGTCCTCAGCCAACGAAGCAGCATTTTGCGCGAACGATCGGCCGACGAGTTTCTTCGAATCAATTTTCGCCTAAAATACATACCACCTAACACGTTAATGAAAGAACTTATACCCTCGCAGTTCTTGCGGAGTAACTCGTAACTTCTGAATTTCATGCTCGGCGCGTCAAAGTAACTTAAGTCCCGATAAGTACAAGTTGACGCAGAACGCAGCTGCGAGTCTTCGTTCGCGATAAATAAAAATTGTGGAATAGAGATTAAATTAAATTAATTCGAATGGTAACATATTATATTACAAATCCTCCGGTTAATTATTCAGAGAAGTCGCCGCGGCTATTACGCTATTTAGTATCACACGCGCGTTGAACTCCCCGGAATTAAAACATTCCCGTGCCCCCCATTGGCCGCGCGTAATTCCCATGGATGGCAAATCAACTCGACCGTTTCTCTTCGTTCCTAATCCGTAGCTGTAATCCGGTTACTCGAACGCATTAGCCCCTCGGCCTCCTACGAGTGTCAAGGTATGACAGTTGAAAGGACAGGCCCCGTGAAAGGTCTTTACGACTTTCGCCGTCGCCCCGAAAGAATAAAGGCGGCACCGGCCCACGAAATTCCCCGATGGAAAGTCCTCGCCGCCCGGCTTTTAATTCGTCCGTGTCTTCGTATGGTAGCGTTAAATAGTTTTCTGCGATAGCACTGGCCGCCTGTCAAACCGGACGTAATTGCCTGCGACAAGCTAATCTCCAGCCTACGATAAACGCCGCGATACCATGGTTCCCCTGCGCGATCCGCCCGAGGGCTGTCGAATGCCGCGATCCGTGCCACTTTTAAATCGTTCGCTCCTCTGCGATTAACCTGGCCAACCCGAGGCGCCGTAGCTTCGTTAAATCGTGAAATTGAATTTCACGCAACACCAGAGCTCGATGTCTCTCCCGGGAAACCAGCGCCGCGGTCCCGTAACGCGTCACAGAGCACATACATTAGATACACCGCGGAGATTAAAAGAAACAGGGCCTCCGACCTACGGGGCGAAAGGGTACACGAAAACCCTGCCGAGAGATTCAAAGCCCGTTTATTAATACCAGCTTCGAGGTCTCGGAGGCTCTCGGGCAGAGCCAAGGCGGCGAAGCGTGCTCGCTGGGCTCCGCGGCGATTAGCCAGACTCGGCAGGGCCTCTCGGGGCCACCATCGCGGGGGCGTAGCGGCGGAGGTGAGACGAGCAACGTGCAATTTTTAACTTTAATACCACATTCGGGACCCACCCGAGCGTCTAGCCGCCGCTCGGGTCCATGGTGCGTTTAAGGCCAACTGTTCCCCGAGATCTCCCGAGGAGGAGCGAGCTCGACGAAACCAGAAAGGGACGCTGTCGAGGATCGGGGAAGCGGGGCGAAACCTTTTTGGTCAAGCTGTGGCCGGATCCACGATAGCGGGAGCCGTGGATGGTACCGCACGAGGAATGTTAATTAGTTAATTAAAACGTCTTGGCCCGTTTCCACCTCGGGATATATTTAGATAAGACCAGTGTCCTATATCGGCCGGTTTTTCGGCCGGAGGAACCGGCCGGTGATTACGTCCACGAGTCCCGATGCATTCGACCGCGAGATAAGTCCATGATGGACCGACTGGTTCTCGATGGCGGTGCATTTAGAAGGCGGCTACGAGTAATTGGATTATTCTACCCGCCGGGGAACGGCGAACGGTAACGATTAATTGATTTATTGCAAAAACCATCGGCGCGATACGAATCGGTCGGACGTACCCCGGGCCCGTCTTGGAATCCAATCATTTGCGGTTACTAGGTACCAATGAGATCGATACGCCACGATTATTACACCTGGCCGCGTGTATTGGCAGAGCATTTTGGCACCTCGCGCGGACTTCGAACTGGATGGACGTGGCTCGATAAGCTGCGGAGATCCTTGGCTGTTACAGGACTTCGCCCTTGTAATTTATCTTCGAGGAATTTTTTATCGAGCAAAGCGGGCATCCGTGGTTAGCTGCGCTCGCCAATTCCCGACGAGGTCTCCCCGCGACCGTGTTGGATCGTTGCGATGAAACCTCAGGTGAGCGCGCGTGATGTGGACCTTGATTTGCATGTCCCGTTAATTTGCACGGATACCAGGTGATACCTACGTACCTAAGTAAATCCGCAGACACTAGCCGAAGGCTACAGAAACGTGCAGGAACGTACATTGTCCCACGAATACGACCACGATATTCCCACCAATGTCCTCGTTCCATTTCCACGCGCCCGGCGTCATAATCGCGATTAGATCCACGGGCGATTATCTCGAATCAATGGTAGTGCGATCGATCGTTTAAGGCCCATTTTCTACGGGCAACGCGATCCTCATTCAGCCATCACTCGCGTCTATTACGCAGCCGTGGCGTTCGCATTATTCGACCAGACGTTATTGAAAATCGCAGACGAGGAGCAAAGGACCACGGGGCGATCGCAATCTTGACATTGATCCCAGATAACGGCCAACGCCGGCCTCTATCATCGATCATTAGTTTCTACCGGACGTCCACCTAGATTCTAGGGGCAAGGGGCATTGCGAAAGGCCCCTGGACTCGGCTCCTCGGGGCGATACAGAGCGACCCGAGCTTTGTTTATGTCGTTCCGGCCGGTCTAAAAAGTCCCTCGAACGCTCGACGCGTACATCCTCCCCGTTGACGTACCGAGATACCGCGGCCGCCACGTATAGTGATCGATCGCCTCCGTCGAAGCGAGACCACGGCGGACATTCGAAAGTCCGCTCGCGATTCCGCGCGCCGAGGCCTGCTCTCCCGTGATCCCGAGAGGGAAAGGCGTTCACCGGGAGATGTCGAAGATCAAATGTCCTCCCGCGGTATTGGGAGGCGCGCAGGTGGCATTCGCGCGAATAACTCGAATCGCCGGGCCCGAAACGGGAGAGCTATAGTAAAACCGCAACCGCCAGGCGGAAAGTCTGCGGAGTAGTAAAGAAGCGTAACTTGATCGCCTCAACTATTTCCTGTGTCTATCTGGCGAGGTACAAATTATCGTAGTCGCGATATGTACATATCTAGAAGCTACTATGAAATTCGTGGAAAGTGTCCGTGGTCGGCGCTCAGCCCCTTCGAATCAATCTCCATTTGTCAAGCAAGTAGGTGTATGTATAGATACAAAGGGACAAGCATTCCCACTCTATTTGTGGTACTGGAATTACAGTTACCACTTGCTGCGTCCCAAGTGGCTGGCCTGCTCGGACACCTTGTTTAAGCCGGGCAAACAGGGCCGTGGCGTTGGGGCTCGGGGCTCCCTGGCCAGCGGACGCCCCGGTGGCCACCCCTGGGGAGGACAAAGACCAGATTTGCGTGGGCCAATGCACCGTGTCCCGTGCTGCACCGAAGCAATTACTCGTCGATCCTGTTCGGAGCACGGGAGGAATCTTCATCGGTCATCGGCGATCCGGATGCCCGTCACGTGGCGGCGTTTTGCGTGAGTACCGCCGTAAGGCCCTGAACAGCGGTCCATTCAATGGAGGGCCGCTGAGCAAGAGGGCAGAAGAAAGAGACGGAGAAGGGACGAGGAGGAGTACGCGGATCCTGACGACTGTCGCGTCAATGCAAACGTCTAGTCTAGACATTACGAATAAATGCGATCCCGGCCTTCGCGACGATGTCCCGACGATTTCTTGCGATTCGGCCCGATGGGGCGTTGTTCGGGGAAATTAATCACCTTCCCGGTGGCAAAGCTGCGCGTCCACTGGCCACTAGCTCCCTCCGACTTTAAAAGCTCCGAGAACTGCCGTCGCAGGAAAAGCTGCGCTCGCAACGGTGGGACTGCGGCGAAATTGGCGCGCAACAGGAATTAATGGTCCCTGAAACGGGGCATGAATATTCGAGATATCTCGCGGGAGATCAGTGTCGCCGTTGGTGGAAGATGCTCGCCACTCGCGATCCACGGAATACGCTCGCGTACATCCGCGAGAGATCGAAGCTGTAATTTATAACGACACCGTCTCGATTCCAGGTAATTCAGACCCCGAGGGCAGTTTTTCCCCGGGACGGTTGGCTGGTCGCGGTGATGCGTCCTTGTAATTAAATACTCGCAGTTAATACATTCTACGCATGCCCGCTGATATCAACTCTGTCATCCTCGGCGCGTTACAAAAATAACCGCGGCCCTCAGGTGTTCCTGTAAAGTAGTGTGAAGCCTGACAGTCGGCTGCTCCCCTCGCGGCTTTATTGCACGCGAGCGTTTCGCTAAAGTATCCCCGGCGTAATGGAAGGCTTCTCACCATGCGCAGGGTGGAGATCCGAGGGCCACCTTTTTCCTTCTATTTCCTTAACATTGTACGCATTTAATCGGCCGCCGTTTCGCCGCATGAGAGGCTGATAAGGTTCGCCTTCCCCTCTTATCTTTATTAACGCGTATCCTTGTTAACTCCGAGGTTAAAGGAAGAATGGAAGATCGGGCGTTCTTTACCCTCCACCTTGATATTTTTGCGCAGGACCGCTTTCAAAAACTCATACGCGTGGAAATAAAAGGCTCGGTGGCGAACGTGCTCGCTCGCTCGCTCGCTCGCGCGTGCACTCGGTCCCCGCGGCCGTTGCAGCCGATCGAGAAACAGCGGGGGAGGGAGAAGGAGAAGAGAGGAGCCGGTTGGCAAGAAATTCCTGCAATTTAATGGGATTCTTTGATTGGTACTTGATGCCAGTCGCCATTGGCCCGATACATACGCCACTCACGTACCTACACCGAAGGCATTTATAAGAATCGCGGTTTCTGTCCTCGACTGGGATTTAGGCGTCACCGATTCTGCTCGATCTTTCTCCACGTTTTCCGCCGTCCCCAGAAATATCCCGGTGAAAGGAGAGCCTGGAGACTCCGCGCAGCCTTCTTTCGCCCTGCCTCGTTATTTCTACCCAACCCCTTATCCATTGATTACGAGTTTACGGCGGATCGATAATACTGGGAAGGGAAGCAGGTCGCTAAACTCTAAACTGATTACGCGTCGAACGTCGCCTAATAAAATTCTATCTGAGATCTAAAGGATCGTGCGAGGATCGATCCGTGAAAAGAGATCGGGGGGGTTTATTTCACCGACATTCCGCTGGGAAGTTTTAATGCTGATACCTCTGATGGCCATCGAACGCCTCGGCGATTCCACTCTGGAACAGTAAGAATCTCCACTGCTGGTTACTTTACAGATACGTTTCCCTCCTCGGTCATAAGTTACGGCTCGCAGAGTGGTTTCCTCCGGTCCCGTTGAAAAGCCACAGATCGTTGCGTTCATTATTAATCCCCGGGGATCGCGGCGCTCTGGACGGAAAATTGAGCAACAAACGATACCGCTATCGCTCTTATAAATAACGCGGTACCCTCTTCGGCTACTTGCTATTCCTCGTCCGCCGCGGGGCCGCTTGTACAATATCTCGCGGCTTTTCGCGGCGGGCATTCCAGAAATTTCTCCGACGACCGCCGGGATTCCGACGGTGGCGCCTATGGTCGCAGGATACACGCGCGATTAGCCTCGACTTAACCGCGCGCATTTCCCTTCCGCGTGTGAAAATCCATCGTATCCTCGCGGCTGGAGGATGCTCTTCCACGTTCGCGGTGCCGCGTCCCGTTCGACCGACGAACGTCCTCGAATAAACTACCGATCGGTGTCGACAGGGTCGCCGAGTTCCTCCGCGGCGCCGCCACTTTCTCCTGGATATTTCGAATATTTTCGAAATTTATGCCCCTGGCCTCGGCGTCCGGAGTCTCGCGCGTGATAAGGGATCGTCCAGGATTTCAGTTGAGATCGTACAGTGGGGGGCATGTGGACGGATATACCTGGAAAATTCTTTCAAGCCTTTCGAACCACCGTGGCTATCCAAGGCTCTCGAGTTTCACGGTTAATCTACCATCTACGCGTTGTCGCGTCGTCGAACTCCGAAATCCCCGAGGCCCGGTTCTATCGAGTACGATCTTCGCCGTGTTCCTTAACGAACAACGAGCACAAGTCGTTAATAACCGGACTCTGCCACCTAAGGGGCGTCTCCCGATTTTCACGGCAAACAAACACTTCGCTGGAGGGATAAACGCCCAATCTCCTACTGGGATAATGATCGAGTTCGAGAGCTTAGCCTGGTAATTGACAGCTGACTTTTCGGCGCGTCCCACCGGCGGATGGAGGGTCCTTAAACGTGGAAACCTGTGGTCCCTGATAATCTGTCGTTGTCTATATATTCCTTTAAGCCTCGCTACCTCCCAGTTACCTTATTTATCTTCGCCAGTCGTCGGTTTCCTGTGTTTGCGGAGAATTCTAGTTCTACAACCCCTGTTTCCTACCCTCTCGTTTGCTGTGACCTTGGTGGTGGTTATGGGGTCATTCCACGCGATTCGTTTTTAGTAAGTGAAGTAATTTTTATTAGGTAGTCTTATATCTCCACTGTAAGTACCCAAAAGGTTATTTTTATCAGTTTGTTAGTTCGATAATTACAATTTTTTGGAAGAAAGTAAACACTATATTTCAAAGAGCCGTAACATCCACAATTTTTGACATTTTGAAAACTACAACATATCCAAGTTGATTGACCCTATGACGACTTAATACTGCTGTTCACGTCAGAGTTAGAGAAACTACTCGAGTGTATGGATGGGTACAGCAGATTTGGTAGATTTCTTAATTAGTTATTCCTTATTACTCTGAATTTCGATGAGGGATCTGCGAATCACGGTGGTTGCTCCCTGTAATTGTTAAACGAGGCCCGATGAAGGGAGGGAACACGGCAGCAGGTAGAGGAGACACCTGTTGATCCCAGCGAGGCCGAAAATCGATCTCTCCCACGAGGCACGACACTCGGGCTCGTTAAAAAGCCACCTTGCCCTCGCTCCCAATATATCACGGCGGTGGCATCTACACGGCTGACACGGACGGACGGACGGACGGACGGGAACTGGTCCTCCAGAAAACCAAGAAATCTTGGGGACTAATGGGATTTTAACTAACGATCAGAGGAGAAGAAGCGGACACCACTGGCGACGAGCTGGGCCCAACGATCGATCGATCGCTGCCTCCACGGAATTAACGACGCTGCTCTCTCTCTCTCCTGAGAGCTGAATTCTACCAGTCTTCGGTAAATTGGATTCTTTTGTCCCGTGAATCGATTGCCTCGCATTTCTTGGCTCAACGTCGCTTCGATAAATTTCCGTTTTGGTTCACTGGGTGGAGACGCATCTCCGAGATGTCTCGCCTCCTGCAACCGCAAGGACGTTCGATAGTCGAATAGTTCACGATGGATTTAAAGGGAACTTGAATTTTCAAAGGGATATCAGTCTAATGATCCGCGACATCCATAACGGAATTAACATTCAACGATCAATTGGAACAGAAGTAAGGAAGAATCGTCCCAATTATATAGAGGCTTGCCAGCGTAAGAGCACTCAGAGTCGAGGAGACGGACTTGGACAGGCATCGAAATCCCCAAAGGCCTCACGTTCCCGCCGCAAAGATCGATATCGGAGAATTAATCGAGCTCCGCTGGTCTCAAGATCCCCGACGTCCCGTGCCACTATCGGAAGCAACTTCCCGTAACGATTATAAAAATCGACGTCCGATTAATACCGCCAAAATACAGTATCAAATTGCCCGAGCGTAGTGGACGTCCGTGCTGGTCGCCGGTCATTAAATCTTTAATTAATATTCGCTGATCGACTTTCCTCCCACCGCGAGCCTGTCCCCCCTAACTTTCCTCGTCATCCTTTTTCAACGCGGCACAGAGAACCGTCCCGTTGTTCCAGCCAGATAACGAAGAATATCCCCCAGACGCTCACGAAGCCGTGGCTCCTAATGATCGAGCCCCGGGTCTCGAGAAACCTGGATGCCGATCGTGGATGCGCCACGACCGCTGCCGGAAGATTAGATAGCGCCCCTTTACTCGAATTTTTACTTCGATCCGGGCCCGATTATTTCGTTTAACGAGCACAATATGCATACGGGTGGAAGCGGTGGCTGCTCCCACGGAGAACACCGCGGGGAAGGTGGTCCATGGTACGTCCGTGAGCCAGCGCATCACGCGAAATCACCGAAGCACGCACCGCCGAAACCTCTCCACCCTTATCTGGTCCCCCCTTCCCTCTCTCGGCCATTAATTAACCCGGCCAGGGCTTATCGGCGCGGTGGAACTCGCGGCGGACGTCGGGGTCCGCTCTCTCGAGCGGTGACTCGGCGATCGGGGCCCCGCAGAAAATTGAACGATCACCCCTCTCCGGGGTCCGAACTCCGTACGTCGTCGACTCGTGATTATTTGATTATTACCGGGGCCAAAACGTCCGTCCCCGCCCCCTTTAACGACGAAACGGTAAGAAGCGGATCACCCGTGTAATTACAAATTTTTTTGCCGCTCCCTCCCGACGAACGCGAGCCGGAGGTCTTGTTGCGCGTTCACGGAGCGATCGAGGAAGCGCGTGTAAGTATCCCCCGTGTAGCGCTCGGCTCCTGCATAATGAAATCACACATCATACTTTTGCGAACGCTTCGGTTTGTTGCTCTTTCATAGCTTGGCGCAACAGTGAGGGGACCCCATTCCAAAAAGGAATGACACAGCGTAAATCCTCAGAGGAGGGGGGGGGGGGCGAATTTGTTCACGGCGACACGCATTAGCGGTGCCCCTCGTCGATTTTTCCCCGACTGATTACACGTGTAAACGTGACCACTTGGTCGATAAATCTCTCCTTTATCCGTCCATCCATCTCTGCTCATCCTCCGTTCGATCGTTATTGACAACGTCACTGAATTAACGGTACGACGATAACCGCGTCTTTCCACTTTCCTCAGTCCTCTCTCTCTCTCTCTCTTCACCACCGCGGCTGAAAGCGAGCGATCCGCCTTTTGAAAAGGACGAATTAGAGGCTTGGTGTACACCTCTGCCAGCGTCAATCGTGATTCCGCCGCGCGTTCCGTCCGGGACGAGCACAATTACGAATCGACGCCGTCCGTGTTCGATTCGTGGCGCTTTGGCAGCGCGAGCCAAAGAGACGCGGCGGACGTGGAACGTGTAATTTGCTGAATAATATGTTTAGCCCAGCACGCATTATTAATTCATGAAATCGACGGTGTCGTCGCGTGAGGATGGGCGAAAAAAAGGCTCTCGGTCGGAGCCCCGGTGAGGAATTATACATTGTTACGGGAGGACTTCTTTTTCTTCGCCACCCCTCATCTTTCCCAGCTCTTCGAGGAAGAGTCAATATGTTATTAGTCACTGGAAGTTAATGAGTCGGGGACTGGGTACTCGCCGCGGCGTTGTTTCTCCTTCCCGCTTCGAAAGGGAATTCGTACGTTGTTAGTCACTCGGAATTTAATAAAATATCGGCGTTGCGCACGAAGATTTCTTTCACCGACTGGACGGTCGGATCGTTTCGCGCGGCTGCTTATCCGTCGTCCTTGGGTTTTAATTGAACGAATTTACGAGGAACGCACGCGAGCACGCCTTCGTTTTCGTTCGCACCGAACCGCTGCTAATTGCGCGGATTTTATTAAGAATAAAATCTGCATGCGCGTGGATTCAGAGAGAGTCGGCCACGGTTTCGCGCGGCACCGCCGCGAGACGTGTGCACGGAATGCCGCTTTATAATTCGCGGGCTACGCGTAACGGGGAACGCGATTTCAGCGCGGGGCAATTAGCGAGCCGTGTCAAAAGGACACCTGACGTGTATTCGTGGTTAACGGAACCGAGGAAGCCGAGCTCACTCTTCCCTCGTGATACGCATGCAAATCCCATCGCGACGCGAGCAACGTGAATTCCATTGCGCGAAATTCCACCCGTCCTTGCTTCCTTCGGCTTGCCAAACTCTAAAAGCAACTGCTTAGGGTGACTGTACCTAATATCACTACCCGCTATATCTCGCAAAGTAAGCTCTAAAAGTTATCGGTTATGCACTGAGTTAGTAACTAAACATGTGTAGGAAGATATACTGTAATTGCAGCATCGTGTGATCAACAATTACAGAAAGAGAAGTATTTTAGTGAATCTTAATAGAGTAAAAATTTATTGGACTGCCACAATTTTATATCACATTTGGAGAAGGTAAGTCTAATAATTCCGTGAATACAAGAATATCTACTATAGAAATACCTAATTAATGATGTGCTTAAGGAATGAAATCGAATCAAATATTTTCCGTAATGAAAATAGTGTTAAAATAGTAATATTTGTTACAGGTGAGGTTACCAATTTTGCCGAGCAACCGAAATAAACTTTATTTGTCCAATATGTACATCGGAACGTAAAAAATAAAATATTTTAAAAATCTATATTTTTCTAATAAAAATGAAATCATTATTCAATTGTACAGAGATTTAACTTTTGCCTGGCGATATTAGGTACAGTCATCCTACTATAGGGTCGCCCTTAATTTGTTACGTTTTCTTACAAGGCTGGGAGAAGGAACCCGTGATCCAGTTGCGCTGAGTTTAGCTAAATAATAACTGGCAAATCCGCGACAGCGTGGCGAAGGCAGGAGCCAAGAAGCTTCCTCGGTGGAGCCAGGGGATGCAGCGAGCTCGGGTGGAATCTGGTATCTATAGCTAACCCACGAATACCTGAAGAAAGATCATTAAAATCCCTCTGCGTACGGGCTCGCGCGGTTTCCATCCCGTCGCGTATCCATTATGCCTTAATTTCGCGAAGGCCATTCGGTAAACCGACCCGTCGGTTATACCGTCTGGGAGTAATCGAAATGGAAACCAAGCGGGAAACGTATCCAGGGAAACGCCACGTCGTAGTCGCGACCTAAGAAGTTGGAACGAACTCGGCAAGTAAATCGAGGAAACAAAAGTGAGCACAGAGCGTCTTTAATATGGAGCAGAGTTCACAGAGTACGAAAATGTCCGATGCACGATCAATTTAGCTCCCGTAAAGTTTCGAAAAATGAAGTGTTCGGTTAAAAAAGGCTCGGATAACAGAGGGATTCTACCTCGCTAATTATCCGAAGTGGATTATCCGCGAAAACAGTTTCGTTTCGCAAGATCTCTCTCATTTGGCCGAGCGCATAAGTAGAAGAAGAGGGACGACGGGGGAGGGGGAGGGGAGGTAGCCGGAGAACACCCCGACGAATTCGAAACGATCTCACGACACGAGGGGAGACAACGAAGACAAGGCGGATGAGCACGGCAGCAACGGGCAAGATATCAGGCAGCACAGGTGGAATCTGGTATCTGACTCCGTGGCGAGGGCCGCTGGGACAGCCAGAACGACCAGAAGGATGAGAACGAGGGAGAAGAAGAGGAGCAAGAAGCGGTCGGTAGGAGACGAAGAAACTAGCTGGAACGGCGGGGGAGGGGTGGCGCGGCCGAGGCACCTAAACACCCTTGCGTGTACACGCTCGCGCGCTTTCTCCGTCCACCCAGAAGCGCGTGTGCGTTTCGCCTCGGCTTTAGCCCCTTCGCGAATGCCCCGCCGCCAGCCTCCTTCTGCCTTCTGTTGCGACTGTAATAATGTGCTCACATATTGGAGTACCTAAGGAGGCCCCGGGAGGAGAGAAAACGGCCCGAAGCCGGAGGAGGAACGAAGAGGAGCAGGGCCCCCGAGGAGGGAGACTGACGGTGGCCCCCGAGGTTGGACCAACTGGCCGGCGTGTACGTACGAGCGGCAGGGGCGGCGAGTGTGTTGGGGCCCGAGCGTGCCCACATGCCCACCGGCTCGGGTAATAAGAGAAAATAAGTGAAACCCTAAGGTACGAACCGGAGGGGGCATAGGGCGGCTCAAGGTGGACGGTGGCGAGAGGGGGCCACGGGGCGGGAGGGGAGAGAGGGGGGAGGGGAGATGTTGGAAGAGCGGCGATGAGGGGGAGAGGAGGAGGAGGTGAACCTGTTCCCGAGGGAGTTCCTTGACCCTCGGGGGGGCACACTCTCTTGCGAGCCTTCGAGAGACGCGAGAAGCCAGCGGTGTAGCCACCATGATGCCCGCCGGCTAACTCGAGGCCCTCGAGTCAGCCAGTCCCGTGGAAGAGGGAGACGGTAGGCGATGGGCAGGCTGCGGTAGGCAGACGGAAAAAGATGAAGGATGAGAGGCCGCGGCTCCAGAGAGAGAGAGAGACGATGGACGCGGTGGGAAAAAGGCCCGGCGAGGGAAGAGGAACGAGGAAAGAGAAATGGACCAAACAGCGCCACGGTATCCCACTACCGATGGTCCGTCCATCCGTCCGTGGACCATGGTGCACCGTACCGCCAAGCCACCGCGAGCATCGTGGGCTCTAGGTACACAATCTCGAGGACTCGGTGAACGCAGACACAGAAGAGGAGAGCCCCGATGGTCCGCCGTATCGTCTCGAGTACAGGTTCCTCCAGGGGAGGCTGACCTCGGTGTTGTAACGAGCGGATGATCAGGGCTGCCGGGAGGATCGCGAAAATTTAATTTCGATCGCCGCGGGGATCGTTAAATGGCCGCTCGTTTTTGTTCGGACGGAGATAGATGTTCGCAATTGGCTGGGCCTGGCGATCGCGCGCCGCGGTGGGACACCGGGCCCCTTCTTCCCCGGCTAAAACGAATTCGGCGATCTGTAACGTAATGGAGAATCAATGATCGAATGGTCCCGAGGTCTTTCGATACAGCGCTCTGACCCCCGAGCCTGGATCCTTCTCTCGCGCGATCAGAGAGGCTCCTAGTAACAAAGAAGGTAGGTATTGGTTTCTCTTTTTCAACGGTGCGGCACGTTGGTGTGCCTGTTAATTATGTTAATAGAGTAGACTACCTATACAGCGAGTCGCAGGTTAGCTGGTACGTATATACCCGGCGGAGTTACGCGGCAGGTACCTGCGGAACGTACGCAGACGTGTTTCCCGATTCTCCGGCAATCCATTTCGCGGAATAACGCGCGTCGTCTACGAGACGCGACTAGAAAGGAGTTCAGCAAAAGGGGGCCCTCCCCCCTCCCCCCTCCCCCTCCCCCCACACACCGTTCCTGGCGATAATTTATTGCCATTTAACCGGTCGTCCCTTCGGTTTGCGCGATAACTCGACACGCGAATTACGTGGAACGTCGTATACGGGGGCAGAAATTCAATGACGATCCGCGCCGATGGCATTTCTCCGCGAGGAGCAGATTACCGTGGCCCGATAGCCCCCGCGTAATGACGGTGGACACGCGACAGGACTTATCCATTATTCATCGTCCGAAAACATTCTTCCGGAATATACATAATTTCGTCCCATCGGGGCGACCTCCTTCTGTACCGGCAGCCTCTCTCACGGCTCGCCCTTTTTTTTTTAACCCCCTCGCTAAGAAGGGTCCCCGACAAGTATCATTATCGTTCACGTAACCGTACGCTTAATAACTTTAATTCTCGGAGGTCCCGTTTCACCGAAATAACGAGCTAGACTCGTAGCTTAAGAAGCGAGGGAACGCGTGCATCCGCGGGACGAGGATCTTCGCGAGGAAGGGCTCCTTTTTAATGGGGGTTGCTACCAGCGGTCCGTAGCAATGCTTCACGACCCGGAGGATGTCGAGACGAAGTTCTCACGTTGTTGATATCCAGGAAATGCAACGGGCATGAAGTTCTATGCAACGGTTCGAGGTCGAAAATCAAGTACCTACCCCGAAGGGGCAATTACAGGGACGGTTACCGTGACCAGCAGTCCCTAAGAATTCACAAACGGCCAACACCATCGCTGCCTGACGTTATAATTTTCAATCCGATTCCACCCAGTGGGCTGCCCTTCGCCATCGACAAGATCCACGCCCGACTAAGCATCGACGTACGCCAGCGAACAACCCGATCGTACCGACTCTACCGGCGAAGGTGAGAATACACAACCGGCGCGCGGTGGACGTCGGCGATGAGGCCCGATCGTAAGAGATATACAGCGTAGAACCACGAGCAGCGTCGCGGATATCCACCAAGGCCCCAGCATCCACCGGCCGGGGCACAAGTGTACCATCGTGTAATGCCTTCTAGAAAGGCTGCGGGGGTGGGGGGGGGGGAGGGAGGGCGAAGGGCCTGTGGGCGAACGGAGACGGAGAGGCTCTCCTGCGGCCGCGGTGCACGCCGGCGCGCACCGTCACCCTACAATTCCCTTTACACAATCGTAGCCGGGCATTGCACCAACACACCCGACGGCCGGGGCCAGCGTCTGTACGCTCCGTCCGGCGCGATGTGGGAACGCGAGAGCGGAGAGGCACGCTGGACACACGAGAGAGGCCAGAGCAGCGTGTATAAAGAGGCTACGAGAGTGGAGAGCGGTAGAGGACCCATGGGTCGGGGTGAAGAGCGTTTCCCCCCGCGATGGTGGGAGTCCGCCGATGCTCCCGGGTAGAGGTGGAGGTGGCCGGCGGGAAGGGATGCCACTCGGGGGGTAGGGGCTGAAGAGATGGCGAGAGGGAGAGACAGGTGGCGAGGGAGCAAGGGAGACGCCGGGGCAGGGAGAGAGAGCGAGCGAGAGGCAGCAGGGGGGGAGGCCCGCAGGCCGGCCTGCGGCTCCGACTCAGTATCCCCGGAGCGACCGACTCGTGTACCCCGCGGAGCCGCTGCGTTTTCCGTGCCTACACCGTGCACAATCGCACACACGAACCCACACACGCGAGCCAGTACCTGTGCCCCACGCACACGCACACGGTGTTTACGCGGAACCGTGCACGCACACGCGGACACGCCAGATAGAAAGGTGCAGCGTCCGTACACGGGGGCCACGCGCGCGCGTGTACCGAGGTCCCACACACCTGTTCCGCGGACCAGGCATCGCCGATACCTGGCGGGCCGCGGCTCCTCGACGAAGCGTGTTTGTCGCGATCGTTTCTACCACGCGTGTGCGCCTGGAGGAAGGGACCGGAGGAATTTTCGGTGCGAGGAGACGTTCTTCGAGTGGAACTTTTGAGAGGGAATAGTGGTTCGAGGTATCGCAAGGTGCCCTTCCGTTCGTTCGCCTGGTATCGTTCGGTGAATCCGTGGTTGTGTGCACGTGACAAGTGACTGTCCGCGCCCGTGTGGATTTTAGTATTCCGAGGAGTGAGGTGGCCCAAGAATTCGAAGGGTGTCCAGTGAACTATAGCCGGTATAGTACTCGGGAGGGAATCAGAGTCCCCGTAACGGTGGGCTCGACAGTTTCCACGGTGCTGAAGCACGTGCTTCGAAATTGGCTCGCAGAGAGAACAGGTTGTCGCGTACGGTGTCGACGGCCACGTGTTAATCCTTGCCGCGGTGCGTAAGTGGGTCATCCGCGAAGGATCGAGGAGAGGACGAGGCATGGGTGCCAGCAGGTCCGCAGTCGCGTAAACGGCACTGGCGAACAATTAATTGCTCCGCTGCCGAAGTGAAACCAGCCTAGCAGCCGCCGGAGAGAAAGGGGGAAAACGAAGAGGATCGTAACGATCCGGGCGATATCGCGCGATCAAAGGCGACGCGTACGAGGGAAAGGTACCTGTCGCGGGAGCGTACCCGCGCGTAAACATCCTCGCTGCTCGTCCCGCATCCTCGATACCCCGTTGGAAAGCGAGACTATCTCTCGCTGCTGCCAGCGGCTCTCCGACCGCCAACTGGTCTGGGACAATTCCGTGTCGGAGTGCGCCATCGGATGCCCGTAACCGTACAGTGCTAAACAGTGTACCGAAATAGTGTGTTGGGAAAGGGATTTGCACGGTAATCGTAATCAGTGTGTGCGCGGGTCGGAAGCAGAAGTGAAGTGTCTTGACCTGTCGGCCAACGGATATGTACACGTTTATCTGGCGGTTATTCTGGTATACGGTGTGAAGAGTGTGGAGCGATCCCGAGGGATATTACCGAGGGAGTTACTGGAACAGGAGGGACGACAGATATAGTATTAAATAATTAGGAGTGGCTGGGGAAGAGGGCAGGTGACCCACGGGGAATGGTGATGCGGTAGTCGAGGGGATTCCTCGCGGGAAGACATGAGGGCGGCCGCCGCCTACGTCCTGCTCCTTGCCCACCTCATACAGGTACGTGTACGCTTTATCTGCCCCGTACCGCGAATCCTCTTCCGTGTCCGGCTCATACGGGCACGTAGCTTGCCGCAGCTACGATAATGGATCCGACGGGGCGCGAGTCCCGTCGCCCTTCGGAGGCTACGCGGAGAAGCCTCCGCAGCCGATCGGTCCGCCCCAGAAGAAGTCGTAGAAGTCTCTTCCAGCCCGGCGGACGAGCTGGAATCTCCGTTGAACCGTGTCTCCTCGATCGCGGCGCAAAGTCTAATTAGCGTTTGTAAAGCGATCGCTGGTATTTAGCGCGTAGAAATCGCGGTGGATCAGGTCCGACCGAGTCGCGATTAATATTGATAGGGCACGGGCAACTTCGCACCGATATCTCCGACCAAGATTGCTCCATCAAGCTTCTTGTTAGAGAAGCCTGGTATAGCCGTCGACCAGACACCGCGGAGGACAGAATAATTACTCGCCGATGCGTAATGATAACGTCCAGCAGCGTGATAAGCCGCAATTACTGGCCGCCGCACGGTAGAACGTCGTAAGGACAATAAGTGGACATAGCAATTACTTCCAAACGGTTTGGACTTTTATTGTAAAAAATTGAACACTTTCGATTCGTGTTAAGTAGAATTAGAAGTGAGATTTAGGAAAAAAATTGCAATCCTTCTGGGATTTCTACAAATAACGAGGGAATATCTTGGACCCGGAAATTAAAAAAATTCTGAAACTTTGTGAATATGTAGGGAATTTCCTCCTGATTACAATGAAATTTTTGTTTGCTAACCAAAT
Source organism: Andrena flavipes (assembly GCA_963971345.1). Classification (NCBI taxonomy): domain Eukaryota; kingdom Metazoa; phylum Arthropoda; class Insecta; order Hymenoptera; family Andrenidae; genus Andrena; species Andrena flavipes. The sequence goes on from OZ020481.1 coordinate 10,147,694, forward strand.
TCACTCTAAGGGCGTGTAATGCACCCCTGAAAATCTGGTTGTTTTTCGATTTTGTGTTATAACTCGTGAACTGTAAAATAATTTTTTACCAAATGATAAATCTAATCAAAAGAAGTAACTTTTGCCTTGAAACTTTTTTTGTATCTGTTAAAGTTCACGAGTTATAACGCAAAATCGGAAAATTGACGGATTTTTGGTGGTTAATTTAACCCCCTTCAAATGAATTTGGGCAGCAAACAAAAATTGTATTGTAATCAGGAGGAAAAATCTATATTTACAAAGTTCCAGAATTTTTTGAGCAAAACTTTAAATCACTAGTTGAATTATTATAGTATTGAGTGCAACGCATCTTTATTTTATGCAGTTGATTAGTGATAAAATCCAAGTTAATTCAGAATCTTTTTTATACAAAATCATTAATAATACGATACTCAGTAACATGTAAAATATTGAGAACTTATGAAGTAATACAATTTAGAGAAAAACAAAGAGACTGAAATTTTCATGCAGGTCAGATTCATATACAATTGGATGAAACCTATTGTGAATATAAAGTTTATTCCTTTCAATTTTCTAATGCTACAAACACTTAATAAAGATTCAACAAAGCTATAGACCATAATTTCAACACTTGAAATTTTGGCCGATTTCCAGATAAATAAGGCATTCTCGTTCCACTGTGCGTCGGCCGTCAATCGGCCGATCGGGCGCATCGATTGCGAGCGCGCGGGATTACATATTAATTACATGCGTCAGGGTGACCGAAGCGCAAACTGTCGCAAAGTGGAACGATTAGATAAGTAGCGGCGGCCACCGGGAGTATGAATCATTCGATGAGGTTTATTAACTTATCTTAGACACTAATTTGATGAGCGCGTAAAGACGGTCGCCCGAGAGGGCGTCTCTCCCTCGCTCCGTTCCCTCCTTCCCATTTCGAATCCATGTTCGCGCTCGATGAAGCCATCCGTCTCTAAACAGCCACGCCGCGGAAAGCTCTCAAGCGGAGTTACCAAACTGTCCCATTGTCGACGCCGTCGCCTGTCTTCCGCTCGCACGAACCTTTCCACGCGTCGAGCCGCACGCTGGCTGGTACCCGCGTAGCCGCTAAACTTGCAGGCCCAGTCGCGCTCGTTGCGTTACCTTCGCTCGACGCAAGTGCATGCATAGGAACGTAACGTCGCGAACACGCGCTGTCCCACGACGTTTCGCGGCGTTTCCTCCGCGGCGTAGCCTCTCCTTCTCGCCCGTTTCCTTCGCCGTCTTTCGCCGCTTGCACAAGGATAGCCCGGCACTCCGCGTCCTCCTCCTTGTTCTCATCAAGGAGATACATACTTACGCCGCGACTACGGCCTTTTTTCCGCTCGACGTTGCCTCGTCACCCACACTTATCATCTCGAGCCGCGGTATCTCGCATATTGCGCGCGGTCCTGTCTGCGTTTCCATTGTACTCGCGTGGCCGCCTTCGCCCCCTCTCCCCCTTCCTCTCCTTCCATTCCCCTCCCCTCCCCCCCCCTCGTCGAAAAATGTGTAACACGTTGCATCGGTGTAATGGGACGGTCTTATTTGTATCTTCCTGCGGGTTATTACACGCTCTCGTGCACGCGCGCGTTGTGTATTCAGGAAGTGCGCGCGGGACACGCCGCGGAGCAGATGGAAATTTTCTTGCTGGCGATGGATCAGGCGGCGTGACTGAAGTTTAGACGCCGAGCGCGGCCGATGCTCGCTGGGAAAGTAATTCGGGATGGAATTCGGTATCGTGGAACGATTGTTCTTGGGTTACTGGGAAATGGTAGGAATTTTGTGGAGCACTCGATGGTTTCATTAACACGTTACTTACCGGCAGCGAATTGAGGGGTTACGTACGTTCTCGGCGCCAAATAATTCATCACTTTTATGACTTTTTTCTCGCCAGAGGTGTGGAATAAAGCGAAAATGTTATAATTGTAACTTGTTCTTGGAACCTTTGTTCATACGCTTCGATCCCTGCATGTTTTATTTAGTCTGTTAGCGTTTTCTTTTTCACAATAATTGTGCAAATTCAAGCCAACCTTACACCCCAGTTGTTATGATATTTGCAATTCTGCATTTATTTTTCAATCGATGAAATTATATATTCGGCAAAAAAACTCGCAGCGTTATTTGCAGCACGATTAAGGTTACTGTATGATGGATTTAGAATATATCAAATATGTAGCTATACCTACTTTTACTAATACAACTAGGGGCAAGAAAAACATGTACATATTTGTGAGTTTCTACCTGAATGTTGCACCTGAAATTTTTCAACGGTGCACACTCTCACATTATGACAAATATCTTCGTTAAATTTTGAGATATCGCTTCAATTCTTCTATCCTTATATTCTACACACTATCAATATTTGATTTCTGTGAGAAAACAAAAATCAATTTTTCGAAAGTTGAGAACGGACACATAAATACTTACAAAATAGATATCAGCCAATTCGAACTTGAATTCTTCGGCAATACCGGGTGATTTGTGTGATGAAAATCTTGAAGGTCACTTGTGAGGGTTAAAATTGTTATAACAAGTTTGAAAAAACAAGTAAAATACTGTTGTTATTGAATATCCATAAAGATCTAAAAACAGCTGATTCTTAGGCTACCGGTTAATAAACACTGGCCAATTAATTTGGTTCCACGGTGTTTGACATTCGAACAACGTGGAAGATCGGGGAAAGCTACTGCTCGAGAAACCTCAAGAACTTAAGAACCCTATAGAGCTTCGATGCGCAATTTAGTGCACGGCTAAACACAGCCTCCGCGTTCAGAAACCCCAAAACGGTTGCTGGAGTGTAATTGGAGCTTAGGAGCGAAAAGCTGGTGCAACGGCCGCAAGATTTACAGATGGAAGCCTCTCGTCTCCCATTCCCTTGCAAAATCACTTTCGAGGAAGCGCTTCCCGCGCGGGAGCAAGGCTCCTGGTTCCTTCGTCGTTCTCCCCGATGATTTCGACCTAGTGTAATTAACCGCCGCTGCTGCTCTCTTTCAATTACAGTCCCCGCGGAATTACCGTTATAACGCGCGGTGCTTGCCAGCGAAAAAAAGTTCGGCAAAAGTATCCCCAGAAACCAATGAATACACGGCTGTCACGTTGCTGGTCCTGCAATTCGTATCCTTTAGGCCCGTTCTCCAAGGCAGTTCGTCCCACCACAGCATCCATTTGTAGTGTAGAAAAGCATTCCGTTTAAATTCGTGTTAGCGTGTACGAACAGAAGGAAACAGAAGTTCACGTGCCTCCTCTAACGCCAGCTGTTTAGAAACACCCCTTAAAGCGAGATTTATCGCTCCTCATCCAAGCGGATCAAAGTAAAAAGAAGTAAATCATTGATATTGAAACAGAGTGGCGGACAATCGAAGGGATTCGCCGATTTCACGATCCTCCGTTGCTCGCAAGCTTCCCCAGTCGAAGACAATTTCACGGCGTTTCGCGGATCGTTGGAATCCGTTGCCCGATCGCTCTTGGACATGGCGATTTTCCACGGCCGCGCATCGTACATACGCTGGAACCTCTACGCACGGCCGCCGCCAGTCCATTAGGCTTGAAATTGCAGGATGCTTCCAGCAATTATCGTAAACCTCCGTTACGGAGGAGACTCGTGAGAGATCGATCTCTCCCCGAAAGAATGCGTATGCGAGGGGCCCAGGCTGCCGAGGATCCACTCGGGCGACTTTTATCGGCCCGATTATAATTCATCGTCCACCCCTGGATCGGCGCGTCTTAATTACCCGCCGCGAACGTGCTCGAGATGGATCGACCCGACTCCCGGCACGAAAAACGTACAGCCCCGGCCGAGGAGGAAGATCCAGTTCGGCCAACGGTCGGTCACGCTTGTACACGCTCCGGACAAACGATTCCCAAGTATCCGCTGGTTTTCTGGTTTTCGAGGTTCTTTTTTTTTTCACGCGCCGACGGAATTTGACTCGCTCGGAGAAGTCGGCTTTTTTTGCCACAGCGCCGGATAACAGACAGCGGCGGGACGCGCTGGCAAGCCGATCTCTCGCGTAGCCGCGCCGCGAGAGGACGGAGAGGGTTCGGAGAAAAAGACGCCACTCGCATGGCCCGCAGCGTTCGATGACGACCCGTTTAGCGCATTAGCGCGCCGCTTCCGCTTTTACCCTGGGAACGAATCCCTGCTCGCTGGCTCGTACGGCCGCTCGGGCTGCTTCTTGTTCCTCTTCTTTCCATTCCTATCGCCCCGCGGTCAATTATCAGCGGCGGCCAGTCCTCCGTAGCTGCACGCCGCGTCGCCAGATGAACATGCTCGCGCGGCACCAACGTCTTCGTGCCGTGACGCCCGCGGGAGCCGGACGAAATGGCACGGTGGACGAGGCGGCTAGCGTGACGGAAATGATAAACGCGGAGGGGTGGGGTCGAACAGGTGGAAATACAAGGACGAAGGCGTGTTACACGGGCACGGAAGTACCGTTCGTGGAAAGCGCCTGGTCGATCCCCCGTCCGGATAAGGGAAATGCAAATGACGGCTAGTTCGGGGATATAGAAAAAACGCCGGACTCGGTTCAATAAATTATTCAGGCGAGATCGAGCGAGAGGGAGCGGGGATGGTGGACGAAGCGATGGTCCCGGGGGCTGGGGAACGTCGAAGCGGAGGAAGAGGAGGACGCCGGGAGATCGCTGGAGCAAGTGGTACACCTCGATGTCGGGTGTGAAGAGACGGGCGAGAAAGGGAGGAAGAGAGAGCGAGGCTGAATACCGGGAAGGAGGTGAAAGCAGGGAGGAAAAGAGAGGCAGCGATCGGAGCTGCCGGGGCAGAGCCGGGGCGGGTTAAAGCGAAGCGTTTAGCCAGCGGTCACGCGAACCTCCTATAAAAATCAGCCCCGAGGCGAGCCTCGGCGGATGCTACGGCAGATAGACAGATAATGCCGTCTGGTGGTGTTGTGCGACGCTGTGTGCCGTGGCCCCGCGATTTTCTGGACCACGGGGCACAGGTGCGTGCCCGCGAGTCCTTTCTCCCTTCTGCTGACGGTTCACCAGCCTCCACGGTGGCCGAGGCGAACAGGCTACCCTGCAGCAGCTCGGCAGGATGGTTTTACGAGTTCGTGGAAAGGGGGTGCGTGGAAGAAACGGGCATCGCGTAATCTGCGATAAATGGCAGCCCCGGCGAGGTGCAATCAAAGAGATATGTACATACCTAGGTACTTTGGGAATGAGTCTTTTCGCGCCAGCAATGCCATTGTTGGCTACCAATCTCGTTAGAGTAATGGTGAAAAGAAAGATTAGAACGTGATAGATGAAGATGCATCAGAAACCTATGCATCGCAGTGTATGTATACGACGGAATGGGAGGACCTTGAGCAAAAGAGGTACGAGAACGTGTTTACCAACTTTGAATAAATTAGTAAAAGCTGTTTGGAAAATTATTGCTTTGAATTAACATTGAAAAGAGAGCTTTAGGTAATGGAGAAATATATATTTTCACAGAATAATTAGTAGATACTGAATTGATAAGTTTCTATTTCTATTTTTGGCGAATTTTTCAAATCTGGAGCTACCCAAAACATTAATATTGCACAAAACAGTAAGGGGTGCGGGTTCAAAATTTGTAATAAATCGCTAATTTTTTATGGAATTTTTACGTAGGGGAGAGTGGGGTTAAACGGAACAGGTGGATAAAACGGAACATTAATGTTTCTCTCAGATAAGAGCTGCGAATGAGTTGGTATCGCGTGACATGGGACCAAAGTGTCCTCGCATCATTTTGTGATAAACCATAGACCCGTGCACAAGTTATTTTACCGTTAAGAGGGTTGGAAAAATTTCCGGTAACCCACAAATCCAAACGACTTGAGATCAGCCTGTAACTACAAATCAAATCAATTAAATCGATATGCAGTCAGCATATAACCACAGCTCAAAACTTAGGTACTAAAAAGTAAATAAATATTAAAAAAATATACAAAAAAAAATTTATTTAAAATGCATTAAAAACTGAAAATTTCTCCATGCACGTGTTGATATTTATTATTCATGTATTTGATTATTATTGATTATTTTCAGTATTTTTTATGTTATGTGGTAAAATATTTTTTCTTATGTAAACGCACCAATAAACGAACACTTAAGGCCACTTTTATAAAATTATATTTGCAGCGCGATTGATTCCACATGCTGCAAAAATATTTGGATATGGAGCAAGAAATTAAAAGAAGTCTCTAAACAATTAGTTACTTATTTTAATAACTTATTTTACCCATTTTAATAAAAAATGTCCATTCACTGGTACGCGTTCATTTACTGGTACATTTGAAAGCGTTAAAACCCCATCGTCCTTCATACCCCCCAAGACGCCACCCAAAGGATTCCCATGAGCGCAGCATGCACCTTAGCCCGCTTGACGTGCCGAGGGCCATTTTTCTCTCTGCGAGTGCGTCCCGGTGGGATTGAATTTTTTTCGGGGGCCGATCGGCATTTTCTCAGGCGATTTAACGAGTAATCGTTGCGTGGGCGTATCGTGTTGCCCGTGGGAAGGGCCATGGGAAGTTGTCGCCGCGGCAGAAACGGCAGGCCGTTATCGATGAGCTTTTGTTGGCCCGGTCAAGAGTGGATGAAACACGATCGAGGCTCGCCGCCCCCGTGGAACCGGGGATCATCCAGTTTCTTCAACCTGATCCGTCTACCTGGCGGGAATCAGGCGCTCGACGGCAATAGGAACAGGTGTGATTCAAGAGCGTTCCGCGGCCAGGCACCGTGTGCAACGTCGCACGAGGTGTCCCGGATCGAGCACAGCGGCGAACCTCGCTCTATTAACCAACGCGTGTGTCCCAAACTTCGGCTGGGAAGAAGTCTCAATAACAACCTGTTCTCCCCGGGGCCTGCCGGTCGGCGGCTGCATTCTGTCGTCGCCTCGGTTCCACAGCAACCGAGTAATTTATGTCCCACCGTTCTCATTTGTAACCATCGGGCTGGATGGTTTTATGGGCCAGAATTAATCAGCCGCGGCCGACGACACGGCGGGAGGATCAGCGGAGGTGTCAAGCCCGCGATCGACGCTCCCATACCCGCGTGTAAATTTCGCCGTAATTTCGCTTGCCCGAGGGGAGCGGCGGTGGGAGATGAACGCGAAAAACAATCAATCCAGGCGCCCAGGGGGGCTGAGAAGCCACTTCGGCGAAAGAAACGCGGCGCACCGAGCCTCTAATCAACGGACCATAGATTCCGCGGCCGATTATACGTTGCGTAATTACGCGTGACAGTGGCCCGACCGATTTGCACCGGTAAATCGAGTATCGCGGCGATAAGTTAAAAGAGAAAAACGAGGCCGTAGACCGAGGAGGCGGGCGTTAAAGGTGCACGCTTTAATCATAATCGACGACGACGTCGCGCCGGTCAAGTTCAGTGAACATGAAAATCAGCGGCCAGACGAGCACGGGGAATCGATATCGGAGGTGGTGGAGAAAGCCCCCAGATGGCTGTAATATCTGGCACCTGGTGAAGTGTAAACGACGCGCCAATGATGCACTTTAAATCAATGATGCATACTTTAATCCCTCGTACAGGGCACACACGTCCTCTAATTCCAGTAAAAAAATATCTAATTCTCATTCCCAGCTATCACCATCCACTGCCATCCACAAAACTCGCAATTCCGTCCATTCCTCGACGTCGAAACTTTCACCGGGATACTAAATCCCCATACGAACCAAAGAGTAAGCTTCCTCTCGAAGGAATAAGAAACACGCATGGTACTTAGCTGGCCGAGAGCCGACCAGTGAATTAAAAGAAACCACGAATCGAATTAATTCACTCGCAGCCTCTCCACCCACCGAAGAAACGATCCCGTCGAAGGCTGAAGGAAGAAACGAGAGGGACGGCGATTAAAATCGGAGAAATTCGCCTATCGTCCGCGATCCTCGTCCTACGGCTTCAGTCAGAGCGGCGAGGGGAGCGCCTTCCCACGCGGGGTAACAGTTTTTAATTATTTCGGTAATTTGTGGCGGATCGACGGCCCCCGGGGCGGCCGATGGAATCGAGTGGGTAGCAAATAATATTAAGTATAGGCCTCTTCGCGGAAAGAGAGAGATATATGGTTGGCGGTGGGTTTCGAAGACGCGCGCGCGCGCGCGCGAGCGCACACGGATTCGCAGCGCGGATGGGGCCCCGACCGGTGTAAAATTAAATGGTGTTCGGCAGGTCTATTCCAGCGGGCCAGGTAGCGGCCACCGGTAATTACTACCTACGACTTAGGAGCTCAAAGATAAAATGAAAGGCCCACGGACGATTTTCGAAACCGAGTTCGCGTCAGTTGTTGTTGTTGCCGTTCCCCGCTCGTGAACCACTCCACCAGCAGTCCCAGCTCTGCCCTCGTGTTGCTCGTTTTCCGGCTCCGTCGAGGGTCGCGTGAGCGACTGGCCCCTCCAGTCTGCACTGCCCAGCAACGAGACTCTTCGAATTTTCTTTCGAGATGAAACGACGAAATCGCGCGTGAATTTCAGTGGTGGAGAAGTAGTTCGCGGGCCCTGGAAATTGGAACACCGGCACGCTCGAAGTCTTTAAACGCGCCGTAACGGTTAAATTACTCTCGCAGAGCTTTTTGCAAACGTATAAGCACAAAGTAAACGGTTAATTCCGAAGATTATGGAGCGCCTCCGAGTTCCCTCTCGCATTGGCTGTCAATCGACTACCACCGTCGTCGTTTCCTTATTTCCCAGCTTCCTGGCTTCTCAAGCCAGCCAGATCTACCCCCTTTCTCTGTCACCCGCTGATTTGTGCACGTTAAAACCGCGAACGGTAGGATTTTTCAACGGAATTCGAATACGAGCACCGCTCCCGAGCGCTAATTAGCGTGCGTGCACGACGATAGGTAAAGCTGCCTCTCATTGATCCATCCCGCTGCGATCGGCCGGTTAGCAGGTTCTCAATTAAGATATTAAAGAACGTACCACGCCGAGGCTTTACATAATTGCACCCGGCTCTAATTAAGCATTTACATAATTACACGTATTCCGTTCATGCGCTCCCCGCCCTCGTTTTATGCCCGCTAATGAGATCGTCGATAACAATTAACGCGCGTAACTGGACGTCCGTGTGCCGGTGCGCCGTTTACCTTCGATTATCATCGTCATTTTCGAGAGTCATCTTGTTATTAAGTCGATTGAAGGGCACCTGGCCGGGGGGAAATAAAATTTTATCGATGCTCCCCTTTCCAAAGAACGCTGCTAATGATCAGCTTCGTTCGGCGATTCCCCCTCCGTCCTCTTCTCCGAATTATATTTTTCAACTGGCGATTACCGCTGGAGGAAATTCATGTACTTAATATTATTTCAGGGCTCGTCCGCTCGCCGGCGAGCCTTCAGCGCGCAGGGAAATAGTCCCAATACCGAGCGGCCGATGGGTCCGAAGTGAATCATTCGGAGGGTTTCGCGTCGAGCCGCGTTCGGTTCCCATAAATTGCCCAGGGAGATGGCCCCCAAGCACCGAGTATACAATACATATACATATACACCGCGAGGCCCCGTGCGTCCGAAGAATACACGGCCAATGGGGGGGAATGAAAGAAGTCGCCGGAGCGAAGGAGTGGAAAGAAAGGTAAGAAAGAAGGAATTCCTCCGATATGATGCCGGACGGGAGCAGAGATCCCACGGAAAAGTGGCAGAAGAGGAGACGGTGGGCTTCGTCGCTCAGTATGCGCTCGGCTCGGCCGTTTTTTCGCTCGAATGAGTTATTCGTATTAACTCCCGCGAGCTCGGACGTGTATAAAACTGAGAGCGAGCGAAGGTATGGCTCGCTGCACCTTGGCTATGCGGAAAGGAAAGGCTGGCTCCGCGGCGAATCGGCTCACGGACGAGGGGAGAAACGTGCGGCTCATCCTCGCGAGCGCGAGCGCGCACGAACTCGTAACAAGTCACGCGGAGGTGTATACACGCGCTGGCGGACACGGTAAACGCTCCAGAAGGGGTATGAAACGCGCGTAAAACGCCCTCCTGCCTCCGTGTACCAGGTGTCCAGAAATCAATCCCGCGACAGGCCTCCCGCTCCTTTGTCTCGCGTTGCCAGCGATCCTTCGGCATTTTTTTTACCGAGGATCCTTGGTGGTCCGCTTGAAACGGAACTTCTGCTGCCGAGGCTCCATGGAGGCACGGAGGTTTCCATGGAAATTCGGATAAAATTCATCGACGCGGTAGAATCGATTGGAAAAGCCTAATGATTCTTTCGAACACTTTGAACACTGCCGAAGCGTGGACGAAGAGGAAGAGCTTGACACTTTAATGAATGATGCGACGGTGGGTTCACTCGTCGTTTTTCCTACGCATTTAACCGGTTACCGAGTTAATGCCTGTTTATATTACGGTACCATCGCGGCGTTCCTTCTGTGTATTCGCACGAATCGAACGTGAAAAATCGCGCGCGACTCGGTTCATTGCACTGGTAGTCGCCGGTGCACACTTCAGTCGAAAGGCTACTGGCGCTCGACTTGACGGTTACAATATGTTCTCAGCTGATAAATCGTGGAAGATTATGTAACGCATCCCCTCGATTACGTTAACAGAAATCACAACAGTAGAGTCTACCGTATCGCAACACGCTGTGATGTAGAATGCTGAGTAAACCGGGTTGCGAGCTCAGAGTATCGTAATATAATCGCGCCTCGCGCACGAGGGGAACGATCTTGGGAAAAGAACAATTGCCATCGCCGTCGTGGATCCCCAGGAAAAATGAGCTTTCGCACAATTGACCTAATAACCGTGAAAGCGAGCGCAGTGATTGTTCCGAGGTTGAAAGGTGCGGTGCGCGATGGGAAACGGTCACTAATACCGAGGTGTCCACCTTCATTACACCTCCCGACAGCTCTGACAGACTTCAATTATCGCTGTGCGGCGACTGAACCCTAGGCCATGTGGGAAAACACCGGGTCGTATCCATTACGTAACGCCGAGTGCGATCGGGACGGACAGAAAATGCTGAACAAATATAAACGTATCTTCTGATACAGTCGGCTCGCTTCTCACGATCGTCGAGTGCGGGTTAAAATACACCGTCGCTCCTGAAAGTGCAAGAAGAAGCTCAGTGACTGTACCTAATATCGCCAGGCAAAAGTTAAATTGCTGTGAATTGAATAATAATTGATATTCTTGCATGCAGTTCGTTTCAACGTAAAGAGAAATTATTCATCTTTCGTGTAGCCTAAATTGGAATCGTTGAAACCCACAAATTTTTAATTAGGACTCAGGAAACATAAGACATGCAAAAATAGGGTCCTGAAGAAATATTAAATAACTCAAGAAATATTCATTAATTCATATAGGTATGAATTTTTAAAGTCATTTTCACATGTGCTTTTATTATTTCTTGCTCTACAAATGTATTTTTATGCATCTTTGATTTCATTTTTATTAGAAAAATATAGAAATTTAAAAATATAGTTTATTTCGGTTGCTCCGCACATTTTTTGACTTCACGCATACTTCCTGCAAAAAGAAAAACGCTTTTTTCATTTCGAAAAATATTTGAATCGATTTCATTTCTTAAGTACATTATTAATTAGGTATATCTGTAGTAAATATTCTTGCATTCACGGAATTATTAGACTTACCTTCCCAGAATGTGATGTAAAATTGTAGCAGTCCAATAAATTTTTACATTATTAAGATTCACTAAAATATTTCTCTTTCTGTAATTATTAATCACATGATGCTGCAATTACAGCATGTCTTCCTACATATGTTTAGTTACTAATTCAGTGCATAACTGATAAATTTCAGAGCTTACCTTGCGAGATATAGCGGGTGGCGATATTAGGCACAGTCACCCTATATACCTGTGCGATCGATTCGATGAAAAAGTGTACCGTTGCTCTCTTTTGTTGGTCGAGCTCGACCGCGTGAGAATGTGAATCCGCGAGCGACTATCGGCTGTTAAAAATTCCTACCTCGTTTTCCGACTCGTATCATCGAACGACCGATCCCAGTTTTCGAAAACGTCTCTTCCGCGTCGGCGGCCGACTGAAAGCTATCTCCGCGCGGGCAATTTCACGTCGGCACGTGATCGGACTGTGCAAACTTGGAGCCCGCGCGAGCAAACCGCGCTCGGCCCTCGCTCCGCGCACCGGCGCGTTTTCAGCTTCTTTCGGAGGCAGCGCGGTTACCGGGCAGAGCCTCCAGAATAAGTATGCACGGCTAATAAAACTGGCGACGGGTCGTTACACCGTTCTCTCGTCAAACAGAGGGAAACCACCGCGGGATTCGAGCATTCGTCGTAAACGCGCGGCCATCAGTGGCGAGCCCTTACCAGGACGAACGTCCCGCGACGCCCGCCGCCGGACGTGCCGTTTTACGGCCACGACAATTCCATTTCGCATACCTGATTGATATATTCTATATACACGACAACGACGACGGGGGCTCGGACGTCGACATTGACGGGCTTCGACTGGACGCACTCGCCTTTGCTACGAACCTCTCCTGTTTTCGCATGCAAACTGCATACAGGATGATCCATTTTCAATTTACCAATGCACACGCATCGGTAACTGTATTCAGTTGGAGGGGAAGCTGGTTTTGGGGGATCAATGAGGGTCGATGGAAGTAGGTACATAATAGGTGGATGTGTAGGAGAAAGGACTTTGAATGGGATCGCATTATTTCAAGTACCTTATGGTTAAAATGAACAGATGTTTTATATTGGAATACAGCACGTGTAAAAAAAGAAGCTTCATACATTCGCGAGGTCATCATTGTCTTACTTTATTTAATTATAAAGACATAAAATCCGTTATAAGTAGGACCACCCATAGCTACATTCATTTAATTTAAGAATCTCCTTTCCTTTTTGTGTTTTGGATAATCCTTACAGTACTTTTCGTCAACGCCAGGGCCACCCAATTCTTTTTCAACGCTCTCTCTATATCTGCCATGTTTTTTCTCACTGTCACACAAAAATTCAGAACAATAGTTCAAGACACAATAAAACAGGCTGCCAAACCTGAAATTAATTTGTCGCACTGTTTTTGTAGCGGACTACTCTAGACAATTCTCGATCTTCCGAAAATTTTTTTGTCTTGATCTAGACACAAAAGTATCGTCGCGTAGACGTACCTTTACTTATGGTATACACTTTTTCTACAGAGCGATATTTGGTGTACTCTGAGGTTCCCAGATACCCGATCCGAGGCAATCAATGTGTCGACAGAAATTGCGCCCAGGGTTCCAACGGCGCTCGCTCTCCACGCAGACCCTTGGAGAGTTACCATGCTGTTAACGCGACGCGTTTAAAAGGCGAACCCAAGTACCAGTTGCGAGCCCGGTGGTTCTCCAATTGGCCATCGCGAGTTACATAGTTCCCCTGCGGTAACGATAATGCGAGGACATGTTCCCCCGGCGCATTCGTGGAAGAATTCCTCCTCGAAGCGAGTCGTATTGTCGCCCCGCTGATGGCTCTCCATTTCCCGTCCGCGGCGGCCGGGCATTATCCGTGATTTACTCTTCAATTTCCGCGAGGATCCATCCAGGCGCTCGTCGGCTATCGCCAGGCTCGCTGGAGGAAACCGCAGAAGCTCGGAGCTCGACGGCGAAAATGTCACTCGCGGCACGGTATTATATAACGTAGTAGGAAGCGCGCCCCGCTGGAAAGCAAAGGCCAGCAGACGATCCTCTGCGCTTTCTACCTTCGATCTTACTCTTACGGTAATTACACGGACCCCGCGGCCCTCGTACGTGTGCGCGTGCACGACTGGCAACCACACGGACGGGTACCGATGGGTGCACGTGGCTCCGATGCAACCGCTTGCATTCGATAGGTGTAGGCGAAGTGTGTACGTAGCCGAGGCTTTCGTAACCGCGATCGACGAAAGGAAGACTCTGCGCGTCGAAACCAGGCGGCTTTTCGAGCGGCAACGATCCAGCTTTTGTTATTAATCACTGAAACGGACACGGCGAATCTTTTACAAGCACACGGTAGCGATACGCAATTTAGTTTGTTCGTATGTAAACGAATGCGACCTAGTGGTTTAAGAAAGTACCGTATTTATAAATAGATGTGGTAACAGGTTTCCAATAAGTTTAGAACCTTTTTTGCAGAATAATCTACTTGCGGGAATTAAGACTGTGTTAATAATAAAAAAAAATTAAACGATTTCATTTAATTTGATCAAGAATACAGTGAAAACTTAAAAATAAATATTTTCCTGTACTACCACTGCGAGGGTGATATGCCACTTTAAATAAAATCCTGGAGATAGGGATTTAATATCAGGATATGAGCGATGAAATATCCTGTTCCGCGATTTTATTTAAAGTGACATACTTACAACCAAAAAAAAAATAATTACTTTTTCGTGTTTGAGTTTTGCCACTAAAAAAAATGAAAAATTAAACTATATGTTCGTGACGGGTCATTTTTCAATAAATTGTTTATTTTTGTCGTTTTCGAGAAGAACGCGAGAGGTTGATTTCAAGTCTATTGAGTTTTTGGTTACGGGTTACGGGTTAGTTTTTGGTTTCATGTTATTTGTCTAAATCTTTGTACTTATCTGTGATAATTTGTGATCTAAAGGGTTCTCCCGTTGATTCAATAATAATAATAATAATAATAATAATCATAACTACTTACGTATCTACCTACACCTGCAAAGTTTCTCGTCTATCGAACCGGTGGAAGTAGGTTAAAATTGAGACGGACAGAGGAGTGAAGCTACTCATATAAAATCGTTTAAAAAACACGGTAAATTTCTAATCGCGCAATTTTGAGCGCAAACATAGCCGGTGGGAGGGGGGAGAAATTGGAGATCCATTTCGGATAAGTACATCCCAGGATTACGATTTCTCTTGTAAATAGCTCTTCATAGTTCGGCGTGTGGATCGCAGCTGTGCGGTTAATACTATATCGGGTGTTCTCATGCACGCTTGAGTTTATGATTTGTATTTGAGTAAATTATAGCTGCAGGAAGTTAGATGTTTATCGCGTTCCGTCTTGATCGCTGGTAATAACGCGCGATTGAAAGACGTCGATCTTATTTGCGAGCGCATAGTTTGTGAGTTGTATAAAGCACGGCGGCTGACGTGAGTTTGCTGACAGAGCTTCAAGCTTTTTAAACAATCTGTTGCGATAGGAAGAATATACGCGCCGATGAATGAAACACCGAAATCGGTATACGAAGACGCGGTATCGCGGTTTAATGTCGCATGCAGGCGACACGGAGGCGCAATTTAAACTGGCTTGCGTCGTGAGTATCCATATGCATGCACACGTTGCGCGATAGGTATCACGGGGTAACAGGGCGCTCTGATATAAATACAGGGAGCTTCGGGAAATTGCCAGTGCGGCTCGTTTCGAAACCGCCTCGATTTCTTTCACCGAATCGCCTAGAAGCTGGCGGCGCGCTCGTAACAGACACTCGAGGGGCCTTTCGCCTCCTGGGGCCTCTCGAGCCGAGACTTCCGTTTTCACGAGACCAGCTGGGAAATCCCCGCTGTTTTATTATGCCCATTAGAAAGAAACGGACCGAACTCGTGGTCTCTTTAATACCGATCGTTTGCTTCGCGCTTAACGAACCCGTTCGATTCACCTTTGAATCGTAAAAGGGGAACGAAGGAGTACTGGATGAAATTAATGGGATTGTTCGGTTTAATACACTGCTCGAGGTGATCAGGGAATGAGAGAACGTTAATAATGGCACAGGAAGATGCGAATAGGTGGCCAATGAAGATCACTTTGAAATACTTTTCATCTTTAATTATATATATTTACCTGCTTATTCGAAGATTGAATCGGGAATTGTAACACCTTCTCTAAAGAGTATTAGATAGTTTTAAGATTGACTAGGTTCTTTATATGAAATACATTTGTTGCTTACTGTCGCAGGCGACGAACGCGAGTGGATTCTTCGAGGTGCAGATCCTCTCGCTGACGAACAACAGGGGCACCCTGGTGGACGGTAGGTGTTGCGGCGGGGGCGGAGACGGCGGAGGAAAGGGTGGACTACCACCCTGCACGACACCGTGCTCCACAGCCTTCTGGCTCTGCCTGAAGGAGTACCAGTCAAACGTCACCGCCATCGGCTCGTGCAGCTTCGGCAACGTATCTAGTCACGCTCTCGGCCAGAACACCTTCACCCTCAGCGAACCGGTCACCCTGCAACTGCACTTCACCTTCCGATGGACGGTGAGTAGAAACTATGATCGCACAATTATTTTTCTATAAGTATGCCGATCGCAAAGCGAGTGGATTATTAGAAGAATTCGGCTGAAATTCCTTCTGCGCGAATCATCCGGTAAACTTCTACCTCGGCAGAGGAAATATTTATCTTCCATTACGCTCCAAGCAAGCCCCAGCCAACCTCCGCTCCGTCCTTAAATTATCATAAACGGCATAATGATATTTTCTCAGACGAATTGCGACGGCGCGGGAATCCGCCGAAAGGACGAGACGGTTTCGAAAGCGTGAACACGTTTCATAAAGCCCACTCGGTCACGAATCGACCATCCAGCGCGTTGCACAATGGTCAAAACGGCCAGGATTCGATACCTGTGATTAATTTTCGCTGAAATGTTCCCCGCTAGACGACAGAACGGTGAATGATTCCAGGTAGAGGAACGAAGACGCGATCCTTTCGTCTCCTTTCGAATTCAAATCGCGCGGAAGACCTATTTAACGGGCGCTGTTAAAAAACGGCAGCCCCAGTTCTGAAAATCGTCGAGCGCCGACCGAGTGAATCTCGAGAGGCGGGAGAGCCGCCGCCGCGCCGTTTCGCAACAATACCAGGTCTCTTGGAAAAGACTTGCACGAGGGGCTATTGTATCGCGGCGCCGATCGCGAAATTTCTAGCCCGATTCCTTTGTCGATCCGCTCGCGCGAGAGCCATCGAATCCAAAGGATTTCCGGTCTGCTGCTCCCTCTATCCCCGTGGGTTGTTACGCAGAATTCCAGTTCGGTTCCAGTCGCTTGGCAACACCTTCTGTTCTCTTCCTCAACCTCTCCTTCTCGCCCTTTCGGAGGCTGGCCTCCGACCGCGGAATTTTGCCATTCGTCTCCGGTGGATTAACCAAATCGCGGTATTGTAAAGTAAACAGTGCAAAGACTGCCCCCCTAGCCGTGGACCCGTAATGGAGGAAACATTTAAAACGACTCGGGCCGTTGGATCAACGTTAAGGGGGTCGTTTCATGTGACGGCCGGTTTTTTCGCTTTTTCGGGAATTTTTTTTGGCGTACCATGAAATCACAGTATCTTGGAATTTGTACTACATATTTATTAACATTTGAACAGCCACTTAGAATATTTTGAGGATAAAATATGGAGTGGAATTGACTGTACAGCTCTCGAAAGAGACAGGTGCGAAAAAAAGTTGGTCGACGGCTGACGTGATTCCGGCTGTTCTGCTCATCTGCAATCAAAAAGTCAAACGGCACATTAATTTGTAGACTTGTGGCTATAGCTGGTACCAGAATGAAGTAAAATTGTTGGAAATTTAATGTGTGGCACAGTTTTGAAAATAAAGTTACGATTTTCGTAATTTTTTTCGACATTTTTAGCTTGAAAAAACACACAATGATTCTGGTACCGGTTGGAACTATGAATGTACTGAACATACCATAAAAATTTGAGCAACATTGGCACACCCTGTTCTAAGAATAATTCAGGCATTGAGAGTAAAAAGGGGCAAACACGCATTGAAAAAAACATTAATTTTTTCTATTTTATATGATTAATACAGGCTATTGGAATACATTATTGCTACCATCTCAATTACACAAAAAAATGTGTGTTAGTACGTTTTTACTCTCAATGCCTCAGTTATAGGTACTCAGGAAGTGAGTTTCTATTTTCAATTTATTAATCGCCGAACGTGTGATCTCGGCGCATCGAATCCTAGTTATATGTAAGTATACCACGAGCTCCATAGGTATAAGTATTCTACCAAATCGACCCCACTCTGTCAGTGGAGGGGTAAGGAACGCTAGCCAACGGCTCAGGAAACAAGTCAGACAATCTCGAGCGGCGCTGTCCGTGGTTGTTCCATGGTAACAATAAGTGGAAGTCGCCTTCCGATTATCGCGAGGCCCTCGAGAGGCACTCGAGCTCGCTCCAAACATCGCTGCCAGGCAGCGGCAGTATATCATCGAGTAATTAAAAAAGCCGCGGGTCCTCGAGGCCGGCCGAGGGACGGGCGAGGAGCTGCCAGCGAACGATTGCTAGCACGCCACCCACGTGACGTGTCACCAGGCGGTGGCTGTCGAGCGTAATTACGCCGAGACGAACGGCCGATTTCGAGCGGGCCCAAGAGGTCCTCGGAAGATCCTCGAGCTCGAGATGACGACGTGTTTCCTCCGGCGAGGGGTACCGGCCGCCTCGAGGGCCCTCGTCCCCGGGCCTAACGGACCGAGTCGTTGCCGGTATAAAACGCTCAACCGCACGAAAAAGAGAGAAAAACACTCGCACACATAGGCAGCGGTGGATTATTTGAAGAGCACTGGCGTGTTTGTATATTTCATAACTCGCTCGCGAGGCTCTAAGAGGGCCCGTTGCGGGGTCCGTTCTTCGAGGGCGACAAAGGGTGAGCCCCGTCTTACATCTTTCCTCGTTCCGTGGCCACTCCAGGGGCCACGGGGGCATAAACAGAGACCCCTAAATTGCTTCCTTTCCCTGAAGGATCTTTCTCTCCCCTCCTTCCTTCCTCTCTCGCCCCTCTCCTTGCCCGGCCGCGGCGTGTATACACGCTTCTCTTCGAGCATTTAGCGCTGTGCCCGAGCTAATTCAATTATGGTCCCCATGGGCGAGCAATAAAAAGATATACGCGTAAAGTAAATAGACCGTGTGCACGTGCTTTTTTTTCTACGGGGCTACGCTAAGCAGAGGGAAACGCGGAGCGAGGCTGCGCGTAATATCGAGCCAAATAAAAGGGGAGAGCGGGCCACGAGGGTTAGAGATTGAAAGGCCCGTCAGGATTGCCACGGGTACGTTCTCGCCTCCTGTAATAACTGCGAAGCCATTTTCGCGGCGGCCGCCTCGAAAAACGGTACAGCCAGACTTTCATCAGTTCTGCGGATAATTCCGTCATTACCGTCTCTGGTGATTGAATACGGTACACATAATCTCTTCCGAGCGCGATACAGCGTTCTCGAATACCACCTTGCGTTTAGTCTTCCTGGGAATGGTCCGTGCCTTCCTCCTCCGGCGAATCCTGGAATCTCATCTCAGGAGGAACGTTGTCTCGGTGCTTTAATGGCGGCAACGCTGTCGCCAAGGTAACTATCCTTCGAAGCTGATCATTCCCGTTCGTCCAGCCTCTTTCCTCCGCGGTGTACGAAGAATTCATCCCCGCCATGCTAATACTAAATGCCCCTCGTCCCACAGGAAGCTGTCATTCTTCTTCTCGCGCCGAGGCACCATCCGCGCTGTTTCAAATTCAATTGTGTTTCTCGGCCATCTGGACGAAAGTCATCTTAGGCATCTGCTCGTGCCGTTAAGTTTCGCGGAATACCCATCGCACGTACGAACGGTCCTTCCTTCGGTAAACCGATGCTGAGGCACGTCTCCGGCTCCGTGGCAATCGTCCTTCGACTTTCTCCGTTTGCAATTTCAATAGCGGCGTAAAGAGGCGCGTGTAAGCAAGGAATATAGCCACCTTTTCAGCGGTAGCATAATGGCACAGGAAACGATCAGCGGGATGAGAGTACCAGCGAGGTTTTGCACAATCCTCGCCCGTCTGTGTGCGCCTCCGAGGAGACGTGTGCACGTTTCGCATCTTTCCTTTCTCCGACCGTGCCGCGAGCTCTGTCTCTGTCGATCTCGCTCCGTACTCGTGTAGCGGTCCTCCTCGTCGCCGTGTTCCTCGATGCGTCTCTGTCTCTTCGATTCGGGGCCCCCCCCGATCATTTTCCTCGCTCTTTTCATCGCGGATCTTCGCTCTTTCCCACACTGCTCGGCCTCCTCCGAGGCTGCCAGCAGCCACCGAGCGACGATCCCGTCGCGCTGCCACGTCTGAATGTACGCACGCGGACGTCGCAAACGCAGCGAATCGCGTCGAAACGAATAGGTATAGACGCGCGGTCTATTCTCGGCACAATATCCAGGAGGCTCGTGATGTGGGCGCCTCTATCAACGGCGCGACCACGTCACGGCTGCTTTGCCCACGTGGACGTTACCGTTGCCCTCCTTGGCGTAGCGTTCGCGATTACCGAGTCGGTAGCTGGCTCCGTGGTTGGGACTTTGGGGGAGACGAGACGGTAAGCCTTTACTTCCACGGCGTTGGAACGCGAGGGTGTGCAGTTCCTCGGGGAGTGACGCACCCGGGGGTAGCCCCGGGAACCTGAAAAAGGGACTTTATAAATGGAAAAGGAAAACTGGGTCTTGGATCAGTGAATTTTATTGAATTTGCATTCAAAATAATTTTATTCTTTCAACTTGGCTCCCCTCAAGATTAAATCTTGAGTGCGCCAGTGGCCTCGGGAGAAGATGCCTAGCAGGCGATTAAAAATTTGAAATAGCATTTGTGTACATAATTTTACGAACTTTATTCCCCAATTTATCTCGGATTCGATGCAAGACGCAACTATTTGCGCACCAGCAGCTGTTCACACTCCGCTGCAGTAGCTAATCATACCTATAACCAGTCGCGATTCCAGCTGCTGGCAGAGTTAAGAGGGATAGATAATTATTTGCGCGATAGCTCGGTTCGAATAATTTGATTCGTCATGCAACGGTGCAGCAGCGAGTAAAATCGATCGCCCGAGTTTACCTAATTACCAACGCAGACTTTCTCACGCGCCGATAGTTTCGTAGTATCGCTAGAAATTTCACGGGTAAACATCGATCGACGCAACTGAAACCGTAGCAATGAGACCTCTACGACCCACTCTCGCGTAATAGACCACGCCGGTGCGAAATGATTTGAGACGTCGAGCGTGACGGGCACCATCGGCCGCCACAATTAGCACGGCCGTATTAAAACGTACGATCATCGCGGTCGAAACGGGCGAAGAGAAAACGTCGGCGGGAACGCGAGTCGCCCAGCGCCAGGAAACACTGCCGGGGCTTTTACCCTCCTTTCTCCCGGCGCGTGATAAATCCCGATAATTACGGGCCCGATAATGGCCCGTGTAATGATAAACGATAGTCGTCTAAACGATGCTCGCCGCGGAGGACGAATAAAAACTACGGAGAACGAAAATGAAGGAGTCAGCGCGATGGCACGCCTCGAATCCCCGCAGGGGATCGGAATGAGTCAGGTCGAAACAGGTGTATCATCGAATCCCGGCCACGTCTTGCCTGCTCCTTGCATACTCTCCGCGGCTGGATTGTTCCCTGACCCGTGGCCCAATCTCTCGATTCCTCTGGGCTCGACATTCCGTAGATCTGATATGGTACTCCCAGAGACACGTACAGCCTCATCTATCAAAGAGACTCGCTTTGAAACCTGTTGGTTCCCATGCGAATGGAGTCTGCCTTAACTCTCCGAGACGAACATCGCTTAGTGGCGTCACGTTTTATTGTAGGTTATTTAAAAGTAATAACTGCGTAAAGAGCGTAATAATAGAGCAACAGTGCCTACCAGAACCTGTCCCGGAGACACCACTCCGTCTAGCCGTTTCGCGTATCAGATACGTCGTGTTTCATAATATTTAAATGAAGACGGTGGTCCCGTACATCCGCGGTGGATGTCCCAGATAGAGATACTTCGCGGCGAGTCGTTTATATTTTCGGCCGCGCATGTTATAAATCAACGAGCAGACAGAGACACGGAAGCAGGATCGATTTGTCAGAAGCGAGCCGGTCGTTAATCGACGGACGAACCTGCTCGAAATCGTTGTACGCTGGTTCTAGCCGCGAGGGATCACGATCGATGGTACCCTCGAGATCCGGGTCTACATCCAAGCCTCCGAAGGGCTTCTGCTCCACATTTTCCCCAACTCCCGCGCTTTTCCAGCGACGTCGCTCTGACGAATGCCCGTAGGACTGCAAACCGGTTGCAATTAGCGCGTACGAATTCTGATCGGTCAAACTGATTCACGGGCCTCTTCGACTCGCTCGCGCTCCTCTTCCAGCTTCCTCGAAGCCAACGGCCGGCAAGATTTATCGACGATGCGCCGCGTCGATTAAAGTCCGTCCGGCGAACGGAAGCGCGGTCGATTTGTCAACACTTCCGGCGCCGATTGGTCCCCGAACGAGAGGACGATATCGGGCCTGGCAATTACAGCGAAACTGGCTCAGCCCGTGTCGGCAAGATTTATCGCTCCCCCCGCGGCCCTCTCCTCCGCAGGGATTAATGCGTTTCCGCGTTCCTGATTTAAATTCAATCGCGGATTTTTCTGCAGGCTCGTTAATTCCACGCCGCGTCCCCATAATTCCCTGCGGGGCCTCCCCGCCCCCACTCCGTTCACGGCGAGTCGATGGACCCGATTATTAATTATTCTGGAAGGCCGCTAGCCCACGGAATAAACGATGGCCCGCGCGAGGCTCATCGATTACGGCCGAATACCCGGGGAACTTGCCCTCGTTGACGCGGCAGGGGGTTCCGGAATATCCAGGCTTACGGTCCAGATTTACGCCTGCCAGGGCCGACTTATTGGTCAGGTGTACAAGCACGGGCCCGCGCACACAGGTGTACGCGAGGCCCGCGTATGCAAATGAAGGGAAGAAAGGGGGAAACTGTCGCCCCGGTTTGGGCAATGCCTCCCGAGCCTCGGGTCCCCTCGCAGCCTCCCCCCCACCCTCGTGCCTTTCGGCCGTGTGTGAACCCGCTGCGCGGACCGCATACCAAACTCCTCGCTTCTTGTCTCTCCTCGTCCTCTCCTCTCCAGCCGAACAGAACTGTCCCTCCTGTCCCTTCGCCGCTAGTTGACCGCCGTTCCCCACGGAGTCCCGAGAGTCTCGAGACTTCTGGTGCCTGCGCAATCGCGGCCCTCCTCGTGGCTACCTTCCGCGAGCGTACCTACCCTGCGCATCGTTATTAGCGAACTCTCCCTTCGGGGTTGCATCCAGCACACCGATGCGCCAAAAAAAAAGGGGGTGACGTCTGAACGTGGAGCTGTGGAGCACAGAAATTAAAGGAGCTGCTCTCGAAGGATATGAAATTGCAGGTACAATCGTCGGTGAAAAATTACACGCGGTTCCTCCTTGGTTAGAGTATTTCTATAACCACCCAACTCATCCAACGTTCGCTCACGCAGACGATCGGGCAGACCGTGGCTAGCTCCGAGGAGAGATCGCCTGAGAGGCATTTAATACGAGGAATGCAGGGATCCCTTGCCCGGTCCGATGCAGGTAAACCCACCACTACAACAGCCACCGTCAGCATCCCAGACTGACTTGGCGAACCTCCCCCTTCGCTCTCCCCCGCTGCCCCTTACCGTTCAAGCCACGAGACGAGGGGAAAGAGCGCGCGACATCGTACGAAGGCTTCTTGGCCTTGTGCCCCTCTGAATAGTGGCTACCTCCGACCACAGAGGATTCTCCTCGTCCCCTGTCGCTCGAGAATCCTCCCGCGGTTCTTGCTCACTCCCCCTTTTCTGCTCTGTCCTCCTCGCGCCCACCTTTTTTCCTCTCGTCGCGCGCGGTCCTCCACGGTTCTGGGGACACCGCGAGATTTATTAGTCGGCCGGCTAATTGGGAAGCGAGGACGAGGAAAGGATTCCAGAACGAACGCTTCCCGACGCGACGGCTACCTTCCAGGCTGCCCTCGGTATTTCCAAGGGACGAGGAACAACCCCGGCCGTACTCGCCGTGAATCGTCTTCCACGGGGGCGAAGGACGGAGGCGCGAATTTATCGCATCGCGACGCCCGACCCTCGGGACCTTTCCCCTGCGCCGCGGAGATTTAAGGTCAAGGGTGACCGAGGCAGCGTCGGTGCTCGGGTGTGATCAAGGGCTGGTATTTCTAGGCGGTCCTCGGTCCCCGTCCGGCCAGATTCCCCGGGCGCAGCGTTCGAAAGTCACTGGGAGAAGTCTGGGAGGCTAAAGGATTTTGAAAGCGGATCCGAATTGTTCTGGAATTGTAGGACGGCGAGGCTTTCGCAAGCGACGGGATTATTGCCGTTGGAAGTTTCGGACGTGACCGAGGATTGCGAGAATTGAACTTTTGGAATCGCGTTGTATTTAATTGAGGTATTACGGCGAACACGTGAATCCGCTGAAATAATGCAGCACGATGAATAATGCATCGTAGCGATTTTACGTAAGGCGCTTTCACAAAATAAATTGGTCGTAATCGCTGCGTAAATCTCGGCCGAAATTCAAACAACGGCGGGATACGATTCTTTTCGAAGGAGAAAGGCGGTGGATGAAAAATGACCAGAGGCTGGCGCGGTCCAACTTGGAAAGCTGATGGATCCAATATAAACGGGATTCGCGTTCCGTGCGCAACGAGGTTCATCAACGAAGAATATTCTAAAAGCTGCAACCGCGAAGCCTGACAACTCGTTCGAAGGGAAACTTCAAATTCCTCCGCGAAAAGAATGCAGCCTTTCACTTTCTGCTCTGGCTATAAAATATCTTGCATTCTAAGTTGAGAACGTCCCCACCCTATTCCCTACTTTCCAACCTACCCCCCAACAAATTTCTGTCCCGTCGTTATCTTACCGAATTTGCCCAGTGGCCCTTGCTCGCCCGGGAACGATGGAGGAGGCCAAAGAAAACCGTGCACTCTCATTCAAGGTTCCCCCGATCGTGTCAGGCCTCGGACATTCTCCTCTGCTTAGTACGCGTCCTCACGTGCCGCTCGTTCGATCTTTTCCGCGAAACCAAAGACACGTTGCCTGACATAGAGAAGGAGACGCGTTCTATTCGGCGTACGTAAGTACCTACTTGCACTTACGAACCCACACACGGTACCCACCTCCTCCCTCTGTACGTGGACGCGTCCATCGTGGCCGGAGCACCGCGATGGAACGACAGCCAGGCAGATAGAGGCTCGCCGTGGCCTCTACGTGCCTGCACCGCTTCCGCCGATCCCCCTGACCCGCGAATATCCAGGTTTCCACGGCCCTCCTGCCGCCGAAGGTCGCAAAAATTGCCACAGACCTTGACCAACGATGCCCAGAAATTAACGCTGAAAACGCGTGTCGACCGCTCGCGACGGTTAATTCCGGCCGCTCAGCGAGCCACAAGAAATGAATTAATTGGTCCCCGCCGTGGAGCAGCCTCGTGTGGACATGCCGGCGAATAACATACGGCTTAATGAATTTCCTACGCCTACAGGGCCCTGGCGACCCGTGTCCATCCGTGGGGGGATCGATCGATGATCGAGTAGCTCGGTCCACGGGTCGTCACTCTTATCGCCGGGCTCGATCTTCGGCAATTTATTGGCCGATCCATGGTTCGCTGTTTAGTGCCCACGTGGATGTTTTTAGCGAGCACTAGTGAAAGGGGAAATTCGTCGAGTATCCATTCGCGGAGCGGTTTTCTGCAGGACGCCCACGCGAATTCCTAGATCCACCGGTTACTCTCCGTGTGCCTCGGATCTTCGTTGTTTTCACTGCAATCGCACGTTCTC
This sequence comes from Andrena flavipes, assembly GCA_963971345.1. Classification (NCBI taxonomy): domain Eukaryota; kingdom Metazoa; phylum Arthropoda; class Insecta; order Hymenoptera; family Andrenidae; genus Andrena; species Andrena flavipes. The sequence goes on from OZ020481.1 coordinate 10,173,157, forward strand.
CTTTCCCGGGACGCTAGGAGGGGGCTGGTGTTCTATCACAGTTTTGCTCCAGATTCTCCTAATCACCGGTCGATTCCAGACACCGGGCTTGCCTGTCGTAGCGTTTTATTAACGTATTCAAGGGGCATCTTTTTGTTCGACTATGTTCCCGTACCCCGGCCCGATCCCCGTCGATAGCGCTTCAATGGGGAAACGAGGGAATAATAGAAATTTTATCCGATGGAAATTCACGGCGCTGACTCACATCGATTAAGGCTGGCTCGACAAAAGGGAACGTCTGCCGCGTGCAAAGCGGCACAAAAGAACGCGTCGCTCGCTCTTGGCGAGGAAGCCGAGAGCGACGAACGAATTAGAATATAGGTATATATAGACATATATATACACATGCAGCAGGAGGTGTAAAGAAGAAAAAAGGCGAGCATGAAAGTCGCGGGCGTGGGAACGACGGGCCCCAAGCGAGCCACCAATTAACACCAATTAGCGCTCATCTGCTCTAGGTAGTGGCTGCGACGAGGAGAACCGACTTTACATTTAGCGCGAGACGTCTGACTCGCCGCGGATTGGTCACAACGTGCTCTTTGTGTAGTCCAGATCGGGACCAGAATTTTTCACTTCCGTGTACGGTGGAGGAAAAAAGGAAATTAGATCACTCGCTGGAAGGAAGCTTTATCTTTTCTCTTCTTGCTTCGTTAGGTGAAGCGTAACGACGAGCTTGGTGAATATCTTCTGTATCCTACGATCTTTCTGTCTTATATGTCTTCTATTTTTCGGTATCTAGTTAATAGGTGTATTCCATTGCAATATACAGGGTAGACTAGAGTTGTGGATTTAATTTGCAATTATAGAACGTCTAAGTTACAATAACCTTTTAGTGATTTTTAAATTCCCTTGTCCGATGTTATGACCGCGAAGTCCATTTCTTTTTCATGGCAGACTTTCTGCTGTACTCTTGTAGACCGATGAACTATTAGTGATCCTCTAGGGAGTGATCGGTATAACCGCAGCCATTTCGGGCAAAACCGGAAATAACATAACTTAAAGATTCAGTAAATCGTCTGCTTTCCAAGCTGATTATTTATCTATCTCTTTCTATCCGCATTTTTGTCTCTTTCTTTTTTACAGTTTCTTTCTCTATCTACTTCCGCTTTTGACCGAAATGGCGGCAACCAATCAGCGACGATACACATTGTTCCGATCACTCTCTAGAGGATCACTATGAACTATGTAGTACCTGCGACATCTGTGCGCGAATTAGGGAATAAGATATAGATGAGTAACAACAGGTTATGAGCCCAGGATAAATTAAAAGTGGTTTGTACATAGTCTGTATTACTAAAAGCGACTGCGAATTAGGGACGAATACAAGTAAATACAGGTATATACTCGGTACTTTCGTTTCAGTATAAAGTACATTTAGTCAAGATACTTACGGTTGCGATACTTACTTGGTATCGGAAAAGAATACTTGTATCAAATGGGACGAATATCGACATTTGACATAAAAGATGAAGGCGAAGATAGGTAGACTCGTTCCACGCAGGGATATTTATACTGTTGATTGGTAGGAAACCAGCAAGGAAAGCGCCTACGACCAATAGCTTGCCAGATCCGTTAGCGCTGCGCAGATCGATAGCGAATCGGTAGGGGCGTAGGTATTATACAAAGGACAAAGATCGGATCGATCATAAGAATCGATCTTTCATGAAGGATCGGTGATAAGACGAATTAATCGTGGCGAAAAAGTTCAATATTAAAATGGATACTTACATTAACTAAGGGTACCTACTATTAACCTATCATTTCATTTTATAAACAGTCGTAAAATTATATTTATATCTCGTCCAATAATATTTGTATATGCTTAACACAATGGATATGATGGTATCGGATAGACTGTTAGCCGGAAAATCTGTCCCGAATTTCGATATCCCGAATCAATCAGCCAAGTGTACGATAATTTTATTCCCAACACTGGACAAAATGGGCTTATTTTCACTATCAATAGTTATCGGTATTGAAAATCTTGGGTTGATATCCATGCAATCCTGATCGCTTTGCTTAAGAACTGCTGCTAGCTAAAGCTGATAAAGCATTAAACTTAGCACAATAATAACCAAAAAAAAACATCGAAAATCCATTATTAGGAACAACATCGATGGTTTCGATAATACTGAAGGGATGAGATATGACTGGACGACTAGACACAACACGTCTTGGCAGTGGTGTGACGACTCTAACCCCACCCGGATAAAGGGGTCACACCACCACCACCCTTCGTAGAGAAGGAAAAGAGCGTTTTTCATCACGGGGCCCGCCAATGGACTCATCAATAAGGTTACCTGGCGGAACTCAGCCTTAGACACGCTGGGTATCAGGATTAGGACGGAACTTGTATATATGCGAACTGAGGGCTTAGCCATCACCAGCGAGAAACTCTCAGAGCCAGGAGGCCCTCTGGTGGAGCGTCGACAACCAACTACGGGAGTCCCACAATACATATCGATATACGCATCGAAGAAATAACTAGCAGCGGTAGATAGGGATGGAGCTAAACAAGGACAGGGCTTTACGTGCAAGTGAGAGGGTCTTATGCGGACAGCGGCTACCTTGGGTCGCGGCGGACAGAATGCCTTCCCTAGCTGGAACACCGATATGGGGATTTCGTGCGTTTACCTAGACTTCGGCCTGGCAGTCTAAAAACTTTCTACCTACGATACATGCTACTTCTTTGCCAAATAGATGAGGAATCGAGCCCATCATCCTCTTACGTGTAATGTTTTATCAAGCAAAATTCATTTTATCAAACTAAATAATAACTTGTAAAATTGTCACCATTGTCACTAGACATAACTTAGTGGTTCTTCGACACAGGGGGACCCGACATGCAACGTTGCCAAATTTCCGAAGGGAAGCCGATTCTGCCGCCTAGTGTACTTATGTACTTTGCGATTGGTAAGGCCTTTTGTTCTACTGGCACTTACTAAGCATAAAATTCAATTTTTTTTAATCTATTCTAAGGAATAAAGAATCGATCCTTGATAGATCGGAATTAAAAATGATCGATGAAAGATCGATCTCATTTCCCCTAAAAAAAATTGATCTCACTTCCCCTAAAGAGATCGATCTTAGATCGATCCAACAGATCGTCGCCAGTGTGTTTGGGAAAAGGCTACGCTCCGTTGCGCATGCGCGAGAATGCGCGATGACGTCAAACCAATCAACGCCAAGATGGTAAACGAAACGGCGCTACCGTCAACTGAAGCCTAGTGATCCTCTAAGTGATCGGCATAACCGCCGCCATTTGTCACAATTTGGAGCAAAACCGGAAATAAAGATAACCTAACCGTTCACTCCATCTCTTTCCATCAGTATTTCTGTCTCTTTCTATCAGTATTTCTGTCTCTTTCTTTTTCATAGTTTCTTTCTCTGTCTACTTCCGGTTTGGCTCCAAATCCCAGCAACCAATCAGCGACGATACACGTTGTTCCGATCACTCTCTAGAGGATCACTACTGAAGCCAAGCTAGCCAAGCCAATCACGTTGCTTGGCTTCAGTTGACGGTAGCGCCGTTTCGTTTACCATCTTGGCGTTGATTGGTTTGACGCATGAAGTAAGAGTAAGGAGACTCATCTCTATATCCCAGACAGAAAAAAAGTGGTCACAAAAAATGTTCCGTATAGCGGGATGTTCGCCAAATGGAATAACTTGAACTTTTTCGTCGCCATCTTGAATATTCGTCTCATAATATATGTTACGTACAGTGCGTTCTGTTCATGAAGTAAGAGTGAACGAGATGATGACAGTGAACGAGAAAAAACAAAAGAAAAAAGGAAAAGTTCAAAATTAGTTGCATTAAATGAGCCAGCTATTACAAATGTTACTCAAGTTGAAGAAATAAATGCAGTTGAAACCGTAATACAAATGAAACCGAAGAGAAAAAGGCTAATGGCTAAAAAGACTAAAAACAAGTAATAAAAGCAACTTAGTTATTATTTATTTCTGTTATATTTTGTTATAATTATTAAAAATGTTCATTTTAAAAAATAAAACATATTTTTACTTTTTCATATAATATATGTCGTCTTCAATTCAATTTCTGCCTGTATATAATAATACAATAATTCATATACTGCATCCAATTGAAGGGCGTCCGTAGACTTTTTTCCAGGAGGTGGCAACTGTGGGGTGCCAGTGATGAAAAATATAGTAATGAAAAAACGAGTAGCCCGCTTGCTTTTTTAAACTCATTTAAATAAAAATTAAAATCAGAAATTTAAAAATATTCACTTTGTTAGTATAAACTTAATAAAGATCAATTTTTTAAAAAAAGCAATTTATAAAGCCAAGGAATGGCAACTGCCCCTTTTGCACCCCCTTCCGGACATTCATGATCCAATTATATATACGTTTTCTTTTACTTATATAATGATTATTTTACTCACACTGTAGGTTATGATTTTTTTTCTTTTAAAAAATTATATTATTACTTTCCTTTCACTTTTTCATATTCACACGTCCTACTGCAACCAAGTAATAGTAGTATTTATTGCACCATCCGTACATTATTTTAGGTTTTTCGGATATGTGTATATGTACATCTCCTGTAATGTAACCATGTATTTCTAACCTTTTTGTCTCATCACCTGTCATTTACAATTTCAAGATGGCGACGAAAAAGTTCAAGTTATTCCATTTGGCGAACATCACGCTATACGGAACATTTTTTGTGACCACTTTCAATCTAGGCAGATGAGTCTCCTTACTCTTACTTCATGGTTTGACGTCATCGCGCATTCTCGCGCATACGTAACGGAGCGTAGCAGCTAGCTATGGGGCCAGTGTTGCCAACCTACGGATTTTCCCGTAGATCTACGGATTTTTTACTTTATCTACGGATCTACGGATTGTAAACTGAAATCTACGGATTTTTTTACATTTTTCATGAGTTAATGGGTAAAACAAAAGATTCTGATTCTGATTAAAGAAATCATTTACTGTTTAATTTGATCTATTGATCCAGCGATCATTGCCGAATGGGCATTTAAATTGGTTGTCTTAGTGATTTCCCCAAATTATGTCTGTTCTTGTCGAGTGACGCCTCTTATTATGTCTCCTCTTTGACCTTTCCCCAATCGTCGCCATTACGGGGCATTTTGTAGCGAACAATTGAGCATCGATCGTTGTCCGTTGATCTTCTTCCTTTGTACACTAAAGGTTTTATTAACATGGAACGCAAGGAACTGTTGGAAGTTAACATGGAATTTGCAGAATCTAGCATAGAATTGCTGGGACTTAAGGACGATGATGACGACGAGTATAGTTTTATTGACACATTCCGCGCAGTTAGAGGATTACCTCGCCCGAGGGATTGGAACGAAGAAGAACTGAATTCACAGGCAAACGGTGTAAACTTCCCTTTGTCGATTAAGGAAAAATCAGTGATGAAATTGATTATCTCCAGATTCTTTGATTACTACTTCACCGGAGCTCTGCCGCAAGGAGCCTCAACTTCTAAGGTGGTACTACCCATTATTGCAACTCTTCAAGTACAAACTTCAGAAGGATTGCATGACTATTTCTTCCCTCCCAGCGACTTTGCGGTTGAAAGCTTTCTGTCAGGAGCCATACCTGACGGAGAGGGACCTGACGATATATCGTTGACGGGGGAGCATTCACTGGTTACATGGAGTCCTCCCATTAGAGGCACGCATATTCATAGAGCTGCCAAAGCATCATATGACACTTACGAGGTCAAGGACTTTCAGAACACAGTTAGAGCGTTAATAATGGGCTGGGATACAAGAGCTGCCTTTACGCAAGAAGTTTTCGAGCTCCTAAGTTTGTCAGGTTTCCTGGCACTAACTCTAATGTGTGGCCTGACAAAGGACGCAGGTCCATTAATTAGAATCTTTAAAGAAAAGCAATATAAAAACAATGTGTTCAATCTTACAATGTGGCCAGCAAATTATTCATTCGCTCCGCCATGTCAAAAATGTATAGCCGAATGTGCGATGGAACTTGACAGAAAATGTCAAAACAGTGTAAAAACCTTTGCCGTGTTACTCAGGAGGTGGAGAGACTATCAAATGTCTGATTATTGCAGCCCCTATATTATTGAATATATTTACCATGGTCTTCTGATACATACAACGGCGCATGGGATGGAAACCGTGATGCAATTATTTGTGGCAAGGGAGATTTTAGGCATTGATATTAATGCGATGTTTGAATATACTCTAGTAAAACCAAAAACAGTTCGGATCTGGAAGAGTTTGGTCAAATTTATAAAAACCTACCTCCCTCGACGATTCGATTGTATCGAGGACACTCGCCCTAAGTCAACCGCTTTTTGGGCGAGAATCTTCAGTGATGGCTACTTTAGTGAATTAGCTACTAGACATAATACCTCGTTCTGCGGCATAATGGGTGGAATTATGTCAGCTCATCAGGCCACGGGATCTGTAAAAGAAGCGACCTGGTTCAAGAGATATGTTGTGCTAGCCGAGGGCGGGTTTAAATTCGGGGAAGCCTTAGAACGGAAGCTCAAGTCCAAAATGGACCCTTCTATGGAGCGGACGAAGAAGCCAGGACCGTGGATGGAGCTTTATGAGGTGCAGAAAAAGAAAAGCGGACTGGATCTGTGGATAAGGAATTCAACGCCTTGAAGCAAACTCACATATGAAGCTTGACGATAGTACCAACCGGTACAGAAGCTAAAATATATATTTTTAATCCGTATAAGTTTTTAATGGGTATTCAAATATGAATTCTACTTTTTTATTATTTCTGATTCTGTAATGCGAACACTTGTTACGCAGTTTATAATATATATGTATTAGACTTATTTCTAGTAATAATCAGTATAAGTTTTTAATGGTTATTCAAAGATAAATTCCCCCTTTTTATTATTTCTGATTCTGTAATGCGAACACTTGTTACGCAGTTTATAATATATATGTATTAGACTTATTTCTAGTAATAATCAGTATAAGTTTTTAATGGGTATTCAAAGATAAATTCCCCCTTTTTATTATTTCTGATTCTGTAATGCGAACACTTGTTACGCAGTTTATAATATATATGTATTAGATTTATTTCTATTAATACAAATACATTCTTATCAAACCAATACTATAAAACTCCACCACAGACCTATCATTGTTCTTTACCATTAAACGCAGAATCCATTTTATACGCTTTTCAGCAGATACATGAAAAAACGCATGTAACGTTACCACGAGTACCCTGCACTGGAAGTGTCGCGATGGTGATCGCGCTGTTTTAAGAAAGTAGATGCACGCAAGGAAACGCTACTACCACGTGGACGTTAGGCTCGCGTTATCTAAGGATTTCGCCGATTCGGTATCTGCAGCGCGGTGACGGTCGTGCGGTTAGCCGAATGCTGGCGCCGAAAGCGGAGAACGAATCGATCAACTCCGGGGAAATACCGTTCCCACATATCAGACGGACGGAACCCCGCGTGGTGCCATTCTGGACCGGGCGATAATCGAGTCGGTGGCACAAAAGGAGAACGGAGGGATCGACGAAAACCACGAAATATCTATTACCGTGCATCATTTATTACAGCAGGCTCGAACGTGTAACCAGCGTATTTTTCACTTTCCCCCTTGTTGCCCCCATGTTCGGGGAGGGTGATCACGCGAAACACCTGCGGTTCTAATTAAAAAAATCCAGAGGCCCCCAGGCCGGCTCGTCGAAAGTCCCTCTCTCATTGTCTACCAGCGAGGATCTTCAAGTTCATTAAACCGGCGCACACAGGCGCGCGAGCACGCGGGACATCGATGCGCGGTGATCTTTTTTTCCGCCGGGACCGGTTCCATCAGGAACACTTCCAGCTTTCTATCGTCAGGCCCCTGGACTCTCCTGGACACCCCTTTGGGGATCCGTTGCTGCTGCTTGTGCTGCCGCCGCTGCTGATGCTGCTGGGACGAACAGATAGCCGCTGTCTTCCGCGGCAGCGCGATTGGAATTTATTTATTGCATTAGCCGCCGACCGTCACTCACGGGCCTTGATTGGTGGTACCAATCAGGTTCGCCGTTGCGACGAGCGTAGACGGTCGGTGGACGCACGGACGATGGACAGACGAAACCATCGCGGAACCACGCCGCGGATGGTCGCGCAAACCCGGTGTAATTATTCTGATTTGTGGGGGGACGGTGAACAGAGGACGTCTCTCGGCTGTGCCTGGGTGAAAAATGTCGGGGAGGATTTGATTACACGCGGATCGGTAATTATTGCGGATGCGGTGGGTACGTTTCGATGGGGCATTCGTTTCGATTCGTTTTCTTCCTGTGGCTGGCCGATCAGCGGAGTAAACCCGAGCCCTCGCGGAACAGGGAGCCATTGATTGTGGGAAGAATGGGGTTTCTTCTTGATTCGATTATCGATGCGATTAGAGGTCCCTCCTTTTGGGTGGTCTCCAAGCTCCGTGGGTATATTTGCCTCCCGCTTGATGGAGTAGGATAGATTTAGGTGCTTTATCAGAGGAATGAAGGGGACATCGAATTTTATGGGACTAAATGTGTGATTGATCGATCGCAGGAGAAAGGGAACGCAACGGACTGTGCTTCGTAGTAAATAGGTTCCATGTGTGCCTTTAACGCGTTTAATTTCTTTAATTAATGGACAGGGGAGAGCGAAAATTGGTAATGCTATTCTGACGTGTTACGTGTTGCCCTCCAGGGTCAGGAAGCGCTATATGAATTTGCAAAACTCCATCTCGGAAGGTTCCACTTAGGGCCACGACCGCCGAGGAATTATTCAACATGGGCAAGGGTTAATTGCTGGCTTCATCAAACCGACTCCCTTCCTCTTCCCAAAGCAGCCCTAGATGCGGCGCGTGACGTCACCGTTCCGCATTCAATCCGCCTTTACCGGAACAGGGCAATTCTTAACTGCAACGTCTACCACACTAGTAGTCACAACACCAGAGAATCTTCCCGATGTATTCTCCGAGTATTTAAATTCATCTCCCAAGAATACATTCCTCACTTTCTACTTACATAAAGTTCGACGAACCTATTCTATGCGGCGCAGAAACCTTGACGAACTCGTGATCCACCAAACAGAATTCTCGAGCAAATTAATTCTAATTCAATTAAAATATTTCAACGGGTGCTGTTGGTAAAATGCAAATTGAAACGGTGTGTATTAAGAATTCCCAAATGGGTTGCTAACACCTCTACGTTTCTTAACGCGTCCGATTTCTTTAACACGATCCAACCTAATTATTCGATCTTTTCTTTCCGACAGAGGCAATTCACGCTGATCCTGCAAGCGAGAGACGAGGCGAGCGCGGGCGTGATCGATGAGGCGAGTTACAGCGGCATTGTTCTGCCAGGACCCACGTGGCACACCCTCAATCATCAAGGAAGAAACGCTCATCTGGCGTATCGCGTTCGGGTCCAATGCGCCGATCATTATTACAACGCTACCTGTACCAAGTTCTGCCGGCCAAGGAACGACATATTCGGCCATTACACCTGCGACGAGAACGGCGACAAGGTGTGCATACAGGGATGGAAGGGCTCCGACTGCGAAATTGGTAAGCCGATATTTATCACCTACACCAGTGGCGGATTTAACGGGCGGCCGAAGAGTAGTAGCCACCTGGGCTGTTGCCCGGAATGGCCGCTCCTCGGGGTCCCATCTTTCCAAAGAAAATTATGATTTTATCCAAACACTATATTCTCTTTTGTCTCCCATAATTTTCATACCACGCGCGCGTAAATGTCTTTGTAATTCTGTTATCTAGCAGAGTGTCCCAGAACTTTTGCCACCGTCTTCATAAATCCGCCACTGACCTCCACTTATCAACGAATGAACGAATGATGATTATTCATAGCGTGGACATTGTAAGGTCGAGAATCTCACAACCGTTTCTCATGTGTAGCCCTAATCCCCGATGGATTAAATTCATTTTTTTGCCACGCGTTGCGCGCGACAGTGGCATAACTGTTCCAATAACAACTCTTAGACTGAATCCATACTAAGCGACGTGTATCGAGAGCGCGATAAATAAAAGATCAAGCGATCTTAATACGATCGTTTGCGTCCTCGTGGACACTTTACGTAAAGTTCATTCAGCGTTTCTTGTGCTCCACGTGTATAAGTAGATCCTGAACTCGTCTATAATTGCTGACAAATGTGCACGGTCCCGTAATCTACCATCGTTGAAATGCCCATTGAGCGGTTCGATCGGGCGCGTTTTTATCAGCGGGAGTATCGGGACGAAGGACGGCCGTGCTCTTCAAATGGAACAACACACGATCGGGAGGAAAGAAGGGCACGGTTCCGTAATAAAATAAGGGACCGTGACGGGAGGGGGAGGTCGTCCAAACGTTCCCCGCGAGCAACGCCAAGGAACACGCTTTTGTCGTTCTTGCCATCTCGTTACGTATGCAGCGAAGCGTCGCGCAAGGCCCTCGCCTTGCGCGATATTGGCGGCTAAACGATTCCCCCCGTGGCCTTTTTTTGCCCTCGCCTCTCTCCGCCGTCGAAGGAATAATTAATCGATCCTCGAAGCGTGAAATCTCGCGTCGCACGTAATCGCGCTCGCGCGACTTGCGCCGTTTCTCGCCTCGCTTTTCTCACGGACGGCTGCCCCCGGAGCTAACGAGCCACTGGCTGGGGATCGATCGAGCTGGAATTTTTAACGAGACCGGTTGTCTCTTTTATCCCAGCCACGGGCGAGAGAAAAAAAATATATTCAATTAATCGGCTGTATCGTGGGGGGGAAAAGGATCGTGAAAAAGAATTCGGTGACCTTAGATTTCAGGCATCGATACGCGCCTGCGAAAGGATGGGGGAGGGGGAGGGTTGACTTTGATTCTTTATCGAGGCTGACGTTAATCCTCCGCTGGATTAGGTGCGATCGATCCACCACGCGGTTTCTATAGATCGTGCTCGATTAGTTATTGCGCGTTGCTCGAAGCGCAACGAGATCAAGGTGCCATTTTCTTGGGATTTAAACGGAATACAAGTTTGGAACGTGAAAGCTTCCATGCGAAAAGGCTGAAATGCAACGGCGGTCTCCCATCGCTCCGACCACCGTTGCGTTTGATTAATTGGACAAGTAACATCGCCGCCTCCTTTCAATAAATAATCCACTTTAACGCATGCACTTATACAAGACACCTTCCGCCTGGCTATCCGAAAAACAATTACACCGCGGCTGTAAATGCCAGTGGAATATCTTCCTGGCTCGCAGACGCGATTGGTACCTTTCTTGCGTCGAATACGTCGAGGAGAAAGTGAAGATCTGCTGGACATTCGTTACGTACGGATGGAACCGCGAACCAGAGGTGCCTGCATCTCGCCGTACATCCTCGGCCGGTCCTGTTACACGCGGAGGTTTCACGAGCTCTCTCGGTTTCCACGCCGGAAAACGTGAAAGCGCGGTGGACGTCCGCGGACCGGCGCAAACAAGCGGCACAGCTAAACACACGCGAATTATCTCGAAGCGTGCCTCAATGAGCGGACGTTAGACGCATGTCGTACGATCGTATAAAGGTAGCAGCATCACGCCAGATCCCCTCGCACAATGCTGGCCCGACTAATACGCCAGCTCTTTCTTCGCTGCTTAATCGTTACTTCCGCCTCCCCGTGTGTACGACTCATCCGAGTCTCGTAGTACGCTTTATCCCTCTCTCCAGACACGAGGACTTTAACGATCCACGCACGTACGAGCTGCGCTCCCGTAAATTTTCAATCGATTCGGTCGTTGCCCTATTCCGAATCCGTCTAGTGTCAGCCGAGTCTCGAAAGTATTTCGGCCTCGATGGATCTTGAAGCGTCTCACAGATCTTGAGATTCTCGAGGGTCCTGAGGAGTCTTGGTGTTTCTCAGGTGTAGGACAAGTTGTCGTTGAGGCTTTTAAAGTTTAATCAAGAATGCGACACTCTTGTGTCTTCTGTAGGATGCTTGGCTTCGTTGAGAGCACAGCCAAGACCTTTCGTGGCATTTATGTGCGTTCTTGAGGGGAGAGAACGTGTTCCTCGGAGGCCTAAAAATTGTGCAACGTTTACAATAGAATTTAGCGTGTCTGAAGAGCAGAAAATGAGACGAAATTGGAATAATCGTCGGTCGTTTATGAGTCAATTTTGCGATTGCAGTTTTCCTTCGAGCGAGCGTCTTAAAAACCTACTTATTCCTCGTTTTATGAATATGCACATTATCGACGATGTTTGCTCTGAGACTGTGGGAACCGTAGAATTTCATACGCTTCCTCATTTTTTCCTCCTCATTTCGAATGCATCTGTCGCACGCGATTAACGCTTGATCGTTATTCAGCGGTGACTCGACCAAGGTCCTGAAAAATGGTAATACCTGTCGAAAGCTTCCCCTCGCTTCGAATAACTGAAAAGAAGTCGGAGGACGTAGCATCTAGTTTCTTCTGCGAGGCAGTAATTAAGCAGTAATCACGCTAAACAGAGTTGCCCCAATTCGCTGCTGGTAATCAGATCTGTGATAATCATCGCTTCGATGCCAGCTTTATAATAACTGATAATTCATCGCGATAATGTCGCGAAAGAAAAAGGATGGCTGGCGAGGACTCGGCCAGTTTCCCTTGACACTGTGAACTTTAAGATTTCCCTGCTGGCGTTAAAGTGCGAAGCTGAACGTCGTGGAAATGTCCCAGGACAATTCTTTCTCGATTCCCTGTACAATTGCAACCGATGGCCAATGCTTAAGCAATCGAACTGCACGAATTACTGAAATGTAGCTCGATTGCTTCACCTCTGATTGCGCAACTTCTGGCGAAACATCTAAAAGATCTACTGGAAGCTTAATAAAATGGCCAGCACATTTAATTTCCATTGAAATCGCTGGGGATATCTGCGAGTCGCGAAATGTTCCGTCGAAATGGAGCAAGTAGAAGGTTTCTTCTACCATTGACGAATGATAAGTGAAATGATCCAATTTAGAGGCTCGCAGCAATCAGGGAGCAAGTATTCCCATAGAAAGTGTCTCCGAAGGAAAGAACCAGGTCGAGTCCTCTCGACGCCGGGGGAATATTCAACCGTTTAACGATGCAGGAAGATCATATTATCGTAACGCAATTAGACACGTTCCACTTTCGTCCACCGCGCCGTGGGGAAAAACGGTGCGGGGGGGTGGGGCGACGATACCAATTAGGGATTATCGGTGGAAATCGTGTGCTCGTGAGACACACGATGAGACTTACCGGTCCGCCGCGGCGAGACGGGGAGAACTGGCTCCGGCATTTTTGTCACGCTGCGAAAGGTCAATACGAGAATTTCACTCGTGCTGCATCGTCTTCACACGAGCTCTATGCACGAACCGCATCTCGCGCAACACCGCGAACAGGGGGGAATCGTATTCCGGCGCACGTTCGTTTGCATCTGACCCCTTTTCACCGTAAACCGCGCTCGTAAAACGGCTCTCGGTGTTTTCGCGAAAACTAACCGTAGACAGGGCCACGCGAGCTACTTCAAGAAGCAGATCGCGCGTAGCATGCGGCACTGGCAGGATAACAAAGGCTGAAGTTAAAGGCACAGGGTGTTCCGCGAAAGGTGGATGAACTAATTGACCTAAATCTAACTTGGGCGCTGTGGGGGGGTCGCTTTAGCCTAAGGGTCTTAAGAGGCGAATTATCGGATCGAAGAAGCGATTGTAAGTTGGAAGTAGGGTCAGATATAGCGAGTCTTGATGGAAATGAACGTGCGACCTGGTTTCGTCGACTTCGGGAAGCTGAATTAAGCGAATGCCCTTCTGGAGCCTCGCAGGTCCACGTCTCGTGGCACACGCTGTACGAGCAGCGAAATGTCGTAGTTAATAGCGCAAGGCGAACGTTCGTTTTTCCACGGAGAGATTATCGGTGCGCCTCCTGTGGGCAAAGGTAAACGTTACAACGTGAAAGTCGTGAACCTTCACCTGTAATCCGATTCTTCGCGCATCTGTTCCGTTCACCAGCGTCGCCGGCTCGCCGCCGATCGGGGAATAAGAAACTAAAGTGGCCCGCGGCACTACGAAGATGAATCGCGCGGGTTAATTTGCCTACCGCCGGGGAATTAAGAAAAGAAACCCGATGGACGTGTAACTGTAGACGCTGCAGGCTGGATTTATAGATCTTGAACAACGGGCGAACGGTACTGTATACCAGGTGTTAATGAAACTTCGACACGGTGACGAACAACACACCGGGATCTGTACCTCCTCAACGAACAACTCCGCGCGGATACCGAGGCAAATATCTGGAACAGATTGGAACAGAATATTTATCGTCCGATAGCCCTCGTTAAGGCACTAGATCCTTTCTCTCTGGAATTTCTTTTATTCTCGCCTAGAAGAGAGCTACGATAATAATACTGATTATTACATTTAATATTCACTTAATCCATAAAGGAACGATTTTATAAATATACTTATATATTTAATAAAATCTCTCCAGTTTACACCATTTTAGTATTGCTCTTGTCTGATTTGCTGAACACTCTCTACTTTTTCTTAAGCGATTATTATTAATAATGGTTAGTATATTGGTACAAATAATACAGTGTTAGAAAAATGGTACCTCGTAGTATTATTTTTTGATTGGAAGATTAAAATTAAAGATCGTATTAGTATTTTATTCGCGTGTCTATCTACTGGTACAGTGAAATCCCGGAACGACCCTAAACCTGATCATGTGTACAAACTGTGAAATAAGTACGCGTTATTGTTAACACCATAGTAAAATATTTATTTAACACCTTAACAATGACACCTGCAAACACTTTGTATTCTTCGTATTTTGTTTTAATAATAATATTTAATTCACATAACCTTAAAATTAGTCATTCAATAATAGATTCGAATAAATTACTTATACAGAAGAAATATGCCAAAAGAAAAAACTATCGTGTTGTTTTTTTTATTTAGTTTCCCTAGAAAACATAATAGTTAAGCTGTCCAGGTATTGGGCCATCGTAAGGACTTTGAATTTTCAATATTTTACCAAATTAATCAATCCTACGATATGTTGTTATTTTTTTTTTAATGTTAAAGTACACACGATGCCCCATGTAATTGCAAAATCGTTTTTATATAAATCTATTTGTATAACTGAAAAATTCTGAAACGTGTGTCTGCCGTATCTTAAATGTCCAGGTATTGAGCCACTTACCTTAGCTCTCCTCGGATCCTATTACAGAATCATCCTCCGCGCGAAAGATCAGTGTTTCATTCTCTTTACTTTTAATACCCCGGTCATGCGCGAACCCCTCTCGCCTTCCCAGCCAGCCCACGCGGATTCACTCGATTTCACGCGTAGACAAGCGTAATTAACGCCCCTCCCCGCCAACGTTGCCCGATCGATCCCCAGCCTCCCTGTAATTGACTTTCCTAAACGAACCGCGAATCGCCGGTCACGAACGCGAGCGGCACGGCGTCTCCGTTCTCTCCAGCGACTCTCTCGCGCACCTGTTGCTCCTCCGCGATGAAGAAAGGAGCCGGGGGGCTCTAGTTCGTTCCCCGAGCGTCGGGGCTTCATCTAACCACCATCTCAGCACTCGTTCCCCGGGGTTCGAGGCCGTAATTGCCCCGACACGAGGTAGCCGCGAGGGAAATCGCGATTCTCCCCTGTCTCCTCCGCGGAACAATTGGAAACCGCGGTGGCCGTCCGAGTTCGATCGTTCCGCAACACGATCTTACACTACGGAGCGATGCACCGAACGCAACGGCGAGAAAGAAAGACCCCGTCGTTATTTAGGGCCTCGAACGTCACGGCGCGGTCGCATAAATATCCACGGGAATGTTCCTTGTCCGCGAAAGCAGCACTATCAATCATTAAAGATCTCGGCCTCTGCGTCCTTCGCACACGCGACGTTTAAACTACGCTGCTGTACGTATATCTTGATAGCTGTGCTTGGAGCTCAAGATTGAGAAACTGTTGGTATATATTTGGTCGTTTATAGAGCCAGTCTATCCTAAATTCATGTGGACAGATCTTGAGGAATGATTGTAGCAAGGGAGTGTCGAAGATGCTTGGCGAGGTGGAGGGTAGTACATACCTTGTTAAGAGTCCTTACTTTTGTAATTGTACTGTTAGATGCAAGAAGGGCCTCAGTGCCAAAAGCCAGTTTCGAGAAAAGTATCTGTAAACATTACGAAGTTAGATATTTATTAGCTCTGTCAATTTTCAAGATACGGCAATGAAATTTAGGGCATGCATACGTAGAAAGGAATGAAGAATCTAATTATGCGTTTCATACGAAAAGAACCAGAGTATTCGTCCTTGAATCCAGCAGTGCAATTGTAATAATTATACTTGCACTTATTTATACACCCTCTATCTATTGAGCATCCCTGAAGGAAGAGGCAACCGCGACTGGACCCCCAGTTACTCCTTCTATCATCCCTCTCGTTCGACTTCGATGGTCTCGCTTTTCTCGCGTCTACAACTGCATCTGTCTTTTTTCTATGCACCTGCAACTTCTCCCGTCCTTTGATTGTTCACACTTTTTTCCCCCCGATGCCCGGAGCGCCAAGAGTAAAGGAGGCCGCGGTAACCCGATCCTCTGCTCCCCCTGTTTTCGTCTCGGACTTACCCTGTCCTTTTCGCACGCGTTTACGACTCCGTTTCTTCTTCGCCTTTCCTCTCCAGCTACTTGTTTGCGCTCTTTTAGCCTCGCGCTTCATCGAGCACCGATAACAAACCCGCTCGACCCTCGGCCTTTTGTCTGCCTTTTTTCGCACGCATCTATGAATTCGACTGTCACTCCTTCCGCAGCTAATTCACACTTTTTTCTCTCCGCGCCTCTCGGCTGCCGGCGATAGATGACACCGCCACGGCTCCCCTTTTTCCGGAACTAGTCGTTCACACCTTTTTTGCCCTCGGTACGCTGAGTAAAGAAGAAGCCGCGACGCATCGGGGCTTGTTCTCCCCGACTTTCCTTTCTCTGTTCTCCTCTGCTTTCCTTTCGCTCGGGTACAACATCCATCTTCCTTGCACGCATCTAGGAACTCGCTCCCCTTTCTTCCACGCATGTGCAACCCTGTTTCCCCTTTTCCTCCAGCCACTTGTCTCACACCTTTCCGCATCGATGACAGAAGAGACCACCCGCTGCACGAGTCCCCGCAACCTTTCAGATGAAGAAAGTAACCACGTCGGATTTCACTCACCCTTCGTGCATGCCCTTTACGAGGGATGCTGCGCATTAATTCTCCCCCTCCCACGGGGAGACCCATATAATAATTAGTCTTTTCATTAAAGGCTTGTATAAATGAGTTGATGAACTATTTACTGTTTATTTGTGTTAAATTATATCGTGAGACGAGAAGACGCTAAGAAATTCTATAATTTATTCAATTTAAGTATAACTTTAATTGAAATAAACTATTTTGTTGGGAGGATAAGTATTTGAATTTATTAAACTTTAAAAAATTATAACCAATTATTTTTTATTAAATTAGATAATCTACTTAGGATCTCTGCTAGGGTCTTCAACACCCTCCCCTCCCCTAGGACACGATGGCAATGAGCATCGAAACCCAAAGTGTCTTCCCCACACAGTTACATCGAGCTTTCAAAATTGAACTTTTACAAACGTCGTACAAATGCACAGACCGACGGCGATGAATCACGCCGTATTCCCATGACTTGGCTCTCCACGAAGCGGCCGTGGTAACGGTAAAGAGTCTGTACGTCGGTGGAAGGTTTGAGGGGATACGTGCACGCGTGTCGTGCCGCGTGAATTTTCGTTTCACGGTCGCAGGGATAATCCTTCTCTCTGTCACTTCTCATCCGTCTTTCTGTCCCCTTGGCTAATTGAGTTGCCCGGGCCTGGCCACGGATACCCGTCACCGTCCCTCCTTCTTTTTCTTTTTCTCGGCGGTCCAGGGAACGAAAGCGTCGTTTCCAGAGATACGGTACCCCCGGCTCACCTTGCTCTCGACGAAATTGGATTTCGTCATCCTGCCACCTGAAAGACCCGACGGATCGTACCTGTTGCCACGCCTCCGTCGACGTACGTCTCTTCGAGGTGTACGGGAGAGATATAATCCTCCATCGCGGACGTGGAAAATAATCCGACACACGGCCGCGATCACCGTGGGCGGATTAATTGTTCGCGTTTTAACTTTCATCCGCGGCTGCCTTTTGTGCGGTGGGTGATGTACCCATGGGAATCGACGTGATTCCCATTCGTAGGAAGATTACCCGATTGATTTACGGTTAATGCTAGAACCCTTTGTCTTTCTACAAATAATATGTTATTGGAGAGTGCGATTTGTGAGAGAGTGAACTATCGAGAAATGGCAATTGAGTAGCTCTAGGATAAATGGATGAAACGGAGGGCACTATCATATTAGAATAAACTCTTAGGGAATCCAATATATGATCTAATCACACGCGATTTCTTCCAGCGGTGTGCAAGGAGGGCTGCCACCCTGTCCATGGTCACTGCAACGTGAGCGGAGAGTGCAAGTGCCGACACGGCTGGCGGGGTGAACTTTGCGACCAGTGCACGCCATACCCGGGCTGCAAGCACGGCTACTGCAACGGTTCCAGCTGGCAGTGCATCTGCGACACGAACTGGGGCGGCATCCTCTGCGACCAGGACCTCAACTACTGCGGCACCCACGAGCCCTGTCAGAACGGGGGCACGTGCGAGAACACCGCGCCCGACCAGTACAAGTGCACCTGCCCCGACGGCTTCTCGGGGCCGACCTGCGAGAAGGTGGACAACCCCTGCGCCTCCAACCCGTGCCTGAACGAAGCGACGTGCAGGGAGCTCGGCGAGAGCGCCCACTGCGAGTGCGCCCCCGGTTTCACGGGCCCCTATTGCGCCACCGACGTCGACGAGTGCGCCTCGCAACCCTGCCAGAACGGCGGCACTTGCGTCGACGGCAAGAACGGCTTCGTCTGCAACTGCCCGCCGTCCTGGCAAGGCGTTCTCTGCCAGTTCGACGTGGACGAGTGCGCCCTGAAGGAGTCGCCGTGCAAGAACTCAGTGACCTGCGTGAACCTCGCTGGCGACTACAGGTAAGCCTCTCTCCTACTCCACGGATAGGTCTCGCGCGTCTCGTGTCTTCATAAGATGTGTCTGGTTTTTGCCTTAAGGCCACTTGTATCTGCCTAACGAGTGTCCTTAAGGCTTGCGTCCGAAGCACTAAAAGCAGTCGTCTATTACCAGGCTCGTTAAGCAAAGCTGAATTAGAACGTCTTTATCTCGCAACGCTCGGAATAACGTAGCTCGCCAGTAAAGTGGCACGGAATGAAAGCGGCCGGTGAACGTTCTCGCGCGTCACAATCCTTCTCGCCTCGCGTATGCGGGGTCGGTTTGCTCAAACCGTTGATATTTCGTTTCAATCGTCGCGAACTGATCGCTGCGTCGGAGTATGTCCCGTAACTCCACTCATCGCCGATCTCTCGGTGGTTTCAGGTGTCGCTGCACAACTGGCTTCACGGGGAAGAACTGCACGAAGAACATTAACGACTGCATCGGCCAGTGCCAGCACGGGGCGCTCTGCATCGATCTGGTGAATGATTATCACTGCAGCTGCACCGCGGGATACTCGGGCAAGGATTGCGACGTGGACAACGACGAGTGCGCCTCGAAGCCCTGTCAGAACGGCGGCGAGTGCAGGGACCTGGTGAACGCTTACGAGTGCGTCTGCCCGGTCGGCTTCACTGGCTATCAGTGTGAGATCGACAGGGACCACTGCAGCCCGAATCCCTGCCGGAACTCCGCGCCGTGCTTCAACACCCAGACGGACTACTACTGCCACTGTCCCGAGCAATGGCAGGGGAAGAACTGCTCCGAGCCGGCGTCTCACAATCCCCAGCTGGGCGTCATGGACGAGGAGATCGGGTGCGGCAGCGAGGGGACGCCCTGCGGCGGCAGGGGCAAATGCAGCGGCGGCAGATGCATCTGCGATCCCGGCTACACCGGGATGCACTGCCACGAGAACATCAACGACTGCCGGGGCAACCCGTGCTTGAACGGCGGGACGTGCGTCGACCTGGTTAACTCGTTCCAGTGCATATGCAGGGAAGGCTGGACAGGAGATCTGTGCGACCAGGGTGAGTGGGTTTCTTAGCCGCCAACGCTATTCACTGTTCCCTTATGTACCTCTAACGTATCTCTTAAATACCTCGTAAACTATCGAGCATCGTCTACCCACGGGCTTTCGCTAAAAATCGTTGCGCAACATTTCCTGTAACCCTCCGGTCAGAACAGCTAAGAACCATGTTTCCTTTCCAGACGTAGACGAGTGCACCACCTCGCCCTGCCGCAACAACGGCACCTGCGTCGACGGAGTCGCGGATTTCACCTGCATCTGCAGAGGTGGTTGGAAAGGTAAAACTTGCGCCCTTCGCGGTGGCCACTGCGAGCCGGGTACCTGCCGCCACGGAGGGACCTGCCAGGACCGCGGCGACGGGTTCACTTGCCACTGTCCGCCCGGATGGGAGGGCGCGGCCTGCCACATAGCCTCGCCGGCGTGCGCGAGCAACCCCTGCGAGAACGGGGCGACCTGCGTGAACACCGCTGACGGGAACTACAGATGCGTATGCAGGGAGGGCTTCGAAGGGCCCAACTGTCGCCGCGACGTCGACGACTGCCAGCCGTTGCCCTGCCTAAACGGCGGCAAGTGCGTGGACGGGATCAACTGGTTTAGGTGCGAGTGCGCGCCAGGCTTCACCGGCCCGGATTGTCGCATAAACGTGAACGAATGCGCCAGCGACCCGTGCACGGGCGGTTCCACCTGCGTAGACGGCATAGCGAGCTACTCGTGCATCTGCCCGCCGGGCAGAAGCGGCGCACGCTGCGAGATCCGCACCGCCGGCGGACCAGGCTGCATGGTAGCCAGCTGGGACGACGACTGCAACATCTGCGAGTGCCGGAATGGGAAGAATCAGTGCAGCAATATCTGGTGCGGCCCCGGGAACTGTCTGAACGGCACCTCGTGTCTGGCGCACGAGGTGTGCGTGCCCAGCCCCAGCGAGAGCTGTCTGTCGCCGCCCTGTCCAGCCTGGGGTGAATGCAGACCGGTGGAAACCGGCAGAAGAGTGGGACCGCCGGCTCTGCCAGCGCCGCCCTCCTGCTGGCCTGGCCAATCAACGCCAGGGCCCACCTGCGCCAGGCTCACCATCCTCCTGCGGAGAGACACTCTTGCGGCGGGCACCTCGGTGGAGATACTCTGTCGACGGCTGAGGAAGCTTCTAGCTGACCCGAGGAGGCCTCAGTCCATCGTTCTGCTGTGCGACCTGAAGCCCGGGGACAACGACACGGTGGAGGTGACCGTCTCCTCCGAAGCTGCCGCAGACGCGGCCAGGGACCTTGGCGAAGCCCTCAGCCGACCTCTGGGAAGGCCCCTCGCTCTGGCCTCGGTGCTCGAGGTCAAAGTGGAGACGGCCTTGCTCAGCGAGCCCAGTTCGGTGAACGTTAGCAGCGCGGGCAGCTACGTGGCCGTTTTGGGCGGTGCACTGGCGACAGTGCTAGTGCTGGCGCTGTTCGGTGGACTGTGGTATCTGCGATCGGTCAGACAACGGTCCAGCCTGACGGCGACGACCAGCAGCGAGACCTCCCTGCACAGACACCGCAGCGACCTGGACGAGAAGTCCAACAATCTTCAGAACGAGGAGAACCTGAGGAGATACGCGAACCCGTTGAAGGATCAGGACCAAGGGGAACCAAGAGTGTCCGTGGTGAGGCCTCTGTCCGGCAGCTCGATGGGCGCCCTCGGCGCTGCCGAGGAGAGCCTGGAGATGGTCTCCGAAGAGGGCAGACATCGCCTGCCGCCGCTTTACAAGCCGCCCAGCGCGGAAGCGAGGAACAACACTGCCAGTTTCAGCTACGAGGAAGGACCCCATAAACCGTACAGCAAACCCAGACTCCAGGAGCCGTCGTACTCTCACCAGCAGCCAGGCACCAGCCAGACATCAGGACCGCACCAAGTATTGACGGTACACGTGTAACTCCGAGCGGGAAGCCATGCGAATACTGGAACTTGTATCGTTACGTCTGCGAACGAACCGAGCAGATGTACTAGGCAGATACTAGTGACGATTTAAGAAGAAGGCATTCAAGATTCCGGGGTGCATAAGAGCATCGTAGAAAAGGAGTGTCGAACCGACGTCTTCGTTTCACGTACTTCCGCAGACGTTTCTAACGATCGTACTACGCCCTCTTTGGGCACGAGGACTGGAAGCTGTTGGCGTCGAGACTTCTTTTCCGGTAGAATTAATTCGAAGGCAGGGGTTAACCGTGGATGGGTGTAGGTGGACAGAGAAAGGCAGTAGTCGACCGAGGACGATCTTTAAGAAAATTATATTGAAAGTAAGAGCCAGCATCTTATAAACTCGGGAGTTCATGACTCTGAGATTCTGATAGACGCGCGACACGATTAATCCCAGATGACTTCTTGTCTGGCAATAAAGTCTCTGTCTACCTTCGCTCGACCCCTGGCGATACACGACAATAACCGATCGACGATATATAATTATATTGATAACGCCGAGTGTTGTTTTATCATTGTACATATGTACATAGCTCGTACTTATTAATTTCGCTAAGCCTGTATCACCCCTGTCGAGACACGCCGTCAGCCCCCTTCCCCCCTCCTACTACAAGCTCCATTAGGGTTTAAGAATCGACGTTGTATCCGCGTGGATCATAGATCGCCGTGATCCCCTGTCGCCGCCCCAAAGCTGGCATGGCCAAGCGGCGGAGGCGACAGGCGCGTAGCTCGTAGGCAAATGATTCTGCGCGAGCGCAGGCTTCGGACGTTCCGTCGGACGATATTATTGTGATACTCGTAGAGAGAGGACATCGTGCGTAAGACTATCTCCCCTTTCACTCGACAACGTCGGGCCCTCCCCAAATCCACCGATCGAACAGCAAAAGTATGAGACGCACGCGTGCTAAAAGAGAATGAAAGGCTTCGGCAGGCGCAACGTTGCCCTCGATCGACGGTAAATATTATTTGTAGTTAATGGAAATAGAGGTATAAAATGACTTCTTCGTGGAGGGTGAGCGACGTGTATAGCGTTCGGTAATGATCGCCCGAATCACAGCGGCGCGGACATTTTCGACGTTCGCGTCGTCGAACGATGTATGTATATAGATCCCCTCCGACGTACATAGTTCCAGATCCTCCCTCGTTCACAGAGTTCCGGATGAATCTTCCCTCCCCCCCCCCCCCCTCTCCTCCCCCTTACCCCTCTTTTACCTATGGTCTACCCCTTTAGATGTGCAATTTTTATTTCTTTGTCTTCTCCTTCTCTTAGTATCGTTGCAACGTCACGAACATGTACACTAGACGTTGACGAAGAGGAAGGCGTTGTAGCTCGTTATTAAACGGTACGTAAGTTGTAACGGAAGGAAGAAATTTTTATAACAGATACTTTATTTTATAAAGAAAATCTATATTATTATACAAAATATATAGAGAAGCGATGGAAAAATATATATAAATACATATATATATATTATATTATATTATTTTATATTATATTATATTATTTTTATTTTATTGTCTTGTATCAATTGTCGCGAGATGATCACGGGCAATTAGTTCCTCGATCGTTCCTCATTCGTTGCCGATCCGACGATCGGCGTGTCCCGCCCGGGGCCGAGCCGATCCGTCCATATCCACTCGATACGTAAACCTTCTGTCGCAATCCGACGAACTAATGTCCCTGGTCCGCCGTAGATAGCTAATGGATATCCCACGCCGATGTGATCAGCCCCCGTTGTGTCAGATAGTACCGAGAAGGAAGCGCGAGCGAACGCGTGTGTATGTGTGTGTGTAAATAATAAGCTCCTTCCGCCCCCAAGAACCCCCCCCCTCCCACACTTTTTCTCGCCTAACGTTACGAAGATGAAAAGAGTTTCAATAAAAAGTACAACCCTTCGACACCGCTTGGTCTCGCGCACCTTTATTCCACCCGCCCGTCCACCAGCGAACTAATTCAATCACTCGCGCGCCCGCGCAACTTGCGATTCGAATCGCCGGGAACGCTGAATCGTTGGCAGACGTGCCTTCCGGGAGCAGCCGGCGACGAACTGCACATTAACGCGGGGGAGCGTTGCCTGCTTTCGAATACTCTCGCACCGAGAAGATAGTTTAAGTGGTTGGCAATTAAGGGGGCCGTGTCCCGTGGTGGAGGGCAGCTTGATTCATTGATAGGTGATTGTCTACATAGTCGAGTGATCTATCGCTCAGGGGATTATCAGGTTTAGATAAATTTACCTTCAAGCGTCAGACACGCCGAGTATTCTGTTTCTCCGTATTTCCTAATATGAAATTCGATCAGCCGTTTGTTTTCTTCCCGAGTCTATGGCAGGCGCAGTATCCAGAAGGAGATACATACGTGCTCCGCGTTAGGGATAGTGTCACCGCCGGATGTCTAATAGGACCGTGGGGAATTGAATGAGCCGTCGAGCATCAGCGACCCGTGGATCCGGATTTCGTTGACGGCAAAACCGGCCACGGATTTCAATAGATCGTTTCATTGAGGATAATACTGTTCATTATCATCGAAAGCGCGTCTGAGATTAACAAAGGCCCGGTGCGGGCAATTTCGTGACCGAGACAACGGTGGGCCATCGGGCGAGCTTGGCCGCGACGCACGGGCCCGCGTCTGTGACCACCGCTGAATGAACGAGCTGCCGAAATTACAATACAATGGCCCAGAAGAGCCACTTGACGAATACTCGGTAAATGAGTCAGCCGTGACGGTGGCCGAATATGGCCCGTGTGAACTCGCGCATGTTGAACAGCCACGACGTAAATGGGATGCCTTGAGAAAACGCTGCAACCCGGTCAGCAGCGCGAGAAAACGGCACATGACTCGCTCGACTCCCATCGCTACCCGTGGACCAAATTCGCCGAGATTCAGGAAGAAGAATTCTAAAGAGAGAAACCGTCGAACGAAAAAAGAAGAAGAAGAATCGCAGAGGGTGATAGGTTACATGGAACGATTGAAATGGAGATTCTGGCAGCGTTAAAAGTAACGTTACAATGCCTTCGCGTTCACGAAACGACTCGCGACGCGCAATTTGGATTTCAGACGATGGACGACACCGACGTTGCCACCTCGGTATCTGGAGTCTCGGATTACCAATTATGGGGCGTGCATTATGGAGGCGAGGGCTACGAGGGCGAGATGCTGGAGGGTTCCGAGGAAGGACTAGAAGGTCCCGAGGAGCAAGAGGATGTAGATTTAATGACACAGTACCAAGATAAGACTGCTGAGACGATCTCGGCCAGAGATGGGAAGAAAAGAAAGAAGTCTCGGGAATTGATTGATGTAATTCTGTTTCGGTAACCGGTAGCTCGATTGATAGACACCTCATTCCCGAGATCGATATGAAATTTGTAGGTCGCCAAGGATGCCTCCGAGGAGACGCTGATCACATCAGAGGAGATATCCGTCGTTTCTGTCGAGTCGTCCAGGGAGAGCTCCACCCACCCTTGCCTCTTGGACATAGAAATCAGCGACTCCCAATTGAAATTGCAAAACATGTACACGATGTACCCGATACCCGACGATCCCGGCTTGGTACCGGCGTTCTGGACCACACACGAGCACCCAGTCTCTTACCCGGACGACGGAGTAGAGAAGTTCTTTCACTTAGCGAATATTCTGAAGGTTCAACCAATAAGGACTGTGGAGGATATGTTGTTGTCCGACAAAATCAGTCTACAGTATTATGGATTGAATCCGCGAGTCATAAGGCCCCTCTGCGAGGCTCTGATGGACAATCCTTTGGTGCAGACGATCAATCTCACGGTAACGCAGAGATTTCTCATCTTCCATCGAAGGCGCCGATTTAGGGCTCTGATAATTGTAACTTGACACGATCGACTCGTAGGAGAACTGGTTGTCGGAGGATGCTTGCTATCACCTCAACGACTTGCTTCTACGTAACCAAAACCTGAGCACATTGTTGCTACCAGGGTGCCGTATCGGTGCAATAGGAGCCGCGAGGCTTCGAGGCGGGATATCGAACAGCACGACACTCACCACCCTAGACCTCTCCGAGTGCGACATTCGCAAAGAAGGCCTCGAGCATGTAGTAGAAGCAGTCTGTAGCAACAGCAGCCTTGAGAGCCTCTCCCTGAACGACAACCACCTCGATGAATCCTGCGCCGACGATTTGCAGCACCTGCTCTCGTGCTCGAAGACGTTGAAGAGATTGGAATTAGCGTGGAATTCGTTGTACACCGCGGACACTTGGAGGAAGCTTGGCAGGGGACTCTTGGAGAGTGAGGCTTTGGTCGATCTCGATTTATCCTGGAACGCGCTGGGCAGAGAATGCGCCCCCCATCTTCGTCAATTATTGGCGCGTTCCCCAAGCTTAACGAAGTTACGGTTGACTGGTAATACGAATGACTCAGCAGTTGTAGGAAAGGCTGCTTATCACAGTTATCAATTGTCCCAGGGAATCGATTTTTTAACGAGGACGCTGTGGTGATTGCGAGAGGCTTATCGCGGAACCAAGTCCTCCGAGAGCTGTACTTAGGCAACAACCCTTTGAAGGGAGCTGGCGCGCTCGCCCTGGCACGAGCAGTCACCCCAGAGAGGTCTCCTCAGAGTCAATTAGAAGTCCTGGAGCTTACAAACGTTTGGGCGAACAAAGATATCTTGCCAATATTAGAAGTTATCGAAACTGGCAGACCGGAGCTTGATGTCAGGCTGGGAGGCATTCTTAGCAACTACAAAGTCGTCGGACCGGATGTGAAGGCGATACTTTTAAAGAGGGCGATCTTTGAGGCGATGAAAGCGAAAAACAGGCGCCGGCGCAGGAACTTTGGTCACTTTGTACTGTCGTTGACCGATAATCCCATTACAAAAGGTACCTGAAATTGATGTAATATTAATTCTCGTATTTAATATCAAGGCAAGGATCTGCGAATAATAAATATGCGCGCAGGGGAAGGACATGAACGTACATCCGCGTATCTTGTTCGTAAGGAACACCTCCAAGTTACTCAATAAATTCTACTTTATAGGAAGGTTCACGGAGCTCGTGAAACAATTCGGAATGAGATTGTCAAAGTCTCTGTTAGATGAAATTACGAAGGCATTCGCAGGCGACAAGAATAGAGTCGATCAAGAATTACTCAAATCAGTTTATATGACACAATATCCAGATACGAAACCTCCGCCGGAAAGGCCTGTGAAGAAAAAGAAAGATAAAGGGAAAAAACCGAAGAAAGGGAAGGCAAAAACGAAAGAGAAAAAGAAATAATAGGGAAACGATTTAAATCAATGCCTACCGTCGAATCAATGTAGATCGAAGTAATAAGAAATATGAAAAAGCTCAGTGAATTTTATTTTGCTTTTATAACATCATTACAATGCTTCTTTGAATAAAAAATAAAAAATCTGTTCTCTAACGGTTAGGATATAAATACATTAAATAAAAAAATTATGACACTAGCATCATTGGTTGTGCGATCTAATACACATCTCGGTATTAATCTATATAAAATATTCTTGCCGATATATCGTCGACCACCCAATTTATTCCCTCGAGAAGATTTTCTCCCGTAACCGCTGAACATTTATATATTTGCCAGTGGTGTGTTTTAATATTGGGCAGTTCCAAAACCTCCGCGATATCCGATGCGGGCAACGCTCCAGGTAAATCTTGTTTGTTCGCGAGTATCAGAAGACTTGCACCCTCTAATCGCTCTTCCTGTAGCAACTTGTACAATTCTGTTTTACAGTCTTCCAATCTTCTCCTGTCTGCGCTATCGATCACCCAGATCAGTCCATCCGTAGATTCAAAATAATTCCTCCAATACGAACGCAATGATTTCTGTCCACCCACGTCCCATATGTTGAGCTTGTACCCACGATGCTCCAAAGTTTTTATGTTGAAACCAAGTGTTGGCGATATCGTGTCAATTGGTTCTCCATTGATCCTCTTCAAAACTGTAGTCTTGCCAGCATTGTCCAAACCTCTGTGGAAATATATACGCCACTTATAAAAAAAAATAGAAATATGTGCGAAAAGTGTACTCTATTAGACTGTGCAGATAAATTTTATGGGGACAAACACTGAATTATTCGATATGGAAATATACTTTTATCGTAGGACGTGTAAATACAATGAAAATGACAGCAGCGCGTGTATAACCTTAAAATTATTCGATCGTATTGAGGAACGAATACTTACAGCATTAAAATACGCATTTCTTTCTCCTTTTGTTTCAATTTCTTAAGTACTGTCAGCAGACCCATTACAATTTACATGAAAAATATTGCTAACGTCAATTTTAGACAGTTAAATAAGCAGCGACTGGACGAGAGGCACTCAGGAGTTGTCAAACAAACCTAACCTAGATCAACAAGCTTCGCAATTCAGTTTCGAATGCGTCATATTTACTATACAGTGGAATTTATCTTAAGGAAGGAATATTATAAAATCGAAGGTGTAGATTTAAGAAGATAGAAGTACATCTGCTACTTTATTTACAACATCAGGATGACAAAGTGCGTTAATAATATTTTCAGGTAATTGTTCGTTCGAAAAGCCAGCACTTTGAATGCCGATTTCCGGTTTAGAAGAGTTGCCTTTTAATTCAACATTGTCTTCAGGGAACCTTTCGCTCTTCAGTTTGAGAAACTCCTCTAGTTCTTTTGTTGTAAGTTCATGAAGGATCTTCGCATAAATTGGGTACCGTGCTGCTAAATCTTCAGTTGTCCACGTACCATACTTCATCTTTTTACACGGCGGTTCCACCTTTTCAATATTTTTACACTCCTCAAGAGCAACTCCGAGCTGTAAATTAATTTTAGTACCTAATGCCTATGCATAATAGTAGTTGCACCATTTGTAATATTCAGACATATTTTATCTATCATAAATTACCAATTCCAAACAGTATGACAAAGTACAGCCAGATTCATCAGAGGTACTGGAAACATTTTTGCCAATTCTGGCCACTATCAGTTTAACAATAGCTTCTTTAACTCGTGATACACTGTCTGTTATTATCGGTAGCCATACATTTACGCTGACGCTGAAGTCCAATGATTCAACGTAATGCCACCACCCAGCAGGTACTAGCAAAACATCCCCTGGTTCGAGAGTCACCAATTTTGGTTTGTCTTGTATGTTTAATAGGCTTATTGTATCCTCTTTAGTTGGACAAAAGAGATTGTATTTACTGTACACAGTTGATTCCTCATAAGGAACCCTCGTTGGTCGAAGAGAGTTAGTGGAACTAGGAGGAAACAATAGCCATTGTTTTCTAAAACGTTATAAATAAAAGTAATTTTATCTGTAAAAGTAATAAAAGAATTTTTATGTAGAAAATATGATGCCAAATACAGCTAACCTTCCATGAATCTGCGCTACCAAGTTACAACCATAAGAATCTTGATGGCAATTTGTGTGAGCACCTTTGTTTCCGATCCAAATGGTAGAATCGGATCCTGTTTTGTCGAAACCAAATCTTTTCCAATTCACTGAATCCATTACCTCTGGTTTATCATTAAACCATTCGTGCATGTACTTGTAATCAAAATAATACCAGTTTTTGTCACTGTCATTTGTATTCACTTTCTGAATGAACTCTAACAGTGTCATTGACATCGTAGGGCAATTTACCTCCCATTGAGGACCCTAAAGACAAAGCAGTACAGCTTAGTGCGTTAAGCTTTGTATTGCGCATAAAAACATGAGTTCAATTTAAAGATATAAGTACTAATATACCAGAGATCTAGCATTATGACCAACTCGAAATGGTAATTTAATATCTCCAAATTTCTCGGCTAATTCAGACAAATTCCATTCAAGTAATTTCCAGGTATAAGCACCTGTTGCATCTTGCAGCAGTCGGTGAAATAATACGGGTTCCTTTATTTCTGTAATTGCTTGTTTTAAAATTTCAGCGGGCGGTGAATTCAACTCTGCCATTGTTAATAATCATTGGCACGTTCAATTCAAATCATTCGTTTCGCTACTATCCAAAAACCTAAAAGCATGCATAAAAGACTTACATATTTGTTCATTATTTTATACATTTAATGGATTTTAAATTTCATTGACTGTTACTGTAGCTCATTGTGCATGATATTGCATAACAAAACTGTTGTTTTATTATTTTTGAACGTGGATCAACAAATTGTTCATTATCTTTATGCATCACTAGTGATCCTCAAGGGAACGATCGGTATAACCGCAGCCATTTCGGTCAAAACCGGAAATGGTAGTTTTGGCGCAAAAGTTTGAATAACTGTAAATATAAATTTTAGAATTTACTTGCTGGTGTTTTACATATATAAAAAAAATTAAAACTACCAAAGGTTAATACATAATGCAGTATTTAAATAATAAATTCACAAACATAATAGAGTATATTTTATTGACATATTAGAAAAGCCATCTCGTAAATTTAATGGGTCATTAAAACGTATAAATTTAAACGTTTTAATGACCCATTAAATTTACAATTTTTTTATATATGTAAAACACCAGCAAGTAAATTCTAAAATTTATATTTACAGTTATTTAAACTTTTGCGCCAAAACTACTATTTCCGGTTTTGACCGAAATGGCTGCGGTTATACCGATCACTCCCTTGAGGATCACTATGCATCACAAATCGCCGTAGCCATCTAGCTGTAGTGGTGAACTATCGATGGTTTCATTATTTCCGTTGTTACCACATTATCGTCGTCATCGTTATCACAGATCAGGTGTAGGATACACCTAGAAAGACCTATCACGCAATGTAATTTTGTATCACACGCTCGGGGGTCTCGCATTAGTGCCACCTTCAAATCTCCCACCATTACGACGGTGTCGGTAACATAGAAAGTGACACTTAAATGGTAAAAGAAAAAAATTTCAAGTCGCCAAAAACCCTTCTTGCAATTATCATTTTTATCAAAAAAAAAAGAACCTAGTTTCAAAATTTCAGCCAATTCGGAGAATAGGGGTTTTCGGAAGTTCAGCCTAGACGGCCCACTGACGTGTTTTAACGCTTATTTTATTTACATAGTTCATACTTTTCACCGTTACGCACCATTTCTGTGTCCATAAACTAATCGAATTTTTAAAATGCCTTTTCAGGCAATAAATAAACAAGTTTGGTGTTAAAAAAAATTATTACACAAGGATTCACGATGACTCTACAGCACGTCTGGATGTTTCAAAGTGGAATAAACATAGAAATAAACAAATTTTTTAGGTATCTACAAATCGAGCGGGTCCTTAGTTCACAGGTTACGCCGTTAGATAACTCTAGCGACCTTTCTCCATAAATTAAAAAGATTTGCCGTAGGCCCTATACAATGTTGTTATGGAGACAATTACAATACCTTCTTTAACAATATATTTGCAACCATTTGTTTACAATTGTAAATTACAATTGTAATTACATTACAAAGCTTCATCTGTGAGAAAAAGCTGAAGGATTGAGTTCCTGAACTATCCGAACTAAACCTAAAGCAACTTCATTTTATTTTTAATGCAAATCACTTATTAAGTGATTAACTTTACAGTTAAACGTATTTAATAAAGAAGTAAATATGTTGAGGTATACAAATCTGTGTGTAACCCATTTAAGAGCACAATCAACGATACTTCTTTCCAATCAGATGAATTTATTAACACAGCAAACTCGGGTAATGTTTTATTATTAAACCGCTAGTAATAAGCATTAATACAAAAACCTTGTTCAGTGTAACACATGAACTCTTAGTTAATAGAGAATCTCTCAGATATAAGCTTTAACTAATAAAGGTCTTATTTACTTTAGAACACGTTCATCCTAAAGAGAAGATACCCAGTTCATATGCATAGAAAGAATCAAAAACCACCACCGATGAAAGCTAAATTCTTCATTTATGATCTCGTAGAGAACACAGTGACCAGAAAACATAAACCAGTCGATCTTATCTTATTGAACAATGTAAAAAATATAGGTACAAAGGGCCAAAGAGTCACCATGGGTCCTATTAAGGCTTATGAGAGTCTATTGTTGCCAAAACTGGCTGTATATGCGACTCCGGAAAATATAAAAGAGTATATAATCGAAGGCAGCGAATTAAAGAAAGATATGGATATACAAAGTTCTGAGTTTGTGGATAAAACTTTATCCGTATTGTCTCAACATTATTTGTCCGTACAAATGTCTGCATATACACCGTGGACGATAGAGAAGTGGCACTTGAGGGCAAGTTTCCGTAAAGAAGGTATTATCGTTCCTGAAGATGCAATGACTATCCCCGAGAAAGCTATATCCGGGCCGGATTTATCGATTGAAAATAAAGAGTTTTACGTTACTGTCAAGATTAATAATCGTGAAGAAGTAAAAGTCAGATGTAAAATACACCATTGGCCTTCTGAAGTAAACAATCAGGCATCCACAGAGGATGTCATACCATTTTGGGATTTGCCAAGCATAGCAATCTTTCCAGAAGACCAGCCTATTTTGGATTCTCTTCCGAAACATCCTTTATGTAAAGAAGGAACTGACGATGATGATGAGTGAATGTATTGTAAATAAAATTTAAGTTGTACAGAATTATACCTCAAAAAAATGTTAATATCCTTATATAGTCACCTATATTATTATTAGATAAATTAAAAAATTTTACTAATAATCATATTTAATTGACTGAATTCGGTGATAGATTTACACGAGTTTTTCATATCTCTCATTCTAAGTATATATGCTATATAAATTGATACTTAGTAAGTATGTATACACGCGTACGCATAATCAATCGAATTCTGCAGTGTCAAACTGTTTTGGCTTTAAGTATTTACTTAATCGATTAACCTGACTTTTAAATTACAAATTTCCAATAATGTGTATGATTCCGCGATCTTTAAGCATTTAAAAATGGATGGCAAATATTTCGGATGGGACGAAATTAGCGATGGACTGATACTAGGAGTAAGGTAATAAGATTCTTAAACAATCATTTATTTTGTACTTTAATACGTTTTTAATTTTATTCTGTATGTATTTATATGTCAGCATACCGAAAACAGAGGACGAGCCAATTAAAAGACACCAACGGATATATGATACTGCTAACGGCTCAGACGTCTATTCTCCACATGCATATTTAATTTTAAACTTTCGTGAAACATTAAGCCAACGTGAACAGGTGAATAATAGGGGAAAAATTATAGTGGTACCTATAATCTTTTCGTTTATTTAAATATCCATTATTTCAGCTGAGATTTAGAAGGTACTTTCTAAGACAGATATCCCCAAATGAGCCGAATATTATTATTTTACAAGACATAAAGGATCTTGTACTGTTCTTATTAGCAAGCCCTGTCAGCCCCCAATTCATAAATTTCTTTCACTTGCCAATCGTCGATCGTTTCTTAAGAGCCGTAATAATCTATTTTGAATATTATGTGGCGATATGGGAGGATTTAATGGCAGAGCGTGCGGCTACTATGAAAAAAGCACCCAATCCTTTAGCCAGAGGCTATAGATCTAGATACGCGAAGGAGATGCAAAATCTTCGATGTATCTTGGGTAGAGAATATGCTGATTTAATAGTAGGTTGCCAAGATACCATTCAATATCACCATATGACCAGTGGAAAGAAAGGAATGACTTCCTTAACTCAATCGCAAGGAGAGAAAGATTTAAGAATGTTCGAAGTATTAATCTGTATGTCGCATCGTATCGCCTGGATAGCTTTAGAACGTAAATACTTTAGTTTGATCGGTAAGTTAGTAGAGTAAGAAAGAAGCCATGCGTAGTATGATAATCGAGGAGAATTTATATTCTGATAAATAAGGGGCTATGTTCCATAGAAATAGAATTACACAGATTATTTAGAACCGATGCGTACAACATGGCAAAAAGGCAAAGTACAAGTCAAGTTGGTCAGGATATGTTAGCAGATGATATCGAAGTATTGCAGGGTCGAGAAGTGCAGGAAAAGAGAAAATTATTAAGAAATTCCCCTTTAATAGAAGAATTAATATACTCGAATACAGATTATCGTCTCCTATCTTTAGGTGTGTTATTTATTTTTATTCGCCTGTCTCTTAATAAGGGACAGTAATCTTATATTATACTCTACAGGCATAGGAGATGATTCCAGCGACGAACGAATTGTTTATCTACAAAACGCCCTTCTTGCACGGGAAGATAAGTTACAACGATTAGGCATCAAAATAGGAATTTTAGGACAAAATAAAGCTGATTTTGATCTAATGTTGATGCCACAGGAAGAAGAGCAGACCACCGAAATTCAAATATCTGACAGAAGAAAGTTTGATGCGAAGAAAAATGCAAAAGATACTTTATCGAAATATACGATGGTAAGTTTTTTCAAATATCCTTTAACTATATTATATTGTACATTTGTTGCCCAACATTGATATTACATTTCTGTATTTTACATTCAAGCATAAAATTATAAAAACTCCACGAATTCCACTGTTCCAAACTGAAACTACTTTGGTACAACATTTTCCAATTACTATAAAGGATATCGCACTTAAAGGCTACCAGACTGTCCGCGAGAAAGCAAGAAAAAAATGGCTTATTAGAGAAATTAAACGTCGAAGAAATAAAGATGCTGATACATTTTCAATTGGGACGTTGTATGAATAATTTTCCATATACCAATCATTCCAATTAAAGAATTAAAGGGCTGAAATTTTCTGTTTTTATACTGGTCTGTATTAGTTACTATTTGTAAACATTTACTGGTCAGTAGTATCTGTGGAATGTAATAGACAATTAACCAATGAAAAATATCTGTTTACTGCGTAATTATCTCTGATCATATGAAATCCGTACACATATACGTACAGTGAAAGCAATACGCAAGTGGTATGAGTCAACAGATAGTCAGATACCTGATAAGTAGTACAACCCAATGATTCGCAATTCATCTGAAAAGGATACTGAATTTCTTAGAGACACATTAACGTGGACAATGTTGTTAAATACATGAGAAGTAGCAGATGTATGTTACGAAGCGTAATAATCGATGACAAATAAAAATTACTATTTTGTTTATTAAGTAATGTTTTTGCAAAATAAAGTAAAAAAAATTAATGAAACAGAATCCAATCGTCGATCACTGTTTTAAGTCTGTTTTATTAATTGTATACTTAGTTAATATTAATATGAATTGATAACAATCGAGTAATCGAACATATGTGTCTACATTTGACCCATATTCCATATTCATTGATCCGTACACTATGAATTTATTGACAATTGTCAAATAATAATGTATCCCTGCTTTTCATTCAATATCATGACCAATATCGAGTATGGAGGTATAAAAAATTGGAATCATTATCTAAAGAATATTTTCAACGATTATCGTAGGTCACGAAAATTATAATGTACATCGCAAAATATGCAAAGTAGATATTGGTGAATATTCTGTTGTGTAAAGTATGATTAAATATAGGCACATATGTTCAAGAAGAACGCTTTAAGGGATACGTGATGAGGGTGGATAAACTGAGTACAATAAGACAATGTAAAAAATATGCTTATTATAATTGATAATGCCTAATAATGAGTACTAATGCTGATATTTTACAAAGAGATACACATATAGGTACATTTTCAAAGCAATGCTTTTGCCTCACGATTAATTCTGCATTGTCCTTTTATAAATAATTACTGTACCTACTTACTACCGTTATATATAATAACAATATATATAGATATATATATATTTAATTTAATCCCAATATGGGTTAAATTGCAAATTATATTTTTTTGTTTTCATTTACAAGTGGCAAATTTACTATTTATTTGCGATGGTTTACATCTACCTAAAACATTCATTATCCAAGGTATGCTTCTTTGCGACCTATTAGTTATGAATAAGTGACACGCATGTATGATGTACAAAATTTAATCCCTCTGTAAAATAACATTTGGCACAGAGACTTCGATAATAAAATCTAGATCTCACAGAAATGTATACAATCTTGGTGTTACGTGTGAAATGTGTCTCTTGTTTTATACTTTATTGACAGTTATATTCATAATCTACAAAGTCGTTCAATGTGTCCTTCCTTCGAATTCAATTACGATATGTATTAAAATTATGATAAATTTGAAGTTATGTTGAATTATTACATTTACACAGGCAACACTAGTATCAACGCTACAGCTATATTGCGATATTTTAAATATTAAATGGCAGTAAGTAACCCAGCCGTCCTTATGATTGACAAAGGCAATCTAGTTTTACTCTCAGAATCTGTGCCTCGTTAATATTCTCTTAAATTTTAGTTTCTAATATTGTTACTTCGGATAATAAAATAATGCACAGCGTGTCATCTTTTCTCATAGGCTGCGAAAGAAATTTAAACATATTATATATAATTACTAGAAATATAAAAAAAAATGAAACTATTTCGGCACTTCTTATTAATTTGAATTTTTAATTGTTACAGCTATCTATCACTGAACATTTGCCTACATGATTATAATACAAAATGAAGGAAACGATGACAGCGATGATTATGCATGTGTCAGTAAGATTATTTGCGATTACTTGCGTACATTATTACAGCGGATAAATGATGAAAATGAATATGATTATGTGAGCGTGTAATTTTTTTCAAGATCAGTCGTGTGCCCGTGCAACTGTATTCTATAAACAAAAGCATTCCAACGAGAGGTAACTTGTTAAAATAGTTTTAATTCCGGTTAAATTAAAACTAAGTTATACTTTTATCAAAACATACATCGAACATAGCCCTTGTTCTTAATTCTTACCTCACAAGGGAAGATCTCGAACCCGGCAATTCAAAAAAATCTGAAACTTTGAGAATATGTAGGGGATTTCCTGCTGATTACAAAGCAATTTTTGTTTGCTGCCCAAATTCACTCTAAGGGGATGAAATTAAACCCTGAAAATGCGGCTATTTTCCGATTTTATTTCGTAACTCGCAGTCCGTAAGAGACAGAAAAAAAAGTTTCAAGACAGAAATTACTTCTTTTAATGAGGGCTATCATTTGGTAACTTACGGTTCGGGAATTATAATACAAAATCAGAAAATACCCAGAACTTAAGGGGTCAATCTCACCCCCTTAGAGTAAATTTGGGCAGCAAACAAAAATTGCGCTGTAATCAAGCGGAAATCCCCTACATATTCACGAGGTTTCAGAATTTTTTGAATTTCCGACTTCGGGATCTTTCCTTGTCAGACAAACGAACGAAAGGATTCTCAATCTTACTTAGAATTAGTACACATTGTAACTTGCAGGAGCTTCGTATTTTAATAGAATCGTTACTGATACTTTCTTTACATAAATAAACCGTTGAATTTCTATTACAATGGATTGTAAAATACTTACAAATCAATTCATTAATTTTTGATATCTGATTAAATGATTTTATGAATGTCATTTGACCATATTTTTAAAATCTATGAATATATCTTGTAGATACATCAGGGTACTTAGAAGCAAAATAAAGATTATACATGAAAATAATGTACTGATAAGTCTGTTTAAATAAATCGTGTTCCTAATTAATGTCGCAGAAAGTAATAAATAATAGAAAATCTACGTACCCTGAATGATTCAAATATGTTATAATTATTTTACAAAATCGTTTTCATGCTGCACAATTAAGCTGACACGGTAATTATCATGCTATTATATTAACAAGATAGTAACTAATTTTTTAAAGTATACTCGTAACAATTTACAAGCAAATTGGGAATACAGTGCGAAGGGTAAGATGATGCGATGGTATATTTATAATTATTTGTCAGAAAGGATGGAATTTTCGGTGTTTATGAGAAATGTGATCTATTGTACGTGATGTAAATCTAGCCATGGTATGACGATGCGTCCAATGATATTTATGCTAAATTAATAACTTTACTATTTCTTTTTTACTTTCTGTATGTCAATCCCTGCCATTATCTCGGACTTGCATAGCTATGTAATGAAAGTCAATAACACAATCTTACATTTAGCAGCACAGACACAAACAGTATTTCTTTCTATATTATAAGGAACACACGCGAACTCGTTTTCAAAGTATTATATTATTATTAAAATAGACGGGGCTACGAAGCAATATCTGACATAAGTTGAGCCAACAAGGCTGGCTCTAAAAGTCCATGCGTTTGCCCCATTCTCTCTAAATTCCGTACATCTTTATCTACTGCCTCCAATGCTCGCTCCAATTCTTCTTCTTCTTCCCTTGACGGTTCATATTCTCCATTTCTGCTCTCTACAAAATAAATAACAAGTCTCGTTCTACTCTAGTGTTCAGAATAGGAAATGTTATTCAACTTGTACTGTGGCTAATGTACTCAATGTAGGGGTACCTTTGGAATTAATTAAATAAGAAATTGAATGGAGGAGTAATAAATACATATCAGCCGATATAAAAATGTATTACAATAATAAGGGTGTAATTACCAATGAATATGTCATTAAAAGCATCGGGCGGTAAGTTGTTGAGCACATTGCCAAAATCATGCTCCGCAGAATCCAAAGAAGGAAACACTTCGTGATCTCCCAGGTCTACCTTAAGCCCTCCTCCGAGACCGAGCCCTAATCCTAAATTTAAATTAGAAGAGTGCGAACTTCCTTGCGCTACGGTATTCAAATTATTCAATGTTTTTGTCTGATTTTCACTAGAGTTTATTTGACTCAGGTATTGGCTCTCTTCGTGCACTAAGGTAGGACTCTTAGTCTCGAGCTTATTCGCGGGAGGCCGTTTTCGTTTCTTTGGCCTGGATTTTGGTTTAGGCCTGGGAATTGTTGGGGATGTCGGCTTCTTACGAGCTTTCTTTGGTTTAGACTCTTGGGCTTTACGATGGTAATTATCCCTTTTCCTCGCGTGCTCCGGACAAAGAGGTAATTCGTGCGCAACATCGAACACAGGAATACAGCATTGTGTATTATCACTAAACTTGGCAGTGCAATGTTCAAATAAAAGTTGATCTCCGTTCAACATAATATGACGAGAGCAATGACGCGTGCACGGCAAGGATGTCTGCTGACATCCTTCGGCGCCGCAGAGTCCGCCAACCAATAGTGGCCCGTCTGCTACTTTACTCGTGCTCGGGGAGTCGACCAAAGCCCTAGCGGTAGATGTAGGATCTTTGTAAGCAGCTTCCAACAGACATCTAGCTCTGTCGCGTAGCAAGGCCTCCGAATCTGTCCCACCTTTATGCAATTGAATTAATCGTCTCCTTAATTGGGAGCGCAATTGAGAGAGGCGAGCGGAACGATTTAGCGCCGTACTAGCTTCTCCAGAGAACCAATAACGCTGGTATACCGTCACTTCGTCCCCGCTGGAATCGCTATCCGATATTTCGTCTCCAGCTCTAGGGTAATACAATAGGGTATGGTCCCGACTTTGCCTTCTACATTTTAATCTTTGTAACTTGTCGATACGATGCCGCTTCTGTTGAATTACTTTCGCTATTTTATAATCTATGTTTTCACTGTCACCACTACCACCGCCACCACCACCGACACTACCATCAACGTCTAATTCTATAGCACGATCTTGTACAGCTTTGTATTCTGCATCTGGTACGGACGTTATCCTTATTCTTTGTTTAATACATTTCCTTTTAGATTTAATATTTTTACAACTTTGCATTACTTTAGGATTTTTAGATGAGACTACTGCA
Organism: Andrena flavipes; assembly: GCA_963971345.1. Taxonomy (NCBI): domain Eukaryota; kingdom Metazoa; phylum Arthropoda; class Insecta; order Hymenoptera; family Andrenidae; genus Andrena; species Andrena flavipes. The sequence goes on from OZ020481.1 coordinate 10,212,772, forward strand.
ACATTTCTCCCCGCCGCTGTGGTGAATGGCTCCGGTTCGCTGAAAATGTACGGATCAACATCTTGGCGAGCCTCGGTTTTCAGTAAAGCCTTCAAGCGATCCGAAAACTTCAATTTATTGTCCATGTTTGAGTTTTCGGATATGGGGACCTTCATTGATTACCGCTTCTCTCGTCTCCTGTTCCACCTGCATTCTCAAACCCTCCAAATCAACTTTCTTCCTATCTAGTTAAAACTTAGTTCACGCCATGTGCCAAGATCCAAGTGCGAACAGTATTATTTCTGAATTTATAATACTGGGAATAAAAAAATAAAAAATTTACTTTTATCGTATTTGTATCACAGTTTGCTTTTCTCTATCTGCCTCGGGAACATTGATATTCTTATGCGTCAACGGGGTATAACTAATAAAACGAACCTTTGTACAAAATATAATAAATTATAAAATAGTCATGCGCACTATTCGTACTTGGAAACGCCAATGTAATGTGCACTCGGCTATATATTATTTACATGTATGTGCATATGTACAAAACTTAGTTTTGTCATGGATTCTGCTTTAATAGAAAGTTTAAGATCCCCTATTTATCGTCTAGTACAACCTTACAAAAGATTTATATATTCGAACGGCGATGAAATTTATTCTACGCTTTAAAAGTGCGAATAATACTTTAGCTTGCAATAATATCTATACCAATTAAAGCTATCGTATCACTTCGGAGCTTGGATTCGTGTATTCGTATATGTAATATGTACCAGATAATTAGTAAAGTCTCCTGGTTCAAGCAGTAAGCGTGAACTTAGTCCATGGCTAGATGAGGATAAAAACAATCCTTGCCTCGCATAGCAGTTCATATCAAACGTATCCTACACATCTTTGAATAACCGCATTGTATGAGACCATATCATTGGATACTGACTTCAGGAGTTCTAGCAATCTCTGACAAGTCAATGCCATATTAATAAGCTTTTTATCTCCGGTGTTGACATGAATGCACGATGTTGACTATCAACACTGTTTGGTTATGTTCACTGCTTATATAGGAAATAAGACACTGTGCGAGATATCGTAATTAAGTTTCAACGGTAGAGTGAAGAAAACTCATCGAGCGAGCTCTGCCGCATACTCGCACCCATTAACAAGAAGTAAACTGTTCACAAATGCGCTCACGAAGTCCCCTTTATGTACTCAATGTTTCGTTTAGTTTGGCCGAGGTTGGGACAATGCACATTACTTCCAATAGTTCCAATAGCAATGGAGGTTGCTGCCCAATCAGGAACAATCCGACCTTTTTTCTTGGAAGATAGTACACTCCAACGAGATTGAAGATTCACGCACAAATTCCAGCATTCATCGATAATAACATTAGAAAGACATGTCAGATGTAAGGGAAGCAAAATGGCGGACGCTGCACACACGAACAGTTTCTGATGCGAAAAATCTTTGAATTCACTGTATTATCACTATGAATTCAATGCACGAACGTATCACGCCTGCTCCAAGTCTTAACTGACTTCATATGATAATATACAGAATCGTATTTCCACAGAATCTCGGATATTCCCGTTAGAAACAATTAGATCGCTCTTCGTTACTTCATTTCGACATAACCTTTTAATTGCTGGTCGCGCGCGGTAAATCTCATTTACTTTGCTCTCGCTCTTTATAATATGTGTTGAATTTAAATACTATTTTAATTCGTTAGGTTCAAATTTTTAGTTGGAGTAGCTAAATTTCTCGCAAATTATGTTGAAATCAAATTCTACTTTAATTCATTACGGTAAAACTTCACGGGCAGGGGAATTTTTCATAAACTTCATTGAAAGAAAATTCGTTTGTAATTATAATTACGTTAAAATTTGTAGTTGGAGAAGTTGTATTTGTTTTAAATTTTGTTGAAATTATCTTCTATTACAATTAATTACGTTCTAATGTCTATATAGTTGGAAGAGCTACATTTTTCGTATATTTCGTTGAAGTTAATTTCAGTTTAAAAATTTCTAGTTAGAGGTGCTAAATTTTTCGCAAATTTTGTCGACATAAAATTCTAATTTAATTCAATCCGATGAAATTTCTTATAGTTGGGTGTGTGGGGTCGTAAATTTTGTTGAAATTAAATTCTATTTTAATTCATTAGATTAAATTTTCTAAGACGTAGAAAATATTACTAAGAAAGATTAATAGAATTCGGAGATTATTTTGCAACATTTCATTCCTTCCGCTTCTTATTCGATGATTCGAAATTTTCATATTGAATTCTGTAAAAAGTTTAAAGCAAAACGTAAGAATCAACTTTAAATAATGCTCCTTTCAAATGCGATGTTAGAAAGAACTAAATTCCTAACTTGATTAATTTATTTTCTATCCGTGACCTCCCATAGATCCTTGTAGTCCAGGGACATCTCGAGAAATTCGTGACTTAAACTGAACCTCGAGATTCGTCCTCGGATCTGCTAATTGATTTCCTCTAACTGCTTTCGAGCTCTGCTCAACATCTTTCCCATGCATGCCACCCGCATCGCGTGTGAACAATCGTACATACTTTCGCAAGCGTATGCAAATATCTGCCTTCGAATTTCGCTCCTATTTTACACATCGATTGCATACAATTCTCTAGCTACGTTCACGCAGTACCGTAACCAAGCCGACCAAGCATAACAAATGGTAACAAAACAGCACAAAACAGGACCAATGCAAGTACTGAGCAAAGCTTTGCCACAAGATCTTAGAATATATTCTCTAAGCAGATGATGGCAAATAGAAAGTTAGATATCACAACACAGTTGCTCCAGTTCAAAAGGGAGCACGGCTTGGACGAGCATGAACGCTTTTGCTCCATAATAAATCGACTGAAATCGGATTAATAAGTATTCCAGTTGTAGGGACCACAAAAAAGACACACCTCTTCACTAACAATCTCGACATTGATGAAGACACAGATTTGGAGGCTTCTCTGTAATCTACAGTTGTCCCAAATGAAATAAGACTTATTGGTTGCAGAAAATGGGGGATGATTGTGCAGGAGGTACAGGAGTTCATACCAGCCATTAAGGATACCACAATGGATCAGAGTCCAAAGACCGGACGACCCAGATCTGGAATCAGTACTGGGGGAATTGTTAAAAATAAATGGAGTAGTGGCCACTAAAACATCACTGGAACCCACAATGAACGGACATGTGTAACGATACACATAATTGCACAATATAGCGAAAATAAGTTTCACGCGTATGTTATAAGATATCTTCAAAAGTACATTACAGAAAAATGCAATAGTAAAGAACACGACAGTATTTTGTATACAAAATTACACACAATACGGATGGTGTAATAATTAAGTAAAACTGTAACTTAAGATTAGAGTAATACTTATGTATTGCTGTATTACCAAAGATATATTTTGTACTTTGTATTATTACTTGCAGAAATAAAATACGATTAAGATTCTTTTTTGTTTCATTCTTCATTCGATGAACATAATAATGAAAGTAATTAGTAAATCCAGTAATCTTGGAAAATTGTTACCACTGATCAGCTGATTTTGACATTTAAAAGATTATAACCTATTCGCGACGAAATGCATTAGTAGTGGCCACCTGTTGATTTGTATATTTTATACTTTTCGGAGACAAATATTAATTATATATTATAAATAATCTATTATACGCTAACGGGAACAGCTGGATTCGAATCTTATGAAATATGACTACATATTTCATTGATCTAAATGCCACAAATTAATGCCATGAATGAAAAGAATTTGCGCTACAAGTATACAGGAATATGTATAAAAAATATCAATGCAAACCGTGAATAATTGAAATAAGTTAAGAAAATCATATTAACGTTATATTTGAAGCACGAAAAACATTAGTATATTCATGATGAATGTGTAGACATCCTGAATAATATGTACTACAATTTCATTTTCGCTTATATTTCCCTCCTTCGTTCTTTTTTTCATAATTAAATATACACAATGGCCATGTACACAGGTACTGCATGTACATAACATTGCTTTAGCTATAATCTTGTGACGTTACGAAGGCATACATCTACTACTGAAACTATATTTGTGTAACGTACGCGTAAATAATATTATCGTATATTATAGCAAAGAATCAAACGTAAGCCGAAATATGGTCTTTCAACGAGAATACAAGAACAACACAGAATTAGAAGGATTACAGAACGAAACATCAAAGTAATACATGTGGAAACATATTTCTATTGCGTAAAATTGGGTTCTTTATATTCTCAGGTTCTATACAGAAAATAAAAATAAAATTTCGAACGATACAATACTCTTAAGTGACAAGATTGTTATTACAAATGTTCAACAAGATACTATACAATAAACTGTGTACACATAACACGTATTCGATCCCTCCGATCTCGCCTGCTTGATATTTAATAGAGGTCTTTATTCGCTACGCTAGTAAAATTTTACGTGTTGGAGTTTAATGTGCATTACACATAGATAACAAAAGTTTTTATATTTATCGTCAATTTTCTCATCAAGTTTTCTCACCGAGGAATTTAAACTGTGATTGCTTATATTTGTAATTGCGTTTGTGAATGAGACATATAAAGTGATGAACGAAAAAATAAAAACAAGTAAAGAACTAGAGAATAGTTGAGCACAGAGGAATTTGAAATGCGCGAACATACTGATCTGTTAAGTTCATAAATAACACGAATCCATTGCAAAGTCCGTTATATATTGCAATCGTATAGAAATTATATTTTACTCAAACGATATGCGATATAATCATACATAAACAGTATTTAATAATCTTCGAAAGTCCAACAAGAAATAAACGCTCGTTTCAGTGAACGAAATTAAGGACACGATCTCCCACCCTTTTTTTATATTACACTTATAAAACAGTTCTTCCAATTGTTTGAAACGTTGGAAATTCTTCTTTTTTTTTCATTCTATATTTCAATCGACTGAATTTGTAATGATATTAAATTCTTAGTTTGAGGTATAGTTTGTGGTAGACCCAAGGGACGGTAATTTTTTTTTATTACAAAAGTTGTATTTGAAAACCGTTATCAATTAGGTAATAAATGTTTGTTACGTAGTCCTTCGTTGAGGTTTCTGTCCCTTAATAACAGCTGGCCGGCTTTTTATGTAACCTTTCTTGCGACGTGGTGTCTGAAACATTAATATCCAACCCCCCAAAACTTCAACTACGTTTCAAGATCAAACAATGCGATGCTTCGGAAAACGATAAACGATACGACAGAACATCCCGAAAATACAATCTTATGTTCCTTGTATCTTCGTAAGGAACAGATCACTCACCTTTTTACTGATATATGAATTGGCGTTGCGTGCAACAATCCGTTTAGATATTGGAATACTAGGTCTATTAAATTCATTTGGTTTCTTCACCCTGCGAAATTTATTTATTTTCATTAAAAAAAGAAAAAATATGTAATTTATAATACACAAATTCAGTATTACCTGTAGATCCTAACAAGCCAGTGTTCAGTTGTGTAAGCTTCTTCTAAATACGTTAATTGGAAATTTTTATTTCCTATTTCTGCGTTGCGCGTGCGATCGTAACCATAAGGTGATCGATAATCAATCTTGACTTCTCCAAATCGATAATAGCTTAACTTATACATTAATGAATTCAAGAGCGTAGGCGAACCCTCGGAATCCACGCGAAATTCTCCCCTTTCGGTGAAGTAATCACTTTCGCGGATATCCTGTGGATGTTCACCTTCAGCGATTCGTACCATCCAAAGGAACTTGTTAACATCATCACCAGAATATCCGATCATCCCTCCGAAAATAACTAAAACATAGTCTACATCTAAAGATGTCATGATTTCATAGGCAGCACTTTCATTTGAACTCATTGCTTTCCCAACCAGAGCTATATGGGAATTATTCCAAGTATTATTGTCGACAAGTGTAGTTCTAGAATTCAACAAACAGAGCATTCGGCATTAATCCTTGGGGAGAACACATACCGATAGATCGTTTTAGATACTGTTCTGTGTATGTACCTATTAGCCATTCCAGCAATTTGATAACCATAGTCCCACCAACTCATAACTCTGGCATCGATAGGTGTGTTCTGAGCTAACCAATAGTAAGCTTCCCTGAAATCGTCAAGTATGGCTCTACCGCCGTCGTTACTATACGATGCCAAAACAATTGAAGGACTAGAGTACGCGTTACTTGTAATCCAAGTACAGTGTAAAGTAAACATCATCATCAACATAAATGCACCAAGGACCACCCCGTTCCGGAGATTAACTCCTAGCCCGTCACCGTTACCTCTAGGTCTCTCGTGTTTCATTCTACGAAGTTTACCAGCTTTATCGTACAAGGCTCTACCAGGACTCCTCTCTCTTTCCTCTTCGCTCTCTTCTTCACTTCCATTACTACTCCGATCGTTTCTCTCGCTGTCCTCTTCTTTAAAGAATAATTCTAGGAGATCGCTGAACGCGACTCCGGCAAGGATACAAACCACTGGAGTTAGAGTAAGCATAAGTCTCACCATTACTCCGGCAAAGTAAACAGCACTTAAAGCGTACAATATAACTGTAAAATAATCGATTATTAGTACAGTCGCGTAACGTTGACAGTATATGCACGTTTATTATCGACTCTTACCAAAAACACGTTCGTCGTTAATATGTTTAATGCAATACCAAAGGCCAACGGGAAATGTTGTAACAAGAATGTGTAAGTCAAAGAAGAAGCTGAACCATGTCGTGGGTTGATGCTCGGAAACGGATGCTATTATTGGAATGTGTATCTTCGCGTAACCAGTATCCCATAGCGAATAAAATCTTCCGCTCCAAGGAGCCACAACACCGGCATAGGTCAAAAATATCAGAACCAGCAACAGAACTCCAGCTGTAACTGCGACTACTCCTCCGAAATATTTCATCTCAGATTTGGTAAGTACGGTTCTTAAATACCTACAAGGAAGAGAATCGTGTGTTACGTGAAGATACTTTATACATCTGTATTATCGATATATTCGATGAACGCACCTGAGAGTTGCTACGAATATTAGTAGACCGAACACACCTCCCGCAGCCATGTGCTCCGATGTTCTTATCGGTTGGAAACCGACGAATGGTATTTGCATACTCAACAAGAGCCCCAAAATATAGAACGTGGTGTAACTTGTAAAAAGGCGATTGCTGAATCGATTCATAACCAGTAATGCGAAAACATGGAATGGAATTAAATTAATGATAAAAACATAGCCACCCCACGCGGACACCATGTAAAAGTAGGACAAAGCGGTCATAGAAGCCCAGAAGATAGAGCCGGTTTTAACGGACTTAACCCAGAGATAGTAAGTAATCTGCAATGCGAAAATGGCGATGCCTTCATTGTCGTAACTGCCTGCTACGGATCTTGAGATGTAACCAGGTACGATCGCGGTAAAGCACGCGGCGAATAAACCAGCCCCGGCGCTCCATATTTCTTTTGTTAGTAAGTACGTAGAAATGGCAGTGAGGCCACTAAAAATTGGAGCTAGGAATACACAAATGTCCCTTATGTGCACTGGGATATTTAGAGAATGTAGTATATAATGTATCGAGCCGGATGTGATCATTAATCCAGGATAAACAGTGCCGCCCACGATACGGCCCAATGGATACCAAGCCCTCTCGTCGAACCAATTTAAAAAATTGTAAAATCCATGTTGCACCATATACGCCGTTGCTCTGTAGTTGAACCTGTATCGAATAAAGAATCAATTCACTATTCAATTAAATAATTATTCTTGTATTACCAATCTCTTGTACTTAAAAGATAACGGCATTAAAATAAATTGTCCGCGTATGCGTATGTTCACATACAGCACACGTGTAAAAGTACGTACCAAGGATCGAATTCATGTATGATACTTTCGAAACGAATCACGGCGAACAGCCGAGAAGCGAATCCTGAAATCCAAGCGAGTAGCAAAACAGTAAAAGTGATGAGGGAACTAAGGCCAGCGGCGTTCGTTAACGTGGAAGTTTTCATTTGCTTCGGAGCCGATTTCTTATCGGGGAACATCATATCTTTCCTGGTATTTGTCGTGGAAGATCTATTTGGCAACATATTTCCTTTATATTGACGAACGTAATGGGAGGATATTTCCGTTACTTTTCAACAGACATTTGCCATAAACATATTAACGTTCGCTTCCATCCAATACGTTGCAAATCAAGCAGCTCGCAACAAATTACCAAACCACTATGCCTAGGCTAGGAGGCTAAGACACGTCAAACACCGGCTACGTGTTAAACCATGACTCCCCAACAGCCACGATTCGTCGTACTCGCGTAAGAAATATGGTAGAGGAATGGGTCCGTTCGAATATGCGCTTAAGCGCACGTCACGTTCGATAAGGATATCAAGATGCCGATTGGTTTCGTTAAACCAGACACGGGACAGAAATAGTTTGCCTACCAATAAGATTAATATTGCATCAATATAACACATCCGGTCATTGACTATGATCTAGATATGAAGATATAGCTTTATATATAACATACAACGCGGCAATATTAATCTCGCAAACGTCATATCCGGATAATCTGTCTCTTCTCATTAGTTAACTAATTCTTATACGATATAATACGATGTAATACATTACAAAGGAACATTACATGTCCCGTAACATGATTTACCAACGAAATTCAAAAGTATTGATATTTTCCTCGATTCATAGAGGCTGTTAGATAGAATGTTGTAAATATAATGCTCCAGAATAATTGCGTAGACTTCTCGTATTAATTTCTTGATTAACTTACCATTTCAAAGGGGCATTTAAACCAATTTAATTGAATTAAATAGACAGGGACGATAGTGACGTAATAGTTTGAGTAGTTCGATAAAAAGTTCGGTATCTAATGTTTACTAATAAGGAGCAATTAATAAAACGCACTGGCAAGAATAGCATCGGTCGTTATGATTTTCTAAAACTTATAGCTACGGAATTTCAAACTACTAAATCTAGAGGTAAATTTGTGTTGCAGAGATGGGTCAGCCAGTCGCTCATAACCAATATTGATGTTATGAATCCTTTTTACAGAAGCAAAGGAACAGGTATTAGCGAACCTTGCTAATTTTGCTTACGATCCTATTAATTACGGGTACATAAGGCAACTACAAATAATTGATTTGTTTCTACATACTTTATCCGAGGATAATGTGAAACTGGTACGTTTCGCAGTAGGCGGTATTTGTAATCTGTGCGTTGGTAAGTATATGCTCGCTCCAAAAAATAGATTGTTAATTTAGAAAATGGTACTCGATAAATAATAATTGAAATGAACATTTACATTTTAGATCCGATAAATAAATTGTACATTTTACGTAATCGAGGCATCCAATTATTGACATCGCTGCTCTCTTCGCAAGACGAAGATATCGTACTTTCAGCAATTACTAGTCTAATATATCTAATCACGCCCGAGACTAAAGACCAAGTTACAACTGAAATAATTGAACAAATATCTGACCTTTCGAGCCATGAAAATAATCGCATAAAAAACTTGGCAACAATATTTTTGAAGGATCATTCCAAAGAGAAAACCGAATGTGAAAATACTGAAACTACATGAATGTGCGCTTATAACTGATTATCATATGTATTAACTAATTGATAAAGTTACATAGTATATTCTACGTTAATAATAAAAATGAAGCTCACAAAGACGTTTCTAGAATTTTTTAAAAAGTACTGCACAGGCGCTTCTGATGTAACAAATTCATCAAATGTTCTAAACAATATAAAGCCTGCGAATGAAGTAACAATTTTCAAAACAATAACAAACGACGATGTACTAAATTTTGCTAAATTAACCGGCGATTATAATCCAGTACATACTGGCTCTTTAAACAACCTTGTCCATGGCGCTTTTCTTAATGGCTTAGTGTCAGGTGTAATCGGTACGAGAGTACCTGGCCCAGGGACCATAGTTGTTCAACAAAATCTTAGATATCCGAAACCATGTTACGCAGGTGACACGATTGAGATAAAAGTTCAAATTGTTTCTGCAAGAAAGATTATTAAATGTGAATATACTTGTATCGCGAATGGGGAAAAGATAGTTTTAAAAGGAGACGCAAAGCTCATTAAAAAGTCATGAAACACAAGTTCACTGTTAACAAAAACAACCACGATTCTTTGCCTGTATGTATTTGTTTGCATTTTAAGATTGTGTGCACACTGCATAAATAAAGTATACGCAATATGATTGCGGTATTACAATATTATGAAATATTGCTTACTCTCTGACCCATTTTAGATGCTGACATAACAAAACAACAGCTTTAACAAACCCTGCAGTCACTTGCTACCTTTCATTGAGTTCGTCCAAGCGATTTATTCAACGCGATCAATGTAAGTAAAACGAAACGGAAAATTTGTACTTTTTACTCCTTTTGTTACGCACACTTTCATTCTAATAATCTGTTTATCATTATCGTTTACATGGGAAGCATTAAAATCGCAAATTTTTATTTTTCCAGATAAATATGTATCCTGTATTTTTATTATTAGCTTTTTGCCTCTCACCTGCATTTGCAAACGAACAAATTAAATCGAAAGTTTCGAACACTACTCGTCAAACTTCAACCGCTCGGCCGAAAATTTTAAATGCTACTCTTCAAACTTCAACCATTGAACCGAAAATTTTAAAAACTATTCTTCAAACTTCAACCATTGAGCCGAAAATTTTAAACACTACTCTTCGAACTTTGACCACTGAATTTTCACCTGGTTGTGTCTGTGGAATATTTTTAAGTGGACAATTTAAAAAGAGTAGTAAAGAGCAACCTACAGGAAATCCTGCTCTTGTTCATGATCAACCTGGAATATTTCCGTGTACTCCAGGTGGAAATAGGATTTGCACAAATAAATGTTTGGAGACTGTAAGTTAATTTATAGAATTACATATATTCGTTTAATCATCGCAAGCCTTACTCTACTTTGTGATTTAGAGCTCTCAACAGCAAACGTAAAAATTGATTACAGATTGTTAAATACCTTCCAAATAGTTCTACAATATTATGCGGCTCGATAGATCGTAACTGCTATAAAGAAAGAGTGAGCATATATAAATCCTGGAATAATCAAATAATTTTATACGAAAACAGTGCTATATGTTTTTATGTAAAACAATGTTTTTTTTTATTTTGTAATAGGCTTACCTATTTATTAAGAACTGTAAACATGGGTGGATCAATACGAATCTCTCTGCTGGAAGGGAATACTGCTGTAAGGATGGAGCACCGTACAAATGTCCAATATATTGAAATACTTGTGATTTATTTTTTATATTTTTATTTTTTGTAAATCAATAAATGTTAAGCTATTTTTATTTAATACACATACTCCTACCACTAATACACTTTCTTCTTAAATGTCCCGCCCCTTGTCTAAATATAGCTTCAAGATCGTCACCTACACTCCACATAGAATCAAAGGAATCCCGGATAAATATCTGAAATCGTTATTCTATAATTAGATTTTCAGATGTGAAACTTTGCTCTATTCTGTGCGCACTGAAAAAAGAAATGCTCCTCTTCAGTAAGCCCTTTGTTCTTTAATTGCAACGCGAGATATGATTTTGGCGTTTAATTTGTGCTATCAGGTCAAGTTCAAGCATAACCCCAATGACATTATAGATGACAATGTTAAATTTAAAACTGATCAGTTAGTTTAAACTCGTACCTCGTCAACTTTATATTTCAAAAGTTAGTATCAGATCGTATCTTAATAAAAGTCTCGTCTTTGTTAACAGAAAAATAAAATGTGAGGAAAACATTTATATCTCGTACTGTCCTCTGCTGTTGAGTCTATCGCGCCTTGCGTTCTGAGGGAGGAGAACAATATGAAACTGCATTACAGTAGTTATCGTGGAAAATATATACCGTGAATAAAGAATTTATAACAAACATGTGCGCACGACTTTTAGCGTGCCCTTTGTGCTCGCAACCAGGGTTTTTAACACTGGACGCGTTGCGAACAGGATTAATAAGCGTGGCGACTCGACCTCTTACATGCCCTGTCTGTAACGAAGTATTGCTCGGTATCGATAAACTGACAATTCATTTATTCAGTCACACTATTAATTTAAATGGAAATAGTACAACGGAGTCAGCAATACATACAAATGTTGCTACTAGCGATAATAATCCACCAGCAGTATATAATCTACAAAATACTACTTTCCAAGATTGGAATGTATCTAAGGTACAAATGGCAGATATAAATAAACTTCCAGAAAATAATTTAAATATTCAAAACTGTTCGAAATCATCTAAGGACTTACATACTACAGAAGCCAACAAAGTTTCCATCGTAAGTTCAGGGGTTTGCATTCAAAATCAGAATTTACCTATGAATGGTGCGACTCAAGTCGCTCGTCTATCAGATTCAATGTGCAAAAATGAGAAAGTAAGTACGATTCATGAAAATGGTAAAATAATGCGAAAATCAGATAAAGATTCTCTGGAAACATTACAAGGAGGAATAAAATCAAACTACGACGCACAGTATTATGCTACTAATGATATCGAGCATGCAAATTTGATACAAAACCACAGTCAAGGAGAGCATGAAATTATTCAAACTTTTAAATCCTGGATTCAAGATCAACAGTGTGAGCAACAAACTTCTGCAAAAGAAAATACAAATAAATTGAAAAGCTCTATAAACGGCAAAAACCCTTGTAATAATAAACAAGACTACAATGAACAAATGATAGCACTGAATAAATTTCCAAATATCACTACAGTTTGTAGTAATGGATCACTGGAGAAATTTAACAATGAGAAAAATGCACGGGACGATCCATCTACTACGTGTAACGAGAGTCAAGAGCAAATTGTCGCCCATGATCAGATATTGCCTCAGTTAAAATTTTTCAAAACTTTATCGACCAAAGAAAAGACTGAACGCTGCGATATATGTGGCTTTCATTTTCCTGATTATAATATTCTATTTTTACACAAACAATTAGTACATATGATCGATGAAAAAGATTTGCATGCCATTCCTGAAAATTTTCTTAAGAATTATTCGTGTCATTTGTGCTCTAAAGTATTCAAAATGAGAGGTAGTCTAATGGTTCATATGAGGGTAGCGCATATGGGATATAATTTGGGTAATTTGTTAAGATTATATTATAAGTGTATCATTTGGTAGAAGTTAACGAATACTTGTCTTTAGGTTCTTTGGCTAAAGGTGGACAAGTAGAACTTATATCGAATGAAAATAAATATAATTGTCCAACGTGTGGGAAAACATTTAAAAAGGTAATAATTCAATTATTTTCTAACGATTCTTGTGAAAATCAAATGCGTTTATCGTTTCAGGAACAGCATGTAATACAGCATTTAAAGACACACGAAGCCAAACAGTGGGAATGCGATGTGTGCAGTAAAATGTTCACAACAAAGTATTTTTTAAAGAAACACAAACGACTACATTCAGGAGAAATGCCATATAAATGTAATATATGTAATAAAACGTTCACCTTTCAACAGTCGTACCATAAACATAGATTGTATCATAAAGATGATAAACCACATACATGCGCAACTTGTGGGAGATCGTTTAAAGAGCTATCGACTTTGCATAACCACGAACGAATTCATACTGGAGAGAAACCTTTTGCGTGTGAAACTTGTGGTATGTGGAATTATTGGAACAAAAATATTCAATAAACATTCTATGGATCTTAGAGTAATGCATGTTTTGTTTTCAGTTAGTACTAACAATTTAACACGGAGTGTTCTGTTTCTGCGATGTATGTACAATAATTTTTCGTGACTATTACCACATATGTTTTATACAAGCAGCTTATAAAGCGAAGCCTCGAATAATAACAGTGTGAGCACAGGCTAAGAAAGTCTTCGGACTTTAATTTTGTTGAATTTGTATAAAAAAAGTAAAAAAATTTCGTATTACAATAAGAAATTGATTAAGTAATTTGAGAAAATGAAAATATTTCAAGTCACATATGCATTTTAGGAAAATGTTTCCGTCAACGTGTTTCGTATCTAGTTCATCGCAGAATCCACACTGGCGTTATGCCTTACAAATGCACAGCTTGTGGAAAAAGTTTCAGATACAAGGTACATTATAATCGTAGCAATAGGATTCTTGAGATTCCATGAATTATCTATTATTGCAGGTAAGTCAGAGGACTCACAAGTGTCCAGCGCAACAGGCGAATACTTTAAATCAACAATCGATACAATTATCAAATATGCAAGATGCGAAAGACTCGTGCGAACCCCAAAGAGATTCTTTGGAAGAGAACCAACCAATGTTAAACGTTATAAATAACGAAGAAAACAAGTATGTATTAATAATAAATGATCAAGGTCAACATCTTTTAACAAAGGAATCAAATATCGAGAAAATACAGGTAACTCCAAATAAAGAGCAAACATTAGAAGAATATGTAACGATAAACAACAAGAACGCAGAAACAAGAAGCACATGGAAGCCTAACATTCCTGATAACTCTATATCGAAGAAACCCCATCAAACTTCTACAAAAATGTGTTCCAAAGATGAAAAGCCACTTCAAGAGAATACAAACGATTTCTTTTCATTGATAATGTCTCCCATGGAGAACGGACTGTCTTCTCCCACTGCTGAAATGGAACATTTACGAGTATCGTCTCCGACAGAAAAAGAAGATACGCTCAAACCCTATAGTAATTTCACGAGTACGATGCACAATATGGAGATGAACATAACGAATGGAAGTACAGATCAAAATTTTAGTAGCGAAGAGAATGTTGCAAACACTTTACAAACCATAAACGAAGAATCTTTAAAACAACTATTGTATGGTATGGATGAGAAATAACTATTGAATTCTCTTACAAGTTCATAAGGAACGCGTTATTAGTTTCTGTTGTTAGAAATAAATAGACAACCATTAAGAAAAAGTTATTTGATTTGGAATCTTTAGTTTTTAATATCCTGAATTCAATATACTGTCTATGTTTATATAAAAATCATGTGCTTATACATAAATCTTTCCATTAATACTTTTATTCTTGATAATGTCACCAAACAGTTCTCAAACTTTTACTATTCAAATAAAACCAATTTACCTCTCGAATCTTCATATTGCATTGGAAATACTATTCACAATTTTATTTGCACCCGGCTTCGGCGTCAACTGTCCAAAACAATTTTAAAAAATACATTCCCTGGTACATTTGTGTCAACAAAAAACTGTATATTTCTATATATTTTCATGCAGCGATGCAAATAAAATAGCGTCTTATTTTAATTGCAAAGAGTTACCCTTGAAAATTAAAATTAACCATTTACTTACTATGAAAACGCGTCAATTCTACTTTAGCCAAGGAACCGCGAGTAACTTTACCAGCCTTAACCTGGCACTGGGCGTTTATCGAGGTTTATCAGTCAGTCAATTTAATTCACACCTTTCACCGCTAGGTAAGTACGTAGTGAAATTTTTAAAACGCTATTTTTACAGCAATAAAGAACCAATTTCATCGTTGAATGTGGTATGTGCGAGTAAATAATGAAATGTGTAAATGAATTTTTCCACCTTCGCATGTACGTAATATGTGTGTATGTGTAACTGAGTTACTCAGCATGCATCGAAACATCGTAAATAAGTAAATAAACAGATTGGTGTCCAACTGCCCACACGTATTTGTGAGTTGTGATTTTTATTTTTATTATACTTTTCCCGATAACATCGAAGACCATTGTTGAATTTATTACGTGCACGTAATAAGTATCTACGTGTTTGTGCAGCATTCGTGGCATATGATAGTACTTTTCTTTACCTTTATTTCGAGGTTATTTAAATATCTAAATACCTATTTAGCTTGATTAATTTGAGAATAGTGAAGCTTTTTGCTTACATAAAATGCATATATAATTGTAAATTTCCTTTGGAATCCACAGGACATAAAGCGGAAATCGAGTAGCAAAGGAATCTAACCACCATCTAAGGTAGAACGTTGTACAATGAGCGAAAAGACAATGGATTCTTTAATGGATATAGATTTATATGAATTATTCGGCATAGCAGGAACAGCCACAACGCAAGAGGTATAAAGCTTCCATGTTACGATAGTTTCTGTACTGTTTCTTTATTTCTTTTTAGAATGTTGTATAATATGACATAACACTAACAAAGTTTAATTTGTATATAGCGATTTTCCTAATACTTACTGTTCTTGCAGATTAAGAAAGCGTATCGAAAAAAAGCTTTGTCTTGTCATCCTGATAAAAATCCAAATAATCCAAAAGCAGCAGAATTATTTCATGAATTATCACGGGCATTGGAAATCCTTATAGATACATCCGCTCGGGTAAGCATATCAAACGATTACCATCGCCTTTAATTCGCTGCATTGTATAATTTATAATATATAAATGCTTCTCTGTGAAAACAAGGCAGCTTATGACAAAGTTATTAATGCCAAATACCAAGCGAAATTACGAGTCAGAGAATTCGATGCAAAACGTAGAAAATTGAAGGAAGACTTAGAGGCACGGGAGGATGCTTACAATAGGTCTTTAAATTCCGAATATTCTAATAAAAGTAACAAAGATAAATTACGGGTACGTTGTCGTCCACTCTTATACTTAGCAAGTTTATCAGGATTATTCTTCCTTCATCCCTGTATTCCTATATTCTAGGTTGAAATAGAACGGTTAGAGAAGGAAGGGTTGAAAGAGGTGGAAGAAGAGATAGCACTGGTGAAGAGAAAGATTGAACAGTCGATGAAATTGCGTAAAAACCTTAAACCCGATAATTGTTCTTATAAAATAAAGATAAAATGGAAATCTAATAGGAATAATCTCAATACCGATGGATATAACTATGACTCGTTGTATCGAATTTTATCAAAGGTATGAAATCGTTAAAGTAATTAATTCCAAGTCTTAAGGCATATTTATTGATAAAACTATTGTTTGCTAGTATGGTGATATAGCGGCTCTTGTTATTTTATCTACAAAGGAGGGCAGGGCATTAGTTGAATATCGAAACAGAAACGAAGCGGTACGTTAATGTAGAACATTAAAGGTAAAACGTCTCTGATAGAAGAAAAAACCAACAAGATTATTCTCTTTGTCAGGAAATGGCTCTAAATACAGAAGTCGGTATAGCGCAAAATCCATTGAGGCTTCAGAAGTTATGGGATACATCGGAGCAATCGAATTTCACCAATGAAAGCACAGTAAGTGTTATATGGCTAGATTAATGGACGTCGTTTCTTATACTTTCCACGATATACATGTTGTCATTATGTATCGAGCACGAACCTGATACCTATTTTAGGTAAATCGAAGCGAAATGTCTGATGCGGATTTCGAGCGTTCCGTATTGAATAATCTAAGAAGAGCGGAAGAAAGGAAGAGGTGTCTGGCAAAATCGGATTTAGAGGAAGGCACATGATCGATACAAATCCATTTGACAATGCTGCTGATTTTATTTATTCTATCATCATTATGAGGATGCAGGCAAATACCAAAATCATGATTGCACAGATAGAAACAGAAAGCTATTCTCAAGTGTACGCGTATCGTTAAGATAATTAAAATTACTTGGTCTACGTATTTATACGGTTAAAAAAAAGTGGCCGACCCAAGCCGTGATTGACGAGTGTTTAAAGTGTGGTAGCATCGTTTCAGGGGATCCGTTTACTAAATACGAGAACAACTGATCCGCTCAGCTTTGCGACTCAAATAAAGC
The DNA here is from genome assembly GCA_963971345.1 of Andrena flavipes. NCBI lineage: Eukaryota > Metazoa > Arthropoda > Insecta > Hymenoptera > Andrenidae > Andrena > Andrena flavipes. The sequence continues at coordinate 10,230,520 of OZ020481.1, forward strand.
TGACTGTTACAGTTTCTCATTTGCAGTAGAATTCTTTTTCATTACGTTACACTGTTTCATCTTGATTGATAAAACGAGCAGTTTAAGTTAAGATAACGTCCTTTGCTTCCTTTTGCTTCTTTTGCTTCCTTGTCTCAATTTCCTCGATAGGGGCTGGCTTAACGAATGGAATTTCATCTTCGTACTCTGCTGGTAGAAATTGTGCGAGAACTTTTGGTACCTTAATGCCGGTATCTGTTTGATGTACTTCCAAGATCGCACATATCACTCGAGTCACCGCACACATCGTTGCATTTAGCATATGAACGTAATCTGTGCTAGCGTTCATTTTTTTAGTTTGGCCATATCTATATGTTGGAATAACAGTTCTCTTTATATAATGATTGAGATTTGATGATTGTAATGCTAAAAGCATCCTGGAGTTAAAGTCATAGCTCAGGCTTGGAAATTAAGTGATCTTTTTGGCCGATTTTCAGAATCACGTAATAGATTTTCACATCGTCCCAAAGAGCACGATTGTCGATGCGTTTTTGTTTTGTGAATGCGAATACATCAGTATTCAAATACTGAAATATTCGAATAATAACATTCGAATACTGAAATTATCGAATAATAACATTCGAATACTCTTTTATTCGTAGCATTTGAATACTTGTAAAATATTTGAATATTAAATTATTCGAATAGTTCCAGCCCTAGTCAAAAAGAGCACTTAGTTGCCAAACCTGTCACAGCTGATGCTAATGCTTATAATACATCTCATTACCTGACCAATAGACGTCGTGCTTGATAATCTAAACAATTGCTACACGATACAAGTTCACGAAAAGCACCAGATCCTGGAAACCATGCTTCTAAATCTAATTTTTTCGAAGCTGCATTATTCAGTGCACCCGATACTATATTCACTATACGGTAAGGGATTTCCAAAGCTTTGTAAAATTCTTCCGCGTTCAAGATCATTTCTTCCATCATTTCCCAAGATTTATTGTCGTGCGGCGATGTCAGACAGAATTGCTCCACCTGTTAAATTTCTACGTTAGATCCGTTAAGTCTATTAAAAAGAATAAAGTCTCAGTTACCTTCTCGAATTGATGGACTCTAAAAATCCCTCTTGTATCGCGTCCATGAGATCCAACTTCTTGCCTGAAACATGTCGATAGTCCAGCATACTTAATCGGTAGAGCACTCTCAGGAATCCATTCGTTTCTATGAAATGCAGCTATTGGTTGTTCAGATGTAGCGATCAAGTACTTTTCTTCAATTTCTTTGTCATCGTTGCGTTCGCTACCTTTGCCAATCACCTAATCGAAAATAACAGTAGATACTGCTTCCAATGCATGTAATTGATGTAATCTATCAATTTTGTACCTTGTACAGTTCCTCGTCAAATTGAGATAACTGTGCTACTTCTTGCATAGCGTCTTTACGCATGAAGAAAGGCGTGTAAAGCGGTTTGTATCCTTTTGAAAATAACTGCCTAAGAGCAAATTGCACGAGAGCATGCTGCAGGAAAACAGCTGGCCCTACTAGAAAGTAACCACGTCCGCCAGAAACATTAGTACCACGTTCCCCGTCTACTCCATCGATCATGTGTATTAAGTCGACGTGAGAGTATCTTTTCCGTTGTGTACAATCTCCATAAGTTCTTTCGACCTAGAAATCAAAGGAATATATATATATCTATAGTCTATAGAAATGTCCATAGAAAGTACCCCGGACTCCGCAGTCGATCGCATACCTTATTTTCCTCTTCGTCGTTGCTAATCGGTACAGAGTCGTGTAAAAAGTTTCCTATTTCTTTTAAAGCACGGTTTCTATCTAATTCGGTAGAGATTAGACGTTTGTCGTTCTCGCGAATGGCATCATCGATAGAACTACGAACAGCTTTAATCTGCGTGACCGTCAATGATTTCAGGTTATCGATTACTAAATTTTCTAAACTTTCAAGAATATCTTTCGGAATGGTATCGTCACTGCCCACTGCTTCTTTTCTCTTCATTCTCTCTCCAATTTCTTTGCTGCACACATTTTTCAATTTGTTGAAATTGTCAGCTTTATGCCGCAGTTGGCGCCACACTTTATCCATTTCTATCACCGTCTTCACTAGATCTACATCTTTGAAACGTTTCTTTTGGTTTTCTCCTATTTTATCCGGATCAAAGCCTTTATCCTTCCGGAAAAGATCCAAATCCAGTACCATGTTTAACGTTTATTCGACTTGTGCCAAATCCCACGTGGCTCGTACGACGTACCAGTTCCTAAGAGCTGCGAGTAAAAGGCTACGGCAAACTTTCCAACTCACTGGTCACCTCTTACCGTAAACCCCGTAAACTGACGTTTATCGACATGCAGCATGCAGCACTACTACCGGCTGCTACCAGCACGCGACGTGTAACAATGTGCAAGCAATGTGTAACAACGTGTAACCATAGACATGAGCAATATGTAGAATAGACCTGTCACGTTACACACGACTCACGCGGTTTTAGGAGTCATGAGTCTCATGAGTCTTACGGGAGTTTGTGTCCGTTAATTCATGTCGGTCGTGTCACACGATTCAAATACCGACGTACCGACTTTGTGAAAAATTAGAGGTTTTGCCGCGCACTCTGTATTTAAGAACGGTGACTCTGGAAGCAAATACAACCGAATTATTGAAGTCGGTAAAGTTGCACTGGTGCCAGAAATTGTCACGCGTGACTTTCATTGGTTGATTCTTATAGAACTATCTTCGTATCTATCAGAAACAACCAATCAATGCCATATATGATAATTTTTGGCACCAGTGCAGTCTCAGTGCGTGCCTGCCAAATTCACTATTATAGTGAATTCGGTATCTCGCACCGACTCTGTACTGGTGCCAGAAAATGACTCCGATTGGTTGTTTTTGATAAAGACGAAGATGTTCTATAAGAATCAACCAATCCAAGTTATTATTTTCTGGCACCTGGATTTCTTCACCTTCAGTAATCTTCTAGTTGGAGTTATGTTTCACATAACTGCCAAATGATAGTATCCTATTGGATCAGCATTTAAATGCTCCAAGCCAATTGGTCGTTCACTGACCGGAAGCTTACTGAAGGTGAAGAAACCGGCCGTTATTAAAGGTAAAAACAATAACGATGCTATAAAATGAGTTACAAAAACCAAGAGGGGTATATTTTTCTTTACCATCAAAAAAGTCTTCGATAGCAATGGGATAAAAGGAAGAAGAGGGAGAAGAGGAGAATGAACGGGAATTATGCTTGTTTCATAAGTTTAATCTTTCAGGCATGGCTGTTTAGTGCGTCGCGCAGGCGCATCAGTGAATTCGTAAAGAAAAATCTAGTAAGTTAGAATGAATACGCCACGGTATGCATTGGTTTGCATCGATAGAATTCAAGAGAATTCAAGTTGTTAGATTTAATGGAAGGGTAATCGATGCACGACTAATGTCTCGTCCGTTTACCGCAATGAACGGAAAATCAGGTATAGTGTAGTCAGGGTAATCGTGGATTCGAATAGTCAGGTTAGTACTGTTTATGACGCAGAGTTTCAGTAAGAATCGACATAACCTAATGTGCTTGTCAATTGACCGTAAATCACGTAGAATAGCTTTATTAGAGAAGAAACCGGTGATTCGCTTAATTGGTATGATAGTACCGATAAAACTGGTAGAAAGCTGGCCTATTCAAGAAGCGAAAGACAATACACACAGATCTGGGTGCGCGGAACACTCGTTACTTTCCTTCATCGTCTTTCTTTCTTCCTTCCTTTCTTTCTTTCTTCGTTCGTTCGTTCGTTCGTTCCTTCGTTCCTTCCTTCCTTCCTTTCTTCCTTCCTTGGCTTGTTCTGTCACGAAAAATTAACAAGATAATTTTAATGAGAGTAGAGTTAAGGGTGGAACCGCATATTTGTAATTCCTTTTGTTTCAGATACGGTATAGTAATAATAACATTCCAAAGAAAGATTGGGGCAGTTTGTAGTCGATATATAAGGCATATCTACATACATAAAAGCCCAACAACTAAAAGGCATACAACTCGACGCTAGATCGGTGAGTTCCAACACAAAATATTGCTTGGTAGTACGGCGGACACTCAAAGCCAACTAACCATGTCTGTACAAAGTGTTGCTCTGGCATCTCTCACGGCCACCTATACCGACTCGGAGGGCGAAGACGGGGTGGAAGACGACCTTCAGGAGAATTCGAACACTCCCCAGGGGGCCGCCCCGCATAATGCCCAAGTCGGTCAGCCCCAGGCTTTCACCAGTCCCAAATCTGGCAGATCAGCCTCAAATAGTCCCGTCGTTGTTCCCAGCGTCGGTGGCAAGTCTAGTAACGATTTGTCGAACGCGCCCACCTTAGTGACAGATGTGACGTCCAAGGTGCAGAGATTGGTTTCGTACTTTGATGACACAATAGTCTCCGATGACGAGGGAGTGCTGCAAACACCAATCGATGGGCAGCCTTCTGAGAATGGAAGGCCCTCCTCGATTACGGAACGCTCTCCCTCTTGTCAAGGAGAATTAGTTTCAGATAGCGAAGTCGATCCCTACGGCGTGACTATACCACCAGAACCACCAGGACAGTGTCCCGTCGAGTTGCAAGAGAAGATAACAAAACTTTTTAGGAAAATGGAGAGCGGCGGTTTGGATATGAACAAAGTTATACAACAACGAAAGGATTTCAGAAATCCATCCATTTATGAAAAACTCATTCAGTTTTGTAGCATCAACGAATTGGGCACCAATTACCCTCCGGACAGATTCGATCCATTCAAGTGGGGCAAAGATTCTTATTACGAGGAGCTCGCCAAGGTTCAGAAGGCAGAAATGGATAAACTTGAGAAAGCTAGAAAGGAGAAGACAAAGATCGAGATTGTTTCTGGTACAGCTAAACGACCCAATAGTTCTAACACGATCGAAGACGATGCTAAGAAAAGGAAAAGTAAATGGGATCAAGTGGCGACAGGAGCCACTGCCTCGGTAAAACCTACAGTTTTGTTGTCTCAACCAACTCTTACCACTTTAACGTCATCTGCGACTGGTACCAAAGCAACAGTAATATCGGCTTTTGGATCTTTACCAAAGAAAAGACTGTAACATATTCTGTAAATCATTTGTAAATATCACTTTTAAGAAAGCAACATTTCATCTTTCATTTAATGTTTTATCGTAAACACAGAACATTGGCGCATTTCGTGTATGTATGTATGCAACATGTGATCGATCGCATATACATTAGGGTGGAAGGAATTATAGGGGCAAAATATTATTTTATTATTCGTGACTTCTAATAGCGGGCAATAGTTGCCTTATATAATGGTTATTAAGCTGCGAAAGTTTGAACGTGATCAACAAATTTTTTGAGGTGCTGCAAGCCCTTCAAATATTAATATTTACTGAAATATTAATATTTCAATAAAAAAGTTAATATTTCAATAAATATTAATATTTCAATAAAAAAGTTAATATTTCAGTAAAAAAGTTAATATTTCAGTAAATATTAATATTTCAATAAAAAAGTTAATATTTCAGTAAATATTAATATTTCAATAAAAAAGTTAATATTTCAGTAAATATTAATATTTCAATAAAAAAGTTAATATTTCAGTAAATATTAATATTTCAATAAAAAAGTTAATATTTCAGTAAATATTAATATTTCAATAAAAAAGTTAATATTTCAGTAAATATTAATATTTGAAGGGCTTGCGCATCTCAAAAAATTTGTTGATCACGTTCAAACTTTGGCAGCTTAATAACCATTATAAAAGGCAACTTTTGCCCACTATTAGAAGTCATGAATAATAAAATAATTTGCCCCTATATTTCGTTCCACCCCAATATACATACATACATGCATGCATAAATATGTGCGATCATGTATCATAAATATTTTGGTTATTAATTTCTATCCATGTTTCACTCAACGCTCACTTTCTTCGTATATAAGAAACGGTATTAATGTAAGATTCCGCCAGTAGCATAGTATCGTTAAAGTAGTGTATGTATGTACCTACAAATGATATGTTCAATTGCAAATTGCTGATTAAACGTAGACATTTCGAGGAAGGGATGAAGCGCGAATGGAAATTGAACAAAAGGAATTATGGAATTGGCGGAAACGCGGATATATTTAAGTTACGTGGCGTACGATCGATCCTTATTTTAATTTCATCCATATGATCTCTTTGTACGCAACAATTCAGATTCATCTGTACTCTGTGTTTCTTTTTATGTCAGTAACATTCTTAATCATTTGAGAGGAAAATTTCACTGTAATTTTCTTTGCGTCTGTGAATCTATATAAATACATTACGCGCTGGCCGATTAACGATATTCACAAAATATTTTTGTTCTGTAAGTTGACAAACATTCAGATGTATTACTGTAAAGAGTGTAAAGTGTAAACTACGTGTACTGTTATATGTTATATGTGCTGCCATTCCAACAAACTTGAAGATCCATCGAAATTTCTTAAATTTTAGTTGATGTTAACAGAATTAAGCATCACTTATAATCATAAGATTCAAGGAACGATGTTAACGTTTATTGAACATGGATTAGGACTTGTTTAATTACTTGTAAATTTAAATAAACGATTTCTAGTTGTACTTTTATATGAAAGATTTGTTTCTTCGCAAGTACATGCAATCTCGTGCATACATATATACGTACGTATATATATAATATCCTGAATACACATACATTGTAAGTAGCATTCAAAGATTACCGACTGTTGGAATTTCTTCTTTCACCTGAATAGATTTCGAAGAAAATTTGTAACTATTTAGTAAGTTAACATTTATTCAAACCTATACATACGGTATCGGGCATGTTTATTTTCAGCGGAACTCTGACGTTACAAATCTAGCAGTTGATATTTATAATATTGATGAAAAAACTGGGAGCAATAGACGCTCGTATTACATACTCCTTTCAAGTAACAAAATTACTACTTTCACGTAATAATTAACAATAAACTGTAACATACACTATATACCTAACCCAATCTAACCTAATATAAGCTCCGGAACTTATCGTTAGACGCTTTCTTCCACTTTCCCTTAATCCACTAATCAATATGAATACGTATGTGTGATAGAGGGGTCGGGGGTGATAAACAGTTCGTTTGTGATCCTGTGAAGACGGGACGTAGATCGTGGATGGACAACAATCAGTGTGTACATGAATATGAATTCTGATGAATACTACTCAACACTATTCAACGACATTGCGGTAATGGTGCGCACCTCGAATGCATAAGCTGTTAGCTGGTATAAGTGCAGCACTCAACTCTGCATGTATTTATGTATATACGAATGTGTGGGAAGTGTAGTAAGTAGTAAATAATAAGGGGCGAGATATAATAGCGGGGGGTTGCACCCGCGGTAGTCAGTCGACTAATTGCCACTAACCGTTGAAAAAATACTTTCCTTTCAGTTTCTTGGAGTTCTGTGAATGTTGACGATGAAAAGACAAAAACATAGAAAATAAGGCGAGAATACCTACTAGCTATACAAGTGTATATACAAGAAGCTACAAGTAGACCTCTGTTACTTTTGCATTTTTAGCAATGACTGTGGATGGTAGTAATGGTAACGAACAAGTTATCCTTGTAACAGGTGGTTACGATCATACTATCAAAATATGGCAACCCCACACAGGAGTGTGTCAGCGTACCGCGGAACACACAGATTCGGTACTCCTTTGGTGCTAAAGAATAGAGTCCGTTCTGAATTTCAGAGCCTTGTTTCTAAGGAAAACTTTTCTTTCTTCCCTTATTTTTAGCAAGTTAATGCCTTGGACATTACCCCGGACAAATATGTAATAGCTGCTGCTGGATATCAGCATATAAGAATGTACGATCTAGTCTCTAATAATCCAAACCCAGTTATTAATTACGAAGGAGTATCAAAGAACATTACAGGCTTGGGTTTTCAGGTCTCTTATAATGATAATCTCACACTGTAAACGATATATACGTAGATGATGTATCTACATATTGCTATTCTTTATTATGCTTAGGAAGATGGAACATGGATGTACACTGGTGGCGAGGATTGTTCTGCTCGTATTTGGGATCTCAGGTAAGTACTCTGTATAATACCGTGCTAATTTATTACGATATGTTCATAAAAAGAGTGATGATAATACAGGTCGAGTAGCTTTCAATGCCAAAGGATATTTCAAGTATCAGCTCCTGTGAATTGCGTATGTTTGCATCCTAATCAAGCAGAACTTATCGTCGGCGATCAGAGCGGCGTTATACATCTATGGGACCTACGTTCAGATCATAATGAACAGCTGGTATAGATCTACAGTGTTTAATAGCTTGCAAATCTCGATCGATATCGTTATAACGATATCGATATAAGTAAAAATAGCTTATGAAAGTATTGATTTCTTGTTCAAAGATACCAGAGGCCGAAGCATCTGTACAAGATATAGCAATCGATCAAGATGGTACGTATATGGCAGCGGTGAATAACAAAGGTAATTGTTATATATGGACGTTGACCGGTGGTGTGGGTGAAGAGCCTACACGTCTCAACCCTCGGCATAAATTATCAGCGCATAAACGTTATGCCCTTCGATGCAAGTTCAGTCCTGACTCTACGTAAGCATACCGTATCAGTACTGTACCACGCGAAACATACATACATTAATAGAACTTGTTCAGGAATGATAATTCATCTTTTACAGACTCCTAGTAACTACGTCCGCCGATCAGACTGCCCGGGTTTGGAAAACAACAGATTTCTCGGAAGTACAAGTGCTTCAACACGAAGCAAAAAGATGGGTTTGGGATGCAGCGTTCAGTGCGGACTCGCAATATATATTCACCGGTAACAACGCGACACTCTCATTCTTTTAATACTCGTTATTCCTCACCTTGGCTGCTTACTGTTTAACTCTAACGTTTTACACGATTTAGCTTCGTCTGATGGCGTTGCAAGGCTATGGAATGTATCAACAGGAACCGTCGAACGAGAATATCAGGGCCATCAGAAAGCTGTTACGGCGCTTGCGTTTCGCGACGAGGTCCTTTCCGTTTCTTAAACGTATTAAATTTTCGTGTACCATAATGTTGGAAAAGGATATGAGCCTGAACCTTATGGGTTTTTCTTACTTCGATTTTATTGCGTATGACGTGGCAACGTGTTTTCAACCAACTTCTTACATTTTATTAAATTTAAGTTCCGCTCTTAAAATAGCTTCACACATTTTCAAAGCGTGTATGTAGATCACAAAAAGGATTTATAAATGCCCGCTTAACGTTACCTTCGTCTTCGAATGTGCTTAGTAAATAAGAAAATTAAAATGGAAACAACTATTTGTCACCCAATTTGTCGTGCAATTGTAATTCCAATTCCAATTCCATCCGGAACCATTCTCATGTCCCAGCCTTGAAAAATTATACGCCTCCTTTTTTAAGTGTTTCAAGTATCGGCTTGTTAAGCATATTCATTAAAACGACCGTAAGTACTTAGTGTAAGTAACTGTCACGACTCACGAGAAGCATTCTTCAAAGCAAAGGCAACCTTTCTACTTCTCCCATTTCTGTAAAAGTCTCGTCGTCCATTGTATAACTTAACATGAACTTTAATGACACAATTTCCTGTCGAACAAGTTCACTTTTAAATTCATGTTTACAGTTTAATCAAGTATAGTGAAAGAAATTTAGAAGGAAATTTTCTTTCTCACTTTACCTTGTTCGGATTGGCAATCAGCATAATCTGAGTGATTGCTGCCGGAGGAAGAAATGGATTATGACCAGGCAATTCAGTTCCAGAAGGTGGTTGAAGTCTACATTTACACATCTACGGATTCAAATACAGGGGATTATATGCCTTATCTCTATCAGATATTGATATCAAATGATAGAATATAGTATATTTTACAGTTTACAGATCCAAACGTGGGAAATGTACTTACTTTTGGCACTACTGCTTGAAACAAGTAATTGCTAAGTGGTTTCAAATTTTTGCTCATCGTCGTAATTACCACGACAAACACGTCTTGCCTCGGATTGTCTCGAGCAAAATGAAGCACGACGGTAATACCGTTCTTTTCTTCGATCACCGTTATAGGCGGATTAATACCTAGCGGAACAGTTAAAATGTATGGTGAGCTGAATTTTGGCTGACAATGAGTTTAATCGCAAATCTATGACTATCTAATGCTAATGCATACCTGGTTTAATATCTTGGAGATTAACATTGATGTCTGTCAATGGTTTGATCCCCGGTCCTATGCTAACAGAGTTTTCTGTTGTTGATGTTACCGTCGGGATAGAATCACGTGCGATTAGTCGATTATTGCATAGATACGTGTCGGTCTTTCTTTCATTTACTTTAGAATCGGCGAGTTTGTTTGAATCTGCACCACAATGAGCTGAAACATTTTGAGTGGCGGCCGATTCAGTTTCAACATCAGCCGTCTTGCCAGTTGTCGTATCTGTAGCACTTAGCGGACTAGAACGATGCGACGAATCGCAACGTTCTGCTGGAGGTGTTACGTGTGATGTTGGATTTGCGGCTTGTTTACTATAAAACACACAAGAAAGAAAATTGGAAGCTATTAACAACAGACTTGAAATAGCAATATACATGCGTATATGTATGTAACTGGAGATTTATTACATTTAGCATAACATGCTTTACCAACCATACTGAATTGGAACGTGTATTTGACATCGTGCCCGATAAACTTTGCTTAAGCAAAGACTCTCCTAATTCGTTCAATTCCTCCAGTGCTCTTGCTTTACTATCTATTATTTTTTCAGGTGTGCCAAGTGATTCATCACCTGGCGATGGAACAGGATTATTTACCGTCTGTCCTTTTTTCACTTTATTGGTATAATAATCGTGTATTATCAACTAGATACTAATTGTTAATAAACGGGCAAATTCACTATCAAACATGTTTGAATTGTTAAGCACCTTAGATTCACAGACCTTTTTTGTTTGTAGGTACAACGCTGATTGGTTGCATGATCGCTGATTCCGGTATTAAGAGGTTTGTGCTAGAAACAGAAAAGGTTTCTGAAGTTTCTGATTTCCCTAACGAACTGAAGATATCTCCCAAAGCTTCCATATCTGATTGATGGTTGTTCGTTGTCGTTGCATCGTAACTCGTATTCACGTCACCACTTTCAAGAGGAATGTTCTCTATCGGAGAAGATAAATCTAACAAGTACGGGTTGATGTCGGAGTCCGCCTTAGGCTTTACGCATTCACCACGGACTATCACTGCGGTGTATTTTTCGAATACCTGTCCCAATTCATCGCTTGCGGCAAGCACATCACCTAACGCAGATCATTTGAACAAGGTACAGTCGATCTGCCTTTGCAATCTCATCGCTTCGCAGTCTTGAAATTCTAAGCGGTAACTATATGTATGAGTTGATGCGGATTTCCGTAATTAGCATACTAATACTACTGATAATGATGATGATGATGATGACGATAATAATAATAATAATAATAATTTGTTTCTACTTGATAGAATGATTTTTCAGATATCAGAAAACAACAAAGCAACGTTACCATATTCGTTGAGCACGGTTCGGAATATTTGATTATTGCAAGTATTTACCGAGCATTTCTTCGTTATCTTGAGTCTCATTTGCTAGCCTTAATACTATTGGTTTTAAACGTTCGCAAGCTTGACGCAGTTCCTTCATCAATTCGAGATCTTCCCTACTGGTATCATTGCGATTATAGGTGTCTAACATTTCCAATAATAATTTTGCATTGTTATGTACAGATTCCAATTCCATTATCCTACGCGAGTTCAATTGTACCCTTCTTTCATCCTGCAAAATAATTTGGTTAGATATATATCCGATAAGGCTCTACTGTCTCTTAAATCTATTTGCCCATTCGCTTGTTTGCTCACTCACCTCTCTGACCATAGTTTTAATCAGTCTGTTCGCAGCTTGTAAATCATCAGGATTTTTACTCTGGAGCAACTTCTGCAACAGTTTAGATTTCTCCTCGTCATTGAATATTGTATTTCTAGCTTTCGACCCTTTCATTCCGTCCTCTGGGATATTAATCGTCGATGTTGGATCATCCTAAATGTATGCGCTCTGTTTACTTATTAGTTTTATCAGGAAAATACATCGCATGGTAACGAATGGTAAAGCAGGGCAGGTAACTAACCTCGACGACACCTTGCTTTTTCAACATTTCGTAAGCTTCTTTGATTTTCAATTCTCGTGGATATTCTTTTGTCCATGTATGTAACAATTGCAGCACCTTTTGACGGACCATAACTGGTGTTCTACCACCTAAATACTTTGGTGAAACTAGACGGATCATTTCATTTAGAAAACGAAATTTACCAATTTCAGTGTGAAAAGATGACCCGCACCTTTGCATACATGTGTCCAATAGCTATGGAATTATTAAATTGATAAATTTTCTGCATTAAGATTATAGTTATAAATCTGTTATTTATTCTACATATGTGTATATGTAAAATATGTATATATTTTTGGAAAATAGTAAATTTGAAAGAGAAATAGAAAGATATTTTGCCGATGTTGGTCCCTTTTCTAAACTAAAGATTAATGTACTTTTAGCTTTCGTCTTAAGTGAAAGTTTAGTGGTAAACTTACAGCAAGGGCCTGAAGTGCTTCAGACTCGTTAGACGATTGAATGTGTAATGCTAATAACTTAGTACCAATTTGGATACCTTCTGGTTCTTTAGTCAACATGACACAGAACGCTTCGGTGGCCGCTATATCGGGCTTCTGATTTTGAGGATTCGTTACCCTTTCTACGAAGGAAATATTGTTGAAAATTAGATTTACAGACTTAAGTAAAGTAACGCCGACATTAATCTATTAAAATCTAATTTATGCACCACGGTTATGTTGTTTCTTACCGTAAACATCTGGCGATTACGAAGTAATTAAGAAATGCCAACTTACGTATCAAAGCCTCCAAACTTGTCGTCACGACATCCATTTTTATAGCCTTGCTTGCTTCCCCCGATCTACACGTTTTAGGTTACATCTGTTTATTTGACAGCTAACATGAAAGAAGCTCTGAAAGGTACCATTTTGATCGGTTCTCTTCCCTTCCAACCACTTCCAACTTCCAACTTCAGCCACGAATGTGCACGAATCAACACGAATGGCCCCAAAATCAAGCACAATCCAATACATACACGAATCCCGCAAGAGCTACGACATTTACGATTCGTAACCTATTTCTAAGTACTCGCTTAGCTACTATTCATATATTAGGTACTATGATTACATTAAAACGGAATGAAATTTTGCCATCGAATCTTTAAAATCTTTCGATACAAACACCCGTTTGAAAATGTATGTACTTGAGTACATACATACTTACATACTTGTTTAAAAACCGAGGGGCGCTTCGATAAATGCGTAACCTACCGTTGTTAGGGATGAATCGATACAAGTAAATACAAGTAAAGTATCGATACTTTCGCTTCGATACCAAGTAATTTTAGCATCGATACCTAGGGTTGCGATACCAAGTAGGTATCGATTAAAAGTACTCGTATCGAATGGAGCGAGTATCGACATTCTACATGAAAGATGAAAGCAAACATAGGGGCGGTATTCATAGAGCGGTATTCTCAGTCGTTGCTTATTCTTAAGTTCGTCTTAAGCATGCTGCATCCTTTACTAGTCTACGAGGTTAGTAAAGGATGCCGCATGCTTAAGACGATCTTAAGAATAAGCAACGACTGAGAATACGACCCATAGTCGCTACTTATTCTTAAGCCAATGCTTAAGCATGCTTGGCCCAAAAATATCGTTCATGATGTAAGGATTTACCTTACATCATGAATTATGATTTACATCATGATGTAGTACATCCCTTCTACAATGTTTTGGGAATATGGTGAATAAAATGTATACATATAGGTAAGAGCCTATGGTTTTGCCTCCCACCATATTAAACCAAAATTCAATGTTATATAAGTCTGATGTTTTACATTATGTCATTGTAATTTATAGTTATTATCACACTTTATGTTATATACAAATATTTACAACTACTTACAATTACTTATAACTAGTGTTTACAATTAATTACAACTACTTATAACTAGTGTTTATAATTACTCATTGATAATATATATATTGATGATTAGGATATCCGCTCACTGTTAACAAAACAATGTTGTTATATTAATTACAGTAATATTTCATATTAAAATAATATTGTTGGTACGTAGTTGGCAACCCTATCACCTCTTTTTCCCCGCGAATTTTTGTATTTGATTTTCAATTGTTTCAATCCGTTTTTCAATTGTTTTGTTTTACATTTCGCATCCACGTGTTTCGTATAGAGCTGTTTCAGATTATATTTACGAGATTATTTAGCACTGTTTTTGGATATTATTTTATTGTGCTCTTAGATATTACTTTATACTATTTTTATATTAATTTAGTGTATTTTTCTTTATTGGCAACCACTCGAAAAAATAATGTAAGTAATTGACTTATTAATATTATAGTAGAGAATAATAATAGAATTAAGTTTTGTACATTCAATTATTTTCCTTTTTAAATTTTAGCAAATACTGAGTTATTTGATCATTGCTAATATATTACTAATAGAAACAAATAATGAGTCCACCAATATCTGAAGTGTGGGCATATTTCCAAAAAAGAAGTGGTAAAGTGGCGTCATGCAAGAGATGCTTCAAAGAAATAAAATATTCTGGAAATACATCCAATTTACATAAGCATCTCAAAATGCACAACATTTTTTTGAGGAAAAAGACTACTATTTCCAAGCGAGGACAAAAAGAACTAGAAATTGAGCATTCATTGCGTTTGGAAAACTCAGATTCCGAAAATGTAGATGCATTGGATGAAAACTGTTGTGCTCAGATGCCTTCGACATCCTCAAATGTATTTTCTGAAATGCAAACTAAAGATAAGACCTCCGAGGATGAGGAAAATCAACCTTTAAAGGCAGCCTTCAAGAAGATTCATTCTCATCAGGAAGGAGGCTTAAAGTATGAGACGATTACAATGAGTATTTTATATTTTATATGTAAAGATATTCGACCTTTTAATATTATTGAAGGAGAAGGATTTTTAAGGCTACTAAAAGAAGTCGCTCCCTTCTACAAAGTACCTTCAAGTACATTTATGAAAAAGAAACTCTGTGAAAAGTATGATGTGACCAAATTATTGTACAAAGAACGAATTCAAAAGGCTAGTGAAGTGTGCTTAACTCTTGATGTATGGACAGAAACAATGGCGGAAAAAAGTTTTTTAGGCGTTACAGCACATTTTTTGGAGGGAATAAATATCTTTAATTGCAATATTGCAACAAGGCAGCTCAACAGCAATCATACAGCTGCATACCTTGGTAATACACTCATCACTATATTAGATGAATGGGATATTCCCATTTCTCAAATTAGATGTATTATCACGGATAATGGGGCAAACATGGTTGCAGCAGTCAAAAATGTAGTTTCTGATAAAAAACATCTACCATGTTTCCCACACACACTTAATTTGATAGTTGACGCAGCGCTAAAGAATGAGTCCATACAAAAGATTTTATCAAAAGTAAGAGAGATCGTAAAGTGGGTGAAAAATAGCGTAGTGAATTCCGATAAATTGAGAAACATTCAGCAACGCAATGGGGTTCCAGAAGGATCTATAAAGAAATTTATATTAGATGTGAAAACTAGGTGGAACTCAGTGTATTATATGATTCAAAGGTTTCTTGAATTGAAAAAAATTTGTACTGACCTTCTGTTTGAAGATTATGCCAATCCAGAAATACTTCTTCCTTCTGAAATTGAAATACTGAACCAATTAACTTTGTTATTGAAACCCTTTGAATTTGTCACTAAGGAATCTTCAGGCGAAAATTATGTCACTCTCTCAAAAATTATTCCAATGATAAATTCTTTGAAGATAGAACTTTCAAATTTTTCTTCCACTTTTGACTGCATTATTGATGTCCAAAAAATCCTGAAGCAAGAAATAAATAGAAGATTTGGGTTTATTGAATATAATACACATGCAGCACTAGCAACGCTTCTGGACCCACGGTTCAAAAATATTCATTTCCAAGATGCAAATGCTTGTGGAAGGGCAATTCAAAAACTAAAAGAATTAATAAAGTCAGATATTTCGAGCCCAAGCAGTGAAGCAGAAGCAGAGAAAACTACAAAAATTGAATACGACTTTTGGAAATATCATAAAGAACTAGCCATAAACCAGAAGAAAAGAAAGACTATTAACAAAGGTGATGAATTGGCAATATATTTGTCTTCTCCAGTGTCATCTTTGAAGTCATCCCCATTAGAGGAGTGGGAAGATAAGAAGCTTATGTACCCATCACTGTATATTCAGGCGCGAATGTTTTTAGTGGTTGTTGCTTCCTCAGTACCTTGCGAGAGGTTATTTTCGAAAGCAGGAGCAACAATCACTAAAAACAGAAACAGACTTTTGGGCAAACATTTAGAAAAATTATTATTTTTGGGAAGTGTCCCGCAAGATGTATTTTTTAATTAAAAATCCTCCTCTTCAACCTTAAAGTTTTGTTCCTACTAATTTTATAATTCTACTCTTTTCCTACTTTTCTCTCCAGTTCCTCTATTCCTGACTGTTTACCTTTTATTTCACACACATTGACCGTATGTTCATACATACTTACAAAATCTGTTATATGTTTACATGTTCATATGTTTATATACTAAATAAAATATAGACACTATTCCTCTTAGAATACGAACGAATTAAATTCATGCCAGCACTTCGACTGTGGCATGGTTTTTTTCTAGGTAATCCGCATTCCGCGCGCTAACGCCTCGGGTCATGTGTTACGTTAGCCTTTGTTGTTATATGTATATATATATATATACTCATTATGATTCGATACAAGTAGGTATCGATACTTTTGTGTCGATACCGAGTAAGTACCGATACTTTCATTCGATACAAGTAATGAGTAAAAGTATCGATACTTTGGTGGTATCGATTCATCCCTAACCGTTGTACTATCGAAGTATGCATATGCATCAACATGGTACATGAATACATAGGGAGGGAAAAAGGACTTTTATCCGCAGGAAGTGGGCAGCACCGCTGCCGCAGCAGTGGGCAGTGGGTTGCACATAAAGGAGGAGACGTTGGGAAATAAAACCAACGACTTCGCTGGCAGAAAAAAGTAAAAATGTAGGTACAATATACTAGCAAGCATAACCGGCAGACCATCTAAGTAACAAATAGAAATTTAAAAAATTCTATCCAACTAACATATTACCAACGACCAAAGAGAAAAACATTTACTAATAATGACATAAAAAACATTTATTAAAACTCAATATATACGACATATACATACTTAGTCCCATAAATCTCATGCTAGAACAAAAGCAAAACTTTATAACAATGAATTTGTAATTTCTTAGGTACAAAAGCATCATTTTAAGTTTGTTCCTTGTCATCGTCCATTTATGGTCGAGCATGGGACGCGGACACGATTATTACGAAATTCTTCATGTAAGCAAAACAGCGGATCAGAAGGAAATTAGAAGAGCCTTCAAAAAATTAGCGGTGATCGAACATCCTGACAAAAATAATGTACGTGAAAGCGCAAGTCTCTTATCAACTTGTTAAATAACGTAAGTCAAGTAACTTTTTACACAACGATCAATGTAGTATACGACTTGACGTATCTTGTGTTTATAGCCTAGCATCCGCAACGTTGTTAATGAAATAATCGCATAACTGAAAATGGGAGTACATATTTACGAGACTTGTTTGCTTGGAAATGTGGATAATAATCTTTACACGTTATAGGACAATCCAGAAGCTTATGAAAAGTTTATTCTATTGACGAGAGCCTACGATACATTGAAAGATCCAATTTCAAGAAAACGATACGACACCCATGGGGAGGAGGGTGTCGACACTGCGAGTAAGAAAGGAACGTACCATTCTTGGAGTTATTACGCGAATAACTTCGGAATATACGACGATGATCCTTGGATCGTTACGCTCGATGAAAATGATTATTGTAAGCAGATAATCTCTATGTACTGTCAGAGTGTCTTTGAGCTTTGTAAATTAGATTTACAAGTTTAACGTGTAAATTATGTCTGTCATAGTTGAAAGTGTTACTTATACCGAGAAAGTATGGCTAATAAACTTCTACTCTCCGCTGTGCGGTCATTGTCATCAACTTACTCCGATTTGGAAAAGAATCGCGCAAGAACTGGATGGGGCGGTAAGAATAGCGGCTGTAAATTGCGAAGATGAATGGCGTCTGTGTCGTCAGATTGGTATAAGATATTATCCTACTTTAATGCACCACCCAAAGGTATGTAAAAATAATTAAACTAGCTATGTAAAAGTTCTTTTTATCAAGCATTGAAATATTCGTTCTTTTGTTACAGAATTCAAAGCACGGAGAAGAATATAACGGGGAAAGGACATACACGGCTATTATGAACTTCATTTTAAGCAAGTTGGAGATTGATATTTATGAGATAGAAGAGTCTTTGGAGAATTTTATTTCTCGCGGTACCGAAGGAACAAAGAAACCTATGCTAATATTTGTTTGCGGTGCAGAACGTCATTGTTTTACGTCCACTGAGCGATCAAAAATCGCCGCGATCTTTGTAACCACTTTATCCATTTCTCAAATATTTCTTTCTCACTTCATTCATTATGGTGTTGCTGTACTTTTGTCTATCATATCTGGAATTAATGTCGCTTGAGATTCTAATCTGTTCACGATCTGTTGCAGGAAAATACTATAGACGTAAGAATATCTTATTGCGGCCAAGAGAAAAGCTGCGGGAATGCGATTTCTCACGCTACCAATGCAGTTTATCTGTCTGTGTCTCCGTTTACGAACAATTCGTGGCACGTGGTTTCGTTTGAAAATATAGAAGAAGCAGGTGTATTGATAGAAAAAGTAATGGGAAATTTACCGGAACCTTGCGACCTTGACGCTATCGAATTTCAAGTAAGTATTATTATAATTATAATTATAATGCATATGTAAACACATGACGTTCTTCTAATTTCATTGCTGCACAAGTATGTACATACAATATATGTAGTTACCGACGTTTATGTTCGCTTCTTACAGAATATTAGAAGATACTTGAAAGAGGAAACATCCGAATCCGGTTGGCTCGTATATTTTCATATCGGTCACGTAGCTGACTCGGATCCAATATTGAAACGACTCCCTGGTGTTACCGATACTATGAAATTGGGTAAGATATCATTCACGGACTTGAACGTTCTTCCCACAATAAATCCCAATGAACGATCCATATTTCCAGGTAAAATTAACTGTGGCAAATACTCGCACGTTTGCAGCACCCTGGGCGTAAATCGTTATCCAATGTGGGGTATCGTTAAGCCAGGAGGAGCATTCGAACTGTATCACGGAAAGAACACTTTTAACGATATCGTTAAATTTTTATACAGTAGCGTTAAGGCAGTAAATGTCTGGGCATTAACCGCTGAACAAGTGACGTCCATACTGGAAGGAAAGAATGGCGGTAGGATATTGATTTGAAACGCGAGTTAGCTAGGGGACTACATATTTACCTTTATGCTGCTTGGCTTCTTTGATTCACATGGCTGGCATTTCTTTTGAGGAACTCTGCTACAATAGTTCCTGAACACGGTCATACAATCTATAGCCTTACTTTTCTCTAAACTATATTCACGAAATATTACAAAAATGTTCACCAAACGAATGTCATCTAAATGTCTAATTTTTTAACCCATTATGTCACTTCGCAGTCAATGATGTATGGTTTCTCGACTGGTACGCGCCGTGGTGCCCTCCTTGTGTGCAATTTTTAAAAGAGGTTCGAAAAGCATCGATGGAATTTGACAAATCTATCGTTCGCTTTGGAACTGTTGACTGTACTGTACATTCTTCGGTGTGCCGTCGATACGATATTCGTGCGTATCCAACTGCGATGCTTATAAATAGTACCAACGTTTATAAATTTTCGATGGAAAAGACAGCTCACAATATCGTTCAGTTTGTTAATGAAGCACGGAATCCCGCAGGTGAGAGAATTATCTGGTCGTTGAATATTCCGAGATCACATTATGGTTTCGTTTAAATAAGTAATGACGATTCTTCTAAATTTTTCATTCGACACAGTCGTGCGGCTCTCGTCGAGAAATTTCGAGGAGCGTCTCGGCGAGAAAAGATCGAAGAGTAGCGTATGTAAATTCATCTGGCTAGTCGAGTATTTCGCGCCATGGTGTGGATCCTGTCAACGACTTACGCCCGAATGGATCGCAATTGCGAACTCTCTCGCCGTGCTTTCATTTGTAAAAGTAGCCAGCGTAGATTGCGAAACGGAGTCAATTCTGTGTTCTACCCAAGGAATACGTAGCTATCCAACAATAAGGATCTATTCGAGGGAGAAGCACGACTCGACTATGTTTGAGTAAGTATACTCACGAGTCAGTCATACTTGCTTACTAATCTCACCAGCAACATTCATTTCTAGTACTTACAACGGGCAACGTGATTCACTCTCAATATTAACATGGATTACTCAGTTCTTTCCACGAAAAGTGCGAGAGTTGGATCCGTTGATTTTGCAGAGGGAAGTATTAAGTGATCAGAATGTATGGATCGTTCTTTTTTTCGTTCCATGGTGCGAACGTAGCCGTAAATTACAACCCCAGTTTGCTATCGCTGCTCAAGTAAGCATATGTATATACAGATACCTACTACACACATCTTAAACTTATCGTTTCGTCAATTATCACATTAGGATTCTTTCTTACGGTTCTTTTTCTTCAGCTACTAAAGAAAACGATACGGTTCGGCCGGTTTAATTGTGACATTTATGCTGCCGAATGCATTAATGCTGGTATCAAGCAGTATCCAACGTTAATGGTATACGATTCTCGATTCAGCAAAAAGAAGCTTGCCCATGGTTTTCAAATTAATGGGACCATAGCAGAAAACATAAAACGCAGCGTTTTAGATTTTACTGCGCGTGTCAGTCATGACGAATTATAGTATACATACGATATGTACATACATATGTGCTAACGTGATGTTTTTACCACATGCGACTGTATTTATGTACATACATGTGTTAATTTAGCATGATAAACAAAAAATATACAAGTACTTTATCATGTTCATTCGTACGTGTGTGCGTATAAATGCACGTGCGGTAAAACTGTTGATGTGTACAGTGAGATCGTACCATTTGAATTGATGGGCCAAATTTTCTACCTTCAAACGAGATAATAATAATAATAATACTCAGTATAATTGTACAATATTTCTCGCAGTTTTTTAAGATAGACTTTTACGTATTCTACGAGTACTCTCTTAAATCAATCTTAAGACTGATGATTTTGCATTTGGATAGACGTAAATTTGTTTTTCTAATTTCTGTGTAACATTTGATGAAATAAATGGTGTTTTAAACCGAATAAAACTTGTTGGTGCGCGCCGTTATGCGGTCTCTTGGTAATGAGATGAGAAATTAACATTGAATATTGTCTTCGATCGGTAAGAAGCAACTAAAATCTCAGACCGTTTTACAGTTTATGTTCAGCCTTACCACTTGTACGACACTGATAAGTCATTGCATTTGTTTTTCTGCATTCCGAAACAAACAAAACAATGACTGATGATACTTACGTACATATATTATATACATTTATATAGTACGTAGAAAAGGCACGTTATATTTGTCCTTCTAAAATATATTGTATAAAATAAAATAATGATACAAGTGGGATGTGCATTTGTTACAAAGAGAAACGTTGTATTAAATATCGTTTGCGTAAAA
The DNA here is from genome assembly GCA_963971345.1 of Andrena flavipes. NCBI lineage: Eukaryota > Metazoa > Arthropoda > Insecta > Hymenoptera > Andrenidae > Andrena > Andrena flavipes. Next base: position 10,252,339 of record OZ020481.1, read on the forward strand.
TAATCTAAGAATAAATTTACATGATATCGTACTTAATACTTAAATCAGCCTTGTTGAAAGCTTGCTCCGGCAAAGCGGCTCTGTCTCTATCTCTGTTGCAACATAACAGAACAGTATGAACACAACATGCCGCGTAGAGGGTGACAAAACGCGTAACAGCATGGCTCGTGAACAAGACTGACTTATGCAACTAGTACTGTTTGAGGGGAAACCGCTTTTCATTTTGGAGTATAAGTGTTGATTTCAGACTGTGGTTTTGAATACAACGAAATTAATAGTCAGAAGTGTTGCGTATCGTGGAACCGCGAGTTCCGTTCTCCTTTCTTCACTTCCTACCGATATTCCCGTGGTGTTCCCTTCGAGCGATACGATTCATCCGAGCGTATTCCGGTATGTATGAAAACGTAGGACCACGTATGAATCATAATATTAAAAATAATTTACATATCTCATTATTGGTATAATACTTTGTTATGAGACAGAAGAGAGATCATGAATTGAAATCCATTTCCTCTTAATTTAAATATCACATAGAAACGCGTTACGCGAAGGCAGTGCTGATAAAAGGCAACGTGATTTCTCGCAATCCAATTACTTTTCAATGAAAGCGTCAAATCACTTACACACAACTTATCGCTTATATCCTCCAGTTCGTTTGTAATATTATGTAGGTATTTCCATTCTTTCTTCTGTTTTTCCTTTTCACGATTTTCATGCATTCTCGTCTCTTTCCTAATGACGCCTCGATATGATATATCGTCGTTAACAAAACAAATCGTACAGAACGATTTGAGACCGATAAGACTCTTAAAATTTATCATCGTATTTATCAGCACTTTATCATTTCCCCAGCGCTGCTATTTTTTTTTGTCTCTTTATAGAAGCTATCGAAAATGATCGAGAGACAGAGAAACGACCGCAGGATAACATAATTGACAATTAATTCACTTGGCATAGAGGTATTGTTTTTGTTTTGTCCGGCACTCGGTTAGGTACTCAGGTAGCCAATTAGGTAATCGGATCGTGCGTATGCAATCTCTCTCTTTGCTCTCTTCTTCTCTCAAGTGTTCCCCTTCCTGCTAAGTTTTGTGAAACGAAAAACTACCGACAAGCTTTGCGTGTGCAACTTAAAAGACGAAATATTGATCATAGTTCAACGATAGAACAACAACAACAACGACGACGACGCCGATAGAAAATAATATTATTAACAACAACAATCATATTTAAACAACCGAATACTCCCGTGCATGCGTGGTGTTATTCCGCTGCTGTTGCAATTATTCGAATTAACGCGCATAAATGGAATTTCAGTATGTAATTCCCAATATTTTCATACCAGCTTAAACCTATGCGCAAAAATAGGTCAACGCTTACGAATTTCATTCGACATACATACTATGTATATCCTTCCATTATCGCGTCAAGTGGTTATTTAGCATTGTTTTCTGTCACAAGGTTAAGAGAGATAGGATGTGTGTGTGTATGTAGATTGGTGTAATTTAAAAGAGAAATCCGAGTGTTTGTTTGTCAGAAGGGAAAGACCCCATGAAAGATGATAAATCAAAGATCAAATGGTCTGCTTCTTTCCTTTTTGTTGTTTTTGATTTACCAAATAAACAGATGACCAAAAGCGACATATAGCAATTTGATAACGTAACATATTCAAGGATATCGTATATTATTTCGAAGATTTGAGAAGGAGTAAACGTTGGTCGACGGTTCGTGTTTTGGGTCGTTCCGTTCACTAATTAATAGATTCAGATGGCCGCATAAAATGAGCGGCAAATAAATACCAGACGTATCGGCGAATTGATGTTTATAAAATGTTAATAATATAGAAATTGCATTCACAAATTATATGTCTCGCTTGGATGGTGGTACCAAGTGATCCGGTAATTCTGCAGGAAGGTCGTAACCTTGGAGTTTAACAGAAATTAAATGCATCGCCAAGGCAAATTCATCGGAGTCCAGGAATCCATCCTTATCGATGTCGGATAGTTTCCAAATTTTCCCAAGCACGCTATTTGGTAATTTAGATTTCATCATTTCCGACTTGGCCGCTGAAAGTGCATTTAATAAGTGCATATAGTTATGTCATGTTGAGTAATAAAAACTAAAAAGTATCATCATAAAGAAAGAAAGAAAGTATTCCCCATAATTGAATTTAGAAGAGGAACGCATATCATCGTGCGATAATAGATTACCTGCACCCGTAATTTTTCCATCGCATGGACCGAGTTCATCGAAGGTCGCGTCGTATTTATGTCTCTGTTTGTTAACGATCCATTCTGGTTCTCCGGCTCCAGCATCGATACCTTCTCCCCGTTTATACCCGAATGGACTTACTTGGTCTTCTACTCCTTCGAATGCGCCCCCTATCATGGTCATTGAAATAATATACAATGCATTATTTCATTTGAACATCTATCACACTTTCGTGCAAGAAAACTATATTTTGCAAACACGCTCATTAAATATTAAATGGTAGAGTATAAAGTACTTTCATAAAAGTTGGCATTTTTTTTCCGAAAGAGTACAATTAATAGGAATGGCGTGTATGCACACGTGTCGTTGTGAATAGCCAAGTGCATAGGTACTTTGAACGATATAATGCTCACGTTTGTCTAAAGTTTCAGTGCACGTAATTGAAATTAATGCGACGAATGAAATGATTTCTGTGAAACGCTAATCTGCGATGACGTTCAGTTATACGAGTTTGTAGAGCGAGTAGTAAGACATATAAATAGAATGTTCGTGCACTTGGTTCTTTGTGTTCTATAAAAATGATCGTATCTTTCCTAGAAGATTATAAGTAAATAGAGAAAGGCACCTTTGACGAGCGACTCTGTCGTTGTTCCGATTTCTTCGTGTGGTATCATGGCCATGAGTTTCGCGATATCATCGGCCAGCATTTTATCGACTACCTCCAATAATTTCGGCTTCAAGGTGTTGAATTTATTAAAATCGTGATGCGCTAAGCATTCCTGCATCTTCTTCAAATCTGGGAAGTCGCCAGGTGAGATCTGTTGTTCTCTTTGTATTTGATCGTAAATTTGGCCGAGATTTTTTATGAGTTCCTTCTTTTTCGCATCTTTGCCGAACATACTAGGCATATCCTTTCTTAAGGCGCTGATTATATAAGCGTGTACCTATGAACCAGCCAACATGCGATCGAACGTTATCGATTCTGGATAGTGGACGATATCCGTGAATGTATGAATGAGCACATGATCAATATTAATCCATGAGCGATAGAACACGATCGCTGATACGCCGATTTTTCTCTTTGCTTACCTTTGCTAACCGTGCACGTTTAATCAGATCATTCAGCTTTCTAAGTGCCGTATTTCTTGGCAGTGATTGCATATCCTTGAACAAATCTTGTTCCTCGTCTTCGAATAATCTGTAAAAGATTTAAAAGAAGGTTACAGATACACTTATATCGCGTTGATATCTGGCAAACACATTTAAACATGGGATAAGTAAAGTTTAAGGGCTTTCTACGGCTGGAATTATTATAGCTTTACGCGAGGCGAGACGAATTCTCTGCGTACAGGATAACCATACGTACAAAGTTAAAGAGAACTTACCTCTTATTTACGTCGTATCTCAGAGGCTGGTCCCAAAATGATCCGATGTATACCCTTGCTACTTCGGGTGTTTGTAAAACTTTCCCGAGAGACCACATCAACGCGCCGTACACTCTCATAAGTTGCTGATGATCGATCATATCGGCTTTATTCAGAACTATCCTAATTTTGTCGTCGTGACCACGCAGCGCTTCTATAGATCTCCTAAATTCATCGGAAATGTCAAGTTTGTGCGCGTCGAACAGTAATATAATTCTGTCGACTCGTTCGGCGAACCATTCCAAAACACCGGTGAAATCATAGCCTCTGTCAACCTAATATAAACGAATGCAGCGGCTCGTCAACTACAGAAATAAAGCGAGCAAGACATATCTGAAATGGTGCCTACCCTTTGCTTCTCGCCGGATAAGATACCGGGGGTATCGACGATGGATATTCCTTTCAATACAGGAGATGCTACCATAGAACATTGGAATCTATTAAGGAACGCGTTACCAAATTTGGAAAGTGGACGAAACTGTTTATTGGGATCGACGACTAAAGCATTCCCAGGTATCACGCCCTCTTTCTCTTCGTACATAACTGTAATGAAGCGATCTGTTGTTGGTTCAGGACCGATTCTTATGCCAGGAAAGTCTCGTTCTAGCAAATACTTGATGAAAGTAGTTTTGCCAGTAGAGTATTGGCCCACCAGAAGGATCATAGGCTTGGCGTCAAAGTCCGGATCATCGAGTTGCGGGGAATGAAAATCGTGAAACTGATAATGCTGTTCCAGGGGTAGTAATTTCGACTTGTATATCTTTTTAAGACCTTCCGTGACATTTTCGAAGAGGTCTTGTCTGCCGCTCTCTTCCCGGCCCAGCCAACTAAACATCTCGCGTTACGATCAATGGATGATCCTGTGGACAAATTCGAAATATAGTTCGTGAAAAGCATCATTGCGTCCAACGGAACCGCGCGACTCTCCTTGATTTTTCGTTTCAACTTGACCATTTGACACGCGGCGCGCCGATTAAAAGAGGCTAGGATGACGTAGACGCGCTACGAATTACGTATATCGCTTCGTTTTCCACCGATAGCTTCGCAATCTTACAATTACACCGTGGACGCGTTTTTTTAAGGAATGAACAGTTTTATATAGAAGGGAATATCCCAAGCATACGACGCATTTGATTAGAGAATCGGTGAATGGGGAATAAACGATTAAACAAGTGAATGAAGAAGATAGCGGAGAGGAAATGAAAATTTAAAAGGCTAAATTAGAAGGAAACTAACCTCTTTCCTTGAATCCAGTAGAAGAAAAAGAGAATGGTGGATGCGCGATCCAGCGCTATCATATATCATACAGTAGGATTGACAGCTCATGCAACTTTTGCTGACACGTGAAACGTTAACGTTACTTGACACGAGATTCGACAAATTATTATTTCACTTCCCGACACGGTTGAATCGGTAGGCAAGAGTCGTTTATCCTCGGTGTCCTCGGTAAAATCCTAGTTATCCAGCAGGTCCGCTATTGGCTAGTGGTTAGCGATCGATTTCTCGATCTGTCCTACTGCTCAGTCGTGTCGATCACAAGTGATCGCAATTCACAAGAGACAAACGCAATCGCTTAACGGACCACGTCGCCGATCGCGGATAAGCTTGCACTGATACGACTGCGCATCTCGACTTTCGACTCTGCTCCTACCTCGCCCCCACTCCCTTCGCCCGCCCACCCGTCGCCGCAATTACCTCCTCCTTCGCCCCTTCGTTAAACGTCACTTCGCCACTTAGCAGTTTTCTCTGGATCGTGTAATAGTCGTGTATGTAAGCCACGGTGTACATTCGCCGTTCGCGTACTCTCACCTTTGTTTTTCCTTCTCGGTAAATAGTTCAATGCAGCGAACCACAAGAAAACTGCGGTACAGGCTGTGAAACAGTTTCCGCGGTTCTACGTACATACACACGTACGGATTTGAAAGAATTCGAATGGTTTGGATCTGTAGCGAATGGTACGGACGAAGGCGAGGGTAATTATATTCTATTGTGTGTCGAGGGTAATTAGATGCTGACGCCTAGGAAAAGGGCACAGAATATAAAGTGGTTACGTGTGCACGTGTGTGATTAAAAGCGTATTCGACTATGTAGGCCCATGGGCGTCTGCAGGGGGGTGGGGGAAGAGGCAGTTGCCCTCCTGGCTTTTGAGAAAAAATCGCTTATTTCTCAAAACTGATCTTTATTAAGTTTTATACTAAAAAAGGGAATATTTTTACATTTATGTTTTAAATTTGTAATTAAATTGGCACTATAAAATGGGTTAAAAGCAAGAGGGGTATATTCTTCTTTACTATTATCCCAAAGTTGCCCCCCACACCCCTGGGAAAAAGTCTACGGACGCCCCTGTGTACCCCACATTGATACTTTAGAAATAATTATTTTGGAATCTTTCGCGTAAAGAAACCCCCGAGAACGGGGAACCTAGAATCGAGAACTCGTGACGTAAATGAAAATGAGAGGACGTTTGCATTGAGAAGCACGGACATTTAGCATTATCCTTAATCGAGCGCGCTGCATACGCGCTACTGATAGATTAAGAGCTTCCGTAGCTTCTTAAAAAGAGAAGACGTAGGTAAAACGCGAGTACCCACGTGGGCTTATGCAGGGCATCGGTAGCTACAAAGCTACGTATTATAATAGGTACTTATGCGGTAGGCACTTCCCGTGCAATAATTGTGTACACAAGCACGACATAAGTAGACGGATAATTTATTAATGCGACAAGTCGATATTTAATACTTAGGTATTTATGTACACAGGTGTTGTAGCGAGTGAATCGATTGGGACGGTATTCAGCATTCAAGGTTTCAATGATAATGGGGAAAGCATAGCATTCGAAGAGGGCACGGATACGTAGGTATGCCCATACGGCATACATAGATATGTCGGTGGACGCGATACGAACTTGACGACGTTTAATCGATGCCCGCGTCTCTTCCGCTCGCGTATTTGAATTCAACGGAAAGACTGGTTGTAATAATCGTTCTCCTATTGCGTAACGAGACGTGCAAAACATCCAGTGTCATTTGTTGCGTAAGCAACGCGGACACATCCTGGTTAAACGATTTTGTGCCAATTTAGTAATGTTAACCAGCTTGGCTGGAATTAGAATTGATTCGTAGGTATGTCATGCCGCATGAGGTATTAATACTACATAGGTAGGTATTTATATACTATGTATGTATGTATACATAGATGTACATAACGGCTGCACTGCCGCGCGCTAATCGAGCCCTTTGGCCATTCATTAGTTGCGCGGTGAAAAATTAGAAACAACTCGGAGGCAAAGATTCGGCGAACACGTAGTAGCTAAATAGCGTGGTACACTAGGATGGCCCTGGTTTATACGTATTGAATATTTTTTGTATTCCTTCAGGGACTATTTCTCATGAAATGGAAATACGTTACGCGGTGAGGGCAAAAGAAATCGCAGCTTGAAAATAAGGGCCACCCTAGTAGTACACGCGTAGCTGCATACCGTCTCATCTTTTCGTTCGCATTGGACCATGTAGCTGCAGTAAAGGAATCAGTCGATGGCACGTACGCGTACAATGTACATGCGAGCGCAAATAGATGGTACCTACTCATAGGTAGGAGAGGAAGGGAAAGAAAAGATCATAGGAGACATTCCTCGTCCCAGTTACCGGGAAGCACGTCTTTCCATAGATTCGCCAAAGTTCCGAGCCGGCAAGGCGTGCTGCAGTTTGGTATTTCCATAAGATGCGCCGTATCTGTATCTGTACTGTTCAGGTACATCAACTGCAAAAAGCAAAAAGAGGGCAGACGAAAGGAATGGAAATTTCTCCTACGTCTCCGAAACAATACCTTTACTTCGGCGTCGTCGGGGAAGCTGGGTGTATGGTGCAACTGGAAGACGAGTGTCGCGCCGTACTCCGGTTTGAAATATTCACTCGTGAAGCCCATGGTCCTCAGTAAATTGACCAGTGTTATGTCATGCGCGGAATATAGATAGGCTCGCCTCGTACGTTCCTCACTTTTCAAAGCTTGCATGTGACCTAAAATTTCTTTCAGCAACGGCCCTGTGAGTCAAGCATACGTTTAGGTAATTAACCGGAGAATTATTTCGAGGCGGATCGCCTGAGAAATAGCAGGTGAATAAAATTTGCGCGTTACCCCCGCGAAGTCGTCGTTGCAACGTGTTGCTGGTAAATATCGCCAAACTTCGAGCCGCGATTTCACGCATTTCCTGATTGTAGTATTTGCTTGTCCATTCCGGTAATTTCAAGCCGTGCAGTTCCTCTATTTCCAGAGTATTGTATAAAAATTCGATGTCTGTGATGGTAGTCATTTCTTGTCCCGTATGGGCGGAAAGTTGTTGATAGTATTCAGCTGATACGGATTCCGGTCGGATAGATTCGTTTGCGTACGCTTCCGTCAAAGCTGCTTCTAATCGCGGGCAGGGCACCTTCACCACGATAATCTGTAAGAAATGTCCATTGTCCAACTTTGTCAAGATGCGGCGAAATGTGTGTGTTAGGTATCTAATATTTACGCACCTTATCTAAATTTCTGGGGGTGGAATGGACAGGTACCGGTCTCCAGTTCAAATTGGGTACGAAGATTTCCTCCGGGCTTGGCGGATACAAACCGGCCAGCAATGATTGCGCAGACATTATGCATCGATCCGCGTAGCTGCTTTGTACCAACGACAGGCTGCTCTCGTACTTGGGGCCAATTATCGAGCCGTACTTGTCACGGATCCACTGGCCAACGTTGTACATTTCAAGCATCCCTTTCTACGTAACGATTCGACGTTTACCGTTGCGAGGCATTACTAAAACTCGGTGAATTCATTTGGATTTTATAATTTATAACCTTGGTCAGAGCTCCCCAGCCACCTTGCCATTGGTAGTTTCGGTATGGATCGTTTGGATAAGTTTCCGTAGGATTCCGATCGCCGTGTCGAAAAACCTGCCGATCAACACGGGCGCGGGCGTTCAAACTGTTTAAACACTGGCTATCTGTAGTACGATAGTTATATAGATACTTACGAATATCGTTTGTGTAATGGGCATGGTATTGTTGTACGCGGTGCCGCTGTTTACGGAGGCAAAGGCCGCGTACGCGAATAGTACGGAACCGATACCGATCCCGAGCATCGTCACCGTTAATCCAACACCTAGTCTCTTCCTGATGAGCCGACGATCGCGACTAGATCGCTCTTTCGTTTCTTCTTCCATTCATACGAACTCGTATATATACCCCAAATACATATCTGTATCTTCTCTTATCACGAGATAAACCTTCTGCTCGTGGCGCGATCGTCCAATTTTGTATTCAGATTTCCCTGCTCAATTGCGTAATTACACTCTGTGACCGTACTAAATAAATCCCGGCCTGTTCTACATACCTATATACATAAATCCCGTCAATTACCGAAATTCGCTTCGATTCCTTTCTGCCTCGCCAACACTAATTAGGCTAATGTATATTTGTGGAGATGCGGGGAAAGAGCGAAAGAAGACTGCTGGGAAGACAGCATAGCGAGTGACTTTACTGACGTGGCGAGCAATGGGCAACAAGTAGTATGTAGGTATTTAATTCTCTGCCTCCACCTCCGCCTTCGTCTCCGCCACCGACCGAAGACGCTCGTACAGAGCACAGTGTCTCGCAGGCGCGTCATCAGAATCGGAGGAGAGAGGGATCGTAACGGCAATTGTGGCCGAGATTCGACAAGCACGAACAATCGGCACACGGCGGCGTGTTTATAGGGAAAAATTGCAAAGAAATTATTTTATTCCTACGTATTTCGATCTGCTGATTTCAAATATATTGTTATTTTTGGTGTAAACTGAAAACATAACTCATAAATTATTTGTATATATGAAAAGAGTTATCCAATGGTATTTCTGCATATAATATTTGCAAACTCCAAAAACTGAAGTTTAAGGGTTGGTCGTGGGGGTAACTTGAAAGGTAGGGATTTTTCGGAAATTACTTTTACGCCGTTTTGTAGATATAAAAATAAGGTGTAATTTATGTTTAAACTTCTTTTCGATATCTCTCAATGTTCTCGAAATATTCCACGAAAATGAAATTCTGTTCTTTTTTCAAGGGCAAATTTCACCCCCTCAAACTGTGCAATGCGATGGCACCAGCAAAAAATATAAGTATAGTTGTGTTATAAGTTTCATTTTCTTAATTTCGGGGTTCCCTAACTTCCCTTTTTGACCCGGGAGTAGGCGCGCCAAATAACTTACGTTAGCAGGCGCGTCGGTCATTTCGACTGATATTCAATATAATGCGAAATAACTTAATAAAATTACTAAATTAGTATAAATAATGCATTATAATATTATCTTCACAACTTTCTTTCAACAAGAAATCTCGATATTTATCATAGTCGCCTAAAAATTCATAATATTATTCAATACCACCTTCACTTTGTAGTTTACAAGAAAAATAACAATATATTTGAAATCCACAGGTCGAAATACGTACTAAGAAGGCATGAAATAATTTATTTCACGGGCCTAAGTCATAAAAAGGAAGGCGGTTTGCTGTTTAGTTACTATTTCTTTAAAATAGTTTTCGACTCCTAACACAAAAAGGAGCACCTATTAGCAGCTGATTCTTTTTCCATTCGATAGTATACACTTCTGCCTTCTCAATAAAACAACTTTTAGCGTGGCACATTTTTTATATACATAAAATTGCGGTAAATAAAATGTGCAAACAAGAAACAAACTTTGACCGTTATAATAGAAACATTTAAGAACATTTTCATGTGTTTAAATTCTCGCCACTGTGCGGCATGACGGAAAGAATAACAGACAGGTAAAAAACAGAAGCGATCAGTTTGTCGTAAGTTAGGTAAATATTAAATTTCAAACAGTTCGCGTGCATCGAGCTCCTCGCGAGCTGGGTCGCTTCTTTTTCATTCCTAGAGTTGGCCCCCATAACAGGTTCACCAGGAAAGTGCACTTAATTACTGTTCAAGTGCGCAAATCAGTGGCAAAGGTGTGTCTCTGCGAGGTGTTGGTCTAGGAAAAATTTGTTCCTGCAGATTTTAGTGATGTTATACGAGCACTGCAGAGGAATTTAGTTCGCCAGCTTGAAACTTTACTATGCACGCGCGTTGCTCTGGCAATTGACAAGTTTAATCAGTCGGTATTCGATTAGTCTTTAAACTTTATAATATTATCTATAACACACAAGCCCGTAATCGCGCGTTACTCACTTTGCTCACTTTGCGCGTATAATCATGTACACATATGTACCTTGGCCGCGTGACCGCGTGACTGACGCGCGGCGCGGCACGAACCAACGACCATCGACTCTGATTCGACTCCCAGTCGACTTTCGTTCGACTACCGACTACCTACCGACTCCAACTCTGCTCAAGTGGCGCGGCGCGGCGCGGTTTAAATTTCATTTCTCAATACACTAACGGAAGCTTACGTTGGTATAAAAATTGATTTTTTTTTGTTTAATTTTTCAAATGTTCAAGCTTTTAGGAATATGTGTTTAAAAGGAGTTTTTGAAATTTCTAAAATTGCCGAATTTGAGTAGCGGCAAATGCATGAGTAAAACTTTAAACGCGTTTTTCTCGAAACAGTGTTCTGAAAATCGGTGGAACTTGTATCAGCAAAAGTTATTATCGGATTCGACTGAAACTTTTTTATTTTGAGGAATATATACTTCTGCTTCGTGGAGAGACCAATCAAATTTAAAAGAAGTTGAAAATTTATAATTCTTAAAGGAGTTGAAGCGTCGAAAAATATAGGGAAAAAGTGATTTCAAATTTCAAGTGTCATTATATTCTGAAAAATGTCATTGCTGTAATTTTTTTTCTGGTCTAGTCAGATTCAATAATCTGGCATTGTTTTTTACTTCAGACCAATGGTTTAAGATTTTAGGTGCTAGAGGTTCCACCGATTTCGTAGAATTTTTTAACCCTCCGACTTTAACGACTCCCCACTTCCGTCTGCAGTGATTAATTATGAAACAAAAAATTGATTTATATATTCTAAGATATCCTTAATTCAATGCAAGAAGTCCCATTAAATTATACGTAGTAGTTTCCCTTTAATTAATTCCTAAAGATCATCTATTTTTATAGGCTCTAGACCGGAACAGCCCCTTAATGCTACTTTCTGCGTTACCGCAACTTCCAACCACCCTCCAACCTGCTTATCTCGAGTATTCGTTGGGGAACGGGTTCACTGGTCTTTACATGGTTATAGGAACACACAGCGTTAAGTGAAAGTAGGTTTAATTTATTCGCAGTAAATTGAAGGTAATGTAGACAGAGTTGCATAGCAAACACACAGGCCACGTATATAATGGAAAAGAAATGGACGTGTGTACACGTGGCTACGAGAACGATCCGATGCGAGGAATATTAGAGAACGAACGATTAGTATTTGCGCGATAAAGGATGAATGATACGATAACAACCTACGATATTCCAGTTTCACTACATTCGAATCGCTGGCTATGATCTGTCCGAGTCGAAATATTTCTCACGCAGGTACATGCGCCGAGGCTTGCAGAGAAACATTTCTGCAAATAGTAAATTGTATAGATAGTGCAGAACATGTGAGAAAACAATGTGCACCATGGCGAATGAATATACATACCTATGTATCGGTACGTAACGGTATCTGAACGCACAGGTGCACCGAAATTGCAGTTAAACGGACAATTATCATTGGTTATCGTTAATGTCGGCTTTATATAAAAAACTACGGGTATGCGTCGCCTCCCTTCCCTCTCTATTCTCCTTATTCGCACGCAAGCGAATATTCGCGCATACAAAATTATCTTATACGATAGTGACTAGATTTCACACGGAGTACGTATATGCTATCGGGTTTAAATGCAACGGTAGTTACAGTAGCTAACCGTAACAAATAAATAAATAAATAAATAAATAAATAACTAGTAAATAAGAAATAAGGGATAAATACGTATAGGTAAGGATTGGAAATGTCGGGCAAGCAGGCGCAAAACGGAGCAAAGGGAAAGAATTTAGCATGCATGAAAGAACGTAAGTGGACATTTACGATGACCGAGCTCGAGGTCAAGATGTGGTCGGTCGGTCGGTCGAACGGAACGGAACGGAACGATGCCTTTTAATTTAGGGTTGCTCGGAACGACGTCGTCGACCAGGTCCTCCGGCGTAATTCGCTGCCGCCAGGCCCATCAAATGCTTTGCCGCTTGCGAGCCACTGAATCCACGGCTTAATCCCAGATCTAAGCCTCGTTTGTTGCTGGAAAAGAAATCGAACGAGTCGATGAGAGTGATGAAACGCTGGTACTTCGATTCACTCGGAAGGTAACGAACTGCACTTACTTCTCCACTTCTGGATTGCGCATGATAGTGTGACCGAGTCGGGCGAGTATCTCCATCAGCGATTCCGGGTCTTCTTCATCGAATTGGCTCCAGTAGCTCTGTTGCCTGTATCCCAATTTTTCATCCTTTACGTACCTTTAGAAATTCCTTCCCTTCGTTCTATGATATTTTATTGGGATTCTCGCCCGTTCGCGAAATTGCTGGTGATTTAAAGCAACGTTTTCTCGATATTTACGACTCGGTCGCTGGGGCCTATAACTTCTCCGTCCCTACGCGCAACTCTATTAACGACGAGTCGTAACAATGGCACTCTTTACTTCCCGATACGAGGAACCATTCTCATTGAACGGCGGCTCGTCAAATGGAACTGGGTTAAACTTTCTCACGCGGGCAGATGCTTCTTCGCGGCTTCTCTCTATAGTCTATATCTATACTGTATGGCGAATGCATATCAGTAGCTCTTTGCACCGATTCTTGGCAAATCACGCTCGGTCAATTCCCATGTACATGTAATATTAATTCGTAAAGGTGATAATAGATCCGAGTGTATGGGAGAGTTATAATAATAGATTAAAATGAAATGGAAATGTTTGTTTTAAACTTGAGTAATCCCTCACTTACGAACGATAGTTTAATGGAAATTAAGTAGTACGCGAAGCCCGAGTTATGGTTGGATTTGTAGGCAATCTTACTTTGTTGTGTGTAAAGTAAATGAATGAAACTTACGGTGCCGCATCCGCCGAAGGAGTCGAGGATACGAAAAGCCCGAGGATCACCAGAATAATGCATAACGAAACAACTCCCCGCTGCATCTTCGAGATAGTTTCTTTTAGACCTGGAAAACAGATGCAACGACACACAGGAATGTAAGCAAGTGTTGTATGTATAGGTATAGATATCCGTGGAATTGCAGTTTCACCGCAAATTCTGTCTTTTAAACCAGGGCTATTTCAAAGACCAAGTGTACAAAAATTCAAATTCGCGTGTTCACCTGGGCATTTCGAGGGAAACTTTTTAGGAGAAGCAGAAGAGGAGAGAAGAGAAAAGAAAGGAAATAGAGGGCAGGGCTTCCTGTTTCAGAGGACCGATGTGGTTGGCGCATTCGAGAAAAAGCTACTAACAAACTATTCAGCCGACGATCTAGAAAAGAAAGGTCGCGACGGTGAGCAAGCAACTTTCCTGCTCCGTCTCTGACACGAGCCGTTGTGATTTAAAATCCTTTGAATCACAGTTCGCAACATTGTCTTACTCAGCTTTTCACTTTCCACTTTCCTCTTTCTCCGAGCCTTTGAATTCTAAATACCTACATACAGTTCGCAATCGTTATCGACAGCGGAATCATTTTCGAGGAATTTCATTTTCGCCGGAACAAAACGACGCGAGTTTGCCACGCACCTCGAATTATGTATAGAGATATTTTGCAATTGCTGGCCGTATCGATGTTCGTTCAATTAGTATTTTATTGGAAGGCAATCACGAGTCGCTTTCAGCATACCGATTTGCCGTAACACGGAATAATTGGATTCGTCCCTTTCGATAATTGATGGCGACGGTGCTTTGCCACAGGAGCGTACATGTGTTATTTACATACGCCGAGGACAATGCAACGCGATGCTCATTCAGTTACTAGCCTTTCCTCCATCGTTTCCAAAAGTTTGCCTGAAAGTAGTTCCTCGCCACGTTTATCAAATTCGTCCACCGTATTCCTCGATACCATTTATTGCAATCGTGTGCAGGTGCGTGTGCGAGACTCATCTGCTTTTGTAAATGCTAATGGATTACAAGTTTAACGAGGGACACGCTATATACGCGGTCGCTCCTTTAGAATCTAGAGGAGTGTGCGTAGTGATGGGATCTGAAGAACTTCGAAACCCCTCAAATCTATATAAATGACGAAAAATTCGTAGCACTTCGAGCAGGATTCAAAGCTTAATACTCTTGAAAGTCTTGATAAGTCTTGAGTATTCATAGAATCTTGACCCCGGAGTCACGAGCTTCAGGAGGATCCGCACACTCCTAACACTGTCTACCGTCCGAAGTCTCGCACCTTTTTCCTCTGCCAACGCACACAACTAATTCCAAATACCTAAATCCAAATACCTAAGATATTTGCGTCGCTATCGCGTAAAAGCGTTTCGATTCAGTCCGCATTTAGCACGGCTCCGAATATGCAAGTATCTATGTACAATAGGTATTTACTTGAAAGGCGACAGCGTTGACAGAAACGATATTCCGAGGATGATTGTTATAGTTGGCGGTGCTACATATATAGGTGGAAAAGCAGAACGGCGGCCAACCCGAATCGAATTCGAATTTCCATTGAAATTGGCGCGGCGCGGCGTGGCGGTATCGTGGCGGTTAAACGTGTCCCTCAGGTGCGAGTAAAGCGGTTGAAAGGGTGTTATTGGGAAGACTAGGAAGACGAAGCACGCCCGACCGGACAGAAACCTCATCTTCAGAGAGAAGTTCCAGCATCTCCGCTTCCTTTTCTTCCGTTCTCCATTTTCTCTCGCCTTCCGTATTCTGTATTCTGTATTCTCTATAGTCTATTCCGTGTCCCATATTCCATATCCTGTTATCCGCTTTCCGTTCTCCGTTCATAATTTCCGCTTTCCGCCTCCCGCTTCCCGCTTCCCACTTTCCGAGTTAGAAGCAGCGCGGGTGATGCGAATAGCACGCGCGCAAATAAGTGACTTTGTTAAATCAGGCTGGAACCTTGCATTAAACCCGAACGCACAACAGCTGGCTCGTTCCTTGGCTTACATCTTTGGCTCTAGCAACGGGAATTGTTTTGCGTGTTTCTATAGAATCTTTTAAACTATCTTTAAACTTTGACAACTAGACAATAAACAAGTTAAACGTTAGCGCCGACGTATAGATATGCCTACTTTAGAGGAAGGATCAGCTTGGACACGCGATTATCTGTACGAAGAAAGGAGTTTTCACGGACCCGTTCGAGCTTCGCAACTCGCAAACCGTTCCGTTTTTCTCTATTGAAGAGGTCGAAAACGAGAGACATATCGTATTGTAAAAATGACGAGTTGGAGGTGATTTTTGTACGCGAGTACCTACTATAAACCACTTGCCTCGATAGGTGGATAGGGTCTATACGTATTGCCCAGTTTTCAAAGGAACACAAGAAGACCGTCGCGTCGGATCCGGAAGAAAGCCGAACGCGCACTATTTATCCTGTCTCTGAACCTATAATGCCTGAATCCCTTGGACCACCGAACGCGTTTACAATTTGTGTGCATGCGTATATTTGACTGTATTTTACTAAACAATTTAAGCACAGTTTAAGGAGAAGCAGCTGTGACTCTGCCGAGTTGCGTTTTAATAGAAGAGCGATAGATCCTTGCGATGGCGGTGCCGGAACGCGAGATTTTACGATCTACGATTGATCGTACGGAGGTCCTTGAATGAGTTCTATTAAACGTCGTTGTTTCGAGCTAATCGACGATAGCTTTCGTCCTTTACCCTTGATTCGTACCTAGCTACTATACATAGTGGTACCAAACGGTTCCAAGCGAATCTAGCTAAATAGGTAACTAACGTGGTTCGAGTAGATTTAATTCAGACCTGGTCTACATATACAATCACATTCGCGGGCAAGCGTCTTCGCGTCTCTAAGAGAATTTTATGAAGCGTTTGAAATTCGAGTTTGCCAAGTACCCAAGGTTCTCGGTCGGGAAATGCATTCGAACGAGCGTCCAGTTTTGCTCGCTCATCGGAGCGCGATGCTGCCTATCGAGCGAAACCGTGTCTCGATACAGGGTTTAATTGTTGCGCGGCGAAACAGATGGAACGTACGCGGACGTGTCGCAAATTGTCGTGCTCGGAATTCAACAGAATTCAATTTTGCATTTATTTCAATCTAGTATCTAATACATCTCTAGAAAATCGAAACCGGAGCCGATCACCGATAGGTGCATATATGTATTTATGCCTATTTTTTTTCCCCCAGAACTCGTCTCTACAGAGAGGTGACACGTTGAGAAATACTGGAAATCGGTTAAACAACGTTTACCATTGAAAATGAGATCCGAGGGATACACCGCCCAAAATAACAAGCATCTCTTAGAGTCTCTTGAAGTATTAGGTATATTTGCATACGTTGCGGGTCAAGTCAGCCCGAGGGATTAATTAAGAATTTAAAACTCGAATGCCGGCAATCGGATGTCGGCATAGTGCCTCCCAGCGGATGTCGAATAGCAAAGTGGTGGAATGGAACTCGGACGACGAGTTTGATCGGATACTACCTACGGAAATGCGCGAGGAGATTTGAAAAAGCTGCGACTTACCTCGATTCGCGAATCGGCTGCCGAGATAAGGATTGATAGCGGCAACCGGTGAGGAGATTCTGCAACGGGCTTCTTCCTTCGGCAACGGAGAGTACAGCTCTGCGAATCGGAATCCTTCGCCGCCGGTTTATATAACCCGCGAGTTTGCGGCATTCGCTTCATGACTATCCCCACCCCTATACTCCTAAACATTCTCGTCCAATCAAACGGACCTGTGTTCTACCCCATCCGAGCTTCCTACCACCATCCCCCTATATCGTCCTGGTAACCACCCCACGAGTACGAGCGCGTCCGCGACCGCGAACGCGGAACGTGAACGCCAGCTCCACCATCCCCGAATCGCAACGGTCAATCTAACCATCTTTCTCTCCTTTTCGGCTATATTTCTCTCCAACCCTCTCGGGGGATTTTCTCGAGTATCTACACTGCTGGTCTTACGGTCCAGGCATGTCTGTTTGTCGAGTGCGCTGGCATTCACCGTTCCGCGTAAAATGGAGCAAAACCTGCGGACGTATAGCTATCTCGGTTAACGAATAAGATTGTTAGAGAAGAAAGATGATTTCCGAATTTCTCGATCGCGAGCAGGGTTGGCGATTTTGTAAATTGATCTCCATAGGGATTGAAGGATAGGAATGTTAAGGAACTTTATGGGATGCTGAGATTTCTGCGTAAATTTTGGATATCGCTTATCGGTACGACTCGATGCCACGCGACGAAAGCCGTGTACAGTAATAATATCGACGTGTCGCGCACACATCCAGGGAGGAGACGGGCTAATAAAATTAACCGTACCGCTGGACAAACGTTTTCCCGCGTCTAAACGGGGTCGGGTGAGAAACGAAGGAGCAAAGTCGAGAGAAAATACAAACTCGTGGGTCGTTAGTCACGTTTGATTCGTCGATAATTTCTTGGACGTGTACAGATACGATTGAACGACACTGTGGGTCCATTAAGCTTACAACCGTTGCTCGTGTTTGCCTTCCTACGGCAACGACCGATTTTCCTTTTCCCAAGTACTCGCTTGTTCGCGCGATACGTGCACTCGGGCTTATTTGTCGCGATAGGAAATTTGCAGGTAGGTACTGGAGACTTGGATGAAAAATGAAAACAAACAGTCGGGCGATTCTTATTTCTTACAAGTGCCTACCTATCCCTGCCTAGGGTTGCCGAATAAGTGGAGTAACCGTACCTGTAACAAGTGGGAATTCGACGTCGCGTCGGTTAGATACAGATGAATTAACTTGTGACGCCAGTTTGAAAAACATTCACGAGAGGAGAGAGGTGTTAACCTAGTTATTATTTTTCGATTATCCTTGGGCTCGGCTGGGGTACGAACCCTTCTTCTTCATCGAAATATAAATACAAATATATTGTTACGGCAAATGCTGTTAACCCTCGAGCTTGTCTCGGTCGAGATCGTCCAGAAGAAGCTTGCGGTCTGGTGCTTTCACGAAATCGACGAAATCGACCGAAGAAGGAGTGTTATACCTATGTAGATACGCGTGTACCTACAGTTGTATCTTTGCTACTTAAATAGGACGACGCAGAAAGCAAATCGTGCGAAGGGATGATACGCAGCAAAGCCCCCGGTTTAGTTGACTCTTTCGCATTCCTCCCTTTCCTGTCGTTCACCCATATCGTCAGCAAGAACTCGAGAATCGCCTTATTGCCGTTTATCGTGGCGCCGATGCCGTCCCTTTTTCCGGGCGCCGTCTACCATTGTCCGCATGCAAATCACCTAATAGTTCATTTTAATAATGTCCCTGAAACGGCAGTGGTCGCACGAAACAAATAGCCCCGTCTCAAGCATAATGCGTTATAAACGGCCCGGTAAAGTAGCGGTCCAAGTGGTCGGAATATGAGATGGACGTGTGCGCTTTCGAGCAAGCAAGTAGCTGCGTTGTAGGCGTGTGCGTATGACGCGTACCTATTAGCTACCCACTGTTTCGTTAGTTCCACTTGGACATTAATCGGAGAAATCAAAGTCTGGAAATGTTTCGATATAGAAGAGAAGACCCAGGGAGCGGAATGATAGAGGGATAGGGGGTTGAGCTGGCTGGTGGTTGGAACTGTAGATGCATCGGAGGTAGAGTTGAAGAAGCGAGAAAAGAATCTTGTTCGCTGGCGGAACGAAACTTTAATCAGTTGAATCGCTTCCGATTCCGTAAATTGGTTTAAATGCTGTTGCACGCGTTGGTGTCGCCTTTAACTAGGAGAAATTTGCCGATTTATCGGTTATCAATTTGTTCGCTGGCAACGGAACGGAAAGGGATGAGGAAATAGAATAGACGAGGTACGAGCGAGTCGGACCTGACGACCATCATTTTTCCTTTCTTTCCATTTTAATTTCAACTAGGGTGTTGTCTCTCTGCAGACGTTTTCTTTAAGGGGGCATTTCGGTTAGCGCGCCGATATATTAAGTGATTTTCAGAAATTTATTTCGACGAAGATAATTATAGTAATCGAATAAATTTTTTTTCTATTTATTAAACTATATTTCTGCGGTAAATAAAATATACGAAAGTAATAAAATTGTTGCTTTTAAAATGCTTTTGAAAGCGATCTTGATGACATGCTTAGAAATTCATGACAAGCGACGTGAAAGCGATTTCAGCTGTTAGACTTATCTGAACCAAAAAATCCGAACAGATTCTTGATCAGTATGACTGTTGTTATCGCTCGGAGTATAGGTAGTTAGTGATTTATCTTCAAAATCAGGAAAATGGCGGGCAAAATTTAAGAAAAATGTCTCTCGGCTTTTTTCTTTTGCTATTTTCGATTTTAAAAGTAGGTTAGACTCAATGAAAATACTTGATTGTAGTCCCTGCGAGAGTCGTAGGTGTGCATAATAAGCAGTAAAATTTGTAAAGCAATCGGTTGGATAGATTTTCAGATTTTGACCCTTAAGGGGTCATTCTACTTTGATCAGCCGAAAAATGAAGCTATTGGCTATTGGTAAATATTTGTTACTCAGTGAAATAAAAATACGTATAATGAAATAAATCTTTTCGATATTTATTAAATTACTCTTATATTATATAGAAAAAAATAAAAAGAATTCGTTTAAATTGGTTTAATGTTTTTTTTTTACAATGTCAATATGGCACCTACAAAAAAAATCGTGGCGTAGGTGGTTTCCCGACTCAGCCTTATTCGGAACAAAAAATTCCAAAAGATTATTAATCTGCATGACTGTCGCTATAACCCCTAGCTCAATTAACAATTTTTGTCAAGAAATAACTGAGATTTATCTCATGAGATTTATCTCAGAATACATATTTCTGGGTGTTTTGTCAAACTTTTTTTTTCAAACCGGCGCCGTTTTATTAATTTTCAACAAAAATTGTTAATTGAGCTAGGGGCTATAGCGACACTCATACAGATTAAGAATCTCTTGGAATTTTTTGAAGTGCCATATTGACAGTGTAAAAAGACAATTAAAACGAATTACACAAATTGATAGTAGCTTAATAAATATCAAAAATATATATTTCATTACACGTTGCACTTACTGAGTAAAATATCCTTAAAAATAGCTTAATTTTTCGGTGCTTCAAAGTAGAATCACCCCTTAAGTGAAACCTGTCGATCGGTTCGTAGTGTCGAAGGAAGCGGTATCGTTAGTCGCTGAAACGAAATACCACCATCGGTTTTATGGGTTATTTGTCGAGTCATAAACTAGAAATCAATCTAGTACGGACGGTGCAAACGTTCATTTATTTAGACATTCGAAATGGTGCTTTCGCGATCCTGGAGCTCGAACAGAAGAGAGGAGAGGGAGGATATAATATTGGCCAAAGATTTTTCGACCAACAAACCCGATCGGATCAGAGAGAGAGTAGTTTAGCGGTAGCCCCCGATTGCGGAATACGTTACTCGGTACACTACTAAATAGGTAGGTATCGAAACGTATCGTAGAATCGGCAAAGTTTCGCGTTCCCATGCGAGAACAGTTGGAGGAGAGGAGACCAATCGAAATCGATTCCTTGCCAAATCGATTAACTCGTGCGCCACCAACAAAGTAGCTTCCCTTTAGTTACATTCCCGAGAAGGTGCTCTCCCTCGAGATACCAGAGTCGAGTACCGTAAACGCTTCTCGACCAGTTGGAACTTTAGTAAACTGCAGCTTCGATTCCTCCTACGCTATACCTATCCCTACGTTCCTGGACAACAACGCTCCAGACGTTGCTTTCAACTTTCAAGGAACTGCGCAGGGTGCATCCGCGTCGCGTTCTCCTCTTGTAATTAGAATTTATCGTTTTTGTAGCCGATCGAGCGTGGAAGATCGTGCGCGGTCGAAGGGAAGGGAAATCAAGTAGGTGCGCGTACCTACCTCGTAACTAATGTAAAACCTACCGATCGACACCGGCCTGCAACCAGTTCAGTCAGCTGAATTCTGATTACTTACCCGGCTGGCCTCGCGTCGCATCCCCGAGCCCCCGTCAACTCGTCGCGGTCCTAAACACTCAACGATAAAACGCAGGCCATTCGAACCCACGGAATAATATGTATTTACCTAAATAGCACATAATATCGTATTATCTAACGTATACGTACACACCTTGTGTTCCCTGCCCCGTATACATTTACGTACACGCGTTGATACGTAAGTATATGCGAGCACGACGGTCTGAACGCTTTTTAAAAATTACGACCCTTCCGCCTCGAAGAGCGTTAACGTTTTAACAACATTCCAACTCGATCTATTCCGCACCAAGGAAAATCGATTATCCGTTATACGTTGTACGTTATGTATTATAGAGTACACGTTGCTGGCGAGGCGACGTGGGTGAAAATTAATGTTTCGTTGGGAGAAAGTCTGCCATAACCTGCTAAAACCCCTCTTTTCTTTAATAAAATTTCACGTAACGAAATAATAGTAGTGAGTCTGGTTAGCAACGTGTACGTAAGGTACTTGTATAAATTCTTCGTCGAGCCCTCTTCACCCAAAGCGGTTTTTTATAAGGGAAATGGTAAATGGTAAATGTTAGCTGTTGCGTAATCTCATTACACTTCCGAACAGCACAAGGGTGTGGGAAGATTTGCGTTTTCTTCGCAACAAGTTACGAGCGAACAATAACGCTCGTGTTCAATCGGTAACAAGCGACGGAGACTATTTTACCGACTGTTGGAAAGCATGGCTCGCGCGTGATTACAGAATAGGTACAGAAGCTATCCTTTCGCCTATTATCAGCGATCGATCGCAACGGATTCTAGGACAGCTGCTGTTTCCCGCGAAATATAGTCTGTCCTGGGAATAATTAGGGATCGGGCAAAGTGGCGACCGAAGGTAGCTGAAAACACATTTTTTCGTGCCAGCTGCGCTCTCTCGATATGGCAGAAGGATAGTTTTTGCTGACCCAGACCTTCTGTAAGTACATATTAGGGTGGCTCTTATTTTCGACTTTTGAATTTTCTTCGGGGCACCCTCTCGAATAGTTCCAAATAATTAAAAAACTCTGTGTAAAGTTTGAGCTCGATCGGAGAACGGGAAAGTCTTTAAACTTTGAAAATTTGAGGGAAAAAAGTCTTATTTTTAGTTTTTCGGACTTTTTTCTAAAACGGTTTGTCGCACGAGAAAAAGTAATAGAACATAAAAGATGCTCCTTGTCCGGATCTACAACTTTTGTTTGGCATATTTTATTATTTAATCAATAACTTGGAGGATATTATATAAAATCGACTTCGCGAGCTGTTAAATAATGATTTAAATGTTTAAGGGCCCAGGGGCACCCTTTCCCGTTATCCGATCGAGCTCAAACTTTACACAGATATTTTTTTAATTATTTAGAACTATTCTAGAGGGTGCTCCGAAGAAAATGTTGACAAATTCTTTTACCAAGAGTAAATAAGAGCCACCCATGTAGTAAGTACATATGTACATGGTGGTTTTCTATTCCGTCGTGAAGCTTTGCCCGATGCTCGTAACATTTGTGGGTAATGAGGAGTGCGGGTGGCCGTTGAGCGTTCGAGAGCGCGGCATTTCGCCTCGAGTCTCTTCTCGCCGAGTTGTCGTATCGTCTGTTGGATTTGACTGATTTCAGGTGCGCGTGTCAAAGGCGACTCAAGGTAGAACCAGGCGTAACAGTAGAGTCGATGTACGGTTATTCACGCAGGTGTACCATCGTTCACTTTGCACCTGTCCGATCTCTCGAACAAACCAATAAAATGGACTTTCCGTCCGGTTCCGTTGTAATTCCTTGTCGCGGGGATATTCGTCTTGCTTTCGATATTAGCCAACGTGCGTTTATCCTTTACCCGGCACGACGGGACAAGAAAGGTGCGAACGATAAAGTATGTATGGGAGCAGGCAGGTGTATCGTTGATACGTTCGCTTGCCATTCAGGGCTATCCATACGACTACTCGAACGTTTTCTGCCTATCGGTTCATTGCTTTTGCCTCATTACTGGCTTACCTACCAATTTGTATTTATCTATTTCGTTACCTGCCTATCTACCTATCCAGGCCTGGATTAAAGGAGGGCTAGGGGGGCCTGCAACCCCGGGCCACAGTTCTAAGCTTCCAGTTCTAAGCGATTAGCCCACTCTGTCTTCAAAGGAAATGTTGTATCAAAGAAATTGTCTATAAATCCCACAGCTTAAAATTTCATGTTTTTATTTTAAAATTTCAGTGTTATTTCCCTTGCAAACCTTCCTATGAACCTCTTTTACGATATCTATTTAAATTTTTACTAATTTTTGAGAATTATATATTTTGAAGACATATACACAGTATACAATTACAGTGTATAACGAGAATTCAAACTCGTTATTGTTTAAATTTCTTAGACCCCTCCGCCTTTCCACCACGGGGGACCCCGAAGGTTTGATAGCCCCGGGCCCCAAAGAAATTAATCCGGGCCTGTACCTGCCTACAATATACCTGCCCATCTAACTACCGACTTGAGCCTCCCCAACTCGCCTTAACATTAGATACAAGGAAAGCTGTCAGGCAATAAAGTAAACGTGTTCCAAGCGATATCTTTGACTGATTTTCGTGGTTCTACCCCGATAATTAGCCACGAATCGAGTGTGCAAACGAAAAGTGTTGATAAATACATTTCCGCATACAAGATTTGTGAAAAAACGAGGGAAAAACAAACGCAGGAGGAGAACCGAAAGAGCAGAGAAGACGGGACGAGAGAGGCTTCCGTTGTAGGATATAAGCGGTACTCGCACCTTTCGGGCACAACCTCCAATGCGATACGTTTAACTGGTGCACGCGTGTACCTATAGGTATACACTGTGGGCAGTGTGATACAGCGGCAGGTGAAGTACACAGCTGCTGGACAGCTGGACAGCTGGACCGATATCCGTGTCCAGGAACATTCCATCGGCGATAAATGATAAGTTTACGATTATGGAATTTGTAACGTTGGCTAATTTCACCTCGCGCGATCAAGGCGGAGCAAGTCTCGCGCTTACGCTCTCTGGATCTCGTAGAGGTAGATGGAAGCTGAATAGTATCGAATAGTCCGAGGACTTGAACGACAGCCGCTCCGCATAGAACGAGCGGAAAGTAATAAAGCAGACTATTTAGGCTCGGACTCGACTCTCGACGTGGTCGATAGCAATGTAGCGTCTCGAGCGCGGGGCTGGCGTTTACTTTTTTGCAAAAAAAGAAAAAAACGAAACAGAAAGAAGAAAAGAAACGAGGGAGGGGGGAAGTAAAGGAAAGGAAGAAGAGAACGGAAGAGAACACCTGCTTCTGTTTCTCCGTTCAACCACATCCTTCCTCGGGGCAAAGTCTCGCATTGCCTGGCCCGTGAAAAGGCCTTCATCGGTACGCGCTAACTGATACCTACGTACGTATGCGTGTACTGGCACTAGCCGGTATTTGCCATTCGGGAGGCCATACATATACACAGCCAAGAATGTACCTACATACATATTATATAGGCGAGCACCCGCGTCCTCTTGTAAACCTTCGAGATCGTATCGTTTTTCGGGCGGTTCTCACGGGACGCCAAACATCATCCGTCAGATATTTCGACCGTGTCTCACCGGTGCTGTGTGTCCGTCAGAATTTCCAATGCTCGGGGAGCATTATATCGCGCAGAAAAGGAACGTCTTTCCAACGTTCATCTGCTCAGGTATATACAGTTTTTCTCGCCGGCGTCCGCTCGAAGAGGAGACAATTGAAAGGAACGAGGGGCAGGCTTGAGTCTTGCCTAAGATATCGCCTTGACTCGGCACGGCTCGGCTCGGCTCGATAAGACGTATCGGACGTGTCGCAAATAGCTGTAGGTATCGAAAGTGATACAAACAAAACAAGATTTCCAAGACAGAAACTGAATCGCGGTATTAGCGAGCCTAATTCGTTACGACGATAACATTTATCGCGAGGATAGAGAATAAAAGAGGCAGACCAGACGCAACATCGATCGAATTACTTGTTCTTAAGCCGGGGATCAAGCAGAAAGCTAAGCTATCCGATGGCATGCCACGTTTAAAAATATTTCTACGTTATACGGAACAGTTTCCATCACAAGCTAAGCTATGTTGCGTTATGGTTTTGTTAAAAGCTAATTGTAAGTTAATAAGTTAGCTCGGCGCGATACAAGATTTCTTCGTGAGAGCGACTTTTCAAAAATACTGGGAGCTTTCAGCTGGCATAGCATCAGTTGTCAGTTTAAACTTGGTAGGTACGACTAGTAACGTACTTACTTACTTCAGTATCATGTCAGATTTAACCCATGTTACCCAGTTTATGGGATACATATGTATAAGAAGCGGTCTACAAAGCAATGAAATAAAAACAGAGACCAAAATATGGTATGCTGAATGTTTTGAACGAATCGATGTTTTCTCTTTCCTTTTCTTTTCCCTTTTTTCCTTTTCTTTTCCCTCTCTTCCTTTTCTTCTTCCTTTCCTTTTCCCTCTTCTTTTTCCTTTTCTTTTTCATTTTCCTCTTCTTTTCCCTCTTTTCCTTTTCTTCTTCCTTTCCTTTTCCCTCTTCTTTTTCCTTTTCTTTTTCATTTTCCTCTTCTTTTCCCTCTTTTCCTTTTCTTCTTCCTTTCCTTTTCCCTCTTCTTTTTCCTTTTCTTTTTCATTTTCCTCTTCTTTCCCCTCTTATTTTTTCTCTTCTTTTTCCTCTTACTTTTCCCCTTTTTTCCCCTCTTACTTTTCTTCATTTTCCCCTTATTTTTCCTCTTCTTTTTACTTTTTCTTTTTCTTTTGCCGGACCCCAAAAGATTGCTATTTCTACCAGCACTTCAAACTCCGCTCTTCTTCTCGTTCCCGTTCCCTGGAACTGACGGTGGATGCAGTGGGGTTGGAAAATTTTCATACACAGAGCATAACATAGCATAGCACGCTTCGCTTCGGCGGATACCGAAGCTGTACAACTTTTATAGCATAGCCTAGCCTAGCTTAGCTTTCCAGTGAATCCCCGGGGTTTATTCGGTACATACACAGAAGCAGGATGCTCGCTCGCTAGCGCACTACGAGGAACCGTTCTATGTACAGATTATGTTCCATGGGCGCACCTTTCTCCTTTTTCGTTGCTCGATTTTCCAGCAACCAATCGTGATCGAGGAACCTGTTGGCCGTAAATCGTAAAGTTCCCATGTAATAGTTCGAATGGGTTAACGAGATGTCGTTAGTAAAGAGAACGACGAAGTGCAAGAAATACTTTCATCGTGAAAATAATTTGTTTGAGAAAGTGAAACTATTATTGAAGCACGTCTCGTGTACTCTCCTCTCGTCGGGTCGGTGAGAATTACGCTAGGACTAGGCAGAGAATCTCGGCAAGCGTCTGCGCGACCTCCTGTCGGTTCCGGAGAGCGCAGGAGAATTGCGCAACGAGTCGTGCGACTCGCGCGATTCGCTGAGACGCTGACTCAGACGGGTGAAATGCAGCGCGGGTGTTCCGTGGCGGTGTCGAGCGATAGTTGTAGACCGAGTGCGCACTCGTTCGTGCTAACGCGCGTATACGCTCGAGGACCAGTCGTTTCGCAACCTATCGGTGTATACATACTTAGTAATAGTATTCCTCTAAGCTTCCCTCGGAACGGTGTATTTGGTTTGCAACTCGAGGATAGCCAAGACGAATCGGTTATGTGGAAACTAAACTTATCATTATCATCTTTCTAATAGCACTGGACGACCGAAGATGAGATCTGCCTAAGTCTAAACAACTTAAACAATCGATTTGTTTCATCTGCCGGGAAATAACGGACACGAGCCTAGCCTAGTCAATAGATAGTTGGATGGGATCCGTGAAACGATTGCGTCGTCGGAAATACACTTCTTGTAAATACATCGACGACCAGCGTTTAGTATTCTCGAGTTGCAGGTTGCATCCGGTTAAGTGGCGACAGCCGCTCCCACCGAGCAGCGCGTACAACGCTTATTCCAGAGTCGACGTTGGCTCGATTCCATTTTACTCCTTTGAGATACATACATAGTCCTTGAAAAGAGGACTCGCGACGTCGGAGACATCGTTCGAGGCAGAGACCGAACGAAACCTTTTCTTCCGGCACGGTGACGGTGACAGTCGGTTGTTCCAACGGTCCGACCGATTAGCAACGCTCGCGATTATTCGTCGAAAAACAAGCTGCTCGATAATAGCTCGGACAACGAATTGCACTGGGGATTATCGGAAAGACGATCGCGGACGATAAAATCCTCGGAAAGATCCAGACATTATGATCATTAAGTATATCGTTTACTTGCGATTTTTTTTATACAGATGTTTATTGAAGGACTACAGAACGAGAATTATAGAAAATGCTTATGGCAACAAAAACATTAGAAAATTACCTTTAGTTAATTTTTGTTTTACTATATTATAGTATCGTGGGTTGTGGGTTTACAACAGACCACTTTGCTGTTTTGGTGTTACTAATAAAAGCGGGAAAATGTCTAATTAAAAAAAAAACCCTAAAGTGTTTACTTGCGATTCTACGGATACACCAAGGCGGATCGAGTGACGGACGTGTGCATGTGGAGGAGGGTAAGGTAGGGGCAAACTAAATACGACCTTGAACAATTCGCGGAGGGAAAACATTCTGGTTCGTTTAATACTGGCGGTGGCTAATTAGCAACGCGCTTTAAAGCTTTCTCCGTACCGACGGAGAATCCGACGCGACAGAGAAAATAGCGAATAAGGAGAGGAAGAGGATGAGGGGGTGTGCGAGGTGTAGGAGGTGAAGAGGAAGAGGAAGAAGCAAGGAAAGGAGAGTGGAGAGTGATGATGAAGGGTGAAAAGAAGGTGGAGGATGGAGAGAAAAGAGTAAACGCTTATGTGTATGTATACATATTGCCCGTGCAGAGGGGTAGAGGCGACCGGAGGCGACGATAGAAGAGGGAGAAAAGAGAGGAACGTAGAAGGTTTCAGGGTTAAAGAGGGACGAAAGAATGAGTGCGCCGCGATTGGCTGGAAAAGCAGCGTGTTTACGCGGCGAGATAGTGGGGATACGCGATGTCTCAGCTGAGCGCAGTATAGAGGTAGAAGTGTGACGAGAGGGTAAGCTAGTTGCAAAGGAGCGCTCGACGGGCGAGCGTGGCTGCGTGGTGTACGTTATTTCGTCGTTGCGTCGTTGCGTCGTTGCGTTCTCAGTCGAGCTCGAGAATGTCGTCTCGTGATCCACGATCGCCCGTCGGATTTTGAGAGTCGTATAGACCGCGCGAGATAAAACACGCGTACACATTGGTGCGTGTTTGCTGAGCAACCCAATAATAGTGCGTGCGTTTGAAAGTACAAGGTGGTGTAGTTCTCGGATCGCTTTCGTTCTGTCTGGATCGAGAAGAAAGCGCGTGCCCCTGTGGATGCATTTGGCGGAAGATTACGCTACTCTATAGAAGCAACGGCGACGCGTATCTGCGTCTAGCGTCGGCGTCTCGCCTGGTACGTCGCGACTGTCAATGCCAGCTCATTGCGTTTCCTGTCGCGGTCGATCATCTACCATCACTGCCATTCATGTTACTGCGTTCGTCGAGTCCCTTGATACGATTTCCCTTTTCAATGAAACAAGGGAGAACAGTTCATTTGAATTCAAAGAAGCAGTAATAAAAGCAAGAGGAGGAGGAGGAGGTGAAGGAGGAGGAGGCGGCGGAGGAGGCGGAGTAGCAACAGCAGAAGAAGGAGAAGAAGAAGAAGAAAAAGGGAAATATTGTGCTCGCGATACAGAAAGTTGTTCTGGCAAATTGCGCCGAGAAATGTTCGGTTGAGAAATTGATTCTGTTAAGAGGAGAGTTAATAAAGCCGAGGATTGGTTCGCGTGTGCAGTGTGCTGGATCGTTAAAAGTGAAGTGACGAGGAATTTTTAGTGAACCCCGGGCCCAAAAATGGTGCCACAGCAGCAGGACAGCCCCTCCAGTTCGGGGATACCTATGTTTGGATCGCTGCTTGTGGATAAAAATTCAGCAACGCCGTACTCGGATGCTACCCAGGTACGAGAACACGTTAAAAAGCCCCAACACCGCGATATCTTGGACAACCTTCTCGTGTTTGTTTTCTAGGCTGCTGAAACGTTATCGCGTTCAAACGGGTCGCGGTTTCTTTTTCAGTCGTTTCCGTAAACTCGCTAAATCGCTTGTTTTGGTAGTATATATAGGTATATTCTTGAAAATCCTTTTGAATATTCTACATATTTCCCAACGTTGGCCGAGATTCACGGGGGCAAGACGCAGTTGCTGTAAACCGTAAACAAACCTCACGGATAGCTACTCCGCTGCCGCGGAGAGTTGCGTGCGCGACATGTTCATTATGCCGCGGATCGCAGGCTTGCGCTTCCTCTGCATCGTTCACTGTGGGTCGCGTTTCGATGATAATCACGACAAGCGTCCGTCTTCTCGGTTGGATGCACGCGTCCATGATAAACGCTTACCGCGAACCGTTCCTTCTTTCGTCCACCTGTTTATTTTGGTAACGATGAAACGCCGTCGAACGGAAGAAGAGATTATTTTTGTCCTTCGTTCGTTATTCCTGGCTGTTTCGACTTTTGTTGTTTACGTTCTTGGCGGCGAGGTCTCGCTCGACTATTTTTTTTCTCTGTTTTTCGTCGCTCTTCCGCTGACCGATGGGATCCTGATCAACTTTTACTTTCAATTTCTGCCACTTTCCGTCTCAACGATGGCTCGTTCGGCCGAACGCTATGGCGACAGCAGTGCTTATTTACTCTTCGCTCGTTCAATTTTTCACGGCGAAACGACTCGCATCTTTCTCGACGAACTTGTTTCGATGTTTTTCTTCCGATAGCAGAAGGGAACGCGTTCGAGAACGCTGTAGGGTGTAGAGTTATGTTTAGTCTCTAGAGCCTTTAGACCCTCGCGTCGCGTCGGTAACTCGGTATCCGTAATGGTAAATCACTCTCGATGCGCGAAGGTCAAGCGAAACGTTCTTTTCTTTTATTCGGTAAAAGTTCGAGGCGACAGCGAGGAGGGCGGAAAGGAACAATCCACGACAGAAAACACGAAACCCATTGCCGTTCTCTCGTTCGGTGTCGCAGCGTTTTCGAATGGAAATATGTATCTAGAGTTTTGTCGGTTGGACGCACGATGCGTGCGATCCATCAGCTGATCGTGCGGCCGTGGAAACTGGAAACGGACGAGGCTCTCTCTCTGCGCGTGAACGCGCACGTGTCTAAGCGATATACACAGTACCTACTTGCGCGATAGACGCAGAAAACTCTTCCTACTAATTTATAATGGCAGGTCGGGCAAGAGAGTGGAAGATGGCCGAGCTGAAATGTTGCGAAATGATGCAAGGGTTGCATGCCGTGTTAGTACGCCGAGCACTATACTGCCTCGAGAAAGTAGACGCTGACTGGGACTTTATACGGACTGAATCGCGAACGGAAATTAAACCATCGACTCTGCTCTTCTTCCGACCTATGCACGGCAATTAGGTATTGTCGGACAATCAACCGCGTATGCGTTTATCGTCGTAATTGTATCGCTTTTATTTAGCGATAAGACAAAATTGTTCGTTCGAAAGAGAATGTACAGTAGTGTCTCGAAAGAAGGACGGCACGGAGGGGGGTTTGCCTTGAAATAAGGTGATCGTTATCCCCTCCACTTGGTCTGTTATTGCCGCGGTGAATGAGACAGACTGTGTACGAGCGAGAGGGGCACTCAGTCTCGCTCATTCTACGCGATAAGGCAATAAAGGCAAGCCGAAAAGACTGTCCGATCTCCGAAGACTCTGTTGATCGAATGGATTGCTGTAAGAAACTCGGTTTGATGTTGATCGAGCATTGCGCGAGCATTCCGGAACGCTGCCGTTGCCGCCACCGTCACATCGTCGCACCTTCCCAACCAGTAACCTACATGCAGCCTTTCGATTTCCACCGGTGTGTGCGTGCGTGCGTGTCGAGTAATCGGGCGGGTATATCTAAAAGTGTAATGGGGCAGGCCGCTCGCACAGTGCGCGATGTTTGCGTCTGAGCGCGTACCTACCGCCGCGCCGCGCCGCGCCGTCTAAATAAGCAACGCAAATCGCAATCGGTCTCGGTAAGTAGCAACCGTGTCTGCTCTCGCGCGCCCGCTCCCCGATAATTACGCGCGTCCACCATTCTTCCTCCCTCTCGCTTATCTCGTTCCCGGTAATGCGTCGAGAGGATACTGGCCGGCGGAATCTCGTTAAAATGGCTTTAACTGTACGATGTTTGGTTGCTCTGTTTCAGACGAAGAAGAACAATCCGAATCACATAAAGAGGCCAATGAATGCGTTCATGGTGTGGTCGCAGATAGAGCGCAGAAAAATATGCGAGGTTCAACCGGATATGCACAACGCGGAGATTAGCAAACGTCTGGGAAGGCGATGGAAAACGTTGGACGAGGCGGAGAGGCGGCCGTTTATCGAGGAGGCCGAGAGGCTCAGGCAGCTGCACATGATGGAATATCCAGACTACAAGTATCGGCCGAGGAAAAAGACTTCGAAGCCGGTAGTGTCGACGAGTTCCAAGGCGAAGGAAGGAGGGAAAAAGCCAAGGAAATCATCGGCATCGACTGGAAGCATCGCTGCCGGACCAGGGGCGTCGAAGGGTCACGCGCGAAACGATACAAATAACAACATGCACGCGAGCGGTAACGTCGGTAGCTCGGTGGGTGTCACCGTCAAGAGGTTGCAAGCACATTCTAGCAGCGGCAAGCCAGTGTCGCGGCTCAAGGTCAGATTAGCACTGGATAAGCGACCACCCTTCGATTACACTCCTACCGCCCCGATCGTTACCGCCAAGATACCGAGCAGTCCTTCCTGCGTCACGCCCGATTCCCCGGAATCGGCCAGCTTCTACGATGACAATTTCCTCGAATGTGGATCCTCCAGCCATCTGCCATCGACTACAACCGTCACCACCGGCACGAAGAGCGGCAAGATCAAGCGAGAAGTTAGCCTGGAAATGGACTACGAAACGACGGGGACCTTCGAGTCAAAGGACCGACTGTTGTCCTCGGTCGGCCCTGTTAGCTCCAGCCATGCCGCCAATGCTTCCGTCGTCACCTCCTTCCCCTCCGCTTCTATCGAAGCTATGGGCCTGTCCGCGAAGAGGAGTTTTCGTGGACGGACAACTTGCCACGCTGAGCGTCGGTCACATTTTCTGGTGAAGGAGGAGCCGGTGGAAGTGGACACCGACATGGAAACTGACTCGGAGCCTGCGCCATTGTCCACGGCCACTACCACGATACCTGCCGCGTCCTCGGTTTTCACCAGCAGCCTGATGTCGACGAACGCGGAAACGTCATCGACACTGCCACCGCCGTCGACCACTGCCACTGCCACTGCCACCGCGATAGGCAACACGCTGCCGAACGGTCTTTCGATCGACGATTCCACGGCTATCGCAACCACTGCCATGGTCGTTAAGCTGGAGGAGCCGACGAATAATCCAAGCCTGGCGGATCTTTATTCGTTGACGGACCTACTGCAGATACAGCCATCCGACTTCAAGATCGATCTGGACATGGAGACGATAACCACCGACTTGGATACATTCGAGACAGCCAGCTCAAGCAGCGGCTCGCACTTCGAGTTCTCCTGCACTCCCGATGTTACGGACATGCTGTCCACTATCGGCGTCGGCAACGACTGGGTCAGCTTTTAAGAAAACCGAGCCTGTATATTTTGCGGTACAGCTACTTTGCATACTCGTCCCCGAGTCTCGATCTCGCGATGAAACCTTGCGCACCCCCTCTTGTACTTGTACGCTGTGTACGCTATGTACACTACGCACGCGTGCTGTTTGCCCCGTCCGCGTCGGAACGACGAGACTCTTTCAACCGAGAGGCCTGTAAACGGCTTCGACGGAAATCGCGGCGGTAGCGAATCACGCGTGTCTTATTTCTTTTTCCTTTTTTCTTTTTTTTTTTGTACATCTACTGTAGCATATTAGGTTTAAGATATTTTGTACTCCATGGCAGTGTTAACCGGAGAGGATTCTGACGATCGTGTCCGTGATGAGGAAATAATAGGCAGTGGGTAACGGAGTGTTGCATTTACGGTGAAACGGTATCGGATTTGGGAACGCCGATACTTTTCACGGCGGTACGCTCTTTGATGTGTATATCGTTTATATCTATATACTTGATGGTAGAGATATAGTGAAATGGTAGGATTTAAGTGGCGTGGTGGCGCTGATTCAGGCAGAAAGACAATAATCATCATCCACGCGCTGAGCTACCGTGTTCTACTTGGTAATAACCGTGCGCCGCGCCACTCGATGGA
This sequence comes from Andrena flavipes, assembly GCA_963971345.1. Taxonomy (NCBI): domain Eukaryota; kingdom Metazoa; phylum Arthropoda; class Insecta; order Hymenoptera; family Andrenidae; genus Andrena; species Andrena flavipes. The sequence continues at coordinate 10,286,260 of OZ020481.1, forward strand.
ATCAATCGGCACTGGCACTCGACACGTGTCTACCTTGACGCGTGGATCATTCGATTCTCTTCCCAATTTCTCTCCCCACCGACTTTAAATCTGTGGTCAGCGAGATAGAGAAGTAGGTCAACTCAGCGAGGCGTTAAAGTAAACACGTAAGAGGAAAAACGTGGGAAAATAAATACGCGAGCCGCGCCGAGGGTGACGAGGTGTTTCATTTCTCATTCGTGTGCCGGACGCACAAAAACCCAGAGCGAGGGACACGGTACGTATGCGGTACGTATCTCTATCGATGAATGAACTTTCAGCGGCTTCGCAGTCGCGATTCTCGTTTCTCGTGTCGGAATCTTGTCGCCAGAGGTAACTGCGGAAGCGCGAAACATTATTACCATGTATCTGTATCCGTAGTTCGTACTGGTTGGTGTTGGAACTATCAAGAGTCGTTGATTTAACCACTACAAACACCTTGCCTAGACACCCGAAATAATTTTACTGTAACGCCTGGCTGACTTTACGACTTCATTATATTTATGTCTGTATATATTGCACAGCATACACATACAGTGAATATAACGACGGAAGTTATGGAAATTCCGTGAATCGTGGTAGTTTGAAAGTGGGCGATGAAAAAGAAAACGAAAGGAAATTGTGTAATGCTGGTCGAGGAATGGTCGGTCTCATCCGAATACGGTCGCATAATCGCCGCGCAGTTACGTGTGCCACAATACATAGATATACGAACAGTGGCGGATTTAAAACTTTGCGAGGGACCCATTTTTTTTTCGGGAAAATGAAGATCTACTTTACTGAAAAGGGGTAAGTGTACAGAATATCATAGAAAAGAATTAGGGCTTGGATAAAAATATAATGTATTTTGGAAAACAGGGCCCTAAAGGGGCCTTCTGAGCAAGGGCCCATTTTTCGGGAAAATAAAGCGGTAGTTTACTGGAAACGGGCTCAATGTAATAATAAAGAGAAAAAACACAGGATGAGGCCCTGGGGACCTTCCGGACTGAGGCCCAGGGGCAACTGCTCATCGGCCGTCCTGTTAAATCCGCCACTGTATACGAACCATCCGCGAAGCCACTTACAAGGGAACATTCCGAACCCGGAAATTCAAAAAATTCTGAAACTTCGTGAATACGTAAGGAATTTCCTCTCGATTACAACGCAATTTTTGTTATTCACTTCCCTAATGGTCCCCTGAAAATCCAGTCATTTTCCGATTTTGTGTTATAACTCGTGAACTGCAAAACAATTAAACAGTTTTAACTAATTAAAACAAGTACCTTTGTCTTGGAACTTTTTCTATCTCTTACAGTTCGCGAGTTGTAACACAAAATCGAAAAATAGCTGAATTTTTTAGGGGTTCGTTTCACCCCTTTCAAATGAATTTGGACAGCAAACAAAAATTGCGTTGTAATCGGAAAGAAATCCCCTACGTATTCACAAAGTTTCAGAATTCTTTGAATGTAGAGTTCAGAATTTTCCCTCGTTAGTATCTAGAAACAATTATGTGCGTACATAGTATGAACGCGACGCACCACTATGCCCCGTTTCCGTTTTCACTGGTCTCTCGCGGGTTCTAGAACGGGTAGGGTAGCCGCGACCGATGATCTCTTCTTGTTTCACGTGACGCACGCCGCGCCGAAACGAACCTTTTCAAGTATAATACCTATTATGCGTCATACGTTTGATCTCATGTTCCCCTTACGTTTAAATTTAGCGTTTATGTGCCTACGTTTCACTACGCGCGATACGGCGTGTCGATTTCGTTTTTCACGATCCAAATCTTTTTCGCAAGCCGGGTGTGCAGCGGCAACGTTGTCGTTGCAACGCTAACGCTCGCTGATACATGACGGGCCACGCAAAGATGCGCGATGGTCCTCTCTTTGTTCAGTCATCTCCCGCTGAACTCGGACGAATTCAATTGCCAAAATGACGGATGACTGAACGAGCTTGTGATGTTCGATGGAGGAAGCGCCGCTGTCCCAAGCTTCCGCTGTCCGCTTCGTTCCCAATTTCCCAAACGTTTTCTTACCGCGCGGTTCATCTCTGTACCATAATAATTCTACTGTTTGTATGTACCGTGTTGATACATATTACCACCGGGTCCATCTCATCGTAGCTTTTATTCTCTCGATCGCAGACACGATCGCAAATCGTAATGATCAACAACGGAACCTTGGGCACGTATTCGTTTGGTAATTTGGTCAGCAGCGAAGCATCGAGGCTCGCGAATGATTGCGCGCCAACGCGCAGATCACGAGCTTTAAAAAGCTGTCGTTCGACGTCTCGATGATTCTGCTTTCCTCCCGCTAGATAGTATGTAGATACATGGCGCGCGTTTAGGCGCATGTGTCGCGCTCGCAGGATATTATTTTTCCACGATGCAATTCGAGTTTGTCGATAAAAGCGAATAAATGCCGAGAACCAAAGTAGGCGGACTACTCCCTTTACGACTTGTAGGCTGTGAATAATTTTTGACGCAAGAAAATCCGATGGTCCAACCAACTTGGGGTGGGTTAATTTAGAAGAGTTTTGCGGACGAATTGTAAAAATGAAAAACGGAATGGAACGCGTGCTCTCCGATTCTAATATCTGATGGTGGTATTTCCTTGAAAATTGCTGCTGCTCAAGTATCATCCGAACAAAGAATCCGGCACGTGGCGGAGGCTTGGCTTCGTGGCGAGCAACGCAGCGAAAAGCCACGCTCCGGACGAATCATACGTTCGAAAGTTATCGCTAAGTAGAAATAAATCAACACACCAAAGTGCAATATTCCACGTATACATGTATACAATTATGTCTGTAAATGTCGGCGACCGAAGAAAAACGGCAGCGGTCTCTATCCAAGCGTAAGCGCGTGTAAAGAGGGCGGAAAGGATATTAAGGTAAACACAGCCGATCTCAAGCAGAAGCTATCATATTTTTTCAAACAATGATCGATGGTTGCTGCCTACATTTATGTATAATATTACATATATACAATGCGGCTCGAAAGAATTTTGTAGAGACTGCCAACGAGAATTTGGCAATATTTTTCCACGAATGTAGCTGGCGGAAAGGATGCGTTTGTCGAGGATCGCTCGGAACCGTCTGAAAGAAGACAGCGGGCACCGCGAGGGGTGGCGAGCAGCTTTGCATTTAACCGTGTTCTTTCGTTGATTTTGCTTTTGATCGTTTAGCTACGTATATTCATACATTGAGCAGCGCTGCCTCGGTTCTCGTCGCGAATAAAAACGAAAACGGAAACGAGACCGAACAGAGCGCCAAGAGTAGATATATTCATTCGTCTCGCATTCTGTTTCTCGGTATGTAGGTATGTATTTCACCATTTCAGAGCGACAGAAGACGTATTATCGCCAAGCGTGGATTACACGCGCGTCAACGTTCACGGAGAATCGAAAGACGAGCGTTTAATGTTTACCGCTTCGAAACGGAACGTTTACGTGTCCGAGCTCTATCTCGTAGCTTTAAGTTTTCATTATACACGATAGTGAAATTAGTTGCGCTAACACTCAACTTTATACACGTAACGACTGTACATTTGTATCTAGACCTTTGTTTATAGTACTTTATTATTACCTTGTTATCAAGTATTCGATTTATATAATTTTTTTATCGACCTTATTAAAAAATATTTAAAAGGGAAGGAAGATATTTTTCAGTGACCTTAAACATTCGCCTTGCCGCCTCACTCTCCTCGTGGCAAATTCGCCCCTCGGGCGAAGCACGAATTTTCCGAGTTCTTTCGAGTCGTCCAGCTTTCCTCTCGCGAGCGATCTAGCGATGAGCCTGAGCGCTGTGCGTCAAACGATAATAAGGCGCAGTAACGCTATTAATAGCAGCCGCGGCTGCCGCGTCGCGTCGGCGTGGTTCGCAGAGCGGCTGGCTCGCTGCGCTCGCTCCTCAGCCTCCAGTTCCCACTTCCCTAATCTTTTCTTCCATTACTCTCTCCTATCCCTCCCTATACCTGTTCCAAGCATCCATCTATTTCGTATTAACAAGTTTTTCGCCTGCATTTCCGCCTGTTCCAACTCGGCGGAACCCCTTTAGCTGAAACGACGAGTTAAAAGGCCATGGCTGCGCGGAGAAATCTCGGTTCACTCGAAAATAAGCTTCGTCCTTTACTTTCCCAGCGAAATAAAGACAAAGTCGGCTGGCCGTGCGAGTCGGGCGAGTCGGACAGTCCCAGTTCCGTGGTAAGTAAAATAATCGCTCAAGGTCCGCGGTGGCGTTGCACCCGCCGCGCCGGAGCAAGCCTGCCAACAACCGCGCACTGTTTACATCGTGCGACCGTGTGCACTGTGCACGCCGCCCGACCGCCTCACCCTGTTCCTCGACGTCCACTCGCGAGTTTCAACTACATATATACCTCTTCCGACGTCGACTCCTAACCCAAACCCATATATACATATGTATATATACTGCGTTTTACGATCGATGATACGATGTTTGAACAGATTAATCTTCGCTAAAATTTCATCAGATAAATATGAAATACAAAGATCACGGCAGTCCGGTGCGTCGCACGGCGAAACTCCGTTAAACGAGGTGCGCTTCGAGAAGACATTTTTATATCTACCCGACCTTCGTCCCGCATCGAGGTTCAAGGTTGCAGGTTGCACTTCTACCTCTCACCATCCCATGCTGCTTCGAATCGACTCTACGTCGCGATAAAGGAATAATCAAGGTTAGTCTCTGTACTGGATTTAAGAAATACCTAAGAAAATCATCCGCGCACGAAATCGTTGCACCGTGATTACTTCCCTCGGTGATTGTATCGAAAGGATAAACAGCGTTGCGCGGATAAAGTTAGTGGCTCTGTTAAACAGAGGAGAAATCGGAGGGGACGACAGAGGAGGTCGGGACGGATGGGTCGGAGAGGCACGATCGTTGGACCGAGGAGAGGATGCGGCGCGGGCAGAGGATGTTGGTGGCGACTGCATACCGCGAGGTAGCGTATAGCTATCGAGGTCAATGGTTAGTCCAAGGTCCTGAGTTCGAATCTCGCGGCTGGGTTCAACGCGACTCGGCGTTTCCTCTCGCGAACAACGATCCCCGTTCGTGGAACTCTCGAGGCCGAGGCTCGCGCGACTCGGAGAACGAGAACCGCGGCTCCTTGTTTTTTCGCTGGCCGGTTTGGCGGTCGAGCGGTCGTCGCGTCGCGTCCCGTCGCGTAGTCGGTCGGGTTGCTTTGTCGGCCACTCGATAAGCGAGAAGTAGAACGAACGAAGGTGAGTGGCTCGCGGGACGGCCGATCGCGGAAAACTGAGATCTCAGACGCTGAGAGGGCAAAGGTCGGGAGGAGTGACGCGTGAAAAGCAAAAGTGGTCAACAGATCGCGTATTTCGACGCATGCAAACATCATAATCTCGCGATAAGGTCGCGACTGATTTATTCGCCGATAAAAGCTTATTGGAAACACGTGTATCGCAGGCTGCTGCCAAAACCGGTCGCTCCAGAGAGAGATAGAGAGAGAGAGAACGATCTCGCTCGACCGGCGCGGCGGTGTGCGACGAACGCTATGAATCACGCGGACGGTTTTAAGTCGGACGTCGTAAACCCGACTCGTTCTACGTACCCGCTTCCATCCTTCTTCGGTCTTTGGTCTTTGGTCTTTTCTTTGTTTCCGTCTGACGTTGCTCGCACGACGCCTGGTCCTCGTCTTCGTCCTCGACATTGGCATCGACATCGGGCACCAGCGTTGTTCCTGAAATCTAAATCACCACCGAATTCTTTGCAGCTATCCATACACGCTGCTACCACGAAAGTAGGTAAATTGGAAAAATAGTCGTAAGTAAGCACGTGCATTGATCCTGTAACTACGCTACGCTATTCGATCGAAAGATTCCAAGTGAAAACTTCTGGCAGATCCGAGCTAAACAGCAAATTGATAGCGAGCGGAGTTTTGTAGGACGTGTGTCCGTTTCGAAGCTTCGCAGCTGCCCGCGTGCGAACTTATCGCGACCGACAAGCTCTGTGCCCCGAATTTGATTTTTATACCGCCACGACATCAAATCCAACCGAATCGAATCGCACTGAATCGATTCGAGTCGAATCGAATCGAATCGAGTCGTGTCGAGTGGTATCGAAGTGAAGCGTAGGCGTGCGCAATGTTGCAACGAATCGCCTCGATAACCGTATCCCGATAGAGCGACCAGTCTCGCGAGGAAAAATTACGTCCGTTAGTCAGAACTTGCGACACTAGCTCGCGCGGCTTGCTGCATGAGCGATCCGAGTCCGGAGTTTGCACGCGCGACCCACTTACCCGCAGCTCGCAGTAACTCGAACAAAACGTTCTATGTACCTTTACGACGTGGGGCCGAATTGCCGCGTGTCCTTTTGCCCTGAACGCACCAACGGACGCGGAAGGAATCGTCCGATTCTAGTTGACGTCGCGTCCTCTCTCTAAGCCCGATACGGGCTCTCTATGGTATCTATGGAGAAGCGAGTTAGCGAGTGAATGAACGCGCAGAGGCCACCGAGGAAATCGATAGCAATTGCATGGAAGCGGGTTCGCTGGTTTACGGCCGATCGTGTTCGGTATCGCGAAACGGCAGTCCCCCTCAGTAAAGCCGATTTGTTCGACATGCTCTTATTGCGCGATTACTAATCACGCAACAAGAAAGTAATGTAAACACTTGGATAGCGTAGATTTATAGTCCATAACTACATACCGCTGGCTGCCGATGGAGAATAATTTACGATGGTGCGTTTAAGAGTCAGTTTCTGTCCAACGATCTCGTCCTCGTCCTCGGTCGTGGTTCGTGGTCATTGCCTCTGTACTCTAGAAAATCTATCCTACAAACAAGGTATCGTTTCGAGGACGATTCGACTGCGTGTGCGAGGCGAACGACACGGAGGAAAGCCAAAGGAAGTTATGCAGCCGCGAAACGTCTGATCCGTTTCTTCCTAGACACGGAGTTGGCTATAAACGGGGCAACCGCGATTGCAACCGCAAACGTGAACGCCAGAGAGATTTCCGTTTCTGCGCTGCAATCAGCCGTGATAGAAATTAAAAATACATGTGTGCTTCGAGCAGTTTGGCCAACTTCGTTTCTCCTTTCCCTTTCCCCCGATTTCGCTGGCAAACCGATCGGCTCGCGAACCATCAAATTCGTGGGAGAATTACGACCACACGCGTTGCTCGAAAACGTCCACGAGACCGAGCGTTCTGCCTTTGAACGGAAACGCGTCGAAGGTCCCAGTGGAGGGAAGTCGAGGCCGTACCACCCGGTTAGGCTCAAGGTTTCTCCGCTCTCGCTCTCGCTCTTTCTTTCCTCCTCGCCGCCCCTCGCTCCCCCCGCCTCTCCCCCCCTTTACAATCTATCTGTCTCTTCGCCCCCATCTCCCTCGCTTCTACTTCTTCTCCTTTTCGTCCTCCACCTCCCGTAGCGGTTCCTTTTGCATGCGAACCTCACGCGCGAACTTTCGGATTTTCATCCAGTTCTTCTCTCCTCGCGATCTGGATTCCCGATTGTTTGCAATTGCCATCGATACAAGTCTCGTGTCGCCATCCTTCGTGAACTATTAAACGAGATCGGTAAGCAGAAGAGACAGCGGAGTAGTAATTGTGGGAACACTGAATAGATGATAAATCACAGAAGCGCGTACGCTCGGATGCACCAGCGTCGTTCTTATTAGCGTGCAATGTTTCTGGTCTCGGATCCGTGCGACCGCTAACGTGGACCGATCGTGATCAGTTTGACCAGAGAGAAAGTCGATAGGAGAATGTGTATGAGTGTGGGTGTGGGTGCGGGTACGGGAACGGGATCCATGGTGCGAGGCGAGCAGCCGGGAAGCGGCAGACAGGAGATGGGTGATGGGTGATGGGTAATGGGTGACGGGTGACGGGAGATGGGAGGCGGCAGACGGCAGACGGCGGCCGATACCTCTCGCTTGGCGACATAAAATTGTCGATACGTCTTCGAAGTTGATTGATGAGAAGATAGCTGGGACGAACTGTTACCGTGCATATATACTTAATTATTTTTGTTCGTACCTCCGCCTCATGCTCGTCTCAAGCTCTCGGGCCACAAGCTACTTCTGTTGATAGATTGATACGGTTAGCGCGACCACGCAAACGCAACATCCCTATTTTGTTGTTTTCTGATTTATGACGCGATCGACAATATATGTAGTTTTGCTATCGATTCGCCTTCTTTTAGTTGGAGTCATGTGTCGGTCCCACGTATTCTCCGGCGATACTTTGCACCTTTGTCGACGCGCGGACAGTGACTCACGACGCGTGATTCAGGAGCGTCGCGCTGCGTCGCGGCGAATCGAAAGCCTTGCGCGCGTCGAGACCTCGAAATGAGTCCCGATGACCGCGAGGTCTGCATTGCAAGTTGATTCGACTTTGAACAAATCTCCCTACCTCGTACTTCCGGCAAGACTATCGCGAATTCTCGACCGTGCTACAGACGTTTCTTCCGCGTTTCTTTGCGCGAGATAGCTCTGATCGCGGAAGCGAGAACGTCGAAGGCGTTGCGGAGAATCTCGAGGTTGGTTGGAAAATTGTCCGACCGAAATGTATAACTACCTACGTGCGTAATACTTATGTAGCTACGTGGTAGAGTAAGTTCTCACTATGTAAATTTCACTTTTGCCACAATTCAAATGGTGATTGACAGTGAATTGGCAATCAAGGTAGGGTCACCAGTGTCGAATTGTGTAGCTATGCTTCGTCTTGTTATCGTAGGTACAACGCGGTAAGTACTGAATTTGTTACTTCGCATGTAATATTCTCATTTTTAGGAATCAATATTATTTGTATAAATTGATCAGTAAATATTTGAATTAATACGTCGTCTGAAAGTGCTGAAATTCTTCTATTCAAAAGTACTAATAGAAGCTTTCAATTCTCCTCACAGATAACAGAATCAATTAAACAATGGCAAAGTAGCTGTGGGGGCAAGAGTTCGCACAATACAGTGGGGCAAGAGTTCGAATGCAAACTCCTCATTTAAAAATCAGCTTGAAGTAAATAAAGCTATGAAAAGATAATTTGAATGCGAACGTGCAGAGTAATAATTAGAAAAGCAAAAACAATAAAGAAAAATAACATTTTCTTCTGAAAATAGTTGAGAGAAATAAAACAAATCGGTGCCAAAAAGAGAATAACCCAACCATCAACGTCTGTGGAAAAAATAATTTGTCCTGCGTGTGGAGAAGAATACACTGATACTCCAGAAGACTGATAACTACGAAGCAAACTACGAAGGTGGAGGTAATGTTATGTGCTATCACTGTTGCCTTGATTAAAAAAAAAACTAATTGTAAACTATTAGTCGTTTTACTATATTACCACTATTATTGTATGTAGGAAAATAAAATCCTTTTGTGAAAATTTCTCGTTGCGTACTTTTACCCCATAACATGCGAACTTTTGCCTCACATATAGGGTAAAAGTTCGCATTTCACTCTTTTTGGAAATATTTATTTTATATAAGTTGCAACAGGTAAATTTACACAAATCACTGTCTATCGAATAATAAAGGATACTACCTACCTACATAATAGTTTCTTACACAATGATACGTGCTATCAGTGTAATACCAGTAATTTTAGGGAAGTCTAAACTTTAAGTGCGCACTCTTTCTCCACAATACTTTACCACAGTGGATGGTTCACCGGGCGATAATAGCCGGTGACAAGTAAATAGACTAATCAAGGCAACAGTTTGACGTTCTATTTAAACATGTAGGATATATATACATTACACATTTCGCCAACTCGTTTGTGCGTTAGAAACGCGTGTTCTAAAGACGGAAAGCGGCCGTAAGAAAGCAGCGATCAACGAATCGCGGATCACGCGTCAAACGGGGAGGATAGAATAAAGACGCGATAAAGGGAGATCAGCACAACAAGCAGCTGCTTGTTGTGCGTCCACGTTTCTTTCGTGATTTATCAATTGTTGTGATTGTTACGCAACGAGAACCACCGATACAACCGCGCACGAAACACTAACCCCCTGCTATTGCTCCTTTCAGCCTCCTCCTTCACCCCCACCCATCACCCAATCGCATCACCTCATGCCTCCTCCCCTTCCATCTCATTTTTATCAATTTATCATTCATTGCACTTCTCCCAGACGAGCATGAAATGCGTAAGAGACTTCGTAGAAAAGTACCAAGTTGGAGAAAGAGATGATGGAAGAGAGTGCGAGGTACCTACATACGTACACTCGGAACACCGAGGTGAATAGAAGGACGGGAACGCGAAGGAAAGAAAATAAGAAAGGAGGACAAGTGGTGTATAGAGCGTTCTGCTTCGTATTCGCCACGGTACTCAAAAAGAGCGCGAATCCAGCGAGAAATCGGTTCGCGGCAGTGACGTTTGCTGGCAGCAGAGCAGCAAGGGCAAAGTACGAGGCGCAGTTACGGTATATCCGGCTTTATCTAACACCGTGAATCATTCCGATCGTTATTGTCTTCCACGGACGTTGTTCGCGTTATCTGGGTTTTTAGGTCTTTTGCCTCGCGCGCACGCGATGCTCCGCGTCGCTTTTTCCCCAAGGAGATGAGACGACGCGACACGACGGAATTTACGATGCCCAACGACAAGCCAGCGCAAACGTTTCAGCTGGCTTACGAGCTCTCACGCACGCTTCGTTCCGCAATCGGTGACCCGCGTTATCGGGCAGTGCTCGCAACTCGATGGACACCCAGTTTCCACCGGTTTTCAATAATATTTCGATATTCTCCGGCTCGTTCGATAATCACCGAGGGAGGGGACGACGCGTCGAGCAGTTCCGGGTCAGCATTGCGAATCAATTAGATTCAATCAAGTGGCGAAGCCATAGCCCCGCAGTTATAAAACTCTGCTTCGAACGACGAATCGAGTAGCAGCTCGTACCTACATCGCGCTCGCGCGATAATCTTCTTGGAAGGTGTTATCTGCGGTTCACGTGGAACGCATTACGAGTTCGGAACGTGACGAGCTAGCAAACACGAGAGATGATCGAGCCGTGCAACATGCGCGTGTATGCATTTTCCATACTATCCTCGTTCTGCACGCTGAAGCTGAACAGGGCAGGACCACGTAGGAAGATCTGGCCTTACCGCGGGAAATAGATCTCTGATAGAGAGCAGATTTTCGACTTCCGATGGCGACTCAACCTTAAGTACGCTGCTATCGGTCACGGTTTATCGTCAAGAGGAAGGCAGAGAGGCAGAGGTGTTTGCGATTCGCAGTACAGCGACAAAGCGTGAAAAAACAATTGCGGAATGGGTAAAGATGCCGACGGTGTTCCGGGTTGTCCGTTTCGGGAGGCGGCGCGAGCTGGAGCTAGAGCTAGAGGAACACGTGCAGGACTGCGCGCAGATGGAAGCTCGGTGGAGCGATGCGTAGCGTACGCGAGTCGCGTTACCACGACGCAAACGCAACGAAAGCAACACCGATCTTCCGCTACGGCGCAATCAAGGCCGTACCACTGACTCAGCGCGACCAGCTGTTCGCTACAAAGAAAGAGCGCGAACGATATCGGACCCTCGCAACCGCGTGTGCCTTAGATAGCGGCTTCCTGGTGACCTCGGTGCATTAGCACTCGCAATGCCGCGTGTCACAGCATTGCCAGCTGCGTTTCCCCCGTTTGGTCGTTTCTCAGCGCTCGCTTTAGCGGAAAAATTCTCCGCACTTGGAGAAGTTTCAAGCGGGCGCGCGACTAAATTTAATTTCCTGCATCGCCTTCACTTCGTAGATAAAATCGACGATCGCGATCACGTGACGCAATGATCCGACGATGCAACCGCAGCGACGACATTAGTCGATGAGCAATGGTAGACTGGAAAGGGAATTAAATGATTCGATGTGAAATCGTAGGATTCGCAAGGCGAAACTCAAGGGGAAAGAAAGGGAAAGGAAAGAGCAGCGGAGCTCGAAGGAAAATAGAGAAGAGTAACAACTCGTCCGTGGTTTCGAGTTACTCGCACGGTGGCCTGCGTCCGCGTCGATTTGCCCGACCAGGATCATTCGGGCCCGATACAGACCGAGGGAAACCGACCGGGCCCGACAACCAGACCCACCTATCCTTAACCAACACAGGTATGTATTCACCGAAATCATTTCGACGCCACGGTATTTTCCACCTGCCCCTACATTTCCCTCCTTATTTTTCCCCAGCAACTTATTACGTACAGTGAGTAACGAAAATATTTGAACTTTTAAAATTGCTTAACATTTTTAAAATTAATCCAGACTACTTGAGTTCATTTTTAGAAGCCAGAAGCATTAGTTTGCTAAGTGATGTTCTTCGTCGTTCTGAAGAATTTTTCAAAAATGGTGAACCCTACCGAAATTTTGTTCAAATAATACTGAAACAGGATTCAATTTTCTCCCATTACTGTATATATAATCTTTTCCTGCTTCCAACCATTTTTTAGATAATAGCATTTGAATATAGAGACGTCCGCATGTTGTGCGTACTACCTGTATAGCGTGACGTACCGTTTCTACTAGTTTTTGATCAATTCAGAGTGCTTCTCGCTTTAATATTTATTTTTAACCTAATAACATTTTAAACCATAGACTTTTGTTATACTAAAATATGAATTTATGTTTAAACTGTAAGGAAAAATTGTAAAAAGTTGAAAATAAGTATAATTTAGTTCTTTATAAGGTATGGAATAATAAGTGTGACTAGGAACTAGTTTTTGATCATTTGAAATACATGGGAACTAATTTCTTATCAGGCAAGAAACTGATATTTGATCAGATACTAATACTAATTAAAAAGAAAGTACCAAATTAGCTTATTACGAAAACTAACAATATTAACTACTTTCACAAACAACACATATATTTTTGAATTATCAATTTTTATGTTAGTAATTATTTCAAACAATTATTTATGGACATAAACTTCAAAGAACAATTTATTTCATGAACTGATAAAAAATTAGTGCCTGATCAAGAACTAGTTCTTTAACGGTATTGTTTATACGCGCTACTTTGTATATTCAAACGCTATTATCTAAAAAATGGTTGGAAGCACGAAAAAATTGTATGTACAATAATTGTAGAAAATTGAATTGTCTTTTAGTATTATTTGAATAAAATTTAGATAAGGTCTACCATTTTTGAGAACTCCTTTACATTCAAATCATTGATGAATTTTAAACTTTAAGGGTTAGGCGGCACCCTTTCCTGTTGTCCGATTACAATAACCTTTTTCAGGGGCTATTTTTTTTATCAAATGTAACCATATTAGGGGTTAGAGCACAAGAAATCGCGTGTTGAAAATAAGGGCCACCCTAATATTCCCCCCGTTTACGGTACATACGTAGGTATATACCTATGCGCCTTCACAACTCAGTAAAACGCAAAAGATTTGCAATAGCTTCGTCGGTGATCGATGGTCGATGACAGTATTATCAAGTATGTACGCCCTTCTTACACGAATGCTCGTCCCCTCGAATATGCGTGGGCGAGCGCAAGCGTGCGCGCGCGCAAACATGCATGCACACGCGCACAGGCGCGCGGCAGTTGAGCCGCCGACGGCAATAATTAAGCCAGACCAAATTCTCGGAAGATCGGTCTGTGTCTACGGAAGAGGGGTATTCCGTTCATTACGAACGTTACGAACATTATGAACGCGAACATTATGCACGTGAGGCGAGGAATATTTGGCGTTGGCAATCACGGGATTCACTTCACAAATTTGTAAACCCTGGTACATCTAGGTACGGCGAAATCTCCTACGGCCGAACGCATACCCGCCTACCTACTTACTTAGTTGGTAATTGTATCAGTTTCGCGTCAAGGCCGCAACGCATGCGGCGGTCTTACCGGAAGTGTATCGACCGATATCGATCTCCCGCGATAAGATTGATCTTTTTGTCTGGATAATGCGATCGAAACGACCCGGTATTACGCATTGGCAACCACGAACGGCGATCGGTGAATCAGCCACCAGCATGCACGGTTTCGTTTTTATCTTATCAGGTGTCGCGGCCGCGCGCACTCTCCCGTCAGACGCGTTGTCTGCGAAGCTCGTCCGACGAAAGCTCAAATAAATGCGCCGTACAAATTTCCGACCTGCAGTCGGCGGAGGAAGCTTACGAATTTCGTTGCTTAGGTCATAGACGGTTTAACGGGAAATAGAGTTGTAAACGGTGGAAGGAGAAAGAGAGCGAGAGAGAGAGAGGGGGAGTGAGGGGGGAGAAGGAGAGCGTGCATGCGTATGTGTGTTCGAGGGGCAGTTGCGACGAGGAGAGAGGAGTAGGGAAGGTGGGGGAGGAGGAGGTGGGGAGGCAGAAAAGGATGGTCGAAGGGTTACAGGCGAGCCTGACCGTACACCGTAACACGCATAAATTACGATGTAATTACAAGCCCGGCGATCACGATCGCCGGTTAGGACGGCAGACAGATCGGATCTCCGAGATTCTCCAGAGGAAGAGGCGATCGGGTAGCAGGGCGACCAGTTGCACCGCTCAGACGGTTTGCACGTTTGAACGAAAGAAAAGTGGCGAATCGAAGAGCCAAGGAAGAAGAAGCGAGGATGCCGATGGCAACAAGCCCGTGGTAGAGGCGAATCGTAGAGACATTGTGTGCGAACGTGTATTCTATGTGTGCGTGCGTGCGATCGAAACAGAATTACTGGAGGAGAATCGACCCGACTCGCCGAAGCGAATCTCCGGCGTAACCTCGGTAACCGCGAATTCAAATTAGCCCAGGCCGTGTACCTGTCGCCTTGCCGGAGATTCTGGAACGTTTTACTAAAATTTCAAAGATCCGGAAATTTCCTGCGACGACAAGGGGAACGAGTTTAAACGGACGGATGAAATTGAGGGTGAGACGCGTCGCTGTGCGTCGCGTGAATCGTAGGAAGATGATGGACGAGGGTGTCGCGTGACTGCGCCGCAACGCTCGCACGGTCGAGCGTCTCAGGAGCGAGGTGATATTGTTCCGCGTCGGGTAACTCCGCTGGAACCGTGTCGCGTTCAAGGTGAGCGAAAGCATTATCTTTGTCACACGCGGAAAATTTGACAGCTCGCCAACGATCGTGCGGTGGCCTACGATTCGGTTCGATAGAACTACGTGCATTCGCGGGAATAATTGGTTGGTCCGATGGAGACACCGTACTTCCGTCGCGTCGGCGTGCAGGCGCATGGGAATGGGAAACTGTCTCTGTGTGCCGGGTATGACGGCGCGGCAGGCGGGAGCACGCTCCACTGGGCCAGACCAGACACACCTGGGGTCGCCGCGCCGCGCCGGTAAAATTCTCGGCGCGTACAAGCTGACCGTAAAACACTGGCAGATCTACTCGGGAGACAAGGAATCGTCGTACTATCGTTCTGCTTGCCCACCTACAGGTATTTAGCTTAGTGCTGGAATCCGTAGTCTTGACAATTCCGCTGGCGTCTAATTGGTATTCGTAGACGACCAGATTCGGGCGAATGTTAGGAGTCTCGTTGCCTTGGAGCGCAAAAGCGAAGTTCATTCTCCCGCTTTTCCGTTGCTAAGCATGCTCTACTCGGTTTGTTTCTGTTTCCGCCGCTTTCCGTCCTCCGTCCACCGCCTATATGTAGTACCATGTAGTATGTAGTATGTACTCTACGCTGAACGCCGCGACGCGCTTAACCGCGAGTCTACTGGCTTCGTCCTGCGTCGTTCGCCGTGCTCCGTCTCGGTCCCCTCGGTGTTCGGTCTTCCACCGACACCGACCACCGCATCTCGCGCGACTCTGCTCGCTGGCATCGGACCTTTCCTGAGTTCCCTTCGCCTCGTCCCCGATCCGTGCCGTCTCGTTCCATCCTATCCCGTCCACCGCTCCTCTCCTTTCCTCCCGTCTCATCTGGTCGCGGCGCGTTTCACGACGCCTCGCCTCGCCGCGCCAACCTCTCACCCCTTCTACGCTTTGCTTCTCATCCTCCTGCTTATCTCCGCTGCGTCACGGTGTTTCACGTGCATCCACTTTTCTCTCCAACTTGTCGTTTCTCTTGCCCGCCGCAGCAGTTCCTTTCTCCCGTTATTGCCCATGTGCGCGTTAGCCGCGCGTAATCCCTTCTCCCGGAGCGAAAAATTTTCAGCGGCGGGTCCTTGAATATATCGATCCGAGGGGGAGACACGACGAAACCGTTCGACGGCCTTTCGCGAAGCAGCCCGTCCACGCGCTCCACGTTTCCCTCCCGAGCCCCGAGCAAAATTACAACTTCACTCGGCATCGAAAGATACAACGACCAAGTTGCCGGGAATTCTTGGACTGTTTTCGAGAAGTAGAAGGTGTACATACATGTTACGTACATACGTATGTGGATTTTCGTTTGGTACACAGCTTTGGAGACGGGACTCGGTGCGAATTATCGCGGTCGAGAATAGACTTTTTGCGTAGCGGCACGGATAAGCCGTGCCGGACTGTGGGAAATTACCGAGCAGAGTTGGGATGTTGCTTCGCGAGCAGATGGGAAGAATCATCGACGAGAAGGTGGTCGAAGTGGAGGAGGAAGAAGGATGAAGGAGCAGAGGGTGGCGGGGGCGGACAAGGGCGAGAGCGAGGGCGAGGACGAGGGCGAAGGTGAGGGTGAGGGGCGGAGACGGCGGGTGATGCGCAGGAGAGGGTGGCGGTCACGGTGGTAATGGTAGGGTCGACGGTTGATAGTAGTAGTGGTGCGGAAGGCAGAGAGGCAGGGACGTACGGCGATATACAACGCTGACGGAGGTTAATGCCGCGATCCGGTTCAGGGGGCAGCCTCGGTGCCTGGCTGAAAACGAGGCTTGGCTTGGCTTGCTTGGCTTGGCTTCGCCGGCTGGCTCGCTGGATAGCTGGCTCATCGACCGTGCACCAGCTCGCTCGCTTTCCTGTCCGCCCTCTCGATCGCTCGTTCGCTCGATCAATCGACCAACTGACCGATCGACCGTCCCTCTACCTATAGGTATCTACTCTATGGCTTATTAGATCGGAATCGTAGCAGCACGAGCGGGCTGGCGGATAGGTAATGGCGAGTGAACGAGACCAACAAACTTTTATCTAAACGTGTAGCGAATGCGAATAGATTAAAAATTAACCAGCCCGGCGCGGCGGTCGGACGGTCTCTGGCGAGTACATATTATCCTTTGCGGAGAAAGTTGTTTGGGAAAGAGTTCGAGCAAAAGTTAGGGATGGGACAGCCATCGATGTTGAAAGACGGGAAAGCAGACAGATGTTGTTTTCGATGGGGAGCAAACGAAGACGAACGGTGCGTAGCAAGAGGAGCAGCGACGCACAGCGAAAAGAGACAGGATCGTAGGCTGACGATCAGAGGCGAGGAGGTTGGTTTGTCGTTGACCTCGTACCGACGGCGACGGCCTCGTACTGACGTGACTCAGACTCTGCGAGCCGAGAGCCGAGAGCCCAGAACCGAGTGTCGAGTGTCGAGAGCAACGGGAAGACGGGTCAAACGATGTCAACTCCGATATTTAACGACATACGTGGACGAACGAACTCGTAGAGTCCGCGAAGAAAGTCCGTTCGATCGTTGCCTCGCGGAATTTTCGGCTGCCCGGCGTTGGGAGATTTTCAACGAGGCGATGAACGCATCAACGCTGTCGACTCGTTGGAAAACGTCGCTGTGCACGTTGAGAGGAGCGAGGGCGCCCGGTACACATGGCTTGCCAACCAGATCGCGGGTCTCTGACCTTGCTGGCCGCACAGCCGATGTTGCGACCTCGTCGAAAGCCGGTCCCACACGCGGCGCATCCAACCGTCTAACGCAGTTTTCCCGCCTCTGATCAGCGGGAAAAACTACTGCGGGGAAACTCGTCGGGGAGCGCGAACCTCCGTCCGTACGATTATCGACCGATCAAAGAAAACACCTCTGACCGCTTCGCCAGGCGGCACGGTATGGTCAAGGTCGGTGAAACTCGTTCGTGTATCGCGAAATCCTTGGCACTTGGTTGGCGATGTAGCGATGCCGCGATGTAACGATGTAGCAACGCGAATCTACAGGATACACAAGACAGGGCAGAACAGGACGGCGGGGCACGAACCACGGCAATTCGCGGTAGGATGAGGCGCGCGAAAAGCCAAAGGAGAAAAGAACAAGCGCAGGTACCTACCGTAACGTGCATGACTAACAATAAGAATCGTTAGTGGTGGGAAAAGCTGAAAGAATTGGGAATTACATGGAAATACCAACGACGGTATTCGTGGTCGGTTTAAGTAAGTAGGGGAGACCGGGGCTGGTAGACCAGTTTTTTAGTTTTTGATTTTTAATAAATTATGTGGGAATATGATTAAACCGGTTAGTAGGTATATTCGATAGGGCATACATTTGGCTATCTGATTAAATTATTAATGTTGACTCAATGAGACAACAATTAAGGTATTTTAATGTTTTTTTAACACCTCCCATGATCGGGGTTGGTTGACTTACAGTATGGGGAAGGTTGACTATGTATATGTAGGTACAGTCAGTTAAGAAAATGTTATTAGTAATTTATCTCAGTGGAAAGAAAATAACACAATTTCACAAGAGTTGTTTCATTATAAAATATTAATTTCGTTCTTTCATATTTGTAAAGTTTAGGGTTGTTATCCCCATATCACCCTAACGAAAGCGGGTAGAGATCTGAAATGTCTCTCACAAGGGAACATATCGACCCGAAAATTCAAAATATTCTGAAACTTTGTAAATACGTAGGGAATTTCCTTCTGATTACAACGCAATTTTTATTTGCTGCCCAAAGTCACACGAAGGGGGTGTAATTTATTGACCTCTGAAATTCCGGTTATTTTCCGATTTTCTGTTATAATTTGTGAACCGTAAAATAATTTTTTTTACCAAATGATAGATCTAATTAAAAGAAGTAACTTTTGTCTTGAAACTTTTTTTCTATCTCTTACAGTTCGCGAGTTATAACACAAAATCGGAAAATAGCCGAATTTGCAGGCGTTAATTCCACCCCCTTCGAGTGAATTTGAGCAGAAAACAAAAATTGCGTTGTAATCAGGAGCAAATCCCTTGCATATTTACAAATTTTGTGTATAAACAAAAATACTATTTCAATAGATCGTCCAATAAATAAACTTTAAAATAGCCCCTTAACATTTATTCTAATGTAACTATGTGCATAGAACGTGAAAAAATAAGATTTTTAAGAAAAAATATTTACTTGCGTAGTCAATTTTTCGACAAACGTTGATAACTGTTAACCCTTAGGCTGCCGCTATTTTTTCGTAAAAATAGGGGTCCTTTTTTCCCAAAAATTTTTATGTATGAGTAGTCAATATGTCCCACAGAGTCGAGGGGGTAGAACCGTGCCAATATAGTGGCTATAGCGGCAGCCTAAGGGTTAAAAAACGTGGGATCGCGGGTTGGAACATAAACGCATGGCATAGTAGAAATGACTTCTTTCTACAGTGAATCATTCCGCAGTAAAACATATGTCGGTGAAAAGTTATTAACAATTAGTGAACCTACCCCTTAAAACAACCAGCCCCGGGCTCCCCTACTCTAAATCAAAGGCCTAAGCAAATTCATAAACAGCGATTGAATGTCATTGCCGTGGGCTTCGCGTTCACCAATCGTTGCTCCCTGGTCGTACGAGGGAGCGTAGCCGAGACCTCGAGACGGACGAAGGGTCGCGCGACGTTTCGTCATCGATTCGCAACGTCGACGCGACGCGACGCGCCGTATTTCTTTCCGAGTATTGATCCCCTGTGATCGATGAATGCAAGAGCATCGGTCTACTGCGTTATAAAGTTTCCGAGTATCGTCAAAGCGCGGAGCGCTTGCGTCGTAGATCGTATCAGGCGCAAGCCCAGACAGAGCGCACGACCTATCACGATCCAGGCATTTTTAAAGATCACGGCGAAGCTTGAAAAGTCAGAAAGGCCGCTGGCAAATCATAGGTACCTACGTATCGTTAGGTACTCGGCTGGCGTGTCGTTGCGTCGTAACAGTGGTTTTTGGCCCTAACCGAGTAAAAGGCACAGATAAGACCGGTAAAAAAAAACACGCTAGCCCGATCGGATGGGAGAAGCGAGGATTTACCGCGCGATACGAGCGAGAGCGTGTTGAGAGATTTCCGATGCTCGTACTTGAAATTCCACGTGGCAATTCGCCAAGGGCGCGAGCGTTAAAGAGATTCGTTAACCTTCCTCGCCGCGAATAAACGAGGTCCTTGCCAACGTCATTACGGTTCGCCGAGCGATTCGCGGAGCACGGTTATTAATAGGTGCACCAATCTGCGCGATGGTAAACGAGAATTGGCAATGGCGCTCTCGCTTTAACGCACGCGCGAGCGCGGGGAGGTATCGCCAAGGTAGAAAAGAAACGACAAATGTATCCCTTTCGAATCCCGTCGATTTTACAGGCTTTCGTCCAGATCAGTGGTAGCCTTTGCGTTGCTACGCTTCGCGAACAAGTACCTTGCAACGTGTACACGGTGTTTTTAATCGCGCTAACCGTATTCGATAGTTTTACGACAGTTCTGTGGAAGATAGTCGCGCGGTAAACCACGGACTTGGTGGACGATCGGTTTGTCGTGGAAAGATTGGCGATTACTACGACTTGGGAATCGGGAATCGGCAGACATCGAAGATACCTGTCGTATCGGATCCCTTTGTCTTTGTCCGCGGTGTGGTGATAGATCGTGTTGACGGCCGCGACGCGACGCGCGACGGTGCAAGAGGTATCGCGCGCAGCTCCGTTTGCTTCGCGTTTGAGTCACGTAGCTTTTTATCGCTACGGAATGAATCAGCTTGCACGCGAGCGGCCAAAGTACCCGGTAGCCGTGCAGGGACATGGACGTATGTATTATTTTTACGGCCCCAAAACGTCTGTCGACATTACCATAATCTCCCCCCAGGATCCGGACGAGATCCATCCTCGGCTCTCCCTCACCCTCTCGCTCGCTCCCGGCAACCAGCTTACTCGATTCCTTGGGTCGTTGTTGTTGGAACGAGTGGGGCGACAGGCTGCTGCGCACCCGCCGCGCCGCTCACGTTCCCCTTTCGTTGATGATCGCGCATCGCGGGCCGAAGGAGCAGAAGATGGATACGGATAAATGGATGGGTAGATAAAATAAATAGAACGATAGAGCACGGTTGACACCTTCTAGGAACGGAGGTGTGGTTGGGTGAAGTTGAAATCGCTGGCCTCGCATCTGCGTTCCCCGCGTAATTCGTAGAAAGATAAGGAACGGAAGGTGGACGGACCGTGCGCGACGATAGTGGGTTGCTACTAGAAACCGTTTTATAGTCGGAACGTTCGATTGACGGGCAGGCCTGTCCGGTCGGAACGGAAGCACCGTCAGCGCCGGGAGGAGGGCAGGGGAAGAAGGGGCGAACGAATGCTTTTCGTGAAAAGATTTAGACGCACGCGGCACGGGCAGAGGGCAAGCACCGTCGAGTTCCTGGTATCGAGGGACACGGAGGCCGCGACCGTAGAGTTATTCGAGAGGGCCTCGAGACAGGCGTCACCGACCGAAAAAACTCATTCCCTCCCGGGGCAAAACGAGTGGAAAGCAAAAAGCAGAAAGCCGCGCCGAGCCATGCCGCGGCTCCCTCGTAAAAATATTATTTACGTCGGCCATGTCGGCTTCCCGAACCTCCTGAGCCTCCCGAGCCTCGAGAGCCGTGCGTCGCGTCGCGTCGGTTTACGTCACGTGCATCCTTCCTTTCGCTCCGTCGTTGACGGCCGCGGCGAGGCGGCACCGGCCAAACGCAAGGGAACCTACGCCGCTGTACATTCGCGGTACCGGGAACCAAGAGGAAAGCACTTGGTAACCTCTCCAGATTATCGTTGGTCGTAAAACGCGATGGAGGAATATCGTGGAAATCGACCGATTACTCTCGCCGCTCGAACGTGGCAAGGGAAAGCGAGGGGGAAGGGAACGTCCCGTTCAAAAGGCCGTGACTCGTTTTTCAACCGCGTAGAATCTAGAATCTAAAATCAAAACGAATAAAGCCAAAAAGAGGAACAGAAGCGAACCTGTAGAGAAGGAGAGAGAAGCTTGCTAATCGACCACACTTTATTAAGGCGCGGGTAAAAAGTCGAACGACTTGGGAGATTGCAGAGTTGATGGTCGTATGAATCCAGGATGTTTCACCGTCGTGGCGTTCATCGTGCCTTCTCCGAGCCGTAGTTTGTCCGTTTGGAAGTGGAGCGCGCGAGATATGTATGTAGTCGCAGGCTCTTCGAGGCACCGCTCCCAGCAGAACGAAGCGTCCCTGTCGCGGCCGACGATCGAACGGAGCCAGCCTTTCCTTGGATCAACGGGTGACCATCTTATTTAGATATAATACCTATACGATCGCTCATGGCGACCACTAAATTTTTTTCCCTCGGGTCGGCTGTCCCGACTTTCGGAAATGACTTTGGGTCGGTGGTCGTGACAGCGCACTCGGGGCAATTATGGGAACCAGGTCGTAGAGTTTGCTTGCGCAACTATGGACGGGCGAGGCTCGCGTTCGAAGCAACCTCGGTGAAAGCGAGGGATTCTACTCGTAGCGATATACATAGATAATAATATATGTACACCGATACGGATACAGATGTACTCGCAAGGGAAGTTAATGCCGCACAGTCTTTCGGTGCATTCGCCAACGCTCCTCGTACTTTTCATGGTATCAGAGTTCTCCAAATTTCCGAAGCAACTTAACGCGCGATTTATTCGTGTAGCATCGCGAGCAACTTTCATCATGGAAACTTAACGAAGGATAAAGCAAAATTATTTATGAGTGAATACAACTACAGATTCATTGATATTTAATTTGTTTTCGCTAAACAAGTAAACTACTGGCGATTAGCAAGACAAATGAATACAAAAGTAAATAAATAAACTAAATAAACAAAAATAAACCGAAATAATAAAAAATCATAACTCGACCATCTCTCCTTTCTGCAGCTAGAGATGGTCTTCTCGTTAGCTCTGGCAAGGGAACACCGTGAACCCGGACTCACCGATTGAAACGCAAATTTGTGAGTTTATAGAGTGAGTCGAAACAAGAACAACGGTGTGTTTCATTAAGGGTGTGAAAATTAACCTCAAAGTTAAATTAGCACTTACTTTTTCGCGTATAACTCTCAAAGTACAAACGAGCAGAAAAAATGTTTCAAACAAAAGTTTAATGATGTAATAAGCGTTGCAAACCTGCGTTAAGAAAATTTTGAAAAAGTTTTTTTCGTTCAGGTATTTTTTTCTTTAAATCTTTTCAAAATTTTGTTAACGCAAGTTCGTAGCGCTTATTACACCATCAAACTTTTGTTTGAAACATATTTTTCTGTCTGTTATACTTTGAAAATTATACGCGAAAAAGTAAACGTGCCAATTTGACTCTGAAGGTAGTTTTCACTCCCTTAAAGGGCGATAGAGCCCAAATGAAACACATCGTTGTTCTTGTTTCGAGTCACTTTATAAACCCACAAAGTTGCGTTCCAATCACTGAGTCCGAGTTCGCGATGTTCTCTTATGAGAGGAAGATTTAATATGGCCAAATACTTTGTCTGCATTGTCCCTCAATATCTCTACTATCTTCTTATTCCAAACATTAAACGAAAATAAACTTAGAAGTACATTTCAAATACGATTCTGTACACCGCCGTTTAGCAAAAGAGGTTAAATGTAACCTCAATTTACCTTTTAAAGCCTGTAAATCCAGAAAAACACAGAAAGCAGCAAAATTATACTATTCATTCATCTGTTTGGCTTCTACAGAAGTAATTGGTCTGCACTTTAACACATTTTTACATATAGAGTCTGAAATATAGCGACACGACCAACTCTCCTGCCCGACCGCGTCTCCCGGATTTACCCTACACGATATGTAATAAGCGTCAGGCGACATCCATAGCCTTCACAGTCCTTCCCGCCAATCACGCGGCAACTTTCAAGTTGTGACATTGCCAAGAACGAAACGAATCAGTCGAATTTCGTTCTCCGTGCTCGATCGACTCGAAAACCCGAAGAATCAGGCGCGCAGGTAAGTTGGTAGAAACGGGCAATCGGAGAGGCAGGTAAGATGGTAGGTAGGTAGGTAGGTAGGTAGGTGGGTAGGTAGGTAGGTAGGTAGGTAGGTAGGTAGGTAGAAAGGTAAGTAGGTAGGCAGGTAGGTAAACAGGGAGGCAAACGGGCAGGAAGGCAAGCGAGAGCAGCAGCAGCAGGCGAGCAGACGGGCAAGCAGGCGAATAAATCGGTAGATAGGTCTTATTAGTTTCCGAATAGCGGAATATGATTGAGGTGTGCCGTTAGACGGAACAAGGGAGTAAAAGTTGCGTGAGTAACGTGAAATATAGTTTCACTCTTAACGCTAGACTCTAAGGTTGCGTTTGGTCTCGCTCGATCCAAGGTAAGAGAGGACGCGCCACGCCGCGAGGTTTCGACCAGCGAGGAGACGGGTCGAATACCTACTCGCGTTCGATTTCTCGCAGAGCACGACCTTGAGACGCGTTCGAGATCCATTCGTTTCGATCGAAGCCGATTCGATTTGGACGGACGCGAGAAGGGACTGTGAGCGGTCGGATCGCATTCGTTTCGAGTGGCTGGCCGGTTACGATCTACGGGCGACCTACTCAACCTTTCCTTCCGGGTCCGAGACTCTCTTGTGGTTGCCGAAAAAAGGCCGACATGCCCGTTATCGGTCGCCGCGTATCGCGGCGAATCGAGCGAAAATCAACGATGAGACGACTCCGGCGCGACTCGACGCGACGCGGCAAAGCCAAAGCAAGCGGCACGAGGTAGCGGCCGCGGCGGGGGACGGTAGGATCCGAAAGGGGGCTCCGAGCGATCGTAAATCTCCAGGCTTCTTCGACGGAACTGGTTCTACGAAATAGGTTTCGTCCTCGGCAGTTATACCTGCCTCTCCGTCGAATGCAAAATTGTTCCCGGCGGAGAACGAAACCGCAGCGACCGGTCGTTGCGGCGCGGGAGCGCGATTCTTTCCAAGCAAACTTAATCTGTGTACGTATGTATTTTCTGGCTCTTTCCCTCCCAGCGGGTGCGTTCGAGATGGTTTGACAGATTTTTCAATCTCCGACCGCCTCGAATGATTTTTAGGAGAAGAAACTACAGCCCTCGCTTTTCGTGGATTACTGTACCGTTCGATAGAGCAGTTCGCATATCGTTGACTGCGAAGGAACGCGAAGGGTTTGCCATCCCGCCAAGTTCTCTGATAGGTAGGTATACCCAAGCATCAGAGTCGAAGAGAAGGGTTGCATGTAGATCCGCGGCGTGATGGCAACAGAGGGGGAGCGCGTTCGCGTTTCCCCGTTCAAGATACCTAACCCACACCGAAAGCTGTGTGAAATCGCAGCTAGGGGAAAGATAGGTAAAACGAAGAGGGGCAATCGCTGCGCTGGCTTTCGCGGGAGAACCGCCGAGGGAACAGCGAGGACGGTGGTCGCGGCTTTCGGTTTACCTTCTAAAAATATAACGGGGTGCGGCCGAGGTGTTACTCGTAAGGTCGCCAGTTCGATTCCCTCCGAGGGAAAATACATCGCTATTTCTAGAATCCTCGGTCGAGTGCTCGAGTCTTCGAGTTCACGATTCGCGATGCATACACCGACCGACCGAAAGCGTGAAAAGGACTGGCGGAACGAGGCTGGGCGAGGCGAGGCGAGGCGAGACGAGACGAGGCAACCCAACGCAACGCAACGCAACGCGTACTTTCGCGTGTGCATCGAGGAGCGAGCTAACTTTGTTATCCTGCGTGATAACTTTGTACGAGGAAAAGTTTAAGTTTCGAGAACTACAATACATTCGTTACAACGGTAGTCCAGGATTACGAACCGTGAATTTAATACTCCCCTTTCATTTTCTTCGCATCGTCCCGTGCTCGCGTTTCCAGTTAGACGCGAGACCGTATGAGAACTTTTATCGAGAACACGGAAATTCGAGTAAAATTCAAACGTAGGCGAATAATCAGAGGAAACGAACAAACGCGCGCGTAGGAAGATTCGGCGAGAGCCGATCGAGGGAGCCAAGGGAAATAGGGTCCGATTCTACTGGCAGAGGCAGAGATAGAGTAGGGTGAAGTGGAGTGGTAAGAGGAGGAACTCGAGGGGCTGCCGGAACTTTACGGATTGTAGGAACGCCTGATCCGTCGCAACGAGAATTAGTTCGGGATTAACCGATGGGGTTTCGGAGCGATTACTGAAGCTTTACCGGCAGGAGCGCGATAAGTTGCGCGTTAAGCTGATGCAAACCTTAACTGTGCGACGTTTTTCTAGTTTCCGTATAACAGTTAAATATTCGGACGCGGACACCGCTCATGATCACTAGATTCTTTACTTTACGCTACTTATCTACGTACGTGCGTACATAGATTAGACGTTTATCAGCTTCGAGAAGAATAGAATCGTTGTCGATTTGCTCGGGTTCACCCTGCTCGGCGTCAGGCAGCGGAGCAACCAGCGCGAGGGTGTATCGCCCGCCTCTCCCCTCTGACATCCTGAATGTTCCAGCCTCCAGCAACTGCAGGACGATCGCTCGCGTTCTGCTGCGTGGTCGCGCGAAATGGGTGGATTGACGGGGCTGTTGCTTCGATCGAATTCCGGCCATGAGATCGATTTCGTAACGGTATCTGCCGAAGAGAATTCCGAGGTCTGTCGATAACGAGAAAGCACGCGGGATCAAGTCGGCGATGGTTGAAAGGGCTCGGCAGATGAAAGCCGCGGGGAGGGTTGCGCGGGAATCGAGGATCGATATGGTGGAAATCGTACCGACATCGGTCTGCGTGCCTACGAGATCACTAAATAAAGCCGCGTTTAAATGGTCGCGCGGAGCAGCTGTCGCGCCCGAGCACAATGGTACCCCTGTTGGAGAGTCGGGGCTCTTTCAGAAGGAACAGAACGCCGAGGCTTGCGCGTTTTTTCGGCCCCGTGGCGACGATCGTAAAGCGCCACGTGTGTGAAAAGTAGGTCACCCATCCGGGAATCGTGGCTCGGCGCGAACGAATTTTCGTTCCAACTATGTATCTCAGCCAGCGTGCTGGTCCGCGCGGGATCCCTTTCGTCCACGGAGTCGCTGCGCCGTGTTTGACCTCGTTCCGACCGCGTTGCGGGCGGCGGGATACGCAACATCTTTCGCGAGGGAAAGCACGCGACCGAACACCGGGCTACGTTCCACGCTTAATCTCCCCTTCGCTCCTAGGCGTAGGTATCGATCTGCCGATGCCGGACCGCGCGCCGTGCCGCGCCGCGATCTCCGTTCGCATCTCCAAGAAATTACGTATTTGCCGCTGATGTCCACGAGAGTGGCTCGCTCGCGATAAACGGTGGCGGGTCAGAAACGCTGGCCGAAAAGCAAGGTAATGTAGGTACAGTTACTCACGAAATTGAGCGTACACGTAGGAATTTTCACATTACGCAGGTCTGTATTGGTTAAATGTTGGTAGTATTGAAGAGGAAGTCCCGCGAAATGTCTTTCAAAGTTCGGTTGCTCAGGAAGCAGATACAAGAAACTATCTGTTGTCCGTAGATTGACGAGTAAAGTAGTAAGATGGCTAATAAGAAGAAGCAGACTGATATTTCAATACGAAATCTTATTGTAAAATTATATTTGCAAGGTAAATCTTTTTGTCAAGTAGGGAAAATAGTTGGCAGAACACATCCTAGGTAGTTGAGAGATGAATGGGAAAACATTCCTTCTTCTTTAATAAAACACTTAATTTATTCTATGCCACATCGCTTACTGATGCCAGGGAATATGCGGCGAAGTAATAATAAATGAAACGCTATAGTATAAGTTTGTAAATAGTATTTTAACAAGGTGTACGCTCAATTTTGTGTCACTAAAATACGTGTACTTTTACCATTTTTGTTAAATATAGACCAACAGTCCATTTTATTTAGAATTCTTTTACGAATTATTTGGTAAAATATACGAATAAAATATATATTGTGTTTTCATTTTGGAATATGTGTGTTCGTATTCATTTTCCCACCAATTTTCGTTGCTAACCTAGGTGTACGCAGAATTTTGTATACGGAGCTGTTGGGACCGCGGGACGGCCAAATTCTACCTGCGCCGTTCACGCGTGTATGCGTAAGTACCTACACTTTATGATACTTTCGAACGACCCGAAAGAAGCCGCCAAAGAATCAAACGGTCTTCTACGGCGTAGAAACGAGCGGCTAAAGCGAGTTGTACACGGAGAATTCGCGCGAGTTATATTTATCCGATCGGGCCACGGAGAGTTTCCCCGCGACTCGAAATCCCGGTTCACCAGCCGAGCCGAGGTAAAGGCGGCGGGCGAGATGGAAGATGAATTTTCCCCGTGCGTCATCGCGCCTCGCTCGCCGAACCGGTTGGGCTTTTCGAGGCGAAACGGAACGAGAGTGAGAACAAGTTTGAGCGGAGAAACGCGTAGTACGTACGTACGTGTGCGATGCATTCCGTTTCCCGTCGGATGCGCTGTTTTTCTCAAACGAGCCACGTGTGCACGAGAAATTGATCGAAACGCAGAAGCTTGTTGTTTCAGCGCACGTCGCCCTTGAGGGATGGAGGAAAACGGAGGGGGACCCGTTGGATTTTCGAGGTGAACTCAGCCAAGCGCGTCTGATCCAGCTGATTCCGGTATACAGATAGCTGCTAGCCGGTTCGATCTGATGCGCGACGCTAAGCGACGCGACGGTGTGCAGGTAGCCGAACCGCTTCTACGCTCTACCCGCGGCAAACGTCCGAACGAATAAGCTGAATGCCGCGAGCGTCTTCGCTCCGAAAGGACGGGCTTTATTTCGTTCCATCTTCAACTCTGGATCCCCCGGTCTTTGCCTTCTTTCATGAGGCGAGCTTCATCCGAGAGTATGAGAGAAGGAAAGATCGTCGCACGAAACGGTGCGCACTTTGAATGAGCCGTCTCGCGAGGGTCTCGAGTTTCAATGGCCGTGCCACGTCCGATTTCGTGACAGCCAAGAGACGTTGAACAAGAACACGAGAGCGGATGCTGTTCCACACAAAAGGGAGGACGATTCTTCAGCCGGGGTGCCTCGCACAGATCCGAAGCAACCGAAGGAACCGTGACCGAGAAACGCGACCCTCGCTGGTCGGTATGTAGTTCCACGGGCGGAATAAAGCCAGGCTTTAACCTCCGCAACCTATAATCTCTTCTCTTGCGTATTATTCCACGCAACGGGGCTCTCGTACCGAAATTTTCCTTCGTCCCTCGTAATCGGCGTTCTTTCGCCGCTGCTAGAGATCCAAGCCTTTATACTTTTCCTCTTTTTATATCTTCCGCGCGTTCGAAACACGACGATCGAAGGGTAACCGCGCGGATATGCAGGATCGTTCACCGATAGAACATCCAGAATGCAAAGCTCGCGTAGACCCGCTCATAAATCTCCGCTATTGGCCGCAAACGCGGCTCGACCAAAGCGCTTTCCCCTTTCGCTTCTTTCGTGGGAAACAGGCACGAAGACATTAACGGCGACGGCGAACGGCCAGAAAAAGAAAACCAATTTGAGGATGAGTCAACATATCTGCCCAATACAGGCAACGCTCGATTGCCAAACAAACAGTTTTGCTTGTGTTGGATTGGGAAAGGTCGCGAGCGCGATTACGATCGCGGGATCGACGAGGAGCTTCTGAAAGAAAATAAGTAGTAACTACATACGTGCATATCTGTATCTATATGTATCGAATGGACGATGGACGGCGGATGTGCGGTGGAGGTGCGGCGAAGATGAGGAGGTGGTGGCGGTTTGTTGCAGGGCAAGAGAGAGAGAGAGAAAGAGAGAGAGAGAGGCGGAGAGCATTCACGATAATCCAGTCGATCCTCTCGAATTCTCCGTTACGAATAATAAACTCGCCGACAAAGTGGCCGACTATCCGAGCGGCCAAGCCGGGGATCGGGGCATAGACGCCTTCCACGAACCGCTTTTTTCCATTTCGACCTTCCATGCCGTAAAAGGAGAGCCGAGCTCTCGAGGAAGGACGACCGCGAGGTTTACGCTGCTCCGATATTGCCCGACCGCTTTTATTATGGTATTCTTCGATAAATTGATTGCTTTCTGGTTCGGCGTAAACGCGCAGGTCGGTGTTGGCTTTTAGGTTGGTGCGCTCCTTCACGAAGCTTTGGCGAACGGAAATTCGGGCGGCGAGATGAGGAACGCAGTCGTTTGTGCGGCCGCGTGTCGATGGATACCGAATCAGACGGCCGAAAGGATGAGAAACAGGGGCGTCCGGAGACTTTTTCCAGGAGAGGGGGCAACTTTGGGATGATGGTAAAGAAAAATATACCCCTCTTGATTTTTTAACCCATTTTATAGTGCCCATTGAATTAAAAATTTAATAATATTCCCTTTTTTAGTATAAACTTAATAAAGATCAGTTTTAAAAAATAAGCGATTTTTTTCTCAGAAGCCAGGAGGGCAACTGCACCTTTTGCCCTCCCCACCCCTCGCCGGACGCCCGTGGTGAGAAAAATAAGCGTAGGAACGTAGGAAAGCGGTGGAGTCAACTCATCCGTCGTGAATCATATATATTCATCCTTATCCGGTACCTACAGAACGTGGTCGCCGACGCCGTTACCCTGGGTTTACCCTGCCGGAAATTTTGCCTCGAAACTACATTGGCCATCTGCCCCTCGGTCGGGCCTTTCGAACGGTCTCCTGAACGGACAAATAGCTTGACCGCTGGGACTCACCGGATCCTCTCGCAGCCCACAGAAAACGTTCGCTCGTCCCTTTTCTCGCGCGGAGGTAGGTAGGTAGGTAGAGGCGATTCTGCGTTTCGACTAGGAGTAGGTTTGTTTGCCGGCACAGCTGTGTACGAGCGTAAGGTTCGGCTGTGCGCGCGCTGCTGCAGATCCCAGCAGGTCGTTGCTGGGAAATCATAGTTCACCCAGCAACTATCGTCGGGTCGGCTGATTGTCTCTAAAGGAGGTGTCCCGGAACTCGCATCTTGCGAACGCTGCCGCCCGCGAAGTGTAGCAAGGAAACTCGGGAGATACGACGGTGGGCCGATCGAAGACGCGGACGACTCGTGGTGCGCGAGAAATCGCAGAAACGGTTGCCTCGCGATAGGATAATTCGCACGTTCCCTAACTCGATCGTCCAGAGCTTTCGTTCCGGTCATGCGTTCGGTAGCGCGCGATCCCTGTTCCCTCGATCACCGTTTCTCGTGACGGTCGTCCTTTCTCTTTTCCCGGTCGTTATCGCGAACGTGACCCGACTGGACGATCGAGAACGTTGACCCGGCGCGGCGCGTGAACCTCGCTACGCTCGCTGCCTCGCTTTCGGGATCGCGCCTGGCTGCTTCTCCATTTTCAACGAAGGTCGATCAGATGGTTCGTCACGGAGCTCCGTGGACCACGACGTTCACCTCGCGCTACCGCGGCTTTGGCAACTCGAACTGCACGGCGAGGGACGCGATGCCAAATGCGTACACACATAGGTACCTACGTAGAAACCGAGTAGGAAACAGCCGCCAACGAACGAACGAGCCAACGATCCACCACGCATGGGTATTTCCGTTTAGTCTTTGGACTCGCGCAAACGTAACCCAGCCGCGTTTCAATCTATCTCGGATCCGTATCTCGAAAGAGGCAACTGTTTGGCGTACCGGGGTGTTTCGTTCGACGGCTGTTAAAGTCGCGAACGATTCGAAGAAATACCACTGTCGCGAATACACCTAGCCTTTTGTTCGAGGAAAACACGAGCATCTGTGTATGATGACCTGTGGGGGGAAGGGAGCGACCAAGGCTTGCCGGAGATGAGAGTGTGTGCACTGTGCAGTCCAAGGTGTGGGTATAGAGCATAGAGAGTGGCGAGGGTCGAGGATTTAGGGTAGGAGAAGCAGAGAGAGAGAGAGAGAGAGTGAGAGAGGAGTCGTATCGGAAGAACGAAATCAGTGCGAGATACGAGGAAGAATGAGATTGGAGAGATAATGTAATTTCGACGTGCAGGAAAGGTGTGTTTCATTTTGACAAACACACGTATGCCAAGCGAGTTTGGTCGAATTGAATTTATACTTGGTTACGAGGCAAGGGATTCAAGTACTTATGTACGTACGCGGTAAATGTAATTAGAGCGGAACCAATCGATGGTACAGGCACCTTTCGGGGAAGAGAAGAACATTTCTACTCCAGGGCCGAAGATCTACGATACACTCTCGTTTCTTCGATGTGTCGAAAAAACAATTAGTCGTTTCATCTTCTACCGCCACCACTTTGCAACTCCTCTTTGCACAAGCTTTTTCATAGCTCGAGCGTTCCCGGAACAATCTATTCCTACGCACGCGATGCATCGGTTACCTAAAGCTTATAAACGAGATCTTATTACGAGAACTTATTACGAATGGTACGATAGGGCGCGTGGGTAGCGCCCTCGGGTATAAAGATGCGAAACTAAGCTGAAATGGTTAGACGTTTTATCGACACTCGCTATTCCTGTTTGCGGAAAGAATTACTGTTCCACGGGGGCCAGCTTCGTCTTGTCTTGTCTTTGACATCACGCAGTTGGTGAAACAGAGAAAACAGTGAGAAAATGCTCGGCAGGTGTTGTCTGGAACGATCACTGCCGGAGAATTTACCGCGCGAATACTTTTGCACTCGCTACGCGAAGCGACGCAGAAGATCGCGAAGGTAAAGAGAAACGACGGTGCTTGCGTGCTGTTCGGGCCAACGAACAACGATGGCCTCGGTTTCAGGGTCGTTTCGACTATTATTCGCTCGCGCAGACCTACCTCGCCTTCTCTTCGCCCGCATCGGTTCCCCGCCACGCTTCTCGGTATGTCTTGCCCTGCCTTGCATCGTATCACCGCCTATGTAGCAACCAATGCATCCTTTCGCCTTCTTTCCTTTCGTTTCGTTTCGCTTCGGCTCGTCGCACCCCGCGCATCTCACTTCGTCCCTCTTCGCGCCTAAATATGGATCTCCACCAAATCCTAAACTCTTTGGGGATATGTACTTGCTTTAAACTTTTCCAAAGAAGACTAACACTTGCTTGGTGAAAAGAGAAACTGTTGCCGAGATTAGAAACAATTCGAGCCATGTTTCTCGTGTCCGATACAATGTCTAACCTCCTTGGCGAGACTCGTATTCGCGCGTCCAGAATTTGTGGCGCTACTTTCACAGAGCGTATCGGAACGTTGCGTTGTAGCGTCACAGACAAGGTAATTTTTTGTCTCGAGGGGCCTCGCGAGCCCCCTTACCATTTCTCTGTCGCATGCAACGTTATCAATTCAGACTGGAATCCGATTGGAATCCTACTAGCGGTTAGAATTGAAACTAAATTTGGTGAAGATTGCTACGAAAAACGGAAATGTGAATCGATCTGACTAAAGCCGGTATGTAGAAAGAAGAAAGTCGATAACGTAACAAGTGCGATACGTAACGTATCGTGGTGCACAGCGTCGCGATAAATCGTTTCAGGCAACCATACATACACGATTGAGTAGGTGGCCCCTATGTAGGGGCCTTCCATACTTGCTACTTTTTCTCTGGTTACAAGTTACACAAGACGTCTACGAGGAGGTAGGTATCTCTCCTAAATGATTCATCGAACTATAATGCATATGTGGGTGGCCACCACTTTCTCGAGGATTCAATTGGCTTCGTTCTTATAAATTCGAGCTACGGCGTTGAATCTCGGTGAGATTGTAGGGGCTGCCATTGTGAACAAGTTCTTTCAGTGCAGTTTTCCCGGAGGACGTTTTTTAAACAAAGTTACAGCTTTTTTATGTTTTCCAAGTGCCCAGTGATATTAGTTACCGTAATTATAATTTTAATTCCTACCGCTGGTAGCGCTGCTCTCCACCATTTTTCTAAAACTCTACTAATTCTATCAAACGCTACTATCGGGTGACAGAAAATATCATCGGGTGGATCCGTCTATTGCGTAGCTCGTCTATGGTTGTAACCGCCGATGCGTCTGATTGTCAGTTTCGCGATCAGCGTTAGTGACTGTTAGTGACATCTGTATGCAGCGGCGACTACATGAAGGAACATCAGATTGCGTCAGTCAGAGCTCAGAGTAGCACAGAGTCATCAGACAGCAGACCACAGCAGACACCTCAGACCAATCGAAGAGAACCACATGGATCGGCTAGCAGCGATGACGGGGTGTTGTCATTTTTGTGCAAGTTTTGCCTGGACCGTGGTGGAACGTGTGTATTGTGAGATACATTCTGGAGCATATCGCGACTGATCGCTCCAGCGAATTTTTCTAACGGCAGATGTGTCGCGGAAGTATGTTGGTGCCGCGGACGACACTGCTTTCCACATTCGATGAGAAGCCCGTTCACGTAAAGGCGAGAACTCGAGAGAATGAGAGTGTTGATATGACGGTGAATCGCATCATAGTGTTTCTCGTGTTCGCGTCGGGAGTTGCGGTAGCCGTGATAGGCACGTTGCTCTCTCAATACATCCGAGAATCATTGAAGGAGCTGCCGGGTAAGTGGACCTGTTTACGCAGCTTGTCCTATTTAGCTTGCGTAATCTCCTCGCCGAGGGTGTTTCTCTGTATTTGCCGATTCTTTCAGATGCTCATGACTATCGCCATGTATTTATTCCTCTTCCATCGGAGGGTAGGATGAACGTGTACAATGAAGGTACGCTGGACGTGGCGTTACATAGTTCTCGATCGGATCAGCTGCAGGTTCGTGAAAACAGTGCAGCATCCACCGCGGAAGCATTAACCTCCCTCCACTTGGCGATAGAAATGAAGTTGACCGGCAAGCAGAAGAAGGCGGTGAAGCTGTTTCAACACGCGGTGGCTTTGGCGCCTCGTCATCCGGATATCTTGAATCATTACGGAGAATTTTTGGAATACACGCAGGACGACGTGATCAAAGCGAACGAGTATTACGCGCGCGCCTTAAGCTATCAGCCAAATCACGAGGAAGCTTTGATAAACAGTCAGAGGACGGCTCGCGTAGTCGAGGAACTAGATCGAAGAATGCTCAGACGTATAGACGAGAAACGGAACAAGCTTGCGGCGAAACCCGACAACGACGCCGCATTGATACGCGCCAAGAAGGAAGCTTACTTTCAACATATTTATCACACGGTCGGGATCGAAGGGAACACGATGAACCTGGCGCAGACCAGAGCGATCGTAGAGACGCGGACCGCGGTCGCTGGCAAAAGCATCGACGAACACAACGAGATACTCGGGCTAGACGCCGCGATGAAATACATAAACGCTACTTTGGACAATCGGGTCGGCTCTATTTCTATAAAAGAGATACTAGAGATACACATGCGCGTGTTGGGACACGTGGATCCCGTGCAGGGCGGTCAGTTTCGACGGACACAAGTATATGTCGGAGGTCACGTACCTCCTGGACCCGGCGACATACATTATCTGATGGAGGAATTCGCGTTATGGTTGAACAGCGAGAGGGCCATTCGAATGCACCCGGTCAGGTAAATAACAAGATTCTACACAGCAAACCTTTCGTCACAATCTTCCATTTTTTTCATTTTCGTTTCTTCTCTTTTATCTTCCCGCAGGTACGCGGCTCTGGCGCATTACAAGCTGGTACACATCCATCCGTTCTCCGACGGAAACGGCAGAACGTCGCGTTTGCTCATGAATATGATCCTCATGCAGGCCGGTTATCCACCTGTAATTATTCACAAACAGCACCGCCACACCTACTACGAAAATCTCCAAATTGCTAATACGGGGGACGTCCGACCGTTTGTAAGGTTCATAGCGGAGTGTACCGAACAGACGCTGGATCTGTTCTTGTGGGCGACCAGCGAGTTCTCCAGGCAAGTCCCTGCGCTCAGTCAAGACACTCTGTTTACCGACAGACATACCACGATCGCTCTCGAAGAAACCGCTGATTCTACCGATGCCGCCGACAATCAGTTCGATAATGATTGAGTGTCTGTTGGATTTACGATCCATGGATTTATAAGTATTTCATAGAAACCAAAGAACCTTAATGGCGCACGTATGCCACATCCATCCGTTCTTTCCGGTTCTGCGACATCGACGATCTACGATGTACGATCGGCATGGAGGTGTGTGTATTGTTTCAAGCTACCACTTGCTGCACCGTTCTTACAAAAACCCTATATCCTTTGGTTTTCAACGACTTCGAGTCAAAGTACCGTAATCAGGATTATCGGGTACAAAATGCTTCCGTTTCATTATTACTTTTCCGCTCTGTGCTTTATAGTTTACGGAAGATAATCCATGCTTCGAGTACAGTGCAAATCTTGATCAAAGACTGTGATCTAACGTAAGAATATATCAGGGAATCTTTCTCTCTCTCTCTCTCTTTCTGTAAAATACTAGGCGAATTTTAAACACTATCGCGAAATCATCGTATTTAAATTAATGAAACGACGTGTAATCTCTTACTTGCTGGTCAAGTTATTTGCGGCGCACGGAATATGTAAATAAACGCGGATTTTAATAAACACGTTATTTTGAAAATTATTGTTCGTGTATTTTGTTACGGCCTTGTTCTATACAAATGTTCAGAAATTTACGTTACGCCGTTAAATTGGTACTTACGTTAAACGGACCCGCAATTTCTCATCTGTGGGAAACAATCGTCGTTTGTTCGCAGAGGGGCAAAGTAAAACGTTCGTGTTTACGCGTTACGCGCGAAGAATGCGTATGGAGTCGTTTCCTTCATTCCTCTATCGCAACTACTTATTTTAATTATTAATTACAAAAATAATAGCGCTATCGGCAGATCCGGGCGTGCGTCGAATCGCGCACGGCGCGTACATACGGCTAGCGTTATATTTCCTTTGCGAATAGTTGCGGCGCGAATTGCGTTTCACGCTCGGCGTATGTAATGACAACACAGAGAATAGTAAACGTACGACTTCTACAAAACTTTAATTTTAACGTCTAACAAAACATTATTGACGGCCTGTCGGAGAAAGAAACAATACAGAGGCATTTCGCACCATTTTAAAGCGCATTCGATTTTAATAAGTATCATGTGTGAACAGAAAAACTTTACGCTGCGTTCGTTATGCCAGACGTGCAAATTTCTCGTTTTATATGCGATATAACGACGCGGTTATCTATATAAATACACTTCTATAAAAATCATATTTTGCCAACAACGTGTACACGTGAGTTGACCATCTATCGTTTTATCTTTTCTCACGCTCGTTCTCTCCATTCTTTCTCTATCTTCCACTCTCTCTTTCAACACATACACTCACAGATACATACGCTCACACACACATACACACAGTCACCTGAATTCTCAATCAATCTCACCCCTCCGTCTGTCGCTCATCGGCTAGTCGATCCCACGCCCACGGACCAAATCGATCGAATCGGTCGAACGAAATGTTGATCGCAAGATGCTTGCACGAGGGAAGGGCGCGCGCCGCCGTGTTTCCAGACTATGCGCTTCTAAACGTGAATAGCTTTGTCGACAGATAATACGTGCATGGAAACACAAACGAGCCGCGCCTGCTTATTAATGGGACCCGGCTTGGTATTCGCGCAGACATCGCACCTTTACGCGGGTGAGCCGTAATAATGCAATTGAAAAGAAACGATAAGAAGAGGAACATGCCCGATGCGGTATCGATTATAGAATCTTAAGGCAAGAAACGGATAAAGGAAGAAGAAAATAAAGAAAGCGTAAAAAAAAAGTCTAAAATGTTTGTATAGTTTAGTCTAAAATCTCGAATCGAGTTTCTGCACGGCAATAGTTGTCCTTACCACCTAATCATATTCTCGAAATCAGTCGTTATTTGGTTCATTGGAGATATATCGGTAACCGGTACACGAACGCGCATGTACAATGTCACTGTAAAAAGGTTCTCTCTACGAACGGGTTTCTTGGCATGGCTCCTCAGAATCCCTCGATGGGACGCTAATGCATCTATCTAGGTGTGTTTCCGATTCCGATCTTTTTTCCCATCGTCTCCGATTGAATACAATCTAGGTAGGTTGTCGACTCGAAAAGCTTTCTTCCCGGTGGAACGATGTGGAATGGTTCGCAAGCAAAGTGAACGCGGCTTGGACATCGGAAGGTTCGTTTGGAGTTGCTGAAGCTCACCAAATCGACAGGTAAGTGAAAAGATGATGACAAGAACCATGGGCAACGTTAACCATTACGAAGAGCGTTCGAGATATAAAAGATCGCATCAAGCGAACTGGCATTGGTCTTTTTCGAAAGCAATTTACGCGATTCGTGATCCTTAAATTTATTCCAACTTTTTGGGGTGCATTAAGGTCATTTCGCTTTAAAATGTAGACGTTGCTTAGAGAATATAGGGCGGCTAAAATCAGAAATCATCGGGAATTATTGGCTATGGTATTTCGATGAAAGCTGCGTCGAGATGTTTGCTTTCCTAAAGTCTTAGAGTCAGCGTAAGACAGGGAAAGGGGAAGGGAAATGGAAAGAAAAAGAGGAGAAAGAGGAGACCGTTAAATAGAATCTAAATAGGGCATAATGCAAGAAATAACCCGTGAAGCAATGGACGATATTCGCAAGGCACCTATCTTCGTGATCTCTCGCGAACCTGTCGACTGGCTACTGTTCTTCGTTCCGTTCGTTGGCTATGCCTCGCGAATTAAGCAGGAATCTAGCTCTCGTTGATCTTTTAGATTGAATCATTTTATGAATCTCGGCATTGTGGAGGAGGTTTTGCAGATGTGTGAAAGGAGTGAAAAGATTCATCGTTTTCGATGAACCACCGACTGAACGTTTCGAAACAGATTTGCACGCTTCGGAATCTCCGCACCCCAGTGGCCCGTCCCCATTCCGCCCCGCATCTCCCCTAATTATCACACTCCTAATCTTCCCGCCGTAGCCGTGATACTCTGTGATTCTACCTCTCTTCAGTAAAAGGATCCAGCTTAATTGTGCCGTAAATTACGAGTTCGTGTCATCTTCTGGCTGATTTGCTCCTCTTGCAATAGCTGTCCGCGAAACTGACGCACTTGGTCTATCGCAGCATCCAAGATGTCGCGCTGCTGCACCAATAGCTGCTCCCATTGTTGGGCATACGCTGCAACAAACAATAGATTTTCAGTGGTCGGTTTCAAGAGCTCCGAGAATTCGCGATGGTGAGTCGAAAAGTCTGATGAAGCTGCGTGAACGCAAGCAAGTTTTTGTTGCCGTGGAGTCGGTGTGACTCGGTACAGCGGCCGTTCCATCATTTTCTTCGAACAGAACGGCGCGTCGCGTAGTATCGAATCGAATCGACTATTTGAGATTGAAGCAGTTCAGAAAATAAGGAAAGGCTGGCGCGCCGTTGGTGTTCGAAGCGTTTCGATGATCGTGAATGAGCATCGTCGTCGAGAGGGTGGGTGATCCTCCTCCCGACTAAGACTATCACGCACGATTAGACCAACAAGTTACGGGCTAGAATTAGTGCGAAGGAAACAATACCGTTAGATTGAGAATCCACAAAAACAATATTTATTAACAATACTTCGATCCGGGTACATGGAAAGAATAATGTCTCGCTAATGACCGCTCTAAATTGATAGTAGAAAAAGAAGCGGTCGAGCTGTCGCGCCAACAGATTCGCGGCTACAGGGTGGAAAACAACTAAGAGTCTCCAAGTACATATTTATTTGGCCACGAGAGAGAACCGAGTACCCGAGTACTGACAATGAGAACTCTTCTCATCCTGTGGTATAGAGTTGGCGAGAGAAGCATTATTTTTGAGGATTTCGGTGGCGTAGATGCGTAAATGAAAATAAGTTCACAAATGATAGAGACGATCACGATGATCGATGCGTGAACGCACAATTAGTGTATTCCAAATGCGTATTAACGATAGTTAACGAAAGCAGATTTTTTTTCGGGCGACTTTTCATGAATGTGAATCGAATGATTTCGTACCATCGGAGAATTGTTTTCTCTCTATCAGACGTCTACGCAACGAGAACCTCCTCAGGTCGGGTGACTCAAACTTTGTTCTTTTCCGTCTCAAATCTGCAAGGGTTCGTGACGTTACCTTCAAATGTATTGTACGTATATACGGCTCCCTATTGTTTTAGTTTTACATGATAGGTACAAAGTAAGGAATATTGCGCGGCCATTTGCGCAATATGGGGACACCGGCACTCCTCTTTCTTACTTATATTTCTCCTCTATACAACGGAGTAACAATAAAATTTGCAAACTGTCGCCGATTCCATAAAAAACGACGCGTAAAAGAGTGAGTAGGTCTAGCGAGTCGTCGCGTTCGTTGAAACTTGGAATCACTCGCATCGGACGCGTTCCCTGATCTGCGCGCTCGGTATAGACTACAATTGTGTATGTAGGTACTTGAAAAGGCACATACTAAGAACGATCATTTTAACACTTCAACTAATGTACAGGCTAGAACTAAAACCTTATAAAACTTAACGAGTTTGTCACTATCGATACAACGGTATAAAAGAGTACTAGAATGGTTGCTTGTCGCAACGTTAAAATGCGATTGAACGTGGAATGTTGTCGATCTGTGGAGAAATCGTGAGGCAATAACGTAATGATCGCACCGCGACCGCGAAACCCGATAACCGAAATAACAAGAGGCTTGCCTTCGATTCACTGTTCATGCGTTCTCCTGACGTACATAAAAATGGCAACGTACACGCTAGGTAAAAACGAGAATAAAACGAAATGTTTGAAGAGTGATAGCAAAACGTTCCAACATCTGGACGTAGACAGCTTGTCCGTCCATCGTTCACGAGCGTACAGATTGGAGACCGTTTCTAATTTTTCGCGGCATTCGGAAACGAGGGGTGAATCTTTCGAGGGCGAGGATCGCGTTGACGCGTTCGCACCGTCCGCGTCCTCTGCAAGTCTGTTCGTGCCTCCGTCGTCTCGGAGAAACGTCCTGCTTCGGAAATTCTCGTGGTGCCCCACGATTCGTTCACAGCCGTCTCGTCCAGGAAAATTCATATTTTCCTGCGATACGTTCGACTCAGCGTTATGCCGACCGACAGGTGATCGACTGTCGTAACAACATTTCATCTCCTCTTCGTTGGTTGTGTCACTTATGTTGTCCTCGAGAACGAATCCGTCACCGCCAAAGAACTTGGTTTTCTTGGTGATTTTCTCGTCGTCGAACACTTTCAAGTTGTAATTATAAATCGCATCACCGATGATTTGGTAACGGTTGGAAGTTTCGTTGTCCAAGGACCATCGAGGCGTTCTGTCGCAGGCTGCTTTGCCACCGAGACGTGAATATTTTCTCAAGCGGTCGTTAAAGGTGCCGGACCAGTGGTATTTCAGCGATTTCATTCTCTGAACAGAGGACCGTTTAAGTCGTACAGCACCGTCGGTTCTGCAGGGGTACTTTCCTCTCGTTGAAATGTTTTCGTTCCAAGAGTTTCCCGGCCAGTCCGCCTTCCAGTCAATCTTCGGTTCGCAGTCGGTGTCGTACGAAATGATATTACTCTCTGATTCCATCTCGTCCTTCCAAGGGGACTTTAACGAATCCTTTGTGGACGTGTCAACGGTTCTAATCATATCGGAATCCTCGTCACTGTCCGAGTCGAGCGAGACGTCACTCATTGCCTCCAACATATTCAGAGTCGGCGTTGTCGTCGTCCTGTCGTCTTTCAGGTTTGGGTTCCGTTTTAATGTGCAGCTCGCATTTGCCTTATCGTTATCGCGCGAATCTGTTGCAAAATTTCATACACAATGATGCTTCAGAGCTAGGTTTCTCCTCCTCGCGTTTCGTGTTGCTTCCCCCATCCCCAAACTTTTCTGGTCGACTTATCCGTCACGTGTGTCGCGTATTCGCGTGTTTCGCTAATTTCGCGTAATTCGCACACCGCGCGCTCGTCCGTTGGCAGAGACCGAAAGAATGAGAGATCGACCAGCTCGAAGGTAGATATGTATACTATGTACACATTCGTGCAAAGGCATGCGAGATGCAGTAAAACTTATACAAAGCCAACAGATCCACTTCATTTTGCCTCTAAATACACGCGATAGAGGAGCAGTTACGTGTGCGTGCAGAAAACGGTAAAAGATTTCGCCAGAGTAACAGAGATATATATGTATGTATACGTTCGAGTCGCAACGTCCACGAAATAGGACGAAGAATCGATAAAAAAAAAAAATAAAAAAAAACGAAAGAAAGCGACCATCTATAAAGCTACGTGCGTCGAAACATTGTATTTATCAAGAGAATGTATCGAATGATCTTACCTTCTTGGTCATAGTCTACTTCGTGGGTCGCGCTGAACACGCTGTGCGCGTCATTGAGAAATCTGGTTGTACTTTCCATGACTACTTTGTGCGTGTCCAAAACTTCCTCCTCCAGCATTTGCAACGCGGACACTGCCTCGTGAAAGGTGTACAGATCTTGCGAGATCTCACCTTCCTAAGAAATAAAGAAAGAAAGAATGGAGATAATATGTGTATAGAGAGAAATGAAAAAGAGTAAAGTAACGTCGTGAAGGGGATTAACTCACGTTGAGCGATCGAAGTTGCGCTAAATCGCTGTCGGACAGAACGCTGTTGTTTGACTGCTCCTCGATCTTCAAAGATCGTTCATCGTCCGTCGGCGAAGCTTTCACTTCCGTTGGATCGTTAGCGGCTAGCTCCTTCACTCGATCCGCGTATCTAAGAGTGTTCAAGGAGTGTTCGCAAGAACTCATCCCTGGACTGATCATAGCTATCTGCGAAAACAGGACGAGGACGGCTTTACGGTGATTCGCTCGAGACCTTTGGGTTGGGAAACGCGGCGGAAATCAATTACCATGCAAGTCTTGGATTTCTCGCCGATGAAGCTGTCCCTCAGCACTTGCGTCAACTTGCTCGCTCTGAACGGTAGATGCGTGCCCTTGCGACTCAGTGCGCGAATACACTCTTTCAAAGCTAGCAGCGATTTATTGATTTCGGCGCCTTCCATCCCTGCGAACAATTCACGTACCCGTGTTTCCCTATTACGACCACAATCACGATTAAAAGGGTATGAGAAAACTCACGGGTTTGCCTGTTCGCCGAGGACGTGTCGGCCCCTCTTTCATTGCCGGCCAGATCGATGAGAGAAAATTTGCCGTGGACCTTGTGCGTGCCCGGTGTTCGTGCAATGATCTGAAATACCGCGTGCGATCGCGAAGAGTTGGAGTTTGCGCTGGTTTGTCCGCTGGTCCTCGCGCTGTTCCCGTGTTGTATAAGCTTCAGCACTTCGTCGCAAGTTTCCACCACTTTCTCCGTGAGACCGACAATTTGCACCTAGGAGAATTTAGGAGAATAAAGAAGACTTAACGGAAGATGTACATTATTCCGGATGCAATTTAGGAGCGAGCTGAGAGCGAGGGGGCGACCGACGAGTTACAGACTACACGAAACTTGTCCATACCTGTTGCTTGCCGTCTTCCAAAACTCTGAGCTTCTCTTTGTCCGCCAGCAAATCGAATACCTTGCCGGAGTATATTTCAAAGAAGCTAGCGGAAATCACTAGATTCAGCGGGCGATACTTGGCCAGCTTGAGACATTTGAACACGTCCTTCGCGACCATGGCGTATATGCCCTTCTTACAGTCTTGCGTCTTTCCGTTAAAGTCACCGCCCATGGTGTGCGTTTTCCCGCTTCCAGTCTGGCCGTACGCAAAACACGTGGCCATCCCACCTTCGAAGATGGTGTGCACCAAAGGTTTCGCGGTGTACTTGTAAACGATCTCGTTGGTGCAGCTCTCGTCGAACGCGTAATCGAAACGGAAGATTTGGTTCTCCAAGTACTTGGTCAGATCGACCTTTGCCTTTGGCTCGTGAACCACCATCTGGTCCTTGCTCGGCACACTGATCACGTCCACCTCTTTGCGCGTGTTCTCTTTCTTGTTCAACGGGCGCTTTCTCACGCACACGGTTATCTGATGATCTTCCACGACGTCTGTTTCTCGCAATGGCCTGAAATCTATGCTGTTCTGGTACTCTCTGTGAATGACAACGTTGGCGTGGTTAGGTACTTAGTTTACTTATCAATACGGAATGCTACTATGTAACAGGGACCGACCAATAGACAGACGACACAGAGAAACGTGTCGGACAACCGACCGACTGACCTTATCATCGCAAGAAACTCCCAATTCGGATTGCCTGGATCTAAATTCATCAGAGCTTCCTTCTCCTCTTTCCGCTCCGCCTGCCTCTGCCTCCTCTCTTCCCTGTTCTTCTTCAGCCTCTCGACCTCTTTC
This sequence comes from Andrena flavipes, assembly GCA_963971345.1. Classification (NCBI taxonomy): domain Eukaryota; kingdom Metazoa; phylum Arthropoda; class Insecta; order Hymenoptera; family Andrenidae; genus Andrena; species Andrena flavipes. The sequence goes on from OZ020481.1 coordinate 10,330,265, forward strand.
ACCACGTTTGAACGCCTTCCTCGGCCGTTCTCCACTTGAGCCTGCTGTTGCTGTAGCTGCTGTTGAGACTGCAGTTGCTGTTGTTGTTGTTGCTGCTGTTGTTGTTGCTGCTGTTTTAGCTGGGCCTTAACAGCTGTGGTATTGTTGAAGGGGATCGACGTGGTGGTTGGCGTGGGCGGTATGTTCTCAAACTCCCGACGACTCGTTAATCCGGTGACGGAGTCACCGTGCCCGTTGACAGACGTAGCCGGTGGCATTATGTTGGTCGGACGACCCGTTTGCCGCGGCAATTGCCTGTTGGAGCCCGCTGGAAACGACACATCAGTCGCGAGATGTTTAGAGGATTCGAGTGATGGAACGCTCTACTCTGCCGGTAGGCCGAGTTAATGGAGCTCGCGGCATTCGCGCGAAGACGATTCGGTTCACGATCGCACCGGCCGCGCCGATTTTTCAAAGGAATCGCTTCGTTACCGTGTTCGATTTCTTCGGATAGAGCTCGTACGTCGTCGATGCTCCTGTCGTCGCCGTCGTTTATCTTATTCTTCCGCCCGAAACAGTAAGCCAACGGGTCGAACCTCATGACGGAGAAGCACGGACACGCGACTTGACTCGACGCGACGCGACCCGGCACCACTTTCGATCGATTTCGCGCAACGTCAAGATAAGCTGGATCGAAGGAAAATTACGAAGATCGGAATACGCTGGACAGAGCAGCGGCGCAGCGTGGCTGGTGTAGACTGCACGATTCGCCTGTACTACGTACCTACTCGTATGCATATTCGCGCACTGTCCGTCGCCTGGTCGGGGTCCTTGCCCTTACGCCCTTGCGCTATTCCACCTAGCGCAGGAACGTCGATAGTGACCAGAGCGAACAGTATTCCTCCTACGATAGCCGTCGCAACCGGTACACGACACTTTTCCTACACGCTCACGCGACCATCGCGTAGTAACGGCACATGCTCGCAATAGCCTCGCGGCTCGTGCCGAACGATCGATTTACTTCGTGTCCACGTACGCGCATCTACAGCCTACGCGATGCGATACGATATCGGGAACGCAATAAGCTACAGGGGACAACACGAGACTCGCCCGAGCTACTTTGCACGCCCGGCCGCGAGCCTAGGTATCCCGTCGAAAAGCTGCCGCGAAAAAGAGCCTCGCGGGCGAGTCACGCCGGCGACGACATTCGCGCTCTCAAGCCTCGAGATCAATTTTGCGAGTGGAAGGCTTTCAGTTGCGCCCGACATACCTTTTACTGGAATCGACGGCTTCGTAGAATGCTGCAAAGAAACAAACAAAGGAAACATATCGTAACGTCCATCGATAACAAAAGAGAAAAAAAAATTGCAATCTCAATTATTCGTGTAGTAAAGCTTAGCGTATGTACCTATGTACTATAGAATCCGTGAATATTCGAGAAATTGTAAAGTAAGTAGATCATGTTTGTTCGTTGAAAGCCAAGTGTATGATACATCGTTCGGAACTACGTTGCTGAGCGAAACGAGGCGGAATGGTTGGTGGAACGGCTAACGACAATCGTTTCTACATCTCGCCTTTGGAAGAGGGCGCAACGTAGTGTCGTAAACGTTGTGCGTAAACAGGGAAGAAGCAACTAAACGGGGAGACGCGTGGCGTGACGCGATGGGCGACCGAGGCTCGAAAGCGACGCGCCTGTTACGCGTGGAAAGCGCGGCAAGGAGGGTTAGCTACGGTACGAGCAACGTGCGCAAGCTGTGAGAAATGATAAGAGCCGTGCAGTGATAGGTGAGAGAGCCACCGACGCGACGGTGGTTGACAGAACGAGCGGAGGAGGGATGTTTTTGGGAAGAATCGCGAGGATTCGAGCGCGTACGGAGATTTGGAGAGTAACCCGGTGGCGATTCGTTCGCGTGGGCAGTTGCTTCGAGATTCGCGGCCTCGCGGTGTTGGATCCTTGGAGGTGGGATTGTTATAGAGAGAACAGGAAAGAGAGCGAGGAGGAGGAGAGAATATGACGGAAGATGGGATCCGCGTTTACCGAGACAGCAGATATGACTCGTACAGGAAGCGTTGCGGATGCAAGGCCGTTCCTTGCGGCGTGAACGCTGTGCCGTCCAAGGGAGCCCTCCTCTTGATTTTCCGACTCGTCTACCCCCTCATCCTCTTCACCCGAAGAGTCCTATATTCGCCGATAAACGTTCGATTCGATTCGGTACGGTCGATTTCGAGGCGAAAGATCGCCCCGCGAATGTAATTGAATCGCGGCAGGTTGCGCGACGAGGGGATTGGCGAGCCGGGAATCGCCGGGAACGTGACGTCGGTAGACAATGCGAAGATGCGCGACGATGAGACGACGATGCGAGGTCGTATTGGGATTCGATCGGTTTTGGACGGGATCCGGAGGTCGTTGATGATCCATCGTCGACCCAAGTCCGTGATAATGAGGCAGCGTCCATGGAGGAAAAAAGATGTTATCGTGTTAGTAGCGGCAACTACGGAGCGACGTTGATGCTCGTTGCTCTTTCGGCGTAGCTTCGGACGCGTGTTTCGACACGCTGAGGAAGAGAGATTGCAGCGGTTGTAGTTTCTCCGATCAGTCTAAATTCAATAGTCCAGGGTAGCTCGATTGTTCACGTAGCACGCCGAAAGAGCGGGGGGCGGTTGTGGCGGGGACAACGACGAAGATCGTAACGATCCTAGGATCGTTACTGGATAATCTGTCGTTAATGACGAACGATGAAGGAGGCTGCTACGTGGAAGACGCGCGAGTACCTATATTCCACCGAACGGGACGTTGAAGCGATTACACGCGCGTATGAGAACGTGCAAAACCCATCAGCGGATGAAACTCGATTCTCAATCGACTAATAGCCAACTGGCCGAATTTCGAGCCGTTATTTCCTTGGCCGTTTACACGGTTTACCGGTTGAAGCTTCTCCTCCACTTCCGTTTGATCCGCGTTCGATCGGCTTGGGGGGAAAACAAAAGATACGTACCCTTGCTCTGGAGGACATGACTGCGTGGTTGTTCATCTGAGCCGGTGGTCCCATCATATTCTGATTCGTCATCAGCTCGGGATTCAAGGCGAGTATCGCGTCGATCTCCACCTAAAAATTGCACGGCAAACGTTACGTGGCTTTTCAAGTATGTGGGTTTCGGTGGTATGCGACAATTCGTCACAGGAAGGCAAACACGTTGCCATTCTTAACGTCGATTACCTCTTTCCCTTTGGTCTCGCCTCTCTCGAACCATTCTACGGTGACGGTGCGTTGTTCCCAATTAACGCCTGAAACCACAGCCGAGTGGACGCGACCTGAAACACAAGTAATTTTCCCGGCTTGAATCGCGAGGAGACGAAACCGAGCGCAGCGAATGCGGTTTGCTAATTCTGCTTCACATGTTTGCCTTCTCGCTGAAATGTGACAAAGAAGGGCTGCACTGCGCGGTTCGATCGACCGTTTCTTCGTAACAGAAGAAACTCCAAGGGTGGAAACGGATCCGGTTCTAGACGGGTCCGTAACCAGCGGAGGCAAGATGAAAGAAAGAAGGGTGGCTCGATCGCGTCGTACAGATCCTGGATAGAGTAGAACGGAAACATCCAAAACGGTTACATAGGGGAAGGGGGGCATGATGGGGTATCGTAAAAAAACGATAATAGAAAATGCTGGGCATTTGATGAAAGTACCAAAAGGAAACCATTGTATCGTAATAGTTAAGTCGTCGATAGAAATGAGTAGGGGAGCTGTGAAATCGTCCACATTAGGGTGGCTCTTATTTTCTACTTTTGTATTTTCTTCGGGGCATCCTTCAGAATAGTTCCAAATAATTAAAAAAATCTATGTAAAGTTTGAGTTGGATCGGATAACGGGAAAGGGTGCTCCTGGACCCTTAAACATTTAAATCATTATTTAACAGCTCGCGAAGTCGATTTTATATAATATCCTCCAAGTTATTGATTAAATAAAAAAATATGTCAAACAAAAGTTGTAGATCCGGCCAAGGAGCATATTTTATAATGTATTACTTTTCCTCGTGCGACAAACGATTTTCGAAAAAAATCTGGAAAACTAAAAAAAAACTTTTTTCTCAAATTTTGAAAGTTTTAATGCTTCTAGAACACTTCATTTATGAAGGCGAAAAAAAATGGAATTTTTATTTTCGTTTACATTTAGGGCAACCGTCTTGCCTCATTTTCGATACCCCCGTCATACCTCGTGATAGGGGCAAGATGGTTTTTTATAACTTTTCTTTAAAAGTTTAATAACTTCAAATATTTATTTAAATGTTGCTCAAACTATGTACCAAAGGTTGAAGTTTTAACTTATAATCATATATTGATTCATATAAACTTAAATAAAAGGTATAAATATCAATGTTTTTGCATGTTTGCTTAGCTTCACCATCACACCCCCGCCCTTCCCCTACCTACATGTTGCATGGAAAAACATAAGACCGATTGCGCGACCGTCGCGTCAGTTTTGGTGCGGCACTCCTACGCGTCAATTACGCATTACAAGTGTATTACAACTCGAACGCGATTGATTTCGAACCAATAAAGGTAAATCACTTCGGCGTTGGCTTCGAATTTCTCGCCACATTGACGATCGAACAGGCGATCCTTCGCGCCAACGAGAACATACCGCTGAAAATACGGTAGCTGCCTAATCTACTTAAACCACTGTTTCGGCCAGGAGACGGCGTTCCTCAAAGGCGTCCGGAGACTTTCTTCCAGGGAGGGGGGAACAACTTTGGGATGATAGTAAAGAAAAATATACCCCTTGCTTTTTTAACCCATTTCATACTGCCAATTTAATTAAAAATTTAAAAACATTCCCTTTTTTAGTATAAACTTAAATAAAGATCAGTTTTGAAAAATAAGCAATTTTTTTCTCCAAAGCCAGGCAACTGCCCCTTCGCCCCCTCCCTCTGCGGACGCACATAGCGGTCCTATACTCGCTTAGAAGCACCTCTTTAATCGGTGAAACGTCGCCGTGGCCGTCAGTTGCAGCTGTACGTACGGAATTTAAAGTAGCGAACGTTGGTGAAACTTTGGCAACACGATGGACGCGAAAACGAATTGCGAGGGAAATTGTTCGTGTATGACGTAAGGCCAGATAAAATATAAGGTAACGTTCGACGAAGTAAGAATCTCGTGGCGAGCGTCCTTATAAGGATACAGCGCCCACGTGCGTGCCTTCGCTCGGCATTGACTATGGCCTATGCCTATGCGATTACTCGTTCGTTCCCTCGCTCGTGGACACCGAGTTTACAAAAGCATCGCGCGAGACCCGAGCATCTTTTTACCGAGTACTGCACGATTTAACAGACGGATCTGCGGTGATTCTGTACATGTACAAACATAGATAGATTGGACATAAAGGATCACCCGCGACCTATGTAGCTGCATGGCGGGCTCTCGGAGTGGAATGCGTGACAGCCACTTGTTGCGCCCCGCCGCGGCATCCCCGCGTTAACTTTCGACGGAGCAATGCTCATCTACTAAGTAGGTGCGTTTCGACTCGTGCTTTTGTCGGCGATCGATCAACCTATTCTCGGTAGGACCGAAGGTCTTTTCTCTCTTGCTAATAAAAGCGTCCGTGAATGCAGGCACAATGTCGGCGTATTCGACACGCGGATTAGAGCGTGTACAGCACATCGTGACAGTTAAACGAGCATTGCAATCGTGTTAACCGAGTTAACCGGTTTAATCGCGCGATACGCTACGTAAGGCGGCGGCGGCGGCGCGGCGGGGTGCATATGAAACGTTTCTAACAACGATACGGCAATCGGCTGGATAATAGACGATATCCTGGATAATCGAATTATTTTCGGTAATCGGAGGACCGCTCGAGGAAATGGACGACGATCCCGGTAATTTTCACGTATCGAGAGAAAGAAGAGTGGAGCGCGTGTCCACCTATTTATACCGCTAGGACGAGTGCGAGCTATAAATATTATTGCCGACGAGCGAGATTGGGATGTTTAAACGGGTGCCTTGAGAAGGCGTTGTGGATCGCCACTGATGTGGCCAGGGAAGGGATGCACTTCCAATGAATTGGACGAACACGTTTTTATTCGGCTCGTGGACGTCGTTCACACGGATGAAACTACAACTCAACGACGATTAAACGCAACGGATATACAGTACAATAACCGCAGGGCGCGAATGACTCGAAGTGCCTGTTTCCCGTAGATTCAAAATCGTGGGTTGCGGGGCGACCAAAGATCGTTATAAATTTCGTGCGTGCGTGGGTGTCGGAGATGGTTTCGACTTGTCTCCAAAAACTGTCTAACGCGTGTTAAGCACCTAAAAACAAGGGCTTTCACGTAAAAACGAAGGTGCCCGCAGCCTCAGCTGACTCATCAGCTGTTGGCATGGGTCAGAGGGCAAGCAACAGGGATGGCGATCTACCCTCTTCTCCTAACCAAGACCGTTTTTCCCAGAGTCCGTGGCGGCGCGCCGGTGACTTTGAATTCTCCGGATGCTCGCTGGATCGTAAGTGAACGGGTAAGATTGAAGGCGGATCGCGAGCACCGCGATCTGACCGACCGGTTGTCAGCGCAGCTGGCTGACTTCTCCTTTCCTGGAGACAGCTCTGACTCATTCAACGGTGGAGTTCCAGTAAATAAAACCGGGTTCGTTATCTTTCGAGAGACAATAACGCTGGATCCTCCTCGCCGATTAAAGTACCCTGGGCGAACGATGCAGTCGCGTGGACGTGTGTTGTCGTTAGAATTATATTTGATCCGGGAGGTGAATACGGTTTCGCGGTTTCCTTTACGAGTATGCATACACGTGCCCCCGTATGCGCGAGCTAGAGAGCATCGTTGTCACCGGTTGTCGCCGCTCGTTTTTCTGCAGGGCCGTGTTTATCGATGCGACAGAAAAGAGAATCGCGTGGTTCGTTTGCCGCTCGAATCTATAGGGAAATTTCAAAGAAGAGGAATACGGCTCGACGTTTATAACATGTGGAGCGCGTAAGAGTAACGCGATCAATGACTCGGAAGTGGATTTCGTTCTGGTCTCGTTGCAAGCGGCTCGGTAACGGTTCGGATTGAATCGGATCAGATCGGATGAGAAATGAACGGAACGGAACGGAGAGTGAGCCGCGCGCACGGTGAAAGGATATTTATCCGTTGGCGTTGGCGTTGGCTTATCCAACTATCTTGCAGCATGATCGGCAGATCGAAGACGAACCCCATGTCCTTCGTTGCGTCTGACAACAAACAGTTGTCGCGCAGAGTCCGTGCGTTATACTTACATATCGACGTGCGTTAAAAAAAGTAGTACGTTTCAATTTTCTTACGAAAACTAGCACGTTTGAGCGGTTTGCCACGAAAGATAGCATGTTTCGTCTTTCGCTGCGAAAACTAGCACGTTTGAGCAGTTTGCCACGAAAAATAGCATGTTTTGTCTTTCGCTGTGAAAACTAGCACGTTTGGGCGGTTTACCATGAAAAATAGCATGTTTCGTAGATGCCGTGATTTTATTTAGAATTAAGTAACCGAACTATGAGAAAATTATGCTTTGTTGGGTACTGGGTAGTGTAGAGATTATAGAGGGAATTATTATTTATTAAACAATATTTTCAACAGTTGAATTCTTTTAAACTGACCACGCGCTGAAACGTAATAGTTTTGCAGTCTGCAGTATAATCCAAAACGTGCTATTCTTTGTGGCCAAACCAGATAACGTGCTAGTTATCGCCGCAATTTCCCAAATGTGCTATTTTTCGTGGCGAAACACTATAACGTGCTAGTTTTCCCGCAACAGTACGAAATGTGTTATTCTTCGCGGCGGAAGACGAAACGTGCTAGTATTCGTCAGAAACGATGAAAAGTGCTTCTTTTCGCGGCAAACCGAAACGTGCTAGTTTTCGTAAGAAAATTGAAACGTGCTACTTTTCGTCACGCACGTCGATATATTCGTGCCACCCTCCAAGCCGAGTTCGTTTAAAAATTCAACCGAAATCGCGCTGCGTTAAAAAACGAAGAAAGGAAAGAAAACAAATATGGCGTGGAGACGGTCGCGGTCGAAGCGCAAGGACGAGCATTTGTACACAGGTGTAAATACGCGTGACGATCACGTATATGTAGCATGTACGTGTGCGAATGATCAGGCGACAACCCCGGTAAGTAGGTGGTTGCTGGTCCATTTGATCGATCTGGATCACCCAACTGATTGTGAAACGCGGGAGGAGCTAGGTATTCGAGGAAAGCGCGTAGCCCTGGCCGAATACGCTATAGTCATATACGCGAAGCACAAGAGTTTGCTATAGGAAAGCGAAAGCGGTGTGTGTCAGAGGGTTCCGACTAGGTTACTCGACCAACGCAGAAATCTCGCAATGGTCCTGGCTTCAGGGCGAACGCGTGCCGCTGAACGTGGTGGAAGCAAAACCAGACGGCTCGATTGGCGGTTGCCCGTATCGACTGGTTCGCTAAAAAGGGGAAAACCGGGGCAGCTGGCCGGTGTCTGACTGATCGCAGTGATCACCGTCATCGCCGTCCACGACGGGAATCGTTGGCACGAGACCCCTTCGGTGTCTTCAATCAGCCGAGGAAATGTCTAAAAATATCATCTTCGTGCGAAAGGTGTACTCACCGTCCGTTCTCTTGATATTTATGCTGCAGCCAGTCTCGATGTTGCACATGCCGTGGTCCATGATCATTTAGTCTAGTTATCGCGGCGTAGCCACCACCGTAAAATAGCCGGCACCTCACCGGATCGACCGACGACGATATCGTGGTTGACGCGACGCAAACGCAATGCTTCTCGCCCAGAAGCCTTATCAAGACTGTGTCCACGAGCCAACTTCTCCCGAATCCGACCGTTGACAGTTACGATAACGTTCGCATTCAAAATCACGCGGCTGCGAGCTTGTCTCCTCCGCCGTTGTAATTTTGCTGTCCTCGTTCCCGTTCCCGTTCCTGGTCCTGTTCCCGTTCCTGCTGCCGTTGCACAGCTCTGTTTTGCTCGAACGAGCTGTCGCCGTTCACGTTCCCGTTCGCGTCTACGTCCTCGGCTCTGCTTCTCGTTGCCGCAGTTGCAGTCGCAGTGGCTGTCGCCGCCGTCGTTCGCTGCCTCTTGACGCTGTTGGTATATTTTCGCGTCAGGGACGTCGCCGATCGTCCAAGGCACGCCCGTCTCGCCGACTCTCGTTCAAACGGTTGGTCGCGTATCCTGCGCGACAGCACGCTTCCTTTTCGCGAGTTTACACACCCGTCTCCCAAATATACCGACGACAATTCGATATTATATCCGTAGAGCCGTTCAATTTCACGAATGTTCACGAACGAGACGTTTCCGGGATTTTATGCCGGGATACTGCCAGTGTCCGTTATTGACAACGGAAAGACTGCGAGCGCCAACTCTCGGTCGACCACGATTTTAGCGACATCTGTCGACGTAATTGTGCTTTGTCACGGAAATCAGTATCGGCCTACCATCTACCGGTCGTAATATGTATTTCATTCAGCCGACCTCACCTGGTCAAATCAATCGCGATATATAGTACGTACTCTTAGTAAGATTTTTTTCAAGATTTTCTTTGGGGCACCCTCCAGAATACTTCCAAATAATTAAAAAAAATCCATGTAAAGTTTGAGCTCGATTGGATAACGGGAAAGGGTGCCCCTGGGGTCTTAAACATTTAAATCATTATTTAACAGCCCGCGAAGTCGATTTTACATAATATCCTCCAAGTTATTGATTAGATAAAAAAATATATCAAACAAAAGTTATAGATCCAGACAAGGAGCATCTTTTATGTTCTATTACTTTTTCTCTAAATATCTATAACTCGTTGGAATTTTGAATAAAAAATTTTATTGACAAATATCTTCCGCATGTTTGCTTAGCCGCTAGTTAGGTTCTATCGCGCCTCGCACCAACGATTTCATTTCTTCCAAGTCAAAATCCCCGGGTGTTCTTGACAATTGGATGATGCGCCTTAGGCTGCAAAGAAATTAGAGATTACGGGATTGTTTACCGCCGCGCTGCTACATTGTTACGTGTGCTTACGAGTCCATTCGTCGGTGAATGCTCGATGGTAGCTCGCCTTGCTTCATTTTCTCCAACACCTGAAAAGTGCCCATAATTGCGTTAGTCATAAAATAGTACCGACTCGCTCTTCACGGTTCCCGTTAGCACGGAGATTACCTCGAGGCTCCGCTTCACCAAATTCTCGTCCACATCCGCGGTTCTCGCTATAAAGTGGGCGAAGCTGCGCGTGGTGCTGCCGTTTGTCAATCGATGGAGAAAGGTCAGCGACTCGTTTTCGTTGACGATGTATTCGAAAGTCTACGGGGATTGAATTGAACGCGAGAAATTGAATGCAGAAAAACTTGCGGATCGGTCGATTATTACCTGAATCTCGATCAGCGAAGTTTGAGCGAGCAAGGCGAGCGCGGGCCTCGCGTGTGTCGCTGCGAACACGTGAGGACACTCGGTGCCCCTTTCCGCGAATGTGTTCAGTACAGCTGCGACCAGTGACAGCCCGCTAATCTCCGATGTTCCTCTGTCCAATTCGTCCGTGATCACGACCGAAGTTGGCGTGGAGGCGCGAAGAGCTACGTTGATCTGGAACACGCGAACCACAGCGCCGTTACTCGAGCCGTCCGCGTTCGATCCACGCTGATCGAGCCGATCTACCTGTCGCAGATTCTGCAGGAACGAGCTCGCGTGTAAACCGACGCTCTCGGTGGTGGAAATCTGCGCGAAGATGTGGGAGACCGTGCCTACGACCGCTGACTTGGCAGAGACGTAGGAACCTATGTGAGCCATGTATATCACGAGCCCGATCTGCTTCAAGTAGACGCTTTTGCCGCAACAATTCGGCCCCGTTAACACTTTGATCAGGCTACTGCCGTCCCCGGAGCGAATGTCGTTCGGCACGAACGTCGTCCAACATTCTAGCAACGGATGCCGTGCTTCCTTCACCTCTACGAGCTTCGAACTGGTTATCTTTGGTCTGGTGTAATTGTAGTCGCGCGCCACTTTGCTGAAAGCCAGCAATCTGTGGCAGGAGACGAGGATGAGACGTTGGGCATAGTAGGGCAAGAAGCTAGAAAGAGATCGACTGGTTTATAATTTCATACGCACGTGTCTAGCTCGGCGCACAGCTGGGTCGCGCGTAGTATCGCCCCGGTGTGCTTTTTCGCGTAGCGCGTAAGCTTTTGAACGATGCGATTTTCTCGAACCGCTATCTTCAGGACTATGTCACCCACGCTCTCGTCCAGTTCTGAAACGAATGGAACTCGTTACCCGACGGAGGAGAGGTACGCGAGGCAGGCATGGTAGTATCGTCGGATCGAAACTCGAAAGGAAAAGCTGCCCCTACCGACCTCGAGCCGAGGGACTTTTGTAGTAGTGAACGTCGTTGATGCTAAACTTGAATTCCAACTCTGGGAATGTAACGTCCTCCGGTGGAGTTGGATTCCATTTGTTTATCGCCAGAACGTAGCCGATGTTTGGCAAATACAGCATGTTACATTCTGTCACGGATGCCGGAAGATGCTCGCGCATGTCCCTCTCTCCCATTCGCGTGAGCAATTCTGGCAAGGTGCGCCGTACGTGATTCACTGATAGATAGAACGAGGAAGGGTTATTGGGCTGTTGGCGTTATGGCTAAGGGGAGGTTCCGGTCTAAATGTCGAGATTTTTTATTCCATTTTCCCACAATTCAATATTTTGAGAACACGTGTTTAAAAGGATTTTTTGAAATTCGTAAAATTCCCGAAGTTATAGGTATTTGAATAGCGGAAAATGCATGGGTAAAACTTTAAACGCGTTTTTCTCGAAACAGTGTTCTCAAAATCGATGTAACCTATATCTCGAAAAATTATTATCCTATTCGACTGAAACTTTTTCATTTTGAAGAACATACTTCTGGCTCGTGGACAGTAAAATTTAAAAAAATTAAAATTTGTCATTTTTAATTTACAGATTCCACCATTTTGGATGAAATTTTAGACGCATCGACTTTAACGACTCCTTATTGCCGTCTGCAATGACTAATTATAAAACAAAAAATGTATTTCTATAGTTTAAGACATCTTTAATACAGTGCAAAGCGTCCCATTAAATTATATGTAGTAGTTTTCCTTTAATTAATTCCCAAAGGCTTTAGACCGGAATAGCCCCTTAAGGATCGGTCGCGCGGAGATTCATATAAACCAAAACCATGCGCACGTTCGTCCAACAAGGGATCCACGTTCGGTTTCACCACCAGCTTTCTCTCTCGCCTGCTCTCCCCGAAATCCACTATATACTCGATGAAGTACTTGACGTATTGCATCTCGTTCGTGATGCTCTCGGATATTCGTTTCAACAGCCCGATCTTTTCGGCGTAATTTTCGCACAGATCGCCGATAGAGATCACGTGCGAGATGGTCTGAAAATACATAGGTAAGCGCCTTCGTCTAGCTTTCGTCTGAACGAATAAAATAAATCTGCAAAGCTTTTCTCACTTTGTGCACTTTCTGCCAATTCGCAGCTGTCGCTTGGAGTCCCGAGCAACAGGCGAGTATAGCGTTCGTCAGACGGTACACGTGCCGTAAACAGCAGGACAAGTTCTCCACGACCCCTTGATTATTTGGATCCAGAAAAAATTGCACCGTGTCCAATCGCTCTTCCAGCACTGCAACGTTTCGCGTCGGATAGTGCAAGGTCTTCCTGCCGAAACAACAGCCAAACGATGAAAGGTCGGGTGCCACGCGAAGCACGCCCACTGGCCAGTCGCCCGAACATTTGGCCAGACTGAGGATTTATGTAGGTATGTAAGTACCATAGAAACTGCGCCCCCGGCCTTGACTGACAATAACGACTGAATAGCGAAAACAGGCTTGCTCCTTTAGTCTTCGTGGTTGTCTTGCCAAACTTGAAGAGGCTCGGATGGTCCCTGGCCTGAACGATGCTCAGCGCTTCGTACGTGTCGTCGTCGACCATCAGCAGGTCTTGGCTTGAGGGTAGAAGTAGTAAAGATACATGTGTGATGAGTTAAAGTTCCACGGATGGGAAAACGAAAGATTTCACCGACTCTTACAGCGTAACGTAATTGAGGGAAATGAAGGACGCCTTGCCGGACGGATCCAGCGCGATGCTGCTCCAGGATTTGTCGATGTACAGCAAGAGCAAGCCGAGGGCGTGGATCATCGCGCAACACTTGAAGTTCAGTATGCTGTTCAAGAAGGGGAGCCTGTCGGCGTTGCTCATATTCTTCGGCTCGGATTCCAGTCGAAGGCATCTTACTCTGTGAAAGCAGCGCTCGTAACTGTGCTCCCTTTTGCTCAATGTCTTCAACGTAGGGACGGGCGCGCGGTCTCGCGTGTTCGACGCAAACGAGTTGGATTCTTCGTTCAACGTTCCGGTGACCAGCATCTTTTTCAACAGGTTGGTTAGGCGAACAGGTGTGCCGGCTATCGTGACGACGTAATGCGCCTGACACTGTTTGAACAGAGCTTTCGTTATGTCCAAACACTCTGCGTCCCCCGAGGCGTCTTCCATTACGAACAATTCGGAGGTAACGAGGTCGTAGTAGGCAGCGCCGAGCTTGTTCTTGTTCCAGATCACGGACAAAATGACCTATCGCACGGAAGGAGGTTCATTTGCTCGTACAAATATTTGGGAAAGAATTTTTTTCGACTGTGTATAAGTAGGGGAGACCGGGGCTGGTTGATGTGTTATTCTGTTTTCAATTTTTTTATTTGAATTAATTACTTAATAACGAATATGCCGAAATGTAGTTTGGTCCCTCCTCTTTAATGTATAGTATGCGAAAATTTGAGGAAATGCATGCAAAATGAATGAAAAAACGTTATTTGGACGAAGGCAAAATATATCGATTTACCCCAACTGTGGGGCTAGTTGATGAGGTAACAGGATTAATTAAACAATGGAAAAGTAGCTGTGGGGGGCAAGAGTTCGCAGAATGTAGTGGGGTAAGATTTCGAATGCAAACTCCCCGTTTAAAAATCAGGAGGTAAATGAAGCAACGAAAAGAAAATCTGAATGCGAACGTGCAAAGAAATAATTAGAAAAAGAAAAAATCCAAAAGGTAACATCTACTTGTCAAATTCTTTGAAAATAATAGCCCAACCATCAACGTCTATGGAAAAAAGAATCTGCTGCGTGTGAAGAAGAATACACTGATCTTCCAGAAGACTGATGCCTGTGCAAACTACAAAGGTGGGGGTAATTTTTATTAAAACAAAAAAATGAATCGTAAACTCTTAGTTGTTGTGCCATATTACCACGACTATTGTATGTAGGAAAATAAAACACTTCTGTGAAAATTTCCCGTTGCGTTCTTTTGCCCCACATGTCGGGTAAAAGTTCACATTTCACAATTTTTAGAAATATTTATTTCATATAAGTCGTGAATAATAGCTATTTCTTACACAATGATACGTAGTATCAGTGTAATACCAAAGATTTCAGGGTAGTCCAAACTATAAATGCTTTAAACTTGCCCCAGAATACTCTATAGGTACCAACCTCCTCCGCGTCAACGGACGCGTTGGCGTCGAACGCGTTTGAATTAATCGTAGCATCTCGACCTGTCGGTTGCCTCCTGCTCGCGGTCTCTACCCTAACCGACGTCTCTTCCTCCGTCTCCGCCCCCTCCTCGTCGCTGCTCTCCGACACCAAAGACTCGAATTCGTATCGTCTGATCGCAATAAATGAGAGGAATTTTCTAAATCTGATACTTTGTAAGAATAAAGTAACGGTCGTACATGATAGTGTTTGTGGGCGTGCTTCTGGATCTCGTGGTAGACGAAGACGCTGGGACACGTCGAGGGGCATTCTCGATGTCGCTCATACTCTCAATTCGATTAAAACGTCCAGTCTATGGTAGCTGTTTAAACGGAGTCGCCGATTCACGTATGTACGAAGGAAACTTATGATCAATGAATTCTCCTTACTATCTGACGAACTTAAAAATGCGTTTTATTATTGCGCAAAACGTAGCAAAGCGTAATCCTGCACAAGATACGCGCGTCTGCCGTTAGGGCGGAAGTTGCTGGCGCTGCGCGACGTTCCGCGATCCTTCCCGAGACTAGCCGAGGAGTCACGACTGCCGAGTCCCGAGCACTCCCTGGTTCTATTACGCGCGTAATACGAATGTGGCTAGAACCAGTGTCAAAACACCTGCTTTCGCTACTTCGCTCATTGAAATAAAAAACTACACGGTAACGACATAGTATTTTATTGAATTGCTTTACACTAGTGACGCACGCGCATGCGCGTGTATGTATATGTGTATTCTACGCCGAAGGAAGTGTGCTCGCGGACGTTAGCGGAGTTGTATCGAAAAATAAAGTCTTTAAACGTGGCGAGTAACGTTTGAAAACTGGATGCTCTTGCGTAACTCTACACTGTACAATTCGGAATCGTTCGATCTGCGATTTCGCTTTGGCGTTACTGCGTACGCCGTAGTGGTAACGCGTGGATAGATCGAAAGCCTCGGGACGATCAGCTCGGAATTAGTGGAGGTGGTTGAGGGTTGAAGGAAATCGGTCGGTACGTCTTCTCTTTCGTAAAAGGTTGCACTCCGCTTAGTAAAAAATCGTGCGCAGGATTCGTGGCCGATTTCGCTGGATCCAGCAGAATGTCCTGGTCCGAGATAGCCGCATCCTCCCTTCGTTCCGGACTAGCGGACCTGCTTAACGTTCGTTCGCTGTTGTTTTTTGTCTGCGTTCCACATGTTTCGTTCTTCCGCCGTGCTTCGAATCAGCAGAAAAAGTTTGCCACTCCACAGTTCCACGCGACCGATCCAATTTCAATGTGTCGTTACATACGCAACTAAATAAGTATAGGCTAGTGTAGGCTAGTGTAGGCTAGTGTAGACTAGCGATAGATTTAAAATTTCGCGGGAATCGTGGAGCGCGCGCTATCCGTTTCTGCTAGGATTCGACCGAGGCGCGCAAATCGAGACGTCGTAATTGTACAAGCGCAAGGAATTCTTACTATCTGTTCGTATTCGTGCGACCGCGTGCATCCACGTATATCGTATATGTATGTATGTCTATGTACAGTGGCGGACGAAAGAAACTTTACAATTTTTAAAATCGCATTAAGTTTTATAGAACTCGTTCGAACGACATGAGTTTTTTCGAGAAGCTAGAAGGATTAGTTTGCTGACTGAAGTGTTTCGTTGTTTTGAAAAAAAAAAAAGAAAAAAAATGCAATTAGTCGGAATAGCAAAAAAAAATAGTAAAAGCCATAAAATCGCGAAATACCTGAAATCAGCGATTTTCGACGTTATTCTGTGATCTTTAAGCGTTTATAGTTCAGAGCAATGTTAACCGATTTTGATGAAATTTTAGGTATGCATACAACTTGCTTCAATCTACAAATGTTTTTTTTTAATTTTCATTACAGGCTCACAAAAATCGTTTAAAAAAACAACCTTTACTATTTTTATTACTATTCCGCCACTTGAATTTTTTTTCAAATCGACGAAACACACCACTTAGCAAACTAATCCCTCTAGCTTTGGACCAATTCTAAAAAAGTTATGCGATTTTAAAAGTTGCAAACTTTCTTTCGTCCGCCACTGTACGTACTTGCATATGCATACCTATATGCGCATGCTAAACGCGTTACACTATCAAACGGTATTTTTTCGAGTATGACGCTTCGATTCGATGCTCTCGGAACCACACTCTTCCAAGGCATCCATCTGTGTACGCGTGCGCACATGGTCTTTCTATTAAATTCTCGCAGAACCATGCACGATTAGAAACATTCGCTCTCTCTCTCTCACTCACTCATTCTGCTTTAATGAAGCGTTGTTAGATGACTAGAGACGTTAAGACTATTTATATGCCATGCCCACCTTAAAACCTGCGTAAAACGGAAATGAAAAAAGCCATTGATTAGTAACTGTATCCAAAGACAGATCGCGGAAACATAACTATGGCGGTGGAAAGATTACGCGCGAGCCGTTGGGATTGTTGGGAATGCACGATCTTGGTAAATGTGAGAGGACTCGTGGTGATTCATGCGTACCAGATGGCGAAACCGTTCACCAAAGTTTGGACAAAAGATATCTAGCCGAGAGCGATAGGTGAGCCGGAAACGTGAGGGAACAGTTGGGAGGAAAAGTTGGCAGGTTTGATAGTTATGTACAGTAAGTACACGTACTATGTATAGGTATGTAAGTAGGTATGTATGTACGTTTAAAGGAGTCGCGGGATCGATCTGACCCGATCGAGTCGATCGAAGGTCCAGGTTTTATCGAGGTTTTCGTCGAACGTACCTAGATCGATGCGGTTTGCTTTTGATTCCGGTTTGCCTGGAATGCGGTCTCGTGTTCGGCTGCGAGAGTTCGCTGTCGCTGCTCGCAAAGGAAGACTTAGCTATCACCGTACCGTGCGCGAAATCTTTCCTGCGGAAGCAAACGACAACGCGGTTATACAGTAGGTACAGAAGTATTACAGCTGTCGCATACGTCTATGCGCACTCCCACCCCCGATTGAATGCGTCGGCGTCGATCAGCCGAAATCACACTTCCCTAGAGCTTACCTATAATTGTCGGATCTGGGAGTTGAGTTGGAGGTTGCCGGCTTGGCAGAATGAACTGGATTCACGTGGACGAACAAGGGCGAGCTCTTAGGTATATCGCAAACGATCTTTGGGTGGACAGTGGTTTGTTTGTATTCTAGATGCGAGGAGGTGTCCGGTGCCCAGTCGTAATATTTCGGCCGATAGGTCTTTCGCTCGCCGCGACGTTGTTTCGGGTCCAAGTTGGAAGCAGAAGCCGAAGCCGAAGCGGAATGAGAAGCGGAAGCGGAAGTGGGGGCGGAAGCGGAAGCGGTAGCGGAACCGACGCCCGAGCGCGAGCCAACGGCGCCTTTTTTCGTTCGCGACCCCTCGTTGCTCGCGAGGCCCTTGCCGGGGGTTGCCGGTAGTTGGCCGGCTGGTAACCAAGTCGGAGAGGAGGTGGTGGAAGAAGGCGCACCGTCCGGATCGGCACGAGAGAGCTGCGAACCATCCCATTGGACGGGCGCGGGCGGCAGGCTACTGCAATACGGGCACTCTAGCAACGGCGATCTCTCGTCTTCCTTCCTTTTTTACTTTTACTCGAAATCGGCTTTACTTACTTGAAATTTTCTTCCATCTCCTTGAACAGTCGTAACTGCTGCCTGATGCTCGCCTTCTCCTTGGCCCGTTTACGCTGGAACTCCTCCTCGACTTTCCGCATCGCTTCCAGTTCCCCTTTCCTCTGACGCTCCTTCGCCTCTGCCTCCCTCGACAGCTTCTCCGCCAACCTGCGTCTCTCGATCTGTCTCACCGTCGATTGAAAGGTAAATCGCCTGCTTTTCGAGCTGGTCTTTAACCGCGGCTTCGTTTCTTTCGCGTCCAACAGCGTCTCTTTGCTGGCCAGTGCATTATCTCGATCGCGAGATGGATTCTTGCAGGATTCGCGAAACCTCGACAGCTCGCTGGCGCCTCTGGAATTCTTTACGCCGATGCACGGCCTGGAATCGTCGGACCGCCGTTTCATCGAGATCGCCTCATCGCTGAAACGGGAGAAATCCGTTTCCGCGATCGTCCCCGTTTCTTTCGAGTGATTCTCGCCAATTGACCCGACCTTTCTTCCGTTCAGACTTTGCACCCGATGCTCCGCTTCGTTCGACTCTGGTAGATACATTACGTGCCCGCCTGGCGCCAGATACGAGAACGATGGAGGTTTCAAGATAACCGGGAAATCGTTTACTTTACCCGTGGATGTTTTCTCTTCTGACCCATAGTCCTCCACCTCCGCGTCCGTGTCCTCTTCTTCGCGCTCATCCTCCGCTATATCGTGACCGTCCTCGTCCTCGTCATAGTCGTCGTCGTCGTCGACGTCATCCTCATCGTCATCGTCGTCCACGTCATCGTCGTCGTCTTCGACGTCGCCGTCGTGGTGACCGTTATCTTTGTTGCCGTTGCGATCGTTACTACGGTTGTCATCGTTGCTGTTACCATCGGCGTTGCCTTCGTCTTCGCGGCGGATAACGCGCTCGCGACCGGCAAATGTCTTCCAAACGCACGACGAGACTCGCGTCGTCTCGATAATTTGATTGTGCTGCAACGAGGTGGGCGCGCTAGTCGACAACAACCAATTGTCGTCGAGAACGTCGTGGGTGCGTTTTCTTTGAACGTCGTGCACACCGATGCCGATGCCGATCCCGAAGGCGCCCGATACCGATCTCTTCAGCTTTTTAAGCGAATTGAACGCGGATCCTTCTCTTGCCTTGGTCTCGGAGCTGGAGAGATAGGTTCTGGCGTCCTCCCTGGGCAACGACAGAGAGAAAACGTGCGCTCGAGGTGGATACTTTAACGAGGCAGGTAAAGGCGGCGGTGAATCCACTCCCGCGTCGCTGCTCGATTCCTCACCCAAGTCCTGCTGCGGCGTCCAAGTCGGCCTTGTGGCCGGTGTTTTCATTCTGTTGATCGTACTTACGTCCATAGTGTCCTCGTTGGCCGCCCCAGCGTCGCCGGATATTCCGGAATCGCCGGACTTGTCGTGCAAGCTCCGAGGTCCCAAGGCGAGCAAAGGTGGTGGAGGCCTCGACATACGCTCTATTCGTTCCTCGAGCATCACCTGAAACCGGAACGCGCGGCGTATAATCGGGACGAGTCGATAGAACCCGAAACTGAAACCCCAAGGTCCGTTTAAGTACGAAGTACGAACCGGGATCTCCTCGCTGGCGGTGCTGAGACTTGGTCCCGGGGCTTCCAGAGCCGAAAGCAATCTCCATGCCGCCGACGGCGAGAATCGTGGGATTTCTAGTTGCTTTTTCGGTAAGGTTGGTCGCAATTTCAACGAGATGTCTTCTATCACGTTCCGTCCCTAAATAGTCGTACACGATAGGCGATTAACAGTAATAAAAAGTAACGTTGGGTGGTAGTAACATGGTGGCAGGGCAAGAGAGAGAGTGCAAGGATTTCCAGCTCACGTTTTCGTCCGTATCATCGACTGTATCCACGGAAGATCTACCGTCTTCTCCATTTCGCAAGGTCGACGTGATCCGCATTTCCTCTTTCCGTAGGCGTAGATCCTCGTCGTTTCGCGTCTCGGTTAGTAAGATCTCGTTCATGCCGAAGTAAAATGTCTTTGGAGCCGTTTGCGCCAGCGAAACGAATCTGCGGATCGACGAGGAAGGATTGATTCATAAGTGCAAATGTCTAGAGGTACGAGAGACCGGGGCAAAATCGGGATATTAAGTAGAGAATCTTATAACTTTGACATCATCGAATCTACAACTTACGGCTCTGGTCACGTATATTTTACCTCTTACCAAAAGATGCCCACCTGTATATGAATAAACTAGCTTTACTACTCGGCTTCGCTCAAAATTTAGATTCTGTGACTATTTTCAGAAGAAATCTAAAAAGTTTTCCCTTTTATAATTTTATAAACAGAATCTAAATTTTTTTTATTTTTTTGTCAAAATATTCACAGAATCTAAATTTTGGGCTAATCTAGATAAATGTGACTATTTTCACAAACAAAAAAAAAACTAAAAACTAAACTGTAAAATTATAAAAGAGACATTTTTTTTATAGTTTTTGTTTGTTGCGAAAATAGTCACATTTGTCTGGATTAGCCATGCATAATGAGCTGAGGTACATTTAGTTAAACCAGAGTTTACCTTTGGAAAATTTTTAGGCGACAGACAAACACGCAACCATACAGAAACTTTCTGCTTTATAATATCAAGATAAATGAACTTACGGCTGGCCGTCTTCTCCGCGATGTTGGCCCAATGCGTTTGCCTCCGCGGTAGAGGTATCCCTGAATATCGGCTCGGATTTCCACTCATCGGCTACCGCGACCGCTACCACGCGTTTATCATCGTTCCACCATCTCGGGTCTGAATTTTCCTTGTCACGAGCTTGCCGTTCGAGCTTGTCGAGCGCGTCCGTCGACGTCGACGTCGGCGCCGTTTCGCTAGTCCAACCTCGGTTTTCGCGCGGGTCTTTTACAAAGCGCGCATTCGGAGTTTCCGCGTTCGTCAGGTTCCGAGAGTTTTCTTTGGGCACAGCTTCAACGCGTTTTCCGTATTTGCCATATTTTCCGGGCTCATCCACTCGCCGACGACGATCCGCGTCTTTACGCTCGAGCCTGGCGCGCACTTGGACGGCTTCGAGTCTCTCCCGCAAGGGTTGCCTGGTTCCTTCCCGATCTACGTTCGATGCTTTCGCATCCCTGGAAATCTTCGATTGCTCCCCAATCCTGGTTTTCGCTTCCTCTGCGACGATCGGTGATCCCCTCGTCTTCCAATGCCCGCTCCGATTCCGCGCGTTGGGGGAAACGCATCCTGCGGCATCCCGTTCCGTAAACGAGTCAGCCGCGGTGGCGGTCGCCGGGCTTCCCTCCGCGCGCTCGCTACCCTTCTCGAACGAGCAATCTCGAACACGTGCGTCGGAGCCATCGCCTCGATAGTCCAACGACCGAAAATCAGCCGTCGACTCGCCGATCGTCCTCCTCGTGCAGTCCAGCTTGTCACGGACCTTCCTCGCCACTTGGATAAGTTCCGCCTGAAACTCGGGACTGCTGAGGCTCCTCTGAAGCGTGTTTTTGCCGTCAAGCAGCCTCGTGTGTTGCCGATGCTGGTTCGAGCGCCGAATTGGATCGCGTTCCTGCCACTCGTTCCCGTTCGAGGTATCCTTGTCGAAATGATTGCGCGTCCTGCACCGGCGATCCGACACGCGCTCGCCTTGTTGCTCGACATCCATTATGTCGTTCGGTATCCGTTCCCGATCGCAATGAAAGGAACGATTGCAGCCGGAGAGCTGCCAACTAACCTGCGCCTTCTTCGTCTCCGCTCGAGTTTTAAAGAGGCGTGACTTCCTCGGAGGCGGTTGGACCTCTCGCTCTCGTTCGACTCGAAAACGGGGCTCGACGGACGAGGAGTGATTGCCGGAGTCGAGCATCCTCGGGGGAGCCGGAGCTTTGTACTTCTTTCTAGCTTTGTATCTGCTTTCAGCCCGATCCTTGGCTTCTCTGTCCGTGCGGCGGTAGCTCGTCAGCCGTTCGTCTTCACCGTCGCTCGGCTTGCCGAGACTCGAGCGATCCTGGATCGACGAGCCAACGTCTGGCGAGTAGCGGAGATCCGGCTCGCTGCCGAATCTCTTGAGATCCGAAGGCGGGCTGGTGGCCTCCGTTCGACCGGAGTCCACTTGGTAGCGGCAGCAGTGGCGCTCGGCAGGCCTCCTCGGCCGAGACTCGGCAACGTTCGACATGGTGATGCTCCTACCTCGGAACGGGGCAGCCCCGTCGTGCTGCTGAAACATCAATTCGATTTATATAGGTAAGCACGTGATCAGCTCCTTCGCGTCTCTTCCTATCTAGTGGAGGGTTTACCTTGTCTAGATCACGCGAGGACGCAAACGTGGACGGTCTGCGGCCGCTTATGGTCCCGCCGTTGTGAATTATGCAGCCGTTGTCGGTGGCGCGTAGTCTTTGATTCGGTGGCTCGGGCAGAACCTTCCGTGCCGCGGTCGGCTGGGACCGGTGCCTCGCGAGCTCCCGAGGAAACGACTGCGACCACCCGCGACTAGTTTCCGACATCAGCAACCCGTTTGAACACATGGACGCCGCCTGTTGCTGATCCCGAGAGCTGCTCCCATTGTTGCCCATCTTTCCGTCCTTCCCGTCCCCTTAAGAGATACGCCACTCGTCCAGCATCTCGCATCTGCCAAATCGCAAACGCGCAACTTTAACCACTGCGTATTAGCATCCCCCCCTCTCCCTCGCCGCCCCTTAATTCCCCCAAGCCTCCTTCGTTCGATTTCAATGATTCTGTTCGCGAATCGATGGCCGCTTACGGCGACGATGCGCGTCCGTCGAAGCGAAGCGAAGCGAAGCAGCAGGTAACCGCGATACCAGCGATAACGGGTTTTGCCTAACGGTTTCGAATTGGTTCGAGAGACGAGATACCTACCTACCAGATATATCGACGAGCGATCGGGCCGCGGCTACTAACGCGATAGAGACCCGTCAACGAATGCGCCATTAGTCTTGCTGAATCCTCGGTGGAGAGACTTCTTCTCTTCCACCAACTCTTCCGAGACCGTGCCTCGCTATTTTCACAATGTTCTCAGGCCCGAGGTAAATATTTGATTCCCCGAGCAATCGCCGACAGTACGCCGGAGGGAACCACGCGCGTTCCATTCCGCGGCGATCCTCCTCTAGAAACGTAAAAGGCGAGGCGACGCGACGTTGCGTAAAGCAGAAGAGAAAGTTGCTGGAACGCGTGTATCAAGGTGCTGCTCAAGTGCGCATCGTTCCTACGAATCATTGATGTTTTCCTACCTTTCCTATTTTACTTTAGCTCGCGAGATTACAAAGGGGATGACAAGACTGTCCCCGCTGGCAGATTTGCGCGACAAAAACTCCGCGGCAAAGGTTTGAAGGATACGATCACGCGTGTGGAGTGAACGGAGGCTTACCTAGCGGTAAGATACTCACGTACTTGGCAAATATTCCCGCGAGGATTTGGCTCGCTGCGCGCGTGTTGCCGCGGTACGGTAAATGCACCGGTCGCAGGGTCGTCCGCGAGCACGGATCGCATAGGAATGCGCGAAACGGCCGAAAGCGCAACACAGGTGTGCGGCGGGACGAAGAAAGCTGTTTTAACTGATCGGATCGAATGGAATCGGATCGAGGTCGCGGTCCTCGCGCGAAAAAGAAAGTCTTCCTGGGGCGCGGACGAGTTCGATCCGGTAGATCCGGTGAGAGCGGACGAGCCGCGACTGCTGTCAGCCCGTTTTTTGCCTTCTCTTCTCCGTTCTCTGGTCGCTTTCGACACCGAGCGCGTTCGATGACCGAAATTCGTTTAACGAGAACGCAAACGGAATGCGTAAGAAATCTGAAAGTTGGCAAACACGCCAAGTGCACGGGAACCATACCTTCACCAGCGTAGAGAGCGGCGGAGCGCCCGAGTATTTCGGCGGAAATCGATTGCGATCGAATGCGTCTGGGTGGAAATAGCGGTCGGCGCAAGTCCGCGTAAGTAGTGGAGTAGGAGTTTTTGATTTTTAATAAATTGTGCAGACGTAATATCGTTAAACCGGTTAGTATATTTGATAGAATATACATTTGGCTGTTTGATTAAATTAAGCCCTGATCGGGGTTGGTTGACTTACACTTTACAGTTTACAGTATAAGGTAGGTTGAGTATAAGTACAATCAGTTAAGAAAATGTTATTCGTAACTTATCTCAGATGTAATGAAATAACAGAATGTCACAAGAGTTGTTTCATTATAAAATAATGATTCCTTATAATGAATTCCTTTCTTTCATAGCTTAATAAAAAACTGAAAGTTTTTTTCAAATTCAACATAAATTATAATGTATTCATAACACAGTGAAATTTAAACAATAAATAAAAATCGCTTGCTGAATAACAAAATAAACATTTAAACCTTATTAACGTTATTAGTCAACCAGCCCCAACGATTCAATAATCTATATAACCTTCAATTATTTATGTATAAACAAAACTACTATGTCAATAGATCGTCTAATAATGAAACTTTAAAATAGTCGCTTAACATTCATTCTATTATAACTATACAGAGCGTGAAAAAATAAAATCTTTAAGAAAAAATATTTACTTACGTAGTCAATTTTTTGACAACGCTGGTAATTTTTAAAAAAATATGCGATCCTAGGGTCGAACATAAATGCATGGCATAGTAGAAGTGACTTTTTTCTGCAGTGAATTTTTTCGCAGTAAGAGCATATATCGGTGCAAAGTTATTAACAATTAGTCAACCTACCCCTTGAGACAACCAGTCTCGATCTCCCCTACACGCAGCCGAGGATGCGCACAGATCTCTATGGCCTACATTCTCTTCAACGCTCTATGTATCTTAGCCATCGACGCCGACCCGCGCGACGTTGCGTAAAACAACCGTGCGGTGCGGCGTGCGATATCTACCACCTTAAAGTACGATCTGTCTACAACGATTAGTCCAGCCATTCAAACTCCGATTCCGGGATAAGAAAAATTGTTGGGAAAGATTCAGATAGAAAAGGAATATCGTAGAAGGGAAGGTGGAAGAAAAAGCCGGTAGCTGTTATTCGCGCGGGCTCGATAGATCGAGCCTGTTATCCGTTTCCTCGTTCAGCGATTAGTCGTGGATCGTTACCTCGCTTCACGGAGCACGAGTTGGGTGAATAGTTGCACGATCTTGGATCGATCGCACGCGGCGAACCTTCGCCACGATTTCTCTCATAACGGTTTGGACGGTGGGATTTTCAACGGAGGAACGGACGAACAAGCGGAACGCGTCACTGACTGTTGAATACAAAGTCCCGAGGAAGTGAACGGTCAACGCATCCCCTGTTCTGATCATGGATTACCAGCGATCAACGTGACCGGAGAAAGGAATCGTATCTTCCTGTGAAACGGAGGAGGTCTAGGATACCTTCCCTGCTGGAACCCTTGGAGCGAATTTTCCTGTAACTCGTAGCGAATGCCTCGCGTTCCAAGACTCGCCCTCGACAAAACAGCTTTAATTTATCCAGCTCGAGGTTGTCGAGAATGCGCCGGTCGACTCGAATCGAGCGAACTCGGCGCGCCGCGCGGCCTTTCCGTCCCATTTCGTCAAGCAGCGATTATAGAAAATGCAGCGGAAAACGATGAGGAAGAATGGAATATTTTAGAGGAGGGGTGGAATTAGCAGGGGGGGGGGGGGGAAGAGGAGGAGCAGCTGAAGAGTATTGAGTATAGAGTGGCAGGATGTGAAGAACGAGCACGGATGGGTTTTATTCGTGAGGCATCTGGGTCAGGCGCAATCGCGCAAGTGCACCGTGACGCGCCCATTCCATTCGCACCTGCGCGCATGCGCCTCGGCCAGTAAGATTCTAACACTTTATCGAATAGATCGGATGGAATAAGAAGGAACGTCGCGTCGCGGTCGCCCCCGGCATGATAAATCCGATCGAGCGTACGGAAGAGTAGAAACGGAAAGAAAGAGACAGAGGTAAAAAGTTTATGGACACAGTGCGCTGCTTTGCGGCGTCATTAGAAATCGGCGAGCATAGTTTCTCAGGAATTTCGGTATGCGGAAGGAAAGCTACGAGGCAGAGGCCGAGGAGTGATTGAGCGAAAGGTGGTGGGAGGAGAAGGGGCTGGGTGACGGTGGTGGTGGAGATCGTGTGCGCGACCGCGCGACCAGCGAATGCCGCGGTGTGGCCGGGACCGGAGCTGCAGCTGGAGCTGGTTGGAGCTGCCGGGGTCGGTGACGAGGACGACGGCGATGGGAGCGGAGAGAGAGAGAGAAAAGGAGAGAGAGAGAGAGAAAGAGAGAGAGAGAGAGAGAGAGAGAGAGAGAGAGAGAGAGCGAAGTACAATGCTGCGAGAATAGAAAAGAGTATTCCTCCTCTATTACCCTTTCGCTAGAGGTACCACCTTTCGCATAAGCTCCTTTCTCGGCACTCGCGGACCTTAGCGCGCGCAGTCTTTTATTCCTCTTTTACGTCTTCCCCTTGTGAAAGAAATCGGCCGTTCGACTTTCTTCTATTGTTGTCATTATATCATCAGGTTCGCAGCAAAAAAGAGGTGCATCCGGCAAAATGGTACGTATAGTAAGCACTCGTTATAAGCCCGTTTCTACTATGAGTTGTACGCCCGGCGACTATCCTCACCATTTCTTGGAAACCTTCGGACGAGAGTAAGAGAACCCTCGAACGAGCGAGAGGCTCTTTCGTTTCCTCTCGCTCGCTTTTGAGTTTTATATAGTGTCCACAACGCGTTATATGCCCACCGCAAGCCCCGTTCGTCGGGCTTATAACGAGTGCGCACGGTATACTTGCCGTGGCTGCGCGCGGCTAAGAGATCGGACGAGTCAAAGGCACGGTCGCGCCATATCGGTCACCGACGACCTGACTGTGAACCTTGCCGGCGAATCGGTGCGTTTGACGCGTGTAGGTGGGACAGAAGCGGTGATATCTGCGCGAGACGTCCTAGACGCTGACGGACCAACAGCACGGAAACCGACGAAAAGTGAAAGTTACATGCGCGAAAGAAGAACGGTAGAAGGTTTAATGACGCGTGTCTGCTTGGAATCGAAACATTGCCGTGGACTACGATACCGAAAATTCGAATTTCGTGCCGATCAAGCACCTAGGCGATTGGTGCCGTGAGAAAAAACACTTGAACGCACGAGAAAGTTGATCGTCGTACGGCACCTTGGAAATTTAATGACTGCGTCGCGTCGTCCGTCGACGCGAGGCTTTTCACTCCGCTGTGACCCACATACCTAATCGCTAACGGAGGAAGAAACGCGAGAGACGCGTGTAACTACTTAAGTAGATGTTTAACGGGAAGACTCGAACCGTCGCGCCGCGTTCCCATTTGTCAACGCGTGAAAAACGAACGAAATCGAGGGGAACATAAATGTTATATAGCATACACCCGCGAAAAATGTACAGTGCCGAGAGAGAGACACGGATGGGAAGAAAGAGCGCGAATGGCGACGATCCGGTAAATGGAAGACCAGTTGCGTTCTCAGGGAAGCTGAGAAAGAGAAGTTGTTCGTAACTCGTGAGATACCTTCTCGTTAATTAGAAGGGAAAGACGAGCGAAAGCTCGATCGCACGCGTTACGAGCAAGACGTATTCTCTTGCATGCGCGTCGAGCAGTTGGCGGGCGCGCGCACTGATGTTGCGCATGGGCATTGGGCGGACGCGTGCACGAAAGGCGCGATAGGGCGCGCAATTCGATTCGACTCGACTCGACTCGACTCATCTCAGCTGTGCTCGGACAGGTTTGCCGCGATTGAGAACTAAAGCCGCGAAGAGAACCGGCGCGAACGAAACGCGGTGAGGCGTTGCAACGAGGCGGACCGGTCTCGCAATTTTCTCGCCAAGGCTCGACACGCTTCCACCGCCTCTGATGGAATCTGATCGAACCGGAGAACGGGAAACGCGTTTTTCCCTCTGTACGAAATACGAATAGATCTCCGAGGTGCCTTTAGACTTTGCGGTGGCGTTGACTTTCCATCGTGAAAGCGGAGTTCACTGCCAGAAAAGTATCGCCCAAGGCTGATAATCCACCGTTCAATTGCCCGCGAGAAAGAGCGTGGACAATACGCACGCGTTACGCAATCAGACGCATTGAAGGAACGATGCTTGGTCGGCCTTGCGAAAACAACCTCGCATTCTAAACAACCTCTTACGAGCACCGATCGAAAGTTCCTTCGAAAGCGTACCTATACCGGCAAGCGTCGATATTCACTCGCAACCAGCACCTCCCGTTCGCGCGACTAGCTCCTCTCTTTCTCCAGCCTAACTTGGACTCTAACTGGAAAACTCCATAGAGTTACAACTAACTACTACGGTTCAGTCTACGAAGACGTATCGCGGTAAACAAAGTTTCCGTCCATGTCCGTGATTCCAGCAGCAACGTTAACCACGGAGCGTATAACGGAATAACGTCACGCCGCGTTAACGTCCTTCCAATTTCGCCTGCTTGCCATTTGCTTGTCTTCTCCGGCTTTCCGGGCCGAAATCAACTGGAAGCCGGTCGCGTTTGCGCGCCAACAAACCGACCAGCTTTCTACGACTTCTACGAGTACACGTATCCCGCGAACAGAAGATTGCGCGAGCAAACAAAAGAATCTCGTCCGAGAATCAAATGTCGGCAAGCGTTTCCGCTGATCGTTGAAGCGAGCGGTTCGTCCGGTTCAACCAGACCACCGTAATATCTTGGTACCGCTTTCGCCCGTACTCGACGAAATTACGCGTAGGTATTGTCTACGAACGAGGACGCGTTTTATTCCACGAGCATTATTTCCCGCCAGAATATATGCAGTAGCATCACACTCAGCTTCCAACCCCTTCGAAACACGCGTATAACCGTCGATTCGTTTAAACACCGAGTCGATCGTTTTTTTTCCCCTTTCTATGTTCCGACGACTACCGTTGCTCTGCCAACCTGTCTTACGGTATCACTGTTCTGTACCGAGCCTACCGAGTCGCCAATCTTACGCGACAAATAAAGGTAGAAACCAGTGCGAACAGATTTCTCTCGAGCATACTTACATTACTGTTTCAAAGCGACAGGTTTAAGTAAAAACGTTGTGGAACGTTGATGGGCATATGTTTGAGAGACCCAAGTGTTTCATGTTTAGTGTGTACTTATATCGCACGTTGTACGTACCGACTGTCAATTCTGTTGGTTCGCTGCTCCAGTGCTGCTCACGTTTCACCAAATCACCCAACCTGAATGATCCATGAATCGATCGAAATTTCACAAATATCACTAACCGACAAGTTGCATACTTGTCTTAACCGAGGCGATCAGTGCGCGCGGATAAAAGATAAACCATACAGCGACGAAATTGTTGAAACATTATTTCCCACTAAACTAATTACCGGTAACGTCATTTGGTAGCGAAGCAAAACTCACAATATACACTGAATCACACGCAAGTTCGCAGCACAGAATCTCGGATTGGCGATACTGCGACGACTGGATGCTTCGTCTACGAACGTAGTAGTCGGCACCTTTCTTCCTACTCTCTACGCGAAACGACCTATCGTTTGACGTTTGGTATGCGACAAAAACAAAGATATCGTCGTTCGCAAAAGTGGAGTAAAGGATGGGACGGAAAGCGAGACCGAGAAGGGTAAGAAGGAAAGAAAAAGAGAGAAGGAGAATGGAGCAGGAAAAAAAAAGAGGAGAAAGAGGAAGAATACAAAGATGAAAAACGTGAAACGGTACAACGTATCGAATGTTTCACTTCTCGAAGAGAAATACGATTCGCGCGTCGCTCTCTTCGAGCGCGACGCGAAATCGGGACTGACTGGGGACGGCGACGGCGACCCTCGAATCCCCTACCCTCTCTTCCTCCGGCGATTACCGACGCCCCCCCTCATCCTCCTCCCGCCAGCACCTTTAACTCGCAACGCTAAAACCGTTCTCCTACCTTCGCCTGAGCTTTAACCACCTATCTACCTGCCTATTTCTCGCTTTTCTCCCCACTATCATTCAACGCATCGCGTTTTCTTCCCCTTCCAAACTATCTACTCTTCGCTCTCTCCCTCTCTCTCTTCCCTTTATTCTTCCCTGTAGCTTTACCCTTCCTACATTCCTCTTGCTACAGTTTCTAATCGAGAACATACAGGATACGTTGAACGATTCAACACTCTTTGACAAAACGTTTCGACTGATATTTGATTCTTTTTTCTTTGCCTTCGTTCATTCCATCACTTGCAATTGCGATCATTTGTTTATTTTAAACAACCGGAGAAAAATTTAACGATTATTAGAAAACTCTAGGTCCGCATCCGTGTCCTATTCCAAGTTTCCAATGATCCTTTCTGGGACGCAAATAAATGAATAATGTGATAATCACGATGCATGCTTTAATCTATGGTATTCTCTAAGCGTATGAAAATTAGCTCTCTAAGCTCTATATATACAAATTCTTGGAATAAGCATTCAATTATTTATGAGGAGGCCAGGTCCATTGATGCTGCGGAGGTTCCTCTATCAAAGGCTCCCACGGCTTCCATGCTTTCATCTCTTCTGCGAGCTGTAATTCATTCTTCGCTTGTGCTATGAGCTCTTCGATTTGTCCACAGTTGATCTTTGCTTCTACAGCGGCGACCGTCTTGTTCTGTAATGCCAAGACGGTTGGATTTTGTTAGACAATTTACTTTGATATTGGAAAAGTCAGTTGTGCGGAAACATTGTAAAGTACCTGCTGTAAGATATCGTTCCTTTCTTTGATGAGTTTCTCAGTGTGTTTTCTGTAACCAGACTCGTTTGGTAAGGTCTCCAAAACGCGCATAATTTTAACATACAGTCTACTGAGATCACGATGCGCAAATTGTGCTACTGCGAGGCCCGTCAGTCCTGTTGTCTGAACAGAAAACAAATCGTCGAAAGGCGAAAGAAATATGTAGATTTCGGGATCACTGTGGTTGCGGTTATGTTTTGCGCAAAAGATAGAATGTTCGATAAATCAGACACTACGAAACATTATTCTGGTTTTAATGCACCTTTAAAGATGTATTACCTTCTTTAATGCCCCCGACATGATTGAGAGAAAAGCAATTACGCGAACGACCCTCAAACTTTACGTCCCCGGGATCTCCAGCAGAGGGTTATTGTACCTTTTGCAGTGGTAGCACTGCCAGTTTAATACAATTTACGTTACCACTACTATAATAATAATAAACTGTTTTAAAAGAAATAAGAAACCGACTTCCAAGGTGTGCTAAAAAGGATAAAATAATTTTTTTTAAATCGGTGCCAAAATAGAATCAAAATTGAATCGGCTGAATGCATGACGTCCCACAAAATTTTTGCGCGCTCTAATTCGAACGTTAGTGTGCTAATGGACTATAATTGATTTAATTCTGTTTCTATTTTGGCACCGATTTCAAAAGAAAAATTATTTTACCCTTTTTAGTGCACCTTTGAAGTCGGTTTTTTTACTTTTTTTTAAAACAAAAAGATTATTTTTTAATTTTTAGTTACCTTTGTTTGAAGTCAATTAAGAAATATTTATTATGGTACCAATTAGGGAACATACTCTACATAACAACGAAAGAATCGTCCAGGCGCTACAAAGTTATGCGCGAACATACATTAAAACTGGAATTCTAGATAATTCTAGAGTATCTAGATAATAGTAAAAAAAAATTAACATGGTACTTGGTAGGTACCACCGGTTCTTCATACTCTTTCAAATAAAAAAAGAATCATCTAAATCGGTGCACCTATGCGGAAGTTATGCTTGAACATTCATACATAAATGAAACATGATGAATTGAGTAACCTCCTCCTTTTGAAGTCGGTTAAAAAAAACGTATCAACTGCACTGCGATTTCAGGATCACGTATTCTACATACGTCCATAAATTTTCGTCATCTATTTTTTGTATCCAAAGCATACAAGAGTACACATTTGTCGTTACATCGTTTATAAAGGAAACTTTTGTAACATGAAGGGTGGAACATAACAATAAAAGTCATTTTAAAGATAGAACATTTATTTTGCATGTTTTCAGAAGTAAAGATGTTTATCGATTAGATTTAGCGACACGCTCGAGTTCGTCCTTCTTTTTGATCGCGTACGAGTTAGACGAACCTTTGGCAGCGTTAATAAGTTCATCGGCTAAGCATTCAGCGATTGTCTTGATATTACGGAATGCAGCTTCCCTAGCACCAGTACACAGTAACCAGATGGCTTGATTCACGCGTCGTAAAGGAGATACATCCACTGCCTGTCTCCTGACCGTACCGGCGCGTCCAATACGCGTAGAGTCTTCCCTCGGCCCAGAGTTGATAATGGCTGTCACGAGAACCTAAATCGAGCATGAATATAGTTTCAGAGAAATGGGCACAGACCGAGGTTGTTTGCGTGAAAAGAGAAGGGTTGCAAAAGCTGGATTACCTGCAATGGATTATCGCCTGTAAGCAGGTGAATTATTTCAAAGGCATGTTTCACAATTCTGACAGCCATTAATTTCTTGCCGTTATTTCTACCGTGCATCATTAGCGAATTTGTCAGACGCTCGACGATAGGACATTGAGCTTTTCTAAACCTTTTCGCCGCGTACCGTCCGGCTGAATGTGGAAGGTACTTGGCGTTCTTCTCTTTGACGGCGATGTAGTCCTGTAGCGACATATCGTTGACCTGCACATCGTCGCAGTTCCAACGACCGAACAACTTGATTTCTGGCAATTCCGCAGAAAGTGTCACTGGCAAAGTTGTGGTGGTGGGCACCACTATGTCATCGAACGTTTCTATGTCAGCCATGGCTTACCTGTAGGTGAAACAGTTGTCCAACAGTTACTGAATGTCGAGGATTTCTCGATTTATATCGTGCGTACGTAAAATGACCGAAGAAAAAATTAGGGCAATTGTACATGACAAATTCCATCGACCGACTAAACTCTACCGTAATAGAAAAACCGTGACCAGTCTATGGACCAGAAAGAAACTGGGCATTCGGTGGTTATACGAAAGATAAAATAGTTTCTTTAAGATATTCGTAAACACTAAGGTAGAGTTTATTCGTGTCAGATGTCACTGAACGTGATGCATAGACGAGAAGGAGAAATACGGGTAAATTTCGTTTAATCGGAGTGCACAGTTCTGGCAAGTATCGTTACGTCGTAGAACGTTCTTGGAAATCATATAGAATTTCACTACGGTTGATTTAAAAGTTGAAATTTTCTCTGAGCAACACTATTTCGAAGTTTTTGTTGATACAAAATGCATGAATTTGTGAAAACATGTGGCCATGTGGTCGCGTGTGCGATAGGAACACTTTCAACTCATAAATTTTCGAACGTATCGTACGTTTGTAGTCACTGAGATTCTTCGTGCGTTTCCAACGCCTCGATATCACTTTTCTTTACACGACCGGCGAGTAAATTCATCGAACTTCCGAATTTCTTACCATACAACTTACGTTCACGTCTTCGTTGGATTGAGCGTGAACAGGAAAAGGCCATGACACTAGTGGCGCTTCGGCCTGTGATTGCCGGATTCTAGGCACCCGAGTCAAATATAATGCGCAACATTATAATATTCATAGTTTATCGCGTATATCTGTATGGCCAAGCAGTACAGTTCACCCTGCAATTAAAGTAGACGATTTCAAGGGAAAATTCATTGTTTCGAACGTTTCCGAGACCGATGAAGTGTTGAGTTGTGTTGAGTGATAAAGTTGCTCATTTGACTTGGCAGTATATACGGCAGTTCTGTATACGCACAAGCTGAGACGATTGGTTCGCGAGTTGCCATTTTGTGCGTGTATTTACTATCAGTTCTATTCTAAGTCTGTTGTATCGTGGAGTTTTAGTGGTTTCCCGTTAAATCTTCGAAATCTCCTATACGTACGAGGACGAAACGTTTGTTTTTAGTGCGCGATAAAGTGGCTTTTGTGTCATGTTGAGGGTTAATACCGGTTGCCGAATAAACCGGTACATCTGTGGTAGAAAAGTTCATTGCAAGTGCGGAAGATGTCACCAGTGGAACATCTGAAGCTACTTCCGGTCTTTGGAGGGAAACGGTAAGGACCTTTTGTATTTTTATCTTTTTATGTCTATTTATTGTGATGTTATCGTGTTCGATGTAATTAGCAGTGATAAGCGTTAGTAACATAACCTTAGCTAAGCATAAAGTATAGCCCGTAGTAGGTAATTGCGTATAAATTATAAAATGCAGCACGCAAGACGTGAGAACGAGCAAGTATCGTGTACTTGCGAGAAGAATATAAAGTAGGAAGATTTCGTAGTAGAACGTTCCTTCGATTACTAGAAGTATCCTTGTCCAGCATAAACGCAATTATTTAACAACGTCGCGCAGCCGTTAAACTTTTTTCGTAAAGTCAATCGCGACTTTATTGTCGGCAATGAATTCTTTACATATCTTAAAAAGTTGCAGTGAGCAACTCGTAACTCGTAACATATTGCTTAACACTTTACGCGACACATCGATGAATAATTCCGGTGGAATCTTTGAAATAAACGCGACTCGAATTCGATTAAAGGTTAACTCTACGATACGAGTAAAGTTAGAACAATATTAGTCAATGAAACAAAGCAGATAAAAAATAAACATTTCTATAATATGTATTTGTGTCTCTGACGTTCAGAGTATTTGGGAATAGGGGGAGAGGAAAATGGTGCAAAGCTCGAAATGGAACGCAGAGCATAAGTGCGAGGGGGATCTCGTTCATTCGGCATTCATCCTAGAACATTGCGCGTCGAAAAACAATAATCGATACACTCGTTTTAACGAACTCTCAGAAAGCCGTGCGTATATTTTAATGCATCTATATAGCCTTTTTCCCTTTAGCCGATTTTTAAAGTCCGATACCCCTTTGTCGAATACGCTTGCAGCTTTTTGAACAAGAAAGGTTCCATTGTTCCGGCACAACAGTCCGCACACGTGTCGCGATAAATCCTTGAATGAGATCGAAGCGATAGCGGAGGACACCGGGGATTTCGTTGGATATCCATCGATTTCCTTCGATTTCAGCTGCTTCGACGACGTAGGTGTTCTCCTTAGAATCGGCGGGAGAAGTAGAGATGGTCGTATGAAGCGGGTGGACCGGTGAGCACTGGTAGCCTAACCGTAGGGGGTTTGAGCCTGGGGTGTATCCTAGCAACTCACCGGAATTGCTGGAGGGTAGTCATTCAGTAACGTAACTATGAGTCTTGGTACCTGCCGCACTGACAACCTTTAGAAACATTATTAATTTTCAATCCGTCGCCATTAGTCCCTTGTCCAGCGCTTGCTATTCATACATAAGTAATATGTAGCTACCGTTTTTCTGCCGGTTCCAGTATCGATGCGCGGAATCAACACGAGACTAATCGTTGAGATTGACTCTCACTACGCCTCGCCTCGCCTTGCCTTGACTCATTTTATTCTTCTTACGCTTTCCTTATGTATTTTGACAATTTGACTCACACTGCGCCTCGCTTCACTTCGCCAAGGCGCGACTCTGAGCCACGAATTCTTCCTCGAGAATATTTTAAGGAAGAGAGGCGAAGCGAGCCGAGGCGAGGCATAGTGTGTGCAAGCAATGCCACCGCTTTCGGTGACCGCTAAAGGGAGAAGGAAGAGGTTCTCTGAGCAACTGACCAACACATGAACTGAGGCAACCTCAGAGATAACTTCAGGTACGGGAAACCCGAGGGGACGCAAGCCCAGCGATGGGCAAAAAATATTTGAAATAAAAATTTGTGTAGGAAATTTTGATCGTGCTTCAATTTTTCGAAGCCTCCTCTCGCGGTTGCGTTTTCAGCTTTCAATTTTCTTTGCTAATGAGTTATTCGAATTGGAAGGCCTGCGACCACGTAGATACAAGTATCCAAGAGTAATGGCTACATATATTGGATTCTCTCTGCGTAACAACCCTGTCAAGCTTTTAGCGAAACGAACAGGAGAGTAGCGAAGAGACGAAAGGACGGTGAAGGGCCAGGAGGGAAGTTAGTTGTGTATAGCTGTATAGGTGCTGTTAGTAAAAGCTGTTGAGTGAGGATCTGTGACTGTGGGGGAGAGTAGTATTAGTAAGGTAAGGTCGAGGTAAGAGGTATGACAGGCGATAAAGAAAAGTAACTTTCAGAATATTTCGAGATAAATGCACGAAGGAAAAGAGAGGATGGGATGGCGTAGTCGGGGTGGGGAAAAAAACCTTAGGGGCTGGAAGAAAAGGGTAAGCCATACGTTTGAGCTAGTCAGCAGTGAAAAATATGGATAACAGACAGTAGGGTCTGTAATAATAGAATTGTCCATGTGATGCGTTCGCCTGGATGTTGAGGCAACTTTGCGAAAGAATGACAGATGCGTTTAAACTTTCGAGCAAAATATCCAAAGTGGATCTCGTACGCTGGGAAGGGCCAGGAGTTGAGTAAGTGCGGTGCGTGTCGGGAGGGAAGGGAGATGAAACGAGAATGAGAAAGAGGAATTGTAAGGATTAGGTGAAAGGGCTGGCGTAGTCGATGAGAGTATGGGTGAGGGTAGGAGGGTCGATACCAATACCGACGCGACGGCACGAGCAACACCGTTGCTGACAAGAGGGTTAGGGGTTATTCGTTGACTTTCCTCGCACCACTATTAAGTCCCTAAACCCCCAATCAAAGCGGAAACTGGCTGGATACATACATAGTTAAGTTCTTGGTATTCTTTTTCTACGTATTATCGCATAGAATATAGATAGGTACATAAAGCGCATTTCATCTCGCTGGAATTAGACGGCGCGACGCGATGGTAAAGCGTTTCACGTTTTTTCCGATCATCTGGAAAATCGAATCACCCTCTTCCAACAAATTAATTTTTGCCGATAAAATTCGCATGTCGTAATTCAAGCGGAAATCACCTTTCAACTTATTCGTCTCTCTTTCACTTTCTTTGGCTAGAAAGAGAAACTACTTCCTTTCAAATTGCTCTGTCGCGATTCGATTTGTTCGATCGCCGCGCGATTCGCTTTACGCTTTACTACCCTTGCCACTTCTGTTTTTTATTTCCATTCTATCACGGTGCTCTGAACCGAACACTGGGACGTATTGCGATAACCGTTTTAGGAACTTGCCTTTTAAGTTATCCTATGCATTTATCCTTTGTCTTTCAACTGATTCATTTATGTACTTATGTAGTCGCCGATCTATCTATCTTATCCGGAATCGACTATCGCGCAAGCCGGTGGTTAACACACGTTAAAGGTGCGAGACTCGTTTCTAAGAAGAGCACAAGGAATCGCGTTCGATAGAGAAAGCGAAAGTGGCACGATAGTTGACCATCACGGGGATCTCGCGGGGAAAAAAGGGAGATGTTAAGTACATTCGGGCGTTTGTATAGATCAATTAGTATTTACAAAGGGGGGAGGTGCGGTAGGAAGTAAGCTTGAATCCAGGGGGAATTTCTGCTGGAGCCGTAGGGGCGAGAGTACAAAATCGGTACGCGGTGGTAAATAGAAGATAGAAACGAAACACGAGGGGAGAAGCGAGAGTGGAAAGAGACCGAAGCAAGGGGGTCGACAAGACCACATGCTGCGAATACTCTTCTTCTCGCGCCCTGTCCCCCGTATCTTTGTCTCTCTCCCTCGCCCTCGCCCTTTCCCCTCATCTGGCAGTTCCCCATCACTATGACCACTGGCAGGCCTCTTCCGACTTTACACCGACGGTTCGTCGATGTTCTGCGAACACCCCACTAACGCTGAAACGTGACGAGACTTTTTAGCGAGACGTTTCACTCTTTTGCGCTGTTTTTCTCGTTTTCGTCTTCTTTCGGTCCACTTCGGAAACTTCCTCGACTCTTCCTTTTCCGCTTCGTTCCGTTCACCCCTATCGCTCTGACTGGGGAGTCAGAGGTAGATAGAAAGCACAGCTGTCGTACTTTTTCTTACACTACACAATCGTTTCTCCTTGCATTATTCGCGCCTAACGACAGATTTTCGATGGCATTGAATCTTTCGAGGACGAACATCCGAATCGAGTGATTGCACTGTATAGCATCCGCGAGGATCAACAAGGCCACACCCATCCGGATATCGATTCGTTGACAACGTTGCTTTCGTTTGCGCCTCGGACATGCTGAACTCGAAACTAACAGCATCGTTGTTTTCGATTAAATCGGTCGCTCCTCTCTTTCCATCGTCACTTTTATCCTTGAACGGAATCGAAGCTGCCAAAGGAGACAGAAAATCTCCTGTGCTATTATACGTATGGATATGTTGAGATTGCAAATGGGGAGCAGCTGAACGAAACAGGTATTTAACATGATTGGGAGCTGATAAAAAAGCAAGCGAAGCTCGAGATAAGTCGGGGGAGAAATGAAATTGACTCGACTCGGGTGTACGGCGATGAGAGTCGTTTTATCGACTTTGTCGGCCGTTACACGGTTCCACCTACATACATTTCGAAAACACCAGTGCCAACTTCCTGCTCGCGTTTCCTACCGAATCTCGCGAAACGCAAACCAGCAGTTGCTAAGCGATTGTAACCGTTCGTTTTCCCACTCGCTCCGAAGAGCCAGCGAGACTCGAAGAAAGTCACCGTCGCAAACATAATATCATCCTCGGGGATATCACGTTGCGATATTTACGACGATCCCGTGTACGGCGTGGTGTGACCTCTCGCAACATTGTCGGTCTAATTAGAAAAACGATAAATAACTGGTTTCAGGGGCAACTGCCTATTTTGTCACGTACCCGCCCCATTATTTCTTCATCGAGATCCTTTCGATCGCGTTTATGCTTTACGCGGCAGAATATCGGAGTGTGCTTACCTACCGGGTACAAATTCTTCGAGGACGATTTACCAAATATGTACCTATCTTACTGAAAATGTAAGATGCCAATCTAGTCGCAGATACGCTTGGAGTCGGATCGATGCACAATAAAGAGTTGCTGACATCTGCTTCAGGTCTCGTGATATATGTATACCTACATATATACATGTTTATATTACGTCTGCTGTAGTATTCTGAAGCATGTAAGTACGATAGAGTTGCCAACTTTTTTTGTGGAAAATATAGTACTATAGGCCAAATGTGATAAAAAATATAGTACATTGTGAAAAAATATAGTACTTTTCAGAGGAAAGTGATACAAAATCAAACTACATTAAAACATCTTATTTTCTAAATGTAAATCTTTTGTTCATTTTCATTAGTAACAAATATGTCAAAGGATTACTTGCATTGAAACTCCAAATTAACATATACAAGGGGCCCATTTTTTTTATGAGAGTTTTTTATAGACTGGCTCTGTTTTTCCTTTCCAGTTACTTTATATTCATTATAGAAAAAATCCTCTCTGATAAAGTATAAATTCGCAAACTAAATTTTTGATGTAGCCATAGAATAAAAAAATAAGTAAAATTGTAGAATTTTATCAATGTATCAGAAATATAGTATTTTTTACGGACTATATCTTCTTCTAACAGTATATAGTACACTAGACAAAAATATAGTACAATACTATATATTATAATACGGTTGGCAACCCTAGATAGATCACCGTGAGGCGAGATAAAAAATCGTGCGCCCCTTTGACGGTCCGATCATGATTACGCGGCATTTCAATCGAATTTAAATCAAAGTTATTTATTCCGATACGCGTGATCGCATGTATTCTCCACTTTGTGTCGTCTGTAATGAGAAATCGAAAATGATACACAAACGATTTGCTAAGTATGTATATTGCTTTCCTCGACAGATTAGATAACGTGCATTCGATCGAAACGTGTTTTATAGATGGAACGTAATACAGCCGTTATACTGATACGTGATTTAAGGGGAAAGAAGTGTTGGCAGTACGGATGAAGGAAGAATTTGTTAATCGGCAACGCTACGTGTTTTAGCGACGGAACGTTGCGAAATAATCTGAGAGAAATGGATTTTGACGATCGTTTTGACTGGAGCCTTTAAAAGGTCAAGTTCTACTAAAGCTATTATTAATGGGACGGGGAAACTGGTACGTCCGTTTGCTCTTAACCACGGACCACGTCGTACGGTTCATTATGGGAACCGAGAATTGTCGAGAAGAGGGAGATGCTGCGACTGCTGGAGCATGTGTGCGACAGAGAAAGAAGGGTAGAGGGAAGAGAAGAACGAAAGCAATGGGGCGAAGTGGTAGGGTGCCGAGTGCCGAGGGCTCGGAGAGAGATGGGGGAGGTTGGAACGAGGAACGAGGAAAGATAATGGAATGAAAAGAATAGGAGCAACAGAATGACGAAGGGAAAGAAAAATGTTCTGTATCGGCCTCGGATGGGATCTAAGCGTCTAGGGCAGGGGAATATACACATAGATACATACATACGTACGTTATGAAACTGTCGAGGATCAAAGTCAACGTGTATAGCGTATATATACGATGCCAAGTCGACCGTTTACGGCACACGTGCGCATGGTAGGTAGTGTATTATGTTAATACGGATGAGGGAAGGACACGTACTTTTAAAATAACACGTTGCAGAATCCCCGAGGTTAAGCATCCGCGGATTCTTTTCCCTATAATGTCAGGCACTGTATCTGTATACATACACCGATATCTTTGTCAAAAGAACTTCGCTATCACGCGAATATTGATCTGAAGCTTAATGTAGTTCTATTCGTTGAAACTCGAAATGGTGCACCGAGAGCATTATTTGTAATATGTCTTAGAGATGATAGGCGGAGTGTAGGTATAGCAAAACGGAGGGTGTAACGCATCGTGTAGAAAGCCAGACAGAGAAAAGGAGAGAAGAGTTTCGTTCGGATGGACGTTGGACATACGGTGCCGGCAAACAGGGCTGCTTGCGGCGAGAACGGTGAGGAGGTGAAAGAGAGAGAGGAGGGTCTTGTAGCTCCTTCGGGCTCCTTCGTGCTCCTTCGTACTTCTCCAAGCTCCTTCGGCTTCTTTTCTTCTTTCCGGGTTTTGCCACGCTCACGCTCACCGTGACACCACACGGCCTTCGGTAGAAGACGACGGAGGACGCCTGTGCAGAACCCTCGCCCTGCTTCTAACGGTTGCC
Source organism: Andrena flavipes (assembly GCA_963971345.1). NCBI lineage: Eukaryota > Metazoa > Arthropoda > Insecta > Hymenoptera > Andrenidae > Andrena > Andrena flavipes. The sequence goes on from OZ020481.1 coordinate 10,371,236, forward strand.
CACCACCGGAAACCAACTATCGGGAGCCCGCCTCCTATTCTTCATTTGTCCTCGCACCAATCGTTTCCATAGTTTTCGACGTTTCATCCACGCTTACAGGTGTCTACGCTCGATGTAATCGCTGCTGCTTCTTCGAGGCGTGTCGCGTGTCTACACAACACGAACACGAAGCATCGATTTTGCAACAACGACAACGCAGCACACAGTTTTTCCATGTGAGAGGTATACATACATACACGTACGACCATTATACCAAAAACTGGAGAACACGATAACCGTGAGCGGAATGTTTTATAAAGAAAATAGCTGAATACGCCAGCTAATGTATGGGCGAAACCGTTAGAACAGATAATTCGTCCCGTAAGCATTCGTGCGATAACGACTAAACTACGAACCGAACGATTATGGGCGAGAAGCATGGAGATAATAATTAATAACGAAACATCGCCCCGCGAAGCTGCGCTTTATCATGCTGCTCGGTAGATCGCGTGCAAAGCTGGCAACTCGGCGAGAAGTTTGATCGGTTAGGTTAGAAGAGCATTTTTTGTCGACGATAGAAAAAAAAGTTGTGTGTGTCGGTTGTCGAATGAAGCGAGGTGGCGACTGGAGCGACGAGCACGGCCCTACCCGAAGTTAGCCGAATATGGCCGAGCATGGCCGATCTTGGTGGAGGCCCGTAGCCATGTGTTGCGGTCTGCCGTGAGTGCTCTCTGACAAGGGAGGTGCGGTGTCTGCCTTTTTTCTTTACTCGTCGTAAACTAGAAAACTGCGATTTCTCGAGTGAGTCGACGAGCTACGGACGGCCAAAGCATCGTTGAATCCTGTGAACGTGACTCTGGTGTGGCTAAACGCGGGAGAAGTGAGACATTTTGGAAAGAAAGTGTGTGTATTTCTCGCGGCGGCGTCGGTGAACGAGACGACTACGAAGGAGCTGCTGCTTCGTCTCTCGATGTGTACGCGAGTTTCTGTTCACCGTGTTCAGTGTGTTCAGTGCGTCGATGTGAGAGTGCCCGATCGAAACGAACAGCACCGATCCGGCCGAGTTAAAGACCGGTAGACGTTCGCGAACGCAAAGAGACCGAAACAGAGGCATCGAGTGGACACGAAGAAAGAGAGAGTGCGCATGATAATCGTATCCTCGGTAGCTGCCGGACAGAGACGCGCAGGGTGCTGCGTGCAAACCTCCTCCCCTCCTCCTGCCTCTCTCTCACTCACTCGTTCTTTCGCTATCTCTCTCTTTCTCTCCATCTCTCTCTCTCTCTCTCTCTCTCTCTCCCTTTCTGTGTATCTCTGCCTCTATCCCTCTCACTAGCGTACCCTCTTCTATCCTCCCGTTTCTGTCTCTTTCCCTCGATAGCTCTACCTCTGTCTCCTCTGTATACCTTGCCTGTGTATCGGGATGAACGCGCGAGCAAATGAACAAACGAACGAATGCGCACGGGCATGCTCGTTTCTCTGTTGCTATTAGCATTCCCGTTCGTGTGTTTTGTATATTTTGTTGCTAGCTAATGTCGCGTGAACGTAGCGAAACCATGACGAGTATATGGCTCGTTAATCGGGGGTCGTGAGCTTCGTGAATTCGTGGCCACGATATCGTTCGGTTCCCGGGAGTGAGTTTGGCGAGCTACTATTGGATCTGTCGGAGCTCGAGCAAACGAAGCTCAATTCTCGGTTGCTCGCGCCGAGAGAGAACTAGTACAGAGGGTACGCGTCGTGTTCCGTACCGTGCCACGGGAAAGGTGTGCTCCTATGCTCGCTCTGTATCGCGTGTTCGTGTTTACTGTCGTATGACGAAAAGTGATGCGCGTTGGCAATGTACCCGCGTTGAAAGATAAAGTGCAACGCTGAAAGAAGAAGGACGTGGAGCAGTGCGTGATGGGAGACAGAGACGGCGGAGTTAAAGCGGAAGAGTGAGAGTGAAGGTGGGCGAGAGCGCGAGCGAGCGAGCAAGCGAGCAAGCAAGAGCAAGCAAGCAAGCAAGCAAGCAAGCAAGCGGCACCGGTTAACCACCATCGAAAAAGAATAATCGCCTCAAATTCGATCGAAACCGTGGATTGCGCGGAGTGTATGGTGCATTTAAACGTTAATTCATCGATTGGCGAATGGTGTAGCGACGAGTTATCCAGTCGAATGATTTGTTGGGTGTGCGGATATTTGTGCGTGCGCATATACGTGCGTGGGAACAGAGTTGTAAAGTGAAGTTACAGCGTGTCGCGAGGCACTCTCGACTTGAACGGAAAATTCATCATCGCTGTTGGAACAGGATTACCTAGTGGAATATACTGGCGTCGATGAATCCATACGACCAACAAAACGGATAACATCTAGGGGAGGAAAGATACTTTGAGAAACGCTGAATTTGGTCGGCGTGTGCTCCTGGTCGCCGATACGCGTACACAATGGTAAGGATTCGTACTTGCGTCGAATCGCACTTTTCATGCGTGTGCGCGCGCTCGCGCTCCAGCCCGAGCGCGTGTTGCAAGCTTATATCGTACACACACATACGTACTCGTCACTCGACCGTTGCATCGCGGCGCGTGTGCGTACTATGTAGCTCTTCGAATGTGTGTGTTCCGCCCTCCTCTGCTCCCCCTCCCTCCCCGAGCCCTCCCTTCCCTACCTCACCCTTCTCATCCCGCCCGGCGTCCCTTTTAGCCGTGAGTCTCGTGAGCAAAAGCGATGCTGGTACGCGCGATGTACGTGTCGCGCACACATTCTACCGCTCCACTGTAGCGATCTGCTGCTGCTTGTCTCTTCTCTTCTTTCGAACCGGTATTGTGTATTTCGCAGTACGAGGGCCACGTTACTTGTACGCGTCTTTTACGCTTTGGCTGCTCGTCTTTGGCGTTGTCATCGCGTGCCTTGGTGCAGCGAACAATTTTTCACGATGTCGATGTCGTCGTCATCGTCGCCGTGTATTCGGTGCCATCGATTACGATCGCACTCCAGCAAATTGGATAGAAGCTCGCCTCTCCTCGTCTTCCTATCATTTTTCTCTCAACTCGTTATCCATTCTGTATGTTTATCTTTGACATTCAGTGGTTCAGAATTACAACGAACCACTAATTTCAACGTCCACGCGCGCCTACTGTTGTTGCGTCAGAAGCAAAAGTGTTATTCAAGAAATTCGTGACGACTGGATCGTGTCGCGTTACATCTGTATGGCAGGGAGATGTATATTCTCGACCGGTCTCTTGCCTTGAACGGTACACGAAGGCTGTGGGCAACCGAGCTTGGCAATCTTCGATTTTCGGTTATTCCTTTCTCACGGGAAAAATCCAGAAATGAGAATAGCTTGTTCGTATATGAATTCTAGTTTAATACGATGGATTTTGCTTAGCCACACTGACGCTTTATCAGGCGACTAGAGCACGGCCTAACGACATCTCGTTGTCCAATTTGCAAGTCTTCTATACGTGTACATACAGTGGTGCAGTACTTGCGATGGGAAAACAATCCCTTTTCACACGTGGCATCGTATTTCACGATTGTCTATACACGTGTATCGATCTGTATGGGTTCCAAGGGGCAAATCACCGATGCAACAACGACTTATATGATAAACCAAAGCCTCGATATATTTGCGTAAGAAATATTCATTGTTCCTCGAGTAAAAGAGTTAATATGTACCATTCCTTGCAGTACAAGACTTTATTCCTGGATGGGAGAACACAGCAATGTATTCAGTTCAACGACCGTTACTTTCCGTTTATACCTCTGTAGACGATTTTGTAACTGTCCTGCAAGTTTTGACCCAACATACTTAGGTCTATTTACATAAGGCGAAGAGTGATCATGTCGGATAGGAAGGGTCGATTCTCATTGTCAGTAGGTAAACTCGAAACGTTGGATTTATATGTAGGACACGTAGCACTTGCTTTACAAATCCTACCTTCTTCCACTGTTGCGTGCCTGGTTATTTTGAGGCTCAAGTAAATTCTAGCGATAAAAGTGTGCTGTAACAGTAAACTGATAACAATTTCGACCGTGCAACTCCACTGACATTAAACTTGAAGATTTTGTCCGGAAGTGGTGTTCTGAAATGGTATTCTGTATGTATGCAGAGAGAGAGAGAGAGGGGGGGAGGGGGGGGGGGGAGAGAGAGAGGTACGATGTACTCGTATACGGTGCGATAGGATCGCCTATTGTCGGCTTATAACCGAGAAGCGGTGAGTGAACCCAAACGATTCTCGTGGAGAGTAATTAGCGGTGGTCGTCGGTGGGGCGGCATCGTTGTCGACCTCGAGGTGTCGTTAACGAGCGGTTTAAATGCTTGCTTTTCTCCGTGAGAATGGGAAATCGATTGCTGAATGTTGGATCGATTCATCTCTATTCTCTATTGCCACTTTCTTTCGACGTCGCATCGCCGGAACAGGACGTACCAGTTACATACTTCTGTTCCAATGAGTTTTTGCCTCGTTCTTTCTTTTACGTGCGTTCCCCGACGGTTGTTCGTGCACGTCTAATTTTCCCCTCGCCTGTACGATTTTTAAACGTTCTTGCAGACTCCTCGAATACACAAATATATAACGCCAACAGGATGCTTTCAATCTCAGACAGAATATCGAGAATCGATCGTTGCGAGTAACATTACTTTTCTTCTTTTTCACACTTACGCACTTACCTACGAGTATATCCAGCCGTGCCTCTTGTGTAAACTTACATTGAACAGAGTGTCGAAGAAACGATATCTCTCAGTCGCCTTCCGTCTTTGCCAATTATCATAAGTTGTAAATGAATTATTTTCTCGTACAACTGACCGAGAAATAATTACAAAATTATAGTTTGTCATTTTTTTTAATGATGGCGACATGTACACCACTCTAATCTGGAACTGATTAAACGATCGACTTTAGACGCACGGTCATCGAGCGAACGTCGTGTTTGCAACGATAACCCTTGTACGATAAAATCATCTCCCTGTAGCTGTAGCGTTGATAAATTATTATTGTCCCTATCATTATCAGCGTCATTAGCGATTCACAGCCGTTTCGCGCGATACGCAAGTTACGCGATCTTAAACGTAAAAGTATTTATGAAATTTTATCACGGATCTCGTAATCTCGTATTGTTGTCTTGCTTGGCTCCAACATTCATACCTATATCGAGCACGTACGAACATACAAGCATTAAGAAACGACAATTCCGGTGAAAATTATTTCTGATCGTTACATTTCGAAGATGCTCGTACGTACTGACAAATGTTTCGCGTCGCCATCGACATTCAATACAGAGGGAAACGCTTTCTGTTAATTCCATTCGAAAAACTAGCTGGAAAGCGTCCAAAGCTATTCTACAGTCTTCTTCGCGGAAGAATACTCGTAGCTCGGGCTGTTAACTTGATTTGTATTCGTGCGCTGTTCGATATTTAATTTGTCAGATTGAACAGGTCGAACGACGCCTCGGCGAATACTCGAATCGTACTTTATCCTTTTAGTTTAAGCGTTTTTACATATCTGCCGTCTGTTTGCCCAACTCGATTAGAGCCTGGCTATATTGTTTGCAAGCTATACTACCTACTTGGCTCTTTGTACTTACATATGTATCGCCAGTGACACACGCCGATATACGATTTTTCCTTATGGCTACGTTTACAGTGTCACAGTGGATGCGTGCCAGACAAATACGACAGAACAGAGTCAAACATCATTTACATTTTGGGAGTCGTGTCCTAACGATGGCTCGTAGATACGTCACGTGTGTATTTTGTCCAGTCAGAAAGTAGAGAGGGGTACGAGCAGAGTTAACCATCGAATTTATGAAGAGTGAACCGAAGCGGTGCACTTTTCATCGCGACTGTACCAGATGAAGTACGAAAGGGTGTCAGGCTTAGAACTAATTGTCCAACGGTGCGAGATGCTCGGCCACTTTAATACGACGACGAAAGCAACTGTGCTTGCGAGAAAAAAAGATGATCCTTGTGTAGGCTACATTTCTGTCTACACTTTTGTCGCTGCCTCGCCAAGTATAAGTATACTGTACGACAGATGTACGGTTGAAACGAATCACAGCCAATACTTTCCCGGGGTAGGAATGTCGGGTCTACGAGCAAGCACAAAATGGCTGCCAGCAGGAGCGATCGACCGTGCGTGCGTGCGAGCAAGCGAGTTAGGCGATGTTGTTTCTTCCCTTCTTGCTTCCTACCTACATTCACACGCGCGCGCCTTCTCTCAGTATCCCTCTCTCTCTTCCTCTCCATTTCTCGCGCTCGCTCCTCTCGTATCTTCTCGTTTACATTCGTTCAACCGTACATTTCTGTTAGGCTGTCTCTTTCTTTTTCCCTTTAACCACATAATATCTTTTTCCGTTTAAGTTGCAGTTTCGCCCCCCTCCTCGCTCCCCTTCGCTCTCTTCTTCTTCTTTTCTCCTTCCTCTCGTGTAAATCACCAATCTTCCCATCGGGCTGTCCTTTTCTCTTACATTAGCACGGGTCAGGCAGGTATCGCGTGTTTTTTCGTGCTCACCGTTTTACCGTCGGAATCGCTGGAACGGCGTTGCTTCGCTTTAGTTTTATTCCAGTCTAAAGCGCGGCGACGCTTGCATATATATGTAGATATATATATGTACACGTGTATGCGTGTATTATTCACATCGGAAGGCTACGAATTTCTGGTTGCGAACGACCGATAATTTGTCACAGTCTCGTTCCCCTGCCGTTAGTATCATTGCATGGTGATTGTTTCTCGTTGAAAGAGCGAAACCTCGATGTCTACTGTCTCGGTTAAGGTTTAGGTTTAGGTTCTCTTTGTCCATTCGTATTTTCCATTGACATTTTCGTATTTGTCGCGATACGTTGAGCTGTAAAGGACGGAATAAAATGAGGTATTCATAGAAAGGATGGGTATGGCGCGAACGGTACACCCAGGGTTAGGGGTAAGGAGGCGAGTACATAGTCATGGGGGGAAAGTTGTGTCGCGTAAAATGGCACGACGTGTATCGATGCCACTGAAACTGGTCTCTTCTCGTATAGGCGTGCTACATACGTATGTGTAGCAGTGGTAACACACGGTACACGGTCGCTCGTGGCTCTCGCAACATTCCGATATCACCGCATACGTACTAATTGTCCAGCGTAACTGGCCAAGCTACATTGTTATCCCCCCCTATTATGCGCGCACAACGCTCGCACGAAAGCCTGCGCTGCCAGATTTTTGAATGCTTACAATTTGCCATTTATTCGCCGATATACTACTTTGCACCTTTGTTTCAAGTTAAGGGTGTAGGTTACCCTCGACAGCCCTAAAACAGCTCTTATTTACGTTTTTACACACAACTTTTATGTGCATAGAGATATTTAGACTTTTCCTTTTTTGTGTTAAAGCTCATAGAATAACGATTAAAATTAGAAGAAAAAAGCGTTCTCCCCACTGTTATTTATCACTTTACAACTTTGCGTTTGGAAAAAAGGTAACTTAGGGGTAACCTACTACCCCCTTAATAAATTTGAAGGGTGATTTGGAATTAGCGTTAATGTTTGTGTTTGTGATAGGAAGACGCGTGCAAATGCATGCTGGGAGGGTTTAGTTAAATTGTGCAGCGAGAAGGCTACGACGACGAAACGATCAAGGACAGTAGGGATGCGTAGCCGTTACCGCATGAGTAATGAGTCACGAATGTTATAATCAACCGAGACAATATCTGTCAACGTTGGACTAATTGCGAGGGATGGTTGGAATAAAGATGGATACAGCCGCAGACGTATACCGCAGATGGGATAACACATGGAAATATGTATTAAGCTCGTTTTAATTATGATCACAATGTTTTAACACAGTTCCTCGAACCGTCGACTCTCGAGCATTGTCGAGCGAGAGACGCTTCTCTGTCCACGTTATAAAATTATAGATTATAGAGGGATGATGGGGGAAATGACGCGGAGACTGTTTAGATATACGTGTTGTGCTCGGGCAGTACCCTACATCAAACGATTCTGTTACCCACATTTATGATTATCGATGAATCCTATTCGCTCGAGAACCAATTTGCTTTTCGTTATATGTATCAAAGGCTGGGGTAACTTTAACCGTCTCTCGCGGAAATATCCCGCATTCTTTCTCATTCTTATGATTCAATCACAGTCTAATTTCCCCCTCCTTAACCGATACTGTCGCCAGCACGTGGTTGCTCTGCGACAAAAACGTCCGGACAACCGGTCCCGAGATTTTAGACCGTGATACAGGAGATATGGACCTGGAGAGATCAAAGTATTTTTTGTCTATGAAAATACAGGGAATAGAAAGCACATAAAGCGAAATGGCTTGAAGAAGGTAGGAGGTAGAATTGAAGAAAGGGCAGAGGGGCAAAGTCCACGAGGGAATGGGTACGATGAGGTACAGGTAGACGGTGGTCTGGTAGAGGAAAAGAGAAAGGAGACGGAGCTGTAAAGAGGATAGGGAAGTGTATATGGGGATACAATAGAGGCAATGCAGAGAAAGAGACGGAGGCGAAAGAGTCTGCTCGAAGAAAAGGCAGGTAGACTTTGCCGGGCTATAAAACCCCACGGACTTAACACGGATGGAATCTGCCAATACAGTTTGCCATCAGCGTCGATGCATCGAGTGAACGCCGTATTTACGACAAACTACACACAGTACTGTCGCGCCAACTACGAGCGCGTTGCATAGGTACACACATATATAAATGCTTGCACGTATGCGTACAGACACGGTTTTCCTCTACTTCACCATGAAAGTGAATACCCAAAAAAATATTTAACACAGTTTAAGCGTCGGTTTCTTAGGAACAAAAGACACGTTTTCAACCATTGCCGTTTACTGTCAAGAAATTTCTGTTGTCTGTAGTTCGTCCATTGAATAGATAAGTGCCTCTGATGTAACTTATAATAGTAGCACGATCATTCGTCAAAAAATGTTGCGGTAGATGTTGACTGTGTCAATTTCCGTGCCAGCTGCGAGTACGAAGTATTTAGTATGCTATTCATAGGAAAACGGTTTTGCTTTTAATTCTACGTCGAAGGTGTTGAACCCCGAGGAGAAAGAAAAATGTAAAAGCTAACGGGGGCACCTAAATTGTTGGTTCCCTGATAGATTACGCCAGTGGCCGTCCGTATTGGCGTGGTTGTCGAGGTTGGCCGCCGGAGTGCTTGGGCGATTGGGAGGTTAGGGGGGCAGGAAGGGAGATGGGGTAGAGAGAGGAGTGGGGCGATGGCTTGGTAAACGGCAAACGGCAAACGTTCAAGCCACGACTCTGTTCCAGTAGTATTCAGCCATTCTAGCGAACACTATCCAGAAATGGCATTAATTTATATTGCCGATCAATGCTGTTCTGAATGCGTAACAAAGCGTTGCTCGTACTTGATCCCGATCCCGTTCCAGTTTCGGGCCGTTCCATTCAGCTGCTCGGTATTCGCCGCACGAAATGTTTATCAGACTTTCGTCCAACAAGAAAGAACAAAACGGTTTTTCGTAATGCATATGCAGACATATGTATTGGATACAACTTGAGATTCTAACCTCTGTTTCTTCCGCAGTGAATCCCAGCGGCACTCCTTTACGGCGTACGTACATAGTTTCGACCGTGTGCTCGTCATAGAAAACCGCAAAACTGCAGAACAGCCTGCCTTTTTGCTCGTCTCGCATCTCCCGGATTCTTCGCTCCTCTCCTTCTTTTCTGTCTATTCTCTTTACGAACCCTCGTCTTTCCGGTTCTCTGGTCTGTTCCGCGTAACAATAGTCACTCTCCGAATTACTTGCAATTAATAATAGGCAGCTCCGAACGAAGTTGATTTATCGATTATGTAGCCGTGTTTCAGCGGTTATACATAGGTTTATATAGGTGCGTATTGGCCTTTTTCGCGTCTCCTACTAGTTACTTTCAACGACCCACGATAATAGCTCATTCATTGGTGTAATCGTTCGATCGACAATTTATTTACCGACCGCCGAATTTTTCCTCGGTTTTATAGACAAAGAGAATTGCAAATGATATCTTCTCAACGACGAATCACACTTGTAGGCTGTTAATTGTCGCTGACTAGTTTATTACATAAACATAATAATCCCAAAATTCCCGTGTGAACTGCTCCTGACGGATTTTCCCCGTTATGCTTGGACGCTGTACTTATTCGCTACAACCTTCTTTTCTTCTCTTTTTTTGCGAAGCTACTGGCAAGCAACAATGTTATAAGTGGTAGCGTGAGCTCAATCGTGATACCGTATTCGCTCCGATCGTTTTAGACTTGAATAGCATCGTGTCGGCTGACGGCGGTTTCCATTTAAACGCGACTTAGAAATTTCTCCGCCGGCTTATAGGACGTATGGTTTATAGTCCGTAAGCAGATGCGCTTACAGCACGTATACGATCTCGTTCTACAGGCATGTCTGCATAGCTCGAATGTAGAATGCGAGCATTACCTACACCCAAGCGGTGGATAACGATAAAATCGACTACTATTTCGCACTAACGGAAGTTTTAGACTCTTTCACGGCGTGGCGTCGCGTGTTTGTCGCGTTCGGCGATTCGTTATAGAATCGCCAGGATACTTCGATCGATTCAACGAGACGATTGAGGCAGGTCAGGGATTTCTTTCGTCACCAGAGGCGATCGTTTCATGCAGTTCATTTCCATCAGCGAAAGAAGCGTTGCGGTAACAGTGGAGCTAGCTGTAACGTATGGTTTTACCAATCTATGTATATGACTGTTTTCTACGCAATTTGTATGATTGCGTGTAGAAAGTTATTTAACACGAACGCGATAGATGGCAAGCGATCGTATGATTCGGGATAATTTGGATAAACGTAAAGTGAATGAAAAGCGCGTATGTAGTACTTACGTATGTAGAAATTGTGCAGGTATATTTTTGTGACCCCAAATATTATGAAAATACACAAGAAGAAAAATCTGAAAAAAAAAAGAAGAATTTTCACAGTAGCTTCCCCCCTTAAAGAAACATAGTACTTTCTATGGCCGAGAATTAAGCATTCTTTATGATTTTTTTTCTATATGAATATGAAAAGCTAAAAAGATGGGATTCCTTGCAAATGAAAGATCACTGTTTGAAGGTATTAAAAGAATTTTTATTTAAAAAAAAAAATGCAGCTGGAGCGTAGCAAGTATTTTGATGCCAAAGCGAAGCAAACAAAAATTGGTCTGCATCAAACCCCTGTGTAGTAGTCGTTGCCATTACCGTTGCCAGGGTTGTGCAGCTCTTGGTGCTCCCCGTACGTCGATTCTGCTCTCGATCCACACGACAAACGAACAAATGTATAAATATATACTGCCGCTGAAAAGTACTTCATCACTTCATATAGGTGTGATTGATGGTTTATCTTAAAATTTATCTCAGAAGTATTTTTCCAACTGCAATTCGATTAATATCAACATATACATATTAGGGTCCACACCCCCTCCTCACCCGTCCTCTCAAACCTCGTGTCAATCGGCACTGGGGCCATTCGGAAGTATATCCAAAAGTTGAATACATTTTACTAGGATTTGAACAGTCGAATCATATAGGAAGCAACAATAATAGCCTTATTTCTGAATTACACTGGCAAAATTACACATTTTCGAACGTAGATACGAATATAACAGAAGTAGCAATTTAATAAGTACAAGCAATATGTAATCAATTACATATGTTACCTTTTATTCTATTTTATCCTTTATCAAACGTACATACGCGTAGTAAGTGACGAGAGATACTTTTGAAGAGTAGTGTGTGTAGTACCCGGAATAAAGTTTGCTGCGTGCTCTTCTCTGACTGCTCTGTGTACGGAAGCCGTTTTCCTGCCATATGTTTTTCCGGTTCCTTTCCGAAAGAGTTTGTTTGGAGGCATGCGACGAGGACTGTGAACACAAATACGTGGTCCTCGGATAGAAGCACCGAATGTGTCGGCTGTTACGTATGTACATATGTATGCGTGCGTTCATGCGTCGGTTTGACTGCGTCTCGTGCTCTTTTGCGGGCATCAGTCTCGTGAGTGAAAACGCCGGTTGGGAGGAACCCCCCGGAGCATGTATTTATCGACCTGCGCAAGCTATTGCGACTACGTACCAGCGACAGTTACGAGACTGTCCCATCACCGTCACCGTCACTCGCCTTGGTAAATTGAGTCGCGCGCATTAACTACCCTTCAACGCACTAACGAGGCCCGAAAAGAATTCTCTTCCTCGACTACCTTTCGCTCTTTCATCCTTCCATACCTCCTTCGCATGGGGCTACTTACAACAAAGGCGCTGCTGCGTTTACATTCGTCCGCGTTCCTTTCCACAAATCTTGTTACACCGTGACACATAGAGTTTCTGCCTTTGTACAACGAGGGTTGCTCCAAACTCGGCTATTCCTACCGGAATACGTTGTTTGTTAATACGTTACAAATGATAATTTCAATTTGTTTCGGCGACGTATGCGACATTGTACCGATACTCTATTTACCCAACGGATATCGTAAATCCTTATCGTCGCGTTATCGCGATTAATATCCAACGGACGTTCGGTTATCGAGAAATGCGTGGAATTTGGCGTATGTATGTTGCGACGCTTTCGTGATAACTTGCAGTAGGTATTGTGGGATGTCACAAGTATTTGTGGATGATGGGAAAATGATTTTTCCAATTAACTGGTTGAAAGGTTGCGCGCATACGAGAGATAAGATCGCGTGTGGGCTGCGCGGATGCTTGGGTGGTACTAGAAATTAATGGATCGGTCGAATAGCTAAAAGGATCGTATAGAATTCCACTGCCGATGCCGATCGGATGCGGCTCAGGGACAGTAGGCGTTTCCAGCTGGTTATAAATCAGAGATAAATGCGTTAATTATACCTAGGTATTGGGAGGTGGGGGGGGGGGGGGGTTAAGTTGAAGTGATGCGATTCAGTGAACGATGCGTCAGGGGTAAGTAGACACTCGCTTCGCGATACATAGGTAGGCATCTACCACCTTTCACCATTCTTTTCCCACTTTTCAGATTAAGGGGTCATTCTAATTTGATCGATCTAAAGATTAAGCTATTTGCAAAGATTTTTTCTCAGTAAATACTAGTAGATTAATAAATACCAAAAAGATTTATTTCAATATATGTTACATTTACTGAGAAAAATGTCTAAAGATAGCTTAATTTTTCGGTGGTTCAAAGTAGAATGACCTCTTAAGTTATCGTGATAGAATTCACGGGATATTTGAAGACGAGTATCAGCCGTGATCTTTAATCCGAATATCGCGAGGTTACATGGCTAGGCAAATGCAGTTACTTTATCAGCCACGGGTAATCTAGCAAAGTGATCGTAAGAAGTTGGTATCTCAGCGTCGATTAAGTACGAGTACCTATCTTGGAGAGAAAAAGTGGCAAATGATTTGATTCCGCTTGTAAATATAGTACGATGCGAGCGGTGCTAACCGAAAGAAGGGAGAATGGGGTTGGCCCAGCCGTTGCGCTTCCTTTTTGCGGCCAGTGCGCGATTCGACGACCTGTTTCGTTCTGTTGGCTTCTAAATTTACAAAAACGCACGTTTCGAGTTGGCACGAATTCTGCCCAACGTATCGAAGAATAATCCCACACCTACGGACAGGTTAAAGTTGCAAAATGTAGTCGCTGTTGGCACTAGTCTTGAGAAAATTTGCAACAGAGAGAAAGCGCCTCTGACTCAAGCCAAAAAGATAATACGATCCACGAGGGGCCGACGTTTTTCAATCATACCCCTTCGAGCGTTAGTGTGCGTGTGTTAGCAAGGTAACGGCTCATTAGCAGCGACAAACCTTCTCTTTCCTATCCATCAATTCGCACCGACAACCAATTCTCCTTATTTTTAGTGGCTGTGGCTCTAGCTTTGGCTTTGGCTTTCGTTTAATTACTGTCGTTATTGAGCGCATTATAAATATTTATAGACGCGATAATGGGAAACGGTAGGCACTCAAGAGTAGCCGACACAGCTAAATTTGTGTACGACACGCGGACTTTTCATCGGTAAATATTGTCGTTGGTGTCGGTAAACAAGGATGCTATTGCGAAAACTAGTGACGCGGGCCGCATGACGTTCCGTAGCCTAGGTGAAGCAGTTAAAACTGCGGCTGAAGTGTAACTTGTAGAACGAACGGAAGCACGAATGGGATTATACGGGTGGTTCGTATTTACAAGGGCACCGGGACGGGGGGGGAGGGATAAAATCAGTGATGGTGGAGGCGTTAGATGTTGTCGCATAACCGTTCGAAGCGTAAAGCTCCCGCGATATGTACAGTGATCCACCGATCCAGCGATTGCAGTGCGCTCGACTAGAAAGGAAACAGGCTTTCGCCATTCCGCTTTCCACGATCGCGTCGTTCAATTATTCAGGGAAGGGGGCAGAGAGAGGCAAGAGGGGAAAGAGATATATCTCGACTCGGTACGCGCGCCACTCACCGCCGACCGACAAGCGTAATGGAATATTAACTTGCCGTAATTTGAATTGAATTCGGCGCCGTATCGTAGTAACCTGGATCTACATACGAGTCGAGGATTTCCACCGGTTGCGAAGAAGAGGGATGCGATGATGATGGCCTGCTAGAATTCAAGAGACCGATAGTGAGAAAGAAATGGGAGCGGTGTGGCGTGGCAAGGGTTTTCATACTATTCATACGAATAAACGATGGGGGTTTGGAAATGCGTGTTTACATTGTTAGCGATTCGAAGGTTTAATTGATCTGGTTCAGTCGCGGATACCGTGCGCGAGAAAGTGCAAAAAGACGGATGGCAGTAAGGGAGGCGAATAGTTTAGTCTTTCTCAGAGGGTTGACCGTCTACGACGCCGCCGATGCCAACGTCGACGCCGACGAGATTGGACCAGTGCCAAATGCCACCGGTAAAATTAATCGTTCCCTGACACGAATTCCTCTGTAAGTGGGAATACCGATTTGTAGGCAAGGAACAGCGATTCAATAGGATCCGGAGGGGCAATTCGAGTCTTTTAGCGCTATAACTCGGCTATGCGACCCGATTCTTTCTTTCTCGTAACACTGTGTCTTTTGTTATCTTTTCCTCTTTCGCTTCCTCTTCCTCTTTCTATGTCTCTTTCTCTTCCTCTTCCTCTTCCTCTTCCTATTCCGCTTCCTCTTCCCCAATCTTCCCCCTTTCTATGTCTCTAGCTACTGCTTTCTCTTCCATTTTGCGCTCCGCGCGATCCCTTGTTTTTCTTGGTTTTCCATTGTTGTTTGCCGCTGGCATATAGTTGGAAAGTGTATCGACCAACCGATTTCGTTGGCCTCGTCCCAAACGTGCGCCTGTAGACGGAAAATCGTAAAGGAGGTTGCACGAAGAGCGATGAATTCGTAACTCGGCCAACGAACCGGTATCCGAAGGAAATGACGAGGCTACGAAGCGAATGGTTTGCGCGACAAACGCATCCCAACGCTCTTCACAGAATCGTGTCTTTTGATTGCAGATCGAAACTACGACGAACAGCAGAGACACGGTCGCCGCTTTAGTACCAAATCGGAAGGACAAACCGCGTTCCGAGCTAATGCTTTGTAAAAGGACCAGAGGAAGACTCGTTGGACGTGCCTAAAGGAAGGAAGATCGCGGTGGTGGCGGCGGTTCCGATTTCGATTTCGATTCCGGTCCCGGTTCCGACAGCTGCGGGTTCGGGCGTTGCACGCGAGAAAGTACGTCGAGGAAATAAGTAAAAATAGCAAGGGATGCGCTACGTCGCTGGTTTCGCCTGATATGCGAAATAGATAAACGACGAACGGCGATTGGCGGCGTACGAGTACCCGTGGAGAAGCTGAGTGACGACGGTAAACTGCGCGAATTGGCGCAACTTGGCGTAAGTCGGCGGAGGTGGTGCAAAAAGTGACGGCGAGAAAGCCGTGGCGGAGCAGCAGGAGAAAACAGAAGAGGAGAAGAGAGGAGGTGAGCCGAACTTGAAGAAGCGTCGATGGAAACGAGTGGCTGTGTGAATTGCTGAAACGGAAGAGCATTCCGTGGGCGACACAAGGGGGGAGGGGGAGAGCGCGCGCGAGAGCGAGAGCGAGAGAGAGAGAGCGAGCGAGCGAGAGAGAGAGAGAGAGAGAGAGTGAGCGGGAGAGAGAAAGAAATAGAGATATATAGAAGTGGGAGGGCGAAGAGGATTGGAAGAGATTAGGAAGGAAAGCGAAGGGAAGCGAAGGAAAGGGTGGATTTCGGGAATATCACGAATATCGGTGGAGGGTAGACGTGATCGAGTAAGTGATGTGTTCGATGGACGAGGCGCGTCTCGCGGGTGGTGGTTGGGGTAAAAAGGACGCGTTTGGCGCGCGGTGGTATAGCTTGGAATCGGCGGGAACAGGCAGGCAGTCGGTGATCAGGCTGGCGGGTACCGGGGAAACGTTTCAAAGGGCATGGCGACCACGCCACTAGGCGGTCGCCTCCCTAACGTAAACCGCAAAGGACCATCCCCGTTCGTCGGTGGTGGTGGTGGTGGCAACAACGTTAATTACGGTAACAGTAACAACAGCGGCGGCAACAAGAACAGCGGTTGCAACAACGGTGTCAACAGCACCGGCGGTGGCAGCAGTAATAGCAGTAACAGCACCACCGGCACCGGCACCAGCACCAGTACTAGCACCAGCATCTACGACAACGACGATCCCAGTAACAACAACAACAACGTTGGTCATCGTAACAACAACGAGGACAGTCCCGATAACGACAATCACGTGGATCACGTAAACGGCCAGGGTAAAGTCGGTGCTGTCGATTGCGGGAATAACAACGTGATCGATCTAGCAAACAACAACAACAACTATTACAATCAGAATAACGGGAGCGGCAAGTATAACGGCGGGCTAAACGGTGGTAACGGCGTTGGAGGAGGAAGCGCTCAGACGTCGAAGAGACAGGAACGCGGCCTGGTAGGAAGGGACCATAAGGAGCGGAAGGACCGTAAGGACCATAAAGAACGTAAGGACCATAAGGACCATAAGGATCATCGGCATCATCACCATCACCATCATCATCATCACCATCATCACCATCATCATCACCATCACCATCAAGGTCGGGACAGGTCCTCGTCGTCGTCGTCGTCGTCGTCGTCATCGGGCCAGCAGCGAGATTCTAAAGCAAGCACGGTGGCTGCAAACACCGATGAGCTGGATCCGGCCGCGACGAATGCGACCAACAACTTTGAATACGACGACAACGAATGGGACATCGGAATAGGGGATTTGATAATCGACCTTGATGCGGACATTGAGAAGACGAGGGACGAGAAATTGAGCTCAGGGACAGGCATGGCTTCAACGCCTGCCTCGGCATCATCGGCTTCGAATACCACGAATCATCATCATCATCATCACCATCAGCAGCATCACCATCAGCAGCAACAGCAACAGCAGCAGCAGCAGCAGCTTCAAAATTCCACAAACGGCTTAAGCTCTTCGAACCTGTCCTCGTCAGTCGTCGCGTCAACAGGGCCCAACGGTTGCGGACAATCCTCCAATTCTTCGACGTCGTCGTCATCCTCATCGTCGTCGTCGTCCTCGTCGTGCTCATCATCGTCGTCTTCGTCATCCTCGTCTTCGTCATCGTCGTCCTCCTTGTCGTCATCTTCCTCGTGCTCGTCAGCGTTGTCGTCGTCGGCGCCATCCTCCTGCGGCCTCAACTCATCTGGGCGATCAAACAGCCCTAGTAACGGGAACGGACACGGGAACGGAAGCGTTGTAAGTAACGCCGGTAACAACGGTCCCGGGAGCGGGAACGCGAACGCGAACGCCTCGGCGATCATTACCGGAAGTGGTAACAAACAAAACAACGCCGTGGTGAGTGGCGTAAACAACGCGCACGGGAACACTGGTAATCCCGGCAAAATGGCCGTGGAACACTCGGCCACCGTCGACAAGGGCCTGAAAATGAAGATCAAGCGCACGAAACCGGGTACGAAGAGCAGCGAGGCGAAGCATGAGATCGTCAAGTCGAACGAAATCAACGGATCGGTGTCGTCGCAAGAGGCAGCCGCCAGCGGAGGCGGCTCGGTGTCCTCGAGCGGCTCTTCGTCCTCCTCGGGGGGCTCGGGCTCGTCGTCGTCGGCCGGCTCGGCAATCGGTCAGAACGCTCAAAACTCGGACTGTACCGCGGTGACCGGTAGCAGCGGTGCCGGTGGTGGTTGTGTAGTTGGTGGTGGTGGTAGTGGCGGCGGTGGCAGTGGTGGTAGCGGTTCCGGTGGTTGCGGTACTGGTGGAAATGGTGGCGTCGGTGGTGCCGGTGTCGGTGTCGGTGCCGGTGCCGGGGCCGGTGGTGGTAGCAGTGGTGCCGGTGGTCAGTCTTCGTCGACATCGTCGTCGTCGTCGTCATCGTCGTCGAACAAATCGAAACCGAGCCATTCGGCGAGCTCCGCCGGGGGGACTGGAAACGCGACCTCATCGACCGCCGGGTCGAAAAGGGGCTCGAGCGGACATCGTCGGGACAAGACGCGGGACAAGCACGAGAAGCCGCAGATTAACCATGTGGCGGCACAGCAAAGCAAGCCAGAGATGAACGGCACCGCGAGGTCAAGCGGCTCAGGCGGCACCACTGGATCCGGGGTCGTAGTTGGTGTTGGTGTTGGAGTGGGTGTTGGAGTTGTCGGGGTTGGAGTTGGAGTTGTTGGCGTTGGAGTAGGTGTCGGTGTCGGAGGCGGCAATGGCCAAAGTCAAACGTCGAGCGGGACGGGTACGGGTACGTTGCCGGGGCCAGGGTCAGGAACAGTGCCAGGACCAGGGCCGGGGCCGAGCCTGGGTGTGGGTGTTGCAGCCGGAGCGGTAGGGGTTGCCGCGCAATCTCAGGGACCTCCAGCGGCCGCGACCGCCCCTCAGCAGAGCCAGGGCCCTTCGCAGAGCTCGCGAACGGGGTTCTCGGTTTCCCAGGGGCCTGGACCCCCACCCAGCTCCGCCGCGGCCCCTTGCCCGCCTCCGAGCCCAGCTAGCGCGACCGCCGCCGGACCGGCCGCCAAACCTGAGCAAACGAAACTTGCTGCGGTAATCGGTACCGGACCTCCGATCACCACGACGCCCGACGACGCCATGGATACCGCAGCCAGTCCTCCGCCTCCCAAGAAACTGAAGACTTCCGCTTCCGAACCGAAGGTAAAACCCTTTGCAAACTTCCTTCGCGTGTCAACGATTCTCGATCGGGCACACCTCTCATCCACGCTTCTTTGCTCTCTCTCTCTCTCTCCCCCCTCTCTCTCTCAGCCTCACCCTCATCCTCTCTGACATTCACCAAATACGCACGATACCCTTATCTTCGATCGACGATGCCTTGTTTCCGTTTTCGCGCGGCCGCAATCTCACGTGAAAGGACGCAGAGATCGATGAAAACGAGTCGCAGGTCGTTTGACGTGCGCTTGCGCCGATTGAACTTCCGCTCGTTCGCCAACGATTTCCGCGCTGTTTCGGCTGCGTTGCAGCACGATCCACGCCGCATCGCACGTTGAATATCTCTAAATTGCAGCTCGGCTGGAGTCATGGGCTTTTCCGCGGGATCCAACAAACGCTCGATATCGAACATTCTCGTAGCTGTAGTAGAGGGCGGGTGCGGGGGCACGGGTCGCTGTGGTCGATTTACAAATGTACATAGTAGTCAGCAACGGTTCGGACTATCGAAACTCGAATAGTCGAAAACGTAGGAGGTGGCGGGTATTACGGGTGTCGGTGTCAGTGTCGGTGCCGAGACTCTGGGACTAGGGGCTCATGGCTTGCGGGATGCAAGCGGCTGAGGGGTATGCGGAGGGGGTGAAATCAATACTCTGCGGTCTCCGCCCCCGAGAGTACCCGGACGAATACATAGAGACAAACACGGCTACCGGCGAGACAGCGTAGCGTAGTCGGCCGGACGAGCTTATTCGATGACCTAACACGCTGTCATCCACGATCTCTCATTCTCTGTTCTAGCCTCTTCCTACATTTCTTCCTTTCTTCCCTTTCCTCTTTACGCGTAATATTCTAAATTCAAAAAGGTTTTGCCTCCGCTACCACGTCCACCTTTACCACCCCCTTCTCAGAGTTGGCCGATCTTCAAACGCAGTATCATCGTGGCCGTTGATACTTTGGCCACGATTCGACTCCCATGCACCTCAATGTCTTCGCAGAGACGGTGCTTCTCGAGCTGCTTAACCATAAGGCTATCGTCTCGTTCCTCTCTTCTATAGGCTGATCGAGCAATCCTCTTTCTCAGATTCGTCTTCTTTCAAGTACGTAATAGTACATATTCGGTAAGAATAACGGTGGAAGGAGGCGAGTGATCGCGAAGCTTGTTTGATGACGTAATTAACCGCATCGTTGCCATAATTTCCTTCTTTTTCTCCTTCATTTGCGTAAGAGGAGAAACGCCTCCAACTGTTGATCACCGGCTTACGAATCTTGTGAAATTACGCGACGACAGTGTCTCGTTTCATCCCACCTCATCCCCTATGCCAAGTGTGTTACATGCGGCCGAAATTCGCTGCAACCCATTGACAGATGGCGCGAACAACTTCCGCATAAATCAATATTCCTACAGTATATATTACATTTAGAGATATCTATCCGAGCTCGTCGCGTTATCTACGCGTTCCCACTCGCTCAATGAATAATAATCATTGGTCAGATCGGGAATTAAAAATCTACCGGTTCTGACGCAAAGATAGTTGTTACTGGAAAATGATCTAGATCACCGCGGCGCGGCGATAACAGCAATGACTCGAGCGGTTTCTTTCTGACGCCTGTCTCCAAGAGAAGCCGCGATCTGACGAAACTTAGACCTGGATTCGAGGCAATTGTCGGAATAATGAAATCGTACATCCGTATTAAACGCAAACAATTCTGCGAAACGCTATTAACAAGGGGAGAAACCTCGCTGCGGCCGGCGCACAGTAGGGCACTTAACATAGGATTGGCGGAAAAAATCTCACAAATTCTGTGTCTCTCAAATATTTTTTAATACTGTTTTTATAATACTTGGTAATAACTAAGGGTTATATGGACAGGAGCATTAATAAAATTGAAGCATCTATAACAAATAAAACAGGGATAATCCCCGTAAACATTCGGTATACAGAACTCATATATGATAATTATGTATTAATAAGTATGTAACATTACATAAACAACGAATTGATTAGCTTCGAATATTATAAAACATACTAGAGAGAGAAAATAACATAATAGAATTATAACATATTACATTAAACAACTAAAATTACATAATAAACAATATTTATAATATCTTGTATTTCACTATAATAAATGGAAAATTTGCTGAAGCTGTAACTAATATTTTATCATTTTCGTTATTAGTAGAGGAAGGTTTTCAGTAATGAACATGCTCATATACGCTTCATAAAATAATTGGTATCTTATAACATTTAGAACTATTTACAAAAAAGTTTCTGTACGTGTAGATTTCATAAACATTAATCAATCATATACGTTTATGTAAAATAAAGCAAAAGTTATAAGATTTAAAATCATAATTTCTAATGAAAAGAGGAATGTTATATATGTATTAGTAAATAATTATGAAATATATTTTCTCTGTAACGATTGTGGTAACAATACTTCATTTATAATTTGTATTGCTATTTTGTTTTAATTCAAAATTAAATTGGTTCCAGCGCACTGGTTCGGTCAATTTAAAATTTTTAAATTGACCGAACCAGTGCGCTGAAACCAATTTAATTTTGAATTATCTCATATATACGGTCGAAATTCTAATCAATGCTATTTTGTTTTGTTTATTATTTAATGTTGTTAATATTACTGTCCATGCAATCTAAAGCTATTAAAACGAAATATAAAATAGAAAATATGCAAAAAGTAGCGAGAAATGCCGATGTGATGAGTTTCTGCGAAATCGCATGCACAGCGCTGCACTCGTGTGATTATGTATTAATAACAGTCAAAGTTGCAAAAA
This sequence comes from Andrena flavipes, assembly GCA_963971345.1. Taxonomy (NCBI): domain Eukaryota; kingdom Metazoa; phylum Arthropoda; class Insecta; order Hymenoptera; family Andrenidae; genus Andrena; species Andrena flavipes. The sequence goes on from OZ020481.1 coordinate 10,393,074, forward strand.
AAAACTTGCATAAAAAGACAATTTTTACAGAGGTCATATCTGCTTTCAAATAGTATTATCTAGACCCCAGAGGAAGGCGAAACTTTTTAACTAGAGTTGGGCATTAACTAAATAAAAAATTATTTAAATAACGGATCAAATAAAATTTACTTCAACTTTAGATTATATGACGAATACAGTTCATTTCTTTATTTGACGAACAAAGTTAACCCGGTGCAATTTTATTCGACACATGACGAATAAATTTTTGCCCATCTCTGGAATTAACTCATAACTTGACATACACATTGTCGTATAGTAAAAGCTGGCCAAAAATATTTTCGCAGGTGTATCTAACCATATAATAATTATTTTAGATTAATATACAGATATTAATGATAGCACCTGTAAATCATTGACGTGGCAGCAAAATTTTCGAACGCGCCATAGATTCGCCACCCCTGATATACACATTCCAAATACACGAGTTTCAAAATTATACAGGAATTTAGAAGAAAAATCGACAGTCTGGTAGGAATATCGACACAATTCCCCTTAGAATACGAAAGGTCAACTTCAGATAATTTTTTCTTTGTAATTAACATGAATATGACAATATCAATTAGCATGGTTAGATACTTTGCTCCATTGGGTATCAGGGTACAGTTATAAATACACAAAAGTATAACTTTCATTTTTAAAACTCTTTCCCTCGCCAGCCCCACTGTGCGCCGATGCATCGAAGCTAATAATTCTTCCATTTGTATCCATGGCCATTGATTTTCCTGTCCATTTGATTTCGCACAACACATTCCGTCGCTATTTTTCGTTACTTTGTGTTCGGACACGCGTATCTTGTTGATGAAATAAAGAGGAAGAAAACTGGAATTCCAACAGTTTCTCTGGTGTTTTAGCAAACACTGGCAATCGTTTCTCTCGATACTCGTTCGTCGTGCGGTTGATGGAAAAGTAAAGTACGGATAGGATAAAGTAACGGAGGACGGCGAGTAAATGCCGGGTAATCGGTAGACTGGAGCAGCGCGTAGGCCGATTAGCGGTTTAAGCGCGGAAATATAAGCGGCTGTATCGTTTGACGGTCGAGTGGCGATAAGAAGAGGATGGAGAGGGCAGGGGAAAAGAAGGAGGGAACACGGTGTACAGAGGAGAGAGTAATAGTGGCTAGAGTAGGGAAGACGAGAGAGAGAGAGAGAGCAGATATTAAAGAGTAGAGGGAGCGAATAGGGGATAGAATTGGTTTGCGACCAATTGTTCGTTCGGTGAGCCAACAGGGAGAGGAACATAAATTGTCGGAGCCATCAACTCGTCTTTGCAAAGTTTCGTCACTGGACGATGCTCGCGTGAATCGGGCATCGCGTACGCTGCCATTCATCCCACTTTTCTATGGATTCGCAGTCGTTACGATCGTTTAGGTCCAACTATCCAAAGCCATCGCGTTTGATGAAAGTGTTACGAAATTGGTTCGGAAACGGTTACCAAGGACATAGTATAATTTCGTGTGGTCTCCATTCGAGCCGAGGGAACGCACACTCGTGCCACCTGCACCTTTATCGCTTCCGTTTTAGCCGCCTGGTCACAAAGGCGAGATCTTGCTTGAATAAGTAACCATCGGCTTACGAGCCTCCTCACCTCGAGCTTTTCGTTTCGCGCGTCAAAGGTGGAGAGCTCAATGGCAGGTCCATAGGGTGGAAGCAGAGACAATGTTTCTGTCGATCGATCGTTGAAGGCGCAGCTTGCACTTGCATAAATCATTGTTATCGCGATGAGAATTATGCGGCGCGAAGTACGTCGCGTGACAACGCGATTCGATCGAGGTACGTTTATTAGAGTAGGTATGTAGTAGAGGAGGCGCACACGTGCTTGTCCCACGCTTACGTTACAGACCATCACTGACGAGCTGCTGCTGCTGCTGCATCCGCACCTGTGCACATATATTTTACGAAAACATTGAATTTTTTGTAGACATCGTTTGCCCTAGACTCCCCGAGCCAATGGAAAATTTTAAAACTGATGTTCCATTTCGCGTGTTAGATCTCGTTTACCTATTGGTGCCCGTGTCTTTGCATAAATATATTCTTCCGCAGAGTAGGCTTTTATTCGCTTCCCTTTTTCTGAAACTCTGACGCTCCTTTTCGCATCGAGCTCATCTTCCCCGCCTTGCAATCAATTCGATGTTGCAACGGTGTAGAGGCCTCGAGTTAAATTTCAAATTATGGTGATATACCCAGTACCAGTGCCTTTTTACCAGCGCGAGATACGAGTTTTTCTTATCTTCGTTCGAGCTTGTCGTTCGTTCGTCCTTGCCACTATTTGAAAGAAGCGATTGACCAAAATGTGCCGAGTAGTGCCATGCAGATAGGGAGTGGCACGTATACGTGCAGAGACGGGTTGGTAGGTAAGGAGGAGGAGAGGGAAGAGAGAAAGAGAGGTAGAGCGTGTGTCGAATGACGGTGAAAGTATGTCGCAGCCTCGAGGATGTACGTCCTCGAAATCATCGAGTTTATTAGTGGACGAAAAGACAGAGCGTAAAAATGCGACGTTAATTTAAGTATATAGCGGGATTTGGTAGGAAACGGAAGCGCAGAAGCTTGCTCGCGGGATCTGGCGTTCATTCGCGATTCAACGATGTACACGTGAATTTTGTGATTGCAGGACATGTCCGACGTGTGCGTCGGGACCAGCGTGGGGACCATTACCGAGCCAGAATGTTTAGGCCCCTGCGAGCCTGGTACGTCGGTGACTCTCGAGGGTATCGTTTGGCACGAAACTGAAGGAGGTGAGTATCAAGCGACGTACAGTTACCATCGAGTCGCGTCTCCCTGTATACGTGCATATCTATACATATTCCGTTTCACTTTGCTTGCTCCAAGATCTCGCGAATTAGCGTAAGTCGATGGTGTGTGTCGACGCGTGTTACAGTTGATCTAGGTAAGGAAGCACATCGCGTTCCTCCCAACGTAACCCCTCGGGGAGCTATCCAACTTGAGTTAGCAGCATAACACTACGACCCTTTCCAATCGTCCCAGCCAGAACACTTCTTTCAAATGCCATTCGTTGTCTTTTTCGTTTCGACTCTCCTTCACGCTCGTCCCTGTGAAAGTTTTGCCAGCAACGCAGGTAGATTCACACGAGCGGGTGACGGACGCCACAGAATCGTGTTACGTGTGATCATTTGGTCAGACCGAGACTGGTGTGTTGGTTACAGGTGTGCTGGTGGTGAACGTGACGTGGCGAGGGAAGACGTACGTGGGTACGTTACTGGATTGCACTCGCCACGATTGGGCGCCGCCGAGGTTCTGCGATTCGCCGACCAGTGATCTAGACGCTCGGACGCCCAAGGGGCGCGGGAAGCGCGGAAGGGCCGCAGCGAACGCCACTCCGGGCAACGATCTGAGCAACTTCACGGAAACGAGGAGTTCGGTGCACAGCAAGCTACGGAACGGCGGCGCAAAGGGACGCCGCGGAGCTCAAGGTTCGCCGGCAGCGAGTCCGAGTCCGGCGGCGTTCGTTCCACCTCGACCGGATCCAGCGGCCAAGCGGAAGTCTCGCGGCCCCGAAGAGGAGGACAAGAACAAGAGGCGTGCACCCCCGCCGACGCCACCTAGCGGCTCTCCGCCGGCGAGCCCAGTGCTGCTCGAGTGCCCGGAGCCGAATTGCAACAAAAAGTACAAACACATCAATGGGCTCAAGTATCATCAAAGTCACGCGCACGGATCGGCGGACGATGACGACACCAAGGAAGGAATCACGAGCATGTCCGAGAACGACGAGAGCAACATCGAGGCTCCGAGCCCAGCGACGCCGGTCAAATCGCCCGTCGACAAACCCGAGGGAACACCCTTAAGGTCGGCTAGCCCCCCTGCGACGAGTCTGCCGCCAGAAACGCCTCCTCCTCCTCCTCGCGTTGCCTCGCCGAGTATAGAACCGCCCGCGAGTCTTCTCACTTCGGACAAGAGTATCGTGAAACCAGGTGTGCTCAGATTCGGACAGGACGAGTTACCGGCCC